>CM016723.1:15257817-16569169 GCA_005771605.1 Scutellaria baicalensis | reverse complement strand
TTTTTTCGAGTTGGGTTGCGAAAATGTCCGGGCCGGATGTTGAGCTAAGCTTCTCGGTCCGTCGGAATTTGGAGAACAATATACATGGGATCTGTCTTACGTGCGCCAAAATCGATCCCTTCCACAGTTCATCTTCTGGTTTTGGAGTTGGGGAAGATGACCCAAGTGCAAATGCAGATTTTCCTTTTTCATGATATACATTTTATTGCATTTGTTAAAAATTTGAGGGCAAAAATGACATTTGATATTTTTAATCCATTTTATCCTAAATACCAAACAACATTTTTTAAACAAACCAACTTTACAAACAAAACAAAAACATTCATACCAAACAAAAATTTAAACTAAACCCACTTTATAAACTACATACCAAACAATCAAATTAACACTTTATTATCCTTGATGAACAGTACAATCCCACTTTTTTAAACAATCCAAATAATCCAACCTATCAAAGTAAACGGGCCCTAAGGGATCAAATGTTTAAATTATGACTTACTATTCACTCCACCACTATCTTATTTTATAGTTTTGTTTATGTTTTTGAAATAAAATGATGTGTTATTTATTTACATAATGCTAATTTTTCATGTAACACTAAACAAGTATAATTATTCATTACGTGAAATATTATTAGAACACGACTATCTTATCTTTATAGTTTTGTTTGTGTTCTTTTCTTTTTTTCTTTTTACAAAATGGTGTGTTATCCATTTATATAATGCTAATTTTTCATGTAACACTAAATATGTATAGTTATTCATTAAGTGAAACATTATTAGAATTTGCATAACACGGTAGTGTACATAATAACAGAAATCATCCTTAATCATAATTTTTTCAACAAAATCTTTCTTACTAATCTGAAAATCTAAAAGATAATTTATTTTTTTTTTAGTATTATTCTTATACACCAGTTGCATGGATCTAGATTCATGCAACTGGGCGCTCGCGGGTCGGTTGGGCCTGCCGACCCTGATTTGTGTCCAGATTTTCTTTCCTTTTTTAATTTATGTGTAACCTTTAAATTATATGAGTATAACATTTATGTTGCATGAGTATAACTTTTCTGTATACATATCATAACATTTAAGTTAATATACTTACTTTTTCAATATAAAATGTAAGATAATATAGTTGAAAACATTTACTTTATAATGATTTATGTTATATTGATATAATTTTTATGTACAAATATCGTAACCTTTGAAAAAATATATAAGTTATATGATTAAATATATAAAAGTTAAATTATAATAACGTAAATTTTATATTACTATAACATAAAGGTTTAAAATGTAATATATGTTTATAATCTCTAAAATGTTAAACTATCAGAATATAAAGGTTATGTGAACTTAACTAAAAGGTTATGTGAACAAAGCTAAAAGGTTAGACGAATATAACTAAAAGTTAGGGAGCGAAAGTAGGATTTGAGCGCAGATTTGAGGGCGCGTACAGACGCATTTTGAGCGTGAAAACCACATTCCACGTCATATGTCCCGGATTACATGGGTCATGACGTACGCACCCGATGTATAAAAATAATTGTTTATTTATTCATTCATCTATGAGACAAAATAAATTTGAATTTCTAAACTTATTTAAATGAGAAAACTCTAAATTTACTATTATCTTCTATATAGTAATATAGATTTGGTGAAATCTAAAAAATGATTTATTTATTCATATTTATTTATGTATAAGACAGAATAGAATTTGAGTTTCAAATTTCAAATATACTTGTTCATTAATTTAATGAAAGGATTTTGAATCTAAAAAATTCAAAGACATGGATATAATGACATTAGGGATGATTTTTCCTGAAGGCACTACATTGAGTACTTCTTCTGGTGGAGATATTGATCTTCTTTATTGTGATAAAAACTCCATTGTCATTTATAATTAATATAGGTTCTTGTAATGATAAATATTATGATGAAATAATTTTCATCAAGCTCCAGGTCAAATATTTATTTCGTAATTAATTTTCTAGAAATAAAATCAAAGTCGGTGAGAGTGGGAGTGAAGCACATAGGGATAGGTATATATCAAATAAATAAGGCTACTCTGCTGCTGAATCCTTTCTCGGACAACAAAAGCAAATAAGTGTGAAGAAGAGGATAGACAAGATAATTAATTCCCTTTAGCTGGAACACTAAAATTTGAGCCAATAAGGTTGATAAGTTCCTTATATTATTATAATGCTCCATATGTCACATTTTCATATTCTGGAATTAAATTATGCAGAGACCCAGAAATCATTCTCTTTATATTTTATGCTAGAGATTTGAGTACATTTACAACAACATTGTGGGGGAAACAAACAGCTTAAAATAATTAATTTCTTGGTATGGAAGGGAGGGAGGGGGCATTACATATCATCATCATGTGAATTTTTACAAAGAAACTACTTACACTCTTCTGATTGCTGCAAGCAACGATTCCATTGTATTAGAGCTCCCCTTAGGCTGCATTCCTTCACCTATTAAAATGAATGCAACATTCTGTGAGAGGATAATCACCTTAAGCTTTCGGGAGAAGTCCAGTTTGGTTTTTCGATGGATTAGAGTTTGGAGTGTGCAGCACTTGAAGATAACAAAAGCCTGTGAAGATTGAAAAAGAAATCCAAAGGAAATGACGCATTCATAATAATACCTGGGATGAGTAGGTTTTGGATATCAGATCCCCACACTCCTCAACAAGAGCTTTTTCTCCACCAGCCATTCTCGCTAGTTCCGAAACTGAGATATCCATTTCTTCAGCCTGCCACAAAGAAAGTTGTCAATTTGCAAGCTCATAGTGCACCATAGATGTTACACTAGGATGTGGTGTTAAAAGAGTTCATAGTTTCAGTGGTTGATCAAAATGAATAGCTTCACTTCTTCAAGTCAATATCCAAAACAGTAAAACTGGAGATTTCTAAGTGAATTTTTCCATGTTAAAATAACTGGTTTACTTCTCCATGGAAAACACTTTTGCCTTCATTAATGATGTGTTATGGCCAAAAGAATATGATCACTTGAACCCATTGCTGACTTTAGACAATTGGTGAGATATTTATATAATTCTTAACCATCCTCCTCTTTAGAAGGAAAACCATTTCAAGCAAAGGTGAAATAAAGACAGGAAATGATCAAGATAGGGGTGCTGGTTGCCACTAAAGTTAAGGAAATGGTGTGGAGTGATTTTAACTTACTTTGTGGAAAAATCTCTGAACATGAGAACCTATCAACTCAACAACCTTGAGAGCTGAGTTCAGAGCCTCCCCTATCTGTCCAGGATCAGCCTGGAATTTTTTTATATAATAGATCAGTTCATCACAGAAAAATTACCAAATTGTAATCTCATAGAATGAAATAACTACACAGAAGAGATTAGCATTAAAAACTCACTCGCACTTCCCCACTGACTGGAACTCTGACAGAGGAATTGAGCAATGCATTCGTTGTGCAAGACAGAGAATTTGAGTAATCCTCCTCCAGAGCAGACCATTCATCAAGATATGGCATCTAAAAGACAGTAGAAATATTTGAATATTATGAAATAGAAGTTTTAGCAAGGGAAACAAAAGTGAATCAAGGAATCGAGAAAATAGTCATCTATCCACCTTTTGCATTCTTTGCATAGAAGTGAACTATCATATTCAGGTCAATAAAGACAAGCATAACATTACAGGTTACAGAAGCAAACAATAATAAATAAATAAAAGAGAAAACAAACATGGAGATGAGACTAGGCCATCTACTAGCTTTATGTTTCCTTTTCCCTTCTCTCTTTCTTAGAAACTAAAAGTTTTAGATTCCCTCTTGTTTTTTAATGCATCCCGTAGAAAGAAGTTAATTGTTCAAAATGAATGTGATGACAGATTCGGAAGACCAAAAATGAAAAACGGGACTGATGGAGTAAAATAGCCAACATATTACGCATCATAAATTCAATTTACGACAAACTACTATTGCAAAATGTAACAAATATTTAGGGTGGGAAGCTGTGAAAGAAAGATTTTCTGGAATAATGAAACAAACATTCTTGTTCCATCATGTGTTCGACTGGATTATTACATCTGAAATAGTTAAAAGTAAGGCAAAGTCCACATTCATGTACATTATAAACAGCAAACTGTCATTTTGAAAGTGCGAATTATAAAGATAAAACCTAAAGGCACACAAAACACTTAGCAAAAGTTCAAAGCATAAGCAAAATAGAAGGTTTACTTGAGCTTCAACGACTGTAGTGAAAGTTTTTAGTCCTCGCAATACAGCAAGTTCTTTGCGTTTCTGTTTCACATCATCACGTAGCTCTGACATCTTGCCTCCAAGTGCTGAGAGTTTTTTCTGAAACAAAAAGAAACAGGAATAACTGGTGTGCCAAAAAAACAATGAACTAGCAATTGTTAAGTATTTTGATATCATTAAGATTTAAGTGTATTCTAATGATACTTCAGGAAAGATGACTAGTTAATGCACTGTATTGAAATAACAAAAAGTATGCAATATGTAAGAATGTAATTCCCAAGCTGTAGCAGAACAATATCAAAACAGAGATAGTCACTATGATTCAAACACTGAAGATGGATATTGGATACAAACAAACAGGCATGGTTTATGACGAAGATGATTAAGATTATGATAAAATCAAGCATTTGTTATGGAAACTGAGACAAATGGATGCTAACAAACAAATTAATTATTCCTCAATGTATGAATGTAAACAAACCTCGGCTTCCTGTTTCTGAGCATGAATGGAGGCATCTGCTTTTGCATTGGCGAATCGCCACTGCAAATAATGGTTATTCAACATCTTGAGAGAATGTATGTCTTCAAGATGATTAGGTGCGGCGTTCCTTCCTTTCCTCGGATCCAACCTGGCCCTTACACACGACGAAGGATGTGGAGGCCGAGAAACACCTCCCCCCATCTTCAAGGATGATGAGAAATTAAGTGAACGAGCACAATCCTTGTTAGAGTTTTCAAAATTCCTTTCTGAAAGCCATTTATCCACATCCGGCATGGATGACCGTACATCAGTGGCACATCGCAGCTTGGCGGTAACCGGCACGCGAATTGGCGAATTTGGGCACGAAGAACTTCCTTGATTCGAAGTAGTGCTACACAAATCCGAATCATCAACACTGGACGTTGAAATCCTAGAAAGCTTCTTCTCCACATCAGATGTCGCCTCTTGCAATAGCCGCGCCGCCGCAGTGACGGCGGAGCACCCGTTGCTGCTACTATTCAGTGAATTTGAACGGTAAATACTATTTGGCACTTGCCTATATCTCGATTGGACAATTCTATCTGTACCAATTGCAATCGGCGTATCAGGCCTCGACGAAACCCTTACTTCCGAATGTTGATGGTCTTTGGAATCGCCGTTCTCTTTATTATGCTGCTTTCCTCGTTGCTGGTGCAGTTTTCTCTGTACAGTTGATACAGTTGGAGTGAATGATTTATCTACGCTGCTACGATGAGAATCGGGGATAAGATTCTCGTCAGTTTTGAAAACTGGCGTCGGTGAACGGATTTGGATCGCGGAAAATCGGAAGGGTTAGGGATAGGCGCCGGGGTTGAATTGGATTGGACTAAAGGGGACATGAATCGAGAACTAACTTCTCTCACTCTAGGCCGGCGGTGGGGAAGCGGCGGCGCTGGTGGCACCGCCATCGAATCGGTTGTCGCCGCACTGGTTTGGTCGGACATTTTCCTTAATAAGGTCACAGAAACAGGGTATTCTTTGTCCAAAATACTCAAAACTACTGCAATGATTTAGCAGTGATTGAAGCAGCACAATCGAAAACCCCCACTGTAAGAATTTGGCAGAGAAAAGGAGAGGATTTTTGTAAACTGCAAAGAGAAAAGTATACACATGATTGAAAACTAGCCGTTGCAAAAATAAAAATTATGACCATGGTGATGGATAACGGTTCTATTTCTTAGTATTCTATTTTCTATTTCTTACCACCATTTCAAAATTGTGGTGTTGAGCCGACCCGATAAGACGCTGTACTTCATTTTCAATTTATTTTTATTTGCTGATATTGGTTTTATAACCTTTAATTTTTTGGAATTCTTATACATGGACTGGCTTGGCTGATTTATGCTGTTACACTAATCTTATCATTTTGGTATTCATTGAAATTCATATCATAAAATATATATACGATAATTTTTAATGATTTACCTTCAAAATTGTTTTATTATCATCAATTTTATCGACTACATATACCTAAGAAAGACCATTGAAACTGTACTACAACTTAAAATACATGATAATATATCAGACATTGGTATTTCATCAAAAAGATAATTAAGCATCGGTATAATCATGAGGATTTGATTGTCAATGTTTTAACAAATTCTCCTTTTTTCATTTCTGAGAAATAAAGTTATATAAATTAATAAATCGCACATTATAAGATAATGCACCAAATGTAAATATTCTCACTAAATCAAAATCAATGAAAGAAATATAAGACAAACTCATTTTCACAAATTCCGAAATGAGGATTTCATCATTCTCATATAACTAATTCAGTGAAGTGTTAAATTAATACAGGAAAAAATCGGTTGATTAATTTTATTGTAAAAATTGAGTTAGTTGATGTCAAATATTATTGAATAAAATAAAATAAATAAACAAAAATCGAAAGTGAAAATTGACCTTAACCTATATAAAAGGCCAGAAAAAGACAAGATCAAAATTCGAACTTGTAAGACTAAAGCCATCAAATTATATCATCTCTTACATGTCCTCATCTCAAAATATTTCGTATAGCATGTACAGAAACTAGCTGGATCTGTTCGGGAGGTTCGTACCCCTAATTTACTTCTCTAATCTACACAATCGTATGACAATATACTTCTAAAAAAGATACATAAGTTTAGATGTGTTGCTAAGAAAATCCTATCTCCATCTTCATAAGTTAATTATGTCCTGCACGATAAGTAAATATCGCCAACCACTGCGAAGAGGTTTACCCATGTCAATGATAACCTCCCCTTTCAGAGCCGAGAAGTTCATCTGTACAATGACAAGAGAATAGAGTAAATAATAGGCGATCTCCAATAGTACGATTCATGTACCAGATAAACCTTTTATGCCCTTAGAATCCTTGGAGGCCAAGAATGATTACACTATATCAAACCAGGGTCATAATAGATTACACACTAAAAGATGTGATTGCTCGATTCCCCATGGAATTTGTCCCCTATGTAGACCAGATAAACATGTAACATGTAAATTTATCACACAGCCCATCCAAAGAGAAGAAAAGAACCACACAGCAATATATGCTTATCTAGGATAAAAAAGGGGTGAAGAGGTAACTAATTCTGTGATATGATCAGCTGTTTGCACTCATGAATAGTACTATTTGATCACTAGGCAATCAACTTACCGTGGTCATCTTCATCACCACCTTGGGTTGTGAAAAAAGGGGTGAGGTAGTGCTTGTCAAATTCAGTAAAAGATGCAGTGCTGCAAGAAGGAATCAAAAAACTCACATTAAGAAATAAGACAAAACAATGTAAAATTGGAAATGGCACTACACTTTTCACAACCTTTTACGCAACTCTTTAAGCTTCATCTTAAACCGGTTTCCAGATGACGATTCCTCCTCGTAATCGTAACTAGGAGCTCTGTAACCATTGTTTACCTCAAAACTCTGAAATTGGAAAGAGGAAGATTTAGAAACCTAGAAGCATATTAGCTGTTGCAAAAAAAATCCACATAATGTCGAGCAAGGAGTTTTATCATTATGTCAGCACAATATTTACTTTCCAGCAAAGAATAAACTTCATGTGAATTTTCAAAAAATATAGATATGAGGGCAAAACCTTCCGGATCTTTTGAACCAGAAAACATGCAGCTGGTTCATCATAAAACAATTACCAAAGATAATTACACCAGCATACACTGCTTACAAAAATTCCTCGAATTATGATCAGCTAAAACTAGATGGTATAGATATAAAGAACTTAATATGAACTGGATACTATTCTTCACCAGAAATGAGCAAGAGGACCAGCATTGACTCACCTCACCGATTGGGCTCTCATGCCCATCACCGACAACTTGTAAAGCTTCCAGCATTGTTCCTGTTGATCCTCCTATCAGCAAGACCTGAAAAATGCCAACAATAATGAAAATTTAATAACATGTCAACCATGATATAAAATAACATTTGACACACTATAAATACTTGAATGGTAACTGGAGAACTATTAGGTACTAATTCACATTGTTCCATGACCAACACTTTAGAGAACATAACAAAGACTATGTTAACAAGTCAATCTAATCATCACAGACTCGCAAACCTGGAAAATGCACATGTTGTTCCATATTCCATCAGAACCCCACAATGAAATAGTGGATTTCTAGAGGAATTGGTTGCTTACCGTCAGTACAACTATTGCAGTTGTGGCAGTGAATATAGTCTGACCATGCCCATCTGGAAGATCATGAACTGATTGTAGTGCGAGTGCAAAGGCCATGGCTCCACGCAGCCCTGTGATAGATATCTTATGTGAGTCTAAGCTATAAAAGAGTGTCTGTATGTGCAAGAAATTTCTAGGTACAAAGGACCAGATGATGGGAAAGGATGAGATTGGTAGGCCATACGAATATAAGGGAGATGTTTAAACAACTAAACAAGTTCTTATCCCCTTACCACTGTAAAAAAGTGCTTTCTGATGCTTCATTGGTATTTTTCTATGTGCAGGTCTGACCAAGTTCACCAGATAAGCGCAAGAGAACACATTTGCAGCTCTACAGAGAACAAGTAGAAGGTTTACTAATTGTTCACAACAAATTCAAAATTATATTTGCCTCCTATGATCATCATATCAGCATACGGATAAATATTACATGAACAATATTCCTTAAAGAACAGAAATGGTGAGAATCGCAATGCATTAGGAAATAAAAGTTCAAAAAATGTCAAAGTAATGAATAAGGCAACTAAACGTACCTTGCAATCACAATGAATATCTGGTTTGATTTCAAGCAAGTTAAGGAAAATATCTGTTGAACTCAGAACTTGAAACTACCAACCACTCATTTGAAGTTCACACAACTCAAGGATACAATTGAAAAGAAGATAAATCCAATATGAGACCAACTGTGTTGTTCCATCGCAATGTCAAATCCCATGTAAATAAATCTGCAAGGTAGAACAAAGCTTGGGAAACATGGCAGAAGATACAATTGAAGAGAACATGTTAAAGTAAATAACTGAATGATTGCTCACACAAAAGTCTCGGCCAATGATGATATCAGGTGGAAAAATGCAGATACAAATTTCTGAGAGTTGTCTGACAAGTTTGAGAAAGAGTAGTGCTTCATAACCTAACACATGAATAACCACAATGTTTTGCCACAACTTAATATCAAATGAAAGACAAAAAAAACAATAAAAAAATTGTTTAATTCACTTACTATTCCAGTGAACAATATAGATACGATACCGGATAGACCAAGCCCTTCCGCTAGCATGTATCTAGATAAAATTGAAGATGATACAAATAAACTATGTCAAAGACACTCGGAAAATAGATACAGTTGTGTAAAACAATAGGGACTTGTGCTAGGGCATCTTACGAGAAATATGGGAAAAGAACAAATAGACAGCACTCCAAGTTTTGAAGACTGTACAAATATTAAAAGAAAAGTCATTAGTAATTCTGCAATATTAGATCTGAGACTTATAACATAGGGACTATATGCTTACTTGTCAATATTCAAACCAGCATACTTGAAAAGGTACCAGGAGTTAAGGCTTCACAGAGCTTGTTGTGAGCTTAAAATCATTTGGATGAGGTTTTGGCAAGAAAAATAAATAAAATTCAAAAAAGGATATTAAAGCAGAAATGAAACCAACTCCAACACCTGCAGATTTAGGAGAAATTATTAAATCTGTTAGCTTAAATGTGTCCTTTAACAAAATAAACGTATAGAGTATTTCTACTGGAAGTAAGAAATACCCAAAAAAATAAGTTGTCATGTAGGACAGGGTTATGTGTGGGTTATCTTTTATGTAAAAATTTCAAAACTGTAACACTGAATGCCATAATACTGAGAAGGCAAGCAGAAAAGATCCAATAAATATATTATGAGTGGTACGGACACCACAACAGTCACAAAAGTCTACAATCAAAATAGTCAGCTTAGGTCTTTAGGTAGGATCCACAAGTTGCACAATTTAAAATTACAGGTGCAACTTAAGTGAAAGAGCCGTTTAACTAAGCCCTAATGGCAAATAGAATTTTGAATTTAATAAGCATATCATCTGTAGCTTCTTCAACTAAAATATGACACTCAAGAAAGCATGGCCGAGTTCATAAGCTAAAAGCTTTACATGGGAATCATGCATTCAAGGTTCAAATATAGCTCCATGGAGAGCAATCATAACCTATCACCCTACACAATATTCTTGCCTAAGAACCTCGTTCTTCTCACATTAGATTTTTCACGATATAAGCTCCTAAATATCAGGCATGATTGAGATCACCCCTAAGGAGGCTAATTTCATAAAAATACACATCCCTTTAGACGCAGTCAGTACTCCTAGTAACATGAAATAAGAAATAGGACGAAAAATGATCAACAATAAGATAATGCCATTTGGAAACTTATGGATAGTCATGAATGGTTTGAGTCATTAAAAATGAGTGGAGCCAAATTCTACTTTAACAGTAAACTAATATAAAACATGGATAGCTTAAATTACTATAGGTTTTCTAGCAACAAACCTGCTGACATGGAGCCAACAAAAGTCTCTAGAAATCTGACTACAACCATGAAAAGATTTTGACCTGATGACGTATTACTCCTCACCAATGACATTGTCCTACGAAAGTACAAATTATGTAATGAACAAGTTATTTGGCAACAATATACTATCATGATGGATAGCTGTAGTTTGACTGACCTGTACAGAGAAATTGCCATCTTCAGAAAGCGGAAGCACGAGTGAGTAAACAAAATAGAGAGTCAGTGAAGTAGATGAAGTTGATCAATATTTTTTCAAATAGATGACGTAAAAGATTAGAGAATGATACATATGGAACCAGGAAAACTTACTGCATCATTTAGCACAGATTCGCCGAAGACTAAAGCATAGAGATTCACATCTGTGCCAAGCTCCTAGAGATGTCATGTAAAAAGAATGCAACTTATAATTACTTATGTATCAAGGTAATCTGACTTGAAAAATGAGGGAAATCATAGATCTTTCTTCCCTCACACATAAGATGACAAATTATTTAAATAAATAAAAGTGCTGATTTCCATTGACAGACAACTAAATACAGATCGATAGATTAGTCAATATCAACACATAAATATGCAGGTTGAACTGCATCTCATGGGAAAACATCATAGTAGGAGGACTTGAACTCCAAATGCAAAAAGTTATAGGTCACTTTATAACACCTATATAATAGTTCAAGTTTTGCCTATTTATTGCCTCCCCAGGCAGGGAAAGAACGCTATATGTGTCAGAATGCACAGTTATCTAATATTTACATTAGAAAATTTTGTTCCTTAAGTAAAACATGCAGACTGTGCTTGAAAAAACCTAACATGTTAGTTTTCCTAATACAAATATTTACGACTGTTCCACAAGTGATCTGAGAGTTTAGACTATGAAAGAGAACGTGCAAGAAGCATAGTATCAAGTCCAGAAAACCAGACCAACCTGAAATATAGACAGAACAGTGACAGGATCTGTAGCAGAGATGAGAGCACCAAACATCAGACATTCAAGAAATGGAAGTTTGTAGATGAGATAAGTTACTCCACCGAGGTATCTGCATGAGAATACATGGGATCATAAAGCAAGCACACTACACATAAATATTGCAACTTGAATACTACATTAGTACAAAATCCTGATACCATTAGTACAAAAGACACTTACACCAAGATGCCTGTGACCATGGCAGCAACAAAAGTTCCAAAAATTGCAATAGTTACTATGGCTCCAAAATTAGAAAAAAATGGTTTCTGCAAAACAAAATTCACATTAGAGGTCAATTGATAGGGAGCAACTATGAAAATAATTGATGCAAGTTATTTAACTCATGGTAAATTTCATTTAATTCTTGAGGCTAACTGATAGCAAAAGGAGAGCAGATGGAGAGAGTGTTCCCATTCTTATTTATAAGTTTCATCTTATTGACTGAGAAGGGTTTCACATATGTGCTCTGAATTCACCCCTAGACTCCTGACAACAATGACTCATTATGCATTTACACTATTTCCCTTCATGAATAAAATATCATATGAAAAGTTGAGTATAGATAACTTACAGGTTGCAGACTGAATCCAGATTGAGTAAGCACGAAAACTAAGTTAAAGAAAAACTTCTTCTAAAAACACCAGAAAAACAGAAAAAATATTAAATTAAATTAACAGAGAATAATTAACTGAGAGTCAGCTTAGGTATAGACAAAGCACACATCATAAGGATATAATATAATCGGGGGAAGTAAGAACAAGAAGAAGAATTCCTCGTGGAAGTTGAACCATGTCCTGCAAAATAAACATCTCATTAAATCAAACAGAAGTCCATAACTATGATAAGTTAAAAAAAAAAAAAACCGAAGGAGTGATCACGAGACTCGAACCTGATATTAGTTTCCGTATTTGAAACATTTGCCAGCCCACCCACAATTAAACCTGAATCCCACATTCACATTCCATCAAATCACACACACACAAAAGTTCTAAATATGTAATCAATTACTAAGTGACCACGGCGATAAATGTTAGGGCAAGAAAATTACCGATCAAAAGGGAAGCACTAGCTTCAGGAAGGTAATAGAAGCGATGACGACGAAGAACGTGGCCGAGAACAAAAGAAAGAACCAGCATCATAATCTGCAGAAGAATACCAACACCAGCGGCCTGCTGCTCTTTCGCCGGACTTCCCCTCGGATCGGCCGGAGATATTCGCAACTCTTCCATGCCGATTCCTCGGGATTTCTCCACTCCAAATTCGCTCAATCAATATACACAGATATCGATCGAATCGACAATTACGAAATAATTTATGTCACAGAGTTGAGTGGTGATAATAATTGAGGGTTTCGGTTTGAGGCTTTTGAGTAGTGTTGTTGTTTAGGAGTTCCGAGTATTCGTCACTTCCCTGCAAATTCACGTTTCTCCTTCTCGATTTTGCTTCGTCAGCTTTTAATATTCCTGGGCAGGGCAACCGGTTTATTTTGTGCATTGGTCCGGTTTTTTTCCTGCGGGGTGGGGGGGGAGGGGGGGTAGGAATCTCTGTATTGTATTGAATGCCTATGTTCTAAACCATTTTTTATAATATTATTAGACTAAATTTAAATGAAATCAACTTAAATTTTGTATTTGATAATGTGGTAGAGTTTAAATTTTAATTTAAATATAAATAATGACATATGTATATTCGGTAATTTAAACGGATAAATTTGATGATCTATATTTGAAATAGAAGATACTAGTATATAATTTGTGTGATACATGGAATAAAAATTAATTAAACCTAATAAAATTAGAACAAAAATTAACTATTATTTATATAGGATATAGATTTATTGATTTTTCGCGAGACAAATTGTCTAAATGTTTGAAATTATATCAGAGGGGTTTGCTCTTATTTTTGAAATTCCATTTTCTTTCCAATTTTCATCTTGTCTAGATTATTTACTCCCTCCGTTCGGCTCTATTTTGCCTACTTTCCATTTTTGTTTGTCCCATCTTATTTTGCCAGCCAAAAAATGGCAAAGAAAAATTTACTTCTTTACCCCTCCATTTCTTTCATTTTACAACTTTTGCACTAAAAAATCACACATTAATTACAAAATTGTCACTCAAAAAATATTAAAATAACACATCACATCAAAGTCAAACAGTTTTTTCTTAGGTTCCGTGCCGGTCAAAGTAGGCAAAATAACCTGAGACGGAGGTAGTATTATTTTAAAATTTTATATATTGATTAATATTTATTAGTTACAACAGTTTTGCTTTGATTTAATTTTAATCTTTTCGAGTTGTAATTCACGTAAATAACTTGCAATTTATTTCTTCTTTTATTTCTCTCCATCTATATATATATAAAAGCAGGATATTCTGCCAAAAATAACTGCAATAAATTATCTACCTATTAAATAATTACTATTTTAAGAAACCTATTAATTGCTTTCATATTGTATTTATTGTAAGAAACTCAATACAAATAAATAAATACAAATAAACTTATTTATTGTATTTTAAGAAACTCAATACAAATAAAAATAAATAAACCTATTTATTGTATTTAAGAAATTCAATACAAATAAATATATATTTAATTTAAGAAATCAGTTACGATACTCAAATTAGTATTTATTGTATAGAAATTTCAAATAAAATAAGTAATAGATAAATAAGATGAAATAAGAGATTATATATTTATTATCTCTCATCTTATTTTTAAGTACTTATTTTAAAGGGTAAATTACAAAAAACAACTCCACCTATCGATTTTTTTTCAAATAGCAACCTAATCTTTTTTTTTCAGATTGCCACCCAGTCTTTCTGTGGTTTTGTCGATTGCAAATTTTCCGGCTAAATGGAGATTAATTTGTTCACTTTGCAACCTAAACGTTGTTGTTGTTTTTTACCTAATTGCAACCTGAACTTTGTGTTTTTATCAGATTACAACAAAAAATGAAAATTTCGATTCCGGTGGAAATATAAGTAACTTAAATTCACGGAAATATCGTGAAAATATTGATATCGATTGAAATATCGGTACATATATTTATTGTTAATTTTCCTATATTTACCAATATATTCCGATATTTTCTCGATATTTATTGATATTCCATATCGATTTTTTATTGATATTACATACATTTCACCAATTTTGACCAATATTTCCTTGATATTTATTTTATGAATATCGATCACACTTTTATAACATAAATGTCACACTCATCTATATATATATATATATATATATATATAACCTTCAATAAAAATAACAATAACTAATTTTCCCTCCCAAATTAACATACTATAAATGGAAAGAAAATAGTTACAAGAAATTAAATAAATCAAAAATAAAATTTTTTATACTTTTAAGGGTTGTGGGGTCCACTAGGTTAGACTATAGGTAGGTTATAAGGTATATTTTATCTTTTTCTCTGTTTCATATAAATTATAATCTTTAAATTAGTTATTTTTTATTTTAAATTTTGTTTTAGTTTATGAAAAATATAAATTTTATATTTACATTTTGGTGCAAAATTGTACTAACAAGATTACAAATACAAAGATAAATGACTAAATTACATTATAGATTAGGAAATTAAAAAAAATAATTTTTAAAATAAAAAGTCTTAGATGTTTTGAGAAATTAATAACAATGAAAAACATTTTGGTATAATTGTTTGATATATTTGTCAATACGAGTGGGTTGAATAGTGAACTAGCTATGTTATTTAAATACATATCAAAATCTTTTAATTATTTGATGAGATTTATATATTTTCTTTAAAGATATCTATAATTGTGAATGAAAAAGAATTATTTACTAACACATTTGTTAAAAAGTATGAATCAAAAAATACAATAATATATTAATCATGATACGTATATCTATATTAATCTGTAACATGCACAACATATCTGTATAAAGTAACATATTTTTTAGATATCAATTATCGTTTACAATAATGTTTCTCAGTACTAAATTTGATTCAATTTATTTTAATTTACAATATTAATAGGTATGTGTACAAAATTGGTGTTTATTTCACAACCTCATATTTCAAATATGGAATTTAAAATTCATTGTTAAACATATATATATATATATATATATTATTGTTTGCATTTTAAAATTATGATATTATTTAAGATGTGGTAAATTAAAGATAAAGAATTAAATTCTTATTAATATATAATTTAAGTTAAGATAATATTATTACATTATAGTATTAGAAATTTTAAAATTAATCAATCATATATTACAAACCGTGTATCACACGGGTATTTCACTAGTTTCATATGAATATAGAAGAGTAAATTATATTTCTAACTGTCCATGTTAATTATTGAATTTAAGAAAAAGATTATTCTCCAGTTAGAACTATTAACTAATAGTCAAAATGATGACTTTTAACTACATCGTGTTAATCCTCCCTTCTCAAATGGTTTTTGAATAAAATAAGGTAAATTAGCCCAGTAACCATTCCTATAAATATTTGTCCAATCTTTTACCTAATTTCTAAATAAATATTAAATAAAAATAAATTAAATGAAATCCGTTGTATCAAATAACCATGCACATCCCAAAACGCATTATATGAATTCTGAACGTAAAAATGATTACAAATTATAATATGTTTCTAGTATCAAAGTTACATAATTTTAGAATATGGGCTATTTTACTAAAAATTTACAAATATGGTCTTCTTAAATAATAATTTATGTTGACTGAGCTATTTAAATAAAAAGCCCAAATAACAATAAATTAATAATTTATATAGTGAATTTGAAATTTTCTCTTAGAAATATGATGTAGTTTTTGTTTATAGACAAAATTATGATGTAGTTAAAAGTCATCGGTTTGACGATTAGTTTATAGTTTTAACCGAATGATAATCATGTTTTTTAATTCAATAATTAACACTGACAGCCGAAATGTAATTTACAATATTTTGTTGTAAAATAGTTGCTTGATTGCACTATCTTTCATGAATCAAAATATCGAAAATGTAAATATATATAAGACAAAAGATAGGAATGAGAGAATTTTATATACCAAGATCACCAACCATCCATACTTGAGTACATTATATATATGCAAGTAAAAGAACTTCAAAGGTCATAAGCATATGAATGGTTGTAGAGTAATGTCCACCATCATTGTTAAATTAATTTACAACACTCCCCCTTGGACATTACGACTTGATATACATGTTTCGTTAAAAACTCGCTAGAAAAACCCAGTGGGAAAAAAACTAGACGAGAAAATAGTACATGACATACAAGTTTTTAATGTGTTGCACTAGTTGCCTCGTTAAAAACCTTTAACTAAGAAAACCTTGTGGGAAAAAACTTAGTAAAGGGAAAAAGAGTATAACCACTGGTCTTCTGGACCCAACCTTCAGGGTTAAATGAGTAGAATTATTGATCTTCAGGACCTAGCATTTATGACTGTTTAATGTTCCCCTTAAGACAACAATCTTTCATGCCTACACATTCAAATACCATGAGCATATTTTTCAAAAGTAGATGTAGGTAGGGATTTAATAGACGAATCTGTAAGATTGTCACTAGAGCATACTTTTTGTATAATTTCACAACTCTTCTGGAGTTCATTGGTTTTATTAAATTTCCATTTCATATTCCCGCTACACATTTATGCAACACAAGTTTCAGATGTAGTTATAAAATGACTAAGAAAAATATAATATTTACTAATACCACATGACTCACAGATGTATTTTATCATTATTTTTAATCACACACATTTTCATGAGACATCATATAATAATAAGTGGTTTGAAGAAGTGTAATCAAAATTTGTTTAGCATATTTTCTTGAAAATGTAATACCTCCATATAGAAAACTAATTAGTTTGTGTTTTAACATCACAAAGATCAGATATATAAACCAACATGTGAATAATCCACCAAAAACTTATCTATATATATATATATATACACAAAAACTCATGTGAGACGGTCTCACGGATAGTTTCCGTGAGACGGATCCTTAAAACCCATGAATTGAATCCATATCCACAGATTTCTATATGAATTGATATGTGTGGGTTATGGGTTGACCCGTCTCACGGAAAAAGATCCGTGAGACGGTCTCACACAAGAACTACTCATATATATATATAAGCAGGATATTCTGCCAAAAATAACTGCAATAAATTATCTACCTATTAAATAATTACTATTTTAAGAAACCTATTAATTGCTTTCATATTGTATTTATTGTAAGAAACTCAATACAAATAAATAAATACAAATAAACCTATTTATTGTATTTTAAGAAACTAAATACAAATAAAAATAAATAAACCTATTTATTGTATTTTAAGAAATTCAATACAAATAACTAAATATTTAATTTAAGAAATCAGTTGTGATACTCAATTTAGTATTTATTGTATACAAATTTCAAATAAAATAAATAAATAGATAAATAAGATGAAATGATGGATTATATATTTATTATCTCTCATCTTATTTTTAAGTACTTAGTTTAAAGGGTAAATTATAAAAAACAACTCCACCTATCAATTTTTTTCAAATTGCAACTTTTTTTTTTTTTTTCAGATTACCACCCAGTCTTTTTGTTGTTTTGTCGATTGCAAATTTTCCGACGAAATGGAGATTAATTTGTTCACTTTGCAACCTAAACTTTGTTTTTTTTTAATCAGATTGCAACCTGAACTTTGTGTTTTTATCAGATTGCAACCTGAACTTTGTGTTTTTATCAGATTGCAACCAAGAATGAAAAATCGATTCCGGTGGAAATATAAGTAACTTAAATTCACGGAAATATCGTGAAAATATCGATATCGATGGAAATATGGGTACATATATATTTTTTTCCTATATTTACCAATATATTCCGATATTTTCTCGATATTTATTGATATTCCATCGATTTTTTACCGATGTTACATATATTTCACCAATTTTGACCAATATTTCCTTTATATTTATTTTATGAATATCGATCACACTTATATAACATAAATGTCACACTCATATATATAACATAAAGGTATCAGTGTGAAGTGAAAAAAAATCATGATTTGCGATTGGACAAAAAAATTAAGGTTTGGGTTGCAAAGTGAAAATAATTAATTCATTTGCCGGAAAAATGACCGGAATTTTACAATCGGCAAAACCACAGAAAGACTGGGTGATAATCTTAAAAAAAAAAACAGATTAGATTGCAATTTTAAAAAAGTCGATAGCTGGGGTTTTTTTTTGGGTAATTTACCCTATTTTAAATCAATTTTAAATATATAATATATAAAATCAATCATTATTTAATGATCTTAAATTTAATATTCATATAAAATTTATCAAACTGAAATATGGAAATGTATGCGTGTGGGCTTCAATGATTTTTCATTTTAAACGTTTCTATGATATATAGTATTAATTTATTGTAAATTAATATTAAAATGTAGAAATAAAAAAATATTATACGTGTACCTAATAGATTACACATATAAAACATATCAAATAGAAAAAATCAGATTAAAATTATTATTGCAAGTTAACCAATTTATTCATTTGAAATATACAAATATTTTATTTTATCTTTCTTATTTTATATTTATTTGTTGTCAAATTTTATTTATATTTATATTTTGATTAATTGAGGTGGCATAAAGGATTTGACAGCGGTAATTTTTCTGGTTTTTCACAAATTAAAATTTCATCATTCTTAGTCCCTGATATATTGACTTATCAATCTTATAATTATTATTCATAATTTTTTTATTCAAAATGTGTAGATTAAGGTCCAATTTTGAATTGTTTCATTTAAATAGATAGTAAGAGAGATTTTCATGTATTTGATAAGCTGATATAATTTTTATTTGATTTAAAATAAATGAGTTATATCAATATGTGGCGCTGAACCAAAAAAAATTATTAAAATACGTTTGTATTTATAGTTATAAATGTCAATAAAATATAAATTTATTTATCTCAATACTTAAATTATAACATTTCTAATACATATAACTTATTTTTAGATATTAAATTTATTTTTTAAAATTTTACTATCCATGTAATGTTCTGACACAATTTTTTTTATTTGTTTGTTTAATCCATATATTAATATTACTTTATATATTTCAAATTTCTAATATTTTCGAATATAATTATTTATAATGATATAAATTTAAAGTTAAAATACCTGGCTTTATACTAATACAAATTAAAAGAGTATCAATATATTTTTGTTAAAATAATATTCATTACATTTTATATGTTATTATGTTTTTTTAATAATTATATATATAACACATTGTGCAACGCACGGGTACACTACTGGTTGTAAAGTAAACAAGTTAACATGAATTTTGAAAATATCGAAATATAGTTAACGATAATTCAATATATTGGAGGAACACTGAACCTTTACTAGTAGATCTACCATAATACCAAATCTGATCCATTTTGAAGGATAAATTAGAAGTGATGAACTTCAGGTCCTATATATACTCAAAATTTTCTTCATATTTAAATGAGTTCTTGCTCACTTCAAGAGATCGATTGTTTTACTTAGTTGACGAGACATATCTATGTAAAATCTTTCCAAAACCTTCTTAGAGAAGGTTGATTAGTGTATGCAAATTTCATCAAGGAAATACTCGATCTGCAAGTTGAGACAATAATTGATTTTACCTAAAGTTTTTATTTCAAAGTCGACTTTTAACTTCGAACTTGCTTCTTCAATTAATATATAAAAATGATACAATATTCATCTAATATTTGCATCATTTTATAATCACTCAAGAAAATGCATCATTATTTGAATATAATCTTTCTTAAGGAAGAATTCACTTATTTGAATAAATATTTGCAATTAAAGATTTCACTTACTCGATTTGTATCGAATACTACACAATGAATGTAGATCACCTAATGATCTTTATAATTTGATATGTATTACAATTCTCATTTTCCTCATTAAGAGATTGTAAAATCTATCAGAGATTCTCACATAAATATTCATAACTAAAGATACAGTAGCAATGTTTATCAGATGCATTTTTCAATTTATATTTGTTGTCAGGATATTAAGTAGTGGAACGTTATATCATTCATAATAGGAGAATGTATTTCATCAAACTCAATAACGGGTCTCTACGGGAACCCTTGAACTACTAGCCTCGCTTTGTACCTCATTATTCTCATTTATTTTCCGTACAAAAACACATGAATATCCTACAGGGATAACATCTTTAAGGGTATGCACGACAAATTCATACACTTTTATTTTGTTCAGCGAGTCTAGTATGACCTCAATTGCATCATTTCATTTTACCCAATTGAGCGCTTCTGACACTCAGCCATTGACTTGGGTTCTGGATTCAGATTATCTTTATAGATGATAAGAGCAATTTTGGAGGCAAGTATGTTGTCGACAACAATAATATTTATATATTGAGTTTCTCTTATATCTATAATATTAGTTGCAACTTTGATATTTATATCAGCCAGATTCTTATCATTTCCCAAAATATTTGATCTGGTCGTTCCACAATCCTAGTGTTTTGATAATTTTGTGCACATGCATAATTACTAGGATTTTTCATCTTCGGGATGAATCTCTTTAGGAGATATTTGGAGTGACTGAACATTTTTGTTAGATTTTGTTTACCGCGGATTTTTATATAGGTCTTTTACGCTTCAGGCGTAGAGTTACATCATATGTATATGTATAGAAGATATATGTGATTTTGTCACTCCTTTATGATTAGTAAACACGTCTGGCAGATTACTTGCTAAATACTGCAAGTTAATTATTTTCTGAACTCCCATTCAGTTTGACTAGTGCGTGAATCTAATTACTATAGATTCAATAAAATTTCTCGGCATTCTTTTAATCATTGACTATTATCTCCCCCTAATGCCGATAAATATTTTATAAATTTATACTATATTATAGACACGCACTAATTGTAAAGGGGAATAATCAAGATATGTAGTAGGAATTTTGTAGTAAAGGTCTAGATATTAATATGTTTGATCAATAATTCACCTAGACCATTTCTAGTGTGCATGTAAGACACCGAATGCTCCACTTTAATTTCAAATATCATACAATAATCATCAAATGCTTTCAATGTGAATTCATCGACATTATCCATTCTAATGGATCTAATTGGATGAATCAGAAAATTGGACTCTTAATTCAGTAACTATGACATTGAATCTCGTGGAAACTTTATTTATGGTGGATAATAAACACATAGGTCCACCTAGTGGAGGTATCAATCATGACCGTGAAATGATGCTAGATGAATTGGTCCACATATATCTCCATTTGATTCGTTCAAGAATAATAGGAGATCCATATCCAACTTTAGTATGAAACGGTCGTACCATAAGTTTTCCTTTTGCAAATTTTGCAAATTATCTCATTTAGATAAGATATTATATTGTTTGACATATCACGTCAAATGAAATTATACAACACCTGAAACATGAGGTTGTGTCATGTCAGAAATGACTCCATAACTCATGAACGACTCTGGAGGATGAAAACTTTCACTTACTCGAAAAATAAGATTAGAAGGTTACATGTATGTATATACAGTCCTGAGAAGAATGAAGTATATATATTATATGGATTGAGTCATCAAAAGATATTCTATATCATTCTTACTATTGGTTTCAATGTGAAAACCATTCAAATTATGAATTTAACAACATATATATCATTAATAATCAAGTTGGTATTCATATGGTGAACTAAAGAAGCTCCTGGAGCCTAAAAACAACAAGTTATAATTGTAGCAATTCTTCATTTACTCTAAGTTCAAATGAGATAAGAACATCTTATCATTAAGGAAAAATGTATATAATGACACAAATCATAAAATATTCCAGAGGATAATGTAGTAAATTGAAAAATAAATATCATAGTAATCATGATAATAATAAAAAATAAAAGGGTCCATAACATTTTGGAAAAAAGAACATAGAATACTCATCTTCGCATAAAATCACTCAATTCCTCAAAAATTTGAGAACCCAAACTTGCTTCAAGCAAATTAGCATAATGACATTCAAAAAGATTAGGAGCCTTCATGACATTCATGGAAAGAGAATTATGTATAATTATTTTCAAAAAGAACCCAAGTAATTATATTCATAAGGGAAGGGGAAGAGATTGAAAATTATCTCATTATACTCTTTAATTACTTCAATGAATCCACCATCAGAACCGTAATAATTAGTGGTAAATATTGAACTCATCAGTTAGATAGATAAACACATTCATAAAATAAACTTCATTTTTAAATGTCATATAGTAAGTATCTACTTATTTAGCATGTATGATATCCAATTTATAATAGAATTAGCTATTAATTAGATCATTGACTGAAAATGTTATCATCTAATTTTTCATGTTAGTGAAATGTTATGGATTACCATATGTATACTCATTAAATTGGTGAGCAGAAAAGTCGAGACAATGTTATTTCATTGCTAAAAAAGTGACCAACTTTATTTCATTAACATAGAATGAGTTGTATGGCTAAGCAAGGAGATATGAGCAAATTAGTTACTTCCAGAAACCATGCATCATAAAGCATTATCATATGCACCATATATCAATTATAATATTACGTGAATTTGATACTAAAAGTTGTATTTTATACTTATAATTGGACTGCAATTTAAGAATATGAGTGTTATGAACTAAAATCATACAATTATCCCCTGACCTCAAAAAGAAATTAGGTGTAGAATTCCAATAGTTAATCTGTAAAGTAAAACAATAATCAAAATAACAATTGCAGAATCCAGAATTTCAAAATTATTGCATCACATTGTAAGATAATGATAAATATGATTTTTTTTTTTATTGATTCAAAGAAAAATACCTTGTAGGAGAGACACGATTCTTTCCTAGGGCACCACTCAGATTTCGATAGAAAGTCGTACTGATAACGTGTTGTAAAATAGTTGCTTGATTGCACCATCTTTCATGAATCAAAATATCGAAAATGTAAATATACATAAGACAAAAGATAGGAAGGAGAAAATTTTATATATCAAAATCACCAACCATCCAATACTTGAGTACATTATATATATACAAGAACTTCAAAAGTCATAAGAATATGAATGGTTGCAGAGTAATGTCTACCATAATTGTTAAATTAGTTTACAACATATTCAAGATTCATTCTCAAATTATCAAATCACAAACCATCATTGTTTGCAAATTAAAAAATATGATCATTCATTATATAAGTTTGACTTTTTTTTTTATCTTTCTCGGATCTAGATTATTTTATATATAGAATAAATCGAGATATAAAATTTATAAAGATATAAAATGAATAAACCTATGTTTCAAAAAGTATTTGATTTATTTTTCCAAGTCATCTAATGGTTTTAGAGTAGGTCTCTTGTGAATCAGGTGCATGGATCCATGCACTCGGGTCGGATCCGGGTTGGGGAGACCACACTTTTTTTTTTGCACATGATTTTTGAAAAAAATCAAATACCAATAGGTTATGTTAGACATACCTTTACGTTATGTTAGACACACCTTTAAACTATGTTAAATAAACCAGTTCTGCCCAGATTTCATGTCTTGTCTTTTTTTGGCTTGATTTTTGAATTTTGGCACATACCACTACGTTATGTTAGACATACATTTACGTTGTGTTAGACATACCTTTATGTATACTTAGACATACCTTTGTATATGTTAGACATACCTTTGTATATAGTTAAACATACCTTTATATATGTTAGACATACCTTTATATATAGTTAGACCTACCTACACATGGTTGGTCTAACTATACACAAAGGTTGGTTTAACTATACACAAAGGTTGGTCTATTGGAACGAATTTTGGGTGAGCTTCAGCACAAGTGTTCAGCGCGTGGGAGGCGCGTGGAAGCGCGTTTTGGGCCCGTGAACGGGTCGACCCGGTTGCACGGATCCGGTGCATAAAAGTTTTTGTCATGGTTTTAAGTTTTTTACTACAAATCTTATATCTAAAGTGGTATTTCATCTTCGAGATGCAAATTGTGATGTCCAAGGTTTGAACATGGATTTGGATCACACAAATTTTCTTGTATTGATTTTACTAATTTTTAGTACTTGCAAGTTTTCCAAACTTCATAAGCATGAACGAAAATTATTAGCGATCAAACAAACCATCGTAATTGTCAATTCTAAAAATATAGCTATTCATTTGATTCTTAAATTTTATTTAGACTTATTTAACTTTTACGTATAAATACTCAAAACATATTTTTTAAAATTCCATACTTTAGTCTACTATTGTGGTTTAATACAAATTAATGAATTAACAAAAAGAGTTAAAATTTAGTGATACCCGATCTCCTCACTATTTACTGGTCAATATATTCCATGCATCATATGTCTATTTTATTATTAATGTGTTACTCGTGATCTTGCATTATCATATTCAGTTTTAAATATTTAATTATTTATACACACTTCACACTTACATGGTTTGTAAAAGGAAATTTTTATTATATTTGGTTGAGTTTATAACAATGTTTGAATGCACAATGTAAATTATTTAACTAAATATAATATAAATAAAAAATAAATTGTAAAAAATAAAAATATAAAAAATGGTTATATATATAAATATATTATATTAATAATATTATATAAGTGTGTGTTGTGTATGTCTGTTTGAATAAAAGAAGTTAATTAATATTATATGATATATGTGTGTGAGTGTAACCGTAAGTGCCATGTACATATATAATATAAGGTTCATATATCATCATACATATACAATAATAACAATTAGGATGAACTAGGATTTGTGTGTTCTTGGGTACTATATATGTCCAACTTGAATATTACTACCTTCAAATAACAGGGTTAATATATTAAATAATGCATGCATTAAAACATAATTCAGTTATGCTACTAATATACATGAGTATACAACCAATATCTTAAGGGATACACCACTAATACCTTATGAATATATAACTATTACCAAGTCAATAACACGTTTGGGGTACATATATCGGGGATACGCATGTTTTTGCCATTAAGATGACACAATAATACATATTTACATATTTACATATATAAAAGAACAATAAGGATGAAATAATCAAAATGATATAAAGGTGTGTGACCTTTACACTATGCTAATGTGTCCTCCATATAAAAATATAATTACCTTTGTGTAATCTTGTAACAAAAAACAAAGTTTTAGTAAAAATTTTGGATCAAAACCTTCATGTGGTTTTTACAAACACATCTATATAATGCTAGTTGCATATTTATATATCACATAAATATATGACAATGTTAAGGTAAAAGTATAAATAATATCATATCATATAAATATATGTATGTATAAATTGTACAGAAACTTATTTTTTTGAAAACATAACATAAAAATTACACTAGTAGAGTATAAAAGTCATCTAAAAAAAACATAAAAGCTAGATCGTATAACTAAAGCCACATATTATGGCGTGCACCCAAAATGATGGCGTGCACAAAATTCTAACTCAATTATTATTAAATGTTATATAAAAAGGTTAGTAACAAAATAGATGGCTAACCGCCCACGGGGTCGGGCAGGAGGAAATGGGCAGGGTTAAATTTTCCCGTTGGAGTTGACCCAGTTTAGGGTGCATCCAATTTCTACTTACACTTTGTAGCCCAGCCCTATCTAGGGCTTCAATTATTGTTCTTGTGATGGCGAACCAACTCTACGGCTACAACCCCAGCACGTACGGTGGTGGAGCCGCCGCCGCCGCCGCCGCCAGTCTCTATACCTCTCGATCCGCCACTGAACCCTATATCCCAGCCGAAACTTCTTTGCTCGGCACTTCGTCTCGCTACTTGAGCGCTGACCTACTATCATCCTCTTCCGCCATTCCCTCTTCACTGCTCTACAACCCTGACAGCTACTCATCTAGAATTGCTGCCTTATCTGCGACCACTTCTACTCACTCGTATGGCCCCCCTGGTGTGGATGTGGCGTCCTCAATTGTTCCAACCGAATCGCGCTACTCTGGCTTGAAGCGCACTTCGTCTGAATGTAAGAAATCTTTACCAGAGCACTTGTTTCTAACTGATGTGCATTTTAGTTGGGTGAAAATTTGCAATGACCTAATTTTTGCTAGTTATTGTTCAAAGTTCTAGCTTTATAATTTCGAGGGGAACTATGATAATGGCATCATGCCACGTGATATATACGAGTTGTTAATGGCTTAGATCACTCTCTTTAAAGTTTGTGAGTTCACTTGAATTAGCTGAGAGAGAGAGATAGAAAACAAACTTATCCTTTTGAGATTGTGATCTCCTGAATTTCTTTTGAACTGGAGGAGCTGGAGAGTCTTTTATTGTGGAAGGAGGCAAGTTTACAGGATATGTAGCTGGTGATTCTGCCTTCTGTTGTTACTATGAGTTGCTGTTCTAGGCTTTGAAGTACTTAATTGTCGCCACTTACTATATTTCATCCTTCCTGTCAGATGTCAGAAGTGATCATGGCTAATAATGTGATATACTATAAACATCAATCATGTGATCTTAGATGTTATACCGTACTAAATTGTTTGCCCAGCTAAATCAATCAGATTTATGTTGTGTGTACTGTCAGTGTTGTGGTCTTGGGATAATTTATCTGTTCATAAAGTGCACTAGACCATGTAAGAACATACCTTTCTACTTATTTATATATGAAATACATGGTTCTACACCACTTATTTCTTAGTGAGCATTGTATTGTAAAGGGAGGATGATATTTAGTGCCATATATAATAGTTGTGCTATTAAGCTGCCATACTTTGAAGCTTCAATGGATGCGTATATCAAGAAAGTAATTTGAAGAAAGTTTGAAACTTTTCTCCTTAGTTATGGTATAGGTGAATTTTTTATAACCATTTCATAAATTGGTATGCATGATAAAGGTTGAAATGTACTGGTTTGCTTCATGTCATTTATATACACATTATATAACATTGAGGTATTGAGCACCACAGGGATTGTTTCTAATCTAGTATGAAGCGTACAAATCCATTCTGTATGTCATCATCATTGTAATGGTGACACTATTGACTAGTAATTTTTCTTATACAGTCTAGTCTTTATTTTTGGTTAATTTGAAAAATATACTGATCTTGATATATCACTGGTTATTTGAAGCTTTTATATGAAATTTGATTTGCACAAATCTGAACTCAACAATGTTTAGCAATTAATACTATTTTCCTTGACTTATTTCAAGATATATAAGTAAATAGTCTATTTATCTAATAACATATATCATGGGTTATCTTGTAATACGTGTCTACTATCTATCTAGCACTCTATCACCAGACACTTTTGGGTGCCCATAACAAGATTGGGCAAACCGATGCTTGGTATTCGACAAACCCTTTAGTCAAGCGCCCTAGATATGAGCCTACGAGCCATTTGCCCATATACCCCCAGAGGCCTGGAGAGAAGGACTGTGCCTTTTATATGCAAACAAGAACCTGTAAGTTTGGAGAGAGCTGCAGGTTTGATCATCCTATTTGGGTCCCAGAAGGGGGAATCCCTGATTGGAAAGAGGTGATCTTCTTTGCTACTTTATTATTTACTAATACTTCATTATTTCATCAGTTACTAAACTTACTGTACTTATATTGTATTCTTAGATTCAAGTTGGTTTATGTGGTCATTATAACAATTAGTTTATTTTATAATGAGAAGCACCTATTATTATTTTTTCCTATGTTTTTTATATATGATACATCACATTCACTTGATGCGACAATGTATCAGCAGCGGCCTTACCTTATATTATAACAATTTATTGTTTAATAATAATTTGTATTTTTCATCGTTTTCATATTTATTTATAAAATTGTTTTAGTGATTTATATGGTAATTACTTCTTCAGTTTATTTATGTTATGAGATGCAAAAATATAGTGCATGACTATTTCTGAAAATGCGTGAGCAACTACACAATCATTTTATGTTCATAGATAGAGTTGTAATCTAATAAGAAAATTTAACTTTCACTATTCCACACCTTAGAAATTGAAAGTCGAAAGTTACCCATTTGCTTCTTGAAAAACTAAAACGTCTATGTTGTTTATAACAGAACCTATAGAAACTGCTCTCCCTTTGCTTAATCTAAAACTATCTGTTTCATCATATTGACACTATTTACTATTATCAATTCTATATTAGTCTATTTTGGATCTTTTGGTTTGTGTGTGGGATATCTTACCATAGAACCTTATTTTGATTATGCATACTGTACCCATCTATAATTGTTTCCTTATTCTGACATTGGAAACTGCAATTTTACTTCAGTGTTGGATTTATAGTATCCTTTATGGATGGTTCTCTGGTCTTCCTTGGTGCTATATGCGTTTATATATGGGTGAAAACTTTATATATGTATTCTCACATAGATGTTGTTTTAACAGTGTGTCCCCCATGGATAAAAAATGAAACATTAGCCCCATCTTGTTCTGTTCCTTACTATCTCAAATTTCACTAGGCTGTAATATTCATAGCGACATTGCTTGACAACCATAATGTAAATATAACTTGATCTTTCCTTATGATGCTTGATATCAATGTTTTCTATGTTCGAAATTAGAAGTTTCCTTTATGTTGCACGGATATTTTCACTTGATACATGTATACTGATATTGCATACCATTAAGGAATCTATTTGGGACCAATGTTAACAAATTCAGATTCATAGATGATACTTCTTCTCAAGAGAAATCATGTCAATAAGGGTACTCATTCACTATTTATTGCTGAATTATACGGAATTTGGATTCATATCACAGACGCACATCCTTTTCAGAATTTAGTGTACAGATCATGGTCACTATTTTATGGTTTATTTTCTCTGAGAAGCTAAGCTTTCAAATTTATTAAAAACTGAAGTCAGCAAGTTCAAGTAATTGATCTCGTCACGTAAATCATATTCTTGGCTTGCCTTACCTTTGGTGCAATTAGGAATTTACAGAGCAAGAGCATTTATTAGTTATGCATGTTTACTTTTGACTTCTGTTATATCTTATTGAAATGTATATTGGTCTGTCATTAAAACATCATCAAGATGATGTTTGTTTTAATGAAGTTATTTTATTTCATAGCTGTACTGCTGCACATGTATCTTTTGAAGAAAGATACTGATCAGCTACATGACTCACTTTCATGCCTATGTTTCTGGTGGTATTCAAAAGTGATAACATCTTGAGACTTATGCTAGTCAATTTGAATTAATTGTAAAGCTATATGATGATGAGTTTGATGGATTTACTAAATACTTGATGGTTCTATCTAGAACAAAATATGTTTTTAAAGAAAATGCAATCTTTTTATTGGTGAAATGGAATTTTGTACGTCTTGCATATTAGAATGTTTTGTTACCATGTTTTCTCATTAGCTGACATTTTAGTCATGCTTAGAGTGTTAGTAGTCTCTAATTAGTAGAAGTATTTGTGCATGCATTTTTCTGCTTAAATGATAACATGGTTTTTCTTTGGTGCTCACTGGAATTGTTTCTCTCTTGGTTCGTTCCTCATAATTGGTGATATGGTATTTTAATTGTGATTTAGGTTCCACTCGTACCAAGTGAAGCCCTTCCTGAGAGACCTGGAGAGCCAGATTGCCCTGTAAGATGGATCTGATATTATTGTGTCCTACTGACAGCTGTGTTTTTTTCTATACGATTTATATTTCTCTGTTAAAATGTTTCAGTACTTTTTGAAGACACAGAGATGTAAGTTTGGTATCAGGTGTAAATTCAACCACCCTAATGACAGAATTGCGCCTCCAGTAAGTCTTTTTTTGGCATGGTCTGTTCACCATTTCAGCAGGATAATTTATGGTGTAATTTTATATTTTTTTGGTAATTCCTTGTTGATTTATTCCAGGGTGCTTCTGAGGATGGCGATGTCTCCGTCTTACCTGACAGGCCATCAGAGCCTCCATGTGCCGTAAGATATTTTGCTTATTTGAGCCTTGCCTTTTCTTGGTACTCGTAATTCAATGATTTAAGTCACTGTAATTTAAGCAGTTCTATATGAAGACTGGAAAGTGTAAGTTTGGTGCAACCTGCAAATTTCACCACCCAAAGGGTGTCCAGATACAACTTGATGGAGAAGAAAATGGAAGTGGGCTTCAGAATAGAATACTTGCTGACACAATGGCAGTGCAGCCACCTTTTGCCCCAGCATTGGTGCACAACTCCAAGGGCCTTCCTGTCAGACCAGTATGCTTCTTTAAAAAGATTAAACACCTATAACCTTTTCTAGTTGTCAATAGACTTATTTAGAGATATTTTAATATATCACATTATCATTTGTCTTTTAGAGTGAATATTAGCCAATCATGTATTACACCATTGTTCATATATTGCCTGTGTTAGATAATTGGTCATATAGGGATGGCATATTGAAAAGCCTGCCCTTATGCTCTTATGCTTCCTTAATTCTCTAGTCTGCTCATTGTATAGCTTGGGCACATGGTTCCTCCTTGTGATCTCCATTACGCATAGCTTCTCAAATCCCACATATGTAGCACCCACATCTCAAAATGAAAGATAAGAAGGGTGTGATACTGAAACATAATTTTTTGGTGACACCTTTACTAACCTTTTCATTTATTTTCGCTAGACATCCTTGAATTATTGTTTGGATTTTTTAGTATTTCAATAAAATCTTCTCTAGGTTACTTACTAAAAGCTGAAAGTCTGGAGGTTGATGAATGCTTTTACACTACATTGGTTGTTTATTATATCCATACAACACATTTTAATGGATTGTGCTAGTAGAAATTTGAGTTACTGAAGAAATTATGTCTCATAATTTGAACTTGTTATGTTTGAGTCAATTGTTATGCTTTCGTGTTGGTACACATTTGATTTTAAGTGGTCTGTTTGTCACTTACTGGCTCCAATTAACAGGGTGAAGAAGATTGCCCATTCTATCTAAAAACTGGCAGGTCAGTGTACCCTCTCTCTTTAATTGCAGTGCATTTCCTTTTTTTTGGGCTCGCATGAACCCTAGATATACATAGAAACAAATGGCAGAATTCTAATTTGGTTTATTCCATTTCAGCTGTAAGTACGGTGCCACTTGCCGCTACAACCATCCAGACAGATATGGTAGGTAGTATCCTTACATCAGACCAGCATAATTTTTTCTCATGAGAATTTTACTTGTAAGATTAATTTTATGTAGTGATCAATACACCTGCTGCTGCTATTGCTTCTACTCTCCTAACTTCTCCCTCAGCACATTTCAATCTTGGTGTTGCTCCAACAGCGTCGCTGTTGCCAAATTTTGATCCAAGGCTTACTCAGACAGCGGTAAACTGAAATTCTGTATCTCATATTGATTGTTTGTTGCATAAACACATAGGAATATCCAGATATGTATCAAATTTTGACTAGCAAATATTTGCTTGGGTTCTTCTCATTTATATGTGTTGTACTTATTTTATGGTAGCATTGTAAAAGGTGCTAGGTGGGATGTGAGAGGTGGAGGGTGATTAATAGATATATTTACATATATTCACAGTAGTAACTTAACTATTATATATATTCTCAATATTCAATAGTAACATAACCATAATCTGAATTTCTAAAATAGTTCAACAAAAACTCTATTAAGTTACACAATACTCAAACAAATGTGTAACGTGGTATCATCAGTTCATCATAAGTTCAAACCAATATGACATCCTCATCAATATGAGAAATGGATGTGTATGTATTATGTGCATAAGAACATTAGTTCATAATACATCACTCATAAATTCACCCTATGCCTTTGATGTTTTGATCTTTCAAAAATCAATTATTATGATGTGCATTCAAAATATTGAAAGAATCACACTGATGTTGTTTTGGTTAGGAAGATTAAAAAAAAAATGTATATATTGTGTGTGTGTTGGGCCTAGGCAGCTTAGGGAGTGGCAAGGGCCTCTAATTGTGACGGCTTAGGCAAAAATTCGGGGGCTGGTGTCTGGCATTCTGCATGCCTAGGGAAGAGCTTAGGGGGATTTTTAGAACATGGGTTTATGGGGCAATAAAAATGGTAAAGAGCATTTGACATTTGAAACCAAGTTGTTTGTGCTAGCTCTGAGCTTATGTTTTGTTTGATGATTAGTAAATGCTTCTATTTCATATCTGATGGTCTTATAAATGTGACTTAATTTTATTTTGCTGATTGCAGCTTGGTTTGGCTACATCAATTTTCCCTCAACGACCTGGGCAGCAGGAATGTGATGTACGTATCACTTTATTTCAACCACTATAATTTCGAGCTTCTCATTCTTGAGTATCCATTCTGTAGTATGGCCATCGATATTTTATTTGGGCCTTTTACTCAAGTTTTGAAGTACCTGGTACATTACCATCAGACATTTGCAATTTGTGTGGGTATTCTTTAAAATCAATTCTTAATAGTTTGCATCATGATCATCAGCTGTTCAAACAGATCTGTAGCATGCATATAGTTTCGCCTGGCTAGTGTTCGTTCCTATGAAGCTATGCTGTTTCTTTTTTTGCTATAATATTGATTTTCTTTTCTCCTTCTTTGGTTCAAGTATTACATGAAAACTGGGATATGCAAGTTTGGGAACTGCAAGTTTCACCATCCTATTGATCGTTCAGCACCCAGCTCATCATCAGCTGCAGAATCACCGCATCAAAATGTGAAACTAACTCTTGCGGGTCTGCCAAGAAGAGAGGTAACATGGCATCTAATTACTTTGACTGCACAGCTTTTGCTTTTTTGGCTTTTTTTAAGTTGTGTTATATTAATTTAAAGAACGTGTTTCCACAAACTTTATTATAACAGTCACATATATGAACATGTGTAATGATTCCATTTCTTTGGTTACTTTGATTGGTGGTTAGCATTCTTTATTAATCAGTTTGCTTATGGTCTTACAAAATGCTTTCAGCTTATGTTATGATGGCTTTTTGGAAAAAAGAAACAAAAGAAAAAACTATACCAGTGTATTTTGACAAGATACGATAACAAAATGTGAAAAAAGCACTTGGAGACTCTGCCCCAACCAACCCACTCTTTCCATGTATCAAGTTTTTAGTTGTAGACAAAACACTTGCTTATCATTACTTGGACATTGTATTTCAGTATATATTTATTTCAACTTTATACAGAGCTATTAATTTGTCTAAAACCAATTGTTGTGATTTAGGGTGCCATACACTGCCCCTATTACATGAAGACAGGAACATGCAAATATGGAGCAACATGTAAGTTTGACCACCCACCTCCCGGAGAGGTGATGGCCATGGCAACATCACAGGTCGACTCATCTGCTGTTGCTAAAGGGAAAGAGGATGGAGACGTGTGAAACTGGTTTAGGACAGCAGCAACAGAGTTAGTCATAGTCGAATCACCTTATCTGGGCTGCCTCTCCTACATACACTTTTCCATGTGTCAATTTGATGTTCATTACATATTTGTTTTGTTTGAAGAGAACTTTTATCCTGTATGTTTCCTTTTCTTTTCTTGAGAGTTGATTTCTTCTTGTGGGCTTTCAATATTGTTAAGCCATATTTTTGTCCCGTGGTCTATGGTTTGGCGAAAAGCTCGGACCATGTTAGCAAAGTCGGTCTTCTTGCTGCACACTTTCTTTGTTGATCTGATTTTCTATTTCAAATGATATAATTTTTTAATATTTTATTTCAACCCTGTTGAATGTTGTCGAGGACAAGGAGGAAATTTGTATTAGCATTGGTACCGCGTCAAGAGAGGTGCTGAGCTTCCAGAGTGTTTGGGTGCTTATGATACCGTACAACATTTTATAAGATGTTAAAACTTTTATAAAAATGTCTGGTAAATTCTTGAAAATAAGGTCTTATTTTTCTAGATCAGTTTAGAGTCATATTTATATATAAATTTATGAAAATATCTCAAGTTACAATTCAAATATAATAGTTGGAATGGATTATTGTTACAAAGAGCATGAACATTAGTTAACAAAAAATTGTGATTAACAAAAATAAAATTTTGTTAAGTAATGTAAGGAGTTAATATGTGTGTGTTTTTATTGGTGTTATAAAGGTGTGGGTCATGTTCTGAAAAAGTAATAATAAACAATTATTGAGGAGAGAGAAAAGTTGATTATTATAGTAATAAATTTGTATTTTTTGTTATAGTTGGTTGAACAAAATTTATTTTTGTTTAAAGGTATGAACAAATTTCATTTTTGTTAATAGTATGAACAAAAATTTAAGGAGATAGGAAGAGTTAGTATAATTTGTATTATGTGATATTTTAATAGTATTTTTAATGTTTCACCAAATGATAGTTATTGTTTGTTTCAACATGCATGCATATGTTTATTTTTATTTTTGACTTGATTTGCATTATTTTGATTTTATTTCTAATTTAATTTCGATCTCACATAGACTAGTGAATTAGAACGATGTTAACTATCTAATTAGATTACCTAATTTTATCTAGGTGACCGAATTTAGAGAATTGAACCTAATTAACCTATGTCTAGAAATAAATAAACGAAAGAAAATATCAAACAAGAAAATATCAAGATGTGGCTTGTGTATTTGGATGTGGATGAATCATTGTGTCTCTTCGTGTCTCTTTTTTGTTTTGAGTCACAAAATCCCAATTTATATCTCACAATTAGCTTTGGAGTAGAGTTCTAGTTGAAACGGGTTCTGAAACGGCCAAACGAAACACGACCCGGCCAGATCCGGATGACCCGGCCCATATCGAACAACAAAACAGAAATTTGAGCTCTAAAACACCTAACCCGGGCGGGTCACAGGCGACCCGGGTCGGGTGGGTACTTCGAATTCTCCCTTAAGTTTAGTTCGTGCATTGAGACTCGACCTCACCCGGATTATGACTTCCAGACACTTTTTAACCCGTATAAAACTCGAATTGGACTTTGGCATCTTCATGAAAGTTGTAGCTCTTGAAGTTAGCTACCCAATGACACTAATATCAACCCAATATGAGTTTTTTACACCAAGTTATGCCTAATTTACTGTAATCGTGTCAAGACGAAAATTAGGACATTCTTGCACGACTTTCACCTTCTTGTGATATTCTGCTTTAGTGGAGGCCGAATTGAGAAAAACTTTCAACATGAAAGTTGTAGAACTTCATATTAGCTTTCCAAAAAGACAAGAATCTTTGAATTTGGACTTCTAGAGATTGAGATATGATTTTTCTTCCATGACTGCTCATTTTTGACTCCCTATTTCGACTCTCTATTTCGACTCCAACTTGGCATTAAATTCCACTATCTTTCATTCCTACCTAAAATGGTAAGTATCTAAAAATGCATATGAATGGTGGATGGTAACCACCAACACTATCTTTCATTCCTACCTAAAATGGTAAGTATCTAAAAATGCATATGAATGGTGGATGGTAACCACCAACACTATCTTTCATTCCTACCTAAAATGGTAAGTATCTAAAAATGCATATGAATGGTGGATGGTAACCACAAATGGTAAGTATAAGTCAATACACAATTCCTATATAAATGTGAGTGAATTATTAAAATTCTCATTCACTTGAACTCAAATTTTCTCTCAATTAGTCTACACTTTTCAATATGAATGATGATAATAGTACCAATTGGTGGGATCCTTCTTACTCATTCAATTCAATACCATTGGATCAAAGTTCACCAATAACACCCAATCAAAAAAACAATCCATGGTATTCTTCTTCTTCATGTTCGCCTCATCACCAATCATTTGGTGAAGATCTTGGAAATGGTCCAAATGCATCTCAACCATATGTAACGAAAGAAAGGGCAAGAACGCGAGTTCTTTGGACCATAGCCGAGGATGAGGTGCTTGCCCGATCATGGGTAACAATTTTGAATGACCCAATTGTCGGCAACGACAAAAAATGTGACAAATTTTGGATCCGTGTAACAAGTTACTACAACGACAATAGGCCGAATGATACACCACTTAGAAGTTCGAGTATGATAAGGTCACACTGGCACAACACAATCAAAAAAAATGTAAAATCTTAAAGATAAAATCTAAATAAAATTTCATTTTCTCTTGCATGCTTTTCAACACAAAATGATATGAAATTAAGCCCCAAAATGCATCAAATAACGAAGTTATCAGTTACAATATGAAATACACATTTTTCTCCTACTCTCATAATCAATACTTTTATAAAATATGGTAAACACATGCTCATACATACCAATATGGTAAAAATAAATATGGTAAACACATATTTGGTAAACACATGCTCATACCTACCAATATGGTAAACACAACTACCTACATTTCTAGTTAATAAGAGCTAAAAAATTTGGTACAACTACATTTCAAATTCAAGGATAAATGGTGAATGGTAACCACCAATGGTGAAGTATGAGTCAACATGCAATCCTTCTATAAATATGTGACAATTTTTTTAAAATGATCATTCAATCAATCCCAATTTTGAGCTCAGTAGTCCAAAATATCACCAATCATTTCAATAACAATATATCCTCTCATTCTATTGTTCAACATCATCTCTCTTTCTATTCATCATGTTAACAAATGATAATAGTTCAAGTGAAAATTCATCCGATGACCGCGAAGTCGACTCCAATGAAAATGAAAGACCTATGTCACGGGGGAAGAAATGATGTCTACGATATTTAATACCAGCCACCAAATACTTGAAGTATATCAAAGACTAGAAGAGCGTCAACGACGACGATTCATACAACGAAATCGTGAAGTTGGGCATATGAGGTTATTTAATGATTATTTCTCTAATAACCCAATGTATCATGAGGATGTGTTTCGAAAACGATTTCGAATGCAGAGACATTTGTTCCTTCGAATTCTTAATGAAATTCAAGGATACTCTCCATATTTTCAACATGGGCAAGATGCAACAGGAAGGATGAGACTATCACCACTACAGAAATGCACGGCCGCGATTCATCAACTTGCTTATGGTGTTCCGGCCGACCAATTAGATGAGTATCTACGAATGAGTGAGTCCACCGCTATCAAATGTCTATATAAATTATGTCAATATGTGATTGTATTATTTGGTAATCAATACTTGAGACATATAAGAAAAGATTGAGACATATAATGTTAACATGTATTATTTTGCACAACATGATTGTTGAAGACGAGTGAGAATTAATCACGAATTGGTACAACAACGAACGTGATGAACCTACACAACCAGTACATGGATCACACGAAAAATTTCAAGAGTATCTTCAAAGGAATTCCGAGCTACGTGATAATCAAATACATCACCAACTTCGAGCGGATTTAGTAGAACACATATGGAGACGATTCGGGGATAATTAAATATTAATATTACATTTATATTTTAAATGTATTTCAACATATTATTATTATTATTATTATTATTATTACATGAATTGATAAATTCAAAATTTTCCTTAAATTTCATGTTATATACGAATTGAGACTAATATAAATATATATATATTTACAATAATTATTTAATTGATTAAAATGGATTTAGGTTTATATTATTGATATAATTAAAAAAATTATAATTACAAAATGATTTTATTTCATATATATTAAGAAAAAAAGATAGTTGATGATGAGATCCACATATAATGATTATATTTTTTTGTTAAGTAACATAGATGTTTGTTTTAAAAAAGTGTTTGTTGGTATCACGTGGGTCCATCCTCTTAACAAATTTTTTGTTAAGCAATGCAGTTGATCTAATGCACACCTGCTGACGTGGCGTATCGTGAGCCGCGAATTTTAGGATGACTTCCGTTCCAGTAAGAAGAAATTTGAGACGAAATAATTTTGAACGTAAAAGGAAACAGCGCGACTAGACCACACCACACCACAGGCCTTATGATTTCTTCTTCTTCATGCCGAGCTCTCCAACAATCCTCTAAGGATTTGATGCTATAGAAATAGTCGCTGCATCGCTGAAAATGATTGGACTTCCCCTGCAAAAACTTCATTGTACCAGTAGCTTCCTTCTTAGCAGCTCCAATGGGAATGGCTGCAAGTTAAAGCACAACAAGTTGTGTCACTTCACATCACTACCCAACACTTCCTTATTCCTCCCCATTAGAAAAGGAAACCTCGATTCCGCTTCATTTTCAGTTTCTGTTAGCAGTTCTTCTTTCGCTTCGCCGGAGCCACCGCCGCCCGCCTCTCAACCTAATCAGGTTCCTTTAAATATTTGACTCGTTTTTAATGCGATTAATACTACTCTCACTCAATTATGTCTGTTTTCGTTTTGCGAATTTAGGAGGAACCGCAGAGAAAGGTTCCTGATGTTCAAACTCTAGTGAGGAGGTTTTGGGAAGTGGCCGCCCCGTATTGGTCCTCCGATGATAAAATTGAGGCCAGGTGGCGACTGGCTACTGTTTTTGCTCTTACTTTGGGAACAACTGGAATTAGTGTTGGCTTCAATTTTCTTGGCCGTGACTTCTTCAACGCCCTTGCCAGTATAATTTCTTGGTTTTTCTTACTTTCACTTATTCGCTTTGTTTTGATTTGTGTTTACTGTGGGTTTTCTCGTTTAATTTGCTAATGGGAGTGATGGTTTGCTTTTTTCGTGGCAGATAAGGACCAAGAGCAGTTCACCAAGCAATTATTGTACTACTTGGGTGCTTTTGCTGCTGGAATACCGGTGAGCACATTGCTCCTGTTTTTTTTTTTTTTTGGGTAGTGATCATTATTAGTCTTTTCTGCATTTTCTATTAAGAGTGGTACAGATTGTTGGTTCTAACATGATGACTGATACCAACCACATGTTCAGTTTTGCGTCTCTTTCTGTAGCTGTGCTGCCTCAAGGATGATCATATACAATTCAGCCTTTGAGAGATTATTGAAATTCAATTGATTGTTGGCTGGTTTTTGTCTGACAAATACATACCTTGCTCGTTTGGAAGTGTCAACTTGCATGTTTCATATAATATATTTTCTGAATTTCTTTCCTAGAAATGTCTGTGAATTTTCTATGTTTCTATTGTGCGAGTGTGTGTATTTTCTTCCATATCTGTTTATATGATCTTAGAGAGCTAGTGTATGCAGCCTTTCTTTCTCTTTTAAACATATACTTAAATAATAATTTTATTATGTTTTCTCAACATATTGTTCAATGGCAAGAAAAACCATCGAGTAGAAACATTTTCGTACATGGAAGAAAAGAGATGTTTAAAATGTCTAAATATGAGAATTTCTTCCAGTATCATGTTAGAACATAGACATTTAACCATCAACAAACAATGAAATATAAGTCTGGTTTTTTCTTCATTGAAATCCATACACCAAAGTAATCTAAGTATTTATTGGATCAATGGATGCTTGTTTAACTGTATCCTTGCTCTCTCGCTTTCAGTTATAGTTAATGTTGAAATTCAGACTGAACTTGTTGTTTTTTAGGTTTTTGTTTTGAGAGATTATGCAAAAGATACTCTTTCTTTAAGATGGAGATCTTGGATGACAAGCTATTACATGGATCGCTATCTGAGCAACCAAACCTTTTACAAAATACAATCTCAATCAATTATTGATAATCCTGATCAGAGGATTGTTGACGATTTAAGTGCTTTTACCGGAACTGCTCTTGCATTCTCCCTGACATTCTTCAATGCTACTGTGGACTTGATATCTTTCAGTAACATCTTGTATGGTATTTATCCACCACTTTTTGTTGTACTTCTTGTGTACTCACTTGGTGGAACAGCTATCAGTATCTTCCTTGGCAGGGTAATTTTTTCATTTTTAGAAGTCTGTAACTCAAATTAGCCAATTTTTCTCTATGCATGAAGTTTCTCATTATAACAAGAACTATTTTTCTTTAGGGATTGGTTTCTCTAAACTTCTTGCAAGAGAAGAAGGAAGCAGATTTTCGATATGGACTTGTCCGCATTAGAGAAAATGCTGAATCCATTGCATTTTATGGTGGTGAAGAAAATGAGATGCAACTGCTGCTGCAGCGGTTCAGCAGTGCATTTGAAAATCTTAGCGTATGAGAAGCTTTAAGATTTATTGTTTAAAACATGTCCTTTTTGAGCCACAACAGATGTCGCTTCTGGTTCCTTCATCCAAATTTGAATCAGTATGTTTTGTTTGTGGTAGTATCAGAATTCCATTTGTGGGTTTAGGTGTAAACCACACCTCCAAAGTTTTTGTACTTGCATTCTCAAATAACCTTCAGTCTTGAAAAGAAAGTAATCATATGATTCTGAAAATGTAGATCACTCAACTTCTGATCATAATTGTCCTCAAATCATTCCCTAAGGCGATCTTGTGCAATATGCATCCCAGTATAGGTTCAAATGTTGGATTTACCAGGCTTAACATTCCAATGCAGAGTGGTAAATGTTTGATTATAAAATCTGTAGCTGTTTTCTAGCAGATTTGTATGAAGATGTGCATATTAGAGTTCATTTTCTTCTAACTTGAGTAGATTTGAGACAATTAAGTGTTATAGGTGGTGCATATTTTGGTAAGAAGCTAAAGCTAGAAGGAGAATATGTATGCTAATGCATTGCTAAACTGAACCTTAACATATTGTTATTTATTTCCTTCCCCACTTTTCTTTTGTAATACTCAGTGGCCCCCTAGGAGCTATGTTATTTTACTTATTAAATTCATTTTTTTGTGCCTTTTTTTAACTTTACAGAAATTGTTGATATCTTCCAGAAATCTGGATTTCTTCACTAGTGGCTACCGATACCTGATCCAGATTCTTCCAGCTGCAGTTGTTGCACCCATGTATTTCTCTGGGAAAATTGAATTTGGAGTCATAAATCAGTCTGTATCTGCTTTTAATCACATACTTGGAGATTTTTCTCTCATTGTCTACCAATTTCAGGCTATCAGCGCCTTTTCTGCTGTCATAGATCGACTAGGTGATGTTTTTTTCTTGGTTTTGTCCTTTTATTGTCTTGGAACCTGAGAAATTTTCTGTACGATTCTCTTATTTGTGATCTTATCAAGAGAAACTGAAAAAACCTTTCATCACTTTAAATTATGAGTATATGCCCTCTATTTGGAGGGAAACTTCATGTGCAGTTGGACTACATAGTTCATCAGCTCATATGGGTTTAAATTTTGTAAGATGTAACCACTTTCAATATTGTTCTCCATAATGGCAAATTAGAGGAGATCATGATGTTTCTTGCATATTGTTGTTCATTACTAATCGCATTGGTGCCCCTGATTTGTAATCAAATGCTGGAATGTTTTATATGTCAGGTGAATTTGATGATCTTTTAACTTCTTCTGAAACTAGAAGCAACAGTGAACCTACTGAAGAAATTTCTCGTGAATTTTGCAATATGAAGGATCCTAGTGTGTCTAATGGATCTATCACCCTTGGAAGAGGGTCGAAGTTACTAACTATTGAGCATTTGACATTATTGACGCCAAGTAAAGCAACTCTTATCAGGGAGTTATCTTTGGAGATCTGTGAGCAGGACAATCTTCTGGTTAGTATTTGTTATTTCATTTTTAAGACAACAGCTTAAGATTATGTGAAATTGGAGGATGGATTGATTGCTGGTGCATAGCTGCATTAACAGGTTACAGGACCTAGTGGAAGTGGTAAAACTTCATTATTGAGGGCTATAGCTGGTCTATGGAGCTTTGGGAAGGGAACAATCACATTCTATGACAGAACTGCACAGGATTCTCTGCCAAGCCTCTTTGAAGATGTTGCTTCTCCTGAAGTAACTCTAATAGATAAGACGAAGCTTGATTGCAATAGACTTGAAAAGAGGAATGCAAGAGGTCTATTCTTCCTTCCTCAAAAGCCATATATGGTTTTGGGAACACTTCGTCAACAATTGCTTTATCCCACTTGGAGTGATTATACAGCACCCATGTCAGACAGTGCTAAACCAACTGGTATGACATCTGTCATGTGAACATGTCCCTGATAATTGCTTTTGTGAAATGTCCAGGACTAATACCTTAAGGCCTTGTTTGCTGTGTAGGATAAGAGATGGATATCTATTCATAAATTAACTTGTTATCTTATTTGTTTCAAATGGCAAAGCCAGTGAATGATAAGTAACTGAGCAGCTCAGTACATTACCTTGACCTTCTGTATTCATTTATCATACCTAGGGTGATTCAGAGAAATGGTTCAACCCATATTACTTTATTGATAGGCTGCATTTCAAACTAATCTAAAACCCTGTTCCATTAATATGCTTTGACATAAGTGTCTTTAAGAAAGAAGTTCTGTAGTGAGCACACCTCAAAATTGAGCTTACGGAGGTTATAACAAGGGTTGGAGGCTTTCATTGATCAAGCTGATGTTGCAGTTTTCAATGATCTTTTCCATTCATTCTTGTTCCATCCTTGGGCAAGTTATGCTGGGGAAGATTTAAGCTGTGTCACTTTCAGACACCGAACCTCAAAAGTATCTATAGAATGCAAATATAAACCACTCATGTAAATGTGAGTTGCAGTTGGACCTTTTACTAAAACAATTTGGGAGTTGAAAAGACCTTATCTCATGTTCATTATCATGGCCAGAATGATGAATGAATCTGGTCATTGATTCTCGTAGTTATATAAATGATGAATCACAATATTCTGACTCATTCCTATGAGCAAAGGTATCACTATGAAATGTAAACTTCAATACAAATTAATATTCTTTATGAATTCATTGTCTGGGGGTTTATGTTGTCTGTTTTCTGCGGGTTATAGTAGGAAATTGACCGATATTGATGTATATACACAAAGATGATCTTTGAAAAATTTACAATTGTAGGATTGCTCAAAATAAGAGGGATTCTAATGACAGAAAAAAAAAAAGATTATACTGATATACACACATGTTGCTCTACTGCTAAAATTGCTGAGATAGTCATTTCAGGTTCACTGCCTTTTTTGATGACTACCCAAGACATGGTTACAAAGTCAAAAAAGCCTTCAACAGATGAGTTAATCCAAGTTCTTGAAGATGTTCGACTTGGCTATATCTTATCACGATTTGATTTGGACAGTATGTCCGATTGGTCCAGTGTCCTTTCTATTGGTGAGCAGCAACGGCTGGCATTTGCGCGTTTGTTGCTTTCAAAACCAAATTTGGTTCTTTTGGATGAATCTACTAGTGCTTTAGATGAAACCAATGAGGTAATCAAAATGCTTTTTGGGTTTTCTATAGTTGCTGAATGATTTTAAATGCTAAACCCCTTGATTTCGCATCGAGAGATATGGTCATCTTCTTCTTCCATTACATTGAACTCTATGCATTTGAACATTTGCTTTCCAAATATTTGGGACAGTAACCGGACAATCATATCAACTTTTGCTTTTCAAGCTTCACTTTTATTGACTATTCCATCTTTGATATTTTCGTATGTGATATTATGCGAGATATTTCAATTTTATAACACTACATTTCCTTTGCTTATATAATTTATGTTTTAGCCTCTGGCTTACTCAATCCTAGCATTCAACTTGAGTATTCTCATGCACGTTCACCTATCTTATCGATGCAGTTATTTTCTGTCTAAGACTGCTGTTTATTAGCTGGAATAAGCAGCGTTTTAACATGACCATCATTTTGATATTAAACATAATATGATCTTTCTTTAAAATACTGAGTCTAGATTAGGCTTGTCAGGGACATCTGTAATCTTATAGCTCTTTGCCTTGTTTAAGCAACTTGTGTTTGCAGGCACATTTGTATCAGCTGATTGAAGCTTCTGGGATCACATACATAAGCATTGGGCATAGGAGGACACTCTACGAACACCATAACTGCGTGCTACATATATCCCCATTGGAACCAACAAGCACGGGCCCTAATTGGCGTTTTGAGCCCCTAAAAAAGGATTCAATTGTACAACCTATCTAAGCAGTAAAACCCAGGTATTACAAGGCGCGTCAACCAACCATCACTCGTTTGAAAATCTCGACTCTTTCCTCTTGTGAAATGGGGGGATTCATATTTGGTTACTATAATAACATGGGAGGCTGCACATTTCATGGATGTCCATGTTCATGCCCCAATAGAAATGATGATCCCCAAGTAGTATATGTAAAAAAAAAAAAAGTGCAGGGCAGTGTTGTTGGAAGGAGAGAGAAAGGTGCAGGGAAAGAGACGCATGTATATAAATATTGATTAGTTGGAAGAATAGAAGTTTCTGATTACCTGGATGTTAAACTTAATAACGGGATCTGCCTGCACTGATTATCATGTAAGTGTTCGTGAAGGCGACGGCACCTTCATCATCCTTCACTTCACTTTTCATATTTTAATAATAATGTGCTTATTTCACTCTCCGTGTTTGACCAGCTACTGCTTTTCTCTATTTTATTCTCACCCCTATTTCTCCTACAGGTAAGTAACGTACCATTTTATTCACCTCCATTAATACACCCAATCCATTTTCACTAAATCGGATGCACACGATTATTATTGTTGCCCCAATTCTAAGTTCATTACTGCTGCTTTTCTAAAATTCATGCAATTTGGATCATATTAATTATAACATATGTGGCTAAGGTGGTATAATATCTAATGGACAAGAATAGATCAGAAAAAATTAAAAATTAGATCTATGAGATAGTTAGGAATTTAAATGATTCACAAATAATAATCCGAAGAAAGAGTTTAAATGGTAAGATTGGATCTTATATTAGTAGATTAATGTTATAAATATATGTTTTTTTATAATAGTAAAAAAGGAGTAATTAATTAGGAGGGTGCAAGGATATATAAATGATATGAGAGTTATTCTCCTGTGCACCAGTTGCATTCAGATCCGTGCAACTGGCCCGTCCAGCCCGCACCTCTTTATTTTTTTCGCGTGTTTTGATCGTTACCTTCACGTAATTTTAGTGTTACCTTCGTGTTATGTTAGGGTTACCTTCGTATTATGTTAATGTGACCCCATCTTCAGATTTCATACCCTTAGTTTAAAACCACTGAACTAAAATAACACGAAGGTAACACTAACATAACATGAAAGTAACATTAATATAACATGAAGGTAAAAAACAATGTTAATCATATCTTCATGTTATGTTAGAGTGACCCTCTTAGGTTACCTTCATGAGGGTAACACTAACATAACATGAAGGTAACCCTAACATAACATGAAGGTATGACTGCCTGGAGCGAATCTTGGTGCGTTTGAGCGAACCCACCAGGCGCGTGGGGCACGTTGGGTGCCTGAAAACGCAGAGGCGCGTGGGGTGGGTCAACCCGGGTGCATGGATCCCAGTTTCACAAAATATTTGATATGTCCACGGAGTTTGAGGAATGTGGTTTCTCATTTGCATGCACCTCTCACGTGCCTCCCCATTCCTTCCACTTTTACATATATCAAAATATAAAACTTTTATGCATGATTTTCCACTCCACCCCACTCCACCCCACCCTTTAATATTTTCAAAATTAAAACCCAGCAATTTCATGTTTCCTTTGATTGATTGGGTGCTGCCGAAATAAATAACAAGTCCGTCCTACATCAAACCCATATTCTAAATACTTCTCTTGTTTCCCTCCACATTGTAAAAATGATGAAATACTGTTTGTGCGATTCGTTAGATTAATTACGTAATTTTTTTTAACTTTAAAATATTATGCACGAAAAAGGAAACAGAAATAAAAATTGAATTTGAAAAAGATATGATACCTTGTATACTAGAAAATAACCCTCAGAGAGTCAAGAGCAAATATATCGATATTTTATGTTTAGAAATAAATTTTGAACTCTATTCAGAGAAATATCACAAATCTAACTAATTTCCAAATCCATATGACTATTATTAAAAAATTACAGATAATTAAACATACAATTACATTCAGATACATCTTACTTAATATATCAGATACATCTTACAAAAGTAAATTGATGAAATTCCTACTCAAAAAAAGAAAAAAAAAATTATTAGCTAATTTATATCTCCGCGCGCTTGTGATTTTTCCATCTGGGATAAGTGATTTAATTTTTTTAATACAGTTAGGCATGAAATGGAATTTTCAAATTTCTTGACTTGGAAAAAACAAAACACATGCATGCCAGATATATAATCTATGTAATAAATATACATAAAGAGAGAGAGAGAGAGAGAGAGAGAGAGAGAGAGAGAGAGAGAGAGAGAGAGAGAGAGAGAGAGAGAGGAATGAAGGGAATGAAAGATTTTCCTTCATTCTTGTTTTGACTATACCTAAATATATTCGTCGTCACGTATTATAAGTAAAATACAATGTGAATAGAAACAAATAAATTAGTAATAAAAATGAAAGTGACAAATGATAGTTTTGACTGAGAAAGAAATAATTGACAGTAATGCATATATTCATCAATTTTATGCGGCGAATTTTTGGATGGGGTCTCATATTCAACGACATTTTCCCATCTTTTATAATTCCACCCCTTCTTGAGATTATAAGTGATAATTAAATAGGTCATCTTCACAATATAAGTTCACCAGAATCTCTTTCAAATTACACTATTCTTCTTTTTCTACTGATCTTACATGACAAACACAGGCGCATGCATGTGTTAAATAATACTTCTTTCGTTCCAAAAAGATAGACTTATATATGTTATGAGGGATATCGAATAATATTACAAGTTCCACATATACCCTTATATTTATTTGATTAATTGTCCAATGCACTTAATCAAACTTTTTTCTTTTCAAAAAGTAAATAGGGAGTACATTAGATTAAGGTATATTTGGAATTACAAATTAAAAATCAACTCAAATTTAGTAACATAACTATCTTTTGTGAAACGAACAAAAATAGTATATATACAGACCTATCTTTGTGGGATAGAGGAAGTAGCATCCATGTATGTAATGAGTATTAAATATGTTGGAATTAATTAGACATAGAGAGATCCCGATTTGAATTGGAATACTAATATTAATTAACATATCATATCTAATTAGCGATATTCATATGATCCTCTATATATCCTAAAAATGAGACCTGTTTCTTCGAAGTTGAACTTCTTATATTTGACCAACTAAATGTAAAACTTGTAAATGTTCATAATTAAATTGTTACCTATGCCCCCCATAATCCCCACAATTTATTTGGTGGTTTAACTTATTATATCACGTTTAGTACTCTCAAGCATTTTTTGTGACTGGGGCATGCATATGTAGATGATATCTGACTTTTAATCACATCACTCCTTTTTCTTTTCTTTTTCTTTCTTTTTTTTGATGTTTTTTCCAAAAAAAAAAAAGAATTAAAATCTCATTTGTATATATACGTTGATGGAGTCTTAGTTATCATATAAATAATGAAGATCCTAGCTACTCCAGTATTCCAGGTCCAGGCAATACAATTAGCTAGGTAGGGATTATATATCTAATTTCATGAATTGTCTTATTCAAATTAATATTATGAATACATGTTATGAATGTAATGGATCTCAAAAACTCACACGCAAACAATACAATAAAAGATTAAAGTGATATTGTAAAATAGTGTTTATATTTTTCTCTCATTAGATTGTTCGATCTTATCTCACCATTTACAATTCTTAATTATCTTAGTCTGTGAGCTACTCCTCTTTTTAACGAGACTCGATTTGTGTGCTCTAAAGCGCAGAAATTGGGCTAAGCTTAACCCTCTTCTCCTTGTCTTCTTTTTCCTTTCCCAACACTCAACAATATTACATCTAACCCTAAACAAGGTTTGCTGCTTCTTCTTCTTCTTCTTCTTCTTCTTGTCGCATGCATGTAATAGATTTATAAGGTTTTCTGCGTTTCTGTCTTTCCTTTTCTGGCCCCCTTTTCAAATCTGTACTGGTCATGAGATTTTGAATCCCCTCATCACAGACTTTCTGAGGTTAATTAAAACTATCAAGTTTGTTTTTTGTTAGATATATATATATATATATGTATTGGCCTTGAATTTTCAGCTTAAATCTCGGGTTTTTCTTCTGCAACAGATGATGGGTGCTATATATCATATACATCTGCATGTTTCTAGAGTTATCATAACTATCAGCAACAATTATTTCATCATCTTTAAGCTAGCTAGGTTTCATTCTTTTGTGCTGGTGGTTTTGGAAAGATTAATCTTGCATACATATCATTAATGCTCTTAGATCTCATCATGATCTACACACACACATATACATATATATGAACTGATTAATTTGGTCCTAATATATATTGGATGCAGGTTGAGATAGAAAAAAATGATGCGATCACCACCAGGTGGAAATGGAAATGGAAACGGAAACGGAAACGGAAACGGGGCGCTATCAGTTCCACCAGGCTTCAGATTCCATCCAACAGACGAGGAACTACTCTATTATTACCTCAAGAAGAAGGTCTCTTATGAACCCATCGATTTCGATGTTATTAGAGAAGTCGATCTCAATAAACTTGAGCCTTGGGACCTCAAAGGTACCATTTTTTTCCTAATTTAATCTTGATTTTCTTTCTTTCTTCCTTCTTCTATATATATATATATATATTCTGCAGCTTAATTGCATCATGAAATGTTAATCATGCTAATTCAAAGTATTGATCCGGATTTGATCATGATCATCTGATTTGAAATGCAAGGAAAATCCTTCGAATGCAGGAGCTCAAGCTTAAAATCATCATGTTTATTTCCAGCTGCTTAATTAAAAGAAAATCTTAATTAATCGATAGTTATAGATTATTATTCCTAGAGATTATCAACTGTAGAATAGTTAATTAAAGCAAAATCCCCTTCTGACTCCCATGGTGAAGTGGAAATCTATGTCACTGGATCCCATAAACTCATTACAAATATTTTATTTTCCCATAGGAGTTAGTACTAACTCCTCCTTCATACTAGTATATATTTAACTAAGATTAATAATGTACCCAAGAACTTGAGTTAATCGAGAAAATTAAGATTTATTGACCACGAAGGCATTTAGTCAGTGATGAACAGCATCCTATGTAATTACTAGTTACTCCTTCCGTTTCTAGTTTAAATTTCATTTCATGAGTTGCATTCATGTACCAATTTTGCATTAATTATTCATCAATGCGTATTTTTGAGTTTTAAATACTTGGTATATATACTTCTATGATAAATTTGATGTTTAGTTATTTATTAAACTTGTAAAATGTTTTTAATTGTATTTGATAATTAATATAACTATAAAATCGATCCCAAAATAAGATCCTAAGATGTACCTTTTTTCATAAAATGTTATTTTTCACATTAAATTAGTATCCTTGAGTGATTAATATACTAATAACTACTTATCTTATAATGGCATCAGTTTGAATCATTTTTGTAGATCATGTATGTCCATTAGTTGGTATGATTTATATTCTTGATTATAGCGTTATATGATTTTTAATTTGATCATGTCACAAAGTAATGCTTTTGATTTGTGCAGTTAAATAAATTGAAGTATATATCGAATTAAGTTATACTATAAACTAGTCCAAATCTTAGGGGAACTTCTCGTCAGACCAGGTCAGGTGCTATACTGCACTATAAAATCTAAAAATATTTGGTCTATTAATGGTATTGTATGCAAACAAATCCTCTCAAAGTTGAGATGCAAAAAAGAGTGAATGCAAATAATACTCATTATATATTCTTTCCAAACTATATTTGATGTCATGTTGTTTTATTTTTGATAATACATATTAAAATGAATTGAATTTGTTTTCCATCCCTTATCTGTTAATTCTAAATAAAAAGCCTGAAATTAATTATTAATGTGTACATATACAACAGAGAAATGCAGAATCGGGTCGGGTCCACAAAATGAATGGTACTTCTTCAGCCACAAGGACAAGAAGTACCCGACCGGAACCCGAACCAACCGTGCAACGGCGGCGGGCTTTTGGAAGGCAACGGGCCGAGACAAAGCCATCCACATGAGCACTAATTCTAAGCGAATCGGAATGAGGAAAACCCTTGTTTTCTACACGGGCCGGGCCCCACATGGCCAGAAGACTGATTGGATCATGCACGAGTATCGCCTCGACGATGACAACGCCCCCCATGAATTTCAAGTACGTATTCCAAATCCAACCCATGTTTTAAATTTGAATCTTTCAGAATAAATTCAGAAGCTTTAATCCGATCCATCTCTGAAAAAAACAGGAGGATGGGTGGGTGATCTGCAGAGTTTTCAAGAAGAAGAATCACACCAGAGGCTTCCACGCCGACGTGGACCAAGAAGATCACCCAGTTGTACCTTTCCACGCATCTCTTGGTTGTACCCTCGAGCCCAAACACTACTCCGGCGAGGCCCATCACAACAGCTTCGCGTATGATCACCCCAGCTCAATGCATCTTCCCCAACTGCTCAGCTCGGAATCTGCTGTTCAATCTTCGTTCATGCATTCAATGGATCCACAGAATCTGCTGAGGCTTACATCAGGCGGCGCCGGGCCGTCCACCGACGCCGGGTTCATCCAACCGGAGAAGTTTTCCGGCGACTGGTCGTTTCTGGACAAGCTGTTGGCCACGCATCAGAGTATGGATCAGATGAACAAGTGCCATCAGTTTTCTCAGGTGGCTGAATTGATTCCACAGGGCCAGAGATTTCCGTTTTCTCATAATGGGTTTGAACCTGATTTTTCGAAATATTCCAAGTAGCTACTTTCAGATGTGCCCTGAATCTGATGACTTACCCAGATTCAGCGTCTTAATCTACTCTTTTGCATTTCTTGTGATAGATATTTGAATGTTTATCGTGTCAACTTCTTATATATATATGTTTGGTCACAGTATTCAGACTAATCATCATCGATCACTGTTATTCAGACTAAGTTCATATAATTTTTCATTTTAACAGAAAAAAGAGAATTAAGGGGAAGGTAAATGAGTGTCTGTACCACATATTTATTATTCATTGCACGCGTGGCATAATAAATAAACAAAGATACAGAGTAATTACAAAGAGACTAACATCTGGATCTGAAGAAAGAAGAAATGAAAAGAAGGTAGGTAGCTAAGCGGTGCCAGTGACGCCCAAATCATCCTTATCATCTTCATCCTTCCCGGCTCCGAAAACCGGGCCGCCGGTGCCGGCGGCGTCCTCGACCTTATCCTGAATTTTGTCGATTTGGATGCCTCCTTCATCCTCCTTGGAGTGGGGATCGAACCGCGTCTTGTTCTCGCCGCCTTCCACCGACTCGTACGTCGTCGCCGTGAATGACTCCGGCGGCTGTGCTCCCTGCGCCCCCGACATGAATATGCCTCGATTCGATTTCAATGTGTTAAATCTGGTTTGAATGGGGGTGTAATTTGGTGTGTATATATGTATATATATATATATATGGAGATATTATGAATCGGCGAAGCTTATCTGCTGCCATCCACGTGGCGCCGGACACTCTGCTCTATTTCTACGTGTAACATCTTGACTCAACCCTTTCCTTTCAATCGACACCTGCTCTTGTTTTTTTTTTTTCATATAGCTTATCGTTTTTTTTATTAATATAAACTAATAATTATTTTTTAACCTCTTCAAATGGTTTTAATTCCATTTCTCTCACCTTTAAATTTTGCTTCTCATGTCCAATAATATCCACATGATAACCATATATATTATGTGGATGGCTGTTCTTCTTTTGTTTAGGGTTATGCCTTCCTTGTTTGAAATTCACTACAAAGCAGAACAACTTTAATTAGCAGCAATGAATCTTCTATTGCCATCGATCCAGTGAATTCGGATAACACATTGCCAAACTGCCAATCTCTTTGTACAAATCACTTTCAAAAAACATACATGCATGCATATAGATGTGTACAGCATGCTAACACGGACTAGAAGTACTCAAATTCAACATAGGAAGAATGAGTAGAGCTGTTTTTGTTCTTTTCTTGACCACCATTATGATCTGCAATCTTCTTCTCCGCATGAGCTGAATCTTTACATGCAAACTGCGCAAAGTCCACAGGCTCAGGAACATAGGGAGGTGCTCCACTTCTTACTAGAGCCCAGTTCACACCCTCGAAGAACGGGTGCTGTTTTATCTCTGTGGCACCCCTCTTATATGCAATTCTTTTGTGTGGCTCTTTAACCAACAGCCCTTTGATGAGGTCCCTCGCTGTGGCACTTGATTGTGGAGTTTCTGGGAACTTTAATGGCTGGCCGACCACATTGAAGAGTGTAGCGCGATGTCCATTACCCTTGAATGGTGTTATTCCATGCAAGAGCTCGTACAAGAAGATCCCGAACGTCCACCAATCCACTGCACTACCATGTCCCTCTCCACGGATGATCTCTGGGGCTAGGTATTCGTGTGTCCCAACGAATGACATGGAGCGTACGTTAGTAGGCTCGGCCATTAGCTCCGGAAGGCAATTGGCATTGTTTCCAAGTCCAAAGTCTGATTTGGATTTGCGATTCTTTTTAGGGAGGAGGCGTGGGAGAAAAGACGATGGTTGCATACAGCCACGCACTGCATTTTCATCGTTCAGGAGGCCACCAGCAGCATCGCCAGCATTTGCATCATGAGCGGATGAGGACTTCACGAGCGTCGGAGAGACGGAGCAACGAAGTGAGAGGTCAAAATCGGAAAGCATGATATGCCCCTCTTCTCTCACTAGAACATTTTCTGGCTTTAGATCCCTGTAAACTATTCCTAGCATATGCAGATACTCGAGTGCCAACAACACCTCGGATGCATAAAATCTGCAAAAGTCACATAGCTGAACTTTGAGCATATCAAGAAATCAATGACAAGACACAATGGCATAATAGTATTTCCTTTGGAGTATCACAGAAATTCAACAGCTTTGCATATCCCTCTTCTTTTCTTTGTGAAATGTCGGGATTACTTGTTAATTCAACTTCTCATGCAAAGTTCCAAATTTAATCAATTGGGACATGGATAAAAACTAACAAGGCATGCAAGTAAAGATGAATTAAGAAGGGTAGGTAATGACCTTGCAGCTTCCTCTGTAAAATACCTATTGGGCTGCTTTTGTCGAAGGGTATGAAGATTTCCTCCGCTACAGAACTCCATAACCAAGCAATAAAATTTATCAGTCTCAAAGTAAGTGTACAAGGTAGGTAAAAAAGGATGGTCAAGAAGACCAAGAATCTCTCTCTCTGTTTGGGCTCTAATCAGTTTATTCATGCTTGCTAAAGAAACTTTATCCATAACTTTCATGGCAAAGAAGGCATTAGTTCCTCGGAGTTCAACAAGGTAGACACTTCCAATGTCTCCATAGCCGAGCCTCTTCAACAGGCGAAAATTGGAAAGGCCAAGTGGTGAATCTTTTGAAGAGGCAGAATTAATGGCATCCCATCTAACATCACCACCTGTATGAGGCCTAAGAGGTGCACTTGTACTGTCTATGCTATCACTCCGGTTGCCTGGTCGATTGGCCCAGCCTGGGGATACACTACCACTAGCGTTGCTCGACTTTGAGCTTGGTGACAATCCGGGAGATTGACTTGAAGCCGTACTGAATGGATTATTATCAGCATTTGTACATCTTTTAGGACTCGGCAATGGACATTGGTTAGTACTACTTTGTATAACTAGCTCGGTTTTTCTAAAATCTTTGGGAGATTTATAGGCTGAAGATGAATTGACTTGGGAATTGGGATGTACGGTTAACGTCTCATTCGGTGAAACACGGCCAGGATGAGCACTTGGTTTTCCCATTTGCTCTGAATTCTTCTTATAATCATGAGGTGCATTAGAAATTGATGTGGTGGAATTTTTGGCATCCAGATTCCTCTTCCCATGTTCACGTCCATTTTGTTCAGATGATGAGTGAATCATCTGCATTTGAACAAAAATCATATGGATAATGCAGTTCTTTTCCAACCATTAAAAACTAGTTTCGATCAATATATCCAGGGCAATTTAAATCCTTCAAAGACAAGCTTTAAATGTAATCATAATTCATAGCATATGAAATTTCAAATCCATCTCTTCCTCATTTCTCAGCATCATTTGCATTCTACTAGCAACTGAAATCAGATCAAAGGGCTCCAAAACTCTAACCTCATTCGTCTTTCCACCTTTGGGATCAATCGACATTGCCGGGTTCCACATACAAAATTCTTAAACAATAATTTCTGCACACGAAAGAAAAGAAACAATTCATTCTAGTTGGGTCGTCAAGCCATACAAATAATCGGTATTAATATCAAATATACAGGTATACAGTATACGTGTATATGATGCTATTGCATGCAAACTTATAAACACCTCCACATTATCTGCAAATATTATGCTATATAAATTGCGCAATTTTGAAGATGTGTTGTATTACCCTGCAAAAAGCTGGCCGATGGGAGTTGCTGGATCAATAATCCGTCGGAGGATCATCAGATTAAGCTTCCGCCTTGTGAATTAAAAGCAGAAAAGGAATGGAATTAAAGGGACATCGAAAAAATCCATTAATGGATTCCTTTTTTCGCTATTGCGGTTGTTGTTCATACAGTTGTTGCCGTAGGTTTGGTAGATGGGTGGGGAGAGAACAATCTGGGGACAACAGAAGATGAGGAAATTAAATGAAAATAGAAAATGACAATCCATTTATACGTGGATTCACTGAAGACTGAAATTGTGTGTGTATGAGAGAGAGAGAGAGAGAGAGAGGAAGAACAGTGGTGAGAGAAGGCGCCAGGCAAGATTGAGATATACGGGAGAATCGGCGTTTCAAACTCTGAAAACGTGGTCCGGGTCAATATTCTAGATTTGCTTTTTTGCCCCAAATCTTTTCAGTTATTCATTTTCGCTCCTATAAAGCAAGTCTTGATGAATGAGGAAACCTTAATCAACTTAATACAAGTCATGTATTATTATTATTACCACTGTTGTTTATTCATTTATTGTTAAGACAAATTCTTGTGTAAGTCCGTATTTCATGAGAAGGGTCAACCCGACCTGTTAAAAAGTCAACCATCAAAGTCAAAGTCAAAAATTAAAAGTCAACGATCAAAAGTCAACACCGGTCAACGACTGGTCAACAATGTTGACCAAAAGTATTACATATTACATGTACAAGTAGTACATGACATACATAAAAGTATTACATTATGAATGTATTACATTTATTTTTATAAGGTAATATTTTTATGTATATCATGTGTGACAAAGTTTTGAGAAATTATGTAATACTTTTGTGTGTTTTAGGTATTACTTTTCAATATATTATGTAATACTTTTGTAATATAGTATAATTTTGGATTTGGTTAGAGTGTATGAAAATATGTAATACTTTTATGTATAGTAGGTAATACTTTTCTATATATCATCTAATACTTTTGTAATATATCATACATTATATGTATATAATACAAAAGTAATATCCGATCTAAAGAAAATTATAACTTAATATACATGAAAGTATTACATTATGAAGTATTAAATGATATGTAAAAGTATTATCTAATACACACAAAAGTATTATTACATTATAAGAACATAACATCATGCAATACTTTTATGTGTAACATGTAATACTTTTATGTGCAACATGTAATACTACTGAAATTAACGAGTAATACTTTTATATACATCATGTAATACTTTTATGTGTAACATGTAATACTATTGAAATCAACAAATAATATTTTTATGTTTATCATGTAATACTAATAAGATTATATATAGAAAAATATTGTCTAATACACAAATGTAATACTTTTATATACAACATGTAATATTATTGAAATCAACAAGTAATACTCTTATAATGTAATACTTTTGTGTGCAACATGTAATACTATTGAAATAAACAAGTAATACTTTCATATGTATCATGTAATACTTATATGTAGTACGTACTAATTAAATGTATCACATGATACGCATAGAAGTATTATGCGAGTAGAATAACAATATTACACTATGAATGTAATACTTTTATATATAACATGTAATATTTTTATGCATGACATGTAATACTTTTTGATGACCGGTCGTTGACCGTTGACTTTTGACTTTGACCGTTGATTTTTGATCGGGTCGTGTTGACCCGCTCATGAAATGGGATCCGTGAGAATGTCTCACACAAGACTCACTCTTGTTAGTTCTTGCCAACACAACCTAAATACATGTCAAAACTCAGAATGATATTTTCAGAGTTCGATTCTTATTAATTTTTATAAAAGATAAATCAATCACGAAAAATGTTGTTAGGTCTTTTTAAGTTGTCTTGATATTGAAAACAATGGATGGTTTGTCCATAGAATGCTCGTATATGTCTTAAAAAATGGATAAATTATGTATGTTTAATCAGATGTAGCATCATATATAACAATGATTTTATATAGATAAACAGATTATGAATACTACTCACCTTGAATAGTGAGTGAATTAAGGAAGAAGTTCAGAGTGTTTACCTTTAATGGGTTGGGCCAAAAAAGTGTTAAGCGCTTGCCATATATAAGAATGGCTATGAAATTAGTGGATTTGGGCCGGGCCTTTTACCATTCAATTGGGCTCTTCTTTAGACTGACCCAATTTTATACGTTCGGAAACTGGCCTGGGGTTGAATTAAAGTTGGATTTTAGTAACGGCAGTTATGGGCTTATAGCTAATTGATTTTACTTAGTCTTAACCAGGCTTGTTATGTTATCTATCGTGAACAAATTAGTATATCCTTGTTACTGACATGTCACGTATTCAATATGACAATTAATTTCTTATATCATATAATCAAGAGATGAGATCATCACACGTTAGTGGTGAACATATTAAAAGTTATCCACTGTAAATATTCTAACATTTTTCTAGTGTTAACATGTAAAATCCATGTGAGTGTCTATATTTTAGAGATAGGAGGATATGTTAGCAAAATAATGAATATAGTAAGAATATATTTTATGTGAGATAGATGAGTCAATTTATAATCCACATTTAACATTATATACAAATTTGTCACATTCTTTCTTTCAAAAATCTTTTTATATATAAAAACACAATGGTTTCTTAAAAAAGTAATGTAAGATTTTCCCGCCTAAAGTTGCATTCCACTTCTGGAAAGAAATATTTATATATCAAAATTAATGTAAATGAATTTTTTATTGGTGTAAATCATGAATCATACTAAATGTGTGAGAAATTATTATTAAAAATCAATTAATTAGCTTAAATCATGAAATCTTTTTTTGGAAAGAAGTTATTCTTTATACCAAAATGGAAAATAAATTAATGTGATTATATAATTAGCATTACCATATAACTTAATTAATATATTTCTAGCCAATATATTAGAGGATTACGTTTTTGTTTATGGTATGATTGTCTACATTAATAATATCATTAACTATAATTCAATATTTTTGGAATCATTGACAATATTAGGAAATACCATTTTTTGAGTTGCACCAAAAATTAGTTAATCAATTTCTCTCATTACTAACAAAATATATAAATTACAAGAGGTTTCATTAATATAATATTTCATATGAAATATTTATTATTATTATTATTATTATTATTATTATTATTATTATTATTATTATTATTATTATATACACTAAAATTGATTTCAATGTTAATTAATGTATATATGAAATGCATATACGATATGTTTAACTAATGCATATATGACTATTATATATAATGATCCCGACCATATTTGGATCATTTATTATAAATTAGTTTTGTTAATATGAAATGTAAAAATGTTAAACATTTTGGGAATGGAATATTTATAAAATTTTAAGTTGATATAAAGTGTAATATTTTATTCAGCTAAATATATGTATATTGAGAGTTTCCAAAAAGAAAAAAATCAAAATTATACAATCATAATAACAATCAATTATGTTCATACCATATATAATACACTAATTTCATATCTAATATGCATATCATCCACTATAAATATGAGAGAATAAACTCATAATTCACTCACACATTTTCCATTCAGAATTTCTCAAATTTTATCTTCCAAACATTATGTTTTCATGGATCCATGGATTAATCCATCATTTTTTTTCTTTGTATATTTATTTCGCTATGAATTAATTTATTTGTTAGACCTTTGCGTTCACTTTTGAATGAGTTACATTTATGTTGTTATTCATGTTTTCAAGATGATTTCTTTTGAATATGTAATATTTATTAGTATTGTATATTGAGCATTCTTAATGCTAACAGTTCTCATTATTTATGTAGGAATTCGGTGAAGACACTTGAATCTTGATTAAGAAATGAGAGCTTCCGATTTTGGATTAGAGATTTCAAAAATTTAAGATTTATACACTAAATTATAAATTTATTTTAGATATAAAATTCTGCAAATGAATCTCAATATTTGTTTTTATGTTTGGAGAACATTACCAAAAAGTAGATACAGTTAGTCAACTTTAATTATAAATTTCAATTCATATATTTATGATATCATATATATATGTGTGTGTGTGAGAGAGAGAGAGAGAGAGAGAGAGATTTAATATGCATGTAAATATATACAAAAAAATATATTATATACTTCTTACCATTGCAAAATAATACAATATATAAAAACATAACCAAGATCTAGATTCAATTTTATGTAATTTTGTTGATGTATAAAACAAAATTGTTATATAAAGAGTAGATATATACAAATTAATTCGCCACTTAATAAATCTATATAAAACATATTCAACAATTAAATAATTTAGATATGAAAATTAAAAGATATATGGTAATAATATATCACATAGAAAGAAATTAAAGGGCTCCATTTGATTGGATAATATATCATATGTAATAATGAAATGAATATATTTAATTAATAATGAAATTTATATAATTTTTTATAATGTGATATTATCTTTATATATATATATATAAGCTTTATATATATATATATATATATATATAAAAGCTTTATATGTTTATCTTTAACCTACTATTTCATTAAAGTGATTATCTTTTATTTTTAATGTCAATCTAATGGATTTGGCAATATAAATATTTATCTTTATATATTAGCAAAAATAGATTGAAGCATGTTTTTCGTGCTTTAATGCCCCACGATAAACGATGAATTTTTTTTACATTTTATGTTTAGTAGTTTCTTAAAATATTTAATATATATTTAGATACATGTATAAATACACACATGCACTTAATGTATATATAAAAATTAATATATAAATTTACTTATATTAGGAGACTTAGTATTATTACATGTTTTTTTACTTGAAAATGGTAAAGATTGTATATATCTTATGAAAAAAATACTAATGCAATTGAATTTACTAATTTCTGGCATCAATTTCCAAAATCATTCATTGAAAATTTTCATATCCTTAATCTCAAAGATTCATGACAGGAATAAAGTGAATATATGGCAGACAAATATAAAAATTTAATGAGATTTAATCAATATTAGATTACTTAAAGAAGAAAAAATGTTATTAAGAAATATATTTTCAAAATTATCATATTTGAAGATTTAAATTACGCTGGCTATGGAATGGGTATGATATGTGATATTTGCCAAAAGAAATCATGAGGTTTTCTAGCATAAATAGAAAAAAAAAAAAACAAAAAAAAAAACTTCCAAATGTCATGTCCGAGACTACATGCAAATAATGAAAAAATTATTAATTGTTAAGAATATCAACTATTACGTATAAATTTGTTTCGAATGTATAATTTAAAAAGATTAGAATGATTGCAATAGTGTAATTTGTGAGTAATTGGTTATTCGAGATCCATTACATTGATTTAATTTCTATATTTCTTCTAAATTTAAAGAATCAAATTCTTATGTAATTATCCATACCAAAATTAAGACATCAAATCCTGAAGCTATTCCTAAATCTAAAGATAGAATTGATTTTGCTTCCGATTTAACTAAATTAGGTAGCAAAAGTTGATGTGTATATATATATATATATATATATATGTTCATAATCAAGGATACAATTTGTCATTTATACCAAAAGTTAAGTGAGAAATTATATATTTGGTTTCATAATTCTGTTTAATTAGCTAATCTCGATACAATTTGAAAATACATAATTAGAAAAAAACATATTTTTGTTTATAATTTTTAAAGTAAAGTTTGAATTTGGTATTAGCATAATCAATATTAATTTTCTTTTTACTTGATTTCAGCTTAGAAAAATGCATAATATTTATCATATCTAAATATGTTGTAAATGTATCGACAATTATTATGGTTAAGAGATATCTAAAATGTGTGCGTTAATTTTAATTATAATAAATGGATATTAATTATAGATAAAAAAAACTATTAGCTATCAATAACCAAGATATGGTTTAATGCATAATGATCAATTAACAAAGTGATAAATCACATGAATTCATTATCGATAATTGACAATATATCGAGATTGATCATAAAACATATTGTTTTGAATTTTCTACCGAACTTAAAAGATGATAGTTTAATAATTGAATTAATTTTGTGTATCTAATTTAATTCATAAATACTTTATGTTATGATATTAAACTAACTCAATTAAAATATCGGCTACAATGTTTAATAATATGTTATTTCTTTTGTATAAAGACATGCATATAACCCCACAATCGGCATAAAAAAAAATAAAGAAGTCTAATATGTATCACGCTTCACAATATTTCCTTATTAAACTGTGAATTCAATTTTTTAATTTTTTTATCAACACATATGTAGAAATTCAATTTATTTTGTAAGATCATTGTGAAAGAAATTTCATATAATACATTATGATAATTACTCTTTATAATTTTATACATTATATTAAAATATTTTAACTAACAAGTTTGATGAGATTAATTTTGTTATTATGTTATAAATTAATTTTTCATTATTACACCGATCTGATGCTTATTAAAAACGAATGTTTGATTTTTTTACTAATTAAATTTGGACAAATTATATACCTCTGGGGCACATAGGGGCACAGATTTAGGTGTTATACACATGCTCTTTAGGTGTTATATATATACTCTATAGGTGTTATATTTCTTGGTGTTATACATATATTCTACAGGTATCATATGTATATAAGAGCATACATATGATACCTAAAGAGTATACATATAATACATGTAGAGCATATATATAACACCATATAATAGGTTAAGTTGGGGGCACCGTGCCCCCGGGGCACACAAGTGTCACTCATTAAATTTTGTTTCATATTCTGCATATGTGGAAAATAGATAATTATTCAACCACACCAAATCAAGAAGATAAATGTCAAATATTTTCATGAAAAAATTAAGAAATGTCAAATTACTAATGAACGCCATTCATGAAAACGTAGAGAATAACTTCTTTGTTTATATTTAGTTTTTGTTCGTAATTATTAAATGTTAAGTACATTGATTTGTATTTAATTTGAATTTTCCTATTATGATCTTTAGGAAATATGTCAAGCATATGCAATTTTATGAGATGACTATTGATAAATTTTAGTCTTTATTAAATGATGGATTTTCCGTACCTAATGTTATTGTTAGTAAATGTGTTGAGATAAAACAAGAAAAGTGTAATTTTACATGCATTATAGGTTTTCTTTAATTTCTTTATTCAATTTGTACATTTTTCGAATGTAAAAGTATAACTAAAAAATTAAAATTAAAATTGTCAAACAATTATCATGCAATCAAACAAAATATATAATTGACTTATCAAAATTTATATATTTTAACTTTCAATTCACGTATTTTAAATAAACTATGAATTATATCTTTACGTATATTATAATTTCACCATTTAAATAAATTTAAGTCTGTGCATCGCACGGGTGAAACACTAGTAAAAATAAAATTTGTCACGTGAGTTTTTCCGATCAGAGTATTAATTCAGCTGTGTTTATTTTGGGGTTTAATTAGACCATGAAAATTAATCTCCCTACTTTTGAAGACGATTTATAGGCGGTGCTAAACTAAAAGTATTTAATAATAGATGCTAATGTATTACTGTGTGAATGACTTATTTTGATTGTGATTCATGAGTTAGTCTTCTGTATAACTGATGTACATACAATTTGGGTTGGGTCGGGTCCGAGTCGACCCGGATCAGCACACTTTTTTTTTTTGAATTTTATTTTTTCGCTTCAGGCTGCTACCTTTATGTTATATGTATGTGATCTCTATGTTATATAAGTATGACCTTTATGTATAAATATAATGACCTTTATATACTCTTAACTTAGAAAAAATGAAGAATTTTAGCAAAATGTGTACATATTTACCTTTATGTAATATTAGTTGCACTTATATCCATCCTAAAAATGCATTGAATTTTGAAAATTTCCATTTTTTTTTCAAAGTTATGGATCATAAAAGTCATAATATTTATATATAAAGGTCACAAGAATTGTACATAAAGGTTACAACAATACAACATAAAGGTCTCAATCTGAAGTGAAAAGACCTGAAAATCTTCATTTTTTCCTAAGTTATTGAACATAAAGGTCATAACTTTTATATATAAAGGTCACACTTATATAACGTAAATGTCACATCCTTACAACATAAAGGTAACAACCTGAAGCGAAAAAAAAAAAAAAACTCAAATGCGCGAATCCGAGTCGGATCACCCCTGTTACACCAATCCAAATTTGTGCACCCGATGCACCGCAGCATTTGCGTTTGATTATACTCTGTTCATAAAAATGGGGAAAATAAAGCAACATTTGCGTTTGATTATACTCTTAGCATATAAATAGGGAAAATAAAGACGAAATATAATTGGGACAGAAGATGTGAATGATTAAAAGAGATGATAACAATTAAGAAACGACTTTAACAGAAAATGGTTTCAATTATGAATGGCACTATCAATCAATGTCCATTCACACAGGAGTCCAGTAATTTAGGTCTGGACAATTATCTGTATATATTAATATGATAATTAATTAGTAGTACAAGTAAATTTAGTAGCAGGTGTGATGAATATATGAAGAGTCAGCAAGTAATATTTGGTAATAGAAACCTAAGTTATAAAAAAGGCAAAATAATGCATTCTTGAATTGGAATATTCTCAATTGTAACATGGCGCAAAATGAGGGTACTCATCACCTACTTACTCTTCTATATAATATGGTATACACACACACGGCTTAATTTTTTTTGTTTAAAATACAGAAGACACCTACTTTTAAAGAAATTGTATTTACATGATTTTTCAAATTTAGCAAATTATATAACGAATTCAACATAGTTTTGTAATTTACATTATCATTAAATTTTCTTATGAAAGATTGTCAATATATCGGTTAATATTTATATGTTGAATACCACACTATCCTAATTTAAGAAAAAAAATAAAAGTAGATATCTTGTGCAACAGTGCACATGCAATTCAATATGTTTTAGTAGTTTAGACTGTAATTTGATAAATTTTAGTAGTTTAGGTTGCAATATGATAAAAAAAATTAGATTGGAAATTGAAAAAATCCAATAAGTCATTTTACATTTAACCTTGAAATAATGAGAAAACCCATGTGTGTTAGATAAAAGTGTCACCCTCTCTGGAGACTTTCTCTTTTTTGGATAAAATATAAAGGAGGCTGACATATGTTATAGAAAGAGTCACAGTTATGTGTATTTGGTTTGTAATTTGGTTCATTGTGTAATTCAGGATCGTGTGTTGGTCGACCCTGAATGTGTGAGTTTTGAGTGTGTTTTTTTTCTCACTTTTAATATGTGGTTTTTTATTTAAAAGAAGTTCATCTTAGTTGCGTGACTTTTATGTTTTGTAAACACGCAACTGTGATGAATTTTTATTGTAATTTAGAAATAAAAATAATTCAGCAAATTTGTACCTATATACCTCTATGTGATATTGTTAATATATTTACGTGATATTAGTGTATCTTTATATTGACATAAACACAACATTTATGTATACATAAACGTGTAACTACATCACTTAAAGTTACGTTGTTTCAAAAATACGCTGAAAATATATATTTCTTTCTAAGTTACAGAACATAAATGTCATGATATTGTACATAAATGCGACATCAAAATATCACAAAATGTCTCAACACTTGAAGTTAAAAAAACAATATATATATATATATATTGGGTAGGAATCCTTATCGAATATTCATAACAACCGTTGACGTAGCCATTGAACACAATGGTTAATAACCGTTGTCTATGTGCGTATCAAACGTTGTCGTAGGTATCTAAGACAACGATTAATAACCATTGTCTATGTGCCAAAAAATGCTAACTCCTACGACAACGCCAGCTACGACAACACCTATTTTTTGGCTATGACAACAGTTCTGTTGTCATATGTGCTTTTTTTCTTGTAGTGAATCAACCAAATTGCATGAATTCAGATTTATGAAACTGGTGTACAAAATTATTTGGGCTATAAAAATCATTTACTAACAAACTAATTTAACTTGTTTTTAGAGAGAAATAAGAAGAAGAAAGGATTACACCTAATCCTCCATATTTGTATTGTGCCAATTGAGAGAGAGAAAAAAAATCAGTCATTTGAAGAAATTTTTTATAAGATCATCTCATCAATTTAATTTCTTGAGATGACCTAATTCATAATCCACAACTTACAATCTGTGCATACAAGTTTGTAATAATAAATTTTATTTCTTGTTGTAATTAAATTCTGTTTCATGAATTTCATGATATTGTCTTACATAAATATTTATTTGATTGGTTTGAGCAATGAATACATGAATTAGATTAGGTGAAAAAATAAAAAATGTGAAAATGAAGACAGCTAGGCGATGTGTGAGATTTGGCATGTGATATCAGAGCCTCTTATTCTTTGCCAGCTTAACTTTTAACCAAATATCTTTGACCTTTCTTGTTATTTTTCTCATATTATTATTATTATTATTATTATTATTGTTATTATTCTCACACTTGTACCCTCTCATCATCTTTTGGAAATCAAGCTTCATATTTTTATGACAATTATATTACGTAAGATATTATGTCAGTATTTATACAATTATCTCTGTAACACATCAACAAATAATTCAACTCTCCCAGGAGGGCCACGCGTTGTAACATTTTTTTATTTATTCAATTGGAAAAGGGACATAAATTTCAATGATTATTTAAATATATGTAAAAATTAACCATAGACTTCGTGACGAGGGAAATTAATTTAACTTGTTTAGGCTTATCAACCTCTTGCAGCTAGCCAGCTGGTCTGTTCTACAAAGTCAAGTTATCACAAAATGTTAATATTAAACTCCAATTATTCAACTTTAACAAGTATTTCATTGTTAAACCTATCATCAAACTTGATTTATTAAACATATAAATGATTATTATGTTTCTACATTAATGTCAAAAACTCATCATTTTGTTAAAAGATCTATGACCTTCAACCCAATTCAGCATAACATTAGGGATTGCACACATACACATATCATAACATCAATGATATATTAACAACAAAATGCGAACATAATTATAAAAAATAAAATAAGAAAATCACATTGGTCTCAAAGTTGAGCGTCAAGACCAAACAAGAAACTAATAAAATGAGACCAGAACTAGTTTGATCACCTAAGTTTGTTCTCTTTTTTAGTTCCAGTTGAAAACAAGTCATAAACATATTTTGATTGGAGTTACTTTAGTGAATCAAAGATGTGATATAACTAAATGTAGATGATTTTAAATTGCTGATAATATAAGCATAATTAGCATTGATGGATGAAAAGAGACATATCATTGTATTAGATGAATGTTAGATGCAAAAGTAAAGTGAATGGTGGTGTAAGAGGAAGTTGCAGATACAGGCATAGGGCGTACGTTGGAATTAATGATTAAAAGAAAAGCAAAAGTGTGGACTGAACCAAGCAACAGTAGATCCCAACTATCATGTGAAGAGAGAGAGAGAGAGAGAGAGAGAGAGAGAGAGAGGGAATAATTGAATTGATATAGGGCAGCCAAGATAAGTATGTAGTGAATCAACCATGCTGCTTCAAGACTGCCCACAATAAATATAATATTAATGCATTTAATAAAACTGATAAATATGCATGTATGACAGACAAGAAACATATCAAATTTTCGATATCATCCATCATATAAACAAATATCCTACCATTTTATAATGCACCGTACGTAATTTGGACTCTCATCAATCTAAAACTGCTATCATTGCACATCTTTTTCTTTCCTTTTTTCATTTATATATATTCTCTACATATTTCTGTCGTTTCCCTGCAAAAAAATTAAACAAAAAACTGGACCCCTTTTCTTCTGAAAAAGAGAGCCAAATTTTTGCTTCTACTCTTTGCTACTCTTTCCCCTTGCTTGCACCTCTTTTCAATCATTGCCTTTTTCCTCTTATATAAATCTTCAAATCACACACACTTAATTACTAGTTACATAAAACATGGCAACAAATAGGCGCCAAACATTCACCTTTCTTTTCCTCTTCATCTTCTTCTCTACGATCATCAGCTCCGGCCATGGCAGCCTGCAGGGTGGGGTCAGATTCCGGTTGCTTCACCGGCCTCGGCCCGAGAGGATTAATCACCTGCTTCGCAGGGACACCGTTCGTCTGCGTGCAATATCGCAGAAAGTGAGGCGAAAGCTGGAGGACGACAATGGCGGGTACCATCCAGCCTGTAACAATGGCGGAGATCATCGCAATGTATCTGGTGAAGTGCCGCTGCATTCAGGCGCTGATTATGGAACAGGGCAGTACTTTGTGAAGCTCCGGGTCGGATCTCCGGCCCAGAAAGTGGTTCTGATTGCTGATACTGGGAGTGATTTAACTTGGATGAACTGCAAGTACAGGTGCCATGGTGGTCGATGTAGAAGAAATTCGAGCAAACACCATCATCGTGTTTTTCGTGGTGATCGTTCTTCGTCTTTTAAGACAGTGCCCTGTTCTTCGTCTATGTGTAAGATTGATCTCGCCAGTCTCTTCTCTCTCTCTCGTTGCCTTTCTCCATTGGATCCATGTGCCTATGATTACAGGTATATACATCTCTCTCTCTCTCTCTCTGTGTAAAAGTTTCCATGTGCACATTGGTAATGTGGCTTAATTAGGCTTAATTCTTGATCCAAGGATAAAATTGGTAATCACAGGGCTTGTCTTTATTAGGACAGGACCAATGAATGAATGATGTGGTTTGTATTTATTGAGAGATTGTAGCACCCCTTTTTAAGATCTTCTCTCACATTCCAGCAATGTTTTTGTCCCTCCATGTTGGGTGGGAATTAATTAATTACCAGAGTTAGTTGCAAGAGATAATCCGCACGTGGTAATTATTCAAGGCAGTGAAATATGGTGGCAACCATTTAAGAAATTGGGATCATTTAATTTTAGAGATTAGGAAACCAAAAAAAAAAAAAAGGATGCAGGTTTGAATTAAGTATCCAATTAGGCTATAAATGCTGAGTAGTAGTGTCAGCAAGGCTGCGTTCTTACAGTTGAAGCCATTACAGCTCTTACCTACACCCAAACATAGCAGTAATGGGAGTTATTGTGAAGTAGATTGGGTCACATGACTTGGATCTCAGTAATAATCTAATTTTGTTGATAATTAGGTACTCAGATGGTTCATCCACACTAGGCCTATTTGCCAACGAGACGGCCACGTTTACGCTCACAAACGGGAGGAAAACTAGGCTGCACAACGTCCTAGTTGGGTGCAGTGAGTCTTCCAAAGGCCAGAGCTTCCAAGGGGCTGATGGTGTCATGGGCTTAGGCTACAGCAAATTCTCGTTTGCTACAAAAGCAGCCCGTAAATTCGGGGGCAAATTCTCGTATTGTCTCGTGGATCACTTAAGCCCCAAGAACATATCGAGCTATCTCATCTTCGGATCACACCAACACGTAAACATATCCTTCAATGCAATGCACTACACAGAGCTTGTACTAGGTGTGATCACACCTTTTTATGGTGTAAACATCAAAGGCATCTCCATTGGGGGGTTCATGCTGGAAATCCCAGCTGACACGTGGGATGTGAACGGGCAGGGGGGCGTGATCCTCGACTCCGGGTCGAGCCTCACCGCCCTGACCCAGCCCGCTTACAAGCCCGTTATGGCAGCGTTGAAGCTCTCATTGGCGGATTTCAAGAACTTGAATCTGGATATCGGCCCACTTGAATACTGTTTTAATTCAACTGGGTTCAATGAGAGTTTGGTGCCAAGATTGGTGTTCCATTTCGTGGATGGGGCGAGGTTTGAGCCGCCGGTGAAGAGCTACGTGATCGATGCGGCGCCGGCGGTGAAGTGCCTGGGATTCGTCGCGGCGGCCTGGCCAGGTGCATCTGTGATTGGAAATATTATGCAACAGAACTATTTCTGGGAATATGATCTTGTTAATGCTAGATTGGGTTTTGCTGTTTCTTCATGTACCTAAACAGTATTCAATTCATCCTTTCTCATTCATATTTGTATACATAGACAGAAAGGTTTTTTTTTTTTTTTATGTTCAGGACCATAACAAATTGAAATCAATTCATGTTTTATCTTGTTTTTATTTTGGGAAATTTTCGATTTTATTTCTCCAATTTTTTTTTTCTTCATTTTATTACCATTAATTTATTTTCAATTTTGACCATGTAATTATAATTATTTCTTGTACGAGATTTTTTATTTTTGTCTACATAGACATCAGAAGTGCTTGTGCGGATTTTTCCTTTCTAACATACATGAAGGCAAAAATTGAGATTTCGAACCTAATCAGACCAAATTTGAATAAAGTGATAGTCGGGAAACCAAAAGTGAAACTCGTAAATTAATGATAAAAAATAGTAAGTAGAATGTCTATTTCTCAATTTAGTTTTTCACGTGAAATATTAATTAGTAATTTCATCCTTTATATTTGGTAAGCAGTGGTTTATCAACATGAACATAAAAAAAGAGGAGATTAACTAGAGATGGATTAGTTTGATGCCGACAAATAGTGTAAGAAAAGGCAATGTTAGTAAGGACAAGGTAGATTGTTGCATGTATTATTGGAAACAAGAAGACAGCATGGTTAGATGATCGAGAGATATATATATATATATATATCTTGAAAGATAGATATGCATCCCAATGGAGATATATATGTATATATATCACACAAGAATGAATACTTTTTTTATCAACCACATTTCACATTTATGCTTTTCAAAGCAATTGTTTTGAACTTGCTCTTTACTTTAAGACTCACCATGATAAGTCACTGGCTCTTCATCACCTACACATCATGGCCCCCATTCATCATCCAATCCCTCCACTCAAAATTTCGCCCTTTTTTTAATAGAGAATTGAAATGTTAAAATTCGTATTGAAATACTAAAGTTTAGTGATAAAAGTTAATGACATTTCAAATTATAGATGTCACAACTCACCCTTTTTTTTTTTTTTTGAAGTTGGTTTGTTTTTCTTCATTTTATCAATATAAGGCCTGTTTTTTAATGTTCACAAGATTGAAATATTTTCTTCTCATTCCCACATATCTCCTTGATTGATATACTTCTGATGTAGTCAGTATATTTATATGATTTATTAAAAAGAAACTACACCAAAAAAGACCGATCAATAATTTGATGAAGGTGGAAATTAGACAATCCAAGTATTTATAGTCAAACTAATTTAAATTGATGAAGAATAAACAACAAATTAATATTCTAAGAATTTTTAAATTGAAATTCAACGGAAACAATAATTGTTGGAAATTTTGTTGGAATAATCGTTGGAGTTCCACTGTGGTTGTAAATTTCAAAGGAAAAGAACCGTTGAACCTTCCATCGGAATTTTAAATTTCAATGCCCTTTTTCAGACGACTCATTTTCCGTGGGAATCAAAAATGCCAATGGAATTTTACAAAATTCCAACGGTATTTCTCCATTTGAATTGAGTGATTTGTAATAGTGTTTAGAAAACAATATTTATTTATTTATTGCTATAAATTGAAATAAATTAGATAAAAAAATTTTTATCTTACATCCAACTCTTTTTGGGGAATTTAATAATATGGGAATAAAGTGAAAGTTTGAAGGAAAATTCTAGAGAAAGATCTGCAACACTCTATCATCATATTCCATGAGATGGCGACTGAAAGAAAAATAAAAACCGATTTCCACTCACTCTCAAAAAGATGGAATGTCCAGAATTTTCAAGAACCTGCTCAAACTTCTAATCTATTAATTACACTCTAAACCCTTATTATAAATACTAACATCTAATTCATCCTATACTTGAAGAAAAGAAAAAACTCTGCTACAATCCCAAGTTTCAATTAATCCTCATAAATCAATCGATCATGTCAGTCTTCCCACACCGATCGCTGCTTTCCGATCGATTCATTAACGACGCATTCGGGCTCGGGCCTTCGGTGTCGATGGACTGGAAGGAGACCCCAGAAGCCCACATCTTCAAGTTGGACCTTCCGGGCCGGGCCAAAGAAGACGTCAAACTCCAAGTTCACGACGGCAGAGTGCTGCACGTAAGCGCGCAGAGTAAAGACGAGGAAGATTCCGGCGAGAAGAGGAATCACAAATGGCACTGCAAAGAGAGGGTTAGTGGCGGAAGTATTCGCCGGGAATTCAGGTTGCCGGAAAATGCGTTGGTGGATGAGATAAAAGCTTCGATGAGCGACGGAGTTCTGGTGGTGACGGTGCCTAAGGATCGTAGCAAGAAGAAAAAGCAGCATGCGAAGAAACGTGCTGTTGAGATTGGTGGTGAAGGAGAAGACGCTTCGGGCTCTGCTAAAGGACTTTCCCGATTTGTTTGCTGTAAAGCTTGATTTTTTATTTAGTACCAATATTTATCCTACAACTTTTGCATCTTTTGTTTTTGTTTTTGTTTTTCTTTTTCTTTCAAGAGTTTGGTTGTATTGTAATGGTGTAGATAAATGGAATATTTCATGGTGGCTTCCAAATGTGTGCGAGTACGTGTGTTAATTGCTCTCATTTGTCTTGTGTGTAAATAATTTTGGTTTCTTGGATATATATATATATATAAGAAAATTAAATGAAAAAGGGTGAATTCAACCTCTGTTTTAAGCCTTTATGCCTTCATTTCTATGTTTTCTTCATGTCTTAATTTCAATTTGAAATCTTCATAAATTATTTGCACATGAGTTTCAAAGAGCGGTAATGTAACACACTATTAGCTAGTGCATGCACGAGAAGAAGAAGAAAGTAGTCAAACCATTGACATTTTGTTATAAAAAGAAGAAATTTTGGAATCGGTTGTAAAAAGATGGAATAATTAATGTTTCTATTGTCAATACAAACTCAAATTTCAAGAAGAGATGTTACTCGTGATATTCTACATTATTTAGAAACTAAAAAGATAAGTCATGAATCTGAGTTGGAAGATGGGAGCATGTATGTCACCTAGTGCTGCTCACGTTTTCCCCATCCACATGACTAGTATAATTTGGTCAACTCACCTCCATATATATAGATACTTGCATGAATAGCATATGAAGAAATTACAAATGAATTAAGAGTGCTGCTTTACAAGTACTTCATCGATATATATATATATATTTGCGCAAGGTTTGATGGGAACAATGAGGTGCTTTCCTCTAAATATTAATGTCTTTCTTCTCTCTGTCGTCGTCGTAGCTGCGAACTCCATCGTGCCGCCGCCGTCTGCTTACCTTAAAACACATCATTACTTGAAATCATGCCCAAATCTTGAAAGCATAATCCATGGAAAGGTGAATGCTTGGGTTAAGAAAGACTACACATTGGCTGCTAGCATCATCCGTCTTCACTTCCATGACTGCGCTGTTAGGGTATTATTCTTACTTTTTTGTTTTGTTTTGTTTTTTTTTTTTTGTTTTTGCCTCATTTTCAAACTTGTAAAAGATCAATTTTTGTTTGATAATAATTATGAAATGACGGTTTTGGTCATTCAATCTCTCAATTTTAATTTGTACTCTACTAATAAATTTAGTACATTCTTATTCTTCTTTTCTATCTTTTTATTATTCTTCTTTTTCAAATCATGATGAAATCATTTAGTATTATTTTTTTTGAGTTAAAGTTAAAAATGATGATGTAATTTGGCAGGGATGTGATGGTTCAATCTTGCTGAATCATCCAGGCAGCGAGAGGGCAGCGGAAGCCAGCAGAACCCTCAGAGGCTTCAAACTGATTGACGACATCAAGGTCGTCGTCGAGAAAGAGTGCCCCAAAACCGTCTCTTGCGCCGACATACTCACCGCCGCCTGCCCGCGACGCCACCGTCCTCGCCGGCGGCCCTTTCTGGGAAGTCCCATTCGGCCGGAAAGACGGCCGCATTTCCCTGGCTAGGGAAGCCAACTCGGTCCCACAGGGCCACGAAAACATTACCTCCTTACTCCACTACTTCGAATCTCTGGGCCTCACCTTTGTGGACATGGTCGTTCTCTCCGGCTCACACACCATCGGCAGGAGCTCCTGTGGGGCCCTCAAGCACAGGCTCCACAACTTCAACCGAACTCGGAAGCCCGACCCCTCCATGAACCTCAACTACGTGAAGCTGTTGAGGAAACAGTGCAGATCAGAGGAGAGTTTCGTGAATCTAGACGTGACGACTCCTCGGAGATTCGACGTGGCGTATTACAGGAACCTGGAGAAGAAGATGGGGTTGTTGGAAACGGACCAATTGCTTTACTCCGATGAAAGAACGTCGGGGCTGGTGAGGTTGATGGGGTCTCAGGCTGAGCTGTTTGTGAGCCAGTTTGCAGGGTCGATGGTAAAATTGGGAAATGCTAATGTTCTGGTAGGTAACAAGAAGGGTGAAGTGAGATTAAATTGTAATTATGTTAATAATGCTTATTGATCATTCCTCTTTTAATTTAATTTCATGAAAAGATGATCGTTTCATTTGCGGGTTCCTTTTTCCAGTTTGTTTCATCACATATGAAAATGTGTAGCATCTTCTTCATTCCTTTTTATCATAGATTTATTAATTAATTCTTTCATACTCCATTTGAAGGGGTGAATTTGAGGAGAGAAATCGAAATTAATTGTATAAAATCTATCGATAATGTTTGGATGGACGTGAATTTGAAATTCATGACTTTCATTTATACTAGTTTTGGAGTTATTATGTTGGATTTTAAATTGATGAGTAGGTCTTGTGTGAGACCGGCTCACAGATCTTTTTTCGTAAGACGGGTTAACCCATAATCCACACTTAGTAATTCATATGAAAATTTGTGGATATAGTTCTATTCATGGGTAATAAGGATTCGTCTCACAGAAACTATTCGTGAGACCGTCTCACATAAGTTTTTGTGTAAATTGATTAACTTAAAATTCAAATTTTCAAATTGCTATGAAGTTCAATGTCAAGATTTCTTATTTGAGATTCGATCTCTGATTTTTTTGTAATTACATTTCATCTCTAATGAAATAATCGTAACTGCTTTCTGACTTGATATCTTCCATTCTAAATAATGTTTATATGCATATTGTCATGGAAATTTAATTTTTTTATTTAACTAAGCTAGCAAAATAATAGTTTTAGTCCCTTCATATATAATAAAACAAGTTCTTTGGACAAAACCTTAATTTTCGGTCAATTTGAAACCAATCTTCTTATACCCAAGTACTCATTATATGTGACGAAGGAATATAAAAAGGGGTTAAATTTTTTAGGTATTCTCATATGAAATTACTTAAATTTGTGAAACTTTCACAAAATTTGGGTATAATATAAAAACTAAATCACCACAAATTAAACAACAGTGAAACAACATATCAAAATAACTTAGAATTTTCAATGCAATGTTTTGAATCTATAAAAAGTAGTATATAGAATATATTGAGACAACCTTGCTTGAGTCATCGGGTCAACCGATCAAATTAATCCAAACCCTTAATTATTTTTTAAAATTAAAATAATTATTAATTATATATTCTTACACCAGTATGTAATATGTATGGAGAAAAATGTTATATAAAAGAATATCAGGCTTACAATTTAAACTATAGTATCATATTTATCTAATCGAATATAATTTATTTAATACAATTAAATTATTAGTAGGGCAAATTCTAATCGTTATTACTTTTTTTTTTCTCCATTCGAAAATGTTTCAATTCAATTCTTGATCCTAATTATTTAGGACTCTAATTTAGCTGAGAGCACGTCTTGGCAGGAAGCACAACATAATCAAGGCCAATTCTATACACAACCCACTCACAACTAAACACACCCCATTTACTAAATACACCCACATTTATATCAAAATCTTTACACAATTTCTAAACACACCCTACAACTTTACAATTATACCCTTTGTGAATTAAAAAAAACAAAATAACATACAACACTTTATACACCCCACCATCCCACCCAAATCTCTCACACCCCATCCCTACAAACGCAAGCAAAGAAAAAAATTTTGAATTTGAGAAACATCCAAGTCTTGATCCAAATTTACCGAACAATTGATAAGGCGTACGGCGTGTAGTCGGACGGGCGTGAAGGAGTTCGATCAATCCTCATCTACAACTTACCATGGACCCTAATGAAGCACAAAACCCACCATGTAAGTGTGTGTATGTTTTGTTTAAGAAATTTGTGTTATACTATGTTTAATGGGGTAAAATTGTATGAAAGTTGTCTAGAAATCATCTTTTGGTTATGGGTTTAGGGTTGACATAATTTATGTGTTCGATTTGATGGATTTTGAGTTGAATTTGAGCCTGAAAATTGGAAAATCCCGTTTTCGAAATCTGGGTATGTTCGGCCCTGGTTGGCCGAACATTGTCATTGTTAAGTGTGTTCGGCAACCAGCCGAACAGGTGCAAGTGTGTTCGGATATCCGCCGATCATTTCCTATTATGTTCGGCAATCAGCCGAACAACTTTTGTTTTGTTCGGTGACCCGCCGAACACTTTAAGTTATGTTCGGCCATGAGCCGAACACTTGAAGTGATGTTCGGTGATCCACCGAACTCTCCTGCTTTTGTTCAACAACATGCCGAACGCTTTAGAATAATTTTCGTGTCATTTTTCTGTGTGTAAAATATCAACCTTTCGACACTTGTGTTATTTAAGTTCGCTTCAACACTTGTGTTATTTAAGTTCGCGTATCTTTTTGACTGACTGTTTCAGCTTTGTTTTGTAGTAGTATATCGAAGGAAACGACCTACTGCGTCTAATAGAAGAAGACGTGAAGCAGAAGATGTGAGAATCGAACAACCAGTGCCCTCTGAATTTGCTCTTCCTGTAATTCAGTATAATGTGGAGGAAGCAAATGCTGTTCCGGAAGTTCCACATGACGTGGGGGATGAGCATGTTGATGATGAAGGGGGAATGGAGGACGATGACGAGGCCGACGAGGAGCTATTGACTGGTCCTTGTCCGGGTGGTCCTATTGATCATCGTTTGATCCCAAGTTTCAAGACGCATTTGGCATATAATATATGGAATGGGGTCGAGAGAGACGTGTTGAAATTTCATTGTCACACAACGAAATTGGAGACGTGGAAGTTTGTGAACATGGTGGATATGTTCAAAGATATGATCGAGCGCACTCAAATCCCTGACCTCGGATGGATTTCATATAAGACGCCCAACAAGAATCTGCTATGTGCTTTCGTGGAACGGTGGCAACCAGAGACTAACACGTTCCATATGCCATTCGGAGAGATGACTATTACGTTGGATGACGTACATAGACTGACGATGCTTTCGGTCACTGGAAGACCAGTTATGGTGCCACAAGGCAGAAACCGGCCTGAGATTCCACTGCTTCTCATTAGAGCCGGCAATTTGAGCACGACCCGACGGGCCGGCCCGAACGGCCCGTAAATTAGGCCGGGCCGGGCTCTAAAATGAGTGGCCCGAAAAAACACCCTAACTTTTTGGCCCGGCCCGATGGGCCGATGGGTCGGATGGGCTCGGGCCAATTTGGCCCGTTGGGCTTGGGCCGGCCCGATGGCCCGATAATATTTTTTTTATTATTTTTTTGTATGCCATTTATAAATTTTACATGTGACTCGATTCTCTTCTCCATGTTTTATGTATTCTTTTAATTTTTTTTATAATTATTCTCATCTTCAACTATCATTAACTAATTAGAATCTACTACCAAACTATGATAATTGAGTTAAAATATTTTTTGAATGCTAAAAGGAAGTAAAAATGATCGGATTTTGTCCCCACTAATAGTTTAATTATATTAAAAAATATAATTTCGATTACATAAATAGGATACTATAGTTTAAATTGAACGTCTTAAATTATAATAGTAGGAAGTTATTTTTCTAGTTAAATTGGTGTAAGAATTTAATGAATTAAAATTATTTTAATTTAAAAAAATAATTATGATTTTTGGCCCGATTTGGCCCGTTGGCCCGATGGCCCAAACGGGGTTGGGCCAGGCTCCAATTTCGTAGGCCCGACCAAAGGATGGGCCGGCCCAGCCCGGCCCGACTTTATCAATTGGCCCGTTGGGTTGGGCCGGGCCGGGCCGGGCGGCCCGAATTGCCACCTCTACTTCTCATGCAGAGATTGTTGGGGACGAGCACCGATGAGAGCTATGAAGCCCTACAAGGTCACAGGGGTAGCTCGGTTCGATTGGAGTGGCTTCGTTCTCGCTTTGAAGCGGATACGAGCTCGCCGAATGAATATGTTCGAACGGTTGCTGCTCGTGCATACGTCTGGTTCTCTCTAGCTTGTACCATCTTTTCAGATAAGAGTGGTTCTAGAGCGGATACGAAGATCTTACGACTCCTGGATGATTTCGATCGTATACATGAGTACGCGTGGGGTGCGGCGGCCTTGGCATTTTTGTATCGACAGTTGGGCCTGGCTTCGAGGAGTGGTGTCAAGCAGATGTGTGGATATCTGATTTTGCTTGAGGTACTACCGTATTTGCTATCTTTTTATACTAATGTACGGATGTTTGGTGTCTTTTTATACTAATGTCTAGCTGGGTATAAATTGTGTTAGGCTTGGATATATGTGCATTTTCCGGTGTTTAGGCCCACCCAAAATGGACATTATCGGGTAGACGAGCCAATGTCATGAAAGTGGATTCAGAGAGCTCATGCTGGAGGTAACCAAGAGCGTGTATTAGCTATACGTGAGGTGTTAGACAACATGACTCTCCAAAGTGTAAGTGTATACATTTCCTTATGTTTTTCAAGCCAACGCGATTTTGTACAAATTTGGCTTAGTGATGCGTATTACAATATTTTGAAAAATATAGGTCGATTGGGATCCTTATAATGATGTTCGAGAATACTTCCCCTGAAAAGACGTGACTTTCTTCCAGGGGTGTATACGGGCATTCGACTGCGTTGAACCTTACCATCTGGACCGAGTGCTTCGTCAATTCGGCTACGTTCAAAGGATACCACTTGAACCACTTGTGCCGAGTGTAGTCCGACGTGGTAACAACGCTTTGAAGTACAAGGTCACTTGGGATGCTCTTGGACAATACTTTCGGGTATGGAGAAACCATGTGCTGTCCATGGAGGACTGTGGTCGAGATGTTAATCCACCATGGGAATGCGTGGATGAGTACATGGATTGGTGGAACACGGTGTCGCACCCAGTGATCCAGAACCCCTTGAACGTGCCACCGGATCATGTGCAAAGTAGCCGAAGGAGAGGTCCCGATCCCTGGGAAATGATCGCTGATGCCCGCAGACATTTGGATCCCGTGTACCAGCAATGGCTACAAAATGCGGATGGGATGGAGCTGAACAGTGTCATGCCAGCGTTAGTGGGAGCATGGCGTTCGTTAAACATTGAGGATCAACCGGAGAGCTCTACACGAGCTTCAGGCAGGAGTCGTAGAGGTTGTAGGTCATAGATTGATTCATGTTGGATTTAGTACTTCGCTTTAAACTTTGTCTTTATTTGTCTTGAGGATAACATTTGAAGTCTTTATTTGTGTTCAGTTCGATTATTTGCGTGTCATCACTTATTAATCTCATGTTTAATATTATAATTTTCTCAAGTTTAATAGACTGACCATATCCTTACGAACCAGGTACGGGCACCCTTTGTTTGTACAGACATTTTTGCGCTTTAAACCACGTTGTTCGGTGAATGGGGGCCGAACAAACTATAGAGTGTTCGGCAGAATGTCGAACAATTTTCGTGAGGTTCGGCCACAAACCGAACACACATGACAATGTTCGGCCATGAGCCGAACACACTTATTAATGTTCGGCCATCCCACGCCGAACAGGCATTGTTTTGTAGTCCAAATATTCTCGAAAATACTAATCAGAATCTTACCACAATCCAGTGGTTGTTCCCAACGAGTGCCATGCATATGAGATTCGGTTGTAGTGGCACTTGGGATCTCATGGGTAGAACTGTCACACAAAGTTGTGGAGACAAGTGGACAATAGGCACATTGTAAGCATTGGTGGCGAGATATGTCATCTCCGGAATGCAAACCAATGATTCACATCATATGTGGACGGATCGAAGCAATGCAAGTTGTTCAGGATTTTTGAAGTCTGATCTCGCACCCCATTAATGCTTTGGTACAACCCTTCGTAATCTTTCAACTCCCGAATGAGCTCATTTCGTACTTGTGGCCACGAATCCTCGCCCAAACCAATTGCATGGGCGAGACATCTGAATCCACAATGACCATCACCTACCGGGTTTTTGATACTCAACACGTGATTGTAGAAGATGGACGGAAGTTGGGCAATGAGTACTTCATCACCAACCTTGTGGACTGACCGACGTCTCACCGGCTCTTTTTTAGACTTCATATGGGTGAAGCTCGGTTTTCCAGGGGCCATAGAATCGAAATATACATTCTACTCAATCGATGGGGAGTTGCTATCATGTAATGAGTCAATGATCTCAAACTTACTTGGGTTGCGCTTTGTCGAAGTTGAACCTTTGGATTTACTTTTGCTCGGCCTACCACGGGGATGAACGACCTCAACTGGTTCTTGTAATGTACTCATTGTGGGCATCTTTATCTCACGAAGTCTTTTAAACAACAACTTTTCGGCTTTAGATGCATTATGGTACAACTCCAATATTTCATCAACAGTTTCAAAAACACGATTAGTTGCATCTTCATCTTGCGTCTCCTAACTCCTTGAGGGCTCACAATCCAACTTTGTCCAATAAGGATCAATCATCTCAAGCTGAACGACTTGGTGATCTCGTTTCAACTCCGCAAGCTCATGTGCACAAGGCAAACCACAAGTCATCCTTAATACACAACCACACATTAGACGGTCGACACCACCACTGTCAACCCCTTTCATCTCTTCAAACATCAAGGCAAGGGTATAATGAGACACAAGTCCTCGAATGTTCTTGAAAATAGGCAAACAATATCGATGTGGCTGCACATTAAGGCTCTGTTCGAATGAGGCCCTGATTTGAACATGAGATGTGATAAACAAATGATGTATTCTCTCCCAAGAAGTCTCAAAGTTTGATTGACTTGTGCCCAATTGCCTTTTCAGTTTCGCATGTGTACTCTCAGCTCTACGAATACAATCCACAACCACAACCTATTAAGTAATAGCATAACTACAACTGTTGACACAATTAAATAAACAATGTAAGTAATATCATAACACATGAGTATACCTGTTGCTAGTTGTATTTTGATAATGCATAACTTTGTTTGTCCAACATAGCACAAACCTCTCCTTATATGGCTCAATTCAAGTTTTCATGCAATACATCACGGTACGTTCCACATCTGCATAGTCAAGGTAGAACCTCCTCAGCAGCTCGTTGAATCGGGGTTCATCCTCAGCAGATATCAGAATATTCCATGCATGCATGAAACACTCCCACTTGTCGGCCCTATCAAGGAGTGGTCGACATTTGGCCAAGACATTTTTATTAATGTGCCACCTACAAAGCAAATGTGTAGAAGTGAGGAAAGTAACGGCAAGGGCATTCATGAGGGCAATCTCCCGATCAGTTACAATCACCTTGGGTACTACATCTTCGATCATTAGTCTCTTGAGTGTAGTGAGGGCCCACCGATAGTTATCCTCACGCTCCTTCTCCAAATACACACAGGCCACAGAAAACGTGATGTTTCTGGAGGTAACACCAACGATCTCTAGGAGGGGCATTTTGTACCTATTAGTCTTGTAGGTACAATCCATTAGGAGCACACTTGGAAATGCACGCATCAACTCTACAGCTGTGGGATGAGCGTAGAAGAAATCGGTGACCCTATCTGTACCTTCGCATCTCCTACTCAAGTGGTAGTACTTACCATCCTTCAATTTCCCCAACAAGTACTGCATCTGAGTTCGTCCTCCATGCTCAATCACTTTATGCTTTTGACGAGCATTGTATAGTGTCTTCAGTGTAGATACATTTTTCTTAAAAGTTTGCTTCAAAGTGCTCAAGATATCTTTGGGCTTTGCTCGGTTTAGTGAAAGGTCACGAACAAGCTGATCCTCAGCAGGCGTTAATCGACCTGCAAATGAATGTCCAACCAAATGAATGCCTATTGGGTGATTATGCAAACCACACACCACCTCTAAGCTCCAATGTCTGAGCTCATTCACCTGCACTCCTTTTAGCATGAAAAGGCAGTCACATTTTTTTGTGCCGGTGTTTCGTGAAGATACCGGCACCTGATCAACGGAGTCCACACTTTTTGAGGCTAATCTCTTCTTTGGTGGGCGATACTTACCACCTCGCTCACATCCTAAAAACACTCGAGCGCACCTGCCACTTTCACCACTATCACTACGTCTAATAAGGACAACCGTGTTTAGACGTATTCCAACCTTGTACGCCCAACTGACCATTTCCTCACGACTCTCAAATATTTCAGTTGTCGAGAACTCCTCCGAGAAATCAATAAATTGATACATGGGATCATCATTCGACTCCTGCGGTTCGTTAATAATCCTCATTTCCACCTCATCAGATTTTTTTTCCTATCCATATACAAAACCGAACAACTACATAAGTATACTTTGCTCAATATATCAATTCAAATCAAAAGTTTGCGTCATAAGAAGGTCGAAAAGCAAAAATTGGATCCGTTCGGCCAAAACAATCCGAACAATATGAACAACGTTCGGCCAAAATAGGCAGAACGCGCTTCAAATTGTTCTGACAAGCCAAACTTCCTTTAACATTTCGGCCAATCCGAACATGTACAGTTGTGTTCAGCCGTCTACCGAACACATCAACATATGTTCAGCCGGTTGCCGAACACTCTTAATTATGTTCGGCCTGTGCTTGCCGAACAATTGTCGAGTTCAATTTTTTTTTTTTGCTGCTTTTACGAAAAAATGAAACCGTAGTAACAAATTTAAACACTTACATTGTCCATATCTTGATCTCCTTCTTCCTTTTAAGATGCTTCAGCTAATGTGTAATTTTTTTTGGGAAACTTTGGAAGATTATGGATTTGAGAGTATATTTTTGTGTTTTGAAGAAGGTGATAGATATATATGTATTGTATGGAAGTGGGGTGTGTTTAGTTGTTGTATGGAGTGGGTGTGTGTAGTAATTTATTTTTTAGGTTTTGAATTATTTTAATAATTGGGTTAGTAAGGGTAAATTGGTAATTGTGTAAATATTTTACTTTTATGTTATTTAAATGGGGTGTGTTTAGTTGGGAGTGGGGTGTGTATAGAATTGGCCAATAATCAAGAGTTACTCTCCTGTGCACCAGTTGCACGGATCTGTGATCCGTGCAACTGGTGCAGCGCGCGGGCTAGGCTGGTCCGCCCAGCCCATGCCTCTTTACTTCTTTCGCGTGTTTTGGTCCTTACCCTCACGTTATGTTAGTGTTACCTTTGTGTTATGTTAGGGTTACCTTCGAGTTATGTTAATGTGACCCCATCTCCAGATTTCATACCCTTAGTTTAAAATCACTGAACTAAAATAACACGAAGGTAACACTAATATAACATGAAGGTAACACTAACATAACATGAAAGTAACATTAACATAACATGAAGGTAAAAAAATTTTTACCTTCATGTTATGTTAGAGTGACCCTCATGTTATGTTAGTGTTACCCTCATAAGGGTAACACGGAGTAACACTAACATAACATGAAGGTAACCCTAACATAACATGAGGGTATGACTGCCTGAAGCGAATCTTGGTGGGTTTGAGCGCACCACCAGGCGAGTGGGAACGCGTGAGCATAAAATATTTTGCCCATAATCAAAGGCAATGAGGGAGGGAGGGGCCACAACACACATACACGCTTTCTTTCCTTTTCGATTTCTTACATTATTATTGTGTTCATATATTTTAGATAAGAATTAGGTCTTTCAAATTATTACATTATTAAATCAAATAAATTTATGAATGAATTATTAATGGGATGTGCGTTTTTCAACCATTTCCATACCCCACTCATCATATTGAACCAGATTTGACCCTTCTGCAAATCACTTAGTAGAAGAGAAGAAGATGGCGAGAAAGGCTGTGTTGATCGGTTGCAATTACCCGGGTACTAAGGCGGAGCTGAAGGGATGCATCAACGACGTTCGACGGATGTATGCTTGCTTGGTGGAGCGTTTCGGCTTCTCCCAGGATGATATCACCGTCTTCATTGACACCGATGATTCTTACCCACAGCCCACTGGAAAGAATATCCGCTCCGCCCTCTTCGATCTGGTCACTTCCGCTCGCCCCGGTGATTTTCTCTTCGTGCACTACAGTGGTCATGGAACCCGCCTCCCGGCCGAGACCGGCGAGGATGATGACACCGGCTACGATGAGTGCATTGTTCCCACTGATATGAACCTTATAACGGGTTAGTTCTTGATTTTCTGTTGCTCTGTATATTTAGATTAATTGTTTGTATGATTTGAGGGTTCGCTTTTATTAATTTGTTTGAATCTGTTGTTAGCAATACAATTACTGCTGAATGGAGTTCTGTGATTTCTGAATGTAAGGTGTTTGATTTAAGATCTGAATGAATGGATAAGGACATGATTTCGGATATTTGTAGATAGCTATCACAACTGAATAAAATGTTTGTTTCTTGTCAAAGATTCAAAGGATTGAAACTTGATTTGGGAAAAGTTATAAATTCTTTCATTTGCTTGATCAGATGATGATTTCAGAGAATTGGTTGACAAAGTACCAGAGGGATGCCAGATCACCATTGTCTCCGATTCTTGTCACAGTGGAGGCCTAATTGATGAAGCTAAAGAGCAGATTGGAGAGAGTACTAGGCAAGGTGGGGAAAAAGATGAAGGATCCAGCTTTGGGTTCAAGAACTTCCTACGTAGAAGTGTTGAGGATGCAATCGAGTCTCGTGGTATTCACATTCCCTCTGAATTAGGATTCGGCCGCCACAAAGAGCGGCACCACCAAGAAGATGAGGGAGGAGAAGAAGCATTTGAGGGAAATCAAGGCCAAGGCTATATAAAGAACAAATCTTTGCCCCTCTCAACTCTCATTGAGTTACTCCAACAAAAAACAGGCAAGCAAGATATTGATGTGGGGAAGCTGCGACCAACTCTTTTTGATGTTTTCGGAGATGATGCTAGCCCTAAGGTGAAGAAATTCATGAATGTTATCTTCAGTAAGCTAAAAGGGCAGGGTCAGGGAGGGGAAGATAGTGGTGGGTTTTTGGGAATGGTGGGGGGACTGGCCCAACAGTTTCTGCAACAAAAGCTTGAAGAGAACGATGACGACTATGCAAAACCAGCATTGGAAACTCATGTTGGAAGCAAGAAAGAAGCCTATGCTGGGGCAAGCAAAAGAGGGCTGCCTGATGGCGGCATTCTCATCAGTGGCTGCCAAACGGACCAGACATCAGCGGATGCTTCCCCTGCAGGGGATGCAAGCAAAGCTTACGGTGCTCTGAGTAATGCTATTCAGACAATACTTGCTGAATCAAATGGGGAAATTAGTAATCAAGAACTGGTGCTTAAAGCGAGGGAGCTGTTGAAGAAACAGGGTTACGATCAGAAACCGGGGCTATACTGCAGCGATCATCATGTTGAGGCTCCCTTCATTTGCCAATAAAATTGCTATTATGTTTTTTTCAGTAAATCTTGATGGGGGAACATGAAAAATAATCCATGGTTGTGTTGCTTTGTTAATTGATTCCGTGAGTGTGCTTGTGTTTACTTGTGTTATTAAGCATTGTCTGAAATTGGATGGAGTTGTAAATTGAGTCGGCTGTATTAGTATCGCAATTGGCTTAATTGTGAGGTTTATTTCACTTTCTCTGTTAAAAACGTTGAATTCCCTATTTTTCTGTTATCATATGAATTTTAAAATTTGGCCTACATGAATGAAATGATTTTCGAAATTTGGCTATTCACTATTCTAATTGTCAATGAGCCCTAAACAAAATCACTTTTTTTTTTTTTTTTTTTGCCTTCTACTGTTCGTAATTTCTGTTTCTCACAGAAACCCAACTAAACAATGATATTGTAGAAGTAAACTTCTAGATCAATTAGTTTAATTAACATTGCGGGCCCTGCCAATAGAGAACTGACAACAGAAACAGGTTAATATCAATTATCAAACGCAAAACAATGTTGTAAAGAGAACATATACATCACATCACTTTTAACAATAACAAATTTTACTCACACTAATTACTAATATTTTACACTACTGCTTTTACCAGAAAGTTCACCATAATTCTGGCACCCAAATTAAAAATAAACACCACCAGCAATCAGCTTTGCAATTTAACTGGGAAGAGAAGCAAAACGATTTTGTATTAGATTTATATCTTTCTACAAGATTAATTGTGATAGTTACAATGAACTTGTCATTCCTATATAGATATTACATCAATGCATATAATTTACAAGGAAAACAACTGCATATGTCTAGAAAATGGGGCCTAAATAAAAATAGAATATGAACAGTGCTGCTATCTGTGTTGAAATCAAAGCACCAAAAGGCTCAAAAAATGACGCCATATATTTCACTTCCAATCCCATAGCTGGCTTCGCCATTGCAACTCTAAAACACCATCCTAATTCTGCAGCATCTTTGCAGCGTTAACCAAAAGGTAGCTGCTAGACCCCTTCAAAAAATATGGCAAAAGAAACTTGAATTCAAGTTAGTCTCACTCGTCATCAATGTCTTGAACCCAGGCCAGACCTGCAACACCATTCTTATAGTCATCATTCTGCTCAAAAAGTAGTGTAGCAATAACCGATGAATAAATAATAGGAAGAAAATCAAAAGGCCATGAAAACTTGAGCAGAGATTTTTATGCAAAATGTACAAAATAATGTTAGGATGTATCAATCTTGCCATGTTTAGTTTTTCACATGAATCACATCTATATTGACATGGTGGGTAGGAGAAAATACTAAAAGCAAATAAGACGTTGACATGTAAAAGCCTTTTTTATTAAATAGGAAACAAAAATTTTATTAATGAAAGAAAGATTACAAAGGGATGAGGTGTCCCAGGTATGGAGAATTTAAATCTTGATAAGCATCATATACACATAATCCCCTAAAAAATTTATGTCCTGAAATCCACAACGCAACCCTAATTTAAATTTTTTGCACACTTCATCTTACGATTTCTCAACATTTTCAAAAACTTGTATATCCCTTTCTAACCAAAGAGACCAACACAAGGCTTGGACTATAATTCCGCATAAAATCTTAGCTTTTATACCAATGAAGATCCCCAAATTCAACAGAAAACATTCCTTGATGGAATGTCGACATATAAAGACTGTACTTAACCAAAAAGCCTAAATGTCCATATCACAATCTTCGACCAGACGTACAAGTACAGGATAAATGTAAGCCTATATATGCAAAGTCTAGCTTTTTAGATGTACTGTTAAAGGTACACTAGTAAAAGGAAAATATTACTTGTGAATATTATGTCGACATACAAATTGCTTTTCTCACATTATCAAGTCTGCTTTCATCAATATAAAACATTAATTATTAGTGTCTCCGTTCAGTAATACCAATACTGGCAACAAAGACCTACAACATCGATGATAACAAGCACTATCAATGTCTGGACAGCTTAAACCAAAAATTTATCACGATCATGGGTTACAGTGCTGCAATAACCCTCGGCAACCATTCCCCAATTCCAAATAAAGGAAATTAAAAGACAAGTCATATAATAAAGATGATATTGCAAGTATAGTATCTGGGGGTGATGCTTCATTATGTGAGTATAAGCATAAGACACATGATGTTAGAGATTTTAAATGAATAATTTAATCATTGAATTAGATAAAGCTAAACTATTAGATAGCATGTATACAAATAAAGAGATATTAGTTAAAACATTTCATTAATTATAACTAATGCAATTTTTTGGCACTTTAAAATAGTCTATTATGAATAAGTGTAATATATGATAACTAAATAAATAAAATATTTAAGGAACTAACAAATAAAATACCTAATAATACCTGAAAGTTAATATTTCTACTTTTAATCATTTTCAGACGTTTCAGTTTATTAATTAGAACAAAGCACAACTGAGGCAAAATAAATGATTCTCTTATTCTATATAGTTTTTTTATCAGATTTTTTTAAAAAAATTCAAAAAATCATAAACTCTAAATATAATAACTGGTCAACTTTAAGGATATTAACTTTCTCATTGCATGTTGTTTCTATATGCACACGTGTTTCGGAATTAGCTGCTTTAAGAAAATAATTATCATAGAGATTTATAGTTATATATTAAAAGTATATCAACAGAGTTAAGTATAATTTATATTATCAGTTTATATATGTGTATAACAATTTCATTTAAAAAAAATAAGGTTTACTTATTAATTCTTTTGAGCTTTTTGATTCTTAATTATTTTATTCTAGTTATAAGAAATAAGAAACCTTATGAATAACTAAGTACCTAACTTATAACAAACTATATTATCATCAAATTACAGTTGAATTGTAATGTTCGAATTAGCATAATGATTTAAAATACTGACACGTGTTATAATTCTGAAAAAGAAAAATCAAGTATAAAAAAAAAAAAGGTATTCCATTAGCATGTCAGCTATATTTGATGCCACTATTCTTATACCTCAACATGCTCTGTGCAAGGATGATTGATATCCAAAGATATAGATATGAAGTTTTACAAGTAGTAAAAAGAAATAATTAATAATTGTTGTAAAATATAAATAATATTTTTAAAAATTTTTAAATTTAATTTGTTCCTTTTTGTAACTCTTCGTAAACAGTTACCTGAAAATAGATTCAATGCCAAGCAAGTCAATTAAGAGCTTTCCATAGAAATGAACATAATCTAGATATGATTACAAAAACTTTGTATTTATTATTTTTGTTCTTTTAAATTATTTCTAAGGCATTACCATTTGTTTTTTCTTAAACATTCTATGTACTGTACCAAAAATTATGTTTGGGATCTTTATTTGGAAGGCCTCCGTTTCCTATCTTTTGCCTCTATAGCAAACAGTTGTCAAAAGCCATTCACAAAACAACAAAATAAGGAGCCAATTTTCCTTTTATGTGTTTATTCTTCTTAAATTATATATTTTCTAGATCAATTCTATTGTTATAGAGTTAAAATAATCTTACTTAACGAATAGGAAATTTCAATGTCACAGCTTTTCAAAGATTGGTTTTCCGATCAACTCATTTATTTAAAATATGATAATTGAGTCCAACATTATGTGATCTCATAACTAAATGTCCACAACCATCTCTTTTGTAGTAGTTGCTTATCTTTTATTGCAACCTTTAGTGTGAGATATCTCCAACCTCTAGGAATTTTTCTTTTTGTCAAATATTTTTTCTACTATTTTATTACTCCAATATTTTAACATAGTTTACTTTTAATTTATTATGAGGTTTATATTAAAATTTTCAACTGCAAAATGAATATTTTCTTTTCTACTATTTTATAAGTTCAACATTTTACCATAGTTTACTTTTAATTTAGTATGAGGTTTATCTTGAAATTTTCAACTGCAGAATGAATATCAAAGATCAAATTCATAGATTGACCGACATCCTACTCTTATCTTTTTTTCTTTTTCCTTTTTAATTAATAATATTATCACATCAAAACTATAATTCTACAGTCAACTAACGCAAAAAGAAAAAATATATATTTTAGTAAGAGCAGTTTCATTTGCAAATTGAACAAATAAATATGATAGTGTTAGATTAATTGACTAGTAGTTCAAAATCAATCAAATACTTTTGATCAAATACGTGTCTTTTATATCTTAACAACCTTACTTCTTAAGCTTAGATAAATATAAAATTACATATATATATGCTAACTTATAGTGCGTAATAGGCCATCAAATATATCTAAGATTTGCATGTAAGAGCTCAAAAAAAATTTTAAGATTATTGAGTGAAATATGCATCACATAGATTTTAATCTCTCCTTTATAATTACGATTATTATAATATTTATTTAATTTATCATGTTATTAGTTACTATATAAGCAATTGATATGCTATTCTCAATTCATTAGCTATTTTATTAGTTTTCATAATTACATTACAAGGTAATGTAATCTCAAAAACTTCTCCATTGCACTCACATGCTTTTAATATATAATCAAGACCAAAATTGCTTTATCAATCTTCATTTGATTCAATGCATTTGTTTCACCTCCGAAAGTTAAAATTCAAAGTAACATGCAGAATTTCTATTATGCTTACATGTAACTGGCTGAATATCATAGTGATCTCATATAAGGAGAATGATATTAGTTTTATAATAAAATATATATTTATTTATATGTAAATTGCTGAATATCATTACAATAATTATAATGAATGCTAGTAGGAATGCAAATTAGTAATAGAATTAGAATGAGAATGAGAACTATATTAGTGTGTATGCTTTTAGACTTTCTATATAAATATTTGAAGATAAAGTAATTTGATTAAATATCAAGCATTTGAGCTCTTAGAATTACTTTTTATTCTTCCAATAAGTAATCTTTCCTTTTTCTCTATAATAATAAAAACAAGTCAATTATTTATAAAGTTAGATACATATAACAATATATAATTTGTATGTATTTAAGTGCTAAACTGATAAATTACTATTAATCTGCTTATGATAAAATTGAAACGACCTCAAACTCTAAGTTCATTTATTCAAATAAAAAATATTTCAAAAGTTAAGTAATTTTTTTTAATTTTTGAGAATGATTTTAAAAAGAGGTGCTTATATAGTAATCTTATACATAAATATTAAACTAAATAAATATAAAATTACATCCATGGACCGGAATTGGTGAGAACTTTACTGTTTGAGAATTGGAATAACTGTTTTTGAAGTTTCGGATAACAGTAAAAGTTTGTGTTTACCGTAGAATTTGGGGGGTTAAAACTTTACCATAAATGTCAAATCATGGAAAAGATGGGAATTATTTATTTATTATATTGGATTGAACAATGATAGATGTGATATAATATTGTTAGATACTTATAAGTAATATATATATATACACAGATATATCTAATGTACGTAACAATATTGTGAGAGAACTGGGACAGGGGGACATCCACGTGAAGTGGCTAGGGGGTGGGGGAATAAAGGGTGAGAGTGGGGCCACCCTTTGACTTATGGAACATTTTGTTTAGTCAATTCCTATCCAAACAAAAACTGGGAACTGACAGTTTAAGACTTAAACTGCCAATTCCGGAACAAACAAGCAAAGCCTGTCGTTCAGATTTACTATGCCTAAAGGTGGCTATTGCCGGTTTCTAAGAAACCAAATGTGTATTTGTGCATTCAAGACAAGTAAAAAATCATAGATATGAAGGCATATAAGTGTGATTAAGAATTCCACATAAACAAGACATTTCAAATATACCAGCAATACTCTCCAACACTTTAACTACTTAATAGTTGATGCGAACACGATTATATTAAAACATTTCAGGATTAAGGAACTCATTCAACCATTCATGATTTATAGAAGTATAGAGTAAGAGATGTAGATAAATTATAGAACCAGATAGAGAAGGAGAGAGAGAGAGAGATCAAGGGAGAATTATAAACCTTGCAGCACAGTTTCAACAGCTGCATTTGGGATGAGCAATCCAACAATTCGTTGATTGTCTGAGGTTGTCTCTATACGCACAACCCGGATCCTTTTATGGCTTTGACGGGCCTGTACAAGATACCAATCTATCAATCACTAAAACATATAGGTGTTATAGGAACTATGTTAAAAAAGCAGCAGGCATTCAAGAACAACTTTAGCAATATCTAGTGGTTTCTTGACATTGAATTGATCAAAGACATAAAGAACCAGTAAGAGGTTTACTCGAGGGCAATTGAGTGGCATACAAGAATAATTACAATTTATTGTGGGTTCCAATACAAGAATTTTAACACAAGCCGATAGCACGATATGTATGCAATCAATTAAATTAGAATTATTCAGTCAATTGCTGGCATTCAATATGCACCTATTTATATATCCACCAAACTAAATAGAGCAAAAATGGTTGACTGTTTACCTGCTTGGAAAGCGCCTTTTCCACAGTTCCCCAAACAGGAAGAATGAGACCACCCAAAAGATTCACTTCCTGCAACCTTCTGCCTGTAGTGCAGAAGTTGCCCAGCTTACAGTTGGGACCATGCATGCACTGTATGTGAAACCCCAAATAAGCTATAAAGCATTTTCATCGTCATAATTGACAGCAAAACAGATACCACCCATATGTAAATGAAGCCTATTTTTTAAATAGACTCTGTGCTGAACACATTAGACTCATTATACCACATTATAATTTGGATATGTAATGCATCTAGCACTTGGAAAAAAGAAGTTCAAATAACCAATCCTTAATTTTTTGGCATGAAATTATTTTTTAGTAACGAACTTCTTGTACTGTTTTTTGTGCATAAATATTGCAAGAAAGAAAGTTCTTTGGATTTGGAGTGATTTGATGATATTAATCAATATTCCAAATTTGTAAATGATAAAGAGAGCAAGAAACATCTACATGATGGTCCAAAAAGATCAGATGTCTCAACTTTCAAAGAACACCATCAATATAAATGGTATTATCTTTTGATGCCTATTGTTTATTACCTCAGGTGTCTATCTTTACTAAGTTATGAACATTATACAAATTGAACATCAAGTGTTCAGTGAAAGATATGGTTTAAATGCAACCGTATTTCTAGCATACAGTACATTTTCTTTAACTTCATGTCGACTTCGTCAATAGACCCTAGGACAAATGGTTTCACATGGGTGAGAAGCACATCGGTCTTAGGCTGCCCTTGAGTGCGCTTTTGATGCTGCTTAGAGTGTGTATTCTAAGAATAATACATATTTTGACTTTTGACGAGTATTGCCAGAATCCTAAATGTTAGCTTCAATTTGGATGAAAAATCAATAGTATAGTCAAATCCTGGGACAAGGATAGCTTGCAAGCCTCTGAAGTTCCATCATCTCAGCTCCCCTTCTCTCCCAGGGTAGATCCATTCAAGTTGTTTTTGTATCAGTTTCATCCAACTAATATTATGCACTCAGATTTCCTCTGTAGTACAGAACTTTATTGTGTAGATGAGTTTTCATGTACAAGTGCCCTCGAGATATGCAATGAAATAAGACATCCGAACTACAAAAAACTGTTTTTAACATAAATTAACCTATGCCTTCTTATGTCCAGAAAAGGTTTTTCACATTACATTTAATTACTAATAAGGGAATTTTGCATAGTGATTGTACCATACAGATTGATAACATAACGTGGACAAGATAACAAGGAGCCATGCTTGGTCAAGTAACTTATATAAGTGATAGTAGGTACCTGCTTGGATGAAACTTCATACTCATCTTCCCAGCCACTACGAGCTTTATCTAAAACTGAAAGTTTCCTATACTTGTCTTTTAGTTCTGCCAGAGACATCTCCCTAGAAATGAGAGCAATGTAAAAAAGCCCAGCAGACAAATTAATAGAGAAAGCAAGCATGTGAAATTTTGATGGGAATTTGAGGGTACCTGATAGACTCCCCAAGGGTGGGGCGGTATATTTTGTACAATCCAGAATCAGAACTGACAAAATGATCAAAAGATTTACTAAAAGATAAACAAAAGCAGATATGAGGTAAATGTGTGAATAGATGTGGTATCCATACTTTTCAAGTGCTAATACATAATGTCGCTTTCCCATCCATTCTCTCCTTGATTCATAGAATCCATTGTTACTTGATCCAGAGTTATCTTTTTTCTTGTCCTCAAGCAAGGAGGAAGCAGACTGTAAATAATGTTAAATATTAGTCACCATGAGCTTATATAAAATCAATAGACTAATATCTGTTAAATATATTAAAAATACCTCCCATGTCATTCCACGATCCAACGTGAAAGTAAACAACACAGTGCAAGCCCCGGACATACTGTCAACATGAACAGTCTGCCAAATGTAGATGTTAAATCACTTTCTATGTTGTTTAACCCCATATAAGCACAAAGAATTATAACCTTTGGTTCTCCCTGCAGCTCAATGGTGTTAGCTTTCAAATCAACAATACCAGAATCTAAATGCCCGTCAACACGTGCGGTCGAAATAATAAGATCAAGGATACCAACAAATAACTCAAACAGCCTACAACACCATCAACATCTATAGTTATTTATTAGTGTCAAACAAGTAAACATATTAACTTTAAACAGCATGCATATACCTATTTTGAATCTCAGGAGGGAGCCCTAGAAGTCGGTTTAGGAACCGCCCAACATCATGCATGTCCGACTCAACTATGCGGCCAGTTATCTTTCCAGGTTCCTTCCCATTACCTAAACATGAGTATTGATGAACAAGAAATATATCATTCAAACCCTAATAGATACTTTCAACAGAGCTTTAGTCTGTCCATTGAATTATAAAATAAAGACGACACTATGGATGAAAGTCATACACTACAAGAACCTACCTTCTAAACACTACACCTACAGAAGATGAATAAATAAAAGAGAGGAACAGCATGCAAATTGAGTAAAAGAAAAATAGTTCAAAAATATGTCAAGATAACTATACTATTACCAAGAACCGAATCTCTAATTATCCCAACAGATACGAGCGCAGCTTTTCCCTTCAGAATGAAGTCCTGTATTGTCTCAGGTTTTTCAGATGAACACCCTGGTGGAGTAATGGGCAAGTCTTCCTAACAATTCAAAATAAAATCATAATAAGCACTTCATAAAAGTATATGGGCTTGATGGTTTCATTATAATATGAGAATATCTTTTGGATTATAGCACCTGCCCCATGAGTCCTTTATACAGCATCACCAAGGCCTTCTTCCCATATGCACTATCATAATTATAAGCACTGAGAGATGGTCCTGCCCTGCAATATGCAATGATCTAAGCCTTTTATTGCAAATAAGGTAATAAATACTAATAATAGCTTACTGATTGCACAATTGACATTACCTACGGTCTCCCTGTGTTAGAGCTCCAAGAGATTCAAGTCTCTTAGCAACAATAGATGCAAACCGTCGTTCCCCACCAAGATTTGTGAAAAGCAGCCTGTGAGGAATAATAAAGTTATTTTCATCATCATAAAATCCTGTCCAAAAAATTAAAAAAGCATTTGTATGATGGTAGTGTATGACAGTTCTCAAACCTATCTGAACACTACTTTGCTTTGTGAGAAAAAAGAAAAAGAAAAAAAAAACCTTCATCATAACAATTTTGAGTCTAAGCAGAAAAATGGTGGCGATACTAGTGAGAATATTCTGAAACAGCAGATTTTGAGAATCCACTAGTCATAGAACAGTAATTTGTTTCCATTGTATACAAAAGGAAGGCAGATTGAGAATGCACAAAGGTTGCACATATTGCTATACTATTTGTAAAAAGGTGAGTGTACACAAATCTGAAATTCATATACCTGTACTCTGGAGCCGAAGCTTGATTTGATCTGTGGGTTCTTCCAAATTGTTGAATTGCACGATCTGCGCTCCAAGGTAGTTCCAGAGTTAAATGAACTCTCCTTTTCTGTCCAGGGAATTAAATATTTCAGTTTAAATGGACTTAAGAGATTACATACATAGAACTAAACATGACCCAAAGAGCCTCTGGAATAAATCAGAATACAAAAAAAACAATCACCTGGTTGACTGCTCTTCTATCTGCTTGCAAAGAAACACCAGCTGAACCAGCCTCAGAGATGATAGCTACAAGTTTTTTACCATCCATGAAGAGCTGTTTTTCATGCATATTGACCATTTCCATCGTCACTTCCTTTCTAAAGCATACAAAAAAAAACAAATTAGCACCAATGAAGCAACTGAAAATCAGGTATTAGATACATATCCCAACTTACGTGTTCCGGGCCTGATATGTGACACCCTTTCCCCCAGTAGTCCTGACTAACATGCCTCGCCGCCCGGTGATTTCTGCTACTTTATCAGGGCCTCCTAGCTGCACAATTTCACAGGTTACATAAAAGTTATCTGGATTATGATCGCTGCTTGTGACATTTAAGTAATGATGTTACCTGATCAATAATATCATCCAATGGATTGTTGGGAAGATCCAAGGAACGTATTATTTCTAAGATTTTCAATTTACGTTCCAGGGCTCCTTCATACCTAATCAAGTATCGAAGTTATTAACAAGAACGGCATCGAATCATACAAAAAAATATAATACACTCAAACTAAAGAAAGCAATAAATGGTTTTAACAGAATGTACCTCTTCAGCAGTTCTTCATAATAGGCTTGTCTGGCTTGGAGATATTCCTCCGTCTTTTCCTTGCACGAGTGACAAGACCAAGCACCAGATATTTCTTCTACAACTGGTGGAACCACACATGCTGGGTGAACAAGCTGGCTGCAGCCGGAACATTGAAGCAACTTCTTCCTTTCCTACATACGTGGATAGAAGGTATAGAAAATAAAGTGAGGAACAAAAAGATGAGAGAACAGCAATATAAACCTCATAGTCATATCCAAGGAAAAGGAAAAATACCCCTTCAGGAATTGCAAACGTTGCAGATCTGGAACTCATCATCAGATTCAGTTTCGGGTTCAGTGTCAGCTGCATGTCAGGAAAACCATTACCATGAAAACAATATCACAATACCTTAATCGAACATAAAGAAATTGACAAGTGAAACTTAAAGATGAGACAGTTCACAACTACTGGGACAACTTTAATGAGTAAAATATATGCTTTGTTAAAAACTGGAGGTCTGATAGATGAAAGCTTTAAATCCCTAGATAGAGAGAGTTGAGGATTTTACAGGACCGTCCATTTAAAAGTATAACAGCTTGCTCCTCATTCTTCAATACGAAAACCTCAGATTTCAGCACAAATATATGGGATGAATCATGAATTATTTAGACACGACAAAACAAGGACTTATTGACGTAATAAGGCCTAACAATTACAAGTATAACCAAATAATAAGGAGTATTGGTAAAAGTGTGAAGACTTTGTTTCAGGAAGATACATAAATAACACTGCATATTAAGGGAATATAATTGAACAAATGAAGCAGTTGTTTTATTTGACATTAGCACAATGGCAAAACTGTGTAAAGCTGGATTGGGAGCAACTTCAATGATGGTCTTAATTTTTTGAGAGAAGTTATCACATGAAATGTTTTAAAATTACTTTCAGATTGCCAGTCGCTTTCTTCTTCACTTTCAACCTCCCATTTAGCAACTTTCCTTACTCTCCCCGCAAATGAAACGCCTGGTGTAGCTGAGTGCCTCTTTCTCTGAAGCTCCTTGACACTTTCCTCTAAGCACATTAAATCAATGTTAATAGATAAGGCTGCACAGAAGATAATTTCCAAGCATTATTACAGCTTAAAACCAATAGATACCAGGGGGTGCTTCAGGCTTATCTGGAAGGGGATAATTCTCCTCAACAAATTTCAACAATAATTCACGAGGCCCCGAGATAAAATCATCAAGATCCAGACCCTATCCCAATAAAATGTAGAGTTTCCATAAGATTCAGAGAATATTATCTCAATAATTCATCAGCCATATGTTGATAAAAAACGAAATTATATTCATTGAAAATGAGAATATTAATAATCTTTTTTTAATTTTTTTTAGAAAGAAATAGAAATTTTATCAATATGGAGAAAAAAAGGAGGAACAAGAAGTCCCTCAAAAGGATTACAAGACACAGATAAACAAGCAACCTAAGACAAAAACACACCAGTATCACACTCATTCAATTCTGACTCGAAACCAAAACTCTTACATAACTAGACGTCTAGACCCCAAATCTTTATACCAGAACTATATACAACAATGAAATAAGATTCTATCCAACTATGTCAGATCAGCTATATGGATTTATCTTGTCATAGTGTTCAGCAAAGGCAGCTCTCAATCTTTATTAAAGAACTTTGCCACAATAAAATATTAAAGTGGTTTGAGTTATATCTGTTATTTAAGAAATGATCTCCACACACAGATACCAAAAAAGGGTGGAAAATAGGCTTACATATTTCGTCACAGCTTCCTCAGTCCGTGCCTCTCCAGTACTCTGTAGGCCTATGACCACACACTTATTATCAAGCAATGCTTGTTCAGATAGTCTAACCACCGCAGGCACTTTAGCTGACATACACAGGTGCCTAAAGAAGCGCTAAATTCAAGCCAAAAAAACCCAAAAAAAACTTATTAAAAATGTCAAAAGTACTGAAATGTGAGGTTCAGGAAGAAAAAAAAAGGTGAGCTAAAAGTTTCAAGCTACAAATTTTTACTATTGAACCTGATGACTCGCCCAGTACAATCTCCATATTTGACTTGAATTTGGCCTCTCATGTGCTAAATATGTGCTTGCTGATAGCAATTCCAATCTCAACTCAGCCCAAAATTCTGCTGCTTTTTCATACATGTCCTGAAAACAGCAAAATAATAATAATAATAATATTAATAATAATAATAAAGAATGTGAAGAAATAATATCCGGAATTTATATTAATCAGGCTGATGGAAGGCTCTCCTTGATGATACTAACATATAAACCTTGAAAGTTGAAACTGTATCTAAAACATTATTTAAGTCAAGGAAAAGTTCTCTTTAAAAAAAGGAAGTCAAGGAAAAAAGGAATCCTAACTCTTTTTTTCCTTTTTTGTTTCTTCCCTACATCCAGCAGATAAATGTAATTTAAAATTACAGGCTAAGGCGACTCTTATATAGAAGATTTGTCCTTCTATGATACACAAGCTAATGGATGTCAGACTAGTGGGGTCCTTTCACAATCACTAACCTCTAATATTTAGTCGACATTAAGAACTGACACAGACAAACAATCATCTGATAACAGACAATAAGGGAGCAACATAAATGATATATACAGATTTGAAAGCAAGAACTTCAGGGCACTGCTCCTGGTGTTGAGTGTGCTAAATTGGAGTCGTAATGCTGGATGGGAGACACCATATCTCATTAAAAAAATTTGCCATATAGAATGTTAAATTAGCTAATGATAACATCCTCAAAAAAAAAAAGAAAAAAGAAACATACCATCATTTTGGCTTCCAATGGAGCTTCAACAACTTCAAATTCTGCACCTTTGTAGCTCAGTGTTCGACAAACATACATACCCCTGAAAGTCGTGACTGATTTCAATTCATAATCTAATAATTTACACATTATATTCACGAGAAATGCTTTTAAGTCATTACCTGGCTTTCATATCCATGGCAACAAGTTCCAGAGCTCCAACACCCCCTTTCTCCATGGCACCTGCAAAGAATCAAGAAAAAATTGTTCATAACTAACAGAATTATCTAAAACGAAATCAGGGAGAAGATAAATGAAGGCAGATGCACTTGAAACAACCATGTATCTATCTAGAAAGTAAAAACCAAATCCATAATATCCCTGAACACCTAAATACATGCCCATAAGATGCCTCAAGGGACAGTACAAGTATTCAATTGGTCATAAAAAGTGCATACGTAGACCTCACTTGTAATGACAAAGACCACCACTTCAGTGAAATCCATAAAAATACATTTTCAACGATCAAAGTGTGTTTTACATGTTGAGCAATCCATAGCGTGTTCCTGCTCGCATCATATCTACCCATATCAAACAATTTATCACATCTAGCATAGTATTTCTTCCAAACATTTGAAATAGGTATGTTTTCCCTAATAAACTGAATTTAAAAAACGGATATTAGAATATCTAGAATGAGATAGGAGCTTGGGATGTAAGATAGGAACTTTTTAGCAATACAAGTGCCACTGACATGGTACAAAGAGAAATCCTAAGGAACAGCTAGATAATCTTAAGAGCTCCCATGTCCGAACTACATGATTATGTTAAAAAAGCATATGTTTCACCAGATCAGCAATATAAAAAAACACATTGAGAACATCGGCCGCGGACACATCAAATGAAAACTGCACCTAAAAATTCGCGAAAATCGGCAAAAGATGTTCCAGCTCCCCAAAGACCAAGGCGAACCATATAACCCATATTGCGTGGTTCAGAAGCACCAGTTGCTGAGCAGTAAATGACGCGAGCTTCAGGAAGTTTGGCCTACATTAGAGGAAATCAGAAGCAACAGAAAACATCTATTAGACCATGTTATACATATGTTGTACAGGCATTATAGTCAAATCAATGTTTTAACAGGTGCCAGGAGCCAGGTGGGTGGCAAACTGGAGCCTAACACCAGATAGGACGTTGGCTGGTTAGGTGGGAAAAAAGCATAGGCCGCCGATGGAACAGAAAAACAGAAAATAAAATAATAAACTAAGCAGAACAAAATAAAAATTAAATTCAGGACGCTGAAGCCTGTAGAGCAGTGAAAAAGAACCATTGCTACTCAGTTCCAGCAAAAGTGTTTTAGCAACAAGTCAACAACCATATTGAGTTGATAAGTTCAGGTATTGGCACAGTATCTGGTACCTTTCCCAGTCAATGAGGTGTCACACTAGCAGAAACAAATCAAACCATTACAAATATATATATATATATATATGCTGTTTAAGACTTCTATTAGAAATAGGACTATTCATGCTTCAAGTATATAATCCAATTTTTTTCTTTTTCTTTTTCTATTTTTTAAACTTCAAATTGAATTTTCAGAATTATATTTGTATCGGTATTTGTTAAGTTATTCAACCTTCTTTATTGTATTAATTATATTTTATAATTGGGTTAAGATGGGCCACCCTGCCCTGCCCTGCCCTGCCCACCCCATTGGCATCCCAGATAGGATCACAGGTTGAGGAGTTCCCCAATTTATTAGAAATAAAGAGAGCAAACAATATTAAACACGACACGTGTACCTAGAGAACAAACAGCAAAAACATTACAGAGCAAAAGTGAGGAGCGCCACCTGAATTTCAAGAACTGCTTCGCCTGTCTTTGTTGGCTGCCCTCCAGCTTCAGGGACCAGGTTTTTTGCTTTGTGACACTAAAATAATAAATTTTATATAAGATGTTAAAAGTGTTCCTTGCACGAACAGAGTGCCAAACATCTGGATCATATTAAATCTAGCAGACAGAAGTCAAAATGATGGCCATCTAACTCTACCTCATCAAATACAATAAGCCCATCAGACTGAGCACACCATTGTACAAGCTGCTGCAAACGTGAACGTCCTCTCTCAGACGACGCAATGAGACTGCTATAAGTCAAGAAAACAACTCCCTCTTTAATGCCAACGGTCTTTGAATCGAGCTTAGAGTAGGGAAGCTTGTTCAGAGCATGAACTACAAAGAAAAAATGTGATAGAATGCAACTCAACTGTCAGAAGAGCAGACATTAACAGAATATCAAGGTCAGCAGTTATAGTGATTTGCAGTCTAATTACAGATGTAGGAAACACCATTAACATAAGAAATGAAACAAACATCACATAAGAACAATGATAAAATGAAAAGGGAAGAAGAGTGCACCTTCTTTTTTTTGTATTTGAATTAAGTTTGCATAGGGAACATATATTTCTTATCTAAATCAATTTATTTTTATTAACTTATTCATGATACAGCACCCTCAAGCGTGTATAACCAACCTATCAATGAGAGTAACAATCAACTTGCTATCTATCATCTATTACAGTTTTATGTAGCAGAAATTGATCAGAGCATATGATAGAAGGAACAAGATTTGATTACAAGCTTTGAATTCAAATACAATGTGAATTTGACCTTGTTTGGTTGTATTTAGACGAAAGTATAAGGCATTATAAAATAACACTCCCGAACAGACACAATATAGATAACCTCATTATTCCGATCGAAACCAACCTTCTATACACGTTGCACCAACATCATCCAAGTCTCTTCTAGCATCAAATTTCAAGTCTGAACCAACAGAAATCCACCTGCATAAGGTCATTAGGAAAGTTCCACCCATAATATTATGATAGACTCAGCCTTAATTCCTCCCAACTAATCAAATAAATGACGCTGGTAAATAAGAGAGAACTCTAGCAAGTGTTTAACGCATGAGACCAGCCAGCAGATCTCACATAACAATCAACACTTACAATGCTTTTCTTCTCCCATGGTGCCAGTTCTCCCAAATTAATCCAGCAATCGTCCTTCCTTTACCGACACCGGCACCATCTCCAAGGAAAAAGCCAGCTCTAGCACCATCCGGGAGGTGCTGAAGATGTCTCTATCATGCAAAAAAACATTTTACAATAAATTTAAAGAACTATGTTGGAAGATGCACTGAAAGTGAAAATTACATAACGATTTGTTAACCAACCTGAGAAGCATAAACCAATGTTTCAATCTGCAAGCAAGACAATGCCTTTGAATTTTCAAGGTCATCCTTTATCTTGAGATTATAAGTAGGTTCAGGAGGTTGTACAGCGGATAAAGACGATGTCTCCACGACAGGATCTGGATGGGGTGGACCAATGGACAGTTTGGGAGGCCGCTGCACAAACAGAGGTAAATTTCTATGAGAAAAATCAAAGAGAAGATATTATTTGAGTGCACAAATAAAAAAGAATGAGACAAGAAAACACACGTAATCCGTAAATGTTTCTCCAGCCAATCCACCTTCATCTTCTTCACGTTCCACATCTATAGCCACCTGATATAAGTGAAGGGAAACATCAATATTTGACTTGATTCTTATCAATATACACTTACGACCAAGAAGAAAAGATAACAAAATAAAATCTTTAAAGAAGAATTTTGCGGTATTAATCAAGTCTTTAAATTTCTCGATGAGATTCCAAGATCAATACAATTTATAAATGTTCCAAAACTAGAAAAACTCAGATAGATATGTATATAGTGACATAACTTCTCTATAGACTTCGCTAATTGCTTTCGAGGAATAGGACTAGAATAAGCTAACAAATTAACCAACTTATTCACAGCAAACTCAACAATTAACATATTTTTCTTATGCTACCTGAGTGGGTAACTCAAGCCATTGTTAATAGTATCCTTTTATGTCAGTTATTTGAAACCCTAACTTTATGCAATAAACTAGTTCTTTGACATACAAAACAGGAAAGTGGGTTCACATAAATACGTTAAAGTAAAAAAAGGATAAAAACGAAACCTACAGACAAATTTAAGTTTCTTGATAGGCCTTGATATAGACAAAAGAAAAGAAAAAAATTCAAATCAGGTCACGTAATAACTGGGCTTCAGCCTTTAGCCGATTGATATGAGGCCTGGTTCACCCTCACTTGACTGAGGGATAACAATCACAAACCCACCCTCTAGATGACCCAATCCAAAAATATGGGCCAAGAATAGTATTTCGAGAAGTTTCATTATTTCGCTGAAAAAAATGTCTCCTGACCGATATGACCTTGAATACAGAAAAATTTACATTTTTGAGCATACATAAGCCCAGATCCCCAATTCTGCTCGATGTCGTCTGAAATGCATAGATGGTAAGGCTTCTTTGTTTACTCCGAAATCTTAGCATCCTCTATCTTAATCAATTAATTTTTTTTATTTTTCTGCAGAAGCTAAAACCAAGGTATAGCAGGAGTTCTGAAGATTGTTCAGTGGCTGGTCCACTGAACTGACTGATAAATTGAGACACCAGACACGTCTCCATTTAAGGTGAGTCATATCTTTCATCATACATGATTGATTTTTTTTTTGGGGGGGGGAATTCGTGCTATGTCTTCTACAAAGTCCAAATGTACCTTTTTTTTTTTGGTTATGGATGATACATGGCGTAATTGATCTTGTGCTTCGATTTTGACAATGACATTAAAATGGAGAAGTGAAATATAACCTCAATTATTTTGGCTTCAAAACAGGCTGCTTAATTATGCATATAAAACAAACTTAAATACTTAAAACAAAAGTAGGTTTATAAGGAGAAAAGATACACTAGAAGAAAGTGTTCAATACATGTTTGTTGACACATGAGCAGTGGGTCTAGCAAATAAGAAGCCATGTTGGTTGTACTACTTACTGGATTTTGGACTTTTTGCATAAATAGTAAAAGCATATAAATACTACAGTCCAGTGTATTCTGACTTTCTTAATTATTAGTCCTACTCTCCAAGCAAAATGTTAAAATATGTTGCTTTTTTTTCCATGCATAATTTGATCTACTCGGTTCATGAAATCCCTACCACAAATCCAAAATGAATCCTTAGTAGATACAGCACTCTATGAGAATGTATCATTCAGGAAGATGAATAGTCCCCTACTCCAATAAGCTAACTAGTGCATGAGACGTAAAAGAAGACTTCCCCTAACCTTGTACATCTCTTTGACTTTATATTTCTCTTGGTATGTTTGAGGAAGCAAAAGGTTGTTGGGAGGTCAGGAAGGTGCTTTTATATTGGCGACTAAATGGAGAAAAATCGGTTCATAGAAAAGCTACGGCAAACAAGTATAATCAAGATATTTGTGTTTCATTTAGCCATCATCAAAGAGAGTACTGTAATTGGTACATCAATAATTTCCACTCACTTAGCTCTTTCAAAATATTTTCTAAAATATAAATTTTGAACATATGGCTAGATACATAGTGCAAATTCATAAAATTTGATAAAAGTCATACATGTGAATATGTACGTACCACATGATAGAGGATTGCATCCTAAGAGTCATTTGATAAATCAAGGAAAGCTTCCAGTTTTTTGTTCTAAGTTCACTACGTTATATGGCTTCTAATTTCTCCACTACCAAATATTTTTAGGTCAATTATTCCAGTAAATAATGACAAACAAATATAGAATACTAAAGACAGCATTTTGCAGAAAATTTCAATACTTCATCTACTAGGTGTGTAGTTTGATGGAATTGAGTTATTCTGTAAAAAAACAAATGTAAAGGAATGAGATATATTATCCAGTAGAGATCCATTAACAATGATATTGCTTGAATGACACAGCACATACAGATAGATGTGTAACTGTCCATAACTATGTGTTGAAAACAAAAATCAATTCAATATATCCTATAAATTCCGATGCATATTCAGTTGCCTTAAACATTCCCATTTCAGATGCCAGCTATCATATTCTAAACTTATAGATCAGGCAGCTGAGACGTGTGAATGAGGACAGTCGATACTTGACTCCGTAGCATATATTTTTTCAAGGATTGTCTACAAACATATTAAGGATCTCGAATTTCTAAGTGAAAATGTGGGTCTTATTACATAAATTTGAAGTGGTAAATACAATCTCTCCTTGAGAAGGGTTATGATTAATACTAAACTACCACAATCATAACTTCAATCATTACGTACTTGCATGAAAACTGTGTGATGAGTTACATGTTTGGAGCTAACATGGCTGAAGCTTTCCTCACATAATTTAAAGAAGTGAAGGTAACCCAAGATGAAATTTCTGCTCTGTCTAACAACACAAATTTTCGTGATAATCTAGTGCGAGTAACTTTGGAGGCAAGATCATGAGCCTGTTAATAGCAGACTTAAAAGATAGACTTCAGACTTAAACCTAGGAGTAGCTTACTGCAAAGCTTATTAACCCACTTTCTCCATATAACATCTTACTTCATCATGCATTGCCAGATCTACAATTTAAACATATAATATTATTCATGTAAATACATGGATATCCATAAGGTCACAACATTTGTTTGAACAATCACAATAAAGTCCTTAGTTGCTAGCGATAGAACAAACCATCCATGGGAAATGACTAATTTAAACAAATTATGTGTTGAGATCCTCGTTAGATCATCGTGCATGGAATATTAAGGTCTTTGTCCTATAAAAACTTATCCATCAAAAGTATGTTCTGTTTGGCCAAACACTATATGCATGATAAACATTGTAAAGGTCAAAAACACTATATGCATGATAAACATTGTAAGGGTTAAATGTCATTCTAAGGGATGATATGCATCCTATAATTGACCTTGCATTTCATTGCTCCGGCATTCCCAAATGTGTATTCCTAGCATTAAAACTATTGCTAACAAAAGAAGTTAAGCCAACAAGAACATCACATTTCTCACCATATTTTCTAAGTAATGACGGCTTCTAGTAATCAATAAATAAATAATAAAATGCAGGAAGTGAAGCAAAAAAATCAACAGAATAAAAACCTCATTGACTTCTTCAGGAGGCTGGGGAGGCAAGAAAGAAGGCGGTCCAACTTGCCCAATCTTGGAGAGATCAACGGCAAGACTAATAAAACACTGTGGGCAATTGAATCGAGACAACCCATGAGGTACATTGAGTATAGCCTTGCAGTTGGCGCATGGCAACTGGATCTTAGTGGGATCAATTCCATGGGCAGGGGCGTTCCTCTGTTGTGGGGCCTGAGCCTTGGCCTGGGTGGACCGCATCAACTCCGGGGGTAGCATCTGCGGCAACTGGCACGTAGGGCAGACGAACTCGGTCAATCCAGGGAGTACGGTCAGCACCATCTTGCAACCGGCGCACCGCACCTGGCAACCCGCGGCGGGGGCGGCGCCAACTTGAGCCGGCGAGGGAAGCGGCGGAGGCGGCGGAGGGGCAATCGGTGGAGGCGGCAACGATGGCTGACCCATTAGGAGATACAATTACGGCGAAATTGTGAATCGGAAAGGGAATGAGGGATTGAGTAATGAGTGGAGTGGTGAGAATTAGGAGAAAAACAGATTCGATTTTGAAATTACGTAGTAATAATCATGGGAGAGGAGGGTTTGGTTGAGTGTGGTTAATTTTTAGGCAAGAGCGGCAAAAGGAATTAATGGGATTTGGGTTTGGCGCTCTCACCCTCCTCTCTCTCTCTCTCTCTCTCTCTCTCTCTCTCTCTCTGCGCCTTCGTTTTGCACGTTCCGAATTAGACGCTTGGGAATATGTGCGTACACCCACCCACTTCCTCGACTCAACCCCAACCCCCTCCCCTAGCCACGTGACTCAACCAATTCAATCGCGACTTCACTTGACTCAGGTTCAAGATGGCTCAACGTGACAAAAGCTTTATAGCTTTCACCACACTATTATCCATACGATCTTCCAAGTTAAACAATTTGAATATCATGATCTTCTTCGATAAATAACTGGATGTGAAAGTTTGAATTGTTTATGTTAAGTTGTCATATTATCATCAATCAAATGAAGTGAAAAATAATAATTGTAAGAGCTAAACAAAACAACATTGTTCTACCACATTATCTAATGGTAAAGGTGTACATTTACATTAATCATTGATCTTACCATTGTCGATGACTTGATTATGGAGGTTTTATCAAGAGATATTAAAATTATCTACATTTTATCCACTTAGATGGTATTGCTTGAGTTACCCCAAATAAATTCGAATCTAACTTATTTTTATGAGAAGGATTTGGGTGTCCGGGGTACTTTTATGAGAAGGATTTGGGTGCCCGAGGTATAGATCCTGGATCCGTGCCCCCAATCCAACCCGACCCGGCTTACCCATCTATATAATTTTTTCTCTTTTTTTTTCTTTCTTTTTTCCACTCAGTGTGCCCTAATTTCTATTCTTCTTCTGCACAAAGATGGACGACGCTTCTTTCCCTCTTCTTCTTCGTTGTTTTTTCTTCGCCGCTCCTTCTTCGTCGCTCCTTCTTCACTCCTTCTCTTTGTCCTTCTTCGCTCCTTCTATTAGATACGGATTTGAAATGAGATTTCAAATAAAAAATTATCACTTTTCCTTTTTAACTTTTTACCCCCATTGAATTTTTTTACCTCATTATTTTACTTTCTCTTATTTGCAACTTGTCTCTTCATCTTCATCAAAAGGTTGATGAAATTTTCTCCATTTCTACTTCAAAATCAAAATCCTAATTTCTTCAAATTTTTATGTTATGTCTAACGGGGCAGTAGAGGACAAGATTCAAACTCATTGCCCTATCCCACAATATCTCCTACCCCACGCTCTTCTCAATCCGGCCACTATGAAGATGCAGGACCAGAAAATCAACAAAATTCTACCATGGATTTGGATGAAATTGAGTTACTTGAAGCTCTTAGTGAAGATGAACAACTTAAGAGGAAAGAGATGGCAAAAAGGTCTAAAGTTTGGAATCACTTCATTCCTTTTCTAACCAATAAAGGTAATAGAAGAGTAAAATGTAAGTATTGTGATAAGAATTGTGTTTGAAAGTTTTACGTGGTCTGTAAACTGCAAGAAAACACAATAAAAATAAAATCAGAGTTCGCAGTGTTGTCTACGGTGTCGACAACACCAGCGTAACATGCAGCGGAATAATAACACAAAGAACAAGGGACAAAGATTTATCCACGAGTATACAAATACTCGTGGACTGCCTTCAGGGCAAAAACTCTTTTATTATATGATCATTACAATATAAGGAGATAGAGTAATCTCAAGATAAGATTCTCTTTACAAGCATTCAATACGTCTTTTGTGAATAGCTAGGAAACCTATAGACGTATGCAAAGACTAACAAAGGTTCACAAAAATCCCTATCTTTACTAAAAAGTCACGAGCATGCAAACTCTATGACATAGAGAAAAGAAGACAGGGCGGTGTCGTCTATGGTGTGAACAACACTGGCAGACTCGAAATATCGAAGCTCTTCTTGTGCATATTGATCTTCAGTCTTCTCATCCTATTTATAGACTCCACATGATTCTTCAAACTTGCACCACACTTCAGCAGAGATCTCTCAAAACCAATCATATCAAAACCTAACAAAAAAAGCACACAAAGATATGATCTTTTTTCCTTAAATATAAAATTGTTTTGTTAAGAATTATTTGTTTCTTAAAAAGAAAGATATATGAGATTAGAATCAAATCTTAATAGATAAATCTAATATCCTCAAGAAATCAAATCAAATCAATTCAATGATTTAGGAAAAGATTGAAAAAGGAAAAATAAATCAATGTTGGAAAATCCAACACTAACAGTGTTGCTCGTAGTTCGAAAAATGGTGTTACACGCTAAAATAATACATGGGTCAGTGGTAAGACGAGCCAACCTTAAAACCATGGCTAGACTGGCCTAGGCGCCCAAGTAAGGCATTGTTGATAGTACTACTAATCTAGAGGCGCTACAAGAAGCCGACCTGATCGGACGCCCTAAATAGCACGGCACAAGCAGCTCGGAACAAAGGTGGGAACAAGGCAACGCGTAGAAGATCTAAAGCAATCTGCTAATTAAGAAAGGAAATTTGATTTATTACCATGTAAAATCCCTAAATCATGGGATATCGTTCTTGATACCCAAGGGTTATACCCCACGTATCTCTATAAATAGGGTCTCTAGGAACAAAGAGGGACACTCGATTTATCAGACGAGAACCCCTCACTCGTACACTCGAATTCTTAAACCTTTACTCAAGAAATCCATGACGATTTGGATCTCATACAGATTCGAATTCTAGTTGTTTTTGCTCATATTATACTCATACAGTACGAGAGATTCACCTCTCACTTTATTAATATAGGCTCTCTACTGCTCATTTAATAGGTCGGTCAGACTCAACCTAGAGCAATCTTGCTCAGGTAGGCTTCGGGCCCAGTGTTATTCGTTTAATTTTCTCTGATTATTCGATATATTCTTATTTATTTGGGTGTTGGACCAAGGGATTTGTTCCATACAAATTCCAACGTTAACATTTTGATGCTAAAAGGAGGGAGAGAGTGTCTACAGATAAAATGACATACTCGCATTATCGCAAAAGCAAATGGCCAGTGATCAGGATTTGACCACGCCACATGCTCAAATTCATCGGACCCCGGATGAACCATGGTTAATTCTTGGCCCCAAATCCACCTACGAGAAATCAGACGGATGAAGGCATCACAACGCGTGTCAGACCCTCTGAACCAGGACAGACGACTGTCACGACATATGTACTAAGGTCTATAATAGCTAGATTGATTAACCAGCTGACCGAAGTGTAAGGGATATAAAGGTTGAGGAGAGCAGAAAGGAATCCAAGGAAAAGGCCTATGGAGGACGAGCCTCCACATAGGAGGAAAAGACACCTTATGAAGACCAGGTCGAGCCACATAGCAAGACCATAAGTGTCGTGAATCACCTAGGTCCTGAGGTCATAAGGAACCCGAGAATGCTTGATTTCGACGAATGGACGGATCAATCACAGCCGAGCCAACTGATCGAGCAGAAGGCCAAAAGCACGCCAGTGATTGGACGCAAGCATTCCAACCTATGAGAATACATAATTGAGTCCAAAAGGAAAAATGTCGACCATGAAAAGCCATGGAGAATGTTTTTATCATTCATGAAAAACATCACACATAATCCAACCCCAAAAAAATTCAAGGTCTCCGAATAGGATCATATAATGGGGAGACCGACCCAAAAACACATCTGGACAAATATGTCTCATGGATGGACTTGCAAGGAGTTGAGAAACACTTGATGTGCAAGACATTCCCCTTAACTTGAGGAGACAAGACACAAAGGTGGTTCAGGAACCTTCATGAAAGGTCCGTACCCAACTGGGACACTTTGACCGAGCTCTTCCTTACAATTCATGGGAGCAAAAACAAGGGTCACTCTCGAAGAAAGATTGGTGGATGTCAAGGAGCATATGAATCTCTCAAATCCTATCTTTTAAGGTTTAACAAGCTTGTTATGGAGATGGAGCAATTATCCAAAGATGTATTGCCCATGACAGCAATGGCAGGGCTTATGCCTCATGCAAGGTTTTGGTGATCAGTCCACGAGCAAGGCCGAGATAGCTATCAAAAATTGCTGACTTGGGCAGACCGATACATAGGAGCAAAAGAGGTAACGGCTGAGGGTAAGACCCAAAACCTCAAAGGAGAAAAAAAAAGAAGGGCGGAGAAAAACCCGTCAGCTTTACAAACCAGTTCGGGAATTCAAATTATAGGATGACCAAGAGCTGAACAATGTAAGAGACATATTAACAATAAGCCCGACTCAGGTCCTAGAAGAGATCCAGCCACAAAATATGATGTCGGATCCAAAACTTATTAAAGCAACTCCAGGGCAATTTCAGGGATTTTTTCCCTGGATTTCCAATTTATATGTTTGTCAACCTGGATTTCAAATCTGATCAAATAAATTGTTAATTTTTATATGACCAAATCCATTCCTGAATCCACAATATACACAACATCAAATAATCTGAAGCATTCGGTATGTGGTAAATGAAACAAGATCAATCTCAGACATCAAATCTTCAATAAATAGTGACGCTATAATGATGACAGTTTCAGAAGAGGGAATCCAGAAAACATAAAGAAAACCACTACATGCTTGATGAGAGAAAATTAGGGGAAAACCCCACAATTGATATTAGGGTTTTCATCTGAGAGAAAATTTGAGATCGCCATTCGAAGCACAACCACTCGCTAGCCAAGATATGTAGGCATTGCCATTTTGACACGTCGGCCAAGATACATAAGTTAACCTACGTTTTTTATTTCAGAAATTAATAAATCTAAGGTTTTTCTTTGAGTAATTAATAAGTGTAAGTCAAATGTAAACCAGATTTTTCAAATCCGTTCTTAAGTATCATGAATCGATGCTGAGCCTACATGGTTTGTGGGCTCAAAGTGTTTTGGGTACACCCTTTTAAGGGTATTTTGTTTGTTTTGCTGGCAAAAGAATTGAAGCTTGGAAAATTTCATTCAAGAAATGATGGAAATGGAATGATCGATGAGTTTGAATTGTATTACTAATAATGATTTTCCAAGGAACACTTCATTTCCCTACATGCTCAATGGCCCTTCTAACCACACCATTTCAGAGTCATCTTTCAACTCCTCGGAGAAAGGATTTGGGCAGTCGATTGGGACAAAGTCCTGGATGAAGCAAAAATGAATTTCTTCAAGAATAAGTCTCCGCTGCTATCCAAACCTCAAATACAAATACATGAAGTTCTTCGAGTGCAAGATGATTCTGACGGTTCTGTGACAACCCAGTGACAAATTTCTTCAAGAACGAGTCTCTGCTGCTGTCCAAACCTTACATACAAATACATGAAGTTCTTCGAGTGCAGGATGATTCTGACGGTTTTGTGGCAACCTAGTGACGCTTTCCAGTTCCAAAACATCGTAAAAACACATAACCACTACAAAATATTGTCATGGGTTCAAGGTCTTGACCTCAAATACAAATACATGAAGTTTTTCGAGTGTAGGATGATTCTGACGCTTTCATTGCCGTGTTCTGTGGCAACCAAGTGACGTTTTCCAGTTCCAAAACATCGTAAAAACACATAACCAATACAAAATATTGTCATGGGTTTAAATTAAGTTGGCAACCATGATGCAGTCATTCCATTCATGAGGTCTTGGGTTCAAATTGAGTTGGCAACCATGATGCAGTCATTCGTGAGCCATAGCTCCTTCTCCCACCTTTTACTTAACGTTGACCATTTCTGCTCTAATTTTATTTTATTGCTAATGTGGTCAATCTTTTCCCTGATATTAATGTTTTCATAAGTTATTGAAATAAAATTTGAGATCTGTCATTCGAGGTACAACCACTCGCCCGCCAAGATATGTAGGCATTGCCATGTTTTTCTTTGAGTAATTAATAAACGTAAGTCAAAATGTAAATCAGGTTTTTCAAATTCGTTCTTAAATATCACATTTTGTCATTTTTTTCCATGCGTCTATAATATTTTTTCTTTTATCTATGATAGATATTTTCTTAGTGTATTTTCTCTCTTATCTATGATAGATATCCTCTTGGTGGAGAATTGTGTATTTTCTCTCTTATCTACATATCATTTTTTTTCTGTTGTCGATATTTACTTCCATTGTCAATATTTGTGTCTACGATTTTAGATATTAAGAGGTGTATGTCAAATTTTCAAAACCATCAATTATAGAAAACTCAAAATTTTGATATGTCATTGGAATGATGAACAAAACAATACATCTACCAATGTAGTTATAAACAAATATTATATAATTTGTAAAAAATATGTCAACACTACTCTAAATCAATTGCATTAATCAATAGATCAATTACTTTAACATTATAATCATTTTTTCAATTATTTTGTTTTTAAACAAACTATTGAATTTACATATAATCCAAAAAAAACTTTAAATGCGATACACAAGTAAAAAAAAAAGAAGAAATAGTAAAAAAAAAAAAAAGAAGAAATAGAAAAGCCGAGCGAAAATGCGCAATAGCGTTGGTTTCCCTCTCTCGGATGATTTCTCTGCTAATCGTCCAGAAAATCGAATTCAGCTGCCGATCTCCGGTCTTTGATCGGAATACAATCGTGTTTTGATGGCGCTTAAGTTTCTGAACAAGAAGGGATGGCACACTGGCAGTCTTCGCAACATCGAGAATGTGTGGAAAGCCGAGCAAAAGCACGACGCCGAGCAAAGAAAACTCGAGGAGCTCCGCAAGCAGATCCACGAGGAACGCGACCGCGCTGAGTTTCGCCAGCTTCAAGAACAAGCCGGCCTTATCTCGTAATTTCCAACCCTTTTCCTTTGCTTGAACACTTTTACGTTTTTTTTTTGGGTTTTAAATTCGGGATTAGGGTTTCTGAATCAAATTTTGTGAAATTGAACTAATACCTTATTTGCAGGGGCCAAGAACGTTTGGAATTCTTGTATGATTCAGGGCTAGCTGTTGGGAAGGGGAGTTCCAGTTTCCAGGCCCTTGACTCTTTACCCAAGACTGATCCCCAGCCCGCTGTTTCATCATCTACTCCTGCAAAGGTACTACTGTACTAGATTAAAGTTCGAATCTTTTTCCTTTATAACCGTTATTGAATTTGTTTATGAAAATTTAGATGTGGATTGGAATGCTAATAGTTTTGGTGGATGTCAATTGTTTTTTCAGGAGGAGTCATTGGCGCCAGGAGCTTTGTTTGAGGAAAAGCCGCAGTCTGCCAATGATGCATGGAGGAAACTTCATTCAGATCCTTTGCTTATGATCCGACAGAGAGAACAGGAAGCTCTAGCCCGTATCAAGAATAACCCCGTAAAGATGGCCATGATTCGCAAATCTGTAAGTCTACAATAGCCTGTATTGATCTTTAGTTCAGTATGTGTATTTCACCCAAAGTGCAACTTCTTAAGCAGAAATAGATTGTGAAGTGTTGCCTTTTGGCAAAGAATTGCTGCTACTGATCGGAATTTGCCATAAAGTGTTGTGACCCAGTTCTGATAATACTATTATTGGCTGTAGTAAAGTGGATTCGATGGTAGTAGTGCTCTATTGTAGTAGTTGTAGCATGGTGTCGTACCTTGGATAGGAAGAGTAATGGTTATTCAACCTAATCTGTCAAGATTTCAATTGATTCATATACACAGTTCTAATATAGCATGGTGAGTTGGTAATTGTGTGTTTAAAACAATACCCAGGTTTTGGGAAAAGTAATTTTTACAGCTTTTAATCACTTGTTTAGCTGTTGAAAAGAATTTTTTAGTGTTTTCTTTCTCTTTCAACTGCTTAAGGAATCTGGTAGAAGCCATAATCAGAAACAGGCCAATAGGTGCTTGCTTACAACAGATTATGGTATTTTTGTGAATACCATCAATTTTTATTTTTGGAAACAATTCTGACCTCAGTATTTTTAATGGTAAACAAGTCTAACTAAGGGAAAAACAGACTCCTGACCAAACATACAACATATATCTAATTTTGCAACTAACACTCCCCAATCTACAACTAGCTTTGCAGTATTTTTGCAAACACTATCAACTTCTATTTTCCACAATCATTAATTTCATCGCTTCTTTAAATGCATAACTATTTGGAACACGCTCTATATATTTTTCTCTGAATGGTCTGCTAGAGAATTCTTATGGATTTATTTTCTGATTGAATACTTATTTTCTGAGCATCAAAATCTATTTGATTGTTCAATGTTCTTAAATATCTCATCAGAACATGTTTTATGTTGTCAATGAATAACTACCCTGTCTTAGTAGATGGTATTATTCTGTTAATCTACTGTTTCTGAATCTTGTTATGTATTCAAGTAAAATATATACCATGCTAAATAAATTGTGTGCAATTCATTTGTCATGCTGATATCATGGCTATTCAGTATTTAGGGCTCTCCTTAAGGGGTGAGTATTCGGGGGTTCCTGTGACATTATTGTAGATTGGCTGAGAAAGTTGCAAATTATTTAAAAGCATCTCAGGTACTATGTTCCATCGTGACCCCATCCTGAAAACAATTTTATGCCCCATCATGAACACAATTGTTGCAGCACAGGATCATGAGATCCCCCTCTAAAAACAATTGCTCTCCTATATACTAACCTTCGGTCTGATACAACATTGCAAAATGCTCGGACCTTAAATTGGCATATTTTGTTGAACCTTGGTGTTCAATAAGCCCCTTTTTGTACATGTGGATGGTTAAGTGTTTGAAATTATCCTTGTAAGGTATATATAGTGAATCCCTTGGGAACATTTGACATTTGGAACCCTCGATGTTTATGATCTTTAATTTACTCTGGTCAATTGTCAAATCCAGGTAGAAACAAAGAAGATCAAAGACAAGGATGAGAAGAAACATAGAAAAAAGCATCGCAGGAAGAAGTCTAAACATCATGCACATTCATCGTCAGAAAATGACTCGGACAGTGAGGATGCTGCTTTAACAGTGGAAAAACAAAGAGAGAGTCACCACAGGGGTCACACGTCTGAGAAGCCTTCAAGTAAGAGAGCTCATAATTCAGATGAAGAATCAAGTGAAGGGGATACCCGAAGAAAAAAATATTTTGACAAGGAGCACAAAGACCGAAGACCAAGTGACTCTTCTAATCCCAAATATGACAGAAACAATGATCAGCAGAGAAGTAGGAAGAATGATTATGACTCTCAACGTAAAGAACATTCTTCAGAACGGCACGCCGATTCTCGTCGTGACATGCGAAGCTATTCCAATACTTCTGATAAGCCACCAAGGCATGAGTCGAACATCACGTCTGATCTCAAATATGACAGAAGCAATGATCAACAGAGAAGTAAAAAGAATGATCATGATTCTCTTGGTAAAGAATATTCTTCAGAGCGGCATGGTGAGTCTCGTCGTGACCCGAGAAGCTATTCTAACGCTTCTGATAAGCCACCAAGGCCTGAATCGAACATCAGGCGTCGAAATCCTGTCAAACTGTCTGAAGAAGAGAGAGCTGCTAGGTTGAGGGAGATGCAAATGGATGCTGAAGTTCATGAGGAACAAAGATGGAAACGGCTAAAGAAGGCAGCAGACAGTGATGCTGAGGAAGCTATACGTGATCGCACATTGGTAGGAAGAAACTTCTTGGATGCTGCTCAAAAAAGCGTCTATGGAGCTGAGAAGGGAGGAAGCTCAACCATTGAGGAGAGTGTGCGACGTCGAATGCATTACTCTCAGCGAGGATCAACTAGCGATAGCAATGCTTTTCGACGTTCATAAAATTTCCAATAGAAATCCAGAATTTGTTCTTGGTCCTATGTGTAACCTTGCATTACTTTTAAGACTCTTTTGTACCTGTTATCTCTTACTTCAGTTTTGTGCATGTTGATGGTTTCTATAAAATAGTTTGCTTAAAAATCGGTTGCTACTAATATCTGAGGTGAAGTATGCATTAGAAGTTTTTGTACATGAGTTGCTTTGATGACTGAAGTTAGTAGAAAAAGGAAATGGTGACATTGTAGCAAAACATAGACCATACTCAGATTGTTTCAGATTTAATTATTTTCCCCATGTTTTCTCTTTCTGAGGAGACCCATTTTGGCTCTTCTTAAGTGTCGGTTCGACGAAAGAGCCTGCAAAAACGATGTCATTCCAAACATGAATATGAATTAATCAAATTATCATTGAATTCCTTCCTTTAAAAGATTGAAATGCAATGAGTAGTCGCTCTCACAAATTCCAACCAAAGATGCAGGACAATTCGAGCCTTTACATTTTATTCCCAATAAATTACGGTCCTTATAATTCTACTTATGAACATCCAAACCTTTCACTTTATTTGCATTAATATTTGGATTAAAGTTTAGTGGTTAGGACTTAGTGACTATAGTGATCTACATAAATATAAAATTTAATGCAAATAAATGTGTATGAATAACATGCTTGTAGGTGTATAAGATTATGAATCAAATATAAAGAAAGAAATCTAAATATGTGTTTTTTCATAAGGATTGTGTACTCCTCAAAATGAAAGAGATGATTCATTTTAAGAAGCAACACAACACACACGAAATATTAAAAAAGACACCACAATATTAAATGGTAAAGATATTTTATTTGAGTTGATGAATGATAATTAATTCTATTCCATTTAATATATGTTAAAATATTTATGATGGACAATTTTTAATATGTTCATTACTAATTTATAATAATCACATTCTTGATTGTGTAGAAATCGAAATTAATTGGTTATTTGTATTGTGAAAATTTAAAAAACATAAAGTGGCCCTACCTTGACTTTTATACATCTTGATTTATTATTTAAGTTGGTGAATGAATCACGAGAAAGCTGATTAAATTAATTAATGGTGGTTTTATTTGAAAGAGTCGGCAAGGACTTGTACAGACGCATCCCACTATCTACAAAGTTAAGAAAAGTGTTGATCTTGTATTCTACATTACACAAATATTTATATCATTATTGTGTATATTATGCAATTTAAAAATGAGACGGAAGATTAAATTGAAATGTATTGTTAGTTTTTAAAGTATTGATGACCGCCATATTAACACATATCCAAGATGAGTGGGTGAGCATTTCCCAAGTCACTAATTGTATACCCATATCAAAATATAAAAACTTGAGTGAGACGGTCTCAATTATAATTTCAATGAGATGATTATTTTTACCCATTGACTCAACTCGTTTCCATAAATTAATATATGAATTGTAAAGTGTGGGTAAAGTGTGAGTTGTGGATTGAAGTGTCTCATTCCGTGAGATGAATAAAAAATGTATTATTTGTCTAGAAGTGACACTTGTGTGCCCCAGGGGCATGGTGCCCCCAAATTAATCATTATATAATGTTAAATATATACTCTACAGGTATCATATATATACTCTTCAGGTATCACATGAATACTCTTATATACATATCATACCTGTAGAGTATATTTATAACACCAAAAAACATAACACATATAGAGTATATATATAACACCTGAAGAACATGTATATAACACCTAGATCCGTGCCCCTATGTGCGCCCAGGAGTATATAAATTTTTGTCTTTGTCTAGATGATTAAGCTGTAAGAATTTAATATGATTTAGGGTTATGACCTTCCTCAATTTGCGGCACTAACAGTGCAATTATGACCCATTTTGCATAAGATCCAAAAGGAAGTTGAGAATTTGTTGAATGTTTCAAGAATTGCAGAGAAATATCCACATAAAATTGCCACTTCTCACATTCGAAATATTAAAATTAGGCCACATCCTCAATTTCATATATTAGCTAATCTATTAATAGGTGGTGTGTTTTTTAGTTTTATATGAGTTTCTCCCACTCAATGTAGGTGTCCTTGATGGGTGACTTTATTCATATTCAACCTGAATATTTGTCATTCTTCTCAATACAACAAATAAATCATCAGGTTGAATAAAAGTAGCATAATTAAATAAAGTAGGAAGTGAATTTGGTTTTGAATAAATGATGGAAATTTCAAAATGGGGGGCAAAGAGCCTAAAAGGCCGAGAAACTTGAGCTGTATGCTGCTATTCAACAATATACCACCAACTCATTGCTGCTGCAAATCTTGACTTAATTTTTCAGGTATTCTATTTCCAATCCACTTGTGTTTCTTCTTCGATCGAACACAAGGTAGCAGAGTTAATCGAATGGGATGCATATCGTGTAAGGCGATTACGCGATCGTTGAGCATTAGAGAAGAGGTGAGCCATGGATTTGGGGGTAACTCATCGGCTTGGGACGAATTATTGACCTCCAATGGTGGCAACGATCATCTCTTCGCCTTGCTTTGCTCTTCCAACAACGTTTCGAAGAAGCTTGAAACCAGTAGCTTCACACTTCCGTCGATAGATCCAGGTCCAGGGGATTGGATCACAGATGTTGATGGAAAAGTAGATGAATTAGAATCAGGCAGCAGCAGATTTACACGATCGAAGAGCTGTCAGATATCGGGGGAGAAAGATGTGCTAGGCCTTTCTTCTGAGATTAATGGAAATAAGAAGGCGATAGGATCTAGAAGCTTCCACACAGTGGAGGAATACGACGCTTTGCTGGAGAGAATACATAAATCCAGTGCAGAATCCTATGAAGATTACTACTCATCGAATTGTGCAGATGGAAATCAGGAAAGTGGTGAAGAGAAGAAACGCAGCATTGAAGAAGAGGTTGTTGATTTGGATATAAATTCAAAGGATGCGCCAGAAAAGGGGTGGAAAAGGAAGGCAGTAGGCAGGGGGCTGAAATCACTTGAGGTAGAATTTCCAAAACAGATTCTTCATGATGAGGCTCAACATCACTCTCCTGGGACTTATGTTACTCCCAAATTTGGTAGCTATAATACAGATGCAAGTGCAACGCAACAAAAAACGCGTTTTACTGCCATGTTTAGTCCCGAGCTGGTGGCTGCGTTTGAGGAAAGTATGATGGAGCTACAAGTTGAAGAAGACAACATTCTTAGGGAACTGGATGGATACTAATGGAGTTTTGTGAGAGATCAAATTTCGGTGTTCCGGGAGAAGCATTGTGAATAAACCTGAGTTTCCAGTTGAATGTAATATGATGTTGAGTGTGACAGAAAAGAATTCATGTATGTATGTTATTTTGTAAGCAGAATGCAGAAAAGAGGAAACATATTGCAACGCATTTCATACTCACATTCAAATCAAGATAATGGACCAAACCAATGAAGAAGAACAAGTCGAACACATTCAGCATCCTCTTTTGAATCCAGAAAAAGGTTGAATGTTACAGATCAAATTTTCATATACAAATCACCGACTGACAGTTCCAAAGAAAGATTAGGGTTGTGCTCAGTTATAATTTCACTTAGCAATGCAATCAAGGCCTCTTATATATACTTCTTCGATCAGCTTTATTTGATGACACAACAATGGGGCCAAGATAGAGCACACACCCACCCAACTTCAGACCCTTTCAGTGGATTAGCAACAAGAGAACTCGCCTTTGTTTCTCCCCAGCAATTGATGCATAAACTCACACAAGGGACCAAAAGATTCACATTAGAGAGTCGATAAATGAATAGTTTCTGCATCGGTTGTACTGAAGGAGGCTGCCATAAGTGCGATCCCACACCCCGATGAACAGAGACTCGGTATCAGGGCTGAAGGAGACACCAGATATCTCACCAAAAAAGTCAATCTCTTGCTCTTTCTCAAAACCGTTCTTCACATCATACACGTGAACGAAGTCAGCTGGCTCAGCCATCGCCATGAACTGACCATCAGATGTGAAACGGATAGATCGAATGGCACCAAGATTTCCTTTGAGTACAGCAACTGATTTTGAGAGGTTCCGAGCATCCCATACACGGCAAGTCTTGTCTTGGTTCCCGGTTGCAAAAATGTAACCATTTGGATGCCATGCAGAAGCGAAAGAGAAATCCAAATGTCCATGAAGAGATGCAACAGTCTAAGATCAAAGAATAGCACCCGAGAAAAAAACGTCATTATCAAAGTATAATATTTTTCCTCCGTCAGTACAGTGTTGGTCCTCAAATTCAGCATAAGGTTTTCCCTAGGAAACAAATATCATTTATGGCTTACGAAAATTAATGTCTGAAATAAAAAAGTTACCTTTCCAGTTTGTGAATCAACAAGCATCCCAACAGGATTGTCCCCAACAATAGCAATAACCTTGCTATCCGGACTCAGAGAAGTATGCTGTAAGATTTTAAAAAAAAAAAAGTGTTATCCTTCTGAGTTTACCAGATAAAGAAGGGGTCGTACATGCACACACACAAAGAAGTTATTGTTGCTCAGGCTGACATGGTACATCAAATTAAGGTCATGTAGCATAGGATCATACAAAATGTAAACTCAAACACCAGAGAGAAATGTGGTGCTTCCCCGCACAGAAGTATGGATTTGCATCCAATAAACATAAACAAGGAAAAGCGAACTATGGAGTTATAAGAACCAACTTCTTCAATGGTCAACCATGTGAACTTCTGGCAAGTGGATAATATTAAACCCAACAGTTTAAAAATTATATTACATGTCAGTGATATTTTAATACATACTCGAAAGGGCTAACTGCACAGTTAGTTCTATTATCCCAACATCTGCAACCGTAAAAGTCAGATTGATGGTAAAATGACCAATGTTGAGAAGTGTTATCCAGATGATGCTTTGCAAATATGGCTCGGTTTTTGTTCCTTCATCATTATCCATAAAAGATAATGCATTTCTTTCAGTAATTTGATGAAAATTAAGTTCACACAAACATATCCCACTACTTCAGCAAATTTTTAAGTCGTGAAGATCGGAACTTACATTTACAGGCCACGGATAAGAGAAATGTTTAACAAGCTGAAATCTCTCCAGATCAAAATCCCGTACTCCACAATCATTATTTGATGCTGTGAAATGAACAGCCCCACTGACAGTAGTTCAAACCAATTAGGTCCAGAATAAGGATCACATAAATAAAAAAAATGATGCAGCACATTTGAATTACTGCACCAGAGAGATCAGATAAGGAGGGCATTTACAGAAGGCGGAAATGAGGTTCACCTTGGACCATCATAGATCTCGATGGCATTCGTAATAGCATTATCATCGTAAGTTGTCCTCATGCAAAAGCTAATACCAGGTCGATCTAGATACTGCATCAAAAGAGGAATTCTTCATTCAACTATCAAGTTTTGTAAGAAAATACGAAACAGAGACATTGTTATATCCCATCTACAGTATTCACACATCTCAGCATCAATATGATCTGTATGCCAAGCAATTATTATTCTAACTGTACATGGAGGAAGAAAATTAAATGGAAACAGATTGATTATTCCAAAACATAATTTCAAAATTGTCAGACCCTTGTAATCTTATGATAAGAAGTGACATTGGCAAAGAAACAATCATTAAGATTATGATAAAGATCCAAAATTATCAAAAAAAGAAAGCAATCATGACTAAGACTATAGGTAGGAACATGGTTTAAGTTGAATTTGAATCTGATAAAAGCAGAATATCGAAGTGTTCATCAAGAAAAAGTCAAAAAGGAATTACCTTGCAAATGAGCTCCCCCTGGAATCCCCCAGCAATCAACAAATTGTCACGGACAGCCAGAGTGCTTACTTGTGTTTGAGTAAATCCTTCCAGTAAACTTCCAGGGTGTTTCTGAAAGAGAGATATTAGTACAGAAACAGTTTTCCACAAAGCAAACATCACACCTACAACTTAAATGATTCAAAAATATGTCACTGAGGAGAGATGCACCTCACAGGGAGCCACGTGCCCAGAGACATTAAGAACTTCGGTCTTCTTGGAACTTAATGAAGACCAATGAATAATCGAGTAATGTGACATGAGGTAAACATCATGCTTTGATGTTGACCAAACGAGGTTCCTCAACTGCAATTACAGATGGAAATCTAGAAAAATTATATTCCATATAACAAATACAAACAACCAACATACATTGAGATGATCTCAAATGGTTATATACAGCATGTTCTTATACAATCAAAGGAATCTTAAATTGAAATTAAACACTGTCAATAACAGAAAACTAAAGACTATGTATAGTTGGCAACCTCATCTATCAAGTATGATATTAGCACCTCAAGTGACTAATATGAAAAAAAGAAACCCTTTGGACGAAAATAATTTGTACACCATACATACATAACGGAAACTTCTTCTATTATCTCAGACTTCAAATCCTTCAACAACTCTCCTCCCAAATAAAAAAAGAAAACACTCAGCATAATCAAATTTGGAAAGGAGCAAAAAAAAAAAAAAAAATGTCAGATAAAATCAAATATACCATGCTTGATTTATGACTAGGCTTGTACCTAGCAAGTAGCAAGAAGAAGATGGAGGAGGGGATACCCCCTCTTCATGAAAAACTTATGTAATCAAACCAACATTTCTCATCTCAAATTTACACACTAGCCACGTAATGAGATAACTAATTTACTTAACGAACCCTGATATTAGAATTGAATTAAACAATATCCTACTGCAGTTAAAGAAAATTATTTTTGTAATATTTACCTAGAATAAAACAACATAATTTAAAGAGTCACTCAAAGGGAATAACAGGAGGAGGGAAAGGGAGGCAACATAAATTATAAAAGTGGATCACACTCATTACCTGGAAATGAAGAATGGTTGATTTTACTGATCTGGTGTTCTGCCAGAACTCGTAATACACTCCACCTTTCCTTGTTAATTTGCACTCCTAACAAATCCATAAGACATCACATGACTTTTATTTCCTAACAAGTAATAAAATTTATAAAACCTTTTTCAGTTACCATTTGGATGGAAAGTTACCTTCTCTGAATCCTCTCCGGATTGTGGTACATTTTCATAATTCTTATACTGTTCTAGTCTAGTCTGTCTATACTTCTCCCGAGATATGCTAAGCCTCTCCCATGGGATTCCTTGGATGTCCTTCCCTTTTCGTGCCTCAGCAGCAGAAGTATCGGTTATCTTATTGTCCTAATGCCACATTTAAGTAAACTCATATCTCCAATAATAAAATCAACGAGCAAAACGATGAAAGAAATCAACTATAATGACATCAATGAGGTTGTATGCAGAATTTGTGAGTGCTGAACTGACCAAATGGTTGTGTTCATCCTCATCCTCATCCTCAGACTCTGTGTCTCCCATTATTCGACCAGCAAAAAACATATCCTCTTCTACTTCGCCCATCTCATAGTCAGCAGGTGCATAATCCATTTCTTCCACTTGATAGGACATTTATTCCACTTCACTCACTTGTTAGCTGCACCAAAAGTAATATACAATCATAAGTATGCACATACAATCTCCAAATAGGAGCAATCCCTCCCCTGAAAGTTAAGCGGGTACAACGCAATAAGACACCATCCAAACTAAAAGACTCAATTTTCATCATTGCAACATAGAGATGATAAACGTCTGCCCAGAATTTTCACCAGTATGAAGACCCCAATACCTAAAAACATCCAAAACCATCACAAATAATGGTCCTTCAAAGATATTAATCAATAAAAATTAACTTCCACATAACAAAAGAGGAGAATTTCAGGAAATAATAAGAGAAGCCAAACGAGTATCAACTTGGAAAATGAAAAATTAAAAGGTAACGCATGTAGAGCACTACTCTGCCTCAGTATCAAACCCTAAGCAGCAAAAGGTCTATTAATTACTAATTAACAAATAAAACCATAGAATTAAGAAATCAACATCACGGGGACGAAAATCAAAGTGTACTCACATTAAACAGGGAAAACGTGGAATCTCTAAATCCTCACCTCACAATTCCTCTCGCAATCGATTTACACACAAACCATAAAATTGAATTGACGCACGAAACGATACAACATCGGAGTCTTCAAACAGACAGCGATCGAGAGGAACACACAGAGATCTCCCCGGCTCCGATCAAATTCAGCGCAGGCGATCTGTAGATAGCTCAATTCCCAAAAGCACATGAATTGTGATATACGACTCGGCACTGGGCAGCGGATAAATTTTCGATTTTGATAGCAGTAAAAGTGAAAAACGTAAAGCGCCTAAGAATGAAGGTTGTACTTGTCAAAAACCATGGGAGGATGGCCGGTTAATTTTGAGGGTAAAAATGGGGTTTTTCTTCAACGCTGCGAATTTACGGATTTACCCCCCGTTTTGTTTGGCGTTGAAAATCAAAGTAGTATTTGTTTTGGCCTAAAGATAAGGGCGATGGAGTATTGCACTATTACACACCTGGACTGATGTGATTGATAGCCATCATTAATTAAATTGAATTCAATATCTCTATATGTTAATATGGAATTTGATATTACTATCTTTCATTTAAAAGTATTTCTTCATTCCTCTTATTAAAATAGATTTGTTTTCCATTTTATGGTTGACCGAAAATTATAATTCTTTAGTTGACCGAAACATCTCTATGTTAATGCACTTTGTCATTTAACATAAATTCTTAACCACTTAACTCAACAAGGGATATAATATATATATATATATATATTCAGAACCTTGCAGATAGATATATTTAGGAATATATGCGAGTATGAAGGATGCGATGTATATCGGGTAAGACTATACACATCCCACAACTTACTAAATACACCCCAAAAGTGTACTTTTACATCTATCATTTATGAGGAAAATTGGGTGTGTTAAGTAAGTTGTGGGGTGTGTATAGTCACATCCATGTATATCCGATCGACCACTTGTTCAAGTAATTAGTTGAGAGACTTTTGCGAGTGTACATGTATGTTCCGGTAATAGTTAGATGACATAGGTGGCGATGCAAGAAGCTAGTCATGTCTTGCTTAATCCTTCCTTCGCTTCTCTTGGCACCATTTGGTTTCATCTCCATCCGGGACTTGTTTGTCATCCTAGCTTCCGATCACCTGCTCGTTCCTCCTCCGTTTACGCCTATGCTCCTTCGGAAGCATAGGAAGCGACGACGGGGGCTTATCATATGCAATGTTGAGAGGTCTCTTGCTCATCTGTCTCCCTCACTGAACAAAAAGGGTCACACAAATTATGGTGTGATGCCAATGGTTGCTCCCTTTTATTTATTTAAGCATAACAGATCTTATTGGCCTCTATCTCCATTTAGCTTTACGTGAAGGGAATTAATTGCCTATCTTTACTCCTAAGTTTACTATTTGCTTTTTCAAGGTGGCCTAGACATTGATACTTCACTATACTACCTTAGTTTAAGTTGTACTTATTAATCACGAGCTTTGTAATTCTAGTGGTATTGCAAGTTTTTCAATATTTTCTATCCCTTCGAATCATTCCCTTCCACTCCTTTCAGACTTATCTAACTTTTCTTCGATCTCTGTTTATTTAATTCCATGAGTGAGAAGATGAACAAGAAAATGGTGTCACATGCTTATATCTTTACTCTCCTTATTTTGTTTTTTGTATGCTAACGTCAAATGATTGGGATTAATACAATTGATTAATTTAATATGTGGAATGAGAATTAGTGGCTGCATGTGTTGGAGGAAATGATTCCCTTTGCCATTAGGAACAAATTATTTGGGACAATTAGGTTGTAATAATTTGTTAAAGAGTGCTTTATTGTTGATTAAAGTGGTTAAGTTTGTTAATTTGCAATTTGTGAAGAAAGAGAAGGCAGGAGTTGGTTGTAATGTTAAAGTCTTGTTTGGCAGTATGGGAACACATCTTTTATTTGTGATGGATCGCGTTTTTGGTGTCCCTTTACTTTATTAATTAATAAATATATTATCATGTATGGGGGCAATAGGTAAATGCTATTTTGACAAACATTTAACTTTAATAAATCTAGAAATTGTTTTCACTAATCTTCAGGATTATTGACAGTATAACCAATTTAATTTTTTCAGTTTGGCAAATTTGTCCGAATTATTGGTACCTGGTGTGCTACGAAGTACACTTAGGGTCCATTGGATGGGTGGATTTGAGGAGGGATTTGAAATCCATGGTAGTAAATCCACCGGTAGTGTTTGGATGGACGTGGATTTGAAATTCATGGTTTTCATTTTAAGCTAATTTTGGAGTCATTTTGATGGATTTCAAATCCACTATAACTTGAGAGGATTTGAAATCCATTCATTTCAAATTCTGGATTTCAAATCACTCTATCCAAACGGAACCTTAATGAAATATAATTGCTACAACATTTAGGTCTCTCACTCTCATACCAAAAGAGAATTTCAAATATTTTCTGTCATTTTTTTAATCAATCTATTAAAACTATAAATTTAGCCATAGTTTAGCCAATTAAATGCAATTTTAACTAATCAGATTGATCATCACCAGCTAGTTTGTATATAGAAATCCAAATTTTGTTATAATTTCGCCTATTTTATGCATTATGATCAATATATCATATATCCGATTTCTCTTACACGTGACTACCTATTGACTTTATTGATTGGTATATTCTTACTCTGATTGATTCTCGTAAAAAAATTAATTTCAACCCAAAATTTTAAATTTTCACCGAGAATATATCCGTAAAATCCAATGAATTTAGATCTGTTTCGCTGCATGAAAAAGGAAAGGGAGAAAAAAAAAAGAAGCAAAGTCCAAACCACAATTAGAAAGAATTTAAAACAAAGACAATGTAAAGACAGTTCAAGATTTGAGGTTTTGCAAATGCAACTGTAGCATTAAATAAACACAAGACTTTGGCAATCCAAATGAATTTTAGAATATCTATTTTCAGATTAACCAAATGTAAATGTAAATTAAAAAAAGAAGTTATAGAAAAATAATTATTGAAAAGATGAAAAAAACATAAGATAATACAGGTTGGTTTTGTCTTATGGGAAATTGTGGTCCGTAGCTCTAACGTCGTTACTTTTTTGGAACACCAAACACCATAAAAGTTGAATCATTAGCAGTTTTAACAGCTCACCACCACCACCACCGCCACCGCCACTGCCACTGCCACTGCCACCACCACGGCACCACCATCACCGGCGCCGTAGCACGGTGACTCAGCCTTGTTACGCCGTAGCCTGTTGGTGAATTTCTCAACTTCCACCGTGTTTATCCGTACGCCGCCTTTTATCGACAACGAAGCTCCCTAAAATTCTCGCTCGTCCGAATCTTATTCGCAAAATCGTTACAAACTCGGTCAAGCTTTTTCTCTCTCCTACGGTGCAAACCTACTAGCTTTTAGTATGGAGAAAACTTAAGAGTCCCTTTTATGGCTTCCTTTTCTGCTTTAAGTGGTTGCGTCGAATAATTTTGTGTGGCCTCGGGCTCTTGTTCTGTAGATCGTACCCTCGGTTTTCCTTCTTCCTATTCTCTGAATTTAGTTTTTTTTTTTTGGTTTTGATTCGAACTCTTTTTTAGCTTTTTGGTGGGGAGTTCAGTTTTCAAGATCTGACTATATTAAGCTAAATTCCGACCTTTTTATGGGTAATGCTTAATCGGTTATCTGCATTGCTTCAAGTGTGACTCAGAAAACAGCCGTGGAAGATTTATGTAGTAGGAGGAGGAGAAGGGATTAAAGAAATTGGGAGTTTTTAGGCTTTTGAATTATCTGAATCAGCAGTGATTTTTATATCTAGTCAAGATTTAGATTTTGGGTTACAAGGTTTGCTCTGAGGGGGTGGTGTTGCTGCTGTTCCTTATATAGTATCAAACTCAGTCCAATAAACTTCTTTGCGTAGTTTCCTCACCTGTGTAGAATTTGCGATTCAAGAGATAGCAGTGGAGCGTACACTTGTGCAATGGGTGGAACGTGAATCCTTGATTTGGAAGTGGCTGCTTGATTTGTGTTGCTCAAGATGATTGATCAATTCATCAATTTTGTCATCAGGCCTCCAAGGTATATGGGTTCTCCTCAGTTCACCTTTTGTTCTAATCGTCGCATAATTTTTTCGATACTTGTGCATTTGTTTGAGTAAAAAGGATTTCACATTTGGGGTTCTTTGTACAGTAGTCTATGAATTATGTTCCAGTCATTGAAAGTTTGGAAAGATTTATGTCTGGGTTTCGTATCTTGTAATAACTCTGTAACCCCAAAGTCCCCAAAAGTCTGCTGTCTGCAGAGTCTTTTACCATCTGGGGGTGGTCATGTAATAATGTAGCAGAGCTTGATTGGTAAAATAAATTGCTTGGTCTCATGTGATATGATTTGTTTCTGATTTCTGCTTAAATGGTCAGTTGAGGAGCAGGGAACATATGTAAGAAAGCTCATTTAGGTAAAGTAGAAATATTAGTAATGGGAGGAAAAAGGTGCAAAGTTCATGGGATTGATCTCTAGTAGATGAGTTATAGTCTATTTGGTATGTATCTTATTTGTTGAAATGTGTAACACTGGAATTCTCAATATCAAATTAAAATAATCATCTCTTTATAAATACGAAAGTCTTTGCTAAATGTAAATTCATAGGTTTCATAAATGTTATAATGGTCTTTTGAAAATATTTCCCGAGTGATTTTCATGTGGGTCGTATGGAACTGACCATAATTGACAAGAAATGTTGTTTAGCTTTAAAATTTATTTCACTTCTTTATCTTTTCGTTGTCATTATATATCACTCACATGTGGACCTCTTGGTTTGTAAGACTCTTTGTTTAATTTTTTGGACCAAGATTTGATATGATCTATATTTCTCCAATGTGATAAAACTGTTTTCTTTCATACATATATGGTATACTTGCTACTAAGTTCAATATCTAGTCTCCACCAGCTTTAGTGTGTTCTGTTTTTCTCCAACTTACAAACCTGAAGCTTGGAGTTGTTTCATTATTTCATTTTCTAAAATTTTCATTAAATCTGTATCATCTGCTAAGCAACATTCATCAATACCTATGAGCAAGTTGCTAAATAGTATTCTACTTTACAATATCCACCTGCTATGGAAACAGGGCTGACTACAACCCAGATCAGTATTTGTGGGAAAAGGATTTCACTCTTGCAGGAAGAAAGTACAAAAGAGAAGATGTGGAGGCAAGTATGGGCATCAGTTACCAAAACTTATCTTACACACTGAATTCTTGGATATTTTTTTTGTGTATTTCTGAAAATTATATTAAGTGTCTGAAACTATAGTCCCCTTAACTTTTGCAGCTTAGAAATGAAAGGGGGCATACCTTGAGGTGTAGTCATTATGTTCCTTCACAAAACCCAGATGATTCTCCTCTTCCTTGTGTTATATATTGTCATGGAAACAGGTAGCTATTCTCTTTTTAGATATTTATCATGGTAGGTGTAGTTGTCTCTGCATTTTCATGTACTCCGCTACAATTTTTTTTTATCCATATGCTTGTACCCACCCAAAGAATTAAGTTGTATTTGAGCACAAGAAGAATGTTTTTTTGAAAGACACTAAATAGCAGAATAATTTATGACTGCTATCTTGAGGTTCGGCCTTGTTGCAATCAAATAACCCTGATTGTATGCAGAATCGCAACTACACTTCTCATTGTTTTACTCCTTTAAAACCAAAAGTAGTTAATAGAGCAATCACTTTACTTTGGAGGAATCTGTTATTAATAATTTGAAACATCATTAAATTCATAAACTAATTTTTACTCGTAAGCATTTAAGATGACATCTATGTAATATTTTAATGTTGTAAGAGACATTAATGTAGTTTATCAAAACAGATTTGTTGACCTATTCAGCCATTGTTTGAAACTGATGTATCTACTTGATGGTCATTTAAAATTAATAATAAACAGAGGTCTATGCAATTCTTATATTATAAAATAAGTGATGTCATTACATAGTTCTTATATTATAAATTAGGTAGTTTTAAAATATGAACGATGCTACTTTCCCCCTATGGGAGCACAATAAGTTTATTGACCATTTATTTTTCTCCAATTGCAACATTCCCATTCTATTCTTCTAAGTTTATACTAAACTTTCTATCCAGTATAAGTATTCTTATTCCTCCACGGTATACTACTGTGTCCCAACCCATCTTGCCAATCAGTTTCTACTATGAAGTCCTTTCTTTTACAGCTGTTGAAGGGAGTGTTCACTATCTGGTTAACTAATTGAACTAAACATGGAACCACATATGATTTATTTTCTATTTTCTGTGTGGTAGTGTATGTATATCTTTGTAACAGTATAATCCAAGATTGCTATTCTTATGATGTTTTGGAAACTTATTGTTCAATTTCTTGTTGTGCAGTGGATGTCGAGCAGATGCAAATGAAGCAGCTGTAGTTCTTCTGCCTTCAAATATCACAGTATTCACTCTTGATTTTTCAGGTTCAGGCTTATCTGATGGAGAATATGTCAGTCTTGGTTGGCATGAGGTTAGTTACCTTGCTCATCTTTCATGATCTTTACTACACATTCAGTGACTGATGTGAAATTTGCAATCTGAACTTCAGAAAGATGATCTCAAGGTTGTGCTATCATATTTGAGAAGCAATGAGAAAGTATCTCGCATTGGCCTTTGGGGAAGGTCAATGGGTGCTGTGACAAGGTTGGTGATTATAATTCATTCACCATCTCTCAAAAGTGTTCATGTGTTGCCCTTATTTATTATGCTTTTCAAGTTCCTGTGTGATAGTGGGATATCCACGACACAAAAATTGTTAGCTTAGTTTATGGGTTTTACTTTGAGTACTAAAATTAGCACTAATTTGCCAAAATGACAAAACCCAGGCAATTGGTTATTCAGGATGGTTATAGCAAGTGGTGTTTTCTTGATTTGGGCTGGTTGTTAAGACTAAAAGGCGAACTCAGGAGCCAATATCTGAACTGTACCTTTTTTTCTTTTTTCTTTTTTTCGAGCCATGAACTCATCTTATTGCCAGTAATTTAGGTTGTACAATCATGTGGTGGGAGTTTGTTTGTAACCTACATTCACAGAACAAGTATGATTATACTTGCAGAAAATATGAATTGAATTGAAAGAATAAAAGATTGAGAAAGGGTGAGGATGAGAGAATAGCTTTTGCTCTTACGAGGTTTAAAGCTACTCCACATAAATAAAATAGCTTTTATGCTATCATTAATAGCATACTTGTTAGAGGTGCACCTCGGGCGAGAGGCGCAAGGGGCGCAGAGGGTAGCGCCTCTCAAGTGCTGAGGCGGGCGCCTCGTGCGCCTCCTCTTGTGCGCCGAGGTGCGCCTCTCTCACATCCACTTTTTTTTATTTAAATTTAATATTTAGTACATATATTTTTTAATATATATATATATATATATATATTAGGATGGGTTTTCGAGACAAGTGATTTAGGGTTCAACAATATAGTTTTACACTTCTACTCTACTACCTTTAAATGTCCAACCTTAACCCACCCAACTGCTACTGCCGGCACCGGCAGCAGACTGCCACCGCCGATCACCATCGGTGCCGCTGCTACCGCCGGCCGCCATCGCCGCCTGCTGGATTTCATGTGTTTGAGACTTAGCTTGAGCTATGAACTCTATGTTATGTATTTATTAGACTTAATTAAGAGATTTATATTTTTCTTATTAATTTTATTAATTCAGCGCCTCTGTTCAAGAGGCGCTCCTCGGGCGCTAGGGCGACCCTTGCGCCTCTGTGCGCCTCTCGCCTCTAAAATCTATGATTAATAGAATATAAGAAAATAATAACACCTGATGACTTCTACTATAAGAAAGATGCAGAGCTCTGTGTAGCATGTTTACTGCTAATTCTAATCGTGGTCTCAAGTTTATCCTGATTTGTGTCAGAGATATTTTGTTGGAATTGCTTTTGTTAGATTGTTCTGGTGGAACTGTTTGTTATATACTGGCATTCAGTTCCTTGCTTTACAGATACTACTTACCAGTTATTATAAATTACTCATTATTTCCTTTCATCAAATATACTTCAGCCTTTTATATGGAGCAGAAGACCCTTCTATAGCTGGAATGGTGTTGGACAGTGCCTTCTCTAATTTATTCAATCTCATGCTGGAACTTGCAGATGTTTACAAAATCAGGCTTCCTAAATTTACAGTTAAGGGCCAGCTTTGCTTTCTTCTTCTTTTTTTTCCTTCACATGTAGTATACTTGTGTCTGCATGCGTGTAGTATGTCACAAGGCTTGTTCTTTTGCAATAATCCATTTATATCATCTTTAAAATAAAAAAAATTAAGAGGAATTGGATGTATCTAGATCCAAGTTTCTGAATGTAGGATGGGAAAGGTTCGTCTCTTAACCAACATCTACTGCTATTTTATGGTGTATAAATTATATCCATTAATTATTCTATGTTTCTGCGTTAGACAACAAGGATAAGCTTGCATGCCTTCATTAAAAGAGGCATTATATCCTGAAATTTGGATTGCAAACCTTAATTCTATTCAATTAATAAGTTACTCATAACATAATTCATTTGTATCAAAAATATAAATAACAATCATATTCAAAAAAAAAAAAAAAGATAGAAAGAAACGTATAACTTTCACTTGAAAAATAACAATATAATACAATCTGATGAAAAAATAGCATCATTCCTATCAAAGTTATAATGAAGTATATATATATTTTAGTTTAATGTTAATTTCATTATATTTATAATCTGTGCATTGCATGGATAATGCACTAGTTGTGTAAAGTTTCTTAATTTTCTAAATAGTGTTGAAAGATTTAAGGTATTCCTAGTAATACCAGTCTCCAACGTGCCAATACAGGTTAAGATGGCTGTTCAGTATATGCGTCGAGTTATCCAGAAGAGAGCTAAATTTGACATCATGCGGCTTGATTGTATTCAGGTCTCCACTTGTCAATGAGATTCGTGAAATTGTTGAACTTATCCTAACCTTGTTCTGTACTCTCTTGGTGAATTTCTTTTTACCACACTGGATAAATCAGTGATTGTGCAGTTGTCAGTAAAATGTAGGAAGCTCTGATATGGTTGCTACTAAATAATAATATATTTCAATTTGTGAAACCAGCAGGTTGCGCCCAAGACATTTATTCCTGCACTATTCGGGCACGCAAAAGATGACAAATTTATTCAGCCTCGGCATTCTGATGCAATATTTAATTCATATGCGGTGTGGAACATTTTGTACATCTTTTAATTATTTCGAACTTTTTAATATACTGATGTAGTATTCTTTTCACTCGTTGCAGGGTGATAAAAATATTATCAAGTTTGAGGGTGATCACAACTCATCTCGACCTCAATTTTATTATGATTCTGTATCCATTTTTTTCTATAACGTTCTTCATCCTCCTCGACTTTCAACTTCATACTCATCGAAGATTGATAAATATTATGATTTGGGAGATGTGAAGGTTGGTGCCGGTATGGAGGAGGTAATTTCCTGCTCTATATCTTTTTGGAATTGTTGTTTCATATAGAACATGGCTATTATATATTAAAAGTTTTGGAAAAATGAAAAAGTCCACTGCCTTGTTGACTTGGAGCACTGGCCTGATTTTTCTGTTGATATTCCTCTCTTTCCTACTTTTCAAGATAATTTGGATACACTTCCCAAAAGATTTGCTATGCTGAAGCTGCAAGTTTAACATTCTCTGTGCTGTCTCTTGCATCATAAGTTAAACTCATTGATAAGCACATTGTAACTTATCCCATAAATATTAAACGTATCAGGGGATCACTATAATGCTTTAAGATGTGATACTCTCTATTTCTAGTTTGATAGCCAATACTGTGGCTAAAAAGTAGTGCCTTTGCAATGAATTGGAATCTGGAAAATTCAGCGGTTGTCAACACACGGCTTCTAATACAATTAGGGTGGGGGTCCTTGCATTTTCACTATGTAACATGATCTAACTCTCAGCAAATACCCTTGCCAGTAAACAATTGCATAAACATTCTCACGGAGAAATCATTCTACCATTATGCTAGTTTAATTTATGTTTTTTTAACTGCTTATGATGCTGATGGTGACCTGATACTTCTTTCACTAGTTTCAGCCTGTAATAAACATCTATTGGAAAATATTTATTTATTTTCTTACATGTCTGAATTCAATAAATCTTCTTCAACTTGGTGCATAACATGTGCCTTAGACTTTTTAAAAATTTACATTTTTCCTGTTTTTATTGATGTTGTTGTTTTCTATATGCTGATGGTAGTTGTTTTTTTCCTAGAATATTTTATATGAGATAATTGCTGGGCTTCGGAATGTTAGTGCTGACACACCAAGTTCGTCTTCTGCACTGCGTAGCATTTCAGCAAAAAAGTCTGTGGGGGAACTGCTCTCTGACATCGCACCTGTATATAATGTAAATTTATGAATCTCTCTCTCTCTCTCTCTCTCTCTCTCTCTCTCTATCTATCTATCTATCTATCTATCTAAAGGCTTTTTTTGTAGTGAGGGCACTTATTGTGTACTTCATATATACAGATATAACAAAAAAGATGGAATATTCATATCTTATCCAATTATAAGGCTTCAAACCTTTATGTCTGATTGATAAATCTGTTACCAATGTTATATGATAATTGCAGGATGCCTTGGCTACTGAAGAAGCTGAACTTTGTGATGGTGCCACACCTTTACAACAGGTATCTATCTGCATCTACAGCTGCTTCAGTTGAAGCATCATTGGAGTTTTCACTTCTTTTTTGGGATTTTGAAGCTCTTGAATTTCAATTGATAGGACAATCCACCTGGCCTAAATGAAGAGTGCTGCTCCTACACAAGCTCAAATCGAGAAAGTTGGGGAAGATGCTCGTCCCTAGGAAGTGACGACGTACCTTCTATGGATGCAAGTATCAGCAACTATGATCAGGTCCCTTTTCATCTATGTCTCTGTGTGTGTGTGTGTGTGTGTGTCTCTCTCTCTCTCTCTCTCTCTCTCTCTCTCTCTCAGGTTTACCTGATTTGGTTGAATACAATTGGCAGACAACTATAAAGGTCCTTGCTACACCTCTTCGAAATCCTCAACAAACAACATTAAGCTCTCCAAAGGACGACCCCAAAAAGAAGAAGAAGAAGAATAAAGCTTCATCGGGCACAAAGAAGTCCAAACGCGAGAAATTTGAAAAGCTGGAGGCTCTGAGCCAGCGCCTTCGTCTTTGCATCCTGAAGAGAGTTAATCATAGGAGACATTGCTCGTCATGACCAACCCCCATTGTAGATTAGGGTGTTCCTTCTTACCCTGCTTGTTTTAGTCTTCCATCTCACATGTTTGTGGTTTTCTTATTGTTTACCTTGTTTTCTAAAGAAAAACCAAGTTTGATTTATTTTTAGGAGGCTACCAAGTTTGCTTATGCTTTCTCAACTCTATCTCTTCTTGCTGCTGCAGTTTCCCTCACTCCCCACCCTCTAACCACTCTCTTTTTATTTCATTGTTATTTAGGAAAAGTGTATATTTGGTTCCTGCATTTTCAAATTTTTATTTCTAATTAGGTGCATGTACTTTCGTTTATAAACATCGGGTCCTTGTACTTTTATTTTTTTAATTGGGCCACTGTTTTTAATTTTATTTGCAAAATTAAGTCCTTAATTCTTAGGTTTATAAAAAAGTTGAATTCTAATACTTTCATTTACATTAAAAAATGTAATTATGTAAACTACCAAGTGCACAGGCCATATATTAATGCGAATGAGGACGTAATATAACAAATAAAAGTTACTGGTATCTATTCAAGCCAGATTAGAAGTATTGATTGGATCATCACTCGCTTGTAGGTTTAAGTGTTATTTACCTTATATGGCAGATTGTGTTGACCTGCATTCAGTAAGTTATTTGATATTTCTTATCCCCATTACTCCTTCCAAGCCTATTAAAAAAGAAGTATTGACTTGATTATTAAATTTTTTTAAAGGGTTGATGTACATAGATCAAATTTTGCTTTCCGTATTATTACATCCTACATGTCCCAAATCTGGTTAAAATGCAAAAGCTTGTATGGTTCATTTTACTAGTGCTTCAACATTGAAACCTGAGATAGGCAGCAAGACTTGGAAAAGCTAGATTATCAGAAAGATTAACCTGAACAGTGTCACTCACTCTGAATAGTTTGAAGCATGTTCTGAAATTAACGTTTCTAAATCTAAGATCCCTCCTACTATCTAAATACCCACAAGGTTCTTAGGTTGTTACATATTTTATGAACTACAGATACAGGGTGACAAATTGAGTTGTAGCCTCTACGATTCACATGTTGCTACCAGATATCTTTTCCAACTGATTTCCGTTGCCAATTGGTTGTTCCAATGAATGATCAAACTGGTCTCCTGTCAAGAAAAGTGAATGTGGCTGTTGGTAAGAAGGGTTCAGGCTCGACTCCAGTATTGAATGGGGGAGAACTATCTTTGGTTTAGTGAATGCTACATCACCATTCCCACGCTTCTTTTTTGCCGGCCTCCTACTGGGACTCTCACCAGGTGAAGTCACATTACAGCCAGAATCAGGGGTTAGAGGCTCGTGATGCGAGGAGAAGGATTCATCGAGAGAAAGGCTCTTGGCCGTGGTATATTCGCTGGGAGGCTTGTCCAGAAATGGAGCTTCAGATGTTGGAGCAGGGGTTGCTGGGTCAGTTTTATTATCAGATTCTGGGCAGAAGTCTGCTGCCTGGGGAGCAGAGACCCCCGAACCGGGCGCTTCTGAAAGAACTCCACTGATGCGCTGTTGCTCTTCGATTATCTTTTTTAAGTACTTTCCCTGGGCTTCTATTCGTAACTGTAGCTGTCTTTGAACCTAATAAGATTCGTTAGAAGTCCCATTAGAGAGCACACTTTTAGAACCAAAGAAGCATGCATTTCCAAACACTTAGTAGATGCGCCAACCCATTATTGGGGGTAAAATAACACTATGCATCTTATGTTCTCCTCCATCACTCAAGTGGACTTCCAACAGTTCACTGCTGTAATTACCACATTCAGTGAATTTCACTTTAATGCTAATTATACAACCTCCTTGGGAGATTACAGATGTGAGTAGTTGAAAGTTCTCACATAATCAAACCCTTGAACAAATCAGCAATAACATTACTGAGTTCTGTTTTTAAGACTTACTATGTCCAAAATTAGAATCATTTCAAACATCAAATTTAGTTTTTTGGTTGAAATTTCTGGAATGCCCATATGACAAAATGTTTAGAGTTAAATGTAATTGAATATGTCAAACCAACTAATAAGTGGATAGGCAAAAGTGAGAATTGACAGCTTATAAAAGGTTGTGCCTATATTTAGTTTGACTAAGTAAGCTATACTTCGGAGACTCGGGAATTCTTCGGGGACCGAGGGAGTACAAAGAATATACCTCCAATTGCTCATGCAGCCGCTTTTGAACCTCCATCTGCAGTTTGAGGGCCTCAGTTATTTGCATTCCACTGCAAGGAAAAATAACTAATTGTATCATATAGATAAATCACTTTATGAACATCATAATTCAATAGTAGTGGGATAGTGATCAGTTAATCAAAGACATGAGATGAGACTAACAAACAATGAATAATCAAAACATTGACTGTCCTGTAACTTTAAAAAAGATCATGATATTCAAACATGGTTCAGAGAAAAGAAATGGAGTTTTCACTCACGATGAACCATCCAAGCTGGAAAGCATATCTCCTGATTCTTTCTTTTCAGCTTTTTTCCCTAATTTTGTTCAACCAAGTAAAAACTGAATTAATAAGTGAATGGCAAATAAGATTCACACCTCAAGAACATGCATATACACAACATAGTATTAGCAAAAATTACCTACCATCAGAAGAAGAATCTGGAAGATACTTGGCAAGCCGGTACTTCTGTTTGAGACAATAAAAAATTAGTTAAGCTGCAAATGAGTCAAATATATCAGACATTAGCTTTGTGAAATATTCCATGGCATGCATACCTGCAAGTGACTTTTTACATGGTAGATTGTTAGCCCTTGAACTCCCATAACTCTGAGAACGCCTTTCGGAGTTGCTCCTGAAGATAATAATAAAATATCAAAAATTTACTATGTGACTGAGGACCGCTATAGGCTTCTCCACATCAATGCCTTAGAACTTATCCTTAGGAGAATGTTTCTGGAAATCATCAACTTTTGAAGATTAAACTGCAGATGAAAACAAACTGTAACATTTTTTCCAATATTACCACAAGCCACAAGGGCACCCAAGAAAGAGTTTCTTCAGACACAACAAGGGGCAACACAGAAAATGCCTTTGTAACTAGTTACATAACATGTTTATAACAAAAGGAGTTCTTTATTTAAATTTTTTTAAAAAATCCAGTTCCTTTATATTTCCCTCTCCTGAATTAGCCAGCAGCAAAGTAATATCCACCATTAGATCAGATCAGATTAACATACATGATCAAAAAAGCTAACTCAAGATTCTGTCTCCGTATGTTCTATCTCTTTGTTTTGTTATATCTCATATGTGTTTGAATACTTATATTTACCTTTTCTTTCTTATTCCAGTTAGTATGCAGGTGGGGTAATTTTCTATGTAATTGGAAGGCCCAAAGTATGTAAAGTGAGAAGAACTCACGATCTGGGCCGCCAAGTTGAGCAACAGCATCAACAAATCGTTCATGAAGCTCATGTGTCCAACGAAGCCGCTGCTTAGAGGCCAAATTTGAATTGTTGCTCCCACTGTTAGTTCCATTAGTGGGATCCATTGCGCTAGCACCACAGCCTAATTGGTGAGTCTGAACAACTGGATTGCTGTGAACTAAGCTTGAACTAGGAACGCCCTTGGGCTGATGCATACTTCATTGGATCTATGGAAGAAATAAAAAATGAATGAAATTAATATTTTATGATACGACCGATGCAGCAATCTTAGGATATACATTGATACCTAATGAATGAAAAACCTTTAGGAATAGCATCAACTAAGACAGCAAAACTGCTTGATAATCATAGTTTTGGATTTGTGATAAGCCATTCGCTTCTTCATTTTTTCTTCCACATGAGCAAGGTGCAGAGCAGGGAGGATGATGTATAATGAACACAAATTTTTGTTAAGATGAGTAAGTTTGGCCTGTCTAACACGAATCCATTGTGAAAATAATTATACTAAGACAACCTAGCATAATCTTATATGGTTTCAATGAACTCAATTATTTTTCACCTGAACAAAGTTGGAAGAGCTTAACAAAACTTATATGTTGATGACTAAGAAACTATTGACAAGACTTACAAGAAAAAATTAATATCTGTCCGTGAGTGGAGAATAGGGACTAAAAAGAGAATCCGGACCCAACTGAAACTACCATAGAACATAAATGGCAGCATTTCACTTAATTGTGGGCATATTTAATGCAATTTGTAAGTATATTTATGACAGTAACTTACACAAGTTAAGTAAGTCATTCACAACGCACAAGGCATTAGGAAATAAAAATCCAATTGAAATTTGAAAGCAGTCACATATAAAAGAAAGAAATACTTCAACTATCTAGTTTCCATGGTATTCTATAGGAACCTGCATATCATCCGCAGGGAATGGATGAACCAGAGGATAAAGACAAAGTTATAGTGATCAGTCGTCTCAAAAATATTATGGGATACTATGCTATCTGATTTGATAAAGCCCAAAAAAATTCTCCAAAACCATGAAACAGTAGTCAAAAAATCAAAACCGGAAGCTATAGCGGTCATTTGCTAGTCTTCAAATTTCACCGCAGTTGAAAGGCAAATATATAAGAAAACATTAAAAGCTTTCAGGTGCGTTGTCAAGCAACTTGCCGGAAATAACCTGCGACAACACAATAGGACTGCGTAACCACAAAAATTAAAGAATTACGGCCACGTAAATTAACCAACGGTTCGCTTTCTTCTTCCAACAACAACAACCAGAATTTAGCAGCACATATCAGAAATTAACAAATGCTCCTAAAAAATCGAAGCAGAGTTGACCAAGCTCTAAAACCACGGCAGCATGTATGAATTCCTGAAAAGCGGGTGTAAATTCAGACAAAAAAAACACACGACAAGGAAAGGGGGAATCAGTACCCCAGATCTAGGAAAGGCGACGCAGCGATCCTCCAAATCTTTCAACACCACAAATTCAACGCAACCATACCAAAATCCAGCGACTAATGCAGAAATTCCAGTGACCTCAAATCCACATAAAATCGGACGACAACGAAAACTTGGTTGATTATGGAAGCAATTAACGGGATTGCATTGAACGAACGAATGATGCAAAGCTAGCAATAGTGAGGTGAGTGCTCAAAGGGCTCTGAATTTGCATCAAATAGATTATGCTTTGTTTCTTTTTCTTTCTTTTTTTTATTTCATTATTATATTTTATATATATCAGGTGTTTGTGGAGGAGGGGAGGGGAGGGGAGGGGAGGGTGCATTTATTAGTCAAATATATGTAATTAATTTCCTTACCATTTATGCGTGCCTGGCCTGCCTAAGGCCTGGGTCATATGACCGAATCTTTTACTTGTACTTCAATATTATTTTCTAATTCATTTTTCTTTTTATCCATTTATTTTTTTATTTCTCACAACTCACCAATTATTTTCTTGCACTTATTACTTGCGATTTTACTCTATATCTTTTAAAAAATTAGAAATTTAATCCAAATCCAAACCGAACAATTATATCTGATTTACTTCGCATGTGATTTACACGTGACACCCTATAAAAATATATAACTTGAGAAGTTAAGAGACAAGATTTGGGTAAAAATAGTCTGAAAAATGAAAATTAGGATGTACGTGTTAATCATCTGCGATTTCAGTCTGATATGGATATTTGGACTGAATATAGATTAAATTTCTAAATTTTCAAAAAATAAAGAGTAAGATCATCGTTTCGAAAAGATAATAGATGTCAAAATTGAAAAGTTAATGTGTTGAAAAATAATTAATTTTTATTTTTGACCCGATTTATGATATGAGAACATATTTATGTAAAATCCTGTTGTTATAAAATGATTTGCTTAATTGTCAAAACTAATTCCTAGACAATCACAAAATATAATAGATGAGTGACTCGTTAAATCGGTGGCATCTAATTTCATAAATTTGACCAATCTATAATTTAAATAAAATAATTTATATATGAGTTCGTAAAAGTGAAAATTAGATTCGTGAATAGTGACATTTCACTAAATTATATTTGTGAGATTGTTTTTTATAAATTTTGTAGGGTAAGTTTTCTATGAAACAGGTGTATGGATCTCAACCGGGTCGCATGACCTGTTTTTTTTTTTTTTTGGGTCTGATTTTTTAATTTTGGCACTTATTATTACGTTATGTTAAATCTACCTTTATGTTATGTTAAACTTATTTTTTTGCCCAAATTCCATACCTTTTATTTTTTGCGTCTCGTTTTTGAGTTTAGGCATATACTATTACGTTATGTTAGACCTAACTTTAAGTTATATTAGACATACATTTACATTATGTTAACCTATTTTTTACCCAAATTTCGTACCTTTTATTTTTTGCAATTGGTTTTTGAATTTAAGTAAATACCATTACGTTATATTAGACCTACCTTCACGTTATATTAGACATATTTTTACGTTATGTTACACCTTTTTGTTCAAATTTCGTATCTTAAGTTTAAATTAATGAACCCCTAGTTTTGGCACATTTTGTCATGCACCATTACGTTGTATTACACATACCTTTGTATAATGTTAGATTTACCTTTTTGTATCATGATAAACCTATCTTTGTGTTAGGATTACTAGAACGAATTTAGATGAGTTTAAGCGTGAGTACCAGACGCATGGGCATGATTCTGAACGCATGACCTGATCAACCCTATTGCATGAATTCTAAGTCCGTGTGTCTGACTCAGATATGATTTTTCCAATTTACTTAGATTCAGACTAAGAAAGTTTTGATTAGATATTGATTGCTACAACAACATTCCACTTTTTACATTTTACACTAATCTAATTGGACTAATGAAAATCAATAAAAATAATATAAAATTTGTTACTCGAAATCTTTCAACTTTGATTAATTTTGTTCTTTGCGATTCTTTTACACTATCACTATTCACTGTATTAGTATATTATGATATTGATAGTTTATATTACAAGCCTTGCTTTAAACAAAAATTACATTCTAAGCCTTGTTTATTTTTAATTGCAGTCTTTCTATAATAGTTGGAGTGATTATAATAAGACATAGCGCAAAAAAGAAAGGGGCAGAGAAGGAGGGGCATCCAGCTTGAGGGTAAGAATGGAATTTCACCCTCACCTTGTCAGACTGTTTCAATTTTCAACCAATCAATTATGTATTTTGGTAAGAGAGAGAAAGAGAAGGGTGAAAAGGGAATTTCACAAGGCGAATAAGACTAAAACTGCCCGCGGTCAGGGGAAAATGACAAAGACGAGGACACTGACCGGCCATGGAATCTTCTGGTTATATTCCGGAGGGGCCTTCTTCCTACAGCCTATACAATACTACCACTTTGGGTTCTACTGCTCTATTTTATTTTATTTTGGGTTAAAAAAACCAAGAAAATGAAATTTTGATTATGTTATCTATGTAATTTCAGCAACTGCAAATTACATATGAGACCTCATGTAAGTTTATCTCACTAATCTTGTTATCTGAGAAATCCATAACTCATTCTTATTTTTTAACAATTTATATAGTAATTCGTGTAGTTCAATTCATGGATAATAAAGATCTATTTAACTGAAATTGTTTGTGAAACAGTCTACATAAGTTTTTCTGTTCAAGTATAAGTTTATAAGACGTAGTTTAATTACCTAAAAATCAAATTCCTTTCATAAGTTCATATATAAATGTTACATTGTAACTTAATTTCACATAAATTAAATAATATAATGGCCTCACTAAAATGTTATTTTCAAGCAAATAAATTGGTTTTGTTAAAATCAAGTTCATAGTAAATTATGCACAAAAACTCATGTAAGATGACATTATAATGGATCATTATTTTTATCCATAAATCAACATTTTTACAAATTCTTATATGAATTGTTAAATGTGTGTTATGAGTTGACCTATCTTATAACAAGATTTATGAGACGGTTACGTAAGACCTACTCCGATAAAAGAATGGAAGTTTAACCATTTACATATACTTAATCATGTGTAAGTTTAACCATTTACATGTACTTAATCATGTGTAATATTGTTACAAATTTAATTACGCAAAGATAATTCAATACATAATCCATAAATTATATGGTTGGCTTTTGAAAATGGATTAAGGTTGTGTATTTGATATTATTACTTTTACATTTTAAATGTCAAGTCAAAGCATTGACAAACTCTAAGCTATTGAACAATGGTTTCTTGTACAAGTAAAGAGAATTATAACACTTTTAGTATAGAAAATAAATCAATTTTAATCAATATTTAATCCGTTTCTCTTTAACCTTTTTCCACAATCAGATTTATGCTTTTCAGAGAACATATTAATCAACGAAGTACTAAGATAAGAGCAAGAATGAAAGAACAGCCAAATGACAAAAAATGGGAATAGTAGCATTAAACAAAAAATGTTTAGTGGATCTTAAAAAGCAACAACGGTTAACTAAAAAATAAATGGTTAATTGCAATAAAAAACACAAACTTTACCTAATTTGCAATTTTAACCAATTTTTTGAATATTAGAAAATATAACATGAATTTTCATATTTTTTGCAAATTTAACCAACAGACATATTTCAAGTATGTTTATTTTGACAACAATTTTCACCATTTCAAATAACTATCATTTTGAATGTTAAGTCATTGTTTTATTTCGAAACTATGATATTAATTTCAAAAATAAACATATTCGAAAACTGCATATTGGTTAAAATTGCAACAAATATGAAAGTATATGTTATATTTGCTAATATTCAAAAAGTTGGTTAAAATTGCAATTTGAGCAAAGTTTGTGTTTTTTATCGCAATTAACCCAAAAATAAATTAGGTAAAAGGATGCCAATATTCAACGGTTAATTAGTTGCCACACTTGAATTTCCTTTGATTAATTAAAGAGGGTACTTTTCTAAATTACACTCCAATCCTTGACCATTTATTTTGATGCCCTTTACTTTTCCATAAATTAAGCAACTCTCACCATTGTGATTTTAACTATATTCAAGATTCTCTCTAACTCATCTCACTCTTCTTCAATGTGATAATATCTTCTTTTTCCACTTTTTTTCTCCATAAAATTTTGATACTCCCTTCATCACATAGATTGTGGATTGATCGATGTAGTAGAAATCAATACGTGAGGCGATGTTATATAACTCGACTTTCTTTTTGTTTAGGGTTTGCTTTTTGGTTGCCTTTTTAATGCTTCTAAGCCCTTTTCGTCCTTACCATCTCAATCACTTTCAAAGTGTTTGACTCGTTCGGGTATAAGCACATATAGAGTTCTGTTTTTGTAATAATATAAATAAAAACAAATTCCTTTATGCAAAGACAATTTAAAAATACCATAAAAAATTGAACATAAAGAATTTATCACAACTTCCAAAGTAGATGACTTGCCATTTCCTTGAACTTAACTATTTCTTCAAGTGCCGGCCAATGACGGAGTAAATAAAATCCTCCATTTAAAAATATTATTTTACCTTCTTTTTATCATATTATCACCTTATAATATTTTTATTACCATATAAAAAATATCGTGATAAACGTATAAACATATATTGAAAATAATAAAAAGTATTCTATAAGCATCATCACTATGGAAGAATCTAATCAACTTATATAATATTCAACTCAAGTTAATAAGCTTTTCAAAACATCTTGTAATATAGTATGATTTAGAAGATTACAATTTCCTCTAGAATGTTTGGTAGAATTTTAGAAATAAGACCCTACTTCATCTCAATGTAAGACGTTTGAAGTTTATAAACCTCATCTTGGATTTTTGTCGAATTTCATCACTAAAGTTACACAATCTACATTACTGGCATCTTATAAGCTCCACGTCTTGTTTATTGAAAGTTTTACTTTAAAATAAGTTTAGCCAAAGGGGAAGTTTCCATAGTCCTACTTACACTGGAAACCAGAGAGAAAGTGGATCAAAGATTCAGCACTAGAGAACTTAACCACATGAAATGACAACAAAGAAAAGGTTAATGTAAGAAGAAAGAGATCATCCATTAATTCTCGATAAGAAAACGGCTGCAGCTTTGATTTACATCTTGACATACGTTAGACCTACTAAGTTTCACCCATTTCCCATAAACAAGCAACTAATGTCGAATGGCAAAACCAGGTCATCGACTAATTCCAACGATTTTTATACACCACATCCAGCTATTCCATGGGAGCTAACTTGTACTATATGCATACCCGGGTTGTACGCATCAGATTCACCCCACACGAACGAGGGGTTTGTGGGGTCCATGTTCAGCATCGGTCTCTTTCCTCCAGGTGGCGACCTTTCTGGAGCCAATCCTACAGGACTTTCATGGGAAGTTAGGCAGCTTTCGGTGGAACAATCGCCACGTTGTTGTTGATGGAGATTTGGAGGCACTTCCACGGGGCCAGGTACTCCCAACTCGTCAGCGGACTGTGATGGATATGATACGAGTGCATTGTGAGAAGCATTAGGTGGTGGTTGTGCCTTTGTTTCTTTTCCTTGATAACCATCTCCATCTTCGTTTGTGACAGTAGTTCCGAGTATCTGTTCGGCCAGCATCTTGCAGGCTCTTTCGAGCATGGCCATATATCTTCTCTCAGCATCTTGACGAATTTGCAAGTGTTTTTCAGCCTGTTTATAAAGTTAAAGCCAGAATCAGTCAACAAAGGAGGGAAAATTGCATAAACCACCATTGAGGGGTACTTTTTGTAATTTGGCCTAAAATAAAATGGTAGAAGGAGAATGCTTACTTCAACTTGCAAATGTAGTTTGCTTTGAACTTCCATTTGTGCTCTCAATGCCTCCTTGACTTCATAACCCCTAATCATATCATCAAACATTGAAACAGTCACTTCTAATTCTGACAATCAATCGAAGTACAGACATCTATGGACGACAATTTAAATGCTCACTCGTTTAAATCAGATGCTTGTAAGTTTTGAGGAGAGTTGTCGCCAGGAGGGCTATCCAAAAGGTATGCACCTGCAAGTCTCGTCATTCGGTGAATAAAAAGTTAGTTTAATGTTCGATATCAAATAAGTAGACTCTTTTTTTTAGCACTTTCTTACACCAACTTATCTTGAATGTAGTCAACACGGCAGTCAATATTTGGCTTGAAAGCTACAGTTCTTGATTCTTATACTACCATATGCCTCTTTGAAGGCAAAATTCAGAGGTTGTTGCATGACAAGGAATAAAGTAGTGGATCAAATGTAAATTTACTTGCAAGGATACTCATGCTCGGAATATTCTCAATCAGCTAAAGTGACTCAAGTAGAGACAGTCTAAAGAGAACAGGGCCTACCGTCTTTTGAAGCCTCACCGAGTTCTTTCCCAGATTGCTTGCCTAGTCTGTATTTCTGCAAGGAAGCATGAAACATCCAGTCAAATAAGTTGGAAGAGTATGGCTAAAAATAGAAGCTCCATTAAGAACTGAACTGATACACATACAAACAATAGAATGGGAAAATCATTACAAGGAAAAGAAAGTCAGACCTGGAGATGACTCTTCAAATGAAACAGAGTCAGTCCCTTCACACCCATTGTGCGCATGATGGCCTTTGGAGTAGCTTCTGCAAAAAAAAGTCGAAGTAAAGTCCATAAAAATTTGATTGCCTGTTCATAGAAACCTAAAAAATCACTACACAAGATGATAAATCATTCTTTTAAGTAGCAGTTAGAATGGGTTCGTAAGTGAACACTTGATACTCTATAGGTACCATCGATGATCCCAATCCATGATACATACAACATACGCAAACACACACAATGGTATAATATAGCTTGTCTTGTTGATCTCACTTAACTTGTTGATTTTGAAAAAGGTCATCCACACAGACTTACATTCACAGCACGAATGAACTACTGGAATAATAGCACTAAAAAATGTGACTATTTACTGATCATTCAACTTCCCAGAAGTTTCTTCCGCGTTTGCTAGGAACAGAAAGAAATGTCCCTTGAACACAACTAACTAAAACTATACGCTCAAAGGTGAATGACTTAAAAAATAGCAAGGGAAATTTTCATAAGGCGTTGTTTCTCAGGAATATGCAAGTGACAGTAATGAAACTTGAGTGTAAGCAACTAAAGCTGGAATACTATTTCTCAAAAATTTCGATCACCTGCCGGCCGCCAAAGTATAAAAAGAGTGACTCCCTAGAGAGAGGCAAACATGCTTGATGATTACTTCCAACAGGGAGATATTCAACACTTTAGAAATGAAACAAAACATTCTCGAACTTGAACAGAAAAACTTATGAAAACCATCTAAAGTATAGTGCCTAAAAACATCCGCATAGATCAATCTAATGACGAGAAACTAATGGATGCAGCCACTGAATGTCGTAACGCCACAATGTCCATTGACAACATAAAGGGCAATCAAACTACCACCCAAATTCAGTGAGAGTAAAATAACTCAAAAGGCAAATCTTTACATGGAGGCAACAAAAAACAGAGACAACTCGGTTGAATGCTGTGTACATTTGAACAACATAAAATCAAACCAAAGAACCATCCATATTCATCAAAATCAAACCTTGATGAGCTATAAAATTCCGTACTGTCCTAAACAAACAAACACCCATCGTTTCCACATTCCACAAACTCAAAACACAAATAACTCAGAGATCTAAACAAATTCACCAGGACACTCATATATCATGGCCAAATACTCTTCGCAGCAAACAGCATAAAAAGAACAATAAAGAAAGACAAAAAGAGACTCAATCCGTTTAAAGAACCAATCAACAGAAAAGGGCCGAACTTCATGATGGGCAAAAAACAACAAATAAGAATTTTCCAAAAGAGAAAAGGAATGCTAACTGCTGGCGCCACCAAGCTGAGTGACGGCGTCGACAAAGCGCTCATGGAGGTCAGCCGTCCAGCGGAGGCGAGGCTTGGGGTCGGATGTGAGGACCAAACACGGGTCGGGCCCGGGCCGTTGACCATAGGCGGCCTGAGTGTTGGGATTATCGGGGCTTAAAATGGCTTCACGGGGCTGAATCAATCTCGGAAACATTGGGCGGAGGAGGGTGAGAATCACGGCCGAGTGTAAAGTGAAGAGATCTCAGTTTCTTTACACTTTTTTGAGCAGTTTAATTATCTGGGCAATGAGTATACAACCCCTTTTTCATTCTTCCTATTCTTTATTAGCTGCCATTGCTTTTTTCTATTGCAGAAAGAAAGTTGAGAAATTTGATGGAAAGCCTAAAGATTTGACTCCGACCAATCTACTTATCCCTCACCTTGCAACACAGCATGCCTTTTTTTTTTTTTTTTTCTGCCAATATATTTAATTCAAATCACATTGTATTCATCTTTGACTTGAGTATTTAGTGGATTCAATAATGAGGCTACATTCTTCATCAAAATTGAAATATATTTTAGTTTGATTAAAGTTGTTTTAATATGTTAGATCTTTATAAGTCGTTGGACTCAAAAATTTACTCGTTAAATAGGGTGTCGAAAAGAGTATTTCCAAATGATGGGAGGGGGAATGCTATATTTTTGTAATAAAATGTATTTTAATTGGTAACACAATATTTATTGGTGGGTACTTTAGTTTTTAGAGTATAATATAAAGTTCAATTTACAATATATCATATTCAACAATTAATGAATAGTGATAACATGAGAAATGAAGAGTGCATAAGGTTTTATTCATGACTTTATTTCAATTTGGTTTTTAGTTTACACACTCCTTTCTACGTTGTCTGAAAATGTTAGTTAAAGACAAATGTTACACTTTGGAGATGTGTTCAGGCTCTATAGTGGACGAGACATTTACTTTGGCAAATTTTTGTGGGACCCACACCAAATGTGTTTAGCCCAATGTTTTGGTGGAATGGTGCAATTCGGCCTGAAAAACCAACCATTCGGTCCATCTAAATTTATCTCGTTTTTTTGTCTTTCAAGATCCATAAGTGGGTGGGTGGCTCAAATTAATCATATTTTTGGGCTATTTGTGTTGCTAATTAGATGGACCTCAAATTGTCGGTTTTCTAACTCTATTTTATGATACCACCATTAAAATGCTGATAAAAAAGAGAAATACGTTTCTCTTTCATAAATTTGAGAGAGGGGGAGAATTAACATGGAATAATATGTTAGATCTATATAAAATGAGTCACATGCATGTGTTGTGAATTAAATCGATCGAGTTCAAAAGGAAGATACTAAAACTTATGTGAAATTGTCTCATGTGCAATGATACTCAATCATGTTCCAAGACACGGTCGACCGTGCATAAGAGTCATGGTCATGTCACAGGACAAATGTATAATTTTTTTTTCAAATATGTTTTTTCTTATTATAAGTATTTTTTTTTTTTTCACGCACGACCCTGTCTTGAGACAGTCATGCCTTGCGCGAAAAAACAACTCCAAGAACACGATATACAAATATATGATTTTTTATCTATATAAATTCTTTTAAATATATAAACATGAGTCTTTTTTATCCACTGTGCCGTCACATAAGAGCCCGTCTCACAATAACCCAACTGAAAAAAAATTAAAGAGCAAGAAAGAATAGATACAGTAAAAAGAGAGAGACGAGGCTGTACACTGTATCCCCTTGAGCTGGCAGCCGGCAGGTGAGGATCCTGTACAATCAGGCCCACAGTAAATCTTCATTTTTCCCTGGTCCCTCTTCAGGAGATTTTTACCCTTTTTTTTTCTTTTTTTTTTCTTTTATGCCATACATTCAGAAATTAAACCTTTTTTTTTTTTTAGTGTAACTAATTTTTGAACACAGTATTTACTTAGAATTACATAGACATTCTTGATTGTAGAATTGTTAATCCTGCCAAAAATAACTGCAATAAATTATCTACTTATTAAATAATTACTATTTTAAGAAACCTATTAATTGCTTTCATATTGTATTTATTGTAAGAAACTCAATATAAATAAATACAAATAAACTTATTTATTGTATTTTAAGAAACTCAATACAAATAAAAATAAATAAACCTATTTATTATATTTTAAGAAATTCAAACAAATAAATAAATATTTAATTTAAGAAATCAGTTATGATACTCAATTTAGTATTAATTGTATAGAAATTTCAAATAAAAAAATAAATAGATAAATAAGATGAAATAAGAGATTATATATTTATTATCTCTCATCTTATTTTTAAGTACTTATTTTAAAGGGAAAATTACAAAAAACAACTTCACCTATCAACTTTTTTCAAATTGCAACCTAATCTTTTTTTTATTCATAATTTTTTTATTCAAAATGTGTAGATTAAGTCTAATTTTGAATTGTTTCATTTAAATAGATAGCAAGAGAGATTTTCATGTATTTGATAAGTTGATATAATTTTTTATTTGATTTAGAATAAATGAGTTATATGTGGCGTTGAACAAATTTTTTTTATTAAAATACGTGTGTATTTATAGTTATAAATGCCAATAAAATATAAATTTATTTATCTCAATACTTAAATCATAACGTTTCTAATACATATAACTTAATTTTCGATATTAAATTTATTTTTAAAAATTTCACTACCATGTAATGTTCTGACACAAGTTTTTTTATTTGTTTGTTTAATCCAAAGATTAATATATTACTTTATATGTTTCAAATTTCTAATATTTTCGAATATAATTACTTATAATGGCATAAATTTAAAATTAAAATACCTAACTTTATACTAATACAAATTAAAAAAATATCAATATATTTTTGTTAAAATAATAATCATTACATTTTATATGTTATTATATTTTTTTAATAATTATATATATAACATATTTTATATGTTATTATATTTTTTTAATAATTATATATATAACACACTGTGCAAACACAAGTTATACTACCAAAACTAGTAATTAGAAGTTATCTTACTTTAACCCCATTCTCTAGGAAATGAGATTCGATTACACATGGATTCAGTGTTTTTCTTTCTTTCTTTTTTTTTGGGTGTAAATTCGGATTCATTTTTAATCTGGATTTAACGCTTTAGGCTAGGGCCCAGATTTCACATATCCTTGAGCTCGGCCCAGCCCATTTAAGTCCAATTCTGTCTAGAATGGACAATCCCAGACATTAATTGTCTGGATTTTCATGTTTTGTAGCTGAAAATAGAAACAATGTGGATAAATGGCATGTGATAAATGAAAAGAAATAAGTAGGTAGGTGTGTATAGAAGAATTACAATGAATGTACGAATTAAACAAGAATGAATCTATAGCCTATAACCATGCAGATGTTTAGCCCATCTTCTAGCCATGAAAGGATCATGGTAGTCCCAGTTTTCAGCACTGCTCATCCTCCCACCTATGCCAACAACACCATCTTCATTCCCATTCCTATCTCCTTTATCCCCCAAACCCACCACGATTTCACCTGTTCGTATGCACTCACTGTCTCTGCCTTCGGTGTAGCTATACTCCACGCATGTGGGCCCGTACTCAGGTACATATATTGGTATGTTCCTCTCGTCACCACCTCTCAGTTCTTCAATCCGAATAACCCTCGTCCCTTCATCAACCCTCATCTGGATATCCCTTATCGCGCCTCCTAGTGTCCGAGCAAGGAATTCCTCGAATTCATGCATGATCAGCCCGTTTGAAGGACCGAGCCCCGACCCGATGTTGAATCTGTGTATTGTAACTGGAACCTCCATGTCAAACTGATAGTAGGATCTTGATGGGATGTCAGTGAGATGTAGGATGCAAGATTGTGTGTTCTTGTGAACACGGTCACCGAGTATCTTTACGCCTTTCTTTAGCCCTTCCATTGGATCGGCCTGTCCCATGTAGAAGAGGCGATCAATGACTTGTAACGCAGCCCTCTTTCCATATGAAGTCATCCGTCTGAGGGGAAAGACTCGGGCCGCAGCAGAACTGTACGTGACAATGGCTAGCCGATCTATGGGCCGTAATGAGAAGACCACCAATGCCATTGCCTGCTTCATGAGCCTCAAGTGTGGACCATTTGGGCTTGCAACCAAGACCAAGTCAGTTGCGGGTTGGTGGGCTAATTTGACACTGAGATAAGCTCTGTTGTTGGGTGATTCAGCCATTGAAGATGAACTCGAGGAATGATGAGATGAGGTCCCACAATGGTGGCATGGACCAGAACCGGGGACTTGATGTGGGCACGGATTGAAGGTGGGGTGAGTGAGAGGGACAGTCAGGAGAGAAAGATGGAGACGGGGTTGGTTGCTAGTGTGGTCAGGCTCGATGGGGTCATCATCATCGTAGCGAGCAGAACGCAGAAAGGAGCGTCTATGGACCCGAGAATTGGCAATGGAGTCATCAAGGATCTGTAGAATGGGATCTGCCTTATTGGAGTGAAGGGAACATCGGACATTGAGGTTACGAGGAAGCTGGGTCCAATTAGCCCGGCAAATGGGACAAGTGACACTGCCATGACGAACATTGGATGAAATGCAAGCGAAATGGAAGGCGTGAGAGCACTGAGCCGTGAATATTGCCTGCCCTGGGCTGCCACCCGAGCTGTAGTTCAACGGATCAAGACATATCGCACACAATGTCTGCCAAAAGCATCAGAGAAAAGGGTGTAAGAAAGGAAAGTGATTTTCAACATATGTTCATTCAACCATTCTAAACATAATTATAACTACAAATCATCTGGCTGTATGAAATTGTTGGGAGTGAATTTCATAGCAAAAATAGAGCATCACACGAGCAATTCTCTCACATATGTACACAAAACTCTTTGATTTATGAATCACAATCTCTGGCTAGATTTATCACCGACAATAAAATTCAACGGATACTTTGTGTGGTAGACTAATCTTTCTCCATTACATAATTGTGAAAGTGAATGCTGACAATTTTTTGCAATAATTAAGAAAACACAGGCAGTTTTCCTAAATTTAGCATAGTTTACAACTTAAAAAACCTCAGTTCTTGATTGCTACTATGTGAAATGAGAAATGCAGTAAAGACAAGCTATGGTTCAACAAATTAGGAGAATGAGGATGAGGAATAATGAAAGTTTAATGTATTAATCATGTAATTAAGAGGTTTAAGCAAAGGTAATTAAAAGATTGAAAGGGTGGGTACCTTATTAGAAGAAGGGCTGGTGGTTGAATTGGGTTGCCTGGCAAATTCCGATGAGATCTTCTTGCAAGCAACGTTTCTCCGATGATTTTCCGGCAGAGAAGAATAATTAGGTGAATCACCAAATATCTGTACAACAAATTCAGATACAAATTAGAATGAACACCATTGTCAGAAATTGGAAGGCTATAACAGAAATCTTCCAGCCTCAAAACATCACACGACATTGTCAGCCCCTCACAGATAAAGCAGATACTTGAAAACAAGATTAAAAAAAAAATCTCTGTAATTCATTTCAAGAATGTGGTTGCTAGAGAGAAAGAGAGAGAGTTACAGTGGTGGCAGAAGAGCTGTCAACATGGGGTTGTCTTTGGCAGAAGGAGCCACATGTCTGCACAAACATTTTCTTGGCGGCTTTCTTGAACTTCCATGACGCGCCACCGCCTTCTCCGCCCATCTCGGCCGCCACCACCACCCCAATCTTGTGCCTATGTAAAACTGTAAACACACACAGACAGACAGACACGAAAGCAGCAGCTTTTGAGTGTTGCGTGAACCAAGAATTTCACGCAAATGGATTGAAGCAGATGGAGATAACTAAGAGCTCAAAAGAACATCTCTCCCATCTTCCATTATTTCAGTTCACCACACACACATTAGTCCTCCCTCTCTCTCTCTCTCTCTCTCTCTACCCTTCTCTCTCTAGACACCAGTTAATGCGCACTGAGAGAGAGGTGTTCTACTTCTACACTCATATGATTGAAAAATATGGGGCTCTACTGTATCCACTTTTGTGGACTGCTACTGCTAATAAATACAACAATCCCACTACCCACATTTCATCTTACTTTGCTTTTTTACCATTTTCATCATCACTTTATCAACTCAATTCAATTCCTCACAAAACGGTAGTGGAGTACGTCGTTTAACAAAGAATTTTCAACTTTTACTCTTTCTTTCTTTTCATTCCCAAGAAAGGGATCCTTCCAATTCTTGTGTTGATATCTGAGAAGTAAGTAATTAGGGTTGGTTGTCCCATTTTATCATTACTATTAACCCAATTCCACGCTCCACTCTGGCCTCCTTTTTTTCTTTAATTCATTCATCTCCACTATATTCTTTATCTTCTTCTCTATTTAATTATCTTCTAATCTTGCACTTTAAAATATTTTTGTAATCAATATATTCCAATAATGATGAGTAATAATTTCTGTATTTATTTGTTCCAAAATTTTGTGTTATAAAATCCGTCCAACTTAATTGGGTAATCGGCAGTGTCGAATCCAAACTTCGATGTGACCAAAATATGTACCTAATTTTGTTTTTCCCTTTATCAATACGATTACAAATATTTTTATTTATAAATTTCCCCAACATTATTGAGCAATTATATTTCAAGAATGGTTGTCTTGGTAATGTCTTAAAGCTAATCGGCTGTGCTATTTACGTTGTATCCACATTTGCAGACAAAACTTATTAATGGACAAACACAAGTCCTCTCTTACCAAAACCCAACTCGACCATTTTTAATTACCCCACTTTTGTCCCTTCAATTTAACTGCATTTATGTTATGATTCTATTTCTCCTGCTTCTTTCTTTCATTTTACAGCACTGCAGATTCAATTATTCATTTTCTGGAATCCATTTAATATACATTCCCATCTCGATTCTTGAATAACTAAAATGTTTCATGTATGTATCTTATACAATAGTAGTATCAAGTAATGTTTATGACAATTGACACTTGAACACTATCTGTAGAACATTTTATGGAGACCCTAATGTTATCTAGTCCTATCTTGAATATTGTAAGTTGACTCTCATTTCTATGGACAATCATGATCGTTTATTCCAAATCGTGTTTTATTTGGTGTTCCAATATAATCCCCACATGCCACGTGTAAAATATGACATCACCAATGTACACTTATCATCTAATGAACACAATAAAAAATAAGATGAAACACGGTTTGAAATACAGTGATGTAATTGATAAATGGTTGACGGAACATAATCTCCTAAAAAGCGAATAATATGACTCAAATTGTTGTTTAATCCTACATTGATTATCCCTTTAATTATTCGAGGATAAGATAAAGATTCTTAATTAACATTTAAAACCCCACATTTGGTGCAGATTTATAATTATAATCATGATCATAAAATTGTTGCAACAAATCATGGCATATCATGAAATTTGGATGGATAAAAGAATAAAAAATAACATTACTCTTCATATATGACGTCACCCCATGTTATAAAATATGGAGGGAGGGGAAAGTGATCCAGATTGTTGAAAAATTGGGCTCACAATGAAATTAAACATTTTTGTGGGCCAAAGAAGGGACAAGTGGACTCCACCATCCACGACCTGTCTTTCTACTTTACTCATACACTGCAATAGCAATAGGGATAAGCCCACCCTTTTATTTTATTTTGTTTTCCTACCAAAATTTAAATGATTCAAATACTAAAATAATTATTTATGTGACAAGCCTATTAGATCTGGAAGAAATAATACTGATATTCAATTCTCGGATCATATTATCCCCATGAAATTACTCACTGAATTTTGGATGAAATCATCTTATAATCAAGTTTTATGAAGTAAATTATTGTTTAATTTATTAATTTTGATATCGAATAGAAAGTAATTATTTATATCTGAACCCTTTTATAAGATATTATTTACTGCATTGGCCTTTGGCCAATTTGAGAAAGAAGTCGAGTGTGAAACTAATTCAAAATCTTGAATAAAATAAAAGGCCAGTTTTAGAAAATGGAAATGGAGAGTTCTCATAATCTTAGATATGAATGCTTGTTGGGTTTATCCTTGTGTTGAGGGAAGTAGTGAGAGTGAGTGGCAACTAGAATCCTCTCCCCCATATCGTGTTTTATATGATATTTTAATATCACGTCAAGTGTAAAAGATGATATTATCAATTTACACATGACATGAATTGAAAATAATAAAATATAAATTTTAAAATAGAGTAGTCGAGGAAGTGATGTCCAAATTTTAACTTATACAATTTGAATCTCATGTCAGCAATTGAAACCCGAAAAACTCAAACATATCTCAAATTGAAGCACGTGTTAAGTGAAGTGTTTTTGACATTACTGTCAAAAGTTCATGTTGCCCTAATTTCGTACTTTTTTTTAAATGTAATTAACCCTATTTATTATTTGCCCCAACTTCTGAACTTTTCCTAGAAGTAGTATTGTTTTCCAAAATTATGAATTTGAGTTATGGATGTTACATTTATTTTAAACTAGTACTCGCACCCGCGCGATGCTCGTTTTGTGATATAATGTTGGTAAATATTAATTATTTCATAATATAGCGTAAGTAATTTTAATATATAAAAGACAATATAGTATTTAATAACTAAGAAAGTATAAATTTGCTTAAGATAATTTAATTCACAACAATATATTGATATTATACACATCCAATTCACTAATCTATGATTAATACTAAAAACAAAAGTATCAATATCATGATCTTCAAATCAAAATTGGAAATTCGATCTACCTGTAAAGTTTGTAAGTTTTTTAAAAACTTATTTATACACAACAATTATAGTCGAAACTTCTTTTTTTTATCATCTGTGTAATTACAAACTAATATCTTCAGTCACTTAAATTAAATATACTAAAAAAACTAAAAAAATTATGAATTAAAAATCAAATTCAATTATTAAAATTAAATACATGTGTGTGTGAGTATGTATATATAGAAACATTACACAATAAAATTAGAAATTTTACGTAGGAACTTGATGCAAGCACTGTCAATTATGTATTTTCAACCTTTTATTTCTAAATAAATTGAATTATAATTTTTTTATTAATATCGCTTAACATCGAAGATGTCAGATAATTATTCCTTTATAAGTATCACGTAAATTAATTGATATATCAAGACATTGATCACTACAATTTAAGCTCAACACAAAATCAAAATGCAGTAGTAGTCTACAATCATGATGATGTCAATATAATTAGAAACTAAGCACATAATTTAAATAATCAGGTGAGTCATATCAATTCAAAATGTGCACTCTCATATAAAAATATACGAAGTCCTAAATGTAATGGAAAAGGCTAAAATTTTATTTGATTGTGAGTATTTATAATTTAAAAAATATTTGAGATGACATATAATTCAGACTAAATACATATTATATATACATATATGTATATACACACATCTTTAATAATGTTATATTTATTTATTTAATTTATATATATTATTATGGTATAAATTATCCCCATGCAAATTAATAATTATTATTGAAATTATTGTTTGGATATCTATTGTTGATTTTTAATAAATTCTTCAATAAAAATTAATTTAATTAAGATAGATAAAATTAGAATAAATTAATACAATATTTATATTATTAGATCAAATGGATTAAATATATAGTAAAAAATGCAAAATAAAAAATTTGTTGACGGGACACTTACAAATATTAATTTAAAAAAATACTTAGAATGACATATAATTTCACACTAAATACATTATATATATACAAATATGTATATATACCCATCTTTAATAGTGTTACACTTATTTAAAAATTATATTTATATTAAATATGATACAATTATCCTCAAACAAATTAATATTTATTATTGAAATAATTGTTCGAACATTATCTATTGTTGGTGTATAAAAAATTATTCAATAAAAAATAACTTCATTAGTATTAATAAAATAAGAATAAACTAATACAATATATATTATAAATTGAATGGACTAAATAATAAAAAATAAAAAATAAAAATATTGTTGATGTGACACTTTTTTGTTCAGAAAATAGTATTTCTGTATCTCAAATTTTTCCTCTATAATACATAGATACATTTATCTATTTACCTTTTATTTTGAGTTTCTATACAATAAATATAAAATTAAATGTATTAAATATTTATATTTATGTGTTTGTTTACTAATAAATTCAAAATAAAAGTTAATAATGATTTCTTAAAATGGAAATATTTAATAAATGAGACATTTATTGTAGCTATTTTTGCCAGAATATTCTGCTTATATATATATATATATATATATATATAGATTCAAACAATTTCAAATTTATTTAGGAAAAATAGAAAGACGAGCCGTTAGGATTTAAATTTGAAGCTTTTTAAGTTTTGGCATCAATTCTTATAATAAATCATCATCATAGGTTGTGGTCATGCCCACCCTTTTCTCAACTTTAAAGTCAAACTCAGCTTAATGAACACAAAAGCTTCTCTCTCTCTCTCTCTCTACATAATTTCACAAGGCTGATTAGAAAGGTACGTGATTATATAATGTTGTCGTCTATTATGATTAAAACTTGCTGTAATTAAGAATTTTATGTGCTGATTTTAACGGCAAGTGAACCCAAATTATTCGGTCCTGATTTGGAAGCAATTAGTCTGGAAATTGATGGGCCAACATGTTGAAAATGAGAATTTACTGTCTCAATAATCAATGACCCCAAATTCATCTTCCCAAAATTTATTCAAGTACCAAAATAAGATATGTACTAATTTTTGTAAGGATATGATCTTTTAATCGACATTGTAAGATATTACTAAATGACCTTAAATTTGTGGTACTTATATTAATCCTTAAATTTAATATCATAGGATAAGTAAATTAAGAGTGGCACTTGTGTGCCTCAGGGCATGGTGCCCCCAAATTAATTACTATATGACGTTAAATATATACTTTACAGGTATCATGTATATACTCTTCAGGTATCACATGCATACTATTATACATATGATACCTGTAGAGTATATTTATAACACTAAGAAACATAACATCTATAGAGTATATATATAACACCTAAAAAGCATGCATATAACACTTAGATCTGTGTCCCAGGGGTATATAAGTTTTTACCGTAAATTAATTTCCTAGACATTTTAGCTAACGCATTAGTCTTATAAATGTGTCCAAATCATATACTATTATAATTTCCTAGGATCCTAATTTAACTAGGCAAACGACGATGTAGTTCTTTCACCTAATATTCTTAAGCAAGAAATATAGATGGTTGTTTGGAACAAAATTTAGTGCAATAAAAAAAAATTCCACATGCATTATTATATTTTTGATTATTAAAAAATTGTCAATCATATTCATGCCCTATTAACAGATTCTCATAAATAAGAATGCTTCATGATTAGGTAAATAAAGAAGTTCGATTATGTACAAAAAGAAAACAATATAATTAATCAAAAGAGATATTTGATGATCGTTTTCAACCATTTTGTCTAGTACTAAAGTTTTGGCCATATGTATGATCTTCTAATAGTAAGATGTAACCTCTTTATACATATAAAGTTATTTCATTTCTTGTATTTTCACAATTATGCAAAGAAGATTAATTATAAAAAAAGGTTGAAAAGTTGAGTTGAGACAAATATTTCCGACTTAATTGATTTCATCTAACTTTTAATATAGTGTATGTGTTTGATTGATGTTCGAACATTAATGAACCGTAATCAAATCAACTTTAACTTATATGTAAATTCTAATTGTTCTTTATTTAATTGAACTGAAATTTAAATACATTATCAATCTAAAAAGTTTAAACAAAATTTTCATCAATACTTGATTAAATCATCGGATATTGATCAATATAGTTGGAAGACAAATGAAATGATTATCAATTATGTCGAAAATTACCTCATAAAGTTCAGATCTATTATTCTCAAATTACCAGACATAAAGCTTAAAACTAGAAATTATTTGAAGAGTCTCATTTATTTCAAACATGAAATGCACACAACCACTAACTAAGAAAATTTGATCTCAAAGAAAGAAAAGAAGAGGATTTTGAAAGTGGGAAAAAGTTAGTAAATGGAATAAGTGGGAAAAAGCATATATTGACAGTATTATAGATCTTCTTTTATGAGAGAGCCCTATTTTCCTTCACTTTATTTTTGTTAATTCTTTTTCTTTATGTAACTGACAAATAAAGCTTTGATGATGGATGGGTCCCACTCTTGTCCTGTCCCTCTAAAGTCTAAACACCATAGATTTCCCCTTGTTTTTCGAAAAATGTATAATAATTTCGAAATATAGTATGTAATAATCGAGGCATATAAAAAGCTTTTTGTTAAGTTTGACCTGGTCAAATCATGCTCAAAATTGTTTACAATTTCTAGATAGTGCGTCCATTTCATTACTTTTATTTTATTACATAAACTAATCTATATATTTTATGGTATGATCAAAATGTTGGCAAACGTATAATATTAAAGGAAAATATTATTTTATAAGCATATTAATCCCTATATGTTAATATGTTAATGTATAAAGTTCACTGTATGTACACTATGAACGTGGCATATACACAATTAAACGAGGGTAACTCCATTTCCCATTCCAACTATATTTGATGATTTTACATTTTTGATTTAAATTTTGAAATAAGTATTTCTGTTGTATGAATTTCATAATGCATTTTACAATATTAGGTAAATTTTGGTCGTTTATTTAGGATGCGTGTATGGTTATAATTTGTTCAATCTCATACATTGAACCAAATTCAAAGTTCATATGACAAAATGCAACATTTAAGAGTTTATATAAAAAGAAATGTAAAACTATATATAATTTGGATGAGAAAATGTTTTTAACCTTTAATGAGATAACATGCCCATTCGGTTCCGAACGGAACCGGCGGTTCGCGGTTTTGGGAAGGCCGAACCGGATGGGCTAAGGTTACGATTCCGGTTCGGGAACCGCCGGTTCGGGCCGGTTTCGTTGTTGTTTTTTTTTTTTAACTTTTTGCATCTCCAATTTTGATTTTTAATACTTATTTTAGAATAAATTGATATTTTAGAATACAAAATATTAAATGGGAGAGACTAACAATAATTAAATGAACAAACTTTTGTCTTTTGATAAAAAAAATTGGAAAATTATTACAAATTTACAAGTTAGAACTCTATTTAAATCTATAGACTAATCACTAATGTAGTATAAAAAAAGTCTATTTATTACAACTTTTCAATTATCTAATACAAATTTCAATTACAAATTTACAAATTACAAGTCAAAAAATTGATATTACAAATACAAACAAACAAGTACAATATTAAGGAATGAAATCAAATGAAATGAAATAAAAGATATAAGGGAAGGTGAAAAAAAATTGAAAGAGCTTGAGTTTCATTCTAATTTTGGAATTGAAATTCATTTCCAAATTTATAATGAAACTGTCTACGCATCCTTAATTTATAAAATTAAGGAATCAAAGCTCACGTAGTTCTCTTACCTCAACTTACCTTCTTCAATAATTGTCGAAGTTGGTTGGTGTGCCACCGGAGGATGATGTGTTCGAATCGTAGCCAAACAAATCGGGACCACCGTCGTCCAATGCCTCGGAATCGAGATGTTGTTGACGTGTGGCGGCTTTGCACCAATCCTCAAGGAGCATAATGTTTTGCACATTCTCCTAGGCCAAGTTTGCTCGTCTCGGAGTCAATGTGTGCCCCACAATGCTAAATGCATGTTCAACAGAGACTGTCGAGGCGGGACTTGCAAAAAACTCCTTAGCAATAATGGTTAAAATAGGATACATGGTGGTCCTTCGTGACCACCACTTCAATAAATTTAAAGGGTTTTCAAAAGCAATTGATTCAAAAGTGGCACCTAAATAATTATCTAATTCTTGTGATGAGGGTTACTACTTCTAGCTTGTTTTTGTGTCCTAATGTCATAAAAGTTATAAAATTGACCAAGGGTCGGTCCAAAGGTAGATAAAGAAGATGAAGAACTACTAGATCCTACATTTGGTGGAGCACCTACATTTTCACTACTACTAGATTCACTATACTATAAATTGTTTTGTATTCTCTAAATAAATCATACAAATATCTTTTAGCTCTAACAACTACTTCCCTAGCATTAGACACATAATCTACTTCATCATAATCGTTTATTAATCCATGTGGAAACAATGCATTATAATACATAGTTAATAATTCTTCTAAGTCATCTTCTCTAATCCTAGGATCTAATAATTTAACACACAAAAAGATGGGGGGTATTTCATGAAAATATTTTAACCATTTTAATCTCATCATTATAAGTACATTGCACAAAGATTCATCATCACAATAAGCGTTTAAGAATTAAAGCAATTTTCACACATTGATCTAATGCTATAGGAAAAGTAGGAGAATAACATCCACTAATGTCCTTAGTTGCTTCTTCAAAAACTTTCTAACATTTCTATCAAATTTATACAAGAATCTCATGTCTCGCTATGTAACATATAGTCATGATCACCCATTTCCAACAAAAAAAGCACATAAAAGGTCTTTATATTCATAAGTATCTTGAAGCATATAATATGTAGAGTTTTACCTTGTCTCAACATCTCTAACGAATTTTCTAACTTTCATACCATTATCCTTACAAAACCTAGCCCATTGTTTATGTCTGTTAACGGAAGAAGTTAAAAAATTAATTGCTTTTCTAATTTTTTCTAAACCTTTGGCTATACATTTTAAACCATCTTGCACACATAAGTTAAAAATGTGAGTCATGCAACGGGTATGGAAAAATACACCATTCATTGGAGGTTTACAAAATTCAACAAGGGTAGGTATGCTAGCAGTATTATTTGATGCATTATCAAAGGCTATGACAAATATTCTAGTTAAACTTTCATAATCATTTAAAACTTTAATCATTGTTTGAGAAATATGAATAGCGGAATGTTTCTTATCAAATTGTAAAAATCAATTAAACATTTTTTATGATCTCATGCATTATCAATCAAATGACAAGTCATACCCATATAATTATTAAATCCGTAAGGATCCAATAATCACAACAAATAGAAAAATTTGTTTTAAGTTTACCTAACTCTTGCATTAATTGATATTTAAATTCAGCAACTCTTTTACTAATATCACGTGTTTGAGTGTTCCTATATATAACTCTAGTAGACGGTTGCAAATACTTACTAATATGATTAGTATAGGTTTCATCGCATGAATATCCTGGTGGAAGATGTTTCATGTCAATCAAATCACAATTTCATTTCCTCCATTCTAATTGACTAAATTTAGAAGTTAAAGAATCCATACCTTGTGATGAACCAGTAAATCCTCGTACTTGCGTTTGAGACCGATCCAATCCTATCTTGTCCGGATGCTTCTTCACGACATGGTTGGTGAAGGTTCCATATCCCCCTCCATGCTTGAACTTGTATTTATGCGAACAATGGTTGCAAGAGACTATGTAGTCGATACTATTAGGACATTGCTCCTTCCTAAAGTGGACGAAGAAAATGTCACTTCGAAGTGATGATGCGGCTCTAGTTGTTGAAGTGGTTTGAGTAGGGGCACTTTCTTCTTGTGCACTTTCTTGTGTTGTAGGCGGCGGCATCTCATCTTCACTTTCGGCTAAGACGACTTGGATTTCAGGGCCCAAATCCACATCTTCACCCAACCATTCATCAATGTAAGTATCATCATCTCGTGGAGGAGGCATGAAACTTTTACCCTTCCCACGAGATGTAGATGCCGATCCTCTTCGAGACATATTTGATATGTAGGAGGAAGTAGATAAGTAAATGTAGAGAAGCACAAATGTAGAACTAAAATTTGATCTATAAGCTATGAATTAGAACAAAAAATTCTTAACTAACAACTTGAATTTTGCTAGAATTGCAAGAATTGAAAGAGAGAGAGAGAGAGAGAGTAAGAATTGAGAGAGATAGAGCAAGAGAGATGTGTGAAAAATACAACATTTCAACCTCCTATTTATAAATTTCAAAAAATAAAAAAAAAAAAAGAAAATTGGTACGCTCCTGTTCGAATCACCGATTCGGTGCCGGTTAGAAGATTTGGACCGCTGATCTCCAACGGCCCGTTGATCTCGGCCGTTTAATTCAAAATTCTTCAAAAACGGCGGTTCGAACCGCCGGTTCGATTCTGATTGAATCGGTTTTCAACGACTATTTTGCGTGGGCCGTTAACTACTAGAAAAATTGGCTATAACTACATTAATTTTGTGACATTTAAAAATAAATGTCTTGATAGGGGTCCATTTAAGACATTTTATTAACTGGTATCTATTAAGACACTATGACTACAATAATAATAACCTTAATAAGGCACTACAAGTTACATGTATTATATTAGTATCTATTGTGACACTTTCAATAATATTATTCTTTTAACAATTTATTTTGTAATGCTATTATTAAGACACTAAAGTAAAATGCATCTATAAATTTAATTAAAGTTAAAACCTCTATTAATTAATTAATTGACTAATTCTCGACTACCAACTCCCCACCTCATTCGCCACTCCCCAACCCATTATCCTACTGCTGCCAACCTCCATATACTCACTAAAGATCTCAAATTGCGTATTTGGTAAAATTGAGTAAGCAATTCCTTTCGATTTCAATTCCAGTTTGTTTTGCATAATAGGAGATGAATTGTATGGATTGCCAACATTTTATTCAATTAGGGAAAACAAATTGACATGTTTTGATCTTTGAATCAACTTTAAGGGTTTAGTTGTTAAATGTTCATTGAATTTTCTATGATGATGTTCATGTGTTCCATTATTTCATTCTCTTTTGTTTCTTTTGAATTTTTAGGTTATGGGAGTAGATGAAAAATTCTTGAAATTTTATAAATGCTAGGACTCTTCTTATCTTGTGCGACCATATGATTCTCATTTCTCTTCTGATTATTGTTAAAATTGCTAGAAGTTTCCATCAATTTGACAATTGTTGCTCTGCAGAAGAACCACAACAAGGTACCTTTTATCTTTTTTTTTTTTCTCTGTTTGCTTTCCGATTAATTTTTCACGGATAAGAGATTTTTTTTTTGTATATTTGCTTATTTTTTCAGCGTGTCAATGTGTGTCTATCTCATTAATTTAATGAAGAGAAAATGAGGTACATTATGTTTAGATTTATTTTATTAACTTGCATCTTATGTGTACCCTTCTGCATTTGATTGTTTACGTGAGTGTTTTCAACAACTTTCAATTCGATTTTAATAATGCTCATAATATGCTTATTTTTTGAAGTTTATGGAGGCCACGAATGTTAGCAGAGACAAAGAAAAAAGGTGTACAAGGTCACGGTCAGGTGTGGATAAATTTAAAAGAAGTTTAGAGGTTCAAACTTGATGGCGATCCTCGATTTTGCATCTGATTAATTTGTGTAGTAGCTAGCTAGTTTTAGTATTATGTAATACTTATCAAATGTAAAATATTCTTAATTTTTGCATTTTATGTTTTTAATTGTTTATGGAATGATTTCGAGAAGAATTTGATATGGATTCCAATTTTTTTATTCAACTTTGCATTATATTAAAACTATTTATATAAAAAATTTATATAAACACTGTTATGGAATAAAATGTTATCTATAGCTTTAAAAAAATTAACTAAGATGTGAAATAGGAGCTAGAAAGCTTCGTAATTAAACATGAAACTCAATTTTAACAATATATATATTTGAAAGTGTATTAAAAATTAAATCTATTAATTAAGATATGTATAAATATCTTTTCAATTTTTTAATTAACAAATAAATAGTATGATAAATACTTTAGAAGACACTTATGAATGTCATCTTAGATAATTTAATAGGACACTTAAAGATGACTTATAATAAAGCTTATAAAGACATTTCAAAATGCATTAATAGGATGTCTTTCAATACATTTGAGCTATTGCTACATTAGAATAGAAGACACTTTTAGAAAGTGTCATAATAGCTTAAATGTATTAATATATAATCTATTAGGACATTTTTTGGTGTCATGTAAAGGTAATTTTGTAGTAGTGAGGCTACTTGGCTTTGAACGTGAGTCGTCCACGTGGCAGTCTGAAATAAAAAACAATTATTGCACAAACCGGCTGTTTAACCGTCGGATGGAACAGACGGTTAAACCGCTGGTTTTCCGGTTTCAAATATCACGAACCGTAACCAAACTGTATATATACGATTTCCGGTTACGGTTTGGAACCGGAATCGGGTCAACGGTTCCCGAAATTGTTGACTGCCAGTTCGAACCGGCCCTGTTCCGATTTTCGGAACCGTTTGGGCATGTTTAAGATAAATTAACATGAAAAAAAAGTAATAATAATAATGTGTTAAACCCATATCAGTAGCTTATGAATAAGAAACAAAAATCTCAACTTTGTGGGTTTCACAATAAATATATGATTACAATTTGGAGGAGTCAATACACAATTAATAACTTATTACATTATTATTAATTTCAAAAATGAAATATAAATTATAAATTGTAGAACTTTGTAACATGCTTGTGAAAACTGAAATTTTTGGTGTCAGTTTAAACTCATATTTTGTCATTAATATAATGGATGATCCTACCCTCTAATGATTGTTAGCCAGGATTTGCCTTTTTTCTCAAATTATTAAGTTTCCCAAAGAAGTTCAACTTAATAACAATTAGAGTTTTAAACTAACACAGCTTTTAATGTATGTTTATAAATTATTCATTGATATATGTAAAACTGTTATTTAATTAATTGGTATGTGATATATAATAACAGATTCCAGCTTTGAAACTCAAAAGGAAAAGAAAAACTGCTTTGAATATCCAATTTGACTGGATATTATTCTTCTTCTGTCACAGTGATTTATCTGCTTTTGGAAATAACATTTCTTGAACGTGTTCAATAGAAATTAATCAATTGTTCATTACTAAAGTTAAAGTTATTTTTTTAAAAAAAAGTTAAGGAGCAGAAGGAAGAGATACAAAAAATTATAAAATGTGGTATGTAATCGAATTCTGGTCTTCATAATGAGATATCACTTGACAATAAGGCTCGTGGTTAAAATAAAAACTCAATAGAAGTAAGTTATTAAATAACAAAAGAAATAAGTTGTAAACTCTCAACACTTATGAGATTGAAAATTTGATATGAGTTTGATTGTAAATAGTTATGTCTATTGAAATAATATTTGTGCAATAAATTTATATAAATTTTTTGTCATATTAGAATTGTAGTTAACATGGTCATCGCTAGTTGAAATTTGTTAAGATAACCAGGAAAAAAGTGTCAGTTGTCATATATTCACAATCTCAAATAAATCTCAAATGATACACTAATAAAACGAGCAAGATTGAGCACGTAGCCATTATTGTAAGGCAAAATATTTTGTGTAACTAGTACATGGATCTACCTGAGTCAACCTGTTCCACGCGCCTCTGATGTACGTTTTTACGTGCCCCAACGCGCTCTCACGCGCCCCCACGCGTCTGGTGGGTGAGCTCAAACCCTACCAAGATTCGCTCTAGGCAGTCATACCCTCATGTTATGTTAGAGTTACCTTCATGTTATGTTAGGGTTACCCTCATGAAGGTAACACTAACATAACATGAAGGTAACCCTAACATAACGTGAGGGTCATGCTAACATAACATGAAAGTATGATTAACATTGTTTTTTACCTTCATGTTATGTTAATGTTATTTTCATGTTATGTTAGTGTTACATTTATGTTATATTAGTGTTACCTTCGTATTATTTTAGTTCAGTGGTTTTAAACTAAAGGTATGAAATCTGGAGATGAGTCACATTAACATAACACGAAGGTAACTCTAACATAACATGAAGGTAACACTAACATAACGTGAAAGTAACGACCAAAACACGCGAAAAAAGTAAAGAGGTGCGGGCTGGGCGGGGTAGCTCAGCCCGCACGCGGCCCAGTTGCACGGATCTCAAATCCGTGCAACTGGTGCCCAGGAGAGTAACTCTTATTGTAATTCGATTGGAAATATTATTTTCTCCACCGACACTCACAATGGTTGAAATTTTTATTTATTTTCTACAAGAAACATATTTTCTGTAATTCCTAATAAAGAGCAAAGGTGGTATTTATATTTGGAAACCTATAAGGGCTAAAACATTTAATAAATACGAAAAAAGAGTAGTTGAAATTAGAAAAGAAGGATTAAAATTTTAATAGTGTGGCAGTCCAATGTTTGAAGACATGAGGTGGCCCACTCCAATCCAGGCCAGCCTCAAGCTTTGGGGCTCATCCACAACCCTACTTACTTATGGACAGCATTGCATTTGAATTTGCACCCCAATTTTAATTTGTTTTTCCTTTTTCCTTTTTCATATATTTATTGTAAAATCAAATTAAGCATTATATATTCGAAGCCAGTTGAGTATTGACTCAAATAGAATATTGAGGAAGTTAAAAAATATTGGATTAATAAGATGTAAAAGAATGATATAAAAATGGTTTAGAAAAAGAAATAAATAAAAGTCACATAAGTTCTCTACGTTACACGTTCTTATTTACAATTCTCGGATTCCGAACTTTAACTTTATTTTGCATCCATGAAGAGTTGGAAGTGTAGTTTGAACTTTGGGTTGTAAATAACAAGGTGTTGGCAAAATGGAGAATATATGTAACCTTTTTATTTAGTTAACATGAGATTTTCAAGAATAAAATGATGATTGTGTTTAAGACCATCCTCGCAAAATATACCATCGTGACAACATCAAGACGAAATTGTTAATGCCTCTGTACACAACTCTTAATAGGTAATATGTCTACCATCAACGTGCAATGATCTCATCTCCTCATTATACATAAAAAATAAATTAATCAATATGACCGATATTTAACACGTTAGAGATGAACATATATTAATATGTCCACCGTTAGTACTGATCATCTAAATATACATATATAGGTTTGAGGTTTCATACATCATAATTATGGATTAATGGATTTGAGAATGCTTTATCGTTCAATCTATTAGGCAACAATTGGACCAGTTTGGGCCAGTCCATTTTGAGTTCAACTAATTCATTTTCCAGCCCAAATATGTGAATGCAATGAACAAAAAACAAACAAAAAACCCACATATTTTATTTCTATCACAAAGCAGAGAGAGATGGGATGAGAGAAGGGATTAAGAAAAGCTTAACGATATTCAAAGAGTTTAGAAACCACATAGCAAATATTCGCAAGTTTGAGCATATTCTGATTCCTCTTCTTTATGATTGATTGGCGGTGCAAAGCCTCTGTGCAAGCGCGCACATTGCGTTCAATTCGAATCGACATTAAATCCAATTCGTAATACGATTCCGAATTCAAATTGTTGAGCATCTCACCCAGCGTCTGAATCGCCTTCTTATAATCAGCCTGGCATCTTTTCAGGCCGCTCGTCTTTCCGGCACCTGATTTGATCTTCGAGGCAATGTAATCTCCGGTATCACTCGCGTTGAGATACGCTTTGCGGAAGACTATGTCGATGAGTGAGTAGCGATCGGCGGTAGGGGCGCGGGGGTCGGAGTAGATGGCGGCGTGGCAGAATGCGAAATCTGTGGTGTTTTTGCAGACTTCCGACGCTAAATCAGGTCTTTCTGCAGCGGAGGAAAGGAGTTGCAGAGAAAGCAGGCAAGTGGAGAAGACGATACCAAAACTGGCCATATTCGATTTCGTTAATTTGGAAATAACATTTAGGTGGTTTGTACGTCGTATATAAGGTACAAGCAGTTAATGCATTCTATTCTCAACGTAATAATGACGATAATTATTGGGCGCTGTACGCATAAGTTGTTCAAAAGGGAGAAATATAGTAGTTTGTCAAAAAGGAGTTGAGTGTTGAGCTCTACTATTTGTTTTCAGCCGTTGATCTTATCCTGCTGCATGTGAGGGATGGATGGTTCAGATTTACTTTGGATTGGGATTGGGTTTGAGATTAAGTGGATTTTAATAATTTTATATTTCTCTTGAGATTTTATTGGGTAAGATCATGTTTCATATGTTACAATCAAATTAAATGATTAAAGTAAATATAGATGATGTATACTCCCTTCGTTTCAAAATAAATGTTGTTTTTTAGTTAAAAAGATGTTCTGAAATAAGTGTCATAGTAAGATAATTTCTTATAATGTATCTGAAATACTTTTATTTTCTAATGTGGTTTGTTAAGAGAAAGAAGAAGATTGTCACAACAATCAATATACTCAAATATGGATGTATCAAAAAAAAATTAAACTTTTATCATGTTTTTTAATTTTTGTAAAAAATAATAATCTTAAAACAACATTTACTTGGAAGAAAAGTATGTCAAAATTATACTTCGTTCCAAAATAAATGTCGTTTAAGTGTTTGTCACACATATTAAGAAATGTGATATAATGACCGATCCATGATATTGGCTTATTGTGGTAGTTTTTCTCTTTCCTTTTAACGAAACTCCTTAATTTGTGTATATGTGGTATTTTTGATAGATTATTAGTAAAAGAAAATGTAAAAAATGTCCACGGCAAATAACTCTTAATATCACCTTTAGCGTGTAATTATATCATCCTGCTGACCTATAATGATTTTATCCCATCACTATATGAAAAATGAAATTAATTGACATGTTGAATATGTGACACTTCCACTGTGACCACATTTAATTATATTAATATAACTACGATGAGTAGGGTAGTAGGATTGTATTAGTGAATATGCAATAAAATTTTAAGACACAGTTATATTTGTGATACAAAATTCTTGTTAAAACAAGATTTATTTTGATATCGGGAATTATAACATTTTGAGGTCCTATGACAAAAATATGGGATGAGATTCATATTGGGGCTGGTCCCAATACAAATGTAGCCCTAACATTTTCAGAATATTCGGATATTTTCTATAAAATTTGATATCAGCTATAAATAACATTTATGATTTATCCTCGATCTCAGTAATGGTAATACATCACCGATTTTATTCCATCATGCTATTATAAATTTTTATTCTTCATCATATCATAATTTATTATTTTTAGTTTTCAATAGTTAATATATCTTTAATTTTAATTAATGCGTCATTTGTAAAAAATAAATTTATTTTATGTATCCAAAAGACCATAACAAATCTGAATTTCATTTCTTTCTTCTTTTATTTCTAAATGTGGGTATCATATCCGTTCGAAATCTAAATGGGTAAAAATAGTTTTGAATATGAATGAAATATGAATTTTGATATAGTTCTTGTTTAAGGAAAAATACACAATTTTGAACGTTTTTATAATTTATGGATTTTGAATCAAGATATAGTATATATTTATATATATTAATTAATACAAATATTAATCATTATATTATAAACACACGACATTTTACAAGCTATCAATCGTGAATCCCTAGCAACTTTCTACATTCAATCAAGAAAATATAACACCTACTCTTAATTTTTTTTTCCCACAAGAGCATTGCAAAAATTCAATTAATTTAGACTTTTTGAAACATAACATTCTTCTATTACAAAAAAAAAATAAAAAATAGAAAAATACTCTCCTCACAATTTTATCTTTTTTTTTTTTGGAATGAAATAAAAAAGAAGAAAAGTTCAAATGTAGAAGCAAAAATTAATTTATGTTAATAAAAAAAAAAAAAAAAGACACCAAAATGTGAAATAAATAAGTGGCGTGTATTGCCTGGAAGCTCAAAGTCGTTATCGCAAATCTGGAGTTGAATTCATTCCTCAACACATAATTTAATGACCGTCTGTGAAATAACATTTCTTTAATAACTCAACACTCCACTGTTGAGCTATAATCAGTGTATAGAAGAATAGCATTATTAGCAGTGGTGGGGTTTGATCACATTTCAATTGGAATGCAAATGGCGGCGGTGGCTTCTTCGTCACCTGTTGGGTTCAGGAAATTTTGTGGGGTTCCAGTTTCTTCTTCTTCTGAAGTTAGCGGTCTGAGCAAATTCCACTTCAAGCCCACCATTAGTTTCTCCAAATCTGAGCTTTTTGGTGGCCATGTGTGTCTGAATCTTGAAAAGAATGTCGGCGGTGGCAATGGCCGGGGCAGATTGTCCCGTCCCCGCGTGGTTTCTCCCAAAGCTGTTTCTGATACCAGCTCATCTCTTACCTGTCTTGACCCTGATGCCAACTCCGTAATCCTCTTCTCTCTCTCTCTCTCTCTCTCTCTCTCTCTCTCTCTCTCTAATACTGTGATGTACCTGCTGCTGAGAGTAGCATTTTCTTGATCTCAGTGGGTTGTTTGTGTAATGCATTAGTTGATAAGGTTTTCTTGTCATGCTGACTATATAATGGAGTGTGAAGTTTCTGTGTAGTTGTAATGGAGTATAATTCAGTTTTTCCTGCTTTGTACATTATGCTCTTTTGCATAGGAATGAAGGATTAACATGTAACTAGAGATACTAATGAACATTTTATCAGATTCACTGAAACTGATGAGTGGAAAATGCTCGGTTTCGAATCAAGAAGAATATAATTTGACTTAGTTTAGTGAAAAATGAAGTCCATGACATTAGGAGTCTCAAAAGTTCAGAATAAACAGTCTCTTGTGAAACAAGTTCCTTGTGGGATTTGTAATTTGGTAGTAACAGAAGGGGACTTCTCCCTCGTGTTGATACTTGTGTCTACGCTTATGATATGCATCCATATTGCTCAAAATTTGCATTCGAGGTGTGATACATTGCTTGAATGTCTGATTTTAGGACCAACATTCTATATTATCGCCAATTGAAGCCGTCTTGATTGATCCTAACAGAGTGTACTAGGCATCATTCTTGGAGGTGGAGCAGGGACAAGGCTTTATCCTCTTACGAAGAAAAGAGCAAAACCTGCTGTCCCATTAGGTGCAAATTATCGTTTGATTGACATCCCTGTTAGTAACTGCTTGAACAGTAACATATCCAAGATCTATGTCCTCACTCAATTTAATTCTGCTTCCCTGAATCGCCACTTATCACGAGCCTATGCGAGCAATATGGGTGGCTATAACAACGAAGGATTTGTTGAAGTTCTTGCTGCCCAGCAAAGCCCCGAGAATCCAAATTGGTTCCAGGTAATAAGTTTTATCTATGAAACTCAATAGTCTAAAAAAGTTTTACAATCATTTCCTTTCACACAGTCTTTTGTACTGGATATTTAAGTTCATCACACATGGTATTATCTGTGTTGATAACTCATCGAGCTGCAACTTTTGCATATATTTTTGTATTCTTACATAAACAATCTTGATCTTGACTCAACTTTAGCTAAAGAAATTTAAACGTGGAGATTCTTGTCTGTATGACTGTATGCTTCGTTTTGGGATCTGTTAGGGTACGGCTGATGCTGTGAGGCAGTATCTATGGCTTTTTGAAGAACATGACGTTCTTGAATATCTGGTTCTTGCTGGAGATCACTTGTATCGGATGGATTACGAGAAATTTGTTCAAGCACACAGAGAAACCGAAGCTGATATAACAGTTGCAGCACTACCAATGGATGAAAAACGTGCTACTTCATTCGGTCTAATGAAGATTGACGATGAAGGAAGAATAATAGAATTTTCAGAGAAGCCAACGGGAGAACAACTGAAGGCAATGAGGGTAAAGTTGCAAACCAATACTATCTATTGCATGTATCTCTGTTATTCTTTTCATTTTGTCTATTGACCACATAAACTGATACCCTTTAATTTGCGTTTCGTGATTATGCAAGGTCGACACCACCATTCTAGGTCTTGATGAGGAGAGAGCAAAGGAAATGCCTTATATTGCAAGTATGGGCATCTATGTTTTCAGTAAAAACGCAATGTTGAATCTACTGCGAGAGAAATTCCCAGCAGCCAATGATTTTGGAAGTGAAGTTATTCCAGGTGCTACTTCAATTGGCCTCAGGGTAAGTCATGCTCGATGCACTACTGTTTTTGAACACGTGTGTTAAATTTCGCGTTCAAGATTGTATCTGCTGCATGTTCTTGCTTTAACGGTGTCTCTTGATCGAGAACAAGTAGATAACACAGAAGTTCTATTCTTCTTTCAGGTTCAGGCCTATCTCTATGATGGATACTGGGAAGACATTGGGACTATTGAGGCATTCTACAATGCCAATTTAGGGATTACCAAGAAGCCTGTGCCAGATTTCAGGTTAGTTGCATTCACTCTAATTTAAAGGCTTAAAATATTCCTTTCCATCACTGTAAATATGTATGATTGGTCCATCCAATGCAGTTTCTATGATCGCTCCGCTCCGATCTATACACAACCACGTTACTTGCCTCCTTCCAAAATGCTCGATGCTGATGTCACCGACAGTGTCATTGGTGAGGGTTGTGTCATTAAGGTAAGGTTTCGTTGATCCAAACAAAGTTGCAAATGATGATTCTTGAAGATTTATATAGAGCGAGATTAGTAACTTGAATACATTGTCTTAACCTCCCAGAACTGTAAGATACAGCATTCTGTAATCGGGCTTCGATCATGCATCTCCGAGGGTGCAATCATAGAAGACACCCTGTTAATGGGAGCTGACTACTATGAGGTAATCTAGCATTAAAAGTTTGGTCACTCAAATATTAATGCCTTAAATATTAACTCATTGTTCTAATACCAATTGCCTCTTGCACCAGACGGATGCAGACCGAAAACTCCTAGAAGTAAAAGGCGGCGTTCCAATTGGTATTGGCAAGAATTCGCACATCAAGCGTGCAATAATCGATAAGAATGCTCGAATTGGAGAAAACGTGAAGGTAAATTCTTGATAACTTACCATTTCCAATACCTTGGAGAACTATGTAGGGAATTATTTGTATGTTTCGAAGATCATGGCAGCTTTTCTAACATGTTTCATACCAAGATTGTGGTTGATGATGTCAAGTTATTGTTATTACAGATCCTAAACCTTGACAATGTGCAAGAGGCAGCAAGAGAGACAGATGGGTACTTCATCAAGAGTGGCATTGTCACTATCATCAAGGATGCCTTGATTCCCAGTGGAACTATTATCTAATATATCAAATTATCTGCTCAATATATATATATATATATATATATACACGAGTATCAGCACGTGCGTCACACGTGGATGATGAATTTTTTAAATCAAAATATTATATTATTATTAATCTTAAATAATAATTTTGTAAGAATATACAATATATGTTAAATTAAATTAAATTCAAAAAAAAGTATAGTAAATTAGAGTCATACTCATAATAGAACTCTATTTGAAATTTGGTTTAGAATTCTTATGTAAAATTATTTAGATATGAAAATCTAGAACTTCACTAAAAGCAATGAGTAACAGGAAAAAAAAAGAAAAACAGCTTTATTTCTGTAAACTTGGTATTACAGGTTCATGGTTGAGTTAAAGGGTGTTGGAATATCTGACTCGACAAAACGACAAGTGGGTGATATATACAACGTATTAATAATGACAATCAATGATACACGTGAGCAATGCTTGAAGCTTCTGGTACGATAAATAATGGAGCAAGTACAACAGGTGGAGAAATCCAAAAACAAGAGCTGTTTAATCAATCTATTGGTTGCTTTCATAACAGCTGTGCACCTGCCCCCACTACATTATTTGATTCACAAACATTGCCTAAAAAAGTGGCTTATGTTATGTGCATTGAATTCTTTATATTATCATACAAGGTAAAGTGTAACTACAATCTTTGGACCACCATAAGCTCTCCAACAAGTACATGGGATCAGCTAAGAATCTTTTTGCTACAATATCACTGTCGGCAAAGACAGGTTCGTACAGCTAGAAGAATGCCGTTGGACCATTTAACATACGAAATTACATGATAAAAGGGACCATAAGCAAACTGAATCAACGAACGAATATAAATTGGGAGTAGATGGGAGACTGTGTGTTGAATCATTTACAATACATGTTCGTTTCAGAAACAAGCAACAATGGGAAATGAATGGTATAGAATCATATCTATAGTTATTATGCTGTCACTAACGAATAATATAACTAAACAGCTTCTGCTTTCATTGTGAGAAAAAAAAGTCAATTGCATCAGAGCATAGAGACAGACCTGCAATCTAAACTGAGCCAGGGAGAATTTAAGGAGTGATATTGCACTCTCGCAAATACTGGTGATCATAATCTGCATACATTGTCCAATAGTTCCGGAACTTAGGTATGGCTATCTCGAGCCATGGTTTGAGGTTGCCGTTGTAATGTATGACTGCTGCTCCCTCGATATCTTTTTGAGGAACATTTGGATTATAACCAAGTCCCAGTACATGCCAAGATTTGTCCAGAGCAAATGTGCGGTTCCAAAAGGTTATCAGACCGGGTGGCAAAGTCCCCAGTTTCCAAAGCGATCTGTCATGATTCTGAACACAAAAGATGGATTTCATTGAATGCTCATTAGATAGATATACAATTCCCCTAAAGAAGTACAGGCAAAGGGTTAAGATATTGGAGAGCAGGTTTATACAAACAAACAATCTATCTGGCCTATGTTCAAATTGAATTCTCAATGTTATTATGCTAACAGACTAACAGTAGTACGATTTTGATTAGATAAACTACATATGATTAAGTCATGTTAGAGAGACAGTAAAATATCTAGCTCCAAATTGCTTATAACCACGTTACTAAATGTCAAGTACGGTTAGGTGGTGTTAAGTTTAAAGGCTTAATTTTTTACTAATTGCGATCCCAAGATCCACATGTAGTTTCAAGCATTAGTCCAAACGTACATTAAGGATATGTTATATGTGTTCAAACGCAGGTGTTGCTTGCCAGAAAGTAAATGGATCTTACCAAGTTTTGCCATTTGTGATATATTTCTGTAATATTTTGCTTCCTCCACTCGTTCAGATCGAAGATGTTCATTCCGAATGCCCAACCACAAGCCCGGGGACTAAAATTTTCAGAAATTAGAGGGTTTGAAAAGTTGAGGTAACGATCAAACCGATGAAAGCTCTCCCCACAAGTTTCAACCACGCCAATGACTTTTCCCTTTAGATCAAGAGACCAAAGGCCAGAAAGATCCTTCTGGACCACAATATCATCATCTAAGAATAAAACCTTGTCCAGCTTGGGGAAGATCTCAGGTAGATAAAACCGGAGATGATTCATAATTGAAAGATACTTCGGGTTTCTAAATTTAATGTTAGAATCAGATTCAGCACGACGACTCCTGAAGTAGTAATCAATCATTTTCGGAGAACCTAACTGCCTAAGAACTGGACTGTAACTTGAATTCAACCATGTGAATTCCTCAACATTCTGAACCTGTATAGTTGCTTTGCCTGGAGGATTTGCCAAGAACCACATTCTCATTGCAGCATAGTTGAGCCTGTCAGTTACGACATGGAAGACGTGTTTTGATGGATCCTGCTCAAGATAGAAGAAGTTAACATTAGACTCTGAAGGATCAATTAAATTATTTAAAACCACCAAAAGGATAAACAAGATTTCCAATTTACATTGAAGATTAAAGCTATCATTAATACTGGGAATAAAGTATTTACCTTTGCATGGGTAATTGTGGAGTTTATAACAACTGCTGCTGCCAATACATTATCTGAAAATAAGGCATAGTGGTATAGCTTGGGATAATCTAGATTTTCCTTGTTTGGGAAATGCCGTTGAGTTGAGTTCAACATGAAATACTCTGTAGAGAGGCGCAGAGGAAGACAGTGGAGTCCCTTAGGCATTGTCTTAGCAGTTAAGTGAGTCAAAAACAAGGTCTGTTTCTTGTGGATTCGGACCTGTTCCTCAGCCAAATGAAGCATTGCACGAAGTTTCTTTACCATGGCACCACAATCATCTTCAATTTGTTTGCCTTTCGATAGTGTTTGTTCCATTCCTCTCAACCTCACCAAAGCACTACACTCAACCAAAACCAGATCAGTTAACTGAATAACATAAAGACTCTGGAATTCTCAAAGAAGAAAGGACATATGCTTCAGGGGAGTATAACTATTAAATGTCAGGCACATTCAACAGTTGAAATCTTACTTCCTTGGCAGCTCAGAATCCTTGGTGGCATCTCCAAGTACATGTACAACTTCCTTCATGCGCAAACGCAGCTCTCTTACAAAGTGAGGATTGCTCCGAGTTGATGAGAGGGAAAGATAAACCTTTCCTCTAACGAGTTGATCCCTTAGTTGACGGATACGAGCATCTGGCAATGCTGTGCTCTCGTTCTGTTTCTCATCTCCAGCTTTCATTTGTTCTCTAGAAATATCTTTGCCTGATGTCTGGGAAGAGTTTTGTATATGTTTTAGTTTCTAAAAGAAACAAGAAAAGAGAAATACCTTAAATATATATTCATATAAACTGCATAAGGATGTCCGATATAAGCTACTAAGTCTTCTAGTAGTTATTGAAGAACAGGAATAATTCAATCAACAGAAACCTATTGTGAGATGAAACATTAAAACTGCAAGAATACGAGTAACCACTTGAACAATGACTGCTAACATGGCCATAAAGTCATAAAATTATGAGAAATCTTGCTGAATAAAGGAACGAATAGATGTATTCACCAATCTTACTATTTTTCCAGATACACTGTCAGATTTAGCCTTGGAATGACGTGACCTTTCTTTCTTCCCTTTTTTTCGTCCATCAACGTGTATATCTCCACTCAATTCAGTTTCATTAGCCTTTTCTTCCCCTGTCTCCATCGTAGCCTCGTGTGCCTGATTAGTCACCTGTTTAATGGGGTTTTCATCCAAAGACTGGTTGTCACCGCGGGTACCGCTCAACGACGATAACTCTGAATTTCCATCTACCGTCGATTCTGTTATTAATTCCATAAATAGAATGAATCATAAACCTCAACATAATTCATTAGACAAAGGCAAAAGAGGATGAAGTGAATCAAAACCTTCAGCGAGTTGTCTTGTGATGTGAGCATTTTCTCTGGATGAAGCATTAGAGTCATCTGAACTGGATTTGGTTAATTTTTCTGAATAAACTATGCCCAATGGTTCTTTCAATGTGGTAGATGATTCCTATCAGTTGCAACAGTAATTACAGAAAAATCAGAACTCAAAAGACCTAAAATTACCATAAAAACAATACACCTCAAGGAACAGAAATCAAAGGAATTCAAGATTCAATACCTGTGGCAGCACATTTAATGGCCTAACTTCACCAGCAAATGCCTACAACAAGCAAGAAACTCAAGCATCAACATCAACATATATATATATATATAGAGAGAGAGAGAGAGAGAGAGAGAGAGAGAGAGAGAGAGAGAGAGAGAGAGAGAGAGAGAGTTACAAAGGTCGAAACATCTTCCACAAATTCATCCCTCGCTGTAAAAGCAAAAAAGGGAAATTTCAAATCAATCAAGAAGGCAATAAAGAACATCAACAAGACCCATATACCTTAACCTCTACTCAAGAAACACAAACAATATGGGTCAAAAGTACAGAAACAAGAGAAAGATTGAAAACTTACAAGAAGAGGAAGTGAAATACGCTCCAAGAGTTTCAGTGTAGAGAACAATAGGGGCAAAAACAGTCACCGACAGCAAGAAAATCACTGATTTTCTTAGCCTAATCTTCATTCTTTCTATGCCTATTTTCCCCAATCTCCCACTAATGAATTTGAAATCTTCAACGTTCAACAACAATTTTCACGGTAAAACACATCAATATAAGCAAATGCGAACAACCAAGAAAAGAAATCAAGATTTCATCGAAGGGCCTCCTTTGCGAAATTCTTTTTTCCGAAAATTTCTACAAAAAAAAAAAAAAAAAACCCCACTTAAAAATCACTTTTTTACGAAGATTAAAGAAAACCCAGAAATTCAGAGTGAATTTCGGTCGATGAGATCCTTAAAAGGAGTATATCTGTCAGAAAGAATCTTCTTCACATCACTTAAAAGAACAGCCCGAGCCCGAGACAAACAGAAACTACTAACGATCTAACAAATTAAAGAATGAATCTAGTATTTTTATCCTAAAAGGAAGTAAAGAAAAACCCAGTAAAGGATCAAAGATGGGCAAGAAGAAGAAAAATAAAAAATCGTATGAGAATTACAAAATGATATAAAGAAGAGATTATGGATGTTGATCTGAGTTGTATTGTAGTGTTGTGTAATTGATGTACTGCTCTGAGGTTATATATATGGTTTTTTTTCCCGTTGTCTAAATAAAGAATAACATCACAAAAGTAGAAATGTAGATGAGCACACCATTATTATTGCTTTTATTTATTATATATAGGAAGTACACCATTATTATTATTATTATTCCTCCACCTATATATCAATTATTAGGGCTACCAAAATCATTCTTTAAATTCAAGTTACCTATACAATAATCCATAAAATCTTGATTTCATGAATATAGTTCTATGGAACAGTAGTTGAAGAAATTACATGTTTTCAATGATTGAAATATTTAATAATTTTAAAATGTGTATTTGTTGAAATTTCAGATTCATATTTTTAAGTTACCACAAGTAATGTATTGAAAATAATTATTTCCTTTACTCTCATTATTATCCTCCAAAAACTATATGTATTCTTCATTTCTTGATGACTACATAGTTGCATTGTAGTTACAAAAGTTTGAAAGAGTAAAATTGTGTCTATTTACATTCAAAAGATTCATTTGTCTTTTCAAATCAGAAAATCTTTAAAAAAAAAAAAAAATCAGTATAGTTTATACCGCTTCTAATTGACAAAGACCATAAAATTAATCTCTCAACCGATTTCACCGGAAAAATACACGGATTTAATAATAAGTATTACTGCATGTTCGATCATATCAATGTTGTATAAGGAATAAATAATAGATATTATGCTCAATAAAATTAACCAATTGGAAAAGCAAAATCACATGCAATGTGGATACACCTTGTTAGTATTAATCAAATATTGCAACTCGATGGATGCTAGCTAGTTCTTATTAAATTCAATAATGCACAAATTATCATTCCAACACTAAAATGAAGAAGAAGAAGAGAGAGAAAAAAAAAAAGGTAAAGTGAGGCCAGAAAAAGGATGATGATGATGATGATGATTATCCCTTGTTAAAACCAATGTCAAGAAGAGGCTGATCAATGACACAACTCCAAATGCAATCTAAGGGTTCCAGATCATCCACTAATAACGACCAAAAACTGTCATCATCGAAGTGATCATACAACGTTGGAGAAGCACACAGATTGTGTCCTTCAAGATTTGGTGCTAAACTCCCATCTAAGCAATGTGAGAACTTCTTCTCATCCTCATCATCCAAGTAATCCTCCCCCTTAAACACCACCCCCTCCCCCTCTTTCAGCCATGGAAAATCGAACACTCCCACGCCATCTCTGAATTCGTACCACTTGTCATCCTCCACATTGGAGTCGTTATAAACGCATTCTTGTTTCTTGGATTCCATCTTCTCCTTGTCTTCTTCGTCCCTCGTTCTCTTCCTCTGGCTCGCCATCGTAGCACGTAATATGTATTTATCTGGAAACACCAACAATTGTTTAAGAATGAAAGAAAGGTTGGAGAGAAAAAAAGGGATGTAAATGTGGAATGAGTACCTCTTGAAAGTGTAATTAAAAAAATATGTAGTTCCTGGTTTTGAGCAGAGTTTCCTTAAAAGTGGTTATATCTTTAGCTTGAAAAAAGAAGAAGGTGGTGTTTAAATGAAGGGTGAGTGATGGATAAAGCTAATTATAAAACGGTTTTAAGACAGAGTCACAAACAATCCGTACACAAATGCACACCATTCGTCACGCCTTTTACCAAGTTCACAATTCTCAGCCTCTCTTTTCTTCCTCCTCTCTATTTTCACTTTTCTCTGTTAATAACCTCTTTCCCATTTATGTGTCTGGCCACCTATTTCGATCAACTGTTACAAGAGTTTTCGAAACATACAAGATCCTCTATTGCAAGCAATTTCGATCGAATTCCACAAGAGTTTCCAAAACATACAAGATACATGTATATCGAAGGGGATTATGGGAATCATTTTTCTGTCTTTTTCTGGCACTGGGTGAATTCATGCCTGTGATTACACTTCTGCGTTGTATTTGAAACTCAGTAGAAGCCATTTTCATGTATTCATGATCTAAATTCTGTACTGTTTTATCATATTCTTGATTAGTGGTGTATACTGGTCAATTAAATAAGAGATTGAAATACGAAATAAGATGACATTCAGAGTCATTAGATAATCAAACCTGTGGTGAATGATAAACCATCATAAATTTGATTTCAGTAAATACAAGCATAGTGTTACTTCCACCCATATTCACAATAAGAGTTCACACAGATAACAAACATAATTTATGAAAAGAGAAACACTATAATTACACAGGTTTTTACATTTGGACGACATGAATAATGCAAGTAGGATACATCACAATATGATTATTATTTGCAAGTTCGATGCAAGTAATTATGTTCAAGCTTGCCATCCCCTCCTTGTACAACCACAGATGAAACGTGTAACCTTTTGTCAAACTTACAAACACATTGAAGGAGGGGATAAAAAGGTCCAAATATAATGAAGACGTATTTGCAACACAAAGTTGTGGAGTATAAACAGAAAGAATGCCTGAGCAGTGCTTATGAACAAATCTCAACTGCAGCAACCACCACCTTGAGAAGAAGAACCGTCCCTGCCACCAGACGGACCAGGAATTCCACCATAACCTACTTTTATTCCATATGACTGCAAAGAATCAAGACAGGATGGTACCATTAAGTAATAAGTTCAAATGCTTGTTAGGAGAAATGGTACTGAGGAGAACATTCTTTGAGATATTGGCAGTCAAAATGTGATGAAATAAGATGTTTTATTATGCTCTTACAGGGTATGTTTTCAATTTAATATGATGAATAGATCACTAATAAAATTGGTGGGTAAAAAGGGAACAATTTAGTGAAAAACACAATTTTCTCATCTAGACTAAAACCAAGAGGACTCAAAAGCAACTAAACTAAAAATCTTGCTCAGTTGGAGAGGGATTGCATTCTTAGCAACAGAGGAAACCTAATCATAAAAGAAGCCAACTTTTGCACGATGCAGGGTGAAGGAGTTGAAATAACAAGCTAACCTCATTTGAAACATCAAAAACACCATCTTGAATCTTCTTGTAAATTGTTGCGGCTGTTTTAATAAATGCCTGCAGATAATGTTTTGATATTAAAAAAAGTAGGGAGAAATACAACTACAAAGCCAAATATTTTCATATTCTATCATCGAAGTAGAGAAATCCCTTATCACCTCTTCTACATTCTGAGCAGTTTTAGCAGATGCTTCCATAAAGATCAACCCATGTTCTTTTGCAAACTGTTCACCTTCTTCTGTACTAACAGCCCTTCTGTGGGCAAGATCACATTTGTTGCCTATCAGCATAATTGACATGTTTGGATTTGCATGCTGTCTTGCATCTTCTAGCCAGCTAGCCAAGTGATTAAAAGTTTCCCTCCTAAAAAGTACGAAAGTCAATGAGAAAACAATAGAGGAAATTTGGTATAATCACCCTTTCATCTCGAGGTGTGGTACATGAAGGGATTCATTAACAGATAAGTAAAAAGGCAATCCATAGATAAACCACCCATGAGAACATTTTGCTAATCATCCAAAGCAGATGTCAATGTGCCACAATCCACATGAATATAGTATAAATCTACTACTGTGTTTTGGCTATCAGTTAGAAATCCATTGGTGAATTAGTAACTGTAACTGTCCTCTTTGACAGTCTGCATCCGCAGAGAGTAAGATATCTGCTAATTCAAGTACAATTCACTAATTCTCTCCATGAAATTTTGTGCAGGTATAAAGGGTGTACCTAGTAATATCATAGACCAAAAGTGCACCAGCAGCACCTCTGTAATATGACCTTGTGATGGATCTGAAGGATTCTTGACCAGCCTGTATCAACCAAATCCAGATTTAGATATTTCTACATTGATCTTTCAATAAGCCAGAATCAAAACCTTCAAAAAGAACACTTTAAACCCATGCCTATTTAGACCAATTCACAGATGTATCATAATGCACCGATAAGGACAAACTACACCATATCATCAAATGCCATAATATCACAATAGATTGGAAAAGCATAAAAGCATTAGGGAGAACGAAATTAACCGTGTCCCATATTTGAAGCTTAATGGGCTTGTTGTCAATTGTGATCATCCGCGCCCCAAACTCGACTCCAATGGTCAAGTCATGTACCGGCTGGAAACGCTTGTCAGTGAACTGTAGAAGAAGACATGATTTCCCAACTCCTACAAAAGAAAATTTCACATTAACATAAACAATCACATATTAAAGTAAATTAGCTTGCAACCCAAAAGCATTAATTTCTTGAAGAATTTTTTAAATCTCTTAATTCACCACAGCAAGGTTTTTCTAGGTCTTTCTATCAAAAGCCACTTCAGCTTATCCCAAAAGGTCAAAAGAAATGAAGTGTATTAGATCATTAAGCCTGTATTGAATGGAGAATGAATGATGACGCAGATTGGCCTCCATATAGATAGAGATCGCAAAATAGCCACTTTAATAGAAAATGCTTAACTTGGGAGCAATCGATAACCCAAATTCAATTCAGTCACCACTATCCAGTTTCACGCATCAATTCAACATGATGATATTTCAAGCAGTAACTACAAAAATCTAGACAGTACAAGAGAATAATTGCAGACGAAAAGTGTGATTTTATACTCAAGAAAACCAGAATTTCAAATGACACCAAGAAGTAGAGGAAATCATATAATCAGTTCAAACTGCATCAAAAGCCAAATGAAATCAAAACTAGATCATATTTAAACCAATAAATAATGAACAATAACGAAATTAACATCGAAGGATCGGCATTCGAGACAAGGGAAAAGGGGGGAAAAAGGGAGAAATTAGAAATTACCAGTATCGCCTATGATGATGTACTTGAAGAGGTATGCATAGGACATATTTAGGGAAAGTAATGAATTCGATTTCAGAATTGGGGAAAATAGGAGGAATTGGAAAAGGAAGGAGAATGGAAATATGGAATATTGAAGATGACAAACAAAGCCGACATAAATATAAATAATTGGGTGTATTTATATAATCAGTTAACTATGCATTTCTTTTAATGAGTTATATAATAATAATAATAATAATAATAATAATAATAATAATAATAATAGATTAATAAGGAAAGGAGGTCAAAACTTGACATTAATTGACACTCCAGATGGTTCCAGCTAAGCTAACCTAAATTATTATGTTAAAATATCTTCTTCTTCTACTACTACTACTTCTTCTTCTTCTTCCCATTTGTATTTGATGTAAAGGTCCACCTCAAAGGTGCAAAATACTTCACATAATTATTTCTTAAATAACTACTCTTACTAACATGAAATAGAACACTAATTTTCCAAGATTGAACCAAAAGATGACTTTCAAAGCTTCACATCAGGCCAAACCATCCTTAACTCTCTCTGTTTCGAATTTGCTTTTATAGTCAACTCGAAAGATGGGGACAGGCCATTGAGTTCGAAATAAGATGTTATATTCGTTTGTCGAAATCTAAACTTGATCCTTTAGTGAATGCAGCAATGATGTTTAACATGTATTACTGCTTTGCCAACAGTTTCAATCCAGTACTACTGTTGTAGAATCTAGTTCCAATCAGTTTAATTCCTGCAATTCTTTTATGCTACTAAAATCTTCATAGATAAAGGGAAAAAGCTCTTCCATTCACCTGTTGACTTGTAGCTAGAAATTGATGATTTCAACCAATCAACTGAAAAGTGATGAATCTGTTATCTTGCTATGATGCCTTCTGAATGGTGGATCATACCATTTCTTTCCAACATAAGAGAATCGATCCCATGATTCTTACCTACCTAATTGATTCAACCAGAATGCTCTACGTCTGCAAGGATCCATCACCATATATATTTATAATGATGATTAACAATCTCTTATTATGCAAATATAATCTGCAAAATCTGTCCTATTAGATTTATTCCTCAAATTATGAATTGGAATCGAATTTATCTACAAATAATCCGTCCAAGTCCAAGTGTATCTATCTAGAGTCCTGATGAAAATGTAGTTTCATGGATTTGAGCGTCTTTGAAGTTGAATTTACGCGCAATTTTTTTTGTGTTAATCTTGATAAAAATATGAGTAAATTACCAAGTCACTTGGAAGAATGCTCGACTGAAGATCTAAAAAGAAAAATCACTAGAGAAAATCTCAAGCCTTTGACAATAATCGTACTCTACCCATGTTATCTTTCGACATGTTCTAAAATTCTCTAGGTGCAATGTAACTTAATCATGATTCCTTGTTTCTTGAGCTAATTTTCCTAATCAGTCATGTCATACTACTCCAGAGATTTTCTATTACACTTGTTGTCACATCTCTATTTTATAATAATCATTACACGACATGTGTATTCGATTACATCACTATTTAACATGCGACATGTATTAAATGTTATGAAACATGTAATATAACACAAAATGTAAAAAAGATCCAATCCGTAAGAGTATTTTAGCATCTTCCATCGTTTGGCAAATCACATGCATGTGGACTGCTGCCGGCTAATTCGTAACTTAATGATAGGATGATTTCTGATTGGCATGCAATAACCTCATATTCTGTTTGCTACTATTTTGGGAGTTGGACTAGATATTGATTGCTCTATAATCAGACAAATAACTAAGCATGTTCAAATGGGTAAACAGAGAATATTTGGTAATAATTATAATGAATGGTTATTAAATTAGAAAATATATATGTCCAAAGGTCCAACCTGGGAAACTTAGGCAGCTTTGGCTCCATCTTTTGGAACTATATAATGCATCTGCCTCTCTTGTCTTTCCCTTCATCTCTTCTCTTCTCCTTTCACAATATATCTTATTTTATAAAATACTAATTATAGTACACAGGTTGGATTAATGGCTATAAATATGTAAGTGATCAAGAAAACTTCAAGATCTCATAAATAAACTAAAATCACTCCATGCATTCTTGGCACAATTTGCTGCTGCCCAGTTTTTCTTTCTATTCAATTTGCGAGCGACGTTGCTACAATTCTTATCATGATGTTTCTTGAATTACAAAAGGGTTTTGAAGGTCTATAGAAGATGAAATATTGTATGTCGTTTAATGATGACGTGACATGGATGATCTGCCTGGCTCCCTGAATGCCAACTAAGAATAGTTGTCAATATTTTCAGTTGATGATTTCTTATTTGGCATGAAGGGAGTCAAGCAGGTCAATGAACTTTTCGTTCAATTTTCTTGTGTTATCTTTTTTTTTTTTTTAAATAATCTTATGTATATGTGTTTTATTTTCATCGTTGATAAGTCTTCAATTTTTTTAGTGATCATTACTTTATACATTGTCACTCATATATAACACATTCTCTTCTGTTCTGGGACATACATTGACATTAATCTCCTCTTCTTTCGATCTTCATTGGCCTCTTCACTACTAAAATTGGTTATTATCTGAGTACTCATTTTCTATTTATTTTTTTACGATATTAATTGATTCCTTGAACTTTCTTCTTCAATTTGTGAATTGAGTTTGAGAATTTTTATTGAAGTTCTAGGATTTGTGGAGTGATTATTGACTCGACTAGTTTCTTTTTAATGAATTGTTGTAACTTTAGTATATATATATTAACTCATTCAAGTAGCGACAATTATTCTTACTTTTAGCACGAAACTATTTCATCGCAGATTTTAAGTTAAAGAAAAATTAAACAATGCAGTTTTCATTCGTTTTCAAGATAATTTATAGCACATTTTAGGCAGTAGATTATGCATTGTATCATTTTTTACAATAATCCGTATATAATATAATCAACATGCTTGATTTATGTTCTTTTGATATTTATTTCAACCAAACTGAAACTTATATCATTTTCTTTTGATATTATTACTACACAGGAAATCAGTTTCTTTTGATATACTACCATATAGCCTAGAGAGAGTTAAGCTTTGGGTATGAATCTTAGGGGGTGTTTGGCTAAGCTTATTTTTAGAGCTTATAAGCTATCATATCTTATAAGATGTTTTTAGAGCTTATAAGATGTTTAATTTAAGTTTAATATAAGTTGTTGAAGTGTTTGGGTAAATAAGATGGTGGAGCTTATAAGTTGTTAGTAATGACATTTGTGTAATTTCAATGATTAAATTTGAAGGTGTTTTGAAAAATAAGCTCTTATTTTAGAAATAAGTTGGGATTTCCCAACTTTTCAAAAAGGAGCTTATAAGCTCCTTACATCTTATAAGCTCATAAAATAAGATCTTATTTTCAAAAGTTAGCCAAACACATTTGAGGAGCTTATAAGCATTTAACATCTTATAAGTTTTTTTAAGGAGCTTATAAGCTTAGTCAAACACCCTCTTAGATGGTAACTTAGATTGTAATTAACTTTATGAGGCCCACATTAAGGCCCAATTATTTAAAATAAACGAAACGCTTCTTCCGAAAGGAAAAATAAAAATACGCTGGAAAACCGTGAAAATTAACGGTATTCTGCGCTTCGCCACGATTTCCTACAGTATCCACGTGGCATGCCGACCCAGGATTTCAATCCAGGAGGCTCGAGTCAGTTCGTATAAAAAAATGAAAATTCTAAACCATGAACATAAATATATTGCTTTGATAAATTTATTATAGTACAACATTCTCTTCTATATATATTTTTCATTTTACCGTAGTTCGTATTTTTACATTACACCTTTACATGATCTATAAAAATTACAATAAATATTAGAAAGTAAATTAAGTAAAGCAAAATGGAACTTGGTAAAATAAATTCTAAATAAAACTTCAAAATACAATAAGGATATGATTTAAGATTTGAGAGTTTAATAATGAGCTTTGTCGCACACTCTTAAAAGAAAAGATTACATCTTATTGTCTTTATTTACTCAATGTGAATATGTTCTTCACCAAAACTTAAATATTAATTATTATTATTTGTACATTAAATTAGTAATTTCATAAAAATATTTTGATTTTTTTTCTCGAAAGAAACTAAATCTTACATTACTTTAAGTAAAAATAATAATTTAACAATTTAACAAAATAAGTTTGTCAATCTCTTACCTTAATGTATAGTAAATCAACAATAATAATAAGGAAATCTATATATATATATATATATATATAAACAGAATATTCTGCCAAAAATAACTGCAATAAATGTCTTATTTATTAAATATTTCCATTTTAAGAAATCATTAATAACTTTCATTTTATATTTATTAACCAAATTATAAATAAGTACTAATATTTAAGACATTTAATTTTATATTTATTGTATAGAAATTCCAAAAAAAAAAATTAGATAAATATATCTATATATTCTATAATATTATAATAATAGAGGAAATTAAAGTTGGAAATATTTATAGAAATACCATTTTTCCAGCAAAAAGTGTCACTTCAACAATCTTTTTTTTTATTTTGTATTTTTATTATTTAATTCATTCAATTTATAATATAAATATTGTATTAATTTATTCTTATTTTAATAATTTTTTAGATACCAACAATAGATATTATCCGAACAATCATTTCAATAGTAAATATTAATTAGTTGAGGGATAATTGATATTATATTTAATATAAATATAATTAATAAATAAGTGCAACACTATTAAAGATGCGTGTATATACATATGTGTATATATAATATGTATTTAGTGTAAAATTTTATGTCATTCTAAGTATTTTTTAAATTAATATTTGTAAGTGTCCCGTCAACAATTTTTTTTATTTTGCATTTTTACTATTTAATTCATTAGATTTAATAATATAAATATTGTATTAGTTTATTCTCATTTTATTGATCTTAATTAAATTTATTTATTGAATAATAAATATTAATTTGCATGGGGATAATTTATATCATATTAACAAATAAATATAACACTACTAAAGATGTGTGTATATACATATATGTATATATAATATATATGTATTTAGTCTGAATAGTATGTCATCCTAAATATTTTTTAAATTATAAATATCTCATAATCAAATAAAATTTTCACATTTTACTTTACACTTAGGACTTTTTATATTTTTATATGATAGTGCACGTTTTGAATATAGATGACTCAACTAATTATTTCAATTATATGCTTAGTTTCTAATTATATTGTCATTATCATGATCACTACTACTACATTTCGATTTTGTGTTGAGCTTAAATTGTAATGATTAATGTCGGTCTATATCAATTAATTTACGTGATACTTATAATAAAATAATTATCTGTCATTAGACATGTTCATCCGGTTCGGCGGTTCCGGTTCCGGTTCGGAACCGCCGATTCCGGTTTCCGGAATGACCGAACCGGAACCGAACCGGGGGGAGGGGAAAACCGGTTCCGGTTCCGAAACCGCCGGTTTCGGCCGGTTTCGGCCGGTTTTTTTTTTTATCACCAATTTTGATTTTTAATACTTGTTTTCGACTAAATTGATTTTTTAGAATACAAAATATGAAATCTAACAAATAATGATTAATTGAACAAACTTTTGATAAAAAATTGGAAAATTACAACTTGAATTTACATAAAAAAATGTATTTGATTTATAAGATTCTATCTATTACAAATTTACATAAAAAAATTCTATCTATTACAAGTTTACAAGTTTTCAATTCTATCTACAAATTTGTAAATAAAAGATTGGGAAGGGGGAAAAAAAATTGAAAGAGCTTGAGTTTCATTATAATTTTGGAATTGAAATTCATTTCCAAATTTATAATGAAATTGCCTACGTATCCTTAATTTATAAAATTAAGGAATCAAAGCTCACGTAGTTCTCTTACCTCAACTTACCCGCCGGTCCAAAAGTTATAATCTTCGAAGTTGGTTGGTGTGCCGCCGCCGGAGGATGATGTGTTCGAGTCGTAGCCAAACAAATCGGGACCACCATCTTTGAATGTTGTTTCGTTAAACAAATGTTGTGAATGTCTTTTGGCTTTGCACCAATTTTCAAGGAGCATAAGGTTTTGCACATTCTCAATTGCCAAGTTTGCACGTCTTGGAGCCAATGCGTGGCCCGCAATACTAAATGCATGTTCAACCGAAACCGTCGAGGCGGGACTTGCAAAAAGTTCCTTAGCAATAATGGTTAAAATAGGATACATGGTGGCCCTTCGTGACCACCACTTCAATAAATCTATTGGGTCGTCAAAAGCAATTGATTCAAAAGTGGCACTTAAATAATTATCTAATTCTTGTGAAGGGTTACTTCTAGCTCTTTTTTGTGTTCTAATGTCGTAAAAGTTATAGAATTGACTAAGGGCCGGTCCAAAGTGAGATGAAGAAGATGAAGAAGAAGAAGAACTACTAGATCCTACATTTTCACTAGCACTTATATTTTCACTAGATTCACCACTATGTATTGTTTTGTATTCTCTAAATAAATCAAACAAATATCCTTTAGCTCTAGCAACTACTTCCCTAGGATTAGGCACATATTCTACTTCATCATAATCATTTAGAAGTCCATTTGGAAACAAGGCATTGTAATACATAGTTAATAATTCTTCTAGCCCATCTTCTCTAATCCTAGGATCTAATAATTTAGCACACAAAAATAGGGGGTATTTCATGAAAATATTTTAACCATTTTGATCTCATCAAAACAAGTACATGGCTCAAAGAATCATACTCAACAAAGGCATGAAAAATTAAAGCAATTTTAACACATTGATCTAATGCTATAGGACAAGTAGGATAATAACATCCACTAATGTCCTTAGTTGATTGTTCAAAAACCTTTAACAATTCTAACAAATGTGTGCAAGAATCCCAACAATCACTATGTAACATAACATCATGAGCATTTTGTTCCAACAAAAAAGCACATAAAACTTCTCTATAATCATAAGTATCTTGAAGCATATAATATGTTGAGTTCCACCTTGTCTCGACATCTCTAGCAAATTTTCTAACTTCCATACCATTATCCTTACAAAACCTAGCCCATTGTTTACGTCTAGCAACGGAAGAAGTTATATAATTAATTGCTTTCCTAATCGAGAATAATTCTTTCTCTACAACTTTTAAACCATCTTGAACACATAAGTTAAAAACGTGAGCCATGTAACGGGTATGAAAAAATATACCTTGGATTGGAGGTTTACAAAATTCAACAAGGGTTGGTATGCTAGCGGTATTAATTGCCGCATTATCAAAGGCAACAACAAATATTTTAGTTAAAATCTTATAATCATTTAAAACTTTAATAAGTACTTGAGCAATATGAAATCCGGTTGCTTTATCTTGAAATGATACAAAAGCAATTAAACGTTTTTGATGATTCCATGCATTATCAATCCAATGACAAGTAATACCCATATAATTATTTAATTTGAAAGGATCCTTCCAACAATCAGCACAAATAGTTAATTTTGTTTTAAGTTGAGCTAATTCTTCTATTACTTCAAATTTAAATTCATAACTCTTTTAGCCATATCACGTGTTTGAGTGCTCCTAGATATAACTTTAGCAGGTGGTTGCAAATACGTATTAATATGTTCTTCATATATGTCATCGCATGGATATCCTAGTGGAAGATGTTTCATAGCAATCAAATCACAGTTTCCTTTCCTCCATTCTAATTGACTAAATTTAAAAGTTAAAGAATCCATACCTAGTGACGAGCCGGTCGATCCTCGTAGTTGCGTTTGAGACCGGTCCAATCCCATCTTGTCCGGATGCTTCTTCACGATATGGTTGGTGAAAGTTCCATATCCCCCTCCATGCTTGAACTTGTATTTGTTCGAACAATGGTTGCAAGACACAATGTAGTCGATGTTTGAATTAGGAACCGGCTCCTTCTTGAAGTGGACGGAGAAAATGTCACTTCGAAGTGATGATGCGGCTCTAGTTGAAGTGGTTTGACTAGGGAGACCACCTCCTTCTTGTGCACTTTCTTGTGTTGTTGGAGGAGGCGGCATCTCATCTTCACTCCCCTCCAAGGCCGCATGGATATCGGCCCCCAAATCAATATCCTCACCCAAAAGCTCGTCGATGTAAGTATCATCATCTCGTGGCAATTGAGGAGGGGGCATGGGACTTTTACCCTTCCCACGAGATGAAGATCCTCTTCGAGGCATGATGATAGAATAGTAGAAATGTAGAAGTAGAAACGTAAACTCGTAAAGTAGAAATGTAGAAGTAGAAACGTAAAGTTGTAAGGTAGAAATGTAGAATAGTTGAAATGCTTCTTTGAAATAGTTGAAATATAGTAGAGCAAGAGTGAGAGGTGTGGAAAATCACCATCACACAGCCTCTATTTATAGACTTCGAAAAATAACAAAAAAAAAAGGGACGCTCCGGTTCGAACCGGCTGTTCCGGTTCGGTTCGAACCGCCGGTTGATCCGGTTTTGCATCTGGGCCGTTGTTCTCCAACGGCTCGTAGATCTGAGCCGTCCAATTTGAAAATTTTTAAAATCGACGGTTCGAACCGGTTCTGTTCCGGTTCCAACGGCTACTTCTTCCGAGCCGTCAATCTCCATATATCAAATTCAACCAGAGCCGTCCACGTGGCAGACCGCAAAAAAAAAAAAAATCGCCGGTTAAACCGCCGGTTTGGCGGTTCAAAAATTCACGAACCGGAACCTAACCGGTTATATCCGGTTTCCGGTTACAGTTTGGAACCGGAACCGGTCAACGGTTCGGTGAACCGTTGACCGCCGGTTCGAACCGTCCCGGTTCGCCGGTTTCCGAACCGTTTGGGCGTGTCTATCTGTCATCTTCGATGTTTTGGGATATTAATTAAAAATATTATTATAATTCAATTTATTTAAAAATAAAAGGTTGAAAATATATAATTGACAGTGCTTGCATTAAGTTCCTACATAAAATTTTTAATTTTATTGTTTGTTGTTTCTATATATACATACTCACACACATGTATTTAATTTAAGTAATTGAATTTGATTTTTAATTCACAGTTTTTTTAGTATATTTAATTTAAGTGACTTAGGATATTAGTTTGTAACACATATGATAAAAACAAATGTTTCAACTAGAATCGTTGTGTATAAAGAAGTTTTAAAAAAACTTATAAACTTTGCATGTTAAAATTCCAATATTGACTTGAAGATCATGATTGATACTTTTGTTTTTAGTATTAATCATAGATTAGTGAATTGAATGTGTATAATATCGATATATTGTTGTGAATTGAATTATCTTAAGCAAATTTAAATTTTCTTAGTTATTAAATATTATAATGTCTTCTATATACTAAAATTACTCATACTATATTATGAAATACTTAATATTTACTAACATTATATCACAGATCGCACATCGTGCGGGTACGAGTACTAGTAAAGATAAAGCAAGAAAAATAATATAAAGATAACACTTTATATTAAAATTACATACTAGAAATAATTGATAAAATAATAAATTAGGATTTTGTGTTGTGGAAGAAAAGAGGATAAAAATTAATAAGAAAGATGAATGGAATGATCAACTCAAATTTATAAAAATTCCCTTAAACTTTAATAATTATTGAATATTTTTTAATAAATTAAAAAATTACCGTATTATCCCTAATCAGTGCCCGTGACCCAGCTGTAAGCTGTAGGTCCGCCCCTGCCGACAGCCTTCCACGTTTTTAGAATACACATTTATAACCCCGTGGACTGGAGCGATGGAAATAGGAAAAGAAAAGCCACCCATGACATCTCCATCCACCACCGTGGCCGGCGGCCAAGAAAACCACTTCAGAATCCCAGACATCAAGTTGCAGCGTCTAGGCCACCTCACAGACTCCTTCCCGGACCTCCAGACCCACCCGAACCCGCTAGATAGCAACCCCTTTTTCCACCCTGTATCCGAGTTCTACATCACTCCCTCTGACGTCATCCTCCGCCACATCCTCCACGACCTCTCAGGCGAGTTGCCCAGCCCCGAACCCTGCCTGGCTTACCACCGGGCGGGGCCGAGGAAGCGGATCTACTTCGACCCGGGCGAGGTTCGGGTGGCCATAGTCACGTGCGGGGGGCTGTGCCCCGGAATGAACACGGTGATGAGGGAGCTGGTGGTGGGGCTGTGGGAGCTGTACGGTGTGCGTCGGATCGTGGGCGTGGCGGCGGGCTACCGGGGGTTTTACTCCAGTGAGCCGGTGGAGCTGAACCCTAAAATTGTCCATGATTGGCACACAAAGGGTGGCTCTCTGCTCCAGACTTCTAGAGGAGGCTTTGATCTAGACAACATTGTCAATGCCATTCAGGATCACGCCTTCAACCAGGTTCTGTTGCTTTTCTTGCAACCCCACCCATCTATTACAAATCTTCCATTGTTGCCACGTGTATTATTAAATAATGTATTACTACCCCATTCCAAAATAATTATTGTTTCAGCATTTTGCATATAAGCTCAGGAATATGGTAAAAAGTTATAGAATGTGGTAGGTAAAATGTTCAAGCTACTTTTTTAGCTGTAGTTTAATTATAATGAGGAGTTTTTATCTATTAACATATATAATTTGTGACGAGTAAATAAGGGAATATTTGGTATATTGGATGGAAATATGTTTTGGAATACAAAAACGACAATTATTTTGTGATAAATTTTAGTTGTTAAAACGACATTTTATTTTGGGACGGAAATTGTATGTTTATTGAAGTGTTAACAATCATATGGATAGTTGGATTATAATTAAATGAAGACCATTTGAATCTTAGCATTTGTGGGGGTTAAATTGCCAATAGGATGTTTATGTGACTTAATTGATCCAAAACGGCTTCGATGGGCTATACCCCTCAATAAATTGAGACATAAGTGTATGTACATGTTAGCAGGTATACATCATAGGTGGAGATGGCACAATGCGTGGAATGCTAGCAATATTCAACGAAATCAAGCGCCGAAAGTTGAATATATCGGTAGCTGGAATTCCGAAAACAGTAGACAACGACTTGTGCATCATAGACCGATCATTCGGATTCCAAACAGCGGTGGAGATGGCTCAGCAAGCAATCAATGCAGCTCACAGCGAGGCAGAGAGTGCGGTAAATGGTGTGGGCTTGGTCAAACTCATGGGCCGAAGCACAGGCCACATTGCCCTCCACGCGACCCTAAGCAGCCGGAACGTGGACTGTTGTCTAATCCCTGAAAATGGTTTTTACTTGGAAGGGAAAGGCGGCCTATTTGAATTTCTCGATAAACGCCTAAAAGAAAACGGGCACGTGGTTGTAGTGGTTGCGGAGGGGTCCGGGCAGGACATTATACCTAAAGCCGAATCTCATGTGGAAGAGAAGAATGAATCAGGGAGTCCTGTTTTCTTGGATGTTGGACAATGGTTGAAATCTGAATTGAAGAAATGGTGGGATAGGGATCATCCTAAAGAGCTTTTCGCAGTGAAGTATATCGATCCAACGTATATGATTCGAGCAGTTCCAGCGAATGCAGCGGACAATCTCTATTGTACTCTGTTGGCTCACTCTACCATCCATGGTGCCATGGCCGGGTACACGGGGTTTGTCAGTGGCCCCATCAATGGGAACTATGCATACATTCCAGTGGAGGAGGTGGCTCGGGTGAAGAACCAGGTTGACACTAGGGATCACAAGTGGGCTTGGGTTAGGTCTGCTACAAACCAGCCTGATTTTGAGAGAGTCCAAGGAGCATAAATGGACATGTTTGTTGATGGTAATAACTTGTGTTAGATTGTATGTTTTTTATTTCTTTTTAAGGTTAAGGAAATAGGGTGAATGAGACAAAAGATGATGTTAAAGAATCCATCCTGAAAGATGTTGTTTTGATGTTAAAAGGAAAGATGGCATAATTTGGCAGTGTAGAAGTGGAAGCCACATGTTGATGGAATTAGAGTGTGGAAAGCAAGAAAAAGGGGAAAGGAAATAGCAAAAGTAGGAGGATCAATGTGTCTTTATAATTTTGGGACGCATGTGCATCTGCTGTTGCAATTTCTGGGCCACTCCTTTTTTCCCAATTTACCTCTTTTCATCAATTATCACTTGTTTTATTTTATTTCATAAGCCATATTCATTACATGTTATATTTGTTGAAACATGCTCCAACCCTCCACATTATGTACGTTTGTTTGGGTTTTCATAAACATTAAAAACTTTGTTGGAAATTGTAATTATGTTGGTAAATTTCTTATTAAATTCGGAAAATGATATATAGTATATTAAATTAAATAGGAATTATATATATAAAAGTGTCGTTTGCACCCTCAAGTGTTTGACAAGTGGCACTTTACAATGTTGCCAAGTGTCACCTTCAAGTCTTTGACAAGTGGCACTTTACAATGTTGCCAAGTGTCCTTCCTTTAAAATTATTTATTTATAAAATATCAAAATATTAATATCAATTAAATATACACCCCACTACCCTACTATAATAAAGTGCTTGGAAAAATTAATTATGCAAGTTACAAATGTTTGTTAATGTTGTATTTTTTTTTCTTTTTTGTTTTACATGAAATATTTGGTGTCAAACTTGAATAATTGTTTTTGTCCAACATTAAAATTTCAAAAAAATAAAACAAAATTTGAAGAGTAATTCTGCTATTACTTTTTAAGGAATTAAAACAAATAAATAAAAGATATTTGAAGGTGCTAATAATATTTTACAAAAGAACATTCAAGTAGTTCAAACTCAAAAAAAAAAAAACCCTTAGAGAAAAAATTATTTAGAGGATTCAAGAAAAAAATAACATATAAATATCAGAATTTGGTAATGTCAGACATGAAATAAAATAATGTACTTTAAAATTGTAATTTAAACTATGAAACATATTGCTAATGACATTACTAAAAATAGGTGTTAAAAAAATCTTAAGATATGTGAGATTGAAACATATTTGACATTAGATAATGAAAAGACATGCAATTTGATAATTTTGTGTTTGTTTAGAAATTTTAAAGGGTATTATAAAAAGAAAATTGCTTGGAAAAAAAAATATGTAAGTTACAAGTGCTTGCTAATGTTGTATTATCTTTTTTACATGAAATATTTGGTTTCAAATTTGAATTATTGTTTTTGTCCAACATTTCAAATTGGCAAAAAAGAAAAAAAAAAAAAAAAAGTAAGCAACAATGTGCAAACATTAGTTCGGTAATGTCATGTATTAAATAAAAATAATGTACTTTGAAATTGTGTTTAAACCCTGGAACACTTGAGGGTGCAAACCACACTTATATATATAATTAGCAAAAAATAGGTGCTTAATTTTTTTTAAAGATATGTTTAGGTTAAAACATATTTAAATTTGGCAAGTATAAAAGTGAGTTATAAAAATGATGAAATTTGATAATTTTGTGTCTGTTTAGAGATTTAAAAAAGTAGGATTACAATTAATATGTCATCATATAGGGAATTATAATAAAAATATATGATGTACTGTTATTTTATGTTTAAAAAAAGAGACTCTAAAACACTCGAGAGTGCAAACCACACTTTTATATATATAATTAGCAAAAAATAGGTGCTTTCTTTTTTTTAGGATATGTTTAGGTTAAAACATATGTAAATTTGGCAAGTATGAAAGTGAGTTATAAAAAGGATGAAATTTGATAATTTTGTGTTTGTTTAGAGATTTTAAAAAGTAGGATTACAATTAATATGTCATCATATGGGGAATTATAAGAAAAATAGATGATGTACTGTTATTTTATCTTTAAAAAAAGAGCTAATATTTCAGTTCAAATTGTAAAATTGGATGAGGTAAACAAAGAAAAAAAAAATAGTTATAAGATTCTGCAAACAAATAACATGATTCGGATATTGATAATCCAAAATCCAAACGTGCACATTCAGTCCAACTACCCCATTAAACAATCGAGAAATTGTATTAAAATATTACAATATGTAACAATTTGTTAAGGCTAATAAAAAGATCACAAAAAGAACACAATTACAAAATAAACCAATACATAAAGCTAATAATGAGTGCACTTAGGACAAACATTGAACAAAACAGATGTTTTCGAGCGATAAAAATCAGATATATTATATATTTTTTATAGAAAGATATGAAAATACCTAATGCAATAATTAAAACACCTATTAAGAACTATATATTAACAATTTTGTGTTAAAGAATAAATGAAAAAAAATTATTAAAGAAAACAATAAGGCTCCGCTTGGATAGAGTGATTTCAAATCCAGAATTTGAAATGAGTGGATTTCAAATCCTTTCAAGTTTGAGTGGATTTGAAATCAACCAAAATGACTCTAAAATTAGCTCAAAATGAAAACTATGAATTTTAAATTCACATCCAACCAAACATTATCAATGGATTTGCTACAAAGGATTTCAAATCCTTACTCAAATTCACATATTCAAATGGACCCTAAGAAATATTATTTTAAGAATAAAGAAAAAATATCACACTTATGTAAAATTTTGCTATCATATAACAATAAACACTAATTATAAAATAAAAAAATGAGATAAATATTAAATAAAACCCGTGCAACGCACGGGTTCAAACCTAGTCTATAATAAAAGAATGGAAGGAGTAACCTCAAATACAGAAATAATGCTATATATAATAAATATTTATGTCTTGGACATCCAAAAAAGTGGAATATTATACCTTCTATATGCGGGTTGAAGGGAGTAATCTATAATATTTCTTTTTGTAAAAAAATAAAATAATTGATGCATTTAGGAAATGAATATAATAATAATGTTCACATTCCAAATATCTTAATTTATGTGTTTACATATCATCTCTTTCAACATAGAAAATTATATGAGCTCCATTTGAATGGATAATTATGTGAAATTGATAATTATGTGAAACAGATCATGGTATAATAATACCACTTTTTTGTCTACAAGAATATTACCACTTCCTTTTAGTTGTTTTAAACTAATATTTGTTTATGATTGATACGTTAGCAAGACTAATGGGAAATACACACAACCATGGTAAGAAAATTAGTTCTGAAATTATTGATAATTAAATACCTGAGTTATGAACCCATTGAAACAATTGTGGTTGGATTATATTGTACCAACAGAGATAATAGAAATAATTTTCTTATATACTTCTCACAATAAAGATCATTTTGGCATAACAACCGGTATTATAGAATTTCAAGAAAAACTTTTGCATATTTTACCAAAACTGTTCGTATTTAAAATTCTCTAATTAAATAAGATACGTACTAATTACTAAAAAATTATCTATAATAAAGGGCAAACCACTTTTTCTATCAGTTTCATGATATTGTGTTTTAAAAATTTTAAACTATTTTATTTTGGAAATGAGATATGCGCTGTCTGGATTTGTGGAAATTCTTTGTTTGGAATTTTGTACTATAGCAGTAAATATTATCAGTATTATTATTATAATTTATAAGTATTGTATTTTATAAAGATGGGATGAAATTAATTTGAGTAAAATATCCATACTTTAACGAGTGATAAAAAAATAATCATAAACAAATAAAGTTGTATCTAACTTTTTTTTTTTTTCCTGCTATGCTATAATTATAAAGGATGAGAACCTGTGAAGATAAAAAGTAAACTCATCATATTTTGGCATGGAAATAATTATTATGAATAATTATTATGAATGCTAATGTGTGTTTATCACACTTTAATTAATTGTAATTGATGGCCTCATTAAGTGTTCTGGATGGTGAGATGACACATGTCGGCACCATAACAAATTATATACTACTTTTCTCACCTTCTCTATTGATATTGTGAATACATAAATTTTGATGTCTAGTTAAATTATGCAACATGAAATCAAATCATGTATTTATAATTAAGAGTAACTCTTCTATGAGATCGATCGTCTCATGGATCCTTTTTTGTGAGACGGGTCAACTCATAACCCACACTTAGCAATTCATATGAAAATTATAGATATGGATTCAATTCATGGGTAATAAGGATCCGTCTCAAGGAAACTATCCGTGAGACCATTTCACATTAGTTTTTGTGTATAATTAAATTGGATTGATACAAAGATGTCATCTTGTTTAAATTTATGAATTTGGTAGAATTGATTAAGCTCCTAAATTTTAAATAATTGGATTGGGGAAGTGTGTGTCATCATGTATCATGTGTGAACACTTGTTTTGGGAAAGATGTTACATCAGAGCCTACTATTTGACTAATTGTTGTGTGATATATGCTGATGTAGACTTGACTGATTATCATGTATTTTTCTGTAAAATCTTATCCAGTTTGTGAAATCAATTTTGAGATCTAAGATTTTTGTTTTTGTCTTTTGTTTTTCTAGTATATATTTTATAGGCACCTATAATATTATATGTCTTTTAAGTTGGATTTAAGTTGGATACATGTCTGATTCAATCTTCAACTTTTTTGAAAATAAATTCAACTGCGTTCCTAATCTATTAGAACACCTTCATTGGTTAATTTAACAAATATTCTTAAATAAATACTAATATTAAATAACAAACTATGTTAATTTATTATTGCAGTAGAATTCTGCAAGAATGTTATTAGACGAGAGAGAAGAGAGTAATGCTTATGCACGTCGAACCTAATAAAATATACAATATTATTTATATAATTGCCTCTATTATTTTAAAATATATTTATACAATTTGTCATTGATAATGCCCTTACTCTTTTTATCCAAAATAGGCTACTCTAATATTAATATTCTTAGCCGACCTCAATTTTTCTCCACCAAATCCTAAATGAACATGATTCTTTAATTCTTTCTTTGCTCCTTAATTATCTCATTGTAATTTCCATCCTGAATTATTTTATAAAATTCTGTGAGAATAAATAGTAAAAACATTAATTGTAGGTAAGTTCAAAAATTAATTAGGGACTGAAATTGGTCTTAAACTTGGAAGAGAAATGCCAAAATCTATATTTATATCTATATATCTATAAAAAGAAGACCTTCAACAAAAATAACATAACTAATTTTCCTTCCTAAATCTTCATACTATAATTGGAAAAAAGTTAGTTAGAATAACTAAAAAAATCAAAAATAAAAATATTTATACCTGTAAGGATTGTAGGGTCCTCTAGGTTGGGCTATAGTCAATTGGTAGGTAATTTAGGTTATTTTTGTCTTTTTTTTATATATTTTATATAAATCATAATCTTTAAATTAAAGACAAAAACTTTTATGCATCAGATCCATGCACCTGACCCGACCCGCGCGTCCCACGCGCCCTCACGCGCTCCCACGCTCCTGGGCGGATGCGCTCAAATTCACTCGTTAAGGATACCTTTTAGTTATGTTAATGATACCTTTCAGTTATGTTAAGGATACATTTCAATTATGTTAAGGATACTTTTTAGTTATGTTAAGGATACCTTTGAAATCTTGATTCCAGGTTACAAACCACGTTATGTTAAGAATACATTTTAATTATGTTAAGCATACCTTTAGGTTATGTTAAGGATACATTTAGCTATATTAAGAATATCTTTTGATTATATTAAGCATACATTTAGGTTATGTTAAGAATACCTTTAGGTAATGTTAAGGGTACCTTTGAAATCCTGATTCCAGGTTACATACCATATTATGTTAAGAATACCTTTTAGTTATGTTAAGCATACCTTTAGGTTATGTTAAGAATATCTTTAGTTATATATGTTAAGAATACATTTTGATTATATTAAGCATACTTTTAGGTTATGTTAAGAATACCTTTAGGTGATGTTAAAGATACCTTTAAAATCGTGATTCTAGGTTCCTTTGAAATCCTGATTTGATACCCTTAGAATTCGCTCCAGGTCGCATACATTTACGTTATATTAAGGATACATTTAGGTTATGTTAAGGATACTTTTATGTTATATTAGAGATACATTTGTGTACAAAATGTGTAACACAACTACCTTATGGATAAGGTATCTCTAACATAACATAAAAGTATTCTTAACATAACCTAAATGTATGTCTGACGTAAAGTAAATGTATGAAATTTGGGCATAAAGGTATCCTTAACATAACCTAAAGGTATCCCTATACATTACCTAAAGATATTCTTAACATAACCTAAACGTATGTCTAATTTAACGTAAATGTATGAAATCTGGGCATAAAGGTATCCTTTACGTAACCTAAAGGTATTCTTAGTATCCTTAACGTAACCTAAAGGTATTCTTACACATTACATAAAGGTATTCTTAACATAACTAAAATTGAAAAAAAGTTAGCGCAAAAAAAAAAAAAAAGCGGGTCGGATTACCCGGATCCGACCCGGTTGCATGGAGATCCATGCACCTGATGCACAAGAGACTTACTCTAAATTAAATTATTTTTTCAATTAAATTTTTTGTTTTAATCTATGATATATCAAATTTATCATTTTGGTATATAAAATTTTATTGCTAATGCATGATATATCAGATTTATCATTTTTTTTTATGAATTCTAATTTGTTATTTACATTGCATCAAAAAAATAACAATGTATGAATTTGATATTTAAATTTTGGTGCATAATTATATTTAACACAATTAGAAATACAAAAAACAAATGACTAAATTAAACTAAGATTAGGAAATTAAAAAAAATTAAAATACAAAATCTTAGACTTTTGGAGAAATTAATTATTAATAAAAAATTAATTGTTTGGTTTATTTGTCAATAGAAGTGAGTTCAATATTCAGTTATCTATGTTATTAGAATATATAGCAAAATATTTAGGTATTTATATATTTTATTTAACTATACATAATTAAGTTATTGGTTAGACCGAAAATTGCGAAGAAATTTATAATTGTGAACGTTAGGGAACATTCAAAAAATACAATAATATATTTATCATGACACTTATGTCTATATTATAAATTGCAACATGCATAACATATCTTTAGGAGTTAAAATATTTTTCTAATATCAATTATCGTTTTAACATCCATGACATAATAAATGTTTCTCATTACTAAATTTAATTTATTTTAATTTACAAAATTGATTAGTGTACAAAATTGGTGTCAATTTTAACAACTTCATATTTCAAATATAGGTTTTATAATTCATTGTTCAACAAAAATATATATTTATATATTATTGTTTGCATTTTAAAAACATAATAATATTTAAAATGAGAAACAGTAGAGATAAAATGTCTAAATTCTTATTGATGTAATAAATAAAATTACAAACCGTGCATCGCACTGGTATAATTCTAGTTATAATAAAAGCAAACAAGTTGACAGAAATTACTAATTTGTCACTTTCCCTCCTAAAAATGTCACATCAATTTGATGATGTGTAAATAATTTCTTTTCTTTTATTTTTTCAAGATTTCATTTTAATTTTTTAAATTAATTTAATAGTTTTAAATTACATGACTTTCTTGATAAGTTATAAAATATTATAATAAGAAATAAAAGAAAAACATATAGAATTCTTGATTAATGATACATCATAATGAAATAGAGAGAAATTTTTCTTTTTTTATGTATTTATATTACACATACTATTATTTTTTTGTTTAAATAATAATATTATAAATTATAAAAGACTTAAGTTAAAATTTTCTAAAGTATATAAAATCTACATAATATTATTTATTGTAGAATTTTTTTTTTTCATATTAACATGCTCATGTGTCTTCTTTTTAAAACGTCTTTCTTATTTTAAAATATATATTTTTGTGATAAAATATTTAATAGACTTTTTGAAATTAATTTACTTAAATATAAATGTTTAAGATTTATAAATATTCATAGTTTTATGAAGTTAGAAGTTAATAAAAGTATTTTATATTAGAAGTATATACTTCGTCATGTGTAATGTGAGAAGAAAGTATAAGTTTTCGATGTTTTTTAATATTACAAACATAAAAGAATATGAAAAATATAATTATTTAAGTTCATATCTTTTTAATAATCAACAATTATATATATCCATTTCTTACTTTTAAGACATTGTTTGCAAGTGCACTACTACTAGTAGCTATAATGACATTGTAATAGAGACAAACTTTGATTTTTGGATCAACACTTATTTTGAATTAATCTAAAGTCTGGTGATGGGAAAAGCCCTATACTACTTTCACTCATGTTGTGAATTAATAATATTGTAGAAACACAAACTTTGATGTCCAATTAAAGTTTATCTTACAATTAAACAGGATTTGTAAAAAAAAAAAAGTAATCCTAATTAGAGGCAACACATTAATTTTTAGAAATGTTATATGGTGGACAAAACCACATCAACACGTCTTCATCTATCAATTCGAGATATTTGGACACTTAAGAACAATTCGATTTAGGATCAACATAAAATTGCTGCAAAAATACTTCTGTATTTCACTCGCATGTCTATTGGTTCGGTCGAAGTTGCAAACAAAACAAGTTTAGGGTTAGGTAATTAGATAATAGGAATCTTGAACCAAAAATTAGTTAAATTGGGAAAACAAATAAACTAGTTATATTAAGGGTTAATTATATATAAAAAAAAAGTATCTTCAGTTTCAATTGCAACATGAACATTTGATTGTAATATAAAAAAATACACAACTTAACAATTGTTTCAATTCGATATATGTTTGGGTTTTTTCGAGCTCCAATTGCTGATGTGGAGCCCAAATTATATATGTTAATTGTCACATGTAATTTTAAATATAATCATAATCTAAATATAAATTTATAAATCAATAATTAACTTATACAATTTGAACTCCACATCAACAATTAGAGCCTGAAACATCCAAACATGTCGTGAATTAGTCATCATCCACAGTAAATATATATGTCAATAATTAACTTATATAATTTGAATTACAAGTCAGCAATTGAAGCTCGAAAAAACCTAAACATGTTCCGAATTGAAGACAATGTTAAATTGAGTGTTTTAGATGTTACAGTTAAAAGTTCACGTTGCAATTGAAATAAGACGGTAAGTCGATGTGTTTTTTTTATGTAATTAACCCTAATATTAGTCCGCACAATAATCTTATATAATATAATATAAAATTATAACCTTATATAATATAATAGAGTAATTTTAGAAATACATTATTTTATAGAGATCTTAAATTCACTCCTTTTAGTTTCGAGAACCAATGAAGATTGATAGTAAGTAAGTCGATAAATTTAATATGATGCGAAAATAAATAAATAAAGTTATTAATCTTATCAAAATGAAGCCGACCTTTTTTTTTAACCAAAGCAGAAAAACAGTTGGCCGTTGTTGTCTTTGTTTTTGTTTCTTCTTTCTCTGGGTGGGGGCACTTATGTCATTTTATAATCAAGAAAGCAGAACCTTTTAGAAATATTCAATCAATACTCTTTTTTCTTGGTGATATTTGATAAAGAGTATAAAAGATACTTGAAATTTACGCTTTACCCCCCCACCCCACCCCACCCACCCATCCCATACCACCTTACCTTCAGTATTTCTCAGTTACATTACAGCAGCTCTATACTTTGAAATCCCACCGCCTTCGGACAATATAACTCGTCATTGATGAACAAAACTGGTATTCTTGAGATTGGGAGGAGTAGCAGATGAAAATGGGGAGAACACATGTTTGTTGCCAAATTCTGGTACTTGTGTTGTGTGTGTCGGCGGCGGTGGAGGCGGGGATAGGAGTGAACTGGGGTACGATTTCGCAGCACCGGCTATCGCCGGGGACGGTGGTGGATCTGTTGAAGGAGAACAAGATTGGAAAAGTGAAGCTGTTTGATGCAGACCCGGATGTGCTGAAGGCATTAATGGGCAGTGGGATTGAAGTCATGGTTGGAATCCCTAATGAAATGCTCTCGCTCCTCAGCACCTCCACTTCTGCTTCTGATTTGTGGGTTTCTCAAAATGTGTCCAGATATATGACTAAAGGAGGCGCTAATATCAAGTATGCTCCTCTCTCTCTCTCTCTCTCTCTCTCTCTCTCTCTTAAGACTATGGTGCGTAGTTCTGATCTTGATGCTTGGTTATTTATACTGTTTTTTTCCGGGATTCTTTAATTTTTAATTGAATATCTACTTCTCGACCTTGAAAGATTTCATCTTTATTGGCTTGGTTTAGATAGTTAGTGATGTGCAACGAGATTTTATATAGAACTTATTTAACTATGTGTTTTCACATTCTTATGCGAAGGTGATCGGAAACTAGCATCGCTCTTTCATCTAGTTATGCTTTTAGTAAAAGATTAAATTCTGGGATACTTTAAAGACTTTACTCTTGACAAAAAAAAAAATGTTTACTTTTCAACTGATGACTTCTAGTTAATTTATTGTGCTTTTAACAAATAATATATCTAACCTTGGTTTGATTCTTGTAAGTTCTTGGCAAAAATGGCAGCTTTATATTTTGTAAATTTTACAAATTTGGACCAGAGTTGATGGAACCAAACTGGGGGTTGGATGGTATGATGGACCAACATGGATCCTTATTGTTTATATATTTTCTTCATGCTAATGATTTCATTGTTTGATTGCAGATATGTTGCAGTAGGAAACGAACCATTTCTGACTAGTTATGCTGGCCAATTTCAATCTTATGTTGTACCTGCGATGATGAATTTACAACAATCTCTGACTAAATCAAATCTTGCAGGGACGGTCAAGTTGGTCGTTCCATGCAATGCTGATGCCTATGAATCTTCTCTGCCATCACAAGGAGCCTTCAGACCCGAGCTGACCCAAATTATGACACAGCTTGTTAACTTCCTAAATTCCAATGGTTCACCTTTTGTTGTGAATATCTACCCTTTCCTCAGCCTGTACGGAAACTCGGATTTTCCTCAAGATTACGCATTCTTTCAGGGTTCTACACATCCTGTTGTGGATGGAGCAAATGTCTACACCAATGCATTTGATGGTAATTTTGACACACTGGTTTCCTCTCTCACCAAACTTGGGTTTCCTCAAATGCCTATTGTTATAGGAGAGGTGGGTTGGCCTACTGATGGCGCCCAGGGTGCGAATCTTAGTGCTGCCAAGGCTTTTAACCACGGCCTCGTTTATAATGTCCTAAACAATAAAGGAACCCCTCTAAGGCCAGGTGTACCTCCTATGGATGTTTATCTTTTCAGTCTTTTCGATGAAGGGGCCAAAAGTATACTCCCTGGAAATTTTGAGAGACACTGGGGGATATTCTCGTTTGATGGGCAGGCCAAGTATCAGTTGAATCTTGGTAATGGGTTATTAAAAAATGCTAAACAAGTGCAGTATCTTCCTTCTAGATGGTGTGTGGCGAACCCTAACCGGGATCTTTCTGCTGTGTCTAGCCACTTCAAGCTTGCTTGTAATTATGCTGATTGCACGACACTTAACTATGGGGGATCCTGCAATGGTATCGGTGAGAAGGGAAATATATCATATGCTTTTAATAGCTATTATCAGTTACAAAAACAGAATCCTCGGAGCTGTGAGTTTGATGGGCTTGGAATGGTCACTATGTTGGATCCTTCTGTTGGTGAGTGTCGTTTTCTTGTTGGAGTTACGGATGAGAACTCTTTAGGCTTTAGCTTGAATGGTGGACGTAATGTGTTCTTGATATTTATTATTTTTTGGGGAGTTCACAGGATTTTCATGTGAGTAGAGAGGTTATGAAGTGGGATTTTCTGGGTTCCCTCTTCTGAAACTGTCCTGGTTAGGCAAGACGATACGATACTGCACATAAATGTCATGATAGTTAGAAATTATTTAAGGTTAGTATAGCTCTTGTGAAACTATGAGATAGTGTGGGCTTCTGTATCATTATAGCGTAACTATTTTATTGAAGAATTGATGTCTGATATTGATCTTGTTTCATTTACGACATAATGCTTTAGATTATTTGATGTTGTGTATATTGTATATTCAAGAATGGATATGACCACATAAAAATAAACAATTTATTGATAGAATTGAAATCCAGGTTGACAAACATATAAACAGGAAATCCTGGGAAAAAGATCCCTGGAATTTATTTGTTCACGAAATCATGAAAGCTTAAAGCAGGTTCAAGATATATGCTTAGCAGCAGATTGTAGTTCTTGTGATGTGTTCTTAGCAGCAATTATCCCCACAGCACACTCTCGCGCAAGTGATCAAACGCTTCGAGTAGTCAAACAAGCAGCAACGACACCCTTCAAAATCAAGAAAATACACATCATTAACATATAATTCATCACAATTTGCAGTTTACAAATCTGTTTTCTGTCAAAAAAGAAAACCCACCTTGTGGATGGACGACACGTTCATCCGTAGCTGCAAATGAACAAGCGACAAGGCATGCAACCAATAGAAGCCATGTCAAAGCGACCACCGAAGTGCTGTTCCTCAACATTTCTAGTTTCTTTTCTTGCTTCCTAGTTTATGATGTATGAAATGCAGATATGGGATTGTGTCCTTCTCTTGCAGCCTATTTATAGCAGAAATGTATATCTTCAAAGAATTATATTGAAAGGCAAATTAGAGGATAGAGCTCATGTGAACTGATCAACCCACTATCTGCTTTCTTTGACTGATGATACTCTCCAAGTCCACCACTTCTGAGGTGGAGTCAACCCAGTTGTGTTTTTATTGTCGTGCTTCTGGAAATCTTGATGACTTGTCACTATCTAGATACATTAGATTATTTCTGGAAAAGGCAAGTTGGGTTACATCAATGGAACTTGAATGTATCGTTTTAAGTTATTAGACATTGTGTATTTCAACTCTTTTCAACTCCAGTTGATGAACTTTGATGACAGTTCAGTTTCCTTAGAAGATGTTGAATTTTTTACATATGGAATCAGTTTCTTTGATATACATTTCCAAGATCAGTTACAGATAAACAAACACCCTCATACGAGGTTACAAGGATCCCAATTTTCATCTTGATTTTGAACATTGGCTTTATCAGTCTAGTTGTAAAGCCTTATCCTCGTCGTTATCTCTACCCGACAGATGGGGCACCAGGTAAGTTCATCCCCACACTCATGACATGTCTGCAAAGAAACATGATTGCTAAAATACTGAGACTTATGTGACCATAGATTGGGAGGAAACTAATCATGATTTCACACTTTTCTTAAGCATACCTGATGCCCACATCCAAGTGCAAGATCTCGTCTCTTAAAGAAACAAACCGGGCACCTCTGAGAAAGCTAATCAGATAAGTTACAGTCAGGAAAATGACCAAAAAAGATATAAACTCACTAAGAAATATAACAAACAAAGTACTAAAAATTTACCCTGCTTGAACTCTCAGTGGAAATGGGAGAAGGTGGACATGAAGTTGAAATGTTTTGACTGAAGCTGTTCGTCCTGGAAAAGTAGGACGAAGAGAATTATACCTCCAGATACTCGATGGAGGTGGCAATGGCACAACTATGTCATGCCCTCTGTGGGTCCTATAAGAAAAGGTGTTTTCAAATGAGAAAATGCTGCTTACACATATATAAGATTACTAGAAAAAAGTGAAGTTACCCCAAGAGTTGTAGTTCCATTGTTGCTCTGTATTGTAAAGGGATTTCCATCAAAGCAGCAAGCGAAAACTCAGCTTCCTTTTGGGCTAAAGGAACATTTCTAGACATGATTTCCTGTGAAGTTCACAAACTGCAACTCACAAGCAATATAATCGGTAAGAATTCTAGTCCAACATTCATCAAGCATGATCATGGACTCTTTGCATGTTCTAACCTGAATGTTGTCAAAAGCCCGAGCTGGGATGTTATCATCAAACTCGTGCATCATGTCCCACGGCCCGTCCCCCACCCCAACCACGATTATGGACAATGGGTATTCACTGCATAACAGAAACATAGTGCAAAGCAAAGAGTCAGCTATAAATAAAGCTTTTATAGTATAAAAACAAGTCCCGATAGTAAAACCTTGCTTTCACAATTGCATTGATTGTGTTTTGCTCTTGAGGACTTAGTTGCCTGGTTCCAGTGTCTACACCTCTTGTTACCTATGTAAATTATCGACAAAAATAATGTTATGTTATTTTTGGTTTAATCAGATGAAGAAAGCATCATAACTAAGAGAATATACCTGGCCATCAGCTATAATCAAGAGAACATGATATTGGCCACCACTTGAATCAACTATCCCTATAGCAGTTTCAATGATTGGAGCAAATGAAGTAGGCCCTGTAATAAAAAAAAAAACAGTTTTTTTCAGAAAAAAACATGACAATTATTATAAGTTTCATAAAGCATTGGAAATGGATGAACCTGATAAACGAACTTGTGGGACGATCTCTCTGTATTGAGACAGTGCCTCCTCAAAGCCATGACAAGGCCTGTTGTCTGGATAGAAGCTGAACACATGTTGATCATGTGTCGTGACTGCCACATCATCAATTCCAAAATCATTCATAAAGTTTCATTCAGCTCTATCCATCACCTTCAAAACATGTCAAAGAAATTTACCATCTCCGAAGCCAAAGCAGGGAATAAGATTATCCTCATCAAAAGATGAAAGTGTCCTTCCAATGATAGAGATGGCATGTTCATATGGATTCAAGCCTCCACTTATGTGATGCAAGCACCTTCCGTTGAAAGAGTTTCTTCCCGTCCATTCGTTGCTTTTTGTGAAGTCAATGCCCACTATGAGGTTTGAGGATTCCAAACCAGATTCAGAAAGAGCTCGTGTTACCTGAAACATAGTCAAGATCAAGACATGATGATTATATATATAATATCTGTTCCAAAGAAACTTACCTGCTCAAGAGACAGATAGTTGTCATCGATTCTTCTGTATCTTGATTGAACATCCGTCCTTCTTTCAGCAAAATAGCTGGCTTCACCATCACGAGGAGAAGAGCTTGAACGCGATACATGGCTAAATGAATTTCTATTGTTGCTTTGCTTTGGACCCATACTCAACCTCCCAATATCCTTACACAAACAACTCAAGTTCTGCTAATTCTCAAAAGCAAACACTCTTTGATCAGCTTGTCATTCAAGATTCAGACACATACAAAGTAGATGAAGACTCAGAACTTCTAAGTGAAGAAAACTGAAATGGAAGAGTTAGTTGAATGTAAAAACAGCCATTCTAAGCATCCAAAGGTCAGCTTGATTCAGCTATTATTCACATTTTATTAATGCATTTCAGCTGACTTTTCCAGCTACCACCTCTCTTCTTCACAAAACATCTCACTCAACAAATTTGTTCTTATTTTTTTCCCACAGTTCTCTCCATATGATATTTTGAATCATCGACCATGATTGATTTTATTCTCTCTCAATATATTTGGTTGTTTCATGAACATTAATCTCTTGTGTATTATTATATAATCATTATATGTGTTATCTTTATTGATTAAATAATATCAAATAATTAAAAATAATATTGGATGAGTTGGCACAAGAGGCAATGAGGCCTGACGGGGTGAATCAATCCGTTGACATTAATTTAAGAAATGACCAAACGATGGAATAAGAAATCAATTTATTCTATCTGATTGTTGGCTTCAATATCAAGAAAAATAATTAGTTAATTATATTTGATTCATTCCAACCGATGTTGACATTCTTGTACAAACCTTTTTTTATCCGAATCTGTTTCCCAGAAATTATGTCCAATGTATGGCGAAAACATAGTCAATTTCTGAGAAATAACTTTTGTCAAGATCACAAATAATTGACTAAAGAAAGTGCCACGAATTTCCAACTCTATGATAACTGTCACACACAATGATGGTGAGATCAACTCGAATGTTTCACTAATCTTGGAACAGAGTGAATAGTATTAAGTGAGAACCTATATGCACACTATCATGCAAATAGATACCAAACAATCGATTCAATTCGAATTTTCCGATGATTAGAAGACGTTAGCCAGATATTTAGGCATTCGAGCATAAACAACACTCCTGAAAGCTGGAAACTAGGCCTTGGTAAGGCAAAGGCATCCTAAAATGCAAAAAGAAAGTATTGGTATGTAATTCACATCTTTGATACACAAACTTTGCGGCCATCTAATAGGCAATAACTACAGTTGCTAGGTTTAATAATACTATACAACATGTGAACTGCCGACTGTTAGCAGAGCTGGTCTTCGTTGCTTCACAAAAAAAGGTGAAATGGATATCTACCGAGCCCCAATTCAGCCTACCTGAGTCAGAATTGGATAGAGAATGTAAGTATGATCTCTGCCAAGAATGATATTGCATATTCATTGGGTTAATGTATGAAGCACGAGAATCAACCTACTCATAGGTGTAATTCATGGAATTATTTGCTTTTCAACTAAGATAATGTTAAGAAAATGCAGTCTGTAGACAGAGAATCACATGAGTGAACAAGAAGACGACGTACTGCAATCCTTCTGTTGAGCATTTATGCCCAACTTAATTAAGGTTGGCCAGTGCTTCTTTGAGAAATGCTAGTTCCTTCAAAGCAATTCCGAGGGGATCTCCTAACCTGTTCATCTTTGGCTGGAAGAACATCAATATCAAAGTTTAAGCTCACAAGCTTTGGAAAACTAGTAAGGAAAAATCACACTATGGAAAACTCCTGACAAAGCAATGTCATCTCTATCATTCCAAATGCTTGTGCTACTTGGATGTTGGTCTTTATTGAAGAAACAAATAAGAAAAAGCTAGTGAAATTTTATTTTCTGCATTTGACAGAAAAATTTACACAATGTCCAGAGAAACAAGCAAAATGTCCATTTTCTTTTTTTTTTTGCAAAAAGACATGGTCATAATACCTTCAGGGCTGGGATAAGGGCAGCAACTTCATCCACTGATTCAGGGCAAATGTTGGCAATCAGGCAAATCTAAAGTCATAAAAACTTTGTTAAATCACCTTCATTGCATCAAGATGGTAAAAGTGAGTAAACAGCATACATACCTCACAATCAGAAACACCGTACTTTTTCAATGGTCTTATCTGAGTTAATGGCAAACAACTTTTGAAAATAACAGGCAAGAAAACATATTTGATTTCTAGCATGTATAAATAAGAAAATAAAAATTTACTATAGATGAGGATACTCAAATAAATTCTTCACAGTCTTAGGCTTTGCAAAGGTCCCACCTCTCTTTGCATATTTCAGTCCCATATCAAAAGACCTATTTGAAAAATAATGTCCATTATCAAACTTACAGAACATTTTGATCGTAGTCCATGCAACTCAAGAGAATCATCAACTGAAGTAAAAAAGAACCAACAAGGATGTGAAAGCTTTAATGTTTGCAACTTACACTGGGAGTTTTATATCAGGGTCTTTAGACAATATTACCATCTGATCCTGGATTCCTTGCAAGATCTCTGTAGCTTCACAGTCCATCAAACACACAGAATTTGGAGGAATCTCTGATGTAAATTATCAGTGCATTTAGAACCTTATAAGAAAAATAATCTGAAAAATAATCCTGTTTCATGTTTAAATTCACAACCTAGTCAAACTACTATATTTGAGTCCTGCCTCAAAATCATGAATGACATAGCAAGCCTTGGGATTCAATGCACAAATATATTGTATTATCAGAATTGCAGCTTTCTGAAAAACATCTCAACTAATCTTTTAGGTCCGTATTTCATAATGTAACATGACAGAAGAAAGCAATACCTTGATCGAGTCTTTGCTCCACTGGCTTTGGTGCTTTTCCTGTGGATTTCTTTGAGCCATTTGCAACATTATCTCCTTTTCCACCTTCACCCAATCATGATGATAAATACAACGTGGGAAATCAGAAAACTAATATTACACATACACACATACACAAAGTTCCAAAGAAAAACGGATCTCAATAGATCCCACAGTAGTTAGAGGCCCAGGGTGGCACATGCCATATAGCAACTCTACAGAAAGAGGTGGCACTGTTCGTGGGGTGCAAACCTTTCAGTGTCTCCTGCACCTTTTTGGCATTTTATGGTACGCCTCTTATTCACATGCTCCAACCCAAATACGTTTTTAAGATCCCTTTTAAAGGCATATTTTTCTTGAGAAATAACATGATCGGTCAGAACTTCATTTTGAGAGGTAAAAGATACTAGTATTCTGTTATTTTCTTGACATTTAACATGGTTCCAGCAATTTATTGTATCAATTTTTGCCAATTATACACACATTTCATTTTTTAGATTCTTTTTATTTCTTGGATTTGTGTGCCTTGTGCCTATGAAAACTGTGGTCGAACCAGGAATGTGATTAAAAAGGATTGAGAGAAAAACCTTTCATTGCTGAAGTGTTGGTTGTCCCATTAGATATTGGAGTAACAGGTTCAACGGAATCTACCAAAAGATTATGAAAACAAGTGAAGGTACTGCAATATAAATTGTAACATTTATCTTTTTACCTGAGTCAATTAAAATCCTAATGGAATATTAATTCCAAATTCATAGTAGCAAGCCCATCGCTCATTTTGAACTATTCTTTTATCTTCCATTTGGATAGGGTTATTTGAAATTCAGAATTTCAAATGAAAGAATTTGGATTCATTAAGTTGGAGCAGATTTGAAATCCACCCACATTGCTAAAGTATAAGTTCAAAAATTAAAGTGATGAATTTCAAATCCACATCCATCCAAACACCAACTATGGATTTACGTCTAAGAATTTCAAATCCCTCCATCCAAATAGAGCCTTAGTGGATTTGAAGTCCCTCAATCCGGATGCAACCTGAGTGTTTAGAAATTTTACCTTCAGACTCAAACTGAACTTTTCTTCCTTTCTTCGACCTTGTTGAGTTGTCACCGTTCCCAGCTGATACGTTGCAGAAGAGAATCCATAAGGAAAAAATATAAACAGAGGAACAACAATAAGAAACAAGCAGTCAAAGGGTTAAATCAAACAGATAAAATGATAAACAGTGGTGATCATCATAACAAAGTAACCAGGATATCATGCTGCACAACAAATATTGCATAACATCCTTAATTCATTCTCTTTATAATCATAGTTTAAGCACACCTACAAGATTACAATCTAGCAGATCCAGGAAAGGAAAGGGTCTCACAAGATGTAATTATTTACATAACATAAATAGCACTTACTAAAAATTGACTGTTCACTATATATCTTGGAAAAAGTATGCAAAGTCACCTCATAACAGTAATTACTTCTGATAATTACAACATCCTAAACTAAGTCATAAACAATAAACCAAGGCACATACAATAGGGAATAAACTAGGAACATAAAATGTAGAGACTGTGCAATAAACTACCCGAAAAAAATAAACCAAAATTCCAATGTTGAAAAGAAGTATTTAATGTCATACTATACAAATGCAAAATCAGGATATCATCATAACAAAGTAACCAGGATATCATGCTGCACAACAAATATTGCATAACATCCTTAATTCATTCTCTTTATAATCATAGTTTAAGCACACCTACAAGATTACAATCTAGCAGATCCAGGAAAGGAAAGGGTCTCACAAGATGTAATTATTTACATAACATAAATAGCACTTACTAAAAATTGACTGTTCACTATATATCTTGGAAAAAGTATGCAAAGTCACCTCATAACAGTAATTACTTCTGATAATTACAACATCCTAAACTAAGTCATAAACAATAAACCAAGGCACATACAATAGGGAATAAACTAGGAACATAAAATGTAGAGACTGTGCAATAAACTACCCGAAAAAAATAAACCAAAATTCCAATGTTGAAAGAAGTATTTAATGTCATACTATACAAATGCAAAATCAGAAAAATAGAATTTACTCCTATGAATTCACATGTGGCCACACATCCAAGCATGGATTAAAGAGGTAATCATGACACTGATTTACATCCATCTTTCCTAAGAAATTAAAGGGATTAAAATAATGAAAACTCACAGCTCACACACAGCACACGTATATAAATTTGAAAAACAAGAAAAATAACGGGTTGCATAAATTACAAAATATATAGATATGTACATATATTACCATGTGATTTTAACGAAGATTTCCCACCTTTGACCGGAGACTTCCCTTTTCCTCCTTTATCTGCCATTCTGCAATCCTTGAAGAACGCAAGAGCCACAAATATGCATAACTTGAATGGTTTTTGAGTGATTTGGGGAATTTTATAAAATCAGAAAGACGACTAATTCAACATGCAAACCATTGAGGGGAACTAAGCTTTACAAAACACCAGAGACAACACTAAGAACGAATATTTGATTTTTACAATTCTTCAGCGAAAATCAGAAAGAAATAGAAAGAGAAAACAAGAACATTATTCCGAACGAAAAACTTCTTACCGAGACGAACGGAAGCGGATGCAGAAACCGGCGGTTGTCTCCGGCGGAAGAGCGTGAAGTCGGGGGTTTTCGAGGACCTCTGCCTCCTACTACAACTTTTGAGGTTTTATTTAGGGGTCATTTACTAAATGGATGCAAATTATATTTTATAATTATTTATATATGAAATTTTTTAGGGTTTTATCCATTTTGTAATGGTGACTATTAATTATTACGACTTATTGTAATGTTCGAATAAGTCGTGTTCGGGTTGTAACCACGAGTCTCCTAAGTTGAGTGGTATTCCCTTTTTTGGTGTGGATTGCAAAGATCTGGGTTCAAGAACAGTGTTTCTTTTTCTCGCTCTTTCATTCATTTCAAACTCGTTAGAAAAAAATTTGTTGTGTTCGAATTGTGGACTTTGATTCTTTGATTTTTATTAAAATTAATTAGAACTTGCATTTCAAAGATTTCAATTTTAAATTTTCTTTTTATGATATCATTTTTATTGACACATTATTTTCCTTCATCCATCCCTACCACTAGGGATGGGCATCGAATCGGGTTCATTGGTTCAAGTTTTCGGTTTGGGTGTCCCAAAATTTCAGGTACACAATAATGTTACCCAAAATGGTCCTGAAAAATTCGAGTAATTTCAGGTACCCCATATCTTCAGGTCGATTTTGAATACCCGATTGTAATGAGTATTTGATTTCTTGTTAAATTTGACAATATTCTAAAGAAATTATGAGTTACAATAAATATTAATACAATCGAAAACAATAATTTATCAAAAAATATCTAGAAAATCAATACATTAACTACATCACAAATGTCAAATGATATGATCTAAATCACAAATCTGATCTAAATTATCTAGAAGAGTTATTTTCCATTTTTAACTAATAAATTGTAATATATAGTATTTGAGGTGTGTGTATATATATATTATTCAAAAGGTCGAAGTTGAGTTCTATTCAATGATCGAATATTTATTATCATTTCTCTTTTTGGGTGACTTCTATTATTATATATAAATATTATTCAAAAAGTGTAAGTTAAGTTCTATTCAATTGGATCGAAATTTATCTTTTCTCACTTGGATTGTGTGTGCGCGTATTACAATCGACTTATCTTATACATTTGATACTAATTAAATATGTTATGACATATTTATAAGTTAAATATTGGATTAAGTTTTGTAATTCAGATTAAGTTGTGGTTTTAAATTTTTTTAAAAAAACTACACATTTACTTATATCCTCTCTATTTATTTGTTTTTTTGAAGGGAAAAAGAAACTTATAACTCAAGAATTAGATGCAAAATTACAAATATTTTTTTTAATATCAAATTGGCCAATTAATCACTTTCAATAAATAAAATTGCTAAATCATTTAATACATTTGTAGACATAAACAATTTTTAGAAATTTGATATTGAATATTTTCTATTCCGTAAATATTCAAATTTTCATATTAAGCCAGCCACCAATGAATAGTAATGAAAACTTATCAGATAGAATAATGGTTTAAAAAAGAGGCATACTGAATGGAAAATCAATAAGTAGCAGCAAAGTAGATTCAGATGATATACATATTCTTGAGAAAAGCACACAAAAAAAGAAAGGACTCTGATCGCCAATGAGTCCACAACCACTGTTTCCTCATACAAAACACAACTCAAGCCCTCTTTCAAATCTAAACAAAACCAAAATAATAGGGGATGAAATACATATGCTTGGCCATTTAGAGTCGTAAAGACAGAAATAATAACCCAAATAGTGAAGGAACAAAAGAATTCAGCATACACTACATCTCCACATCCAATAATCAGATGGAAACCTTTCATTTGTAGACCTTTGCATAGAGGATCGGTATGCTGTCTGGATTTCCCAAGCCATTGGCGCGCAACTTGCAACCGGAGATGTTTTCCGTCTTAGGTATCGTCTACTTGAGAGTGAAATACAAAGCTGGGGAATGTGGTGGTAATGTCTCTGTCCATCAACAAAAATACCCAGTTCAGAAATTTGGAATGTATGTTCAAACTTAGGACTAATTGACAGTATACCATAGAAAATATTTCCATGTTGATACATATATCTCAAGGTCTACTTGCAAACTAATACATCATAGTTGATTTGAAAATTATCATCAAATTCCGCTGGAGTGATGGATTAGAAAGAGGGTCATTACATCAGACACATTAGAAGTACCACCTTATCAATTAACTTCAACTTGGGCATTCAAGTACAAATTGTACCCCCAAAATCATTAGAATAAGATGGATCTCAGAGATGTTATTAGAAAATGTGAGGAACTTACTTAAGGTATTGAAGTGTCATATTCTTCAAGAGAGATGGATGTCGCATTACGAGGCTCCTCCACTCTTCTTTGTCAATCTTCCCGTCATGTTTCGTATCTGCTTCCTCAAAAGTCTGAAAACAGGTAACATAATGGGTTAGACTATTGCCACAGATCACTGCTTACACACTCAAGCAACAGTGTCCAGCATGGATTTAATGAACTTATTTGAGAACAAAGTTATGGACGAAATCAGCCATTCATATATGGATGAAAGTGCAAAAATGGACAAACAAAATTAGGGCAAACGTATAACATTTCAGCCTTGAGGTACATAAACTTTGAGAGTGACAGCCACAGTAAAAACATATAGCCACATAGCTTTCGAATTGAAGAATCAGCATCAGATCCTAGAGCTCATTCTGCATTATAATCCTGCTATAAGCCTATAACTCAACCAATTATCAGAGTCGTCAGACCTTAATTTGCTAGTCTCTTTTCTTTCCTTTTCCTCCCTTTTTTCCCCTTAATTTTATTTTATGTTTTAAAATTTATCCTAAAATAAATGTCTAGCACTCTTCATCATCCAAATTGACAGCGTAGGCAAGAGCTTATCAAAAATCTCTAGAAATTTATGTTCTTTTATCACTCGCCTTCAGACCCCTTAGTCATTCATTTAACTCCCTCCTCGCAGTGTCAAGCAAAGTATACAGGCACAGGCTTCTCTGCATCTCCAGCCCACCATCCATTTCTGAAACAGACAAAATAACTCACTTCTTGGTCTTCGACCCCCTCAGTCACTACGAATGCCCCCGATCAGTGCAATGGGATGTGTCTATTTATCTATCTCTTGATTCGAAATGGGAGCAGGGTTGTTGCATCATTCAGAATTATAAAAACTGTCACCAAGTACTTAGTGCTAGTGGTTTTCTACCTTCTACAAATTTGATGTGCCTGATGAAATGGTGCGGATGCCGGACAGCATGCTTGACTTGAAAACCTTACTACCTTATAGTCACTATCATAGGGCAATTCAGATATGAAGGACTTCCTTGCACATCACAGCACATATCTTAGTCTGCTTAATAGTCTTATGCCACACAATGTATGGCATCCAGGCCAACCGCTATGTCCCAGAATGATTTAGACCTCAAGGAACAACAAACGGGGCACAGTTTTCCACTTGGCAAAAATTGATTAAGCTATCTTATTATAAACTATCATATCATGTTTACGAATAGTTTAAACTCTAGACCACAAAAATGTTGAGCAGCCATATTAATCACAATCACCACTAGGTCTTAATGCCCTCACAAGTCAAAGCTACATTCATCCAAAGTCATCCGGTATGCATTCAATGCACCCCCTAACAGTATAATTCCAGTTGTCATTCCCCAAGAGTGCAAGTACAATTCCAGTTGCAGGCTTATGTGCAACTTTCTACCTGCTTTACTTGGGTAAAATTTCACATTGGTTCTGCTTAAAAGAGAAAAACGATATAGTTACCAGACTCTCATCCAATAATTTTAGAGTAAAATTACGAAGTCAAAAAATATAAGAGTTAGCTCCAGAAACAATTGATGGAATTAAATTTGACTAAATAAGAACTCTAGGGGCTGTACCTTGTCTATGATACTCTCTATAACATCATCTGAAAGGTTCATGCCCGATTCAGCTAGTGTGGCCACAACCATTTGCTTTACCTACAATATCACAATGAGAGTTAATGATCCCCCTCAGCTTAGCTTGGAAACCATTAAATGTTAATGAAGAGACATTACTGATTTATGATGCATTATATGCCGAAAAGGCACATGATTGTGTACACAGAGAACACCATATGTGATGGGACTGAGAGAATGTACTACAATTGTATACAAGCCATACACTAATGCATGCATTACAAAATTGAGATTCATGCGCCAGTATCTACATCTAACCATGCTTATTCAAGAACTTAATCTTAATAACCAACAAGCATGCTCATACAAGAACTTAATCTTCATATCCATCAAGCATTGAATCAATTAAATTTCGATTTTCCTATAATTGGTAAATCAAGCAAGCCACTCAAGGTTGGATTAAAAAGCCATGTGCAATCTCTTAAACCTAACCCTGATGCATAAGCAGCCATCACTTTTTTCCCCTTACAATACATGGGTGCTGTACAACCAGCCATTACAACTTAATTTTATCCAAGTCCGGTGCATAACAATCATGACACCATCCAATAGCATTCTGTATCGAAACAAGAAGAACCAGAATAGGGAAAAAAATCTAGATCACTTTTGCATTGCAGTTACATTCTCATGAAAAATAATCTAACCCAAATCTTCTTTTGAACTTATATTTTCCAGAATTTCAATCATGCTAGATTTTTTGCCAAGAAAAAAGAGATTTACCTCCTGTCTCTCAATGAATCCTTGTTGCTTTAGATCATATAATTGGAAGGAAACTGTAACAGTAAAAGTTTGGTATTACCAACTTGAAGGAAAATATATGTAATGTAGGCTTTTATGGAATACATAATCAATATAAACCACAATGGCCAAAGAATGGAATCTAGAAAACTGCAGGCGGTACACTTAATGACCTTTTTATATGCCCAATCCTTCTGCTTTTCACAGAAATATGCACATTATGGATGACAAAATCTTGAAGTGATTAAAACTGCATACATATAGGATAACCTTCCAAAAAGAAACAATGAAAAGATCATACTTACATTCTATCTTGTCATCAATAGGAGCGTTTGGGTGAAAAACTGACAGAGCACGTGCAAACTCTTCAAAGTCTAATATTCCATTGTGCTTTGTATCAAATAAGTCGAATACCTTGAGAACAAATAAACTGATAAGAATCGGACTAAGAAAACAACAACAATAGAAGTGATGATAAAATTATGATAACAATGTCGATGACAAAGTGGAAAATTGAACATGCAGTCAAAGATGGACAACAAAATGAGAAACATGTTAGCCTAACCCATTTGATTATGTCAGCTGAGTGCATAATTTAAGAAATAAATTATACAGAGGTAGGATATTGTTAAGTTATTTGCAGTATTTAGCATGAAAACTAACCCTGTCTGCTATTTTTAAGGAATTTGCAGTATTTGGCGCATGAAAACTAACCCTGTCAGCAAATAGGCTCTCCTTTTTATTTGTCTTAAATAGCGCAAGCTGGAATTCTTCCTGGAAATGAGCATATACAAGAGACATAAAAACCATATTAAAATGAGTTAATGAACCAATAACAAACAGGACAAATATAAATTAGCTTAAGTAAAACCTCATAACAGCCAGCATTCAATACCTTGTTAATCAAGCCGTCATCAATTACAGCACTACTGATCTTTTTAAACAATTCATACAAGGCTTCAATCTCACTAACACTGACTGCATCAGAGTACCAAAGGGGCCAAAAAAAAAAGATGAACTCATTAGCAAGCAGTCAATACAGCTTGACTGAAAGTCTGAAATGATGTAAGACGAAAAGGTGATACCAACAACGAGAGTCAACTTATGCAATTGGCTAACCCAATAATTAGTAACAGACTGAGATTTAGTTTTGCTCTTAAATCCAGAACTCAGTTAACCATCACCAAAATAAAACAAATAACTTCTAGAACAGAGAAACCTAGAAACCAGTGACTAGAGTAGAAAATAAAAAACACAAACATATCACCACACTTGCATTATGAGCGCTCAGAAGCATTGTGCAAAGATGTCAACCATGATTTCCATAAAGAAGAATCCAATGAGATATCTTCCATTTACTCTTGTTAGACATGAAAACATATCAACATACTCATGAATTTTAATAATGTCGAATGAGTCACGGTACAGATATAATTAATGGTTGCCGATCTCATATACTGAATCAAGAGAACCAAAAACGATCTCGAAACATCAGGAATTTCTTTCACTAGAATTTACACACACACCATCCGTAAAGAATATAAACACAGGACAAACATGCAGACTGCCACTTCAAGAATTTGTTATGAAACAAACATTAAGATGACATACACACTGTCTCCCTTGCTAGAGCTTCAGGACTTTCCAGGCCCCTGGGTTGCTTGTATATCTCAGAATCACAGCAATTTACAACAGCAGAAAGCAAATGTTTCACTCCGTCTAAGCACTGCACCATCATCTTCTCCAGTAATCAAAACACTCCATACCTGTATACCAATTAATTCATTATTTTACCACTTGATACGAGGAAAAATAAGTAAAAAAAACTTTATGCCTTCCCCAAGAAAGATGTGCAAGAAATTAGATTTCAGTGAGAAATACTCAGGAGATAAAATAGTAATGGAATTGCAATGTGGCTCTGGAATAATCATCAATTAATTAATCCTTTTGCTCAGAACTGAGACAACTGGCAGCCTCTGTTTAAGTTGATATAAGGTTTTAAAAGAGAGTTGACGAAAAATGTTACTTTTCATTATAGTTATAACCTCAAAAGTCTGCACCAATCATAGCATCTACTTTAAGCCTCAAGGATATTTTTAGAAAGTAAATATCTATTACAGTATTACTGCAATTGTAAATAATTTATCAAAATGCCATGTAAGAGAGAAAATTCAATAGCGGACAGTGGGCAAATAGAGTATTTCCTAAACAAAAGTTAAGAAACAGTTATAGAACCACATAAAACTTAAAAGTCTCCATGTAGAACGCAAGAAGCTTCTCATCCAGTTCTCTACATCGCCTGATGCCATGAAAAATAAAACCACATACTAAAAGTCTAGAACATAAATAAGCAAGTTGAGGCCCAAAGTACAAAGTACAATAGCATTTTATTGACTATAGGTCCTCCACTAAATTCACAGACAGCACCTTTGGTTTCTGATCATTCAGGAAAAATCTCACACTAAATGACTAACAAAAGCATACAAAGAAAACTTATGGAATAAACATAGAAATCAAATCATGGTTAAAGATTAGTTGACTAGGTCTCATGCCTTACTTTATGTTATTGCATTGATCTCATGATTTCAGAACCTGAATTCCAGATAATATAACCATCTTTTTACCTTAGTAACTATTTTCATCAATCAATTTCAAGAGAAGGACTTGTATTGTAATGCAACAGTCCCGTTACAAACAGAGTTAGCCATAAAGCAAGGTACAAGAAAATTTATAAGCAAGGAGGTGAAAAGAAATGATATGGGCAGCTAACGGTATCGTAGAACATACATGTTATTAGACAGAATTCAAGGAAATCATTTTCTTCAGGCATTCAAAGATCCATTGCGGGCAATTGGAATTAGTGGCAGATATAGTAAAGCCCTTGAAAATCTAAGATGATGCATCGGTTGGGCATATATAATTTCTCTAACTCAAAACATGTTAAATTTACTTTCTCCACATGCACCCTAAAAAAGAACCATTAATGTCGAGAAATGCCAGAAAAACTCTACTTACATTTATTGTGAACCTCAAACTTCAGTGGCAAAAGGCAAAACACTTTGCCTTTGCCAAATTAAAAAATTAAAATTAATATTGTCCTGCCAAATCAATTCAGGAAATATAAAAAATTCGGCACGCGAAAGAAGACGAGGTAATTGAATTGCATACAAAAAGCATTGGTCTCATTATGCATTGATCCAAAAGGTATACACACCGATCCACACAACAAAATCTCAACTTTGTATATACAGAGAAATTCAACATGAAACAATCCAACCAAATCAAAACACAGATGCGAATCAGCATAACGTATGTGTATGCAATCAAACATTACACGGGAGAGAAAAGGGAAAAAAAACAAACCTTTAAGAGAAACTTGGGAGAAAACAGATAGAAGAACACAACATTTTCTGTACTGATTCACTCCGAACTCTATAAACAATTGAATTTGCAGATGGGGGGATTTATGCTTTTCTATCTTTTTCCCCCAAAAAAAAAAAAAGAGAGAGAAAAACACAAAGCTAACAAATGATTGGGAATTGATTAACAACGCTAATAAAGTTATTGATTGGTGAAGATTGGGAAAATAAATAAAAATTAGAAATAGGAAAATAAAGATAAAAATTGATGAAAGAATATACAATTGAAGGATGGAGCTACCGGTACGGAAACCTAGAGAGAGAAAGTGAAGGTGGGGATGAAGCTACCGGTAGGCTTCTGTATGTATAGTGTATGTATATATGCTGTGCTGTATGCAGTCAGTATACATGAGCCGGATCATTGGCTGCGAAAAGGCTGGCTTATCACGTGTGGTACAGAGCACGGGATTAACGTGGTCCTGCTCACTGTGCGCTTGATGATGAGCCACGATTTACTTTTTTACTGAGATTCTTAATGTACGGTGTAGATGATAGCACCTGCTTGTGTTGCTATATTACAAAGAAACAACTGCGGCACATGTGAACTCTACTTCAGTCTTCTATTTTCCTTTCCTTTTTTCTTTTTAAGAAATTCTTCAATTTGAGATGATAATAATAAAATATTGTTACACATTATTTGTTGATCCGTTAATATGTATCCAAGATTGATAGAAAAGCAGATTTGATTGATAATAATTATGTTTCCTAGTCTTGTATTATATTTTCTTAATTTACTGTTATTCTCTAAAGCGATTTGATTTGAGATATTTATTTTAAAAATAAGAAACATTTTCCGGTATCTAAATTTTAAAATAAAGTAGAAGAAGTAGTGATCCATGTTTCAACCCGACCTGATCCATCCCACTCATACTTTTTTTTCTTTCTTCTCCTAACCCTGATTTCTGGCCTTCATTGTGGTTGTAACTCTTCTTCTTTTCTCTCTCAATCTTTATATTATTTTCTCTCCTTCTTTCATTCTACCGTTGTCAACATTATCTTTCTCTTTTTCATTATGGTTGCAACATTATCTTTTTCTTCTTGATTTTATTTGTATGGTATCATCTTATTATTCATACACAACCATAAAAATCACCTAACTTTACATTATGTGTACGTCATTTATGATTTTTAAGATTTCAATTTGATGGTTATAGATTGAGTAATATAAATTGGCAAAAACTTTGGGAATACATGTTAAATCGTGTATTTGAAACGTTAAGATTTTAAACTTGCACATGTGAGAATATTGCAACTAATAACTTTCATTAACATGACTAATACTTTAAAAGTATACAACTAATATCTTATACTATAAATATTTAATATCTTAAAGGTAAATGTGTGATGTAATACCTAATACCTTAAAAATATACAGTTAATACCAATACTATAAACATTAACACGTTGAAGGTAGATATGTATTGCCTTAAAGCTACATATAGATACCTTAATATTATACAAGAATATGCAAATAATACGTTAAGAATATAGTACAAGGGATACATAACAATATCAAACTGATACTTGAAAAACATACACAATTGATACCCTAACAATATAAAATAGAAACCAAAAGAACATACAATTGAGACTGAATCATTTAATATGAAATTAGGTATACATGGATGAAAGCCTTTTTTTATAGCTAAATCCAATTAGTCATTGTGTTTATTCTATGAAAATAAATAGATACTTATAAAAGTTAATGGAGTTAATTAAATTGTGTTAAGATATTCTATTTAAATATTTTTAAATATGTCGTTTCATATATATTTACAATTATTTCTTCCTCATAATCAAGTAACAATTCCTCATAATCAAGTAACAAATGGTTCTACGACGGAGACAAAATATAATGAATGAATATATATATAAATAAGAGTCACATTTGTTTGGTTTGTTAGTTAGGTTTGTTAAAGTTGATATATTACAAGTTTACATTCTCCATTATAAATTGAGTTATATAATTTAAATGATTTGATTAAATGTAATGAATTACTTACTGTATTTGAATTGAGTATTGTGGTATTGTAATCGTTCGTCACAGATTTAAGAGAAAACTATAAGTTAACAATAATAAGTTAAATCCCCAAAAAAGGCAAAGTTATGAGATTAGCACAATAATGTTTTTGGATTAATTAAATCACTCAATTTTAAGTGGTTAATTAATCCACCTATATCTCATTTTTGCCTAACCACAACTAAGGCCCAAATTAAACTTGACCCCTATATCTCATTTTTGCCTAACCACAACTTAGACCCCATATTAACCTGGGCCCTTAACCTCAAACAAATAATTGTCAAACTTATTAATTTAATTTAGAGTAAGTCTCATGTGAGACCGTCTTAGTGATCATTTCATGTGAGACGGGTCAATTCATGACCCACATCTCACAATATTACACATATAAATTCGAGTATATGAGTTTAGTTAATGGATAAAAAAAATCTGTCTCACCAAAATCATCTGTGTGAGACACATCTCAAGTATAACTCAGAAATAATACATGGACATGTGTGCAGACTCATGCAGGCTCTGCAGGTTCGAGAACCGAGTTTGGTTTTACAAGAACTGGAGTAAAAGTCGGTGAACCAGGCGATTCAGACTTTCTGTGCTGCATGGACCGGGCTAGGGTTTATGCGCAGCTTTATATTTCATAACTCAAATTAGTTAGTGGTTAGCGGAGTTTTCTCTCAATTAGTTGAGGGGTTTTGATCCTTATATAAGCATGCATAGAGAGTTGATAGAGTACAATTGAGTCATTGCGTTATTCGTGAGTTTCTTTGAGAGATCATACACATTGTATAGTTTTAGGGTTCTTGAGTGAGAGTCTGATTTGTAAACACAATTTCTCTTTCATTTCTTAGTGGATTTGCTTGGTTCTTGTTGCAGTGGATGTAGGCTCGAGTGGTAGAGCCGAACCACTTAAATCTCTGGTGTTCTTATCGTTTTTAGTTGTGTATTTTGAGCTACAAACTTAACTGCGCATATTAGGGTTTTTGCTCTTGCATGTGCTGCGTTTTTGATTGTTTTGCAGGTGTTCTAGTTGAATATCTCGACATATAAACTTACAATCTTCTCACGCAAGTTTTTATGTTTAATTTAACCCACCCAAACTTACAAACCATACGAGGCTCTAGTGGGTTACTGGGTCCTCCAATCCACTCACCCCATGAGATCTCATATCTTTGTTGGCCTAAATTTAATGTTACATTTTACCTATTAGTGCTGTGTCACCCACAATGGATTTAGTTAACTCAAATAGTGGTTTTGCTGTACAATATATATAATTTTAATAGCATGTTATAAAAGTATATCCTAAGCTTAATTTATATATTTTGGTAAGTACTTTTTGATAGTACTCTTAAATAATGGTTGAAAATCGTGCACTAATTGTTTTTTTAACCGTGTGAGTATTTAATCAGTGTTGATCGTACATTGATACGTGTCATTGACTTGTTTACTGCATATCAAACTTTATCTAGTGGAATATGATTCTCGAGGCAGTTTACATAAGATTTCTTACATTATTTTAATTTCTCAAGTTTTATAGTAATTATTATATATATAAAAGTATGGTTTGACACTCTCAAGTGATGATACTTTGAGCTCTATATAAGTGTCCCTTTTTAAAACATATTTTATTTGTCAAATATAAAATCATTAATATCAATTAAATATTCATCTCACTACTCAACAAAAAATAAATATGTCAGTTACTAATGTTGTATTATTCTTCACTACATGAAATCTTTACTTCCAACTTTGAATAATTATTTGTCCAACATTTCAATTTGAAAGGAAAAAAAAAAAAGTAAACAACAATGTTACATAAGCCTATATAATATGAAATTCTTATAAAAAGAAAACAAAAAGTATACAACAATGTTACATAAACCTTTATAAAATGAAATTCGTATGCAAAAAAAATAAAATAAACTGAAGAGTAAATATACTACTATTTTTCATTGAATTAAAACAAATAAATAAAAAAGATGTTTGAAGATAGTAATGCCTTACAAAGGAACATTTAGGATAGTTCAGATTAAAAAATAATTTTAGAAAGAAATTTATTTGTAGGATTCAAGAAAAAAAAAGATAATATGGAAATATTGAAATTACTAATATTTTACAAAAGGAGCATTTAGGATAGTTCAAACTCTGACATTAACAAAAATAGGTGCTAAAAAAATTAGGATATGTTTGGGTTGAGATATAAGTACATTTTGCAAGTTTGAAAGTGGATTGTGAAAATAATGAAATTTGATAAGTTTGGGTTTGTTAAGAGATTTTATAAAGTAAGATTATAATTAATTTATCATATCATATCGGGAACTATATGAAAAATAGATGATGGCCTATTATTTTTTTTTTGAAAAAAAAAACAAATGTTTTTAAAATTTCAATAAAATGGATATGTAGAAAAAAATTAAAATTCTAGAATTTAACAAAATAAATAACATAATTAGGATATTGGTCATCCAAAATTCAGATGTGCACATCCAGTCGAAACACCCCTTAAACAATTGAGAAATTATATTAAAACTTTATAACAACAAATATAACAATTGGTTAAAATTAATAAAAACAAAACAACAAAAAAAAATTATAAAGAAAACCAATATGTAAAGCAAATAATGAGTGTAGTTAAAGATAAAATTTGAACAAAATAGATGTCTTCGAGCCATAAAAATGAGATGTATTCTACACTTTTTACAGAAAGATATGAAAATACTTAATGTTACAGTTAAAACACATATAAAAAAACCATAAAACCATATTAACAAGTTTGTGCTAAAGAACAAATGAAAAAAAGAACAATAAGAAAGATTATTTTAAGGATAAATAGAAAATGTCACACTTATAAAAAATTTGTTAACATATAAAAAAAATACTACTTTAACATAAAAATAAGATAAATGTTAAATAAAGTTCATGCATCGCACGAGTTCAAACCTAGTAAACAATAAAACGTAGCAGATAACAATAAATGTAGAAAAATCATGGTACTAGTATAGTACAAATTAAATCGCCCTTCAATCATTTGTCGTAATTGCCAAACTTTTGTGCCTCCTTGTTTATTTTTAACTAGGTAAATAACCAACTTAGTTTTGTTTCATTTTCTCAGATATTATGCTATCATGTCACCATGTATCTATATTATGAGTACTAATGTTACTCGGATCCAGGTAATATATGTAACTGGGTGCTCCTGGTTCGAGTTGGGTTTGGATTTTTTCTTATTTTATTTATGCAACAATTTTTATGTTATACAAGTATAAATTTGTTGTTATATTAGTATAATATTTGTGTGTATATATAATAACTTTTAAGTAATATTCTTTTTAGTATAATTGAACGTTTATGTTATAATAATTTAACACTCACGTACTTAAAGAATAATATAATTATTATATAATTATAACATAAAACTTATATTATTATAACGTAAATGTTTAAAAGGTATCACAAGTTTGTAATATAATGTAAACTGTTAAACTAGCATAATATAAAGATTATGTGAATATAAGACAAGGGTTATGCGGTCATAACTAAAATGTTAGACAAAATAGATAAAATGTTATACGTACGTGATACTAGGGTATAAGCGTGAGCGTGCATGTGAGGTGTGTGGACACACGTGAAAAGCACTGTTGGGTCTAGTCAGCCTTATTACACGGTTCCTAACCTGTATTGCTAGTGTATATAAATAAGAGTTAAATGCAAAAAAACAACCTAAATTATTGTTTTTTTTCATTTTCCAAACTAATTTTTTATATTATCAAATTGCAACATAAATCACTAAAATTTATTAAATTGCAACAAAACCTACTAAAATATATCAAATTGCAACCCTTGAACCATTTCTTACCAAAAAAAACCCGAACTCATAACACCTACGTTGATTTTGAATGATAGTCACCTAAAGCTATAAAATTACAATAATATCCTTGTGTTTTCAATGTGCTCCCACGTGTTCATGTTTTTTGTTGGAAAACGAGTCAAAAATTACAATTTGATAAACTTTAGTAGTTCAGATTGCAATTTGATAAGAAAAAAAATGTAGGTTATAGACCGAGAATAAAATGAATTAAGATTATTTTTTTTTGCATTTAGCCCGTTAATTTGTCCCATATTATATATTTTATTTAATCATGAAGGTAAAAAGCTAAGTAATCTATATATATAAAAGAAGAGTTGCAACTCCCCAGTGCTCGACAAATCAGCATTTTGAAGCTTTCTTAACTCGACATGTGTCATCCAAATGGCATCCTATGTGTCAAGTAGAATTTAAAGAGTTAAGGAATATGAAAAGTCCTTCCACCTCTTCATCTTCTTATACCATATGTTATTTAGGGGGGGTTATTCCTCTTATTAATTGGTCGTATGTTGGAGATACTATTGTTTTTGAGTTGTGGTTTCCGGTGGGGTTATTCCTCTTATTAGATGTCTTACCAGTTCTGATGTATTTCTAACGTGTACAGATCGTCACAGTCGAAAGGTGATTTGCAGATGTCTTTGTACCTTGCCAAGCTTTTAAAGGAAAATGCAATTCGGGATATGCTGGAAATCAACTTGTGCAAAGGTACTTTTGGATTTTGAGTGTAAATCATTCGACTGCGCGAGTGTGAGAGAGAAGTTTCTCGCTCCTCTCAAATTCCTCAAAATCCTATCATTTCTCACACTACTCACAATCGGTTTGTTCTTCTCTCTCTCCGATTTCAGGTAAACCGGATTTACGATCTCTATTGTATTGACGATTTTTTACTTTAATGTAGACCCGATAAGTCTGTTTATGTTAAGAATGGACAATTTCCTTGATTTATGAAGAAATGAAGATCGCTTTTTAAAAAATGTAGAATTTTGTTGTTTTCACCAGATATTTTTTGATGGGTTACTAATTCTATTAAGGATTTCACGAATGGTCGGATCTTTTTCAGTGTAGATTTAATATCTCTTTCTGATGTTCGATTTCTGCTAATTTACTGGGTTGCTTGGAAATAATAGTGTGATTATTAGTTATACATGTATTTTTTGTTGTCATGATGCTTTTGTTGGGGTAGGTTTAATTTTGTGGTGTAGTTTTAATTAAGAAATTAAGTTTGGGGGAAAGTGGAGTTGAAGTGAGCGGAAATGAAAAATAGTGTTGCTTGATAGTTGATGTTAATGCTATGCAAGGAAAGGCGAAAAGAATAAGAAATGCTTTGTGCTTAATGAGGTGGTAATGGCTGTGTGCTTTGCGTGAAGAAGGTTTTGATCCATGTTTAACTCCTTACTTAGTGATTTGTGTATTGTAGATTTATAAAAGTGGATGAAGCTATTTTTTGGATTAGTGTTAGTGGAATGTTTTGAATAGATAATGTTGAAAGTTGACGTCATAGGTATATGCAAAATCATGTCTTTTCAGCATACAATGCTCTTTGGCCATGAGACAGGAAAAGACAACGAGCATTATTCCTCCATTCAACTCTGTCATCAGCAAACCTACTATTATTTGCCCTGTACATGTTTGAGATGGCTCCCAGTGACATGAGAAAAAACCTCATTAACCATCTCATATCTGATCCTACTGGGGCAATTATGATGAAGACTTATCTCACCATATAGACTTGGTTTTTTTTTTTTTTTTGTCGAAAATTGCATGTGTTATCCCACTTAAGATTGTACATGTTTTGTCTTATCATATGTATATAAAAGTTTTCAGTGTAGTTCAGTTACTATGCGTATATCAGGTCTTTTGTATTCAGTTCCATGATCATAAAGGGTTGCACTCAATCTCTGAATGCAAAAGTTTATTTGGGAAAAAAGGCTACTGAATTCCTGTTTTTCTTTTTAAAGTTAACTAAGTTGTTTGCCCACTTGGTGGATCAAGTATTTGCAAGTTTTCCACTGTGAAAGAATAAGATTAAAAATAAACTTGAGTTTGGCCATGTCTAAAAATATCAATGGAAAATGGGATGTGATTTTAATTTTTTTTATTTTTTCTTAATATGCAACCAAAAATGTGTAATTTATTTGGTGTATTGAGAAGAAATTAAAAACAGAGATAGAATAAGAATATATTAAGAGAACAGTAAATGGTAAATTGAGTTTATTAATAAGGAGTGATTGTTAAAACCCAATTTTCAAATAATAAATATTGCCAACACATATGACTATTGCCAACACATGACTATATTGAAACAACTTATATGAAACCTATTAAGCATAGATGGTTATAAACACAGGAAGTTATAAAGGCAAAAATGCATTTCCCAAACACACACTAATTCAGTTCAGTTGCCAACAATTCACAAGGCACATGAGCATTACATGATCTTCCATCTTTGTTGTGATAATAAAGAATTAATTAGGATCTCTATTCATAAAAATTACACAAGACTTTTGGCTAACAACAATCAAGAAATGATTATCAACCAAGAACCCTAAAAACGAAGATCCACTTCACAAGAACCAATCCCACCGATTGAAACAATAATGCAAGAAATCCAAAACACACAAGAACACAAAGGATTACGTGGTTCAGCTATGAAAGCCTACATCCACGGGGCAACGAGGGGGGGGGGGTGATTTTATTAAATGAAAACGAAACACTTTACAACATTGAAAATCTGCAAACACAATTGCAGAAAACTCACTCAACTAGCTCACTTTACAGACTTAGAACTCGCTCAAAACTCAATGTCAGCTCATACTCTCAATTGCACTGAAAACTAATATATATAGGCTACATGGCAAAGAAAATATCATCCAAAACGGATCTCAAACGAATCTTGGCAAGATCTTTGAAAACTGCTCCTCGCACACTCTGTTTCGCGATTTCTCTCTCTCCTCTGAAACATAACAGAATTAACTGCTTCTTGATCTGATGTGGCAGCGCACCATTGGTTATCTTGAAACAGAAACTTAAGCTTTGATCGCAGAAACACGCCTTTGTTAGTATAAACGCGCCTTTCTTCAAAGCCTTGAGATCGCTGACGTGGCAAAGCGCAAGAACGCTTCTTTAAGTGAAAAGGCGATTTTCTTCAAACCTGCAAATAAGAAAAAATGTTAGTGCTACTACTTAATCAAACACGTTTTTTTCTTGCCTTTATTTCCTTTCAAACACTTGGTCGATTTCTTACAAATTCCCATGCACAACTTATTTGCCATGCATATTCTTGCAGAAGCTTGAGCCATATATTATCAATCTGATAAATTTTTAATAGTTTATTCTTTATTTAAATATAAAGATTTAAGTTTTCTTTAAATTACAAAATAATATCCATAATATCATAGTGAAAAATATTATCTAATATATTTAGTTGTTTAATATTTATTCTCTCTTAAAAATAATAATGAAATTGCACAGACACAAAAGAATAAAAGTATGAAGGCAAACAAAAGAAAATAAATGTAGCAGCCAACTCAAACTACGGAAGTTGGAGCAAAGAAATGAGAGTTGCTCATTACTTTTTGAAAACAAACGGCAAAACTTTGTCTACGATCAAGTAATATGTTATATTTTTTGTTATACAAAAAATGTAAAATTAAATGAGTTATAAAGCCCGTGAATCGCACGGGTCTGAACCTAGTTATTAAAATAAGAGCATTCATGTTTTTTTCTTATATCATGTTACATATATGATATATCATCACATATACGATAAACGAATATGTATAGTCGAAATTGAAATAGGATCCAATCTCGCGCTATTAAAAATCCAATATTAATACAATTATGAATAAATCGTAGCCTAACAAAATCTATAATTTGTAGTATAATTTATCAATAAATTGCATTTAAATCAATTTATTAAATATGATTTAGTGGATTTTCTACCACTTTACCCACAACAACCAACAATCACAAATTTACCCTTAAATACACTTACATAGGCAGCAAATAAAGTATACTAGATGTATTAATATACCAAACTCCTCACTCATTTTTAATGATCAAATCAGAGTTCATTGAAAATCAAGATGCAATAATCTCAAGTCTAAAAAATGAATGGAGAGTCTCGTACACCCAGTATACTATAGAAGGATCTCAACCATCAAATATGAGATTATTAAAGATCAAGACGCAATAATCTCAGATCTAATGATGGAAAATAGATGGATAGTCTCGTATATTAATACACCTGGTATACTATAGAATGGCACCAGTTAATGGATAATAACGACAACTAGCTTTTCTACTATATTTTTAAAATTTGATTTACCCTTAGATACATTTTTCTACTATATTTTAAAAATTAGATTTACCATTAGACACATTTATGCATGCGGTAAAGAAAGTCAATTTTTTTTTTATCAATCATGTCATGCGACACTTATGGATAATAACTTCATATGAACCATATATCAAGCATGTTGTGTAATCCCATTTGAATCATGTCATGTGACCTATACAAATCATATCGTGCAAACCTCTTTGTGTAACATTACAAATGTCAGATCTTATTTTATAATCCTACATAAATCATATTATGTAACTTTTATACGTTGATATCTCATAATCCTACATGAATCGTACATTGTATAAACCATAACACGTAACTCTAAATGGAATCATGGATCGTGAAATTATTTAAATATTTGGACAGAAATTTATAGAAAAGTAAATATTCTGTTCTTTATGATAAAAGGTAAGTTTGTTATATTTGATGGTATAGAGAGACATTTTCTAGGTTGAGGAAATGTGCCAAACTAAATGAAAAAATTTAAGGAATTGACTTTTTCTAATATTGAATATAACAAAAGTACTTTTTTACCACAAAATATAAGAAAGTTACATTTTCTACACTATTTTGACTTGGTCATGGAGAAATGATTGAGTAATGATAGTCTGGTGATATATTCTATTTATTTATACTATTATTTAACAATTGTTTTATCCAACAATTGTTATAAATTGATAAAAGTAATTAAATTGATAAATGAGGCTCGATTAATATAAAAACTATTAATTAATAAAAGTAATTAAATTTATTTATACTAATATGTTTGAAATGATCGAACCATTAATGTAATTAATAAAGCAATGTGATCGAACCACTATTTAATTAATAAAGCAATGAGTAATTTGAAAGTGGTTTCAATTTGGTTGTGATCGAACCACTATGTTTCGATTAGTGCTTTCAAAGTGGTTCAATTTGGTTTTTAAATTTAATTAATCGAACCACTATGAATTAGACATAGTGGTTCGATCAATTTAGAAAAAAATGGTTTTTTACACTGTTGATCGAACCACTGTGAATTTGACATAGTGGTTCGATCAATTTGGAAAAAAATGGTTTTTTACACTGTTGATCGAACCACTATGAATTTGACATAGTGGTTCGATCATTTGAAAATTGGTTTTTACACTGTTGATCGAACCACTATGAATTGACATAGTGGTAATTGAATTTTGGTTTTTTACACTGTTGATCGAACCACTATGAATTTGACATATTGGTTCGATCAATTTGAAAAAAATTGGTTTTTTACACTGTTGATCGAACCACTATGAATTTGACATAGTGGTTCGATCAATTTGGAAAATTTTGGTTTTTTACACTGTTGATCGAACCATTATGAATTTGACATAGTTTTATTAGTGTTTATATAAAGTAACCAATATATACATTAATTATTAGTGTTTGATCGAACCACTAATAATAGTGGTTCGATCATGGTAGTAAATTATAATTAAATTAATAACTCCACTATTCAATTAATTAATAACACAAATTCAATTAATAACTCCACTATTATACAAATTCATTTCAAAGCAATAATTATTAAAGTGGTTCGATCATAGTAGTAAATTAATGGTTCGATCATGGTAGTAAATTAAAGTGGTTCGATCATGGTAGTAAATTATAATTGAAATGTTTATTAATTGGTTCGATCATTGCTTTGAAACTCCAATTAATGATTTTGGTGGTTAATCGAACTACTTATAATTTTGGTGGATAATAAAATTAATTGTAGTATAATTAATTTTGGTGGTTAATCGAACCACTTACACTATTACACTATGTTTAATTTAAATGTAGTATAATTAATTTTGGTGGTTAATCGAACCACTTATAATTTTGGTGGATTTTAAATTTAATTAATCGAACCACTATGAATTAGACATAGTGGTTCGATTAATTTGAAAATTTTGGTTTTTTAATAGTGAAATTGGTTTTTATTCGCAAATTTGTTTAATTATTTACAATTGATAGTTTAATTTCAAACAGTTTCAATTTAATATACCTAAAATCATTCAATTAAAAGATCCTCATTTTTTATATTAATCGAGCCTCATTTATCAATTTAATTACTTTTATCAATTTATATGATTTGTTGGATAAATCAATTGTTAAATAATATTATAAATAAATAGAATATATCATGAGGCTATCATTACCCAATCATTTCTCCATGATGGATTCAAAATAGTGTAGAAAATGTAACTTTCTTATATTTTGTGATAAAAAAATACTTTTATTATATTTAATGTTAGAAAAACCAATTTCTTAAAAAAATTATGTAATTTGGGCAGGACCCTCTTTCCAGGTTTTAGGATATTTTTGGGATAAAGCAAATGGAAAATGAGATTTTATATGAAGAGTGAGAGAAAAGAGAAGTAGGTTGAGAGAGAGAGACAATGAATGGTGCAAGTGGGATGAAATTTTAAAACTTATCTGGAAAAGCGAAAAGTCCAAATGTCTCTCTCTCCCATCTTCATTGACGTTTGAAAAGGAAAGGGGAAGATATTTTTAAAGAAAAGTGCAAAAAGATATTATTATTAATAATAAATTCCAGCATCTACCCCCCTTCTATATCTCTGCCCAACGCTACACCCTACACCTTTTGTGCTTTATCCCTTTCCCAACACTCTCACACCCCTCTCTTCCTTCTCCCCCCGCTTTCTCTCTCTTCAGCACTTTCTATTCTCTCTTTTCCATACCGATCTTCACTTTCTGCGCTTCTGATACTGGTAATTTTGAGTTTTCTTTCGTTTTTTGCTTTTTGATTGTTTGCGTTGTGTGTTTGGGTTTGGTGGTTTTATGAATCGAGATCTTTTTGCGGAGGATTTTGTTGATTTGGGATGGATTGTTTCTGTTGATATCGTTTTGATCCAAGAATTTGAGATACTGTTCATCTGGAGGCAGAACCTCGATTTGTTGTGACAATTGTTGTTCGCGGTTTTGTGTAGTGATGCTGTGAATAGGGGCGTGGCTGGTTGAAAATGATTCTACTTTGCCTTTTCCGTTGCTATGCTTAGTAATTATTCTTGATGTTTAAATTTTTAGAAATTACTTCTTTATTCCAGTGGGTAATGATTATTAGTATCAATTATGGTTCTTCTTTCTTGTTTTTGTCTTGTCATTCTTCTGCGCTAAATTTTATGGTTTTGTTGTGATGATAATCGGTATATGACTAAGCTAAAAGCACCTACACCTACAGTCTAGTCAAGCTTTGGAATCTTGCGACAATATCTATTAAAGATTCAAATTTTTTAAAATTTCAGCTACATGGCAAGGTTTGACCGGATCTGAGTTTGGTGAATAATAAAAGCTGTGTGTTTAATCGCTACCATTCTAATTTTATTGCAGAGTTGAGAGCTGCAGCAGTAAGTATGGGCCTGCTATGTGATTTTTGTGGGGAGCAAAGATCAATGGTCTATTGTAGGTCTGATGCTGCTTGCCTATGCTTATCATGTGATAGAAATGTTCATTCCGCTAACGCTCTTTCTAAGCGGCACATGAGGACCCTTGTATGCGAGCGCTGCCATTGTCAACCTGCAACTGTGAGGTGCATGGAAGAGAAGATCTCACTCTGTCAAAACTGCAACTGGTCCGGAAATACTGGCCCACCTTCACCTATGGACGACAAAAAGCAGACAATCAATTCTTATTGTGGATGTCCTTCTGCAGCTGAGTTTTCAGGGGTATGGTCCTTCTTTTCTGTTGATCAATCAAGTTGTCATCCTGAGGGACGTTCAGAGATTCTTGAAGAGGAAGATGAAAGCCACCCTCTGTGTCAGTTGGTGTCGATGGATTATCGTACAGAAGAAGCTCCTATGGATACAATGGAAGATGCTGCTATGGATACAATGGCTCCCGATAATGAGCAATTGATATATCCTCTTGATCAGAAGGTAATTTCTGATCTGTTATCTTTTTACATAATAGTAACTTGAATACATCAGGAACAAAGTGGGAGCTTTTGCTCAGCACACCAACAGCATTGTAGGGGAAATTACTGGATCCTCCAATATATTTTTTAGATATTATTAGGTTTGACTGGCTTATACATTACTATTACAACTTTGATGCCTTTCTTTTTTAATTTCCTACGTAGTATAGATGGAAAAATCAGTTCATGTTAATTCATCCAATTAAATTTATCTTCTATTCTTTTAAAGTATCTGAACTACTTCCTCCTCGTGTAAATCTTGGAAGAAACTTCCCTCCCATCGTTTATATTTTTATAAATTAACCTTCTATTTTTTATACTGGTTTCTTTACTTTCCTTTGCTTCCAATATGAGAAAGAGAAATTATCTAGTCTGAACTTAATCTATAATAGGTCCGGTTCCCCTGCATTCATGCTCTTTTGGCTGTTGCTGTTGGTTGACTGGGGACCTTATATTGATAAGGTATGTGACTAACCTTCCTTTAATGTATACCTAACTTCTTCCCTCGTTTAAGTATCAAAGAACCTGTTCATCTGACTAAAATTTTCTATAAAGCGCCAACAGAGCTCATGGTGTAACTAGGGTACCGGTTGTTTAACCAATTCAAGATATTTTTGTTAAAAGATTTACTTGGACGACCTGGTGACTTACTCAGAGTTGGTATTCAAAAACTACAGGAATTGGGAATATGCTGCTAACTCTTTTACTTCCAAAACTTAGATTTTGGATATTTATCTTGTATTATATATACAAAGTAGCTGGTGGGTTTGGTTCCTAATTATGAATTTCTATCTATTTATAAATAATGTTATAAATAGCTGTGCATATCATTGGAGAATGCACTGATGGCATTAAGTCAAAGGGTACAGTTAAAAAGACATGCTTGTTAATATGTGTACATGCTTATTGGCATATTTTCGCACCACCCTCATTTGAGTTTGCTGCTTTTATTTCTTCAAGTTTTAAATAAGATGTAACTTGAACAGTTTCTAACTTTTAAGTGCAATGGTTATAATCATGTAGGCCTGTTCATCAAAATTGAAGCATCTTGGATCCATTAAAGATACATCCATCGAGGACTTATATATCTCAGATGTTGACCTCAGTTTGGAAGACTATGAAGCAATTTTTGATGAATCTCTTGATGATAGGCAACAATTTTATGAGAAAGGTGGAATTGATCGCTTGTTTGAATTTGGAAATATGTATGGGACTAACCGCAACGTTGAGTGTAAAAACATGGCAAAGGTTTGCTTCCTTATTCAGTATCTGAGTCTATGAAGAATGTTGATTTCTTCTAAAATCCAGCTCCATGATTAATTTGCTTTTCCTTGATTAATGCTGCATCCAAGTTGTGTCACAACTTCTGCTCCGCAACTACAGAAGATTGACAATCTATATTTCTCAATTTATTACATCATTTTTTGGTTGGGATAAATGGCTATTGATTTACATGGGTGATATTGATTTTGGTAAAACATATTGGCATGAATATGCACGGTCAAGTGGAGTATGCAATCACATAATTCTCTTGGCATGACAAAAGCATTTACATAAGCATTGTACAAAGTGATGTCTGAATATAAGATTGCCTAACTAACAAAACCTGCAGTTCACGTCAGATAACATGTTTTTCCTTGTTATTTTCAGGCTTCTAGTTCGAAGAGTGAAACAATGAAGCCAGCATGCAGCAATCAAGTATCAGCTGATTCGATGACAAGCTGTAAATCTGATCCAAATGTTGGTTTTCCAACACCAGAACCATCTAGCCGCTCAATTTCCTTTGCTGCACCGACTGGTGAGTGTGACGTTGGAGATCATGTAGAGTGTGGAGGGTATCCATTGGATGATATTGCAGAGGAGGAACATTCATGTGATGTTCTTTGTCCCGAAAATCAGTTTTCATCAGCTAACCGGGATGATGCAGTGTTACGATACAGAGAGAAAAAGAAGTCACGCATGTAAGCATGGTTGCTGGAAAAATATTCATTTTTTTTTTCTTTTATGATGTGGAAATAAACTAAAACCAATTTGATCACGTAGTTGCTTTATACTGGTGTGTTTGAGAAAGGTGCTCTTTGAACGGTCTCTCCTGAATTGTAAACAATGCATTTAGGAAACATTCACATTACACTTTTGTTTTGACCTGTAGATCTCTATTTTCTAGCTTTGAATCTCTGTAATAATGATGTGTGTTTGTGAACAGGTTTGATAAAAAAATAAGATATGCATCACGGAAGGCAAGGGCTGATGTTAGGAAGCGTGTGAAGGGACGATTTGTGAAAGCCGGTGAATTCTATGACTATGATCCACAGGACACGATAAGAAGTCAGTGAATGAATCACTCAGGGAAGATATGTTGTATCATTAAGCCTTGAAATATGTGCAGAGGATATACCATTGATGGCGACGTTATTCATGGGCTGACTTGGAAAGCCTAATAGTGCAACAGGTCCCCATCACCTGTTTTTTTTTTTTTTTTGGGAGGAAATATGAACAGAGAGATGATTTTGTGCCTGTACTTTCTAGTTATAACGAAGCAGCTTCTTGGTGGTGGTGAGGCTTCCGCTTCTGTAGGAAAACAGAGAAGTATATTGTTTTCGTGGTAATTGTAATTGCAACATTAGATGCACAGTTTATTAGTGATAGAGAAGTGTTGTAATATGAAACAACTCTGCTTGATCTTATGTAAACCAAAGTGATCATAGTATATATTCTTCTTGGTTTGCTCGTCTCTCTTTCCGTCATATTGCGTTCCATTAAAATTTAAAACAATCAAGCAAAAATCAAGTTGTTGAACAACCACACTCTGAATATCAACATGATGAATGAATTTTGTACATATAAATTCTAATGGTGCTTACATTTGATATGAATAGCCATATATACGTATACATAAAACTTATCTGGTAGTCCTTTGTGATATTCTTCTAACCAGTGCTTTCTCCTGAGAATTCAACAGCGTTTTAGAAGCCCCATCATCCCTTATTTCTCTTACTTTAAAGCCTGGTTCTGATCTGAATTGCGGTTTATCCTCAGGCTTCCTCAGATTTTCATGAACTCCACTTGTGCTAGGTGCAGAAGTTGTGTCACGTCTAGCATCGTGAGATTGCTTGTCTGAGACCTGTTGCTCGGGGGATATGTGTTTTCTGATTGTGTTATTCTCCTGTTCAAAGAAAAGAACTTGCACCACTGTTCTCAGAGGCAACCGCTCATTCCTCACAGCATGAGCGCGTACTTCTGGGGACAGTTTTTGACAGTCTAAAATCCGGCATAGCTGTTTCTTATCCGTTTTGCTCAGATCAGGATGCTCCTGCACATTAATGAGCTCAGGGATAATCAAAATAAAAGATACAAAAAGCATGGAACAGAGAAGAACACCTTGAGATAAATGTTGATTGCTGTGTAGAGATCATCATGATCAGGCCTTGCAATTGCAGGTAATGTTTCAGCAAGAGATGCTACTTTCTGCACTGTCATGTTTGCTTCCTTTGCAACCACTTTAAGATAAGAATCTATGAGCTTTCCGATCTTACGTATGGATCTCAGTGACTGTCTTTCTTCTGCAGGGGCTTGTCTCTTCCACTGCCTCAAGAAACTCTCCAAAACATTCTTAACCAAATCAATGTCATAGGATGTTTGGTCATGACATGACTGAGCTGGAAGCAGCAAATCACTCAGTGTTGCCTCCTCAAGTTGCAAACCAGACAGCCTAAGCAGTTCTGTTTTTGTCACTGGAGACACTGGAAGAAAATTCGCAATGCTAAGAAGCCTCAACAAGAACTTAATCGATACAGATCCTTTATCTGCTGGAATCAACCCCACAATGGTTTCAAGAATCCTCAGTTTCCTCTCTGAAGAATCATCTTCTTGAGAAGATGAACCCTCATTAGCCCTGTTTGTTGTAGTGTCTAGCAACCAACGAGATGCATAGACATGCAACGCCTCACCAACGAGCTGTGGATGCAACATATTCATACACTTAATGGCAGCAATAATGCATCTGAACATATCTATATCAAGGAACGATATATCCTCTGTCCACCAATCCTTAGGCACAGATTGGTGGTGCTTTTTATCATATCCTGGTCTGGTATAGGTATAAGACCATGAAACCTTACTTATCGGTGTCAATATCTTATCAACAATGGATTCAATGCATCTTCTTACAATGCCAAGATTCTCAGACCACTCATAAACTGTCTGCGTGTTTTGTAGGGTAACAATGGAATCCTTCCACCCTTGAAGAATGCATGAAGAGAAGAAAGTCTCCAACTTCATTACAAAGTTCCCAGCTTCAACAGATTCAGTCATTCTTAAGAACTTGGCAGCACAAAATGCAGAGACAAAATTGTGGGGGCTCAGATTGATAGAGATTCCATAGCAAAATTTAGCACACAGCTCAAAAGCATCTTCTCCTCCTGGGATGTCATGCAGTTCCAAGGTCAGATTGCTCGATTCCTTGGACTCTGAATATAGCCGTTGTAGCAAGCCACATTTGGGGAGAAGAGGATACTGCAGCTAGCCGGAATAGAATCAAACATCTGATTTATATATACTCATATATATATATATATATATATCTGAGATGTAATTAAGACAACAACATAGTTTGTAACATGATTCTTTACCTTGTGGAGATGATAAGTGATGTTGTTTATCTTTATGGTCACATCACTTGGTACATCTGACATCACTGTCCTGGAAATTTCAAAACCAAATAAGCAGAATAATGTACACAATTGCATTCATATACTTGGCTCATTGATTAGTTTATGTACCTAGTGGCTTCCTCAGTGTAGAAGATGTCTGGCCGGGTTCCGAGTTTCATGAACTTCATTCTTGATATATGCTGATTATGCTTTGCAAAGCCTAAAACTAAAACAGTTATCCATAGAAATGTTCGTTTCTAAGAGACAACAGAACTAGACTCCAATCATTTTGCATTGGCTAGAATGCAAGAGTTTATCGGAGGGTAAAAATAGACTTTTGTAACAGCTTATTAACTTTTGTGACTGCTGACAAATAAACAAACTACTTTCTTCACCTATTTTATTGTTTCACTTTTAAGGTTATTCTCCATTATCAACTATGTGTCCATTCATCAACGTCGTTAAATACAAACAATCAAGATGAGAATAAATGAAAATATAGATGGGAAACAATAATTACATATTTTCAGTTAAACAAACGAAAATGAACACGGTAAGAAATTATTTAAATCAATATTCTCCACATGAAATTAAATGACGTTATTTTTTCCCATCCTTTAGTGATCACATATTTTCTTTGCCCAAGGCCAAGATTTGAAGAATTGAAATTATATAATTGTAGTTAGACAATGAAGATAAGATAACACAAGTAGTAGAGTACCAGTTGATGAAAAGATCAGCGGGTATATATTAATGTTCAAGAAAATTTAGCAAACAAATTAATCATTCTTAAGTGAAAAAGGATAATTAAATCATAGCATTAACATGCATTTATGGCCCATCAAAGATGATCATGGTCAAGAACAAAGAGTCGGGAAACAATAATTAGTACGTACGTACCTTAAATATAGATGAGGTGGCAATTAAGACTGATTTTTCCAACCTTCTTATTCCTAATTATGCAGATGATCAATGATGTAAAGTCAAAGCATTGATGGGCAGCTGGATGATAGCCCTTCATCACTCCTTGATTCGCAAGCAACAAATGATTAAACTGTAAAAGAAGTTCAACATTAATTTCTTCAGTTCAAAGAACTGGGATTAATACAATATTAGAGAATGGAAGAATTAGGCATAGACTAAAAGAGCTAGCATTGATCCTTTGAAGGATTAATCTTACAAAAACTGGTATTAATTTGGTTACTATATATGGTAAGTAAAGATCGATGCTCATACACATGCACTACATATTAACAACTTTTCACATGAATTTCATCCATCTAAGAATCTTGCTAAAACACCCTTGCTTTTGGGAGAGAGAAAATGATGGATTAATAATTAATAGTGCATGGTCCAAAACCGATCAATGGTTTTCATGATCAAGAAGGAGAAGACCACATTAGAAAAGAATGGGCAGGAAAGCAAGATGATCATATCGAATCCCAAAATCGCGATACAAACCATAGGAAAGAAAAGCAGCACGTTTCAATGGCCTTATACATATGAGGTAATTTAGCTAAATTCAGATATCATCCTTTTCAATCTGATAATGAAAGTTAGCTAATTTCTCTAGTGTGTGTAATGAAAATTTCCTTTGTCCACACTCTATTGGAATTGCACTAAAAAGTTGGCCATAAAGTATCTTCCCCATCCTTTCTTTTTCTGATCATTTAGCAACTATAGCACAACACAGCCCAAAGATTTTAAAGTGGCTTCAGCTTTTATTCTCTTCAAGGAATATACATACATATATATATCATGCTTGTTTATCTAAAAATCAGTAAACAGAATCAAAACTTACCTAAAATCTGACCAATTCTACTCCAATGATCTGTTGCATGCAGCCAAGAATTTAAGGAAGTCATTGATGGATCCACAGTACTGTTTCGTCTCGTATTTCATACTATAACAAGTTGAAATGGAAATAGAGGAAGAAGGATTAGGGATAGGATGGGGAGAAGCAGGCAATTATAAGAGAAAGAAAACCCTACGTACGTACAATTAATGATAATAATACAGAAACTATATGAGAAAAAATTGCACAAAATAGTGGTCTTAGTCAACATACTTATTAATGCATCATTCTGCAAGCTTTCATGTATGCTACCTAATGATTATCTACTTGAACTTTTACAAGATCAAACCAAGAGATTTTCACTGTCAAGCTGAACTAATTAATAAACACATGCTGAATTGGAGAAAAATCATGTAGATCAATTGAATCCAATATAGGAATTTGACAAACTTAATTAATTAATCACTCTCTCTCTTTTATAATTGTCGAGTTTTTCATTCTAAAAAACCCTTAATTTAGTTGGAATTCGATATACTACAACTAATTTATAGATCGTGACACAAGTTTCAATACGATATAACCTTGACATATATATCATCACACATGAAGGTATTGATAATTGTAATTTTTACACCAATTAGTAAGTTATTTGTCTGATGAATTAAGCGTCATGCATGTCTACTTCATATCATCTTAAATTGACCTTATCGTTAAAAAATTTGGTTATGCACAGTTTTGGTTAATTTTAAGACCATTATAAACAGTAACACCATATATGATAAATATAGAATTGACTAAGTTTCACCATTTTTAAATAAAATAGACTAGCTTTCCACATTTCTAAGATTTTGTATATTTACTCCCACATAATTGGGTGCTTGCAGTTAATTTTTAAAAATAAATATTACTACACGTAGGTGCATTTTTGTGGACCAATCAAAAATTCCTCACCACTAAAATTATTTAAAAGATACTAAACAGTTAATTTGTAAGCACCCTTTTCCAATTTTGTGGTGTCTTCACACTTTACGTGTGATTGAATATTTTTTCTTTAGCATGCAATGAAAGTGGGCAGTGGGGAGAAGCCTACTAAAATTTGTTGAAAAAAAAGTCCTCTTTAAATAATAATAATGATAACACAACGTATGTAAAATGGTTTGTAAAATGGTTTGACGGATAATTTTCTTGAAACAATTCCTTTTGCTCATTACCTAAATTTATATTATGGATTGCGAGTTATAAATTGATTATCTCACTTAAAATAATTTGTGAAACGATGTTACACATGACTTACTGTACGAGGAGACCGGAAGAAAATCTTTGGTATAAACAAATTATGATGATGGTTCTTCCCACTACTTTTGGTTGAGTCTAATTTCATCTTGTATTGGAGAGAGTTAGATATTTGGTTTTGGTTGTATTCTTGTCGGCCACGTGTCTTGTCTGGTGCCGTTTGATTTGCAATATCTTGATTGGATTGGTCGGAGTTGACATTGGTGATGTGGGAGTTCAGATTAGATGCCCTAATTGCCTATACCATGTTCCTGCTTTTCCTGGCCACCCAACCACCCCCTCTCACCTAACTGATCCCAAGCTGTAGAGATATGTTTGATTTTGATTCTATTATTTTTTGATTATCAAATTTAGTTTTGCAATTGAGAAAGGAATCCAACTTTTCCACCGGAGACACAATTATCGAGCCATAGAATAGGACAATGATTGTGTAACACACACTAAAGAGTGATTTCAGTTAAAAAAAGATTGAAATTGAACACATCTCTTAATCGTAGGACTAAAATTAATAATTGAAAAATAATATGAGCAAAATCAAACAACACCTCTAGGATATGGTCAAATATAAAATAAAACCGACTAATCCCATTTAATTCGAACATCGTCTAGTAGGAAATCCGTTAGAACCAGATCGACAATTAAGTATATAAAATATAATATAAACTTTCAATTACTATGTCTATGATTTGCATGCTGCATTCAAAATTATTTAAAAGAATTTAAATATATGAAATGAACTTAATATTATTTAGAATATTGTGTTGTATGATAAGTTAAAAATTTGGAACTTAAACGTTTAAATATTTTGACAAATGATGTCGCAGTGAAATTTTAAATTATGTTTAATATTATTATTATGAATCATATTGTATATATAAATTTTGAATGTCATGTATATTTTACCTAAAAATTTTATCTTTTGAATGCAATTTTTTTTAATAAAAGTGTGATATATAATAAACTAAATAGTCCAAAAAGTTAAATAGAATTAGTATTAGGTTCACAATATTAAAGGTCTTTTTAACTTGAAATCCCCGAAACAGCCAAGTTAACAACCCTACTGCTACCTATTACTAGTTTTAACTAAGCACATTATACACTAAAGTCAATTTAAACTCCATTTAAATAAGTTGATATTACTTCTAGCTTAATGCTATTGCATATGGTATTCTTTCATGAAATTATAATTATATTTAGTCATAGAATATATATATATATATATATATATATACCACTAATAGTGTATTCCTGTTTTGAATTTACCTATTTAATCTATTTATAATTTATTGACATCATATTCAATACTTTTTCCTTATTTCAATTCTATAGTGAGATGAGAAAGTTACAATGTATTAAGAAATAGATAAGAAACACTCATTTTAATTTCTGATTGAATGTAGAGATAAATATTATCTAAGTGTATATTTGTTCAAATTTTATATTTCCTTAATCTATAACAAAAATTCCAAAACAACAATTATTATGAATTTAATGGAGCATATACATTAAAATTTAAGGATGCTATATGCACTAAAGTTCTGATTAAACTTAATTAAGTTATAATAATTTTCTAGACTGATTAGCATGCACGAAAAGATATGTTATGATGACAAGTACTATGCATGCATGCATGATGACGATAATCATATTAATAAGATGATCATCAATCATCATCATCATCATCATCAATATCAATTCCACATAGTTTCCAAAGGAGAAATTTGTTACCATTCTTCATATTAAAGTTGGCCTTTCCTCATAGTAGAAACCTAACCCTCATAAAATAATTCATCTTATTATATAAATTCATTATTTGAGATTCAGTAATCCATAAATCAAATTCATTTTTACAAATTTATATGTGAAACATGAGTTGATGACCAGCAAAACTTATACTCAATAATAAAATCATGTAGATCAATTGCAATAGGGTAGATTAACACAACAGTTGATATAACACCGAAATCAGTAAACTATATATATATATATATATATATATCCCTCAAAGTCTCATTATGTTTAAAATAATCTGGAAAGTATAGCTTAAAATGATATATATATATATATATATATATAGAGGAAATGTGCCAAACTAAACGAAAAAATTTAAGGAATTGACTTTTCTAACATTGAATATAACAAAAGTATTTTTTTACCACAAAATATAAGAAAGTTACATTTTCTACACTATTTTGACTCGGTCATGGAGAAATGATTGAGTAATGATAGCCTGATGATATATTCTATTTATTTATACTATTATTTAACAATTGTTTTATCCAACAATTGTTATAAATTGATAAAAGTAATTAAATTGATAAATGAAGCTCGATTAATATAAAAAATGAGGATCTTTTAATTGAATGATTTTAGGTATATTAAATTGAAACTGTTTGAAATTAAACTATCAATTGTAAATAATTAAACAAATTTGCGATTAAAAACCAATTTCACTATTAATTTAATTAAAAAACCAAAATTTTCAAATTAATCGAACCACTATGAATTAGACATAGTGGTTCGATTAATTCAATCAAAAAACCAATTTTTTCAAATTAATCGAACCACTATGTCTAAATCATAGTGGTTCGATTAATTAAATTTTAAAACCAAAATTTTCAAATTAATCGAACCACTATGTCTAAATCATAGTGGTTCGATTAATTAAATTTTAAAACCAAAATTTTCAAATTAATCGAACCACTATGTCTAATTCATAGTGGTTCGATTAATTCAATTCAAAAATCAAATTTTCAAATTAATCGAACCACTATGTCTAATACATAGTGTATATATTGGTTACTTTATATAAACACTAATAATCTATTAAACACTAATAATTACCACTATATAGTGGTTCGATTAACCCCTATTTTGTATGATTTGAATTAATTTGTTCCAATTAATTTGATTAATTTTGAATGGTTCGATTAACCCCTATTTTGTATGGTTTGAATTAATTTGTTTCAATTTGATTAATTTTGAATGGTTCGATTTACCCCAGTAATTGTTTCCAAATTGATCGAACCACTATGTCAAATTCATAGTGGTTCGATCAACAGTGTAAAAACCCATTTTTTTCCAAATTGATCGAACCACTATGTCTAATTCATAGTGGTTCGATTAATTAAATTTAAAAACCAAATTGAACCACTTTGAAAGCACTAATCGAAACATAGTGGTTCGATCACAACCAAATTGAAACCACTTTCAAATTACTCATTGCTTTATTAATTAAATAGTGGTTCGATCACAACCAAATTGAAACCACTTTCAAATTACTCATTGCTTTATTAATTAAATAGTGGTTCGATCACAACCAAATTGAAACCACTTTCAAATTACTCATTGCTTTATTAATTAAATAGTGGTTCGATCACAACCAAATTGAAACCACTTTCAAATTACTCATTGCTTTATTAATTAAATTAATGGTTCGATCATTTCAAACATTTCAAAGCACTAATCGAACCACTTTAAAATTATTAATTGGAGTTTGAAATGTTTATTAATTGGTTCGATCATTGCTTTGAAACTCCAATTAATAATTTCATTGCTTTGAAATTATTCATTAGTAATGGCTTTGAAATTAATCGAACCATTTCATTCATTATGGAGTGGTTCGATTATGGTTTTGTAGTATAATTAATTTTGGTGGTTAATCGAACCACTTACACTATTACACTATGTTCAATTTAAGTGTAGTATAATTAATTTTGGTGGTTAATCGAACCACTTATAATTTTGGTGGATATTAAAATTAATTGTAGTATAATTAATTTTGGTGGTTAATCGAACCATTCAAAATTAATTTGTCAAATTAATTTGAAAATTTTGGTTTTTTAATTGAATTAATCGAACCACAGTGGTTCGATTAATAGTGAAATTTGAAATGTTTGAAATGATCGAACCATTAATTTAATTAATAAAGCAATGTGATTGAACCACTATTTAATTAATAAAGTAATGAGTAATTTGAAAGTGGTTTCAATTTGGTTGTGATCGAACCACTATGTTTCGATTAATGCTTTCAAAGTGGTTCAATTTGGTTTTTAAATTTAATTAATCGAACCACTATGAATTAGACATAGTGGTTCGATCAATTTGGAAAAAAAAATGGCTTTTACACTGCTGATCGAACCACTATGAATTTGACATAGTGGTTCGATCAATTTGAAAAAAATGGTTTTTTACACTGTTGATCGAACCACTATGAATTTGACATAGTGGTTCGATCAATTTGAAAAAAATTGGTTTTTTACACTGTTGATCGAACCACTATGAATTTGACATAGTGGTTCGATCAATTTGGAAAAAATTGGTTTTTCACACTATTAATCGAACCACTATGATTTTGACATAGTGGTTCGATCAATTTGGAAAAATTTGGTTTTTTACACTGTTGATCGAACCACTATGAATTTGACATAGTGGTTCGATCAATTTGGAAAAATTTGGTTTTTTACACTGTTGATCGAACCACTATGAATTTGACATAGTGGTTCGATCAATTTGGAAACAATTACTGGTTCAATTACTTCATTAGATTTTTTATTACTGGTTCGATTGGTTCATTAGTCGTTCGATTAAATTTTCTATTACTCGTTTGCTTAGTTAATTACTGGTTTAAATAAATTTAATTAATTAATTAGTGACATAGTAAATTATATAAATACTGGTTCGATTTAACACACTATTAATCATAGTGGTTCGATTATTCATTTAAATTTGGTTTAATACACTAATAATCGAACCTCATTTATCAATTTAATTACTTTTATCAATTTATATGATTTGTTGGATAAAACAATTGTTAAATAATAGTATAAATAAATTGAATATATCATCAAGTCATCATTACTCAATGATTTCTCCATGACCGAGTCAAAATAGTGTAGAAAAGGTAACTTTCTTATATTTTGTGATAAAAAAATACTTTTGTTATATTCAATCTTAGAAAAGTTCATTTCTTAAAAATTTGTGTAATTTCGGCTGGGCTATATATATATATATATATATATATATATAAAGATATAAAGATATGGCAGGATTATGTATCCCACTTAATAAAATGGGTCTACAAAATAAGTAAGGTATAGTTGATGCCACGAAATTTCCAATCTCGTGCTGCAAAAATCGCCAACGTGCCTTTAATCCAAGATACTCATGTCGCATTTCACACAACCAAATATTCCCCTCTTTTATCTCTCTATTTTCCCATTGCATTTATTAACTACGAAAAAACTCATGTGAGACGGTCTCACGGATAGTTTCCGTAAGACGAATCCTTATTATCCATGAATTGAATCCATATTCACAAACTTTCATATGAATTGCTACGTGTGAGTTATAGGTTGACCCGTCTTACGAAAAAAGATTCGTGAAACGGTCTCACACAAGACTTACTCTATTAACTAACACATAAATCTGTAATTAGAGTCTTCTTAATTATAGCTGTGGACAAAAAGTGTGACAATGACCTGAATTAGCAATTACTACATCCGTCCCAAAATAAATGACGTTTTAGCCTTTTGCACATAAATTAAGGAATGTAATAAAAAGTCCAATCTACCCCTATTTAAGTTTAATTAATGAGGAATTTTTATCTCTTAAACACATTTAATTTGAGATGAGTAAATAAGGGCATATATGGTATATTCTATGTAAATATGCTTTGAAATACGAAAACGACAATTATTTTGGGACAAAATTTAGTTGTTAAAACGACATTTATTTTGGGATGGAGGTAGTACATTAGTGAGACTAATATCTATACTATACTAATAGCAAAATGTTTGGGAAAAATTACAAGAATGTCATTTTCTTGCCCATTTTATTCTTTGTCCTTTTGTCCAAGTGTCAAAATGTGATTGAACATTGATTGTATTTTCTTTCTTATTTTTTTTATTTAACATTATTATTAGTTATTTTAATGTTTGGCTTGGAGGATACTCTTCAAAATTTAAAAATTATTAAAAAGTAGAAGTTATGATTATATCTATAGTTTATATAGTCTATAGATATTTATAGACAACTTTTATTGGAGAAATCAATAGAATGACTTGCAACATACTCTTCCATCTATAAAATAATCTATATCTATATTCATACTATATAAAATGTCACATAAAATTGTGTAAATAACATTTTTTTTTTCAAGATTTCATTTTTTTTTTCAAGATTTCATTTTGATTTTCTAAATTAATTTAGTAATTTTAAATTAAGCTTCCATCTCAAGCCATTGAAATCAAATTTTCTCTCAAAGTCATTGTCTTATATAAAGAATGTTTATTCATTTAACAACACTCACTTACCTAACTTATAAAAATCAACAAATTTTAATAAATTCTTTTAATAATAATAATAATAATAATAATAATAATAATAATAATAATAATAATAATAATAATAATAATAATAATAATAATAATAATAATAATAATATTATTATTATTATTATTATTATTATTATTATTATTAGGTAATATATTAAAAATTATTTCAAATAAATAGAACCGTAAATTTCCTGCCCATATTAAAAATTATCTATACTATACTAATATCAGGACAGTTGGGAAATTATATAACAAGACGCGCAACGCGCGAGTACACTGCTAGTCTTACATAATGTAATTACTTATTAACGTAAATTGATTTTGAACTCAAGTTATGTTGCATTGTGTTATTTTGGTGGATATAAGCAGAAATGTAAAATAATCATGTACGTATGAAAACGTACGTATTGTATTTCCATTTTTTGTAGAGTCTGGAAATAGAACTAAGAGCACCTGCATTTATTATTTTTCCTAATATTTTTAAATAAAATAATAATAGTTGATTAATAAAAGTGGTGGTGGGCATTCTTGTACGGTATCAGAATTTCCCCGCAAAAATGTCATTTGAATTTTGAGAAGAGATAAAATCATTAAAGTCTTCATTTGATGGGTCCCACTATCATATACTACCTCCGTCTCAAAATAAGTGTCGTTTTAGCAACTAAAATTTGGCCTAAAATAATTATCGTTTTCGTATTTCAAAACGTATTTACACACAATATACCAAATATGCCTCTGTTTACTCATCTCAAGTTAAATGTGTTAAAAGAGATAAAAACCCCTCATTAATTAAATTTAAATAGAGATATATTGAACTTTTTATCACATTTCTTAATTTATGTACAAAAGACTAAAACGACATTTATTTCGGGATGAAGGTAGTACAGTCTTATATATGCCATTCCTTATTAATTTATTATATTCTTATAAATGACAAGTGTGGATGCCCTAAGTTTACCCTTAATTTTAAGGTGATTGAAAATTGTGATCATAACTTATACTATTGAAGAAATAGTATAAAAAAAAAGGAGGGGGAGAGGCTTGATGGACAAAGCATCTTTTCCAGAAATCAAGAATGGTAGCCAGCACATTCGCACAGTTGAAACCACCATCACAATAATTGAGAATATTTTCCCAAAAGTAATCATTTTGACATTTTTGATACTATATTTAATTCAGTGCCTCAAATATGGCATTCTCTGCTTATTGTATACAAATTTAGGAAAAATAGGAGGATCAATATGCAAAAATGCCATTGCACGTAAATCATGTTTTTGTTACATACAAATAACATGATTTCACAGACTTGGTCGGTCATCCATGCAGCATGAAATGTCAAGGGGTAGTTCTCATGTTTCTTCTCATAAACCAAACAAAAAAAACATGAATATGTAACTGAATGACACAACAAAGAACTTCTGAATTTACTATATGGCAATGAATTAAGGATATAGAGATCGTTCCAAAAACAACTGTAAAATGGCTAATACAAACCGATTGCAATGGAAGATGGAGCCTATTGAGAACAGTGCAGATAACAAGGAATTTCAAGAAGTCACCGATGATCGATTAGAAAAAGTAGTGCAAGATTTCAATGAATTCCGAGAGAGAATGACACATTTAAATTCGAATGGTGCAGTGAACCTTGAAGACATTATAGACTTGTATATCAACAATGGCGGAGAAAATTTATGTGACATGCAACACAACACTCAAGGTCAGGTCACTACAATGCTTGAAAATGTTAACAAGTATGAAAGCACTCTAACTCCACACCACGTGGAATCTAAAGACGAACATAGCATACATGCATTCGACATTAACACACAGATTCAAGAGAGTGATACAATGATTCATAACATGATTGAAGATACAAGCCAAGTTGATACTGGAAGTTTTCTTGAATCCTCTCAAGATCTGGACATAAACCCCGATGTGGGGATGGCCAGCAGCAGCATCAGGGTGATGCACATAAGATATGGTGACCTGAATTGTCATGAAACAGCTTACAACATTATTGGCTGTGTCTTTGGAGATAACACTGAAAGTGATTCTGGTTCGATCATGAGATTTTTCAGAGATCCTGGTTCGCACGTGGGTGTTAAGGAAAATGCTGATAGGACTACTAGGAGAGAAAATGTGAAGAGGAAATACAGAGAGGTGAAAGTTGAGACTGCTTGGCCAATGGAGATAGCAAAAACTAACAACAGAGAGGCAGCTAAGCTACTAAGGCAAGTGCAAATAGACAAACAAGTAAGTACTTTTTCAGATACTAGTCTTAAGAATTCATTACTCCGTAACCGAACTACTAATTAAGAACCTCTAAAACTGATAACAGCTCCAGACTTACCTATTCAAGTTACATGGTGATTAAATTATGCTAAAATCTTGAAATAAAAAACTAAATAAGATAGAACTGAAAATGAATGCATTAGAAAGGAAGTAGGGCTGCCCTAATAGATGAGAAAAAACATGATTAAGATAGTTTTGAAGTCTGTATCAGCGTATGAAACATTTAGAGAATGTAGAAAATAAAGAATCAGTAACTCAAACTAATATTACACCCATAAAAATGCCTCAAGTAAAAAAAGAAAAGAAAGAATAGCCTCTGGCAAAAAATATTTGATCAAGCATAACATTGGCATTCTCATATGAGATGATTCCTTTTAGAAATCTCCAACTTGTGCAAAATAAAAAAAACCCACCTATGCACTAACTCAAGCAAACTGTTAAAACCTTCAGAGCACATGACAGTTAACGGACAAGATGATATCATACAACAAAAGGGAATTCCATTTATGGAAATACCGAAATAGAGATGCCTGCTCCGCAAAAAAATTATAGTTCTCTAAGGAGAATCATTGTAACTCATTAAAACAGGCATTCTGCTTAACCAAATAGATCATCATCATCATTATCATCGCCATTGTTTACAATATTACTTTCGGACTTTCTACTTTCGAATCCAGGAGCATTTCCTCCCCTTTCACTAGGAGATTTTTCTCTACCTCCAGATCCAACAGATGTATTTGCCCAAGAAGAACCGACTTTGACAGATAATGAATCTCCATAAAGATCATCATAAATCCCACCACTCTTTGCAGGAGCCTTGACCTTGTTCAATACTTGTTGAAGCTTCTCTGTCACACCCGATTGGGAAATAGTGGCTTGCTTCACATGGGTCTGTTCTTTCCCTTTGGGTATTACTGTAATTTGTACGAGTGATTCATACTTCCCAACAAGGCTTCCTTCTTTCACACCTGTAGGACCAGGTTCAGTCTCTACATCAGCTCCATCAGAATATCCAACAATTTCAACCAGCTCTCCTCCAAACTGGTCCTTAAATGCCACTCTAGTTCTTCTGATCCTCTTAGAGGCTCTCTCAGTTAGCTGTCCGTCATCCTGTGTAACTGAATTGCTGCTTAATTTTGACTTCGATAATCCATCAGATGCTGTTAAACCGTTCAATGAGCGATTGATATATGTATTATAAGCTAAAACTGCTTCTTCATCTGAGGGATCTGGAGGTGGTGGCAAATCAATCTCTGAGGCTTGTCGAGGTGGAGGGAAAAGTGCAGCATCATTCTTCCTCAAAACATATATTCTGGTCGAAGCAGCAAACCGCAGAGACTGCCCAACTTCTAGCTCCATAGGGGAATCTTTGGTTAGTCGCTCATTTGCAACAAATGTGCCATGTGCAGAGCCTAAATCAATCACGTATATGCTGTGAAGAATACAGTATAAATTTATCAGACCTTACAATCATGTAAGATGCATTTATCTATTAAAGATCAGAGGGCCAACTGATAAAAGCAACTCATTCCAAAGCAAGATAATATAGACGGTTATATTAACAAATTGTTACTGATTTGGAAAATGTATCTGTTATAAACATAACGGATTTCATAAAGACTTAACAACATGGACAAAAGGTCATTGCTAAACAACAATGAACAACCTCATCAAGCCCAGGTAACTCTGTGCAAACACAGCAGAACTCTGTTACATCAGAACAACTATGGCATTCATATGAAAAGTTTAATTACCCAATTTACCTCAGCATACATTTTCTAAGATCTGACAACTTGGTAAGTGCAACCAAATCTTCTATTGGTAATCCAAAAACAAGAAACTATGACATGTCAAACCACTGGGAATCAACGATTGTGCATTCACTACATGTTTTTGAGACGAGGCTAGAGAACACTTTTCCTAGTTATCAATATATCAAACAGCAATAAAAGGCAAACAAAGTAACCATACAAAAACATAGAATATAACAATATTTAGCACCTGCCATTTTTGTGCGGAATGACAGCAGCATGTTGGCGTGAGACTGACTGATGATCAAGCACAAAATCACAAGCATGAAACTGCCTACCAAAAATATGCTTCCTCTTGTCCAAATTAATCCGATCAAGAACCTCCCCATCCTTTACAACTTCAAGATAATAAACACCTGGCCGTGGCTCAATAGCCCAATCAGGAGGCTGCCACGTTGACTGGCACCCTCCAATCTGAGTCACTTGCTGAGCCGGAACGACAGTTGGGGCCACATCTGTGGTCAGAGTCTTATTCACCACATTCTGATGGTTCAGGTGGGCTTGATTAACTGAAACTGCTGCAGGATAAGCAGGCTTTCCTAAAGCAGGTTGTGTAGCTGTTTTAGTGGTAGAATTTCCACTTACTGAGAAAGGTTCCAAACTCTGGCCTTTCTTGAAACGATCAAGACCCGCTCTTCCATACATAGTGTATTGCACGATCTCCTTATAAAAAATCCTTTTGCAACTCAGGCATTAAGAATGCAACATGACAGTATCATTATTCAAGCCTTAGCTTAAACAATAAACCCTTATACATATAGATCTCCTGCTTCATTTCCATGTCACCCCTCCCAAAGTCCTAACACCCAATGCTGCTATAATCTAGCAACGAAAATTCATCCAACTTAGATAAAAGCCCTAAAGAGCGTAAAAACCTTGCATAGTAACAAAAAGGTCATGTTTCAACAGCGTCTAAATAAGCAGAGATTAAAGAACTCGGTAGATAATGTGAGTTTCAGAGGGTAAACATCAGTTTAGCTAGTACTCATAAATCACAAGCAAACTGAAATATTATTTTTCACTCAATTCAAGTATAATAAAGGGAAACAATGAAGCTGCAGGGAAAAGAAAAGAAAAAAAAATCGAAAAAAGATTTTTTAGATCAACTCATAAATTTTGAAGGAAAGAGAAATCGTAAACTTTGCTAAGTTCAATCTAACATAATCCCATCCTCTCAATTTTCGATTTGCTCAGAGAGAAATGATGCTCACCCCTAGATGTAACAGTAATCTGTTTCTCCTTTAATCCACGGAGGTAAACGAACCCTAGAAATTGGGAAAATTTGGATTTCTGTTCTGCAAATTAAATATTGAGCGTGGAAACGAGGGAGATTGTCATTTGTAAATCGAGGGTGGAAAGCTGAATCGGACGACAAAGATGAAGGGATCCTATTCAAATTTGGGCCGGGCCTCAAAGTTGGATCCATGGACCCTAAAAGCCCACATATCTTTTAAACGGAAAAGCCTATATCTTTAAGAATATAGTTTAGCCTTCCTGTTTTTATATAATAAAATTTTGTACAATGAGATTACATTATGCTCTAATATATGACCAAAATATTGAAAACATTTGAGAGGGAGAGAGAGAGAGAGAGAGAGTAACACATAAATCCAGCCCATTCCAAATTATTTATTTGAATGTAAAATTGGTTAGAGTTACAGAGTGTGGGCTAGAGAATACATTCCAAAATCTGGCATTTTAATAAACTGCACTATTGTATTACAGAGAACAACGCATATCATCATATTACATGTATAGCTACTACTGCTACAACTAACATCTGTAATAATACACAATTGCAACCTTCTCTACAAAAACTGATCATGATTCACTTCATGACCAAAAAATGTGTCATCAAACAGGGGTTCACTGATCTCAACTTCGTCGCCGTATTTACATCGGAAGCTGGTCGGATTGCCCGTTGAACTGTAAGAAACAAAGAGTCGAACAACGAGCGAAAGTTTTTCTTTGCAAGGTAGAGAGTTTGTTGCATTCCGCCATAATGAGAATTTCACGTCCCAGAAACATACTCCTTCTCTAATACACTAAACATGACTTTAAGGCGATCCTGCAAATTCGACGTGATGTTTTTCGTGATCCTTTTTTGATGTTTGGTATATTTCAACCATGCGATTCCGAAGAATACTTGAACACTGCAACCTACGGATCTTGAGGGTAAATCTTCAACCTGGTATCTTAAGTGAAGCTGCAAAGGATCACTAAATATCAGTAGGAGATATAAACAGAGGAATGAATAGATAGTTCTCGTTTATATGGAACCTACAGTGAAATAATCGCCTAGTGGAACTCCGTGGAGAGTCATCACCTCTTCTATAAGCCAACCGCTTCTGCCAGGAAGGCGGGACTTTTGCTGGGTGCTCGTCACTTCTCCTCTATAACGGGATATATGTTTATCAAACTTGTAATAAAGTTGTCTCTGATACACGTCTGGCTTTTCAGATTCCCACGGGCTGTTGGAATAATTTAGGCATCCAGCTCTCTCCATTACCCTTCTATCAATTTCACTCCCTCTGAACAACTCCATGAAGAAGCTAGTCTGAAGAGATGAATCAAGAAAATTAAAAGCCAATCACGAGCTGGAAAATTCTTTGATTTGTGTGTGTAAATGGGGAAAGAGTGGGGAGGTTACTCACTGGAAGAGAGAGTATAGAAGAATAGACCAAATTCAAGTTGATATCCTCGACTCCAAGAAACGAGCCACTCTCTTCGGTTTGAAGGCTTTTGGCTTCAGATTCTTCATCTGCTCCTTGACTTTTGGTAGTCAAGTTCCTCGTATGTGGCTTGGAGGGCTTTGACTATGGACTCCTCTTCAGTAGTTTGTGCAACACTGGCTTCAGATTCTTCCTCTACAATTTGTACCTTCTGTTCAGGTGTCAAGGCTCTTGCTCTCCAGAGTGCCATGATTGTTCTGAGAACACAAGCACAAACGAGGTTATTTGGAGAAATTATGACAAAGACAAACAAGCAGCATAAGTAACGTATCAAAGACACAAGTAAATGTCAAACCAAACACCTATACCCCAGGGGGGGATGGGAATCATGAGTGCACAAGTAAATCAAAGACTTCCAAGCATGATAAGTAAGACTAGGAGACATATAGAATGACGAATGAAGTCTAGACGAGACAATGACTACACAGTCAGCCCACAACTGACAACTTCACTTAAATGGTATAACGAAAGGAGAGTCATGGTTGAAGTTGTTACCTATGTGCCGCATTGAAAGACACAAAAGTATGAAAATGAAACTTCAGGCGGCCTTCTCCATCCTGAGTCCTTGCTCCATGTCGTGCGTCAAATCCCTTTCCAGGCCATAGTGTGATAACAACAATAGGACTGCCCATTGATGATAGAGTAGGAGGTATGACTTTAATGTCTTCTATATCTTCCCAAAGAAAGAAAAACTTTGTCTTATGACCAAATAGATCAGCATGGAACCCAATTATTCTTGCTGACAGAAACAGACGACCCTGGAACACGAGCAGCAAACAAGTTACTAATATTCAATATTCAACAAGGAAGCACCAAGCATCGTCAATTTTCATGGTTTAAGAAGAAGACAATATACAACAAACTAAGCCCTGATTCCAGTATGTGGGGTCGGCCAGTCAAAGCATCTGTTCTCATTTACATTTCAATATATAACACATCTTTCATAATAGTTTCTTTCCAAGTCTTTTAAGGCCTTCCTCCTTCCCTTTTAGAAGAAGACAAAAAGAATAAAAATATTGCAAGAAACCTTATTAAGTAATTACCTGGAGAGGCATTTTCCGTTTCAAATGACAAGAAAAGTCATTGATGAGAAACTCCTCAGGGGGGAGCGCAAAAAGCTTCTGAAATGCTGAGTTTGTTTGAGGAGAACGTAATTTTATCTGCAGTATTCACGTCATTTTAACCAGCTCAGAAAAGGTAATGCATAATACAAAAAGTGTCAACCCAATATGAAGTGAATTCATAGCTGAAAAATAATAAATTTACCTTCTTGCCCACTTCCTTCTCCATCTTAGTTAAATAATCTCTGACAACATTGCTGCCCCTAGTATTGTTCAAGAAAATTCTTAAATGCAACTTCGACTGGCATGCCTGAGCCAGCTTTCCTTGTAGAGGAATCCAGATGTCTGACAGATCCGAAATATTGGATTTTAGGAAATTTATTTCAGCACGTCCAAGAGAGGTAGCTTCATCAAAAGGGCCATCAAAATCAAAAACTTCCACTTCCAGCACAGATGGAGGATCATCCATTGCATCAAATTCAAAAATTTCTACAAGCAACGATTACTTTAGATGAGGAATGTTTCAACACACTATAAAATAGACGTCCGGCCAACTTTCTCCCATTTTGGCAAGTAACTTGACAGACTACCAAAAAAAAAAAAAAGGAGAGTAAATATACCATTCCAAAGAGGGCTAGGCTTCTGAAACTTGATGGAGCTGGTTCTCGTTTTCCCATTACAAGTAAACACCACATAAGGATCAGAGAACCCACTTGAGTCAACAGCTGCTAAATTGCTTCCTTCAATCAAGGCAACCGTGAGCAACCACCCATCACCCTGTGCTTTTATTCCATGATCACTGCCTATAATCAATGTAACGAAAATAAATCAAATTAGTTCATCAGGGAGGCATAATGATGCTTAAGACAGAGATCCCCAACTTTTCTTGCCCCAAAACTAAGGTATGGAAATTAAAGTTGTTAAATTAAAATTGTATTTGACTTGGAGGAAAGAGAGGGCGGAAAAAAAGGCTTGATAATCAGGAAGCATGATGACATATTTATCAAAGTGCATATGTTTCATATAACGCTTGTGGCATGTATGTCTATAAGTTAAATTGGATACAGATATATCAAATATTCTTCAATTGGTTCATATGATCAAATGGTTGCTTGAATAAGCATATGCTACAATAGAGTACCTTTTTGCAGTCTGGCCTGCATAAAGCGAGAAATAAACTCCAGCACCCGTTTCCCTTGCAGAACCAATACTCCACACACTATCAATTCACCAATTGAATCAGGCAAATCTAAGCCAACAAACTCAAGACCTTGAATTGTGCTAGGCATAGCCAGCCATATATGTGTGAGCACGTATAACCCCATGACAATGGTAGAAACTACTGTAAAATTAGCAAAGTACTGAATTGCCAATTTCCAATCAGACTGACGCTCCACCTGAAGAGACGCCAAAAGCTGGTCTTTCTCAGAACCTATATCTTTAAGATCAAGTGGTTTCACATTCTCAGACAACAACTTCTCAAATTGTTCAAAGTTTTCCTTTATACCTTGTCTTGCTCCACCTTCAATCATACCTTTCATAATAGTGCTCTGCAAAAAGTTTACTCGCCACGACACTTCTAGTCGGGAAGACGGTTCTCCTGATGGTTGCTCGGGCCCTGGTGTAATGCAGTAAAGCACTTCTACCTTAAAAGTTTTTCCATATGGAGCATCAGGGGTGCTCACACTGGACAAAACAGCAAAAGCCTTAGCATCCGCTTTCAAATATGTCTGCTCCTCTATGGCTTTCAGAGCTTTGATCAATTTACTTGGTGCTTTAATATAAGTATACACTCTTACGAGGCTCTCACCATTATTTTCATATTTCCAGGATCTTATTTGAACGTCCGTAGATCCCTGTAGGTCTGCAAAAGACTTCAAAAGGCTCGAGTCTGGTGAAAAGAGCATTGAATTTAAATCCCGAGGCGATATCCCATACAACTGGTCTAAAACTACTCCACCGGATAAACTACTTGGAACTTCACCTCCCTGATCTCTCATCTCCATATTTTTCATAATTTCCTCAAAATCAACTGATGAAGTTTGCGCGTCTGACTTGTGCTGAAGATCCTCTGAATCCAGGGTTTCAGGTAAATCAGATGCCTCAGTTGTTTCAAAAGAACTAACAGATGCTGAATCCACATTCTTATTAAACATTTGTGCAATTCGACTAGCTAATGATGGTGCAGCCGATTTTTCCTCCTTAGAGGGTACAATCTCTTCTGACCTCATTGGAGAGGATCCCCTGAGAGGGGAAGACCTTGAAGGTGAATCACTTGTCGAATCAGCAGACTTTCTTGGCAATGTAAAAGGATCATTAACAGGTGGCAGGTCAAAAGATGTGTTATTTTGTGAGAAACAAATAGTTAGAAGAATTTCACCTGTAATTGAACAAAGGAAATATTTTATAAATCAGGATAATATAGATCACATCAGAGCATCTACAGTCAACAGAAACTATCAATACTACCAAGTATTGCGATCATCATACTTCCCAGACTACAGGCCAGTGAAAACAACAAAACATGTGAAGCTGATTACTAAATTATTTCCCCCAAAATTCACTGAAACTGAAGAATTATTCAAAAGCATTAACTGAAACTACTTATTCATACATAAAACGACAATCAAAAATAAAAAAAAAAAAACCAAGAAAGTTCCCAAATCAAAAATTCAGAGATATGGAAGAAACAATACCACAGTCTTTGTTCTTGGCCTTCTTATTCTTAGGCTGCAAAGTGTACCAAGCAGTGCCAAGGGAGCTATCTTTGGCTTCAAACACGTGATTAACAGGCACTTTGATCTGCCCAACAAAATCATCGTTGAAGTACTTATCTTCATCCAAAACACTTATAAGAAGCTCTTCTTTCAAATCATCAACCTTGAAAGTGAACTCCTCACACCATGATGGATTCAAGCACTTCTTCACAACTTTACTTCTAAACCTTTGCTTCCCCAACTGTAGTTTTACATATGGATCGCTGAATCCATTCGGGTCCAACGCCGGTATATTTTTTGCTTCAATTACTCTGACTAATAGCTTCATCTTCTTTGGTACAAATTTTTAGTTTTCTTCGATTCATCCAATCTTGAACAATGATCACAATGTTGAACAATTAAGCATATATTGCACCAAAACCGTAATCCGGCCTCTGCATTGCAGTAACAATCTAAAGGGTACGGAAAATATGGAAAGAATATCTAATGAAGATATTTAAAATTTAAAACCGTGTAAAGAGAAATGATGAAATGGGTCAATAAAAAGATCATAAAAAACGAATCTTGGAGCAAGAACCTCCGATCCCTCGAAAAAGAAATTAAAAGAATGAACAACGAATTGAAACTGACAGGAAACAGGAAAAGGGATCAAGGAAAAAAGATCAAATGCGGAGAATGATTGATGAGTTTCTTGAGATGGAAAAAGGGGAGAAAGATATTGGTTAATTGTTAAAACCCTCTAATTTGTTGGTGTTAACAATCGATTTCATCTCTTTCATGTGTAAGAGAGAGAAAGAGAGAGGAGAGAGAATGTAGTTGAAGAAAACGCATGCAGACTTTTCTATGCCCTTTCTCTTTTTCTATTGCAACTGCGCGTATGTTGTTGGACTCATTGACTTTTAACAAACAAATTTAATTAAGGTCTCATTTCCAAACATTTTCCTTTTTGGTATTGATCATTTTTTTAATAAGCTGATGATGATTGCAAGATAGTACTTTTCTTTTCCCTGTACCTAAAGTTTTATAATTAACTTTTATAAATTTCAAACAAAAGAGCAACGATAATGATAAATGTCTACATTTAGTATTATCTTTATATCAAATTTGGAAATTCATAATTGATTGATATAGAGCATCTAACTCGAGATTTTATTGAAAGAGTCATGATCATACTTAGAAACTAAAGATGCATATAAAAGTCGAATAAAGTTTCAGCAATTAATCACGTATAGTATTGATTTGTTATGTTCTTCATTGATAATAAATGAAATCTACTTATCTTTTACCAACTAGATCGTGCTGATAAATTTTTATCATTATAATTATCAGGTCATTAATTGATTGATTCAAACGGGTTGTATTATATTTCCATGTAAACAATAAATAACTATTATTAGTTTATGAAAGATACAAATTTACATTTGTCTTCATTAGCTAACAATTCTATGAAATTGATAGGTGAGTCCAATATATTATTTTCAAGTATAACCTTGTTATTTATATGAATATCATCCCATAAAATCCAAAATTAAAACCCCTGGTTTTCATTTCATAAGTTATAAATTGCATATTAATCAATTTCTAAAAAATGGATATAGAGACTATTTTCAGATCAAAGTTATAATATATCATTAAATAGAGTGAGTGATGTGTCTCAACTGGAAAGACTCAATCAACTGTCTGCTATTTTTGATCCAGTCACGTGCTAATTACGATTACTTAGTAGTATTAATTATTATAATAATTGGGCTGCTTAATGGATAATGGCAATCTGGTCAATCTTGACTTCTCAAATTGCCAACACACAACATATATATTTTTCAACTCAGTTTCAATCTTCTCTCAATTTCCAGGAAATATATTTTCATTATTTTCCTGTGTAAATAATAGCAACCTTTATTTTAATAAATCTTAACAGACTAACAAAAAATCTCACCTAAAATACCCGGTAAATTCTCATTTTAAAAAAAATCAACTATACTTATCATACAATTTGTTGCTTCGCATCTCCAAATAGCGGACATCTTCACCAAGAGTCTCACATGTCCTTTGTTTGAATTTTTCCGGTCCAAGCTTCGAGTCGTTCCACACCGGACATCTTGCTTGAGGGGTGATAGAGGATAATTATGCTAATAATTTTCTCATTTATTTTAATTATTTACTTTCCATATTTGTTTTACGATTTCCTTATTTTTCCCTTTGTATTCTTTTTATGTGGATGGAATGGAATTAATTCATTTGAGGCAAATATTATCAATCCTATCACCCTCCAATTTAACTTTATGAGCTAAAACCCCGAGACAGTGCATATATAATATGTGCATTGATCAAATTGGTTCAAAGTCGTTGTGAATTCAAAGAAATATGAATCATCATAATATGTTTCATTGAACTCGTAAGAGAATATATGACAAGTGAAATTAAAACAAAAAATGAAACTAAAAGCACATGTTTTAATGCAATCCAAGAAAAAGTATAAAATATTTAACTAAGGCAAAAACTTATATACCCCTAAAGCACATGGGGGCACGGATCTAGGTGTTATATACATGTTTCTCAAATGTTATATATATACTCTATAGGTATTATGTTTCTTAGTGTTATAAATATACTCTACATGTATCATATGTATATAAGAGTATATATGTGATACCTGAAGAGTATATACATGACTTGTAAAATATATATTTAACATCATATGATGATTAATTTGGAGGCACCGTGCCCGGTGCACACATGAGTAACCGTGTCCGGTGCACACAAGTGTTACTATTGTAGAGTAATTTTATTCTTGTTCTCTCCCTCCACTTTCACGTTGAGAACGAGGTTGAGTTTCAAGCTTGTCCTTATGGATCAATTTATTCCTCTTTAATTAAATTATAAGCTTTGCACAAATATTACTATTAAATTAAGTAAGAGAACTTTTAAAATAACCACTTACATGATTGGTGGTAATTTAACAACAAAAAGTAAGAATTATTTTTACATCATAGCCCAATTCAAATCCAAATGTATGAATTTAGTTTGTGTTAAATATTGAGTCAAGTTTAAAATTTTGGGATAAATAATCTATTCACAATTGCAACTGTCAAGTCGTTTTCACAACATATCAGAAGAAAGTTTCAAGCAAAGATGACCAGTAACAACAACACTAGAATTACCATGCTACAACCAAAAATGGTTACTACAGTTTTTATAGTCTGAAAAAATGATGAAAATGATAAAACTATAAAGACAGATACAAACAGGACACAATTGGGGAACTGCTAGTCGTCCCCTTGTAGAATACAAACAATTACCAGAAAATATAGGAAGTGGGAATTCTTCGATTTATCCAAATATTCTCCACTTCATTCCAGTATTTAGTGGCTTTTATCTTACTTCTGTCTCTTGTATATCTTGCCCAAGAAGGACTTGAGCACTGCCTGCACAGCTTTGCTCGGATGAGCTTCTATAGAGCTTGTTAATTTCTCGTAGCTCTTGCTTTCAAATTCGGTGAACACACTTTGGAGATCAATGTCGTTGTAGAGAGCTTTTATTTTCGTAACATCAGCAGGATTATCCTTTCCATAGTGCTCCTGGTAATAAGGTCATATGTTAGTATGAGTAGTATAAACTGAGGAATATGAAAGCAAAAGGACGTGTGCTTTTTTAGTCCTTACGAAGAGAATTTTCTTCTGTTCATCGTTACAAAGCTCCAGGGCTTTTACAACCAGCCAAGAGCACTTGAAATCTTCAATATCTGTTCCAATCTGATGGAGCACAGTAATGAGTTAATAAAACAGCTGTTCATTCAGAGTATTTCCTGTATAAGGATATGAGGAATACAGACAGTTCAGGACCCACCTTCCCGATCTTTTCTGGTTCACCGAAGCAATCTAAATAGTCATCCTGAATAAAGATGACAGGCATCAAAAGAATGATAAGCTTCTTATAAGCAATCTGGTTGCACACACATTTTTCATGCATGAACTAACCACACCCAACATTTCAATCATTTAGATTCCAGATTTCACAGAGAAATAGGATACAATTCCTACAAGTTTTAAAAAGAATATTTCAGTTTGTTGGTGCGGTTCACAGGCTTGTTGGCAAATATTAAAACATAGTTTAGGTTACCAACTTACCAATCACCTTACTATGCATGAAACACCTTAGAGCTAAGCTAACTTGTTGAAATTGATGTCCATGAAAGAATCTCACCTGAACTTGAAAGTAGATTCCCATATTGATAAGCACGTCTTTCACATTTGTGTGGCTCTCCAGGTTCTCACCAGCCATGAGCAACGCACAGGCAACCTATTAAGCATCAGCGATATTATGCTGAAACACTGAATTATCTTCAGAAATAAAAGATTCAAAATTAAGTGTAATGACATTAATTCCACACTCACTGGAAGGTAAAACGAGTAGTACGCAGTCTTGTATTGTACAATGCGACGGTGACTGCAGAAAATCAAATCTCAATATCATAAAAACCAAATTTGACTAGAAATAACTTAACTTTAAATAAGAAAAGGTTGTTATGGTGAGTTATTCACCCGTACACAACAACAAGCTTGAGAATCATAAAAATAGTGTAAACAAAATGATGTTCATGAGTTACATGCAATGCAATGCTAAACCGTCAACATGTCAATGCTGAGATTAGCTTTTTAACTAAAATGCAAACCAATCAATTTCCAAACGTCCAAGGATAGTTAGAAATTGTTAACTTTTGCTATCAGACTAGATTTTCTTTAATCATATCAAGATTGAGTAATTTGTACTCACAGCGGCAATGAGTATTTTGACAAATCCTTTTCTCCTTCAATGGTAGTAATTAAATCTATCATCTGTCCTTGAGCAGTTTGAAACTCAACCTGGAAACATGAGAATATTTCACTCGGCAATCATAGAGAAATAAATTATCACGGACATCAGAATTCATAACTGAATTGTCACTTTACCTCATTGAATAAATCCAGCAGATCCACATAGTAAGACTTTTCCCTGAAGTGATTCTTCAGAATTCTGGGGATATGGTTCCGGAGAATGATCCCATCATTTACAGCTATCATACCAACCTAGAATAGGAGTTCATCCCAGGTGAATGTTTAGTTATGAGAACCATGTTAGACAGTAATAGCAAGAGATTACAATAGATTCAGATTTAGCACAAACCTTAGGGACTCTAAACCAGCATGGTTGACCACGTCGTGTGTGAGAATTGTCCATAATATCATCCAGGACGAGAAAATATGCCTGAAGCTGCATTTTCCATGTATATGAGTCAATTCCATGTGCGAACAAATGTTCAAAAGAAACAATTATGCTGTTAGAACAGAACATAAATGATAGCTTTGAACCTACCCATTCAATACACCAGCCTAGAGCACTAGCCAGAAAAATTTCATCATCGGTGAGGTCTTTTCCTTCTTTAAGCAACTTATAGCTATCAATAACAGACAGGCCTCGGTTTAACTTTCCTGCAAACCATAATTCATTCTTCAGCAAAAATGCTTCTTACTAGATACCAAACAAAATAATATCAAATAGACAAATACTTAAAAGAAGAATCTTGTTCCAGGTAATGCAATTCAAGAAATACAGTAAATGATGATAACTGACCTCCAGGTACATTGTAGTCCAACATCTGCAACAAAGACAAGAAAGTCAGATCAGGAACTTACACACAACTTAAGGATTAGGGGCAAACTCAATTAAACGTAATTAGCATTTCCATATACTTACATGCTAGATCATTACCCTATATCAACAGATGCTATAAACTCTTAGGAGCCTATTTAGTTGACTCCTCAAAGTTCAATTTCATATCTTACGGAAAAAGAAAATTAAGATTCTATCATTCAACAACAAATTGCTACAGAAATCTCTTTTCAATCTTAAACCTGGAAAGAATGTATAGTTACTTGGCGCAGTTGAATCCATGAACCAAAATAATATCAGTCAACTTCAAACATAATGTATTCACCATGGCAAATAGTTGCACAATTTTCTTATATTAAGCATATTTTCATAAATTCAACCCCTTTTAGGAACACCGAAGAGTGTTGAGTTTGAATTTATAGGTGTTGAATTTGAATTTGTTGCATGTTTTCAGCAAAAACTATATACAAAGTGGCCCACTTTTACATTCTAAGAACTAAGCAGTAGATCAACACTTACATGCATATGCTTTATTTATGTGCTAGTGTGCATCGGCCCATATCTAAGACATAACTCAAAAAAACAGTGTCCATGGCAAGCATGGGAAAAGTGAACAGTGAAAGCCCCTCTTGAGGCCAAAGAGTCAAAGAATCAGTATATCCCATTAAAAATGCTACATAGAGTTTAGCATCCGGAGGATGCAAGGTATAAAGCTCGAATTGATATGCAACTTGACCAGCTTGCTCGTTGGAATCTTGATGCAAGTGGAACAGAATCATTGCCATCCTATTTCACTACTTGTATACATTTGATTTCATTCCTCACACAGAATCAAGGATTCAATTATCAAAAAAGATTAGATAATACCTTTTTAAAATTTAATGCACTCAGGGGTGGTTGGTTGGTATAGATCCTGTTATACTAAAGATCAGCATCCCACATTCAAGAAAAGGGAAGGGAAAAAAAAAAAAGATATTTGGCTCACTTTCATAACCAAACAACCCCCTGTCACCCATCCAGACCCGAATCCAAATATAGCACTAGTCTATTTTCCATTGATGCAGATTAATGTTAAGATTCAGTTGCAGCCCACTATTTAACAGTGACCACAGCCACCGGTATTTCCACACCCTAAAGACATCGGATTCAGATAGTTTACCACAACGATCAGTAAATCAAGAGAAGCCACAAAGTTTCAACTATCCAAATAAATTCCGTTTCTACCCTTCACTCCGAGATTAATGTTAATCCAAGTATAGATAACATTCCAATCACGACGAAGAGGAAGAACAGAGCATGAATCAGCAGAGGAAACGCCACGTTCCAACAGTAAACAGAAAGGAAGACAAGAAATCAAACAAAAAAGGAAATCTAACCCGCTCGACCCATTGGCGAGAACCATCGGTCCACTCGAAAGCAGGGTCATTCAAGAGCTCAGATTTGAGAACGGAATAGACCCCCAGAAAGGTCGACCTCAGATCCGACGCCGCTCCGTTCAGATTCGCCATCTCTGAGAAAGCAATTGGGGAGAAAACACAAAGAAATCGGAGGAATCAGAGTGGAGAGAAATGGAGAAGAAATGCCACCTCTGTTTCGTGACCGTGGGTTATGGGGTCTGCTTCTCTGTGCTTTTGTAGTATTTGCGGATCGGAAAAAAAAAAAAAGCATTTTTAACATGCATTTTTTGTTTTAATTTTGGAGGGCTACATGAACTTTGGAATTCTACTTGCTGCTCTACGAATTACCCAAACTACCCATCCGAGGATAGGTTGTTCATCGGCTCGATGGAAGGGTATGTTTGGAATTTCAGATCCTCGGTATCGCCGAAAGCCAATGGGTTGTTGACATGTGGTTACGTGGATTGGTGGGATCCGCACTATGTAGAATTCGGTTTTTTGTTTGATTTTATATGTCTGTCAACTTTGGGTCATTTAAAGTTAATTTATTGAAATTTGTACCTAGATCGCATTAGATGAATAAAATATTTCTTAAAATTTGTTTGAAATACATCTTCAATTGTGCAAATTTTGCAAGTCAATGTTATTTTAGTGAAATTATTGGATTGGACTTTTTAGCCCTTCACCCATAACGTAATATTACTCGGTCATTAGGAAGGAATGAATAATTCTCCTATTCAATAGTTAATCTCTTAATTAGAGTTGTTTTGTATTTTTAGTGAAGCAATAGAGGAATCAATACGTGGAATGGATGAATTAATTTTTTAATATTTGTTCGATTTGTAAGAGCTTGTAATTATGGGGTTTTTCAAACAAGATCTTCTATTCCACATCTGATATTTTCAAAATGAGTAGGTCTTGCGTATCCCGGGACATCGTGCTCCCAAACACTTATTGTAATACATTTAAATAATATGAGTAATACGTTAACATGTAACAAGTAATACCTTGAATAATACCTTCACTAAAAATATATTTCAATTACACATGTAATACCTTATGAATATGCAACTAATACCTTATGAGTATATCACTAATACCTTCAAAAATATATCACTAATACCTTATGAATACACCAATAATACTTCATGAATATATACCTAATACCAAACTAATAATACTTTTGGGGGAACGATGCACCGGGGTACGCAAATTTTTGCCTTTCAAAATTCACCACAAAACAAAATGATTTCACAAATTTACATATTGCATTAATTAAAAGTAATGAACACAAGATGGAATACCACTTGAAATTGAGAATTCAGTTCAAGGTGTATTACCCTTATCTTTAAGTATAACGAGTGGGATAAAACTTTATAACTATTTAATAATTTATGGAAAATAGTTTTCCAATGAGATATGAACAATTAAATAAATATCATTTACTTTTAAAAATATTTGGTAGTCCATCGTTATTAGATTTTTAATTTGATAAATGAATTAGAACCTGATTGGACAAGAATTTAATTTGATTAGGATTACTAACTAGACAAGACAGAATTGCAACAAGAGTAAGATTTCCTAAATTCTAATTTGTGATTGTAATCTAATTTGATAAAGAAATTTATAAAGTTTACTAAGTATAAAAAAAGAAGATCTCATTTATAGAATAATTCTTCTTCTCTCTCAATTCAAATCCTATCATCCCCAAATTATAACTAATATTTTGGATTCCCACGTACTATGAGGGAGGAGCAAATTGAAAGATGACAAAAACTCATGTGAGATGGTCTTACGAATAGTTTATGTGAGAAATTTTTTATTATCCATGAATGGAACTCATATTCAAAAAATTTCACATGAATTACTAAGTGTGGATTATGAATCGACCTGTCTCACGAAAAAAGATTCATGAGACTGTCTCACATAAGACCTACTCTTAAAAGATATGATGTTTTCACCAATTCCTTGATTCAAATCATGGGATACAAGTCAAAATAAGTTACCTGTTGAACATATTTCCTTTCATTTATTTAGATTTGAATAAAATCTAGTAAGAGTTGACAAACATGCAATAGATTTTTTTTAAACCTATATTTTTGAACCCATATCCAAATTTCATGAAAAAAAAACAGCTGAAATAAGTCAAGGAATGTAGACACGTGATTGCAGTGTTTTTGGTAGGTGGAAATAAAATAAGGTTTAGATGCCTACTTTTGTTTTCATATATATATGAAACCAGAAAAAAGACAATTTGAGGGATCAACATTATTAATATTATATCTCTAATGTGCATTTTAAAATTATTGAAAGTCAGAGCATTCTCATCGATGTGATTCAAAAGCAAACTCTATTAATTAATTAAACAAAAGTATGTTGCATTTTACCACTATGGAGCACGTTAAGCCATATGATCGATGTAATTAAGGCTGCAAACATAATGTTGGATATATGAACAGATCACAAAAACAAATTGGTGAATGTTTGTTTTATATATTCGTTCATTAATTTTAGGGTTAATTGTTGAAAAAAATTGTAACATTTACCCAAATTGTCATTTTAACCAAATTTTTCACTATTGGTTAAAATAACACATTTTTATATATTCCCTTCATCCCGGTCGAAGTTGCCTACGTTTACCGAACACGGAGCTTAAGAAAATGCAGTTGTCTATTACTTTTTGTTTTTTATACTTTATAAATTTTGCTTACTTTTTGATTAAGAAGGTTTTTTTTTTTTTTTTTGTCATTTATAAGCTGGTAAGTTGGATTGGGACAAACAAAAATGGTAAGTAGACAAGTTTGGGGTGGGACGGAGGGAGTATTTAGTATGTTTTTAAATTAAAATCAGTTTTCAAAAAGTTGAATTTTTTGTTAATAAGTTTGAAGTTTGTGGAGGGGAGGGGAATAGACAGTAAAGTACTAATAAAGGGTGCAGCTATACACACCCCAAAACTTATTTAACACACCTCATCTCTTCAATAAATGAAAGGTATAAAAGTACACATTTGGGGTGTGTTACGTCAATTATGGGGTGTGTATAGTCCCACCCTACTAAAAAATTTTGTGAAAAGTTGTATATCAATAGATAATGAATAGTTTTTTTTCACAATTTCAGTCGAAAAACATGCTAAATATATAAGGTAATGTTATTCTGACCAATAGTGAATAGTTTGGTTAAAATGACAATTTGGGTAAAGGTTGTGATTTTTCTGACAATTAACCCTTAATTTTAATGTCAATTACCTAAAAAGGTACGAACTTAGGGTAAAGTCTCAATTTAACACTTACTTCAATTCAGAATACGTTTGGGTATTCTAGCTCCAATTGCTGATGTAAACTCCAATTTGTTTAAGTTAATTAGTTATTGTTATAAATTTACATGTAGATGATGATTGTATTTAAAATTACATATATATAATTAACTTATACATTTTGGGTTTCATGTCATCAATTGAGGTCCGAAAAACCATAATACATCGTTGAATTTTGCATATTTTGTGTTACAATCAAAAGTTAATGTTACAATTGAAATTATACCCAAAATTCTTACTTTCTTACATAATTAACCCTTAATTTTATATAACCAATCATGAAATATTTCTTCTTTTTAAATTCACTATATAACAAGAGTCGATATTACTCAACCCCATTTGATGAACATGTTTATTTAGTGTGTTTGATGTTCGTATTATTCATCATCTTGATGTTTGTTAATTATATTCTCATAATCCTAAAAAGGAGTCACGTTTCTCTAATTGTGAACGAGTAGAGGATAGTAACTATTGCAGTAGTGGAGGGCATTTCTGTCATTGCAATTGAGCTGAATCTGTTGAACGGGGCACTTAAACGGTAGGTATTAAATTAGGCAAAGTCCACCCAAAAATTCTAACACTAAAATTGGTGTGAATTTTGGACCATAATCTTCTCAAATGAAACTGTATTTTCACACTTTTCTTGTTGAGCTAATTAAAAAATTTAACCATTAATTGAAGTATTAATTCTATGTTTTCATTGTCAAACTATCTGACAACTTTTTTGTTCTATATAGTCTCACTTGAATATTGAATGCAATTGACTTATTATTGGTACTTGATTGATCTTGAATCATTGATTAAAGTAGTTAATGTAGGAAAATTGGTATATTAGTATTAAAAGGCAGTTTAAATTGGTATATTAGTATTAAAAGGTAGCAAAAAATTATATACCCTGGGGCACATAGGGGCACGGATATAAGTGTTATATACATGTTTTTCAGGTGTTATATATATACTCTATAGGTGTTATATTTTTTGGTATTATACATATATTTTATAGACATCATATGTATAAAAGAGAATACATGTGATACCTGAAGAGTATATACATAGTATATTTGTAGGTATATATTTAATATCATATGATAATTAATTTGGGGCACACAAGTGTCACTCTAAAAGGGTGGGTTCGATTTTCAAAACCTTGTTTATGAAAATTATGATTAAAGCCCTTAAGTCCCTTAAGTATGAAAAACCAAAAAACTTATGTAATATTTCGACAGAATTTATGACATGACATGATCTCACTCATTTACTGTTGATTTTTAATATTCTATTCACATTGAAGATTATTTTGCTAAAATGTCTTATTATACTCCGAGCATGTTTTATGTGATATCGTCTTACGAATCTTGTTGATATTTTGTGATATTAATTTGTGTTTAATAATATATATCGATAAATAATAATATGATAATATTGATATATTTACATTTTTTTCATTAGTGATTTATGCACAATAATATATATGGACAATTTATAATTAATATCAATATTTTGCAATATTGTATTTTATAAAATATCAATAACTTGACAATAATTATTTTTGTTAAAATATATATCAAAAAAATATTTGTGTGATAATATTTTTTGTTGATTGATATTATTAAAATATATATAATAGCAATTAAATTGAAATGTGTATTGAAAGTATACAAAAATAAATCAATTTTGTATTTATTAAATATTTTATCGAGTATAATACTTAAAAATTTAAGAAAGGAATATTTGTTTTCCTTATTTTTTATCTACATGTATGTGATGTGCAGGTAAGCATGATTTGAGAGTTATTAGCTAAGAAAGAGAAAAAAGATAACGTCGTGAGAGTGATTTGAGAGCCACATTAGCTAAGAGAGAGAGAAAAAAACACCGTACCGTCAAAGAATATGTTAACGACATTTCATTCTGACATCATAAATTGATAGTTTTCAATCTTTCAAACTCATCATGGATAAGATTTATCTTTCATAACTCACATTGATAGATAGATTATCTTTCGGGGCTTGCATAGATAAAATCCCTATTTTTATTAGAGTTAGTATTCTGTGCAATTGGTGCACATACAATTCGGGTTAGGTCCGAGTCGACCCGGATCCGCACACTTTTTTTTTCTTTTTCTTTTTTTGAATTTTATTTTTTCGCTTCAGGTTGTTACCTTTATGTTATATGCGTGGTGACCTTTATGTTATATAAGTGTGACCTTTATGTACAAATATAATGACCTTTATATACTCTAACTTAGAAAAAAAGGAAGAATTTTAGCAAAATTTGTATATATTTACTTTTATGTAATATTAGATGCACCTATATTCATCCTAAAATGCGCTGAATTTTGAAAATTTTCATTTTTTTCAAAGTTATGGATCATAATGGTCATAATATTTGTAAATAAAAGTCACAAGAATTGTACATAAAGGTCACAACAATACAACATAAATGTCTCAATCTAAAGCGAAAAAACCTGAAAATCTCAATTTTTCCTAAGTTACTGAACATAAAGGTCATATCATTTATATATAAATGCCACATTTATATAACGTAAAAGTCGCATCCTAACAACATAAAGGTAACACTCTGAAGCGGAAAAAAGAAGAAGGAAAACCCAGGTGCACGGATTCGGGTCGGGTCGCCCCAATTGCACCAATCCAGATCCGTGCACTTGGTGCACAACAACATTTGCGTTTTTATTATCATATTTGATAGCTTATCAAAAATTCATGTAATTCAAAATTATTAAATTTATTTTAGAAATGCAAAATGAAATCTTGAAGAAGAAAAAAATTATTTATACATTATCAAATTGATGTGACATTTCTAGGAGGGAAAATGACAAATTAGTAAATTATGTCAACTTCCTTATTATTATATATAGATAGATGTTCAAAGCTTGGATTGGGGTTCAATATCATAACATTTGTTTGATCCAAGTTCAACGAGTATTGAACCCTTTCTTGGATATATGTAAAGACGTCCAAATGGTTCGTCGGTTTCGATTTCGATTTGGAACCACCAGTTCACGGTTTCGAAACCGAAATCGAATCGGCAGATATAAGGTTCCGGTTTCGGTTGCGAACCGGTGGTTTAACCGGAATCATCGGTTTCCACTGATTCAAACCGATAATTTTTTACTTTTTTGGTTTAAATTTTTAATTTTGCATCTCCAATTTTCTATTTCACCAAACTTGCGTGAGACAGTCTCACAAATAGTTTTCGTGATCAGATGGATCATTTTTTACCCATTAACCAAACTCCTATCCACAAATTTACATGTGAATTATGAATGTATGTCATGAGTTAACCCGTCTCACATGAGACTTACTATTTGTGTTTATAATGTTTGTTTCGAAGGATATTAAGATAAATTGATATTTTAAAATACAAATATTTAATGAGAGTGACAAACAATAATTAAGTGAACAAACTTTTTCATTATAAATTGGAAAATTATTACAAGTTAGAACTGTAATTTTAAATTTAGAAGAACTCTATTTATCTATCTAGTATAAAAGTTTATCTATTACAACTACTCAATTTACAAGTCTAACTATTGTAATTTACAAGTCTAACTATTGATATTTTGAAACAACTGAAATATTATACAACTTTGTATTTGGTTTGAAATAAATGAAATAAAATAAAAGATATAAGGGGAGGGGGAAAAATTGAAAGTGCTTGAGTTTCATTCTAAGTTAAACTTATATTGAAATTGTCTACGTGTCCTTAACTTTTATCGAATTAAGGAATCAAAGTTGAAGTAGTTCTCTTACCTCAACTTACCTTCTTCAATCGTTGAGGTTGGTTGTGCTGCCAGAGGATAATGTATTTGAGTCGTAGCCATACAAATCAGGTTCACCTTGCTTCAAGTGTGTGGAATCGAGATGTTGTTCACGTTTGGTGGCTTTGATCCAATCCTCAAGGACCATAAGGTTTTGCACATTCTCCACGGCCAAGTTGCTCGTCTCTCACTCAATGTGTGGCCCGATATGCTAAAGACATGTTCAACCGAGATCATGGAGGCGGGACTTACAAACATCTCCTTTGCAATAATTGTTAAAATATGATACATGGTGGTCCTCCGTGGCCACCACTTTCAATAAATCCAAAGGGTTTTCAAAAACAATAGATTCAAATGTGACACTTAAATAAGAATCTAATTCTTGTGAAGGATTACTACCTCTAGCTCTTTTTTGTGTTCTAATGTCATAAAAATTGTAAAATTGAGTAAGGGCCAGTCCAAAACTAAATGAAAAAGATGAAGAACTACTATAGCCTACATTTTGATTACCTAAATCATCACTTCTACTAGAATCACCATGAATTGTTTTATATTGTCTAAGTAAATGTCTTTTAACTCTATCAACTACTTCTCTATAATTAGACACATATTCTACTAGATCATATTAACTTACTTCCTCACTTGGGAACAATGCATTATAATACATAATTAAGAATTCATTAAGTCATCTTCTATAATCCTAGGATCTAAAAATTTAGCACACAAAAATAAGGGGGTATCTACTGAATATATTTCAACCATTTTGTCTTTCATCATTACAATTGCATTAGATAAAATATGATCATTATAATAAGGGTTAATTATCAAAACAATTTTAATACATTGATCTAAAGCTATAGGAGATGTAAGATAATAACATCCACTTATTTCCCTAGTTGCTTCTTCAAAACATTTTAACATCTATATCATGTTTATACATGCATCCAATGAATGGTCAAATAACATAATGTTGTTATTACCAAATTCCATAAAAAAAGCACATAAAAGTTCTTATAGGCATAAGAATCTTGAAGCATATAATATATAGAATTCCACATATGTTGCACATCTTTTACAAGTTTTTTAACTTTCGTGCCATTAAACTTACAAAACCTAGCCAATTTTTTATGCATGTTTATGTTATGGCAAAATAAAATGAATTGCTTCTCTAATATTTTTTTTTCTTTTTCTAAAGTTGTTAAACCATCTTGAACATATAAGTAATTAAAAACATGACATATGCAATGAGTATGGAAAAATTCACCGTTTAGTGGAGGTTTACAAAATTCAATTAGAGTAGACATGCCACCAATTTTATTATTTTTTGAGCAATATGTATACCGGTATGTGTTTCATCAAAATCAACAAAAGCAGTTAAATGTTTTTGATGATCTCATGCATCATCAATTCAATGACAAGTAATACCCATATAATCATGTTTATTATAAGGATGCTTCCAACAATCAACACATATAGACAATTTTTACTTAAGGTTACCTAAGTCTTGAATTAATTTATATTTCTTATCACCTACTATTTTTTTCAACATCACGTGTGGACGTGTTCCTAATATGTCCTCTCATAATCTACATTAAGATCATCAGAAGCAAATGCAAAGGGAAGATGTTTTGTAGCATCTAGTTGACTAAATTTAAATGTTAAAGAATTCATACATTGTCACTATATAGTCGACGTTACTATTGGGGGCTTTTTCTTTCTTGAAGTAGACGGAGAAAATATCACTTCGAAGTGGTGGAGTTGTTCTAGTTGTTGATGTGCTTCGAGTGGCGGCGCTTTCTTGTGTTGTAGAAAAATCAATACCTTAATTGAGTAAATTTGTAATACTTATAGAGTATACATGTAATACTTATAAAGTAAACATATAATACCTATAGAACAAAAGTTGAACAAATAATTTATACTTTTATTAAATGAACACATGATAACTTAAGAGTATACATGTAATACCTTAAAAATATACATGTAATACCTTAAGAGTTTACATGTAATATCTATAGAACAAAAAATCAATATCTTAATAAACTCGCGCGTGGAGGTGCGTGAACGCGCATGGAAGCTGCCCACACGCCGGATCGGATCAGGGGGACACAGATGCGATACACAAGTTTTGCGTAGTTCTTTTCACTTTAATGGATATAATTCCAACATAGTTCTCTTAAATTTATTCTTGCATTGAATAAAAAATCATCCTTTTACGTCGCTTGCATTGTAAAGATGAAAAGATTGAATTAATTAAATTAAAAAAAAAAAAAGGCGCGCCAAAAGTAAATTCTGACTTCCACTGTCCCATTAGCATCATAAAAACGTGTTTACCATATTGAGAACAAACCTTTATTACTTATTAGTTACTAGAACTAAAAGCGCTGGTTTGGGATTGGTCGAGTGAAGAAGTCTCAGTTAAATTCATCGACGCCGGAATTACCTTTACCCTCCTCCATCTCGTCGGCGCACATGGCCGGAGAAATCCCCACCTCAACGATTGATGAGAAACATCATCGTCTTAATCCTCAGACCATCGCCAATCTCCTGGATTCCGTCGATGCTTTTCTCTTCGACTGCGATGGTCCGTTAACACACTCCCTAATTGCACGTATTTATGATTTTCAGGTCTTAAAATCGTGATTACTTTTTGATTGAAACTTTCAGGTGTGATATGGAAAGGAGATGCTCTAATAGATGGTGTTCCAGATACTCTGGATATGCTTCGAGCCATGGTGAATCATACTAATTTTAACTGCGCATAGCCTTATATTTTAGGTTGATTAATATGTTTTCGGAAACATTGAATTCCACTGGTTCGTGGTTGATATTGTATCTACCACTGGTGTAGGGAAAGAAGCTGGTTTTTGTGACGAATAACTCGACCAAATCCAGAAGGCAATATGCTAAAAAGTTCCAATCCCTAGGCATTTCCGTGTCCGAGGTTTGTTTTACGGATTAGTTTTAATAAGTAGAACGCAGAGTGTGTTTGTGGTTAATCTTTTTCTGATTGTAATTGCAGGATGAGATCTTCTCCTCATCATTTGCTGCAGCCATGTATTTGAAAGTCAATGACTTTCCAAAAGAAAAGAAGGTCTGATTGTCTAATGCAACATTAATAGCAAGCTTTTTTGGGGTTGTATATTGAAAGCTTGTCTGGTAATCGCAATTGCTTTATATGTGTTACAAGTGCAGCGAGTCCCAATTATTGAGGGTATGATGATTCAGTTTGAAGTGCCTAATTGGCTAGTATTTTGCATAAGTCAAGGTAGAGGGCCATCATGTGATGAATATTTACGGATTAATAATCTGTTACCTTAACAAGTACATCTCATTTTCTAGGTTCCTCTATGAAGATAATGCATATCTGTCCTAATAATCTAGTTGAGATAGATGGATACAAGCCAATATAGAATTAAGGAACCAAGCAATAAAAAGAAATTTGCATAAGTTACCTGAACCAGGACATATTGAATAAAGTATTATGGCAAATTATTTAGAGTTATGGTATGATTCAGATATTGAGTTGCTTAAAGTCACAGTCGAGTAAGTTATAAAGTTGGTGTTTATGATGATGTAAAATCCTTGCAATTGTTCTACAGGTGTATGTAATTGGTGAAGAAGGTATTCAGGAGGAATTGGAACTTGCTGGTTTTACCTCTCTTGGTGGTCCTGTAAGCTTCCTGTAATTTCTCCAGATTTTGTTTCTTTAGAGATTGATTCATTTATTTTCACATTTATATTCTTCATAGTTGATGGCTTTATGTCGTAGAACTGTATGCTATGCATGTTAAGCTTTTCTTGCTGCTATTTTCTGCGAAATATTTTGTTGATAACCTGATATCACAATTCTTATGTGTTGTTTCTAATGGGCTGGTTAGAGATTTGTTGCTAAATAGGTTGAGTGGATTGAAAGCTTTGTTGAAGCTAAGAGTATAAAGTTAAAAGCTTTTGTACATGAATTTAATGGGTATTCTGTCCATCTGAACCTTCTATGATGATTTGTTTATATGAATATTCTGTTACATCTGACAATTTAGTTTTTCTACCCTAAATGAATACATTGATAATGGATCTTTATTTTCTTCTTTCCAAATTGCTTAGTTTTCTTCCTTGAGGTTAACCGGACCTTTTATAGTATGTTGCTCATAAATTCTCATATTTCCTTGCATGAAAATGTGATTTTTTTTTTTAACTACCAAGGATCTTTTAAAATCCACTTGATTCAGTAGCGGATTAAGATCATCGATTGAGAACATTTTATTGACCTCCACTTTTAGATTTTTCTGTTAGTTATCATCTCATTCAGGTAGTTCTCAGATAACATGCTACAGGGTTATGGATTTACTATATATGTTGAGAATTAGACTAGAGTCTTCTAATCTGTAATCTTAATAAGTGCTTTTCCTCTAAATTCTTTAAGATAGATAATTAATACTTTTTCTTGCAGGAAGATGGGAAGAAAACTGTCCAGTTGAAAGCAAATTACTTCTTTGAACATGATAAGAGTGTAATGCGTTTGGCTCCATGACTCTGTTGTAACATTGCCACCTTCTCTATTTCCATTGATTTGTATATACTGCTAATTCTAAACAGGTTGGAGCTGTGGTGGTTGGACTTGACCAATACATAAACTTTTACAAGCTACAGTAAGCTCCTTGGTTGACATTCTAAGCTCTTCTGTTCTTGGTATCAACTACTACTCAACATAACATAAGTTGAAGTAATACCTAATCTATTTAACTGGGTTGGAAATAATCCTTTCTTTCCAACATCGACAACCTCTACTGAATTTTTCTTTATGTCATGTTTAAGGTATGCCACTCTTTGTGTGCGTGAGAATCCTGGATGCCTATTCATTGCTACCAATCGTGATGCTGTAGGACATCTTACTGATCTACAGGAATGGCCTGGTAAGTTTTAAGTTTTACCCTTGAAAAACCATGTTTTTATAGTCAAAAGCCAAACCTTTTCTTTCTTGTTTCTCCTCGAGTTCAGGTGCAGGATGTATGGTTGCTGCAGTGTGTGGTACAACACAGAAAGAACCAACTGTAGTCGGAAAACCCTCTACCTTTCTGATGGACTTCTTACTACAAAAGTAAGCTATTTTGATCCTCCTTCGACACAATAGACTGATCACCTTCCAGCATTTTTTGAGTGAATTTGTATCAAGACCGCCTATTTGTATTCTAGATTGTGTACTGATACTAGGTGATTTCGAAACTGTTCGTAAACTTCTATTTGCAGATACAAAATCCCTACTTCAAGGATGTGTATGGTTGGTGACAGACTGGACACTGATATTTTATTTGGACAAAATGCTGGTTGTAGAACTCTTCTCGTTTTATCAGGTACACTAACAAAAATGCTTCATATTTTCTTACAAGATTCCTTTCCCGATCACTTGTTTTGATGTTAGTTTGATGGTATATGCAGGTGTGACAAAGCTATCAGATCTCCAAGATTCATCTAACCAAATTCTACCAGAGTACTTCACAAACACCTTGTCAGATGTCATTGCCCTATTCAACAATAAACAATAATCGATCTAATATAATCTCTTTCGATTCCTGACGCCTAATGTGATATGATCTGATCTAAACTATTTTTAAAATGATCTGATCTATTTTTGCACGAATATGCCATTCTCCTACCTGTGTTTGGGGGCAATAAATTGATATTCAACATTTGATTTTTCATTTGTTCGTTTAAAGTATAAATATTATCTTACTATGATCCACATGGATTGGTCATTATTTGATGAGATATTTGAAATCTATAAAAGTAAATCCATTGGTGGTGTGTGGATATATATAGATTTCAAATTCTATTGCTTTCATTTTGAATTAATATTTTAGCAATATGAGTGCATTTCCAATTGATTATGTGGTTCGACAGCCATTTTGGTTTTTTGGGTGTAAAAGGGCCGGACCAATGATCGGGTTCACGGTTGAACTGGTAGGACCGGCTGGTCCGATCTGGTCCATCAACAGTGTTTTGAATATTGATTTGTAGAGTGTTGAATGAGAAGAAAATTCAAAGAAAAGTAGGAATTGTAGTTTCAGTGAGAGTGAGATTTTAGTGATTACGAGTTTGGATTTTATAAGATAAGCAGCATCATAGAAAGTAGAAACACGTATGGTATCATATCCAATACAAATGCTCATGTGCACCAGGTGCACGAATCTGAATTAGTGCAACTGGGGTGATCCGATCTGGATCCGTGTACCTGAGTTTTTTTTTTCGCTTCAACCTGTTACCTTTATGTTGTAAGGATGTGACATTTATGTTATATAAGTGTGACCTTTATATATAAATGTTATGACATTTATGTTCAGTAACTTAGGAAAAAATTAAGATTTTCAGGTTTTTTCGTTTCAGATTGAGACCTTTATGCTGTATTGTTGTGACCTTTATGTACAATTCTTGTGACATTTATGTATAAATATTATGACCTTCAGAGTGTAAAATTCTTCATTTTTTTCTAAGTTAGAGTATATAAATGGCATTACAATTATTCATAAAGGTCACACTTATATAACATAAAGGTCATACCGATACAACATAAATATAACAGTTTGAAGCGAAAAAATAAAATTAAAAAAAATAAAAAAAAAGTGTGCGGATCCAGGTCGACCCGACCCGAATTGTATGTGCACCAGTTGTCCCGGAGACTAACTCCATATCCAAGGATAAAAATATCCAAATATATCCTCTATCCACACATTTGGATATAATATTCACGTGACCGAAACAAAAATGAACTGTAACGATATATCACCGATATTTTCATTTTTTGGTAAAGAAATAAATGAAATATCAATAAATATTGGCTAAATATCGATATCAATTTCGATATCATTGGTTTCAGGTAAAAATTATAGAAAAATTCGTGAATATCAAAGAAATATCGGTAAATATCAGTGAAATATCTGTAAATATTGAAAAATATAGGAAAATATCGGTAAATATCACAAAATATCGATATTTATTGGTAAATACCGGGAGAATATCGGTAAATGTCGAGAAAATAAATGTACCTGATATGTCCACCGAAACCGATATATCCATTGATATTTCCGTAAAATTAAGGTACCGATATATCCACCAAAACCAATATTTACATCCTTGATCATATCATATTCTTATCCACATATCATATTCTTATCCACATAATAATGACGCGTTCTTTCATGGCCTATAAAGCCAGCCAGCGGCCCGTTCCATCTTCTAACATTATTCTCAATTCCTCTCTACAAAATGAACATGCAACAGGGTGTCAAGCTTCTGCTCCTTCTTACAGTCATTTGTCTCCTCACCTCCACAACCGCCCGCCGAGGAGGTGGTGGTGGAAACAGTCTTGTCCGACCCCGTTGGACACCTAAAGTTGGCGGCCGCCACGCTAACGGCAGCCCATCTGCATCTTTGGGATGGCACCACTTCATCCACCTCGCATTCACCTTATGCTTATTTGTTTCATTTATGTAATTAAAATTATTACATTTCAGTACAGATTAGATTAGTCGCTTATATATATGGATTCTTTTTATTGTTTCATTTCATGCTTATTTGTTTCATTTATGTAATTAAAATTATTACATTCCAGTACATGGCACCACTTCATCCACCTCGCATTCACCTTATGCTTATTTGTTTCATTTATGTAATTAAAATTATTACATTTTAGTACAAATTAGATTAGTCGCTTATATATATGGATTCTTTTTATTGTTTCATTTCATTGTAAATGAAGTTAGTCTGTAATGCATTATAACCAAGGATGAAAATATCGGTTTCGATAAATATATCGATACCTTGATTTTATAGAAATATCGATGAATATATCAGTTTCGGTGCAAAAGTTTGTATTTGTAGAATTTCGAGACAAGAGAGTAATGTGTTGCAAAGAAGTAAAAAGGAGTAAAAAAATTTGTGCTTTTTAGTATGATTTTTGTTTTGGTTGTCCAATCTTGACCATATTTTTTCCCAGTCAATTATGCTAATGATTTGTGGAAATATATGCTATACATATTCTTATTTTCTACTTAGAATATATTTTCCTAAAATAAATGATTTGATACGTTTCTGCCACTGTCAAACACTAGTACTTGCACCTGTGCGATGCACGTTTTGTGATATAATATTGGTAAATATTAATTATTTCATAATATAGTGTAAGTAATTTTAGTATATAAAAGATAATATAATATTTAATAACTAAGAAAATATAAATTTGCTTAAGATAATTCAATTCACAACAATATATTGATATTATACACATTGAATTCACTAATCTATGATTAATACTAAAAACAAAAATATCAATATCATGATCTTCAAATCAAAATTGGAAATTCTACCTGTAAAGTTTGTAAGTTTTTTAAAAAATTCTTTATACACAACAATTATAGTCGAAATATTTTTTTTATCATATGTGTTACAAACTAATATCTTCAGTCATTTAAATTAAATATACTAAAAAAACTAAAAAAATTATGAATTAAAAATCAAATTCAATTATTTAAATTAAATACATGTGTGTATGAGTATGTATATATAGAAACATTACACAATAAAATTAGAAATTTTACGTAGGAACTTGATGCAAACACTGTCAATTATGTATTTTCAACCTTTTATTTCAAAATAAATTGAATTGTAATTTTTTTTATTAATATCACTTAACATCGAAGATGACAGATAATTATTCATTATAAGTATCACGTAATTTAATTGATATAACAAGACATTGATCATTACAATTTAAGCTCAACACATAATCAAAATGTAGTAGTAGTCTACGATCATGATGATGACAATATTATTAGAAACTAAGCATATTATTTAAATAATTAGGTGAGCCTATAAATTCAAAATGTGCACTCACTATAAGAAAATCGCTGATAGACAACGGTTAAAAACTGTTGTCGTAGCCAGGGTTGTCGTAGGGGTCAGCAAATTTTCGCTCATAGACAACGATTTTTAACCGTTGTCTTAGACCCCTACGACAACGGTTGTGACGCACATAGATAACGGTTTTTAACCGTTGTCGTATGGTTGTTGTTCCAAAGAAGCGTTGTCTTTTCTATCTACGACAACGCTTTGACAACGGTTTTAAGCCGTTGTTGTAGAGACCAACTCAACGGTTTTTGACCGTTGTCCCGCCGTTGTCGTAGATAGATAAGACAACGCTTTGACAACGGTTTTGCGCCGTTGTTGTAGAGGCCTACGACAACGGTTATTAATCGTGTCCGGCCGTTGTCATAGCTAAGAAAGACAACGCTTTGACAACGGTTTTTTCGCCGTTGTCGTAGATGCTTACGACAATGATTCTGAACTGTTGTCCCACCGTTGTCGTAGAGTATTTATAACAACGCCTTTTGTTTTGTTTTTGACCGTTGTCATAGATAGTTATGACAACGGTTTTGAACCGTTGTTATAGGTTAATTTTATCGTTGTTGTAGGTTAATTTTACCGTTGTTGTAGACCCTTACGACAACAGTTTGCAAACTGTTGTCGTAATTTATTTCAGCGTTGTCTTTTACAAGTAATATTTATTACAGTCTAATAAAAATTCAAATATATAGAATAAGACATTCAACTCAAAATAGTCATACCAAATTCATCTAATACTTCATACAACAAATATTCATCTAAGAGTTCATAACAAAAATTTAACGTCAAAAGAGATAGGTTATCACCCACAAGGTTATCCAACGACAAACAAATAACTAATCAAATCCCCTCATCAAAATCAAACTCCAGTTACCTAACATTCATAAGTTCATCAAAACAAGTAACATACATTCCTCCCACAAAGAGATCCAATGACAAATGAGTATATGATTCAATCCTCTCATCAACTAAGTCTCCCATTACCTAATATTCATAAATATGTTCTTGAACACGTTCCGCCACTCCTTACGCACTTCATTGATATCCCCTTCAGTGTATTTCTCTTTAGTGAACTGTTAAACAGAAAATATACATCATATATACATTATATATACCTCAATCCAAAGGAAATAAAATATAAAACAAGAATTCCAGATTAAGGTATGAGGAATGAGGTTAAAGGCATACATGCCTTGCATCAATCTGAAAAAGGGACGAACTTTCTCTTCAGTTCGATATATTTCAAAGACTACACGATAGTTATAGCATCCTTTAAACAATTACTTCAGCAAACGACTCAGGGTTTCTTGCACAATAGACACATTAGTCTATTGTCTAAACCATTGGGAAGGCAAATTGGAGAGTCACCAGATGACTGCCATTTCTATACCACAATATCTTTTTTTTTTTTTTTTTTGAGAAAGATCTCTACTCACAATATCAAAGAAGCAACAAAGCACAATTGCTGAATAAGTTGTGAGCAACATTGTACAGAGTACATGGAGCACATGCAGATTAAGCGAACAATACTAGATCATGAAGCCAATGCACAAAAGGATGTTAACACTCTTGCAGAATTATTCATAGGGAATAATGATCAACCACAGGTTATAGAAAATAGGGTTCTCATTTCAACAAACATCTTACTCTTTCCAAAGGTAGGAAAAATGCTGAAGCACTGGATGTCTTGCTCCCAGCATTCAAGGCAACTGTTCTACCTTGCCAATCAATGACAGGGGAGCCACTTGAACCACCTTTTGTTCCAGGCCTGTGTTCCAAGGAACAGGAGAAAACGGAAGGTTACTTGACATACAACTTTAAACATCAAAAAATATATAAGTAGGTTAATGTTTATAGTTGAGAATGTTTATAGTTTGTTTATTTGAATTTATTTTTCTCATGTTTCTTTGCTTATTGTTGATTACAGGAATAGGCCTGATTTGGTGTATGTTATAATTCGGTGAAATCGTTTTACCGATCTAATTAGATCATAGATTTATTCACAATGATTGATTCAAGAAAATTGGCTTGGATTGTGCAATCACATACATAGTAAATTGTTGATTAGTCACTTAATTATGTGAGTAGAAAATTAGGAGAAGAGACCAATAGAACAGTAATGAGTGCATGCATGCATGCAAGCAACATGCATTGCTTTATTACACATTCAATCAGCACTTAATTATTACACAGAAAACCAAAATTCCATCTAAGAATGTTAACATAGGCAAAAGAGAAGAAAAAACATTAACTTAAGACAGTATCAAACCACATGCATATGTAAAAATATGGATCATCAATCAGATTTCTTTGATTTCTTCTTCTCTAAAACTGCTACATTTTTTGACACCTTCTATTAACGAGAAAAACGAACAATACCATGATCAACCCAGATCTAGAGAAACCAAAGAAGAATAATAATAAATATTAAGAAGATACACAGTAATGAAGGCTTGCAAAAACCCAAACCTAGTTGAATATAGCAAAAGATTCTTACAGAATGTTTTTGAACTCTGTCACGGTCATCATCAGTTTGAACCTGAAACTTCTCGGTGTAGTATCTTTCCTTCCAACCCTCTTCTCCTAGATTGACCTGAGGAAAAAGTGTCATCCTTTGGAAATGAAGTACCTAATATTGTATCAAGTTAATAGAATGAGGTTAAACGCAAGGATGGTTAGACAACCTTGTCGACCACAAATCTGGCATCGGATATCCTACGGGACTGATTCAAAGGGCAGCAAAGATGAGACTTTAAAGTTAATTAGATGCATCGTAAATCATGGATTTCAAGATAGTTAACAAGCTTGCAAGATTACACTCTTTTGGGCAGGAAAACGTTTTGCACGGATCTTCTCAGCCTTTTGCTTCTGCAAATATCATAGTAATAAATTTGAATTAATATATCAGAGTATGAGTAAGATAGGATACAATGACATACACTTTATTTTAAAGGCACCTTAAATGAAGAATGTGCAAATATGAAATAGTGACATAAGGATGACAGTTAATAGTTTAAACATATTGCAAAACCAAGTCGTCAACATAGTTTCTCAGCAAATGACAATCACAAAATAAATTAGATCCCAAACCTCAGTGCAAGTCAATAAATATTGATTTCCGAAACAATTTCAACTGAAAAGATACACTAGCATGAGGACTATACCTTTGCCCGTTTCTTGAAAATTGCAACCTCATATGAAGCAAGAGCTTGAAGAAAGTGCTCTACTCGTTCCAAATTCACCTATATTATTAGGAAAATATGAATTTAAGAACATATAATAACCAACCACACAATAAGATCAAGTTGGTCATAATTATAAAGAGAGTAAAGAACAAATTATCCACAAATTTCTAATATATCATGCATATTTCGTCAGGAGAACTATCCTTATATCTATCAAAATGAAAAAGCAAAAAGTTTCAGTAGCTTTGCAAGCACATGAGTTTGGCCTTTGAATACAAGCATCACCGATATAAGTAGCTTTTAAAACTTAGAAAAGTTGTTCATGAAACAAGTGAAATGTGTACAAAAAGAAATAAATGGAAGGAAAAACAATGTATGAATCTGGAATAGATTGGATTTCTAATTTTCTGACCTCCACATTCAAAATAATGGCTGTCAAAGTGCCCTCAAAGTTTCGTTGAACGAAAAAGAGGACACAATGAAAGAATATTCAGCGTAGAAGAACACGCAAAAGAACATGGTTACCTGAGACAACAACGTCATTTTCCCAAGAGATATCTTGCTCCTTAGAAGACATTGAGCACGAGCAAGGGCTTCAAATCCTTGAGAGATTTTATTTTTCTCGAAGCCAGCTTTGGCAATTGCACACTTCAAGAAAGCACCTATAATAAGAAATAAAGCATAACAAAACTGCAAATCGTGCACAAATGGCTCAGATTCTGGGTGTTGCAGTGCTCTTCGTCCAATTTCTAAAACAAGCTTCTCTTCTCCCACCTATATCAATCCAGTAGAATAGTATCAAATCAAGACTCTGAGCAGTATGAACATATACAGTTTATCAAAAGATCACTTTGAGGAACAATTTGAATCATGTATCATAACTAGGAGCTAACAATCTAATCATATCAGTTTCACAATGTCCTATAGAAATACCACTCCTGATGAATCATAAAACAATCGAGAACTTTTGCACTATAATTTTTTACAAGCAATAAAATTCTTTAATGAAGAAAAGGGGATACTGCACCCCAACATTAGCAAAATCATTAGTTCGATAGAGCTCTCTTCTCAAATTATGAGGTTGTCTCCCCATGGCAGTCTCCTCCGGAATAATATACCACCGAGCACGAAACCAGTAAGTACCATCCACTGCTTTCCATAAACTACAGAAGTTCAAACAACATAATACACGATAAGATTAACACACCATTAAAAACTCAGTATAAAATTAAGAATTATCAAAATTTTCAAGCAACGGAAAGTTAATGGCACAAACTTCTCAATATGAGCAGCCCACAAATCGCTGGAAAGCAGCTTCTCCCTAGCAGTTCTACTCCTCCTCTTCCCCTCTGGCGGCTCTGAAAATTTCACGATTTCTCCAGATTTTTTGGCCTCACAAAAATTACAAATCCAATCTCCATCAGGAACCCCTTCAATGGCGGCTTCAAGCACTTCAAGTGAAACCTATTCAAGCAATCATCGCACTCGATCATAATCCGCCTTCCAGCAGGCTTAAAGCAGACTCTGCATTCCTCCACCTCCGGATCGTCATTGTCAGAGCTAGCATCCTCCCTCCTCTTCACATACACATCATCTCCAGCAGAAAACTCCCCTCCATCATACACCACTTTCTTATAATACACCATTTTCTTAACTTATCACCGGCATTGCTACATTTCCCACTCCTTGATTCCCTTTTTTTCTCAAAATCTGCAGAGACCCGTTTCTATTGAAGTTTCCTCTTCCTCTTATACTCAGTGTGCTGGGGAGACGCAGGGGTGATCAAAATCGTGGTGGGCGAAAGAGGCGGCGGCGCATTCCGGTGAGGGGTAGGGTCTGGTGTGGCGGCGCTGAGGCGGAGGGAGCGTCGGGGAGTGGGCGTTGAGATGTGGGGTGTTAGGGGTTCAATCAGGTGGTCATCGAGCTGCTTTGATTTGGGGGTTGTGTAGTAGGATACCTTAGATTTCGTCATTTTAGGAGTCTCAGCCATGGATTCGGAGCTCAGACCCTAACGGCAGCAGCGTGATTTCAAGGTGGGGGGATGGAGAATGGAGGCGGACCAAAGTGAAGCGAGGCGAGGGTGTGCACGGCGCGGAGAGGCAGCGACTGGAGGGGATGGGTGGGCGCGGAGAGGCGGCGGCTACGGCGTGGGTGCGCTCGGTGAGGTAGCGCCTGGCAGGGATGGGTGCGTGCGGCGAGGCAAGAGCTGGCGGCGAGGCAGCGGCTGACGGCATGGGAGAGCGGCGGCGACCTCACCGGCGGCGGCGATCGTGGCGGCGACAGCTAGGGTTCCGATTGATTATGAAGGGATTTCTAAGGGTATGTTTGGAAGAGGTTTTAGTGGGTTTGGGGAAAACCTGACTTTGAAATCCTGGATTTTGTAGTAAAGGTGAATAGTGAAAATGTATGTTTGTTTGAGAATTTAGTAGGGTAGGATTATATTGTATATGTCAAATCAAATAGGAAAAAGTTGGTTGATATTATATTTTATTGTAAAAAGTTGGGTTGATGTGACATTTTATTATGAAAAAGTGTATTTTGTAATGATTGAATGATTAAATATAGGTAGTAATGATTATGTTAAGATTTTGTAATCCAAACCTCAATTTGAAAACAAACATATTTTCGGATTTTGAAATCCAAAATCCTGCCATCGGAAACCCGTTCCAAACATACCCTAAGGAATTTGGGGATTTTGATTTTGGGTAATAATTTGTCTAGGTAAAATTTAAATGTATTTACATATAGTAATAGTAATAATAAATAAAAAATTAAGTTTATTTAGTCTACGACAACGCTTTGACAAGGTTATGATAACGCTATAAAGTTGCCGTTGTCTTAGGGATATATGACTACGCCTCAACGACAACCTCATATAGTACCGGTTGTCTTAGGGATTAATGACTATATATCTACGACAACCTCGTATCATAAGCGTTGTCATAGGGTTCATTTTTTACCTAAGACTACACCACTATGACAACGTCAAGTCACCAGCGTTGTCTTATGGCTGAATTTTACCCTACAACTACGTCTCTACGACCATGCCAAAAAAATGATGTTGTCTATGAGCGGATTTTTGTACCCTAAGACAACGGTTTTGTCTACGACAACGCTAAATTTGGCTACGACAACGATTTTTTGAAAAAACTGTTGTCTTAGGGGCGTTGTCTATGTGCATTTTTCTTATAGTGACTCTCATATAAAAATATATGAAGTCCTACGTGTAAAGTAAAAGGCTAAAAAATTATTTGATTATGAGATATTTATAATTAAAAAATATTGAAGATGACATATAATTTAAACTAAATACATATCATAGATACATATATGTATATATACACATCATTAATAGTGTTATATTTATTTATTAATTTATATTATTATATATGGTATAAATTATCCTTATGCAAATTAATATTTATTATTGAAATTATGGTTTGGATATCTATTGTTGATTTTTAATAAATTCTTCAATAAAAATTAATTTAATTAATATCGATAAAATGAGAATAAATTAATAAAATATTTATATTGTTAGATCAAATGGATTAAATAGTAAAAATGCAAAATAAAAAATTTGTTGATGGGACACTTACAAATATTAATTTAAAAACTACTTAGAATGACATATAATTTACACTAAATACATTATATATATACATATATGTATATATACACATCTTTAATAGTGTCACACTTATTTATAAATTATATTTATATTAAATATGATACAATTATCCCAAACAAATTAATATTTATTATTGAAATTATTGTTTGAACATTATCTATTATTGGTGTGTAAGAAATTATTCAATAAAAAATAACTTAATTAATATTAATAAAATAAGAATAAACTAATACAATATATATATTATAAATTGAATGGATTAAATAATAAAAAATGTAAAATAAAAATATTGTTGATGTGACATTTTTTTGTTGAGAAAATAGTATTTCTATAAATATCTCAATTTTTTTTCGATAAACCCCCCTGTGTTATCGAAAATAGACGCCGGACCCCCTCGTAGGATGGAAAATGCAAAATAGACACGTGGGTTATTGGAAATTCGACACACGCCCCCCAATACCTAACGTTGACTAACGGCGTCAATTTTTACCATATGAATTCCCGTTTTCTCCCTGATATACACTTAGTGAATATTCCATCTCTATTTTGAATTACACTGTGGAGAGAGGGAGAAAGGTTAGGGTTTCAGTTCATCCCTCCCGTTTCCGACCAAAACTCACCGTAAATCTAAGTCATTACCCTATTTCGGTTCGTATATAGTGTGAATCTACCCCGTCTGAGAGTAGTGTCTGTGTGAGGTGTTGTAGTTTGTGCGTCTGAGTGTGTGACGAAAAGGTAGGTTCGCAAAATCTGATTTTCGCTTTGAATGGGTGTTTTTCTCTTCGTTTTTTGCTTGAGATGATTAATATGCTTTGTGATTTTGAAAATATGGCTTAGGGAAGCATGAATTAGGGTTTAGCAATAACACGATTTTTTTGAATTTTAGGGTTTCTGCATTTTTTCTGAATTTGGGAATTAGGGTTTGTGAAACTCCAAAATCAGGTAGATAGGGTTTTTGATGAACACCTATTAGGGTTTTAGTGTTTCCTGAATTAGGGATTTAGGGTTTTTTGAAGTTAGGTAATTAGGGCTTTCGGAGTTTTAGGGAAATTAGGACGATTTAGGATTTAAGACATGTATGCAAGTAGTTTTTTTTTTTGTGCTGCAGTTTATGACATTATGTTTTCTGTATATTTTTCATTTGTGTATATGGTACTTTTGTGTATGACTTAGGAAAAATTTAGAAACTGGATTGTGTATATTTTTCATTTATGTTTATGCTGAAATTTATGATTGAGTACTTTTGTGTATGACTTAGGTATTCTGATTTTTTGAGAAATTCTGTATTTGGTAAATTATTAGTGCTGAAATTGGGTATATTATGAAGGAAAATGGGTATATTATGTTTTGATTTCTGAAATTCTTATGTTATGTTTTCTGTTGAGTGTGTATTTGTGGGGCATGAATTTTGGATTCTATTCTGAATTCTAAGCTCCTTCAATGTCTTGTTTTAGTATTTTTCAGATTATGGCTGATGAAGGTGATTTTTTTACATTTGATGTTTGGGTTAGTGGTAGGTTTAGGCAGTTAGCAAAATTGAGATATGTGGGGGGGATTAGGGTATATGTACCAGCTGTAAATGTGGAAATGTTTTGGTATGAAAATCTGCTGGATATTTATAGGGATTGTGGTGGGAAAAGTAGTTGTGTAGATGTATATTCCTGCTTGCCTGGGGTAGATCTTGACAATGGGTTGATGACTATTAGTGATGACCAATCCCTTATGAAGTTGTTCAATGAGTATAAGGGTCATAAGGTTATTCCATTTTATTTTGAGGATCAATCAGGTCCTGTTCTAGTTGTTGATAGTGAGGGTAATGTCTTGTCCACCCAAGAGTCAGTCCCTTCAATTTGTTATGGGAATGATAATGTCAATGTTGAGATTGGGAATGAAGAGGGTGTGGGTGCAGACTGTGAGATGGGGGAGGGTGGGGCTGGAGAGGGTAACTCTGGAGATGGTGAGACTGGGGAGGCAGAGGGTCAGAAAGGGGAAAATGAGAGTGAATTTGATGACTCATCTGATGAGTTATACAAGGGGTTGAGTGAGAGTGATGCATCATCTTCTGTCCACTCATGGATGGTGGAGGACTTTGAAGGTCCTGAAGATGATGACATCTTTGCACATAGGTCTCCAAGTCATGAGAGAAATGTGTTTAGGAAATGTAGACAAGTTTTAAGGGAAAGACATAAGAGGAAGAAGACAGAAGAGATAGAGGAAGAGGCTGCAGAACTTGGGGTGGGAGAGGCTGAGTGGTTTAGTGATGAAAAGGTGGACCCCAATAAGATAGGTGAGGAGGGTAATGAGTGGGATGAGAACACAAATATGGAGAGGTTTGAACTTAGGGTTGGGATGTCATTTCCTTCTAGGCAAATATTTAAGGATGTGTTGCAGGACTGGGCTGTTAGAAAGGGGTATGAGTTGAAATTCCCTAAGATTGAGAAAAATGTCATAACTGCTGTGTGTAAGAGTGGGTGTGACTGGAAGTTGAGAGCCTCTGTAGTCCAAAAAACTGAGACTTTTCAGGTTAAGACATTGAAAGACAAGCACACATGTGCCTATAGGGTTCACAACAAGCAGGCTGATAACAAGTATTTAGGGAAGAGAATACTAGATGCACTTAATTAAGGATAACCCTAATGAGTGTATAATGACCTTGAAAAATAGGATTAAAAGGGATTGTGGGGTAGAGTGCAGTATGTACAAGGTCTATAGGACCAAAAAAATTTGCTTGGACTCTGTTGACTGTTGATATTGCAGAGCAGTACAGAAGACTCTATGATTATTGTGAGACTGTGGTCAAGTATAACCCAACCAGTCACCTAGTAGTTCATGTTGATACTAGCTTGACCCCCCTAAGTTTAGAAGAATGTACTGCTGCTTGGCAGGCATTAGAGAGGGCTTCTTGAGTGGATGTAGGCCAATCATAGGTCTAGATGGGTGTTTTCTGAAGGGGGTCCATTCTGGTCAGTTGTTATCTGCAGTGGGGAGGGATGAGAATGACAATATGTACCCCATTGTTGTGGCTTATGTAGAAGTAGAGAAACAAGATGGGAATGGTTTATTAAAAATCTGCTGGAGGACATAGGAGCTGCTGAGGAGAACAAGTGGGTGTTTGTAACACACATGCTCAATCTGCAAAGCATTGGGACACAACAAAAGGAAGTGTCCCAATAAACCAAGTAGGAATGCTGGATCCACCTGCCAAGAGGAAACTGAAGGGGCAGTTCCACCTGTAAATGCAGAAGAGGTAACAAATGTGTTTGAATTTTTATGTTCATTTTCTGAGTTTTAATTTAAACCAGATTATATACATGCTTTGACATTCCCCTATTTAGGATGTACATCCAAATGATGTGTTTGACCAAGATTTTGTTGCTCTATTTGGAGAGGCTGTCAACCAAGATCAGGTAATTCTTCAATTTGTTATGTATTATTTTCACTAAATTGTACATGTAAACTTCCTAACACTCAATCATCATCTGTAACAGCAACCCCCTAACACTCAAAGTTCAACTGTTGAAAATCTTTCCCAAGCCAGCAATTTACAAAATCAGGTATTAAAATCACAATATAAGCACACTTGTTGTTCACTGGGCTAGTTAGAATCTGTAAGTTGAATATTCACTTGTGAATACAGATTCATGAAGTTGGAGCTCCATCTGTTAAGAGGTCTAGGAAGCAGAAGATACCCACCAAGAGGACAACAAGGAATTAACACCTGTTAAGTTTCACCACTGTTTTGTGTATAATTAACTTTTGGGTAGTTTTTAAAACTTCATTGAGGCAGCCTTGTGTACATTTTGTGCAGCCTGTTAAGTTGTCTTTTTGATGCAATATGGCTGTTTTGGGTTGTTGTTAAAACTCTTTCATTGTGGGGGATACATATTTTGGCAGCTTTGGTAGATCTTTTGGGTACATATGATGAAGTTTATATAGGCCTTGTACAACAACAATATTTGCTTTGACATCTTATGAAATTTGAATGGCCAGATACAATGTTTGTTTCATTTCAGTTGTGTAGTTCTTGTTTTTGCATGAACAAAACTATTTCTGAAATTTAATTTTAAATGTGGCAAAAGTGGGGAAAATGACCACATGGTAGTTACAATTTATCGCAACAAATTACTAAAGTTAGGGATCTACTTGAGAATTAAAATGCTAAGAAGCACCAATACAAGACAAATGATTATCTTGATAGTTGTTTGGTTCTTGTCAAGCTTCTCAATCTTCAACGAGAGATCGTCACATTTGGTGAGCAATTCTTTAGAATTAGGGACTACGGGAGAGTCCACTTCTTCATCCAAATCTGGCATTTGCATTTCGCTCGAATGATTCTTCCTTACAATCGATGTGGGTTCAAGCCAAGCAAAAAACTCACATTGAGACGACCGGCACGTGCAAAACAATTTGCCAACCGTGGCTTTGGACGGACCAACAACTTTAATTTCGGCATTTTTACGGCAATAACATTTTTTGTAACTATATCGTAAATCCAAAGCTTCTTCGTTTTTGGACATCGATGCCCTAAATGTTGACATGTATCCTACAAAAATTATAAGAAATTTTTTTAACATGTATTCTACTCAATGATGTAAGTTTTGTAAAATTTAACATTATTAAATTCATATTATATTTAAATATATAAACAAATATAATAATTAGAATTAAAAAAGAATAGAAATACAGTACCTGCTGCCTTCAATATGGAGAGGTTTGAGGGGGAGGGGATCATACAAAGGTAGTAATTTTTAGTCTTGCATGCATATATATATATAGTCAAGCCAAGGATATATCTGTCTTTTTGCACAAAAACAACGGTAAAAAACGACCAACATTCGCACTTCCAGCGCGTCATTTACACCTCCGTCAACATTGACAGAATTGGGTGCGGCGCGCAGAATTTTTCAAAACCTACGTGTTTTTCATGCAATTGTTTTTTCACAGGGGGGTCCGGTGCAAATTTTTCTAACACAAGGGGGTCTGTGGTATTTTACCCATTATTATAGTATAGAAATATATAGATAAATTTATCTATTTACTTTTTCTTTGAGTTTCTATACAATAAATATAAAATTAAATGTATTAAATATTAATATTTATGTATTTGTTTATTAATAAATTTAAAATAAAAGTTATTAATGATTTCTTAAAATGGAAATATTTAATAAATGAGACATTTATTGTAGCTATTTTTGGCAGAATATCCTGCTTTTATATATATATATATATATATATAGATTTCAATCAAGAACACTCAATTAAAAAATGAGTAGGACTCAGGTGCCCGGAGGCATGGATCTTAGATCCGTGCCCCCAACCCGACTCGGATACACTATATATAATCAAAATCCTAATTTTTCATCTTCTTTCTCTACGCTTTTTCTTGCACCTTTTCTTTCTTCTTCTTCCTTCTTTTTTTTTCTTCTTCTTCCACAGCGCCTCTTCTTCCTTCTTCTTCTTCTTCTTCTTTCTTTTTTCTTCTTCTTCTCTGCGCATGTTCCTTCTTCTCCATTATTATTCTCCGTTCTTCTTCTTCTTCTCTGTTGCGTTCTTTTTTTTTGTTGCGTTCTTCTTCTTGTTATTTCTCATCTCTGCTCCGACTGCTTTGCATCTTCACTTCGACTCCGATGAGGAAACATTCGATTCACTCTTTGTATTGATCACTAAGTTATGGAAGGATTTGGTTTGCAGAGTATAATTATTTGATCAAATAGATGAGATTTGTTTGATCGATCGAATTGAATAGATTTGCTGACCCAGGGTTTCTTTGCACAATGTTTTTTGTGATACAAATTCATATGAATTATGCAATTCTGTAAATTTTGTAGAAAAAAATAAGGAAGAATATGATGAATTGCAGAAAAAAATGAGGAAAAATATGATATAAATCGTGATTTTAGAATTTATAAAATTTAAACTCACTATATAGTAATGTAATACCTATAGAGTACATATGTAATACCAATAATTTAGACATTTATTGAATGAACACACGATACCTTAAAAGTATACATGTAATACCTTAAGAGTATATATGTAACACCTATTGAACAAAAAATCAATACCTTTATTGAGTAGGTTTGTAATACCTATAGAGTAAACACATAATACATATAGGTTTGTAATACCTATAGAGTACACATGTAATACCTATAGAGTAAACACATGATACATATTGAGTAAGTTTGTAATGCCTATATAGCATGATACATATTGAGTACGTTTGTAATACTTATATAGCATGATACATATTGAGTAAGTTTGTAATGCCTATATAGCATGATACATATTGAGTAAGTTTGTAATACCTATATAGCATGATACATATTGAGTAAGTTTGTAATACCTATATAGTATATATGTAATACCTATTGAGTAAGTTTGTAATACCTATAAAGTATATATGTAATACCTATAGAGTAAACACATGATACATATCATTGAATCTGAAGAAGTATAAGAGTAATACCTATAAGAATCTCAAGAAATATAAGTGTAATACCTATAGAGTAAACACATGATACCTATCATTGAATCTTAAGAATACCTATAAGAATCTCAAGAAATATAAGTGTAATACCTATAGAGTAAACACATGATATCTATCATTGAATCTTAAGAAAAATAAGTATAATACCTAGAAAAATAAATGTAATACCTATAGGGTATACGCGTAATACCTATAGAGTGTACATGTAATATCCATCACTGAATCATTAACTACGAAATCAGGTGTGCGTGGGCCTACACCATATTTGCTCACCGCCACGCGCTCCGGGTCGGGTCACGAATCTAAGATCCATGGCCCGAGTACACAAATTTTTACCTTAAAAAATATCAAGAACAGAAATGCCAATCATCCATATATATACTTATATAACACGATCTTCCAATCTTGGATGTAACGGCTGGCTAATTAATTCATGTGATCTTTAACTAAATAAGTTTATGATTTTTCTCGAAAAGTAAAAGCAGCTAATAGTGGTTTTTTTTTCCTTTTTTTTTTAATAATTTGGTTTTTATTTTTTAATCACCATATAAGACACCACACATACCCTTTTTATGTATAATTTTGGAAAGACAGGCAATAATATATGATATGAATTATTATAGATAAATTTCAACTGATGAGATCTGGTCATAAATTCAAGATGAGTTGAAATTAAATCCACAAAAATACCACTTTAACATACGAAAAATTCTCCAACATTAATTTCATTCAAAAATATGAATACAATCTTTTTATGTATAAAAGAACAACTTTTAATGTAACATGCATGTCATTCTCTCAACACCTCAAAATATGAAATTACTAATTATATTAATATTAATTATATTATATTAAATAATTTTATGATAAAATCTTTCTATTATCACCCTCATTTGAAAATCGAGTGACACTTGTGTGCCATAGGGGCATGATACCCCCAAATTAATCATCATATGATGTTAAATATATACTCTACAGGTATCATATATATACTCTTCAGGTATCACATGAATACTCTTATATACATATGATACATGTATGGTATATTTATAACACCAAAAAACATAACACCTATAGAGTATATATATAACACCTGAAGAGCATGTATATAACACCTAGATCTGTGTCCCTATGTGCCCCAGGGGTATATAAGTTTTTGTCTTGAAAATCATGTTCATCTAATTATTTACTGGAATATATTGACATATAGAAAAGAGTGTATTAATGACATATTTGACATATCTAATATTAATAAAAAATTTGGATTAAAAATATCTAATATTGTGCTAATGGTACCCTTTTATTAATGCAACCAAACCCACTATCAGCACATTTCTAATCATAAATATAAAGACTTATGGCATATTATGGTACAAAAATACTATGTATATAATCATTAACTATTCAATATATATATATTATACATAAGAAAATTATATATATATATATTAGTTGAGAATATAATTTTTTTTATGTCATGTGATTATTGAAAAGAAAATTTAACATTAATACATTCAAGAACAAATTATTGTTGTTTGCTAATATTAAAATATAAAATTTAATACTAATAAAAATGTGAAAGTTATTTTCATCAATATATATATATATATATATCGATATTATACACTTTAAATATAGTATATTTTATGTCTTGGTATCATATGAATTTCAATCATTATAATTTAATTTGAATATAACTTATAGTTAAAATGTCACATCCCTATTTCAAAATGTTATAATTAAACTAGTACTCACACCTAGGGATGGCAATGGGGTGGGTAGTTAACTACCCAGACCCGCCCCGCCCTGTGATCCGCGCCTACTACCCACCGCCCCGTCGCGGGTCAGAAATTTTTGCCCCGTGCCCCGCCTCCCACCCCGTTTTAAAAAAAAAAATTAATAATTAAAAAATTTGTAATTTTTACATGAATAATTTGAATAATTATTTGATTGAATAATTGAAGTGATGATTTAATTTTACTATTTTACACACCAACAACAAATTAAAAACATTATTTTACATGTAATATTACTAATTTAGTCTTTTACTTAATTAATTAAAATATGATCCTAAATTACTTATATATATACACACATATACACTTAATTATCATAATATATACATTAATTGAGATTAATGTATATAAACTTAATTATCACAATATATATTATGTATATTAATATTAGAACTAGGCGGGGCGGGGCGGGGCGCTGTGGGTACCCAGACCCTCCCCGCCCCGCCCAGTTTCAAGCACGGGTCGGGTCCGTCCCGCCCCGTTTCAAGCATGGGGCGGGTCTGTCCCGCCCCAAACACCACTGGTCAGGTCGGGTCCACACGGGTCGGGTCAATTTTGTCATCCCTACTCACACCCGCACGATGTGCGGTCTGTGATATAATATTAATAAATATTAATTATTTGATAATATATGTAAGTAACTATAGTATATATAAGACGGTATAATATTTAAGAGTGAGTCTTGTGTATGATCCGTGAGACGGGTTGACCCTCAACCAAAACTTCATAATTCACATATAAGTTGATGGATATGAGTTTGATTCATGAACAAAAATTGATCTGTCTAGCCCAAATTATCCGTGAGACCATCTCACACAAGTTTTTTTGAATATTTAATAATTATGAAAATCTAAATTTGCTTAAGGTAATTCAATTCACAACAATATATCGATATTATACACATCCAATTCACTAATCTATGATTTAAATCATGATCTTCAAATCAAAATTAGATATTTTACCTACAAAGTTTGTAAGCTTTTTTAAAATCTTTTTTATACACAACATTTCTAGTTGAAACATTTTTTTTTTATCATCTGTGTTACAAACTAATATCGTCAGTCACTTAAATTAAATATACTAAAAAAAAATTATGAATCAAAAATCAAATTCAATTATTTAAAATAAATACATATATGTGTGTGAGTATGTATATATAGACACAATATACAATAAAATTAGAAAAATTCTAGAAACTTGATGCAAGCACTCTCAATTATATATTTTCAACCATTCATTTCAAAATAAATTGAATTAGATTTTTCTTTAATTAATATCGCTTAACATTGAAGATGACAAATAAATATTATATTATAAGTATCACATAAATTAATTGATTAGCACGTCATTGATCATTACAATTTAAGCTCAACACAAAATCAAAATGTAATAGTAGTGATCATGATGATGACAATATAATTAGAAACTAAGCATATAATTTAGATAATCAGTTGAGCCATCTAAATTCAAAACGTGCACTCTCCATAAAAATATACGAAATCCTAAGTGTAAAGTAAAAGACGAAAATTTTATTTGATTATGAGATATTTATAATTTAAATTTTTTTTAGGATGATATATAATTCAGACTAAATACATATTATATATATACATATATGTATATACACACATCCTTAATAGTGTTATATTTATTTATTAATTTATAATAAATATGATATAAATTATCCGCATGCAAATTAATATTTATTATTGAAATTATTGTTTGGATATCTATTGTTGGTATTTAAGAAATTATACAATAAAAGTTAATTTAATTAAGATCAATAAAATGAGAATAAACTAATATAATATTTATATTATTAAATCAAATTGATTAAATAGTAAAATTCTAAATAAATTTTTTTATTGACGGGACACTTACGAATATTAATTTAAAAAGTACTTAGGATGACATATAATTTTACACTAAATACATATTATATATATATGTATATACACACATCTTTAATAATGTTAAACTTATTTAGTTATATTTATATTAAATATGATATCAATTATCCCTAAACAAATTAATATTTATTATTGAAATTATTATTTGGACAATATCTATTGTTGGTATTTAAGAAATTATTCAATAAAAATTAACTTAATTAATATTAATGAAATAAAAATAAACTAAGACAATATATTAAATGATAAAAAATATAAAATAAAAATATTGTTGATGTGACATTTGTTGTTCGGAAAATGTTACTTCTGTAAATATCTCCAACTTTTCCTCGATTATTATAGTATAAAAATATATATAAAAATAAATTTGTCTATTTATTTTTTATTTGAGTTTCTATATAATAAATATAAAATTAAATGTCTTAAATATTGATATTTATGTATTTGTTTATTAATAAATTTAAAATGAAAGTTATTAATGATTTTTTAAAATGGAAATATTTAATAAATGAGACATTTATTGCAGTTATTTTTGGCAGAATATTCTGCTTTATATATATATATATATATATATATAGATTAAGGACGATATAAGGTTCTATTCGGGCGTCCATCAAATTGAACACTTGTTATAGATTTTAATTGTCATGAATCACGACCTTTAACCGTGGTGAATTGTGGACTTTTAACCGTCGTGAATCGTTGATTTAAACTGTTCTAATATAACATCACACCTTTACATTTTATCATTTGAGTCATTAAATCTTAAATCACACTTTGTTGCAGAATGTATAGATAAATTATACTCCCTCCGTCCCGGCTTATTTTGCCTACTTTCCACTTTTTCGTGTCCCAACTTATTTTGCCAGCCCCAAAATGGCAAAGAAAAAAGTCAACAATATACTACTCTACACTCAAAAAGCACACATTAATTACAAAATTGCCACTCAAAAACATTAAAATAACACATCACATCAAAAGTCAACAGTTTTTTCTTAAGCTCCGTGCCGGTCAAAGTAGGCAAAATAAGCCGGGACGGAGGGAGTATATCACATGTATGATCTACCTATTTCAATTTCTGAAAATCCATAAATGTAATGAGTTTTATAATCACATTCCACAAGAATTATCCAATGAGAAGGAATTCTAAGAAAATGGAATTGTAGTTTAAAAGAGTGGGTAGCACAGTGACATTTAACAAGTTTGAGTTTTATAAGATAAACACCATTACACGAGGACACAATAAACTTATCATATTCATATGTCCACATAATTTCCTTCTTCCAAAATTATTGCATCCACACCGCGTTTCCTCTCTCTCTCTCTATATATATATAGATAGATATATGTGTGTGTGTTCAATTTAGGCCATCCATCTGCTTGCAATATTCATTTCAAAATCCAAATTACACTTCAGTTTCCACATCATATATTTCTACAGAAATCAACAACATGCAACGGGTTGTCAAGTCTCTATTCCTTCTTACAATCATTTGTCTACTCCTCACCTTCACAGCAGCGCGTGGCGGTGGCGGTGGCGGTGGCGCCAGAGGTGGTGGTGGTGGTGGCAGCAGAGGTGTTTCCGGTGGATCTAAGGGTGGCTCATCCGCCGGCACAGGCGGTCGAAGTGTCGGTGGAACCAATGTTGTCCATCCGATACCTAACACTAACGGCCGGCACGCTAACGGCAGCCCATCTGCATATTTGGGAAGACACCACTTAATCGACTTCGTATTGACCTTATTCTTTGTTTCACTTATGTAATTAAAATTAGTACAGTAATTAGAGTACTGATTTAGATTAGTTGGGTGAAGAAAATATGGATTCTTTTTTATTCATTCATTGTAATTGATTAGATTAGTTGGGTGAAGAAAATATGGATTCTTTTTTATTCATTCATTGTAATTGATTAGATTAGTTGGGTGAAGAAAATATGGATTCTTTTTTATTCATTCATTGTAATTGAAGTTAGCTGGTATATAATTGCTAATTTATCTGTTGATCAACGATTACTTGCCACATATTATGTATCTCTCTTCTAAATCTAGTTCGAGTTGTGCCCTAATTAATGAATCACAATATTGTGAATTTTTGAACTTCCCAGATAATGTGCACATAAACTTTACGGATATTTTTTACCCACCACCAAACTCATTTTCAGATGTGGATTGTGGGTTAACCCATCTCACAGAAAATGGTTCGTGAGACGGTCTCACAAAAGACTTACTCGATAATATGAGAGGAATTGTTTGGCAATTTTAACAAATCTTGTGTACTTTACTATTCTATATTTTTGCAGTTGAAATGCAAAAAATTATATATTATAGAATTATGAGACAAGAGAAAAATATGTGCTGTGAAGAAGTAAAAAAATGTAAGTCTTATAAAATGCTTGAAATAGTGATTTCTGGACCTCTTCCTAGATTAAAATGATAAAGTAAAAAGATTTGTATACTTCAATTTAAATGAGAAAATGTAATTATTCCTTTTTAGTATGACTTTTGTTTTGGTTGTCCAATATTTTTTTTCCCGTCAATTATGCTACCAACGATTCGCGGAAATATCTGCTAGTTGTTTATGAATATATTTTAGTCTATGATGTTAATGTTTCCAATTATAAATTATGTGACACGTTTTAGCCACAGTCGAACAATTCAATCAAGACTGCTCAATAAATTAAACAATCAAGAATATACGTGGCAATCATTCACTGCAATCTTGGATGTAACAGCCACCTCATTCATGTGATCTTTAATTAAATAAGTTATGATTAATTTTCTCAAAAAGGAGAATTAGCAGCTCAAATGGCTTTCTTTTATTTAAAAAAAAAAAAACACAAGTACAACAATCACCATGTATGACACCACACACCACTTTATAAAATTATGATAATAATTATGTAAAGACAAAAAATGTGATATATATATTATATATATATGTTATGAATGGTGACAGATAATTTTGAATTGATCTCATCAAATTTAATATACATTGAAACTAAATCAACAAAGACTATCATGTTAGCATGTGAAGAATTTTCCACATTGATTTTATTCAAAAAGATTAATATAATATATAAACTTAGTTTCAGCAGATCGTATTTCTTTCGTGCGACATATTTGCAGTTATACTTATATGAAAAGTTTTTTTTCTAATATTTTTCTCCAATAATTTAAAATTAAAAAAATATTTTATTAGTTTTCCAATTTTTAATTTTATTATTGACAGCTTATTTCATTTTCATAAATTCTTAAATATAACTTCTACTTTCAACACATATTTTTATAACTTCAATATTTTAATTTACTACTGATGTGATATATGAACAAAAAAGATGATATTAGACACATTTCCTTACATAGCATTCTTTCAAACTCCATTCGATCATATCTCCTTAACAAGGATGCAAGCATTTGTCTTAGGTATCCTCATCTGGCATGGCTTTCAATCTCCTACTAATTTGTTACTCTTTCATTAGTCTACCTAAAATCAAAGGCTTTGTACAATTTTATCTATTTTATTCTTCTTCCATTTTGATTATCTGTTCATGAATTTTATAATGCTAGTAAATTCATAATTTAGTCACTTACTGAACTTGAAGAAAAAAATGGGAATGCTAGGATAGAAGGGAAGTATAAAACCTTAACTCCTAAACCAAGAGATGATCATGAAAGGAAATCTCTATCGGTTGAGTTTGTAGTTCAAACTTCTGAATTAAAAAAGACTGAAACTGGAAAAAGTTGATAGTTAACTAATCAAAATTGAAAAAAGTAAAATTAGTGTATCAAAATTGAACAAGACCTAAGTTATCAGACTAAAAATAATATTTTCCCCAAATATCACATTTTTGAAAATATCAACCTAAATATGTATGTTGCCCATTTCAAACAAAGGAAATTATATATTATATATATAAAAGTGTGGTTTGACACTTAGAGCTCTATAAGCATGCCAAGTGTCCCTTCTTAAAACATATTTTATTTGTCAAACATATTTTATTTTATTAGTAACTTACATATTTATTTTTTGTTGGGTAGTGAGGTGAATATTAATGTTTGCTAATATTGTATTGTTCTTCACTACATGAAATCTTTGATTCCAAATTTGAATAATTATTTGTCCAACATTTCAATTTGAAAGGAAAAAAAAAAGTAAACAACAATGTTGCATAAGCATATATAATATGAAATTCTTATAAAAAGAAAACAAAAAGTACACAACAATGTTACATAAACCTTTATAAAATGAAATTCTTAGGCAAAAAAAAATAAAAAAAATTTTGAAGAGTAAATATACTACTATTTTTCATTGACTTAAAACAAATAAATAAAAAAAATTTGAAGAGTAAATATACTACTATTTTTCATTGACTTAAAACAAATAAATAAAAAAGATGTTTGAAGATAGTAATACCTTACAAAAAAACATTTAGGATAGTTCAGATTAAAAAATAACTTTAGAAAGAAATTTATTTGTAGGATTCAAGAAAAAAAAAAGATAATATGGAAATATTGAAATTACTAATATTTTACAAAAAGAGCATTTAGGATAGATCAAACTCTAACATTAACGAAAATAGGTGCTAAAAAAATTAGGATATGTTTTGGTTGAAATATAAGTAGATTTTGCAAGTTTGAAAGTGGATTGTAAAAATTATGGAATTTGATAAGTTTGGGTTTATTAAGAGATTTTATAAAGTAAGATTATAATTAATTTATCATATCATATCGGGAACTATAGGAAAAATTGACTGATGTCCTATTATTTTATTTAAAAAAAACAAATGTTTTTAAAATTTCAAGAAAATGGATATAAAGTAGAAAAAAAAATTAGAATTATAGACTTTAACAAAATTAATAACATAATTAGGATATTGGTCATCCAAAATCCAGATGTGCACATCCAGTCGAAACACCCCTTAAACAATTGAGAAATTATACTCCCTCCAATTCTTATTATATGTCTTTTCAAATTTTTTTACCAACAATGATCTTATGTCTTTTTCAACTTCTCCATTAATTAAATTCAAAGAATATTTATTTTCAAATATTTAATTAAGGTCAAAGTAATTAAACCTTTACTCTAATTTTTGGATTAAAAATGAAAATTTTGGAGTATTAATTAAGGTTAATTTGGGAAGAAAATTTATTTCTCAATTTTGGTGAAAAAGCTCAGGAAGACATATATAACAACAAATATAACAATTAGTTAAAATTAATAAAAACAAAACAAAACAAAAATTACAAAGGAAACCAATATGTAAAGCAAATAATGAGTGGAGCTAAAGATAAAATTTGAATAAAATAGATGTCTTCGAGCCATAAAAATAAGATGTATTCTGCACTTTTTACAGAAAGATATGAAAATATTTAATGTTATAGTTAAAACACATATAAAAAAAACCATATTAACAAGTTTGTGCTAAAGAACAAATGAAAAAAAGAACAATAAGAAAGATTATTTTAAGAATAAATAGAAAATGTCACACTTATATTAATACATAAAAAGATATTACTTTAAATAAAAATAAGATAAATATTAAATAAAATTCGTGCATCGCAAACCTAGTATATATAAAATGAAAGTTAAGATAAGTAGTAATTAGATAAGTATGAAGCACGATGAATCCAAATGATGATAAGGTTTGAAAGCCATAAAAAAAGTAAGAGATGGAGTTTTAATTGATGACAAGTTGTGTTAAAAGTCAATTGAATCATGATCAATTGAATCATTGTCAACGGATGAGAAACTTTGAGGACACTACAGCACAGGTCACGTCAATGGATATTAGTCTTCCACCTCTATATTAATATCAATGCTTCTTCATTTCCAATATTCATCCACTATTTTATGTATTTCTCAATCCAATTAATTAATTAATCTCACAATTGAAGCTTTTAAAACATGCACCACCTTATCAAGTTTGTTTTCCTTCTTACTCTCATTTGCCTGCTCCTCATCTCCGCAGTTGCGCCTCCCAGCGGTGGCGGTGGCGGTGGCGGTGCCGGCGGAGGTGGAGCAAAGGGTGGATCCACTGGTGGTGGAGGTGGATCTAAGGGTGGCACTGGTGGTGGAGGTGGATCTAAGGGTGGTACTGGTGGTGGAGGTGGATCTAAGGGTGGAGGGAGTCGTGGTGGAACTGGAGGAGGAGGTGATGACGGCGATGGTGGAGGTGGCGCTTCTACAGGCAGGAGCGGCGGCGGAAGTAATGTTGTCCGGCCAGTGCCGGTACCTAATGGGCGGCGGTCTAGCAGTAGCACTCCATCCATATCTTTGGGATGGCCCTGCTTAATCCTCTCCTTTTTGGCTTATGCTTCTTTTCAGTTACCTAATTAAAATTAGGAGATTTGTTCAATTGTTGAATTGAATTGTTCGTAAATTCTTTCTATTTTTCTGTGTACCTTAAGTCTGTATGTACAGATTATTTGCAAATAAATAATAATTAATGAAAATTTAATTTAATTGAATTATTCCAGCAAATATTAATGTACTGTCATAGGTCTCTAAAGAAACCAACAAAAGCTCATGCAAAATAAATCCTTGATACAAATAAAAGCCCATTATGGCCTTTTTAAAAGTTAAATTTGAAAGCCCAAAAGAACTGTGGTTCGAGATATGAAAAACAGCCCAATCTTCGAACTAAAGAGTTTTATAATCATCTCTAACTTTGCCTGTTTTTGAGAGAGAGAGAGAGAGAGAGAGAGGAATAAGGCCTTCCTTAGTAATTCTATCCTTTTCTCGACTAATCACTCTGCAATTCTTCCTCTGATATATCCCATCTTACTCTACTTTACCCCTCTTCTCTTCTTCTTTTCTGTGAATCTGCAACTTTCTTCGATTTTTGTTGCTAATTATTGGTTTGTAACTACTGGTTTAAGGTATTATTTTCTCATGTTATATCAATTCAACTCGTCGATGCTATAATTGTTTTTTGTTCTTAATATACTCCAGATTCTCATACTTCTTTTGTTTCTGAGACGCCTAGATGTTAATTTTGTATCTGCTTCTGGAAAACATCACAAGTTTTGTTCTTCGTCTAATGTGTGAATTCCGTATCCTTAATTTGGTGTATGTGCTTTCGTGTATGTTAATCTGTAGTTTGTTTGCTGTCCAAGACTAATTTTTTTTAGTATATATTTGTGCAAGGAGAATCGTGTTATTTTCTCAAGGCATTGTTTATTTTAGTTTGCAACATTGAACTAGTCATCTGGAGAGCTGCCTTCTGTTTTTGAAATTGCATTTTATTGGCATCTCTATTCAATTTTCGTCTTTTGTGGAATTTCAAGAAAGAAAGTTGCTTATTGTGCTCTTTCCTTGATGCAGAGTATTTTGATATCGTCTTGTTCGTTTGAGGTTATGAGATTACTAGCTATGCTAGCCTTTGTAAACCCAGTTTTTTGCTCGTGCATAATGAGTTACCTGCTCTTGCATTCTGCGCACCACAGTTGATTTCTCTCTCGTCTCTCTGCACTTCAAGTAACTGTAAGAAGAGATGTGGATTGGTGATGGCGATTCATTCCTCTGTTGCTGGTAGATCTCGTTCATCATCAGATATGTCTTTGTCCAAGGAAAAAAAATTGAATGGGAAGCGGAAAGAAGTTAGTCCTGCTTCATTTTATACACACCCTAGTTTATTAGAGATGAAGAACGAGAGGATTGCTAACCGTGCACGTGTTTATGAGTTCTTGAGGGGCATTGGCATTGTTCCTGATGAGCTTGATGGTTTAGAGCTCCCTGTCACTGTTGAGGTCATGAAAGAACGTGTGGATTTCCTTCACAAGTTAGGACTTACTATAGAAGATATCAATAATTACCCTCTTGTCCTTGGTTGCAGTGTGAAGAAAAATATGATTCCGGTGCTCGATTACCTTGGTAAATTGGGTGTCAAGAAATCTACTTTTACTGAATTCTTGCGCCGGTACCCTCAAGTTCTCCAGGCTAGTGTTGTGGTTGACCTTGCACCAGTTGTTAAGTATCTTCAGGGTATGGATATTAAGCCTAATGATGTTCCTCGAGTCCTTGAGAGGTATCCAGAAGTTTTAGGCTTTAAGCTCGAGGGCACCATGAGTACTTCAGTCGCTTATCTGGTTGGAATTGGAGTAGCTAGGCGTGAGATTGGAAGAGTGTTAACGAGATACCCAGAGATATTAGGCATGCGGGTTGGTCGGGTGATCAAACCTTTTGTGGAGTATATGGAGAGCTTGGGAATCCCAGGCCTAGCTGTTGCTAGGTTGATCGAGAATCAGCCACACATTCTTGGTTTTGGACTTGATGAGAGGGTGAAACCAAATGTCAAATTGCTTTTGGAGTATAATGTTAGACAAACTTCACTTGCAACGGTGATTGCACAATATCCTGAAATCTTGGGAATTGACCTGAAAATAAAACTTCAGAGTCAATGCGGCTTTCTCAGCTCCATCATTGAAACAAGTCCTGATGATTTTGGGAGAATCTTAGAGAAAATGCCCCAAATTGTAAGCCTCAGTGACAGAGCAATAGTGAGGCATGTGGATTTCCTGAAGGAATGTGGATTCTCTGTAGAACAAGTGGGAAAGATGGTTGTGGGGTGTCCACAAGTGTTGGCCTTAAATGTTGACATCATGAAACTCAGTTTTGATTTCTTCATTTCCACAATGGGTAGGCCTTTGGAGGATCTGGTGGCTTTCCCTGCTTACTTCACTTATGGCCTTGAGTCTACTATTAAGCCACGACATAAGATGATTGTACGGAAGGGAGTAAATTGTTCTCTCGCTTGGCTTCTTAACTGCTCGGATGAGAAATTTGAAGACCGTATGGACTATGACTTGATTGAGGTGGAAGAGATGGAGGCAGATTCTTCATTTGACATGAATAGCTTAATGAAACCCAGGACTGAAGAAGATTCTGAATCTGAATACGAGGACGATAGTGATGATGAGTATGTGTAGCAGCTGTGTGGGTTGATGATAGCAACACTGATGAGTCCAAAACTATTAGAGATATGATGACCCTCATTAAATATGCAAGTTTCTTGAAGGAAATAATGCATAATTATGAGATCTAGGTATGGTTGTTTTGAGAGTAGTCTAAATTGATCATCAAACCATATTAAGAAGAGAGAAGGAACTGAGACTAAATGCTAGCAATGACATCGAAATATCTCTTATATATGAAAATAGCTAAGTCCTTTTCTGGGGATTGGAAACAGATGCTTGAACATTGTACCAGTCTTTGTTGTATTATTTGAATTATGAATTTATGATAAAAGGATAACATCGACTGCCATTTTAGTACTCGTAGGAAATGGGTCGATACGATTGTCAAGCAGATTTTATGATTCATGTAAAAGATTTCCAGCTTTTATATGTACAAAAGTTCGGATTTTGCTTGTCCACAAAACATCAGTAACCGGATTGATCGATGGTAGAAAACCTTTTAAATTTGTATACTTTTCCGTGTTAATGGAGTTTAAAACGGATGTTCATGCACCCCAATTTCTGGAATGATGCCATAATTCTGAGTTCTGAAGATACAATATTACACTTAAGAGAAAAACACGAAACTAAAATCACATGTATTACATTAAGTTTCAGGGGAGAAGTAAATCATTGATGGACAGGGCATCCGTCAACCTGTACCCCACGCGCCGTCGGGCACTTAGCCAGGGGGCAGTGGTCATCCACCGCCAACCCCCACCAGCTCGGTCCATCGATCCCATTGAACTGCAGTGTGAAGTAACAGAGGATGGCCATGAATGCAACTCCGGCATCTAAACCGGCAGATAGAATGTAGTTGTGCCTGGCCCACCACCCCTTGAACCGCCGGTAAATGTATAGGTTGAACAATAGTCCCACACCAAACCAGCAAATGAGGTTAACAGCCTTGGCCACTGGCATCCCCCCTGTTCCTGATAGAATGATTGGAACATTGATGAGCCTAATCCACTTCTTCTCTGGATATTTTCGTGCAAAGTACCAGACGGGCACTGGGGCGAGCAGTCCGATAAGGAAGAAGTAGTTCATCTCAGGGTACAGCCCAAGCTGCCCAAACATACGAAGTGGGCCCACAACGCCCCAGATTATGGAAGCATTGTAGAAAACGTCGTCTCCAGGGCATGTCCACGGGCTCCCATCAGGCAGCTTTGATGGATCACAGATGTGCTCTATGGTAGTCAGGAGCCACCAAGCTGTGCCAAAGCACACCAAGGAAGTGATCACGGTTCCCACGAGCTGGATTCAAGAGTTGGGTTAGCTATTACTTACACCTTGGTTTGATCATGTTAGAGAAAAAGTGGATGTCTTTACCTGAACGAGGAACATGGATTTGGGAGGGATTTTCATGTAATGTCCGAGTTTGAAATCCGAAAGAAACATAATGGCTTGTGACATGCTTATGGTGCCATAAGTTTTGAATGCTACATTAGCTAGAGGCTTTCCAGGATACATGTAGCCAATGATCATCTCAGAGATCACATTCAATCCTGCTTGCTGAAGATATCTTGATGTTACAATGATGTCTGTATATAGTCATGAGCATAAAAGATTAGACGGGAGAAGCTTAAATACCTGGTTCGTTGTGGCTGTAATAACAGCAACAGGCAGGGTGAAAAAGAAAGCGATAGCCATGGCCAAGAGAACACCCCAGTAAGGAAGCTGTAATTGTTTTCCAAAGCCTTCACAAGTGAACAATGACAATCCAATTACCAAAACCAGAAGTGTATGAAACCACCATTGAGGCACAGCTTCATAGTTCCTCCTCATCAACCTTGTGTGAACATCTCCAAACGTGTTCTGAAACGATGCTCTCGTCTGCTGCCAAATTGTCCTGCAATTCAAGATTAGTTGAAAATCAATCCATGTCTAAAGTCCCATATACTTTCAATTGTTTAAAGATCATGTTACCTTCCATGAAAGAGAGCCACATGTGACACGGTGGCAGCCAAATTTGCGAAGCTTAAACCATAGATCAAGACGAAAAATATGCTGAGATTAACCTTGCTATAATTATCATATCCCTGATGATTGAACTCAAAAGTCTTCTCAATTAGAATTGCTGATATGTTGTAGGGTGCTCCATGAGCATCAAAGACATGAGAAGAAATGATGGGAAATTTCTTGGCGTCGTACAAGTTGCTCCAATAGGCAATTGGGGTGACAACATAAAGAATCAATATGAAACCAACCAACATGTTGACAATAGCAAAGCCAGGAGTTGCCAGTGGGCTGCCCAGGAAACCTGCCACAGTAGCCCAATCGAACGCGATTGAGCCAACTCCTAGACCACGTAGCCCTGATCCTATCTGCTGAGCTGTCACAGAGTGTTTCCATATCCAACAAACGAAGGAGAGAGCAGTGATTGATGGAAACATATAGTTTGGGATTATGTAATAAGAGAAGCTTGAAACAAGGACTATGATGAAAAACTGCAGTCTCGAGAGGCCTCCTTTTCGCCTAACTTCAACGTCATGCAATGCCCTGAATAGAGAGACTTGAACAAGATTGGAAGGCCACCACATGTAGGGCGAATCAACTAGAAACTTCCGGAATATTCCAGCCCATCCATATCCAAGCAGCTACATGAGAAAACACTGCAGTTTAACTAAAAAAAAAAACAGGGAATTCAGTTTGATATCAAAGCATGAATGTTGATTGGTGTTAACCTGAGTACTATGTGTTAGTAGCAATGCAGCAACAGGGTTAAGCCGGCGATGATAAAACGCCTTCACTATGGTGATAATGTTGACTGCATACACAGAAGTGGAGCCTGCATTGGCAAATATGGTGATGAGGCAGTGCTCCTTTAAGTTGAAGGGCCCTGGATTCATAGTGAATGACCATTTTGTCCCTGGGATGTGTATTGCTCTTGTTGGCAGAGATGAAGCCATGAACTTTCCTATCGGAAGGACCAATATTTGAGCAGACACAGATGTTACAGACAGGTAATTTTGGCGATAGCCAAAGAACTGGTTCAAGAATGCTAAAGCTACACATGATATTATCCCCAAAACCCATGTCCGAAATGTCAAACATGGAAGGGTTGGATCGTCTGTTATCGGTACCGTGAGCCGAACTTCTTCAATGGGAGAATCATTCTCCTCATCTGCAGGAAACTTGTGCACATCAGCTACAAGAATCCATGAGAATTCAAGATATAACATGAGTTTCCTCAATTCTTGATCTCGAGTTATTTAAAGATGAGATTACACGATGAATGCATGGAAAACTGAATCATATGAGCATATCTACACCAGTGTAAGAAACCAAGAAAAACAAAGACATGACCTATTGTATCAAGTGTGTCTTTATCTCCGACAGGTTTGCTGGGCTCATAAGGCATCATGGTATTGCTCTCTGAAGGCTCCATCCACTCCCAACTGTGACAAACAGGGCCTCAATTGTGACAACAAGCCTGCAATATATACAAACAAGGCTCAAAGCTACATTCTAATCTGCTCAGTTTCTAATTTGGATGAGGTTTTATATGAGTAGACAGCTATGGTTTAAAGAAGGTGATGAGAAAGAGGATACCTTTTCTATAGAATGAGGCCACACCTAGATATTACCAACCCAGAAACTCAACTCTTGAAACTTCTTTTGTATCTATACTATAATGTAATGACCTACTAGTTAGTGTTCTGATTAAATCCCTATTATTATGGAATAATATTAGAAAACAGGGATTAACTCAAAGATGGTTGTTTATATTTTTGTCCTTAAACTTTGAGAGGTCACTATCACATTTATTGGAATTTCTGCCTGTTTTTAGGATTAAACAAAATTCAGAGTGTTTTCATTTAATAGAATGGCTTGCCCGAAAATTCAATCTAAATGAATATTTTAAGACAGGGTGGGATGGATTACTCTATCTCTATGGTGTAGTTATTATGATGAAGAGTTAATAGCCTTCTTAATTATTTCAATTTGATTGGATGATTGTGACTTTACGTAGTCACATGTGTTTTCTAGTTCCGGTTTGGTTTGGAAAGAAACAAATACTAGAATTGTGTGTTTTTCTTTCGACTTCATACTCTATAAACGTGAAAGGAATAAGTTGCAGTTTTGTAATAAGAGGTTCACAAGGTTAGGTTAAGTTACCTATTTTATAAATTCAGTTATATTTTCTGATTTATGACTAATTTGTCGTGTATTATTCATTCATAAGTGTGTTCATTTGTTTGCTCTATATACCATATATGTGTGGTATACAATGAGGATTGAGAGAGATAAATATTTTTCTAAGAATAAAATCGAATAGGACTACTATAGTGACTTGTGAGTGCTTTTCAATGAGAAGTCTTCCCATTGAAAATAATGAAAACATGAAATATGAGATAAAAACATTATTAATGTTAAAGAAAATTGGACTCATTGTGGAAATACGTACGCGGATTTTTGGAACCTTACATTAATATTGTAATTCCATAAATAACATTACAACTACAAAAAAAAAATCAATTGTGGGCTTCCTAATTATAAAACTCATTACTGTTAAGATCAAATTTCCCGGTCTCACCAAATTTGTCTGATGATAATCATACAAGTAAATTGTTGTAGGTAAACTGTTTTCTGTAAACAAAGGAAAATCTAAAAACTATGATAAATATATATGTGTGTGTATATATATATATGTGTGTGTGTGTGTGATGAAATTTTAAATGCAATTTTCAAAATGTTAGATAATTAACAATGTACAAAATTCGTATCTGCATATTTATTTTTCAATTTGAATAAGCTATTATAGTATTTCTCAATAAGTTTGACACATTTATATTGGTAAATATAAATAATGAAATAATGCAAAAATTACGTGTAGAAGGAATAGAGTGACACAGAATAGGTCATTACCCGCCGTCCGTGGATCCACTGTCTAAGTGACAAAATTCATATTATTGAGAAATTAAAAAAAAAAAAATCTTGTTTACAAATACTTTACAAGAAATTCATTTCAGACATTGCTATTGGTATTAATGTTGGAGTAGGTCTTATATGAGACCGTCTTACGGATCTTTTTTCGTGAGATGGGTCAATCCATAACTCACACTTAGCAATTCATATGGAAATATGTGGGTTCAATTCATGGGTAATAAGGATCCGTCTCACAGAAACTATCCGTGAGACCGTCTCATATGAGTTTTTGTATTAATGTTGATGGTTGAAAAAGGAGGATAAATTATTTTATTTTGTATTTTATTAAATATTTTAACCATTCACATGATACATTTCTATATACACTTTCATTCTTTTAGAAGTTGTTTGGTTTGAGAATTTCCGATAAAAATTGAAAACATAATGATGACATCATGACATGAATGTTGTTACTTAAGATCAATATCTTTCTAATCGTGATTGTTAATTCGAGTAGCAGGAAAATGAAACCCTAACTCACTCGAGAAAGTGATCGTTTCAACGATCATGAATACATTTCACATATAAATTTATGGATATGAGTTTGGTAAATGAATAAAAATAATCTGTCTCACGAAAATAATACGTGACCGTCTCACGCAAGTTTGTGTGAACACACAATACCTTAACTCACAAATTAATGTAGTGATTGTGACCCATGAGTTAGAGAGTCCACTTGATAAAGATTTTGGTACCTATGAAAATATAGAGGGATGGGAATGAGCCGAGATTCATGTAACCATAATCTCAAATTTGACAAGGATAAGATATTTTATTTTGCCTTCCTATTTATTTACATTTAAGACCATCCACATGATGTATTTTTAGATATACTTTCTTTATGAGCATTCAAACACTAATATATATATATATATATATTATATATATATATGGGTAATTCTATACACACCCCATCAAATACTAAACACACCTCATCTATACACACATTCTTTTTTTTTATTATTTTAAGAATGTGTGTATGGATGGGGTGTGTTTAGTATTGATGGGGTGTGTATAGAATTACCCTATATATATATATATGTCAACATACTCGAACCATATATATTTTCATACATGTTAGAAATATCTTAAAATAATTGTTGTCGTAAAATGGTAATTTCCAATCAAACTTTTTATAATGTCCACATGATGTGTATTCTTTTTTTTTTTTACTAAATAGGATATATATATATATATATATATATATATATATAAATCAAGAGTACATGTATTGATGCATTATTCAATGCTATTCAATTACAATTTACACGTGACAGGGTAAAATAATTTATAGGTAAAGCCGATTGGTACTATGTAATATTTATTTCTGGTATATACATATAATTATAGCTAGGATCGATTTAGAATTTTGTTTTAAGACGATAAAATTATCTAATAAATAATTTTTTATACCACAATAAAACGAACCTTTACAAATCATTGATAATAATAAAAAATCGAAAAAAAATAACATATAAAAGTAACAATTTTAAAAGTTTAAGGGGAGATCGTCCACACGCCCGTAAATCCATCCCTTCATGTAACCCTAAATCCATCCCTGCATATAAATATTTATTTAATAATTTATCTCGAAAATTGAAATTGCTTCATATATATTTTAGTATTACCAATTAGTCCCACGGAATGTTTGGACTAAGATCCACTCATCCACAGCCCACAGGATAACAATTATCAGAGAAGGTGCACATAAATTATTAAGGATTTTTTAAAAATTCTCTTCCAAATAATGGGACCAAATTTTTATTTTTCAATAAGTTGACATGAGAATTATTATTTTTTAATTTCTAAATTATGTTATTCGCCCATATTTCTTTTGCCGACATGATCCTATCTAAAATTAGTTGGAGGAAACTTGAAAAAAAAAAAATAACTCTGAAAAAAAAAAGTGTAGAATTGGGGTTGAAATGTAGAATTACAAAATGAGTTTGAGTCCAGTAGTTTTGGGTGATGTGCAGTGCAATTAGAGAGATAATTTAAGGAAAAATCCAAGGTAGGGTTCAACTAGGTCTGACCAGAGTGACCACCTTCACCTCTTCCATTATCCCTATACAAAAACTTGTGTGAGACGGTCTCACAGAAAATTTCCGTGAGACGGATCCTTATTACCCATTAACCCAACCTACTTCCACAAATTTGTATGTGATGTATAAAATATGGGTTATGAGTGATCCGTCTCACATAAGACTTACTCTTATCCCTATTCATTCTTCATCTTATCAATTCAACTATTTTGTCGTGTAATTAAATTCGTGAGATGATTTCATATCAATTTTTATGTTGAATTTGAATTGGATGTTGTTTATTTAACACAAACACATAAAGTGCATAGTTCTTATGATATCACCAATCATTTATCAAGTTTTAACACCACTTAAATATTGACAAAATCGAAATGGCATATATAATGGGATTAATTACATAAAACATTACTAATTTTAGACCAGCTACATTTTAATTTTAACCCTTTTAATTGGAGTCTGAATCTCCTATTACATATGGTGTTACATCTCATGTTACATAGTATTTAATACACGTCACGTATTAATTAGTGATGTCATTGAATACACGTGGGGGATGGTGATTGATTTGGAATATACGTGGAGGATAGTGATTGATTTTAGAGGGGTAAATTTATTTGATGCGGGTCAAACCACAATGGTTACATCACAGTTATGTTTCCTAAAATGAAGCAGATGTTCTAATTGAAATATATATATAATTTATATTGACCAAAATTATTGTTAATAAACTTGTTTTATAGTTGAGTTTTGATAATAGTAAATAGTTCATGTAATTAACCCTATACAATTGAAACGTTTAATGCTCTTGGGAGAAAATACTAAGTCCGTTATCCAAGAAAATATTTGTTTACGTAATAAGATGTTTATATAGTAAATTAAGTGAAATATGCACTCAATTAAAATATCATAATTTAATAATAATAATCATATAATAAATGAGTTAAAAACTGAAAAATAATTTTAAAGATGCATTTCAAGGCCAGGCCCATTAAGGGCAGTATCACAAACTATGGAGTTTTACCCAAGCCCAAGTTTTATTTTGATGGGCTTATCCAGACTAAAAGAAATGCAACAAAGCAATATTCTCATGGGTTATTTTAGGCCCAATTTACTTCTAAAAGGGAAGATTTTTTTTGTAGTTTTCTTTTAAAGATTCGTTAGTTAGATTACACGAGTTTTTGTGGATACGTTTCGTCTATTTGTGGTCAAAATTAGAACAGGATTTAGCTCAAAGTTGGACACGACTCTATGAAAGGAACCTTGACGACTATTTTTTTGTGTTCTTGAAAGTGATGGGAAGAATAAATAAATAATATCTTAAAAACATTGTCAAACAATTGGATGGGTCGGTTTCATGAATTTCATTTTATGAGATGGATGTTTGCCCGATTTGTTTAATTTAATTGTGCATTAAAATTATGCAAAATTTCAAGTGAAACAATCACACAAAATATGTATCAATAGTAGAAAATGATATATTTATAACTCACATTCACAAAATACTTATTTATAACTGAAAAAATGCAAATATTTACTTGTAAAAGATATATTTAAATCTCATTGCATATATAACTGTTTCACAAGAGACCAATTACTAAAATTAATCTTTTAGATCAGAATCTTGTAGATAATACCTCATCCCACAAATTAAGAATGGTTTAAGGTATTAAAAAAAGAGTAAGTATTATGGCTCAAGAATCATTTTATATGAGACGAGTCAACCCACAACTCACATTTTAGAATTCACATATAAATTAGTTAAAATTAACTTGATTGATGGATAAAAATGATTAGTTTCATAAAAATTCTCCATAAGACCGTTCCACGTAATCAAGTTTTTATATAAAAATAATAATATGTCCGGGAAATTTTGATATTATAAAGTGGTCTTATTTAAGTATTTGGGGTTCAACAGGTTTGTTTGACCATTCTATAGAAAGGATTAGAATAAATTTTGCCTTCAAATTAAGAAATTAAAAAAATTATTGATTAAAACATTTAATCATTTCGTGGGTCCATCTCAACTGAATTCGGATAAGTATATTCAAAGTTTTAACTAATATACGAATAGTTGACATCATTGGATGAATTGTTGAGGTATTCACGACATATAATCAAGCTTGCCTATGTTATTTAAGTATATTCATCAAATTTCTTTATAACTACCTAAAGATTCAGTTGATATTAAAAAAATACCGATTATAATAGATTTAACATAAAACTTAATTTTTATGATACAAATTCTATATACACAATAATGTCATGAGATAAATCTCTACTACTTGTAAACATAACTCATTTTCATACGTTAATTTTCATTTCGTGAGATGACTTATCACACAATTCACAATACGTTTCAAAAGAATCATACTCTTGACTTAATGTCTCTATCACAAAATTTGGATTAACATGGCCGTCAAAAGATTTTGATGACAAACCTATCTCACAAAATTATACGATTGACATGAAATTATACGACTAACATGAATTACATATCTTTGAACAATATTATTTATGATAGGAGATCTATATAAATCTTTGTAAATTGATTTTCAGAGGAATGAATCAAACCAGCTAATCCATATTGTTGGTTAGGTAAAAGAATAGGTTTAATTCTTTGTTTTTTGTTTTTTGTTTTCAAAAGTTGTTTATTAAAATTAGGACAAAAAAAGAAAGATAAAAATAGATAGATAAGGACAAAATAGGGTGTAAAATATGCTGTTCACCATGTGCTTCGAGCAATGTAAACTATTGTACACTCATCAGAAAGATAACGACCGAATATATTCTCCCCTGCTTTATATAATATTCTTACTAAAATAAAATATTTAAAAGCAAAAAAAATTACAAAATTTGAAAATTGTATATAATGAGGACCATATACCAAGAGGTGGGACCATGTTGCACATGCATAGCACGTGCGAGGATCATGTGCATGGGGCTGTAAAAAAGAGATTAGTGGATTATTAATACTAATAATGATTATGATGATCCATAAAAGAACAAATGATGTGGTTTACTTTCCAATGTTGCATGTGTTGGATGTATCACTAAGCTCGCCCACCCATCCATATAAATTGCCCTCTTCATTTTCTATATTTATAAAATGTGTGGGACGATTTTATAAGAGATTAATATTTTTTTATAATATAATATAGTTGGTAATTGAAGATCTCTTGAAAAACCATATATATGATAATTATTATGAGAAAGATTGCTTATTTCAACACGGACTAACTATGTTATTTATGTAAAGTTAAATGGGTTAACGATTTTTGTTGATGTTAATTCAATGTTCAAGGTGAAGTTGTAATTAAATTTTTATAAATGAAGTTAATATTGTAATTGAATATATCCTCACTTTTTTATTAACATTGTGGCAAATGAATGTTTGTGTTATAATTTAATTAAAATTTGATCGAAATCTTATGATTTGTTATGTAATTAATTGTTTAAATATTAACTTTCCAACCCTAAAAATATATGGGCAACAACAAGCCAAATAAGATAATGGAAAATTTTAAATTATCCTAAATATAATAAAACAATTTTCTTAGCCAAATGAATCGAAATACCCTTAATGAAATGAGTCACAATCATCACATGTAGATACAAATATAATACATATACATGTGCATGATCTACGAGACACAAGACACAGGCCGCACAATCTCTACGACCCATTGGACACAAATTGCACGAGACACGAACCACACATATAAACACACATGTGATCACCTTCATTTTAATAAAGACGGTTTTGTAGATACCCACATTTTGTGACTACAAATACATTTTTCTTATGAATTTATTAAATTAATTTATTATTATCTAATTTAGTTATTTCTAACCGTTATTACAAAATTTATTCACATTAGAAATATAATGATCTAAAGTGAAATCATAAGACGTGGATATCATTCACAAGGAAAATAAAAGTACGCATCGATCTAGCTTAAAGATGTGTCATTAAAATATTTAAAGATTAAAATACTAATTAGTTGTAGTTTTCCACATAAGTACTGTCATTCGACAACAGCGACAAATAACTAAAATAATCAACTTTAATAAACGAAAAGACACGAGATAGCACACCCAAAAAAAAAAACTATCGTAAAAGAAACTTTAAAAATTCTTAATCAACTAAAATATGAAGTCAATGGTGCAAGTGAAGACTATACTTTCCTTTTTATTTTATTTTCCTTTTATTTTGAGGGCAAAAAAAATAATAATAATCTATATATATATATATATATAAAAACAGAATATTCTACTAAAAATAAATGCAATAAATGTCTCATTTATTAAATATTTCCATTTTAAGAAATCATTAATAACTTTTATTTTATATTTATTAACCAAAGTATAAATAAGTATTAATATTTAAGACATTTAATTTTATATTTATTGTATAGAAATTTAAAAGAAAAAATAATTATATAAATCTATCTATATATTTCTAAGTGTCCTGTCAACAAATTTTTTTATTTTGCATTTTATACTATTTAATTCATTAGATTTGATAATATAAATATTGTATTAATTTATTATCATTTTATTTATCTTAATTAAATTATTTTTTATTGAATAATTTTTTAAATACCAACAATAAATATCCATACAATAATTTCAATAATAAATATTAATTTGCATGGGGATAATTTATATCATATTAACAAATAAATATAACACTATTAAAGATGTGTGTATATATATGTATATATATAATATGTATGTAGTCTGAATAGTATGTCATCCTAAATATTTTTTAAATTATACATATCTCATAATCGAATAAAATTTTCACTTTTTACTTTACACTTAGGACTTCGTATATTTTTATATAATAATGCACGTTTGAATTTAGATGACTCAACTAATTAATTATTTAAATTATATGCTTAGTTTCTAATTATATTGTCATCATCATGATCACTACTACAACATTTCGAGTTTGTGTTTAGCTTAATTGTAATGATCAATGTCAGTCTATATCAATTAATTTACGTGATACTTATAATTAAATAATTATCTGTCATTTTCGATGTTAAACGATATTAATTAAAAATATTTTTATAATTCAATTTATTTTAAAATAAAAGGTTGAAAATATATAATTGACGGTGTTTGCATTAAGTTCCTACATAAAATTTCTAATTTCATTGTTTGTTGTTTCTATATATACATACTCACACACATGTATTTAATTTAAGTAATTGAATTTGATTTTTAATTCATAGCTTTTTTTAGTATATTTAATTTAAGTGACTTATGATATTAGTTTGTAACACAGATGATAAAAAAAATGTTTCAACTATAATCGTTGTGTATAAAGAAGTTTTAAAAAAACTTACAAACTTTGCATGTTAAAATTCCAATTTTTATTTGAAGATCATGATTGATACTTTTATTTTTAGTATTAATCATAGATTAGTGAATTGGATGTGCATAATTCGATATATTGTTGTGAATTGAATTATCTTAAGCAAATTTAGATTTTCTTAGTTATTAAATATTATAATATCTTCTACACACTAAATTACTTATATATATTATTAAATAATTAATATTTATTAACATTATATCACAGAGTGCACATCATGCGGGTGGAAATACTAGTAATAATAATACTCCCTCTGTCCCAACTCAACTTGTCTACTTAGAGATGGCAATGAAGCAGGTTGGGGCAGGTAGTTAACTACTCAGACCCGCCCTGCGCCTACTACCCGCCGCCCCGCCCCGCGACTAGCCGCGGGTCAGAAATTTTTGCCCCGTGCCCCGCCCCGTTTTTTAAAAAAATTAATTAATAAATAAATAAAAATATGTAATTTTTACATGAATAATTTGAAAAATATCTAATTATTAAATCATTAACTAAATAATTTGAATAATTATTTGATTGAATAATTTGAAGTGAGGATTTAATTTTACTATTTTACACACCCAACAACAAATTAAAAATATTATTTTACATGTAATATTACTACTTTAGTCTTTTACTTAATTAATTAAAATATGATCCTAAATTACTTATATATATACACACATCTATATTTATATCTATATATATGTAAAAGCAGGATATCTTGCCAAAAATAACTACAATAAATTATCTACCCATTAAATAATTACTATTTTAAGAAACCTATTAATTGCTTTCATATTGTATTTATTGTAAGAAACTCAATATAAATAAATACAAATAAACATATTTATTGTATTTTAAGAAACTCAATACAAATAAAAATAAATAAACATATTTATTGTATTTTAAGAAATTCAATACAAATAAATAAATATTTAATTTAATAAATCAGTTATGATACTCAATTTAGTATTTATTGTATAGAAATTTCAAATAAAATAAATAAATAGATAAATAAGATGAAATAAGAGATTATACATTTATTATCTCTCATCTTATTTTTAAGTACTTATTTTAAAGGGTAAATTACAAAAAACAACTCCACCTATCGATTTTTTTCAAATTGCAACCTAATTTTTTTTTTTTCAGATTGTGACCCTAGTCGTTTTATGGTTTTGTCAATTGCAAATTTTTCGGCGAAATGGAGATTAATTTGTTCACTTTGCAACCTAAACTTTTTTTTTTATCTAATTGCAACCTGAAATTTTATTTATATTATATTCTGATTAATTGAGGTGGCATAAGGGATTGGAAAGAGGTAATTTTTCTGGTTTTTTACAAATTAAAATTTCATCATTCTTAGTCCCTGATATATTGACTTATCAATCTTATAATTATTATTCATAATTTTTTTATTCAAAATGTGTAGATTAAGTCCAATTTTGAATTGTTTCATTTAAATAGATAGCAAGAAAGATTTTCATGTATTTGATAAACTGATATAATTTTTTATTTGATTTAAAATAAATGAGTTATATGTGGCGTTGAACAAAAAAAATTATTAAAATACGTGTGTATTTATAGTTATTCATGTCAATAAAATATAAATTTATTTATCTCAATACTTAATTAATCATACGTTTCTAATACATATAACTTATTTTTAGATATTAAATTAATTTTTTAAATTTCACTACCCATGTAATGTTCTGACACAAATTTGTTTTATTTGTTTGTTTAATCCATAGATTAATATATTACTTTATATATTTCAAATTTCTAATATTTTCGAATATAATTATTTATAATGACATAAATTTAAAGTTAAAATAACTAGTTTTATACTAATACAAATTAAAAAAGTATCAATATATTTTTGTTAAAATAATAATCATTACATTTTATATGTTATTATATTTTTTTAATAATTATATATATAACACACTGTGTAACGCACGGGTACACTACTAGTATACACTTAATTATCATAATAAATACATTAATTGAGATTAATGTATATAAACTTAATTATCACAATATATATTATGCATATTAATATTAGAACTAGACGGGGCACTATGGGTACCAGACCCGCCCCGACCTGACCCGACCCGCCCTGTTTCAAGCACGGGGCGGGTCCACCCCGTTTCAGGCACGGGGCGGGTCCACCCCGTTTCAAACACCACGGGTCAGGTCGGGTCCCCACGGGTCGGGTCAATTTTGCCATCTCTATGTCTACTTGTCATTTCGGTTTGTTCCAACTCAACTTGTCACCTCATAAATGACAACAACAGTCAAATATTAATATCTTAATTACAAAAATGTCACTCAATTATCTTGAAAATCAATCTTAAAACACAAAAAGTCACAAAAGTCAAACATTAATATATTCATATTTCACCTTTATTATAAAAATGTCACACAATTATTTAAGAAATCAATAATCAACTATTTTTTCTTAATCTCCATGCCCGGTCAAAGTAGTCAAGTTCGACCGAGACGGAGGTAGTAATAATAATATATAGGTAATAATGAAAAATAGAAGAAATTGAGCAGCTAGCGAGTTTTGTTTGGTAGTGTGTTGTGGTGTTAAAGCTCTTCTACTACTACATCACCATTGCCCCTTTCATTCACCTTCAATTATATATACACTATATTATTTATTTTTTCGAACAATCTGAGTGAAATTAATATGCTATAAATTAAATATATACACTTATCCAATACTGAAATTTATATATGTACATTGTTATTGGATACAGATTGAAATTAGGCTTCGTTGGTGTTGACCTCCTAAAATCATTATATTTTCTTTATTTCACCTTTTTTCATGTGGTGTATTATATATATGCATAGTAGATTAATTATTTGAGTGAAATTAATTGTAGGTTGGATGAGTTGGTTGAAGCTGAGACAGGCTACTTTATTGGAGATCATAGGTTTTGCTCCCTCTCATATAAACCACATTTAAAAGCTATGTGTCACCAACTAATCTAAATGTTATAAATACAAAATTCTTCTTTAACGGCCCTAATAAAATCCTTTTTGCTTCTTGAAAATAAATAAATACATCTTGTTTCTTTCTATTTTCTTTTCCTTCACTATCTTTTTGGTTTTCTTAAGTGATTTGTCCTTCTTCAATTTCCTCTTTTTCTGGCGTCGATTGGAATTCTCCGATGCCGATTAGAATTCTCCGATTTAGAAGGCCTGCAAAAACAAAGAAACACCGGGGGTTTTTCCCGGCGAAGAGACTCCGACGCTCAAGTCAGTAATCTGGGAAAAACGTTGATATTGCTTTTTTGGCTTAGTAATTGCTATGTGTGATTGTGTGTGAAATAGAAAGTTAAGGGTTTATAAATACTCCCTGGAAAACGTGGCAGTTAGGATTTCTCCTAAAAAAGTGGGAAGTGGCGAGATTTTCGCGATCGTGGCAGTTGTTCCAAATTTGAATTAGTTCGTCCGGATCTAGTTCGACATTTCGTCTTACAGTTCGACATTCTAGCTTGCAAGTCTGATCAGTTCGCTCAACTTTCTTTGTTCGACCAAAATGTTCTCCCTGTTTCCCTATCCTGTTCGCATTAATTATCCTTAAAGTCAATCAGTTTCTCGGAATGGTTCGAATGTGGTCAGTTCGACCACATCAGTACTCCCCCCTTTCGAAGTGCGTGTGTTCACGCACTGATGCAGTTCGCGTTATTGCTAATTACAACGCTTCTTCGAGAAGCATCGCATCCCATCAATCATCTGCCTGCGACGTTTTCCTCCATCCCAAGGCGTCTTTTCGTCTTCGCCGTTGGATCGAACTGCATCCAACGGCTAAGATCTAACTTGTCAGTTTTTATTAATCCCTAGGCACCTCTTCGTCTTCGCCGTTGGATCGAACTGCATCCAACTGGCCAGATCCACGACTCTTCGCCTTCGCCGTTGGATCAATTTGCATCCAACGACTGAGATTTCGCGTCCTTTCACCTTTTTCCCCCCCAAAAACAAAGACTTCTTCCTTCTCTATATATACCCCCTCTCCTCTTTCATAAAATTCTTCCGCGAAAATCTACTCTTCACTCTTAAGCAAGAAACTTTCTCCTGTGATTTCCCAAGTTTTCAGAAACAAACCCAGGTACCCTTTCGTTTCTTTCTCTCCTCTTCGATTATATTTCTGAAATGGCTTCTTCCCCTTTCTTGATCAACCTGAGGGATGAAAACGAATCCGAAGAGGGTTTCGAGGAATTCCCCTTGCGACCTGCTTCCGATTCGCCAGTCCCGAGGGCTTCCTCCTCTGGCCGTCAAGTCCTTTCTTCTCCTCCCAAACGATCCCGCAAGAAAACTATTGATAATGTTTTCTCTGCCACTAAAGCTACCCCTACTCATACCATTCTTTTAAGTTCGCTGATGACAGTGGCGGGCTATTCTATAGTTATTCCCAGCCCTGATGAGCGTCCTCATCGGGCTCCCGCTGGCTGCCACACATGGTTTTTGAGACATGTGACTGTAGGTTTAGTTCCTCCTATCCACCCCTTCCTTCTCGAGATCGGTTCGGCATTCGGGGTGTGTCCCAACCAGTTGCACCCGAACTCCATAAGCTACATCGTAGCATTTTTTATGGTGTGCAAGTGGATGGGGGTCGAGCCGACCTCCGATCGATTCCGTTCCTGTTTTGTACTCAAACACACTAACCCTTTCCGCTTCTATCTGAGCCCTCGAAGCGGAAATAAACGGGCTCAATTTTTATCCCCAGGAGATGATAAAATCAGCTCCTGGGAAAAATATTATTTTTTTGTTCGTGTCCCCACTAATAAGCCTTTCCGAACCATCCCCTGGGCCGAGAGTTCAAACCAAACCGAGCCTGCTCCTCCCAGAGACTTTGAACTCGCGTCTTTGGATAGGCTTTTTCGGAGAGGGACAGTTCGACATAGTTCGCATGAGTTCATGCGAACGATTGTTAGCTTTCTGGGGGTTTTATCCGAACACTCCAGTTCCTCGTCAGTTCGATTTAGGTTGCTTAAAAATGTCCCTTCATTTCTCGCTGTCTTTTTTCGAACTTATCGAACTGTGTATATACTGACTATTTACTTTATTGTGTTGCAGATAAGGAGATGAACAAGTTTTTCGTCTTCGATGATGCAGTCCCAAAGGCCCAAAAGACTGCTTTTTCCCCGGCGGACGAAGCGGTAAATGGCAGGCAAGCCACGGCCTTCCGCGAAAAAGAAGAGAGGCGCCTGAGCGAACTGACGCAGCGAACTAGTCCCGACTTGGCCGAGGGAGGCAGTATTTCTGCTGCTTCGCCATCGGCCATCGCTATCAGTTCGGGCCTCCTCTTCACCAGCAACTGCTCCCGTTTCGGAGGGTGCAAACCCTGTCGAGGAGACAACTGAAGAGGGGACCGAGGCTGTAATTCTTCTTCGGCGGAAGAAGAAGGCGTCTTCCAGTTCGCAAAGATCAGCCAAAAAACAGCGAACTGAGGGGGCACCTCGGCTGAAGCGGGGCGGACTGAAACAGAGCCCGATCAGGAGGGGGCAATTGTTCCGGACAAGAAGGCTGCGGAAGAGGAGGATCGCGAGATTAAAGAGTTCAAGGTCAACATCTCGCGGGTGTCCAATGCTGTCAAGTATTTCGAAGCCATAGGCCAAAAGGCCTTCCGTCGTCGAGATCGTCTAAGGGACACCCTCCAGGAGAAGAAGACTTTGGAGAGCGATCTGAGCCTTCATGCCGGCAAAGCCGAAAACTTGTCCGCCAAGCTGGAGGAAAGGGAGATGGAGTTGGCACTCGCTCGCTCCGAGGTGGCCAGAAGGGAAGAGCTGCTGCTGGCTAAAGAGAAGTTCGCCATGGAGAAGCAGTCAGCTCTTTCGGATGCGCACGCCGAAATTCGGAGGCTGGAAGAGGAGAACAAGGAGTTGAAGGCGAGTCTCGAACTGGAAAAGAGTTCCCGAGTCAAATTCGGAAGAGCCATGTATACTGAGGGCTTCCACCGATTCGCTCGGAGCCCGGAGATGGAGTTAATATCAGAGTCTTTCCGAGAAAAGCTCATAGCTCGTCTTTGGGACTCCGTCCTCTTCCTCTCGAAGGCAGCTCCCATGGCCTTAACATATTTTAAGGAGGGAGTCCGACTTTGCCAGGAGGAAGTTGGCGAGGCATTCCAGTTCAATGTGAACGAGCTGGGCCAGAAGGTGATGCAGACTCATTCTATTCCTCCCGGCTGGCGTGGGAATCCGGATGAAGATGTGGATGCGAACTGGTGGTGAGGCTGCTTAGAAGAAGCGATAAAGGAAGTTCTTCCTAACAACCAGTTCGGCGATCCTGGTGCCAACTCATCTCTTCCAGGACCTACCGAGCCCTCTTCTAGCCCGACTGCGGATCTGCCTGAGGATATGTTTGATCCTCTCTATCCAGCTGCGATCCAGCTCACTCCTGAATCTTCGCCTTCTCCTGATCACTCTTAGTCTTTGTAATACTTGTACTTGTTCTTTTTTAAAGTTTTTGACTTGTATTTTGTAATGAATCGATTTGGAATCAAATAGTTCGCATACTTCAGTGTTTTTCTATTCCTTTAATCGCAGAACTTCGAACGAATTCTTTTCTAAGTACTTAGCCATAAAATATCAAGAATGAATTTTTTTTTCTAAATACTTGTATTTTTTAAATACTCACTCATCGAACTCCGAAGAGGCTCTTTCACTTCGCTTAATCATTAAGTTCGACAGAACCTCTTCAATTTATTTCAATCATTGAGTTTGATAGAACTTCTTCACTTCACTTCGTCATCGAGTTCGGAGAGAACTCCTGCAACTCGCTTAGTCATTAAGTCCCAAAGAGGCTTCTTCAATTCGCGCTTATTCAACGAGTTCCGAGGGAACTTTCATAGTATGCTTAATCAATAAGTTCCGAGGGAACTTTTTGGAACTTCTTTGGTATGCTTAATCAGTGAGTTCCGAGGGAACTTCTTCAGTATGCTTAATCAATGAGTTCCGAGGGAACTTCTTTGGTATGCTTAATCAGTGAGTTCCGAGGGAACTTCTTCAGTATGCTTAATCAATGAGTTCCGAGGGAACTTCTTTGGTATGCTTAATCAGTGAGTTCCGAGGGAACTTTAAGTTCACTCCACAATATGATTTTAACAGATATGTTCAGAAAAATATGTAAATCAACAAGGAAAGACTCAAGGATTTAACGTGGTTCGGTCAAATCGACCTACATCCACGGAGTATGAAAATATCTCTAATTCATAAAAGCAATAACAACTTTAAAGTAAAAAGCAACATACTGGGATTTGGCCAAGGTCTAGGCAGTTCCTTTCCTCGTTCATCGGCGAGCTCATAAGATCCACCTGGTAAAACTCTTGTAACAGTATACGGTCCTTCCCAAATGGCATCTAATTTTCCGATCTCCAGCAAGGCATCAGATTGCCTTAAAACCAAATCCCCTACTTGGAACTCTCTCTTTCGAACCTTCCTGTTGAAGGCCGCCTGAATACGTCTCTTGTATAACTCATGGCGAACTCTGGCCTCGTCTCTAATTTCCTCCAGAAATAGCAAATCAGTTCGGATCAATTCTTCATTTTGCTGCGGATCAAAGTTAGTGATTCGTAGAGCTTCTCCTTGAATTTCAGTTGGGACCACTGCTTCCATTCCAAACGCCAAACTGAAAGGAGTCTCTCCCGTAGTCGATCTAGATGCAGTTCGATACGCCCACAAGACTGATGGAAGTTCGTCCACCCAGTTCGATTTCTCACATTCAAGTCGTTTCTTCAGCCCATCTAGTATGATTCGGTTAACCACTTCGACTTGCCCATTTGCCTGAGGATGAGCCACCGGAGTAAATACTTGTAAAATTTTCATTTCCTTACACCATCCTGTGATCTTTTTGCCTCGGAACTGAGCTCCATTATCTGACACCAAAATCCGGGGTAAGCCGAACCTGCAGCAAATACTCTTCCATATAAAATGAATCATATCGGGCTCGGCTATCTTGACTAAGGGTTCTGCCTCGACCCATTTAGTAAAGTAGTCCACGGCCACCACCAAGAACTGTTTGTTTCCTCTGGTTTTGACGAGTGGACCAACAATGTCAATACCCCATCTAGCAAAAGGACAGGGCGAACATACTGTAAGCATATCTGTTGCTGGCGTGTGAATTCTCCATCCATGTTTTTGACAGGAGTTGCACTTCCGAACTAACTCTTCAGCGTCATTCTTCATTGTAGGCCAATAGAAACCAGCTCGTGCGACCTTCCGAGCAAGTGCCCGAGCTCCCGCATGTTCGGTGCATCCGCCTTCGTGCGCTTCTTTCAATACTTTGATTCCTTCTTCTTGAGATAAACACCTTGCATCTGTCGGTAGGAAGGTTTTTCGATACAACATCCCATCAAGAACGTAGTAGAATCGGGCTTGTTTCTCCAATTTCTCAAGGTCTTTTGCCAGCCCATCTTTTACTCCTCCTAAAAAATTCAAAAAAGGAGTTCTCCAATCATGCTCGGCTAGATCGATATTCATCACTTCATTTTCCTTTCCTACTCCCATCACCGTAATACTTCTCTTCGAACAGTCCTGTAGCGAACTCCCAATCTTGGCTAGATAATCCGCTTTCTGATTTTCGCTCCGAGGTATCTGTTCGATCTAAAGTTTTTCAAATCGTTTCTCCATCTCTCTGATTTTCTGTACGTAAGAAATCATACGATCTTCCTTAACTTCACATTGATTTCGGAGTTGCTGTGTCACCAATTGTGAATCTGATTTAACTATCAGATCTCGAGCTCCAGCCTGTTCAGCTATTTTTAATCCCTGCAAAAAAGCTTCATATTCTGTCTCATTGTTAGATGCCTTAAATTGAAATTTTATGGCAAATTCTAACTCATCTTTTTCAGGGCTGATCAATAATATCCCTGCTCCTGCGCCCTGGCGGGATGACGATCCATCTACAAATACTTCCCATTCTTTCTTGTCTTATAGCCTGGTCGTTTCCTGAATAAAATCCGCCAATGCCTGACCTTTTATAGCTGTTCGCGGCTCATACTTCAAATCGAACTGTCCCAGTTCGACTGCCCACTTTACTAGTCTGCCTGATGCGTCCGGTTTTCCCAACACTACACTCAGCGGATGATTAGTTCGCACTGTAATCTCATAGCCCAAAAAATATGGTCTCAGCCTTCTTGCCGTAGTGACTAAGGCATAAGCGACCTTCTCTACTTCTGTGTAGCGGATTTCAGCCCCATGCAGAACTTTACTAACAAAGTATACTGGGAACTGGTCTCTACCTTCTTCACGGACGAGAACCGAACTGACCGATTCCTCTCCGACTGCCAAGTATACAACCATCACACTTCCTTTAACAGGTTGTTTCAACAAAGGAAGTGTGAGAAGAAACGCCTTCAAATCTTCAAATGCCTTCTGACAGTTCGTATCCCAACTAAACCGATCATTCTTTCTCAAAATTTTGAAGAAAGGTAAACCCCTGTCCGCCAACCTGGATATAAACCTGCTCAAAGCGACAATGCGGCCAGTTAATGTTTGTACCTCTTTGATGGTTCGAGGAGGCGTCATTCCTTGTATAGCTCGGACTTTGCTAGGGTTGACCTCTATCCCTCTGTTCGTCACCATATATCCCAGAAACTTTCCTGCTTTCACCCCGAACGAACACTTGGCCGGGTTTAATCGCATCCCGTGCTTTCGAATTGTCGCCATAGTTTCTCTCAAATCCTCGGCGTGGGTGTTCGCCAGTATGCTTTTCACCAACATATCATCGACATATGCTTCCATGTTGCGCCCCAATTGATGTTTAAACAGTTCGTCTACCATTCGCTGATAAGTAGCTCCTGCGTTTTTCAGACCAAATGACATAACTGTATAGCAATACGTACCTGACGAAGTAATAAAGGCCATATTGGGTTTATCTTCTGGATGTAGCCTGATTTGGTGGTATCCTTGTGCTGCATCCATCATACTGAGCAGTTCGCATCCAGCCGTGGAATCAACTAGTTTATCGATCCGCAGGAGAGGATAATGATCCTTGGGGCAAGCTTTATTCAGATCCCGGAAATCAATACACATTTGCCACTTGTTCCCTGGCTTTGGGACTAGCACGACATTAGCCAGCCACCGAGGATACTGGATTTCTTCAATGTGTCCAATCTCTAGCAGTTTCTCGATCTCTTCCTTGATAATTTTATTCTGCTGTTCCCCGAAATGCCTTAGTTTCTGTTTAACTGGTCGAACATCTGGCTTCATATTCAACTTGTGAACAGCTACTTCTGGGTTTATACCCTTCATATCTTCAGGTTTCCAGGCGAACAAGTCCACATTATCCCGGAGAGCAGCCACGATTTCTCCTCTAACCTGTTCCGACAATTGACTTCCGAGACGAACTGAATGTCCAGGCAGCTCCGGGATTAACTCCACACTCATTAGTTCGCCCTCTTCGAATTCCACAGTCTTTGTGTCATCACATTTTTTCAAACTTTTATCCCTTCCTCGATCAACATCGTCTCTCTGTTCGCTATGGCGCTTGCGAGACTCAGATTGTCGGACTGCAGCTACATAACAACGTCGGGCTGTTTGTTGATCACCATGAACAACTCCTACTCCTACCACTCGCCCTTCCTCATTCTCCACCGGGAACTTCATCATCAAATGGGCAGGTGAAATAACAGCCGCATACGAGCTTAAAGAAGGACGGCCCAAAATCACATTGTATTGAAAAGGTGCATCCACTATAAGGAAAGTCATGGTTTTGTTCTGCCTCCATTCCCCATCTCCCAGCACCATAGGTAGCTGGATTTTTCCGTACACTGTTACAGATTCTCCTGCAAAACCATAGAGTGAAGTTTTTACAGGTTTTACCTCCACTGTTGATCTCATTTTCTTAAAGCAATCCATGAACATGATGTCCACTGAACTTCCCGTATCCACAAATACCCTCTCAACATTGAAGCCACCTATTTCAGCGACGATCACCATAGCGTCGAACTGGGGGCTTTGAATTGCCACACGGTCGCGAACTCCGAACTCGATCGCCACCTCTTCGAAGATTGAGTGAACTGTATTCTGTTCCTGCTTGACAGAATTAAGTCTCATCTTTCGAGCTCTGTTGGAATCTCCATCTGTTGGCCCGCCCATAATCATGTGAATAGTGGGCCTTTCTTCCCGTTCGGGTCTAGCTCGTGCTGGGGGAGGTGGAGGTGGAGGTGGAGGAAGTTCTTGCTGCTCTTGCCTTCTTTCCCGTCTCGGTTCTTCCTGATCATTCCTCTGTTCACGGTTTGATCGAGTTCGTCTAACGAAGCGAGATAATTTGTTTTCCCTGATTAGTCTTTCCAATTCATCTTGCAAATGCAAACATTCGTCAGTTCCATGCCCATATTCATTATGAAATCGACACAATTTACCGTTACCGAAGGTAGATGGTTTCTTCGGATTAGGACTCCAAGTCGATGGCCATTTCAGTTGGGGCAGGTTCCATATCTCCATCAGTACCTGTCCGGGCGGCTTAGTCATGGGCGTGTATTGTTCATACCTCCGCCCTGTTCGATTTTCTCTCAAGGGGGGTGGGGCAAATCTTGCTCGATGTTCCCCTCCGTCTTTCTTTCGAGCTCCCTCTTGCTCCTGTTGCGACCGGCTCATTCGACTCGAACTCTCCCCTTTCTTTATTCGAACTGCTTCTTCCAAGTTGATGTATTTGGTGGACCTCTGTAACAAGTCATCAAAATTGCTGGGTGTTTTCTTAACCAGCGAAGTATGGAGATCACCTTCCTTCAATCCTTGGATGAAAGCACTAACGACCAAATCGTCCGAAGCTTCAGGAGCTTCCAAAGTAGCAACTGTAAAACGTTTGATATAGTTTCTCAAGGTCTCATCCCCTTTCTGTTTTACGCCGAACAGGGTTTGAGTAGATCGTCTCTGCCTCCTCGAACTGGCGAACTAATGCAAAAACAACTCCGACAGCTGTTCGAAGTTGTGAATCATCCCGTCGCTCAACTGACTGAACCATGTCTGAGCGGACTTAGTGAGGGTAGTTACGAATACCCTACATTTAATGCCATCCGAATACCGATGTAGCAGAGTGGTATTCTCAAATCTACATAGATGTTCCCACGGATCAGTGGTACCATCATAATCGAAATTCACCGGCCGAAAGGAGTCTGGCAGTTCGTCCTCCATGACCTCTTCAGAAAAAGGATTTCTCCTGGAACTTCGAGGAATACGCCGAACAGTCTTCTGCACCTCTCTCAACTCCTTTCTGAGATCATCCACCTTTTCAGACAATTCGGCATGTACCCGTTTCTGGCCACGGGGGTGATCGGATTGACTTTCTTGCTCATCCATCCGAGACTTGTCACCTTCTTCCTCTTTCCGAGCATGAGTTTCAGTATTGCCTTGCTGTGATTCGGCTCTTTGTTTGCCTAGAGCCTTCTGGACAGCTGTCTCTATCAAGGTTGAAAGTTCCTCCGGTGTCAAAGTGACAGTGCCGGTGCGGAGTTCTGATCCTCGTCTTGTCGCACGGACTGTGCTCCTTCATCTACTCTCCTTCGAGATCCTCTGGTATTCACCATCTTCACAGTTTCTCAACGTCTTAAATGCTCAAAGTTGCGAAAAAATTATTCCCACAGACGGCGCCAATTGATTTGTCCTTCTTCAATTTCCTCTTTTTCCGGCGTCGATTGGAATTCTCCGATGCCGATTAGAATTCTCCAATTTAGAAGGCCTGCAAAAACAAAGAAACACCGGGGGTTTTTCCCGGCGAAGAGACTCCGACGCTCAAGTCAGTAATCTGGGAAAAACGTTGATATTGCTTTTTTGGCTTAGTAATTGCTATGTGTGATTGTGTGTGAAATAGAAAGTTAAGGGTTTATAAATACTCCCTGGAAAACGTGGCAGTTAGGATTTCTCCTAAAAAAGTGGGAAGTGGCGAGATTTTCGCGATCGTGGCAGTTGTTCCAAATTTGAATTAGTTCGTCCGGATCTAGTTCGACATTTCGTCTTACAGTTCGACATTCTAGCTTGCAAGTCTGATCAGTTCGCTCAACTTTCTTTGTTCGACCAAAATGTTCTCCCTGTTTCCCTATCCTGTTCGCATTAATTATCCTTAAAGTCGATCAGTTTCTCGGAATGGTTCGAATGTGGTCAGTTCGACCACATCATTAAGAGTGTTTTTTTTTTTTTTTGGTTCTCTATGTGAAATAGATATTAGGACACGAAAATATCTTTATTTAGGAAGCATATAAAAATATATTTTTTTAGTACAAAAAAAAAAGTTACATTTTGATACCCCTTAAAATGGTTTCTTTAAGGTTCTATTTGAATGGAGGAATCTGATATTCCGTACCGTAAATCCATCAATGGTGTTTGAATAGATGTAGATTTGAAGTTCATCACTTTTATTTTGAATTAATTTATGAGCAACATGAACGTGTTAATTTCAAATCAATTTATGCATCCAAATGAACCTAAAATTGCGACCACCATTTTTCTTGAATACCAATTCACAAAGAAATAGAAAAACTTGATATCTCTCTATTGACTCTATGATCGTACATAACGTGCTAATATGCATAATTTATATTCTTTAGCGTAGGTTAAGAAGTACATAATAAAGATGGGAAAGAGTAGGTAAATAAAAAAGATGCACGCACATGTTGTAGACATAGAAGGTTTTGGAAGTTTATGACAATAGTAGTAGTCAACTAGCTTCACATATGTAATGAATGAATGTTCATTTTGGTGTTGGGGACCTCTATATATGTACCATTATAAACATAAACCACAATGTTGTGTTTACATATAAATAAATTCACACACGCACACACACGTGTAAGTGTGTGTATATGGTCTCACACCCAAAAAGCAGATTGAGAATTGGGTTGTCCCAAGACAGCAATGTCATTCTGGATGTTGGGGCCTGTTTGCCTAACATTGGTATAACATTGGGATTTCTCAACTACATGCATCTCCTTTCTCTCTCTCTCTCGCAATAATAATGTTCAGCCATACATTAATGATGCAAGAGTGTGATCATCTTGAATGTATGGTTCTCATGCTTTTCCAAGCTTACAAAGGGGTAGAGATAATATCTTGAACCAATAATCGAACCCTGATGGACATTGTGGTTTTGTAGGAACAAATTCTCGTGTAGCCTTTAAAGAGAATTATATTTTTGGTATGATGAGGATTTTAGGCCTCTAAAACTCTAATCTTTTCAATTCATTTAATTGTTTGGAATTTGATTTCTTTTTTTCAAAAAGGTGATTCTTATTGATCATTGATGGTGTAGATTTATATGAATAAGAATTGTAAGTCCTAAAAGAAGTCTCGCACATAGAAATACAGAATATATATATATATATATATGTGACAAAATATTTTGCGCAACTAGATCCATGCACCCGGGTCAACCCGCCCCATGCGCCTCTGACGTGCGTTTTTACGCTCCTGGTGGTGCGCTCAAACCCACCAAGATTCGCCAGACAGTCATACCCTCATGTTATGTTATGATTACCTTCATGTTATGTTAGTGTTAACACTAACATAACATGAAGATAACTCTAACATAACATGAGTGTCACTCTAACATAACATAATGTATGATTAACATTGTTTTTTACCTTCATGTTATGTTAATGTTACTTTCATGTTATGTTAGTGTTACCTTCATGTTATATTAGTGTTACCTTCATGTTATTTTAGTTCAGTGGTTTTAAACTAAGGATATGAAATCTGGAAATGAGGTCACATTAACATAACGTGAATGTAACTCTAACATAACAAGAATGTAACACTAACATAACGTGAAGGTAACGATCAAAACACGCGAAAAAAGTAAAGAGACGCGAGCTGGGCAGGTCAGCCCAGCCCGCGCGCGGCCCAGATCCGTGCAACTGGTGCACAGGAGAATAACTCTATATATATAGTTGAAGTTATAAATTTGATTAAATTAAGATCAAATTATTTTATTATGCATGGCTTTTTGGGAAATAAGCTTTTCTAAACTAAATCGTTTTTTATTTACTTTCGGCTACATCGTCTTAAATATTAAAGATTAGGTTATATATAAGATCGTCTCACGAATTTTGTTATGTGAAACGAATCAATTCATAACTCAAATTTAACAATTCATATAAGAATAAAGAATTTGTGTAAATAAGTTTGATTTATGGATAATAATGATATGTCTCATATAAAACATCAATAAGACCATATCACATGAGTTTTGGTGATATTAAAATGGATTATCTCAAAAACATTTTTTTTCCTCCAAAAGCAAGAAGGATAAAATCTAAATAGAAAAATACGTTATATTCTTCTTTTTGCATTAAAAGCCCCAAAGTATAATTTGATGATGGCCTTCAAACTAATAGGCCAGCGCTTTTAATTCGCTCGAGTTTAGCACAGTTAAGTAAGTTTGCACTATAATTTTGTCTATAAATAAATCTACATAGTATAAAAATCAGCATGCTTAATTATCCATAAATCCGTATATTAATTGCGTTGTATGTGTAGACTTTTTGAAACTCCTAAAATTCATCAAATGTCTCGCATATATATATATATATATAATTTTATCTATATAAAAGTATGAATATTTCTTACAAAATATGGAATGTCTAATATAATATTTTATTTAAGATTATAATAGTAATTCATGATTTTCATTTTAAAATAATTTTACATCAGAATTTAAACCAAAATCATATAAAATTCTATTATGAGTAGAACTTTACTATATTCAAACTCTAATTTACTATTGATTTTTATGAATTTAATTTAATATAGATTGTATATAATTATAAAAAAAATTATTATTTAAGATTAGTAGTATTATAATATTTTTCATTTAAAAGATTCATTCTCCACGTGCGACGCCCGTGCTGATACTCGTACTTATATGTATGCAATGTTTGGTTTAATGATGTCTTATAAATTATGATACTTAATTTATTTTAATTAATTCAATTAAAACTTTTGGACTCTTCATTAGCTAGGAATATAGGATTTCATTATTATCTTTCATTCTGAGAATGTTAATGGTCATTAAGTCACCATTATCATCCTTATTATTCACTAACATTTATTTCTATTATAAAAATATGATACATAACATACCTCGTCTAACACGTAGAAAAGAGTAGTGTAATCTTGAAATTAGAAAACAAAAAATAAAATGGAGGTGTTTAAGAAGAATAATGTAAATCAATTACCCTTCCTATTTCCTTTCACCTTTTTCCACTATTTTAACTATGACTTCTACCCTTGCTAATCATACCTTAACCAAACAATCTAAACTAACTCAAAATTCTAGATTATCCTATGATTGCTTACTATGATTAACCATCATATTATTCACTCACCAAATTTCCTGTCTGAAATTTATACACATTTTATTTGATGACTTATTAGTTAAAAGAAAATCCATCATATAACCATGGGGCATGGACGGTTGAGATGGACTAGCAAAGCATGTGAACTACCGGTTTCGGACAATTGTTGTTAAACAAATAACAAACATACAAATAGGGATATAGACATTAAAAATAATAATTGACAACATAAATAAACTTCGTCCCATTTTAAATAGGATTTGATAGTGTTAGAATGGTTCCATCTTTAAATTCAAACATTAATATATATTATTTTATCCACCATAGGCACATTATGTGCTCACCGTCCACGTGTCAAATATTCAACATATCAATTAATTTCACTTTTCATATAACTGAAGATTAGATCATTACATGTCAGCGGTGGTCATATCAAGAACTGTCGATCGTGAACATTTTAACGTTATCTCAACTTTAATTCATAATAATTGTCGTTTTGAATATTATATTTAATTTATATACAGATGAAAAAAAAAAAAAAGGGGGAAAGAAAAGATGAAGGGCCAAGTAAAACTAAAAGAAAGAGGGGAATAGGGAAAAAGGAATGATTAATGGTGTGAAGTAGCATTAGCTTTTTCAGTTCAGTTTGACCGAGCTGCTAACCCTCCAATCCCGACCCGCTTTTATTACATTTACACCCAAGCATCACCCATCTCTCTTCATAATCCTCTTCTTCCTCTCTCTTCCCCCTTTCTCTCTCCTCCACTTCTTACTTTGTTGTCACAAGCGCAGAGCAGCCAACTGCAACGAACAAGGCCATGTATCCACCTCTTTTCTGTCTCCCTCTTTCTTAACCCCTCTGAATCTACCGATCATTGCAGTTTTAGGTGTTTTTCTTCATCCCTCTCTTCAATTTCCGGCGAGATTCTGTTGTTTTGGATCTGTGGTGTTTTCTATTTGATTTGTTCCACGGTTTCTGATCAAGATCTGATTTTTATTCAACATCGCCCAATGAATTGTGTTTTATTATGAATTCTTTTGTGAATGTTATATAATTGCACGCCATCATAAAAACTGATGCATTTGTCAGGGGCTGACTTGATTCAGTGCCTCTTTCCTTTTTTTTTTTTTAGTGGTCCTTGATTCCTATGCGATTATTTTTATCTGGGTTTCCTCTTTTCAGGTTTACTAGGGAGGCTTTGAATTTTTTAGGTTTGTTAAAGCCTCTTTTTTTGGAGAAAAGTATCTCTGCAATTGAATATTATTCTCTAATTGTGCTATCACTCTCCATCTCCTTTTTAGCTTCCTTTTGGTGTTTTTTATCACTCATAAATTGATGTTTGGTAAAGTTGTCTGCAGCTTTGCGGTGGAGCTTTTGAGTATATAAATCTATGCTTGGTTGTTTTTTATCTAGGTTCAGCCTCTTGCTTCTTGTTTATTATCTTGTCCGATTTTATTGATGGTAACTGGGCACCGGGGAGGGCATTGGAGTGTGTTTTGATATTAGTTTGTTCACTGCTAGTTGATACATTCAATTTTTCTATTGTTTTGTTGAGATCTTGCACTTTACTGTGGCATATTTGATGTCAGGTATGATGTACAGCCTTATTTGTGCTGATGTTTTCATGTTATATGTGAACTTGTATTGCTTGTCTACTTGTAAAACATGATTATGTCAGTTTTGTTGATGTTTGGTAACTCTTTTAGAGCAATTTATGAAACTTCCTTATGTAGTTATTTGGTGATTTCAATTCACAGGTTGTTTCACGGAGTTGGAGATCAAATGCTTGGATGTAGATCATGGGCATTATAGCAATCACACAGCCTATTAGTTGGATTTAAGTTTAAAGTGTAGTGTATTTTTTCAGTGATGGCCTCAAAAACCGACTCTAGGTCTCCAATGGTACTGCACCAAAAGGCTGTTGGTGCTCATCATCCAGTCAAGACACATGATTTAAAATCTTTACCTTCTCAGGTCTTAAAGACTAACAAGCCCAAGCTTGTTAAACCAGAACAATCTGAAGAACCTGTTATGGTGACTGTTGGGGTACCTTTAAAAGATGCGGAGTCCAAACTGTCTCCAACTAATCTTAGTGATTTGTCGAATAAGCCATCTGGTAACTCAGATTCCCAAATTTCTACCACCAAATCTGAGCAAGTGTCCGCAGCTGTAGATGTTGATTTACGTGAGATTAGAAGCTCATGGAAGCTTCCGTTGAGCAAGAAAAGAAAACATCTGAGCTAAGCAGTGTGAAGAACAGCTCAGTTTCGGCAAAGGTTAGTGGTGGGGCCAGTAGTCTTGCAAAAACCAGTGGAAGTACCAAGGTAAACAATCAAGGTGATATTGAGAGTGGAAAGAGCAGCTTGTGCCGAGGAAGCACAGGCAGTGATGTGAGTGAGGAGAGTACATGTAGCAGCTTTAGTAGTGGCATTAACAAACCCCATAAAGCAAATGATATGCGATGGGAAGCCATCCAAGCTGTCAGGGTCAAAGATGGTGTCTTAGGATTAAGCCATTTCAGGCTGCTGAAAAGATTAGGTTGTGGAGATATTGGAAGTGTTTATCTGGCCGAGTTGACTGGAACTAAATGTTACTTTGCAATGAAAGTTATGGACAAGACAGCTTTAGCAAGTCGCAAGAAGCTTCTTCGTGCTCAGACAGAAAGAGAGATACTACAGTCCCTTGACCATCCTTTCCTTCCTACTCTCTACAACCATTTTGAGACCGATAAGTTTTCATGTCTGGTTATGGAATTCTGCCCTGGAGGAGACCTGCACACTCTTAGACAGAAACAGCCGGGGAAATATTTCTCTGAACAAGCAGTGAAGTAAGATATCTTCTAACCATATGTGAACTTTATTAAAATCAAAATAGAAATTGTTTTTATTTCTCAGCCTTGCATCAAGGTTCAAATAGTATCTTGTAGTCATGGTGCTTTCAAGCATATTTTTATCGTAGAATTAATAGTGGAGCTTACCTTCCTACTTTAGAAGGTTGACTTGTGGCTTTATTTCTTCGAAGGCATGCATTGCATTTAGCATTTCTTGATGTGGGCAGCCAATTAGACATCTGCAGGACCAACTTGGTTATTGCTTTAGATATCTGTCTTTTTGCTTTTAAATATCTGAGTAGTTGCTGTTGTCACTACCTCTAGAGTATAAAATTCAAAGATAAGGGTTTAGCCCAAACTTGTCCGATTTTGAAAAGCATTATGCTATGATCTTTCTTTCATCTTTGATTATGTTAAAAGACATCCAGAACCGCAGAAGCATGAGCTGTAAAATGGTTTTGTTCAACACATTTAGTTATAGATTTCTTCTTATTTTCCTTTTGGCAGATTTTATGTTGCAGAAGTGCTGCTTTCCCTGGAGTATCTCCACATGCTTGGGATTGTTTATCGTGATCTTAAACCAGAAAATGTGCTGGTTAGGGATGATGGACATATAATGCTGTCAGACTTCGACCTTTCACTTCGTTGTGCTGTTAGCCCGACTCTGGTCAAGACCTCATCTTTAGGTTGTGATCCCCAGAACAAGAATTCTGCATACTGTGCCCAGCCAGCATGCATTCAACCTGCCTGCATTCAGCCATCATGTGTTGTTCCAACAACATGCTTTTCTCCTCGTTTCTTTTCCAGCAAATCCAAGAAGGATAGAAAACCCAAAACCGAAATTTGCAACCAAGTTAGCCCATTGCCCGAGCTGATGGCTGAGCCAAGCAATGCTCGGTCCATGTCTTTTGTTGGAACACATGAATATCTAGCACCTGAGATCATCAAAGGTGAAGGCCATGGAAGTGCAGTGGACTGGTGGACTTTTGGGATCTTTCTATACGAGCTTTTGTTCGGTAAAACCCCCTTCAAAGGATCCGGTAACAGAGCTACTTTATTTAACGTTGTTGGACAGCCCCTCCGGTTTCCAGAATCACCTGTTGTCAGCTTTGCAGCGAGGGATTTGATTAGGGGTTTACTCGTGAAAGAGCCTCAGCATAGGCTGGCCTACAAAAGAGGAGCAACTGAGATAAAACAACACCCTTTCTTCGAAGGAGTGAACTGGGCTCTAATCCGCTGTGCCACACCTCCAGATATTCCTAAACTCGTCGACTACGAGCGAATACCTGTCCCAGCAGCGGCGCCAACGAATGGGAAGACCACTGCTGCTCCTGTTGCTGCTGCGGATCAGAAAAGCGACAAATATCTGGAGTTTGATTTCTTCTAGCTGGTATCAGTGCTCTCAAAGATTGTTTTAAAGAGAATAACGAAGAAGCAGTGAATGCAGAAATATAAGTGGAAAATCGAAATGTGATGCTGATAAATTGTTGGCAGAGGATGGGATGGAGGATGGATGGATGGTGGCAATAGTGTTGATGGAAATTTTTTCTAGAAAAAAGGTTGTTGATTTAAGGCACTGTAGGACCAAAATTAGAAGGCGATCTCATATTTTCTAGTTTTATTGCAGCTCTATAATGAAGCAATCAAAGAGACAGGTGACTTAAATTAATGCTTTTATTACCTTGCTTTTTTTTTTTTCTTTCCATTTCATTTTCTAAGTTAAAAAGGTTGGATGCCAGAAAAGATGGGAACAGAAATTTGTGGTTGTAAAGGCTTTTTCTTGTCTCCCCATTGTGCCATCAATTCTTTATTTCTTCTCTTAATTCGGATATATGTGTGTACTTATGATTACATCACTACATTCTGGAAATGCAAAAGATATTCAAGTATCAAGGAAAGTGAAGGTTATCAAAACTTGTCCAAACATTAATTAAGCAAAAGAACAAAAGAAAAATTGGTAAAACTTGTCCAAACATTAATCAAGTAAAAAGAATAAAAGAAACATTGGTTGGAAAAACAAATATTAATTTGAATGCGGTGAGCGTGGATCGAACACGCGACCTTCAGATCTTCAGTCTGACGCTCTCCCAACTGAGCTATCCCCGCCTGATGTTAATTTTATAATACAAATAAGTTTATATTATATTTACATTTTGATATATTTTATTGAAATTAAATCCTCCTGATATGTTCAAATTGCATCAATAGTTTGAATATTAGTGTAATAAATTAGTCATTGTATCCTATTTTTAATTAGCTGAAAATGTGGATTATGTTATAGAAAATTGCTGAATACAGATTGAGATGATAAACTAAAAACTAGAATGGTTACCAGTAGAAATATTTGAGTACCACAAACGAATAACAAACTCGACTTTTTTTTGGTTCTTAACTATAAAAAGGAAAATTACTTTCTCTTAAAAAACATTCTTTAATTATAACGTATGTGTATATACATACATCAAACATGCATTGTATCCAAAATAATGGGACCTCTATTTTTCTGGTTGCATGAATGTTGCTAAATGCTAATGATGTCAATTAAGAATGAAAAAGAATAATGTAAAGTAGCTAATAATTAGAATAACCCGATGAATCATGCCACCATTAAGTAGGATCCCTAATTTAATATAAATGAAATGAAATATTGGTATCTTTCAATTGTCTTAATATGTAGCTAGCCTGAAAAGTCAAATTAGAAAATATTGCAATTTATTGAGACGGGCCCACTCAATTGCGCTGTCCCTCCGAATAATAAAGATTATTTATTAATAACAGATACATTAATTAATTAATTAATTAATTACAATCTAGTATCATTAGACCATAAACCTATACGATACTGCACATAAATTAGATCATAAAGCTAGTAGAGCACAATGCGTGGCTAAAATATATTACTATTTATATGATTTAAGGAAGAATATTGTTCTTGTCCACTAGATCCATGCAACTGGGCATCCGTGGGTCGGGTCGGGTCGGATCCGCGCCCAAGTTTTTTTTTTTATGCGATAATTTTTATGTTATATGAGTATAACGTATAACATTTATATTATATAAGTATAACCTTTTGTGTAGATATCATAACCTTTAAATTAATATACTTTGAATTTTTTCAATATAAAATATAAGATAATATAGTTGAAAACCTTTATGTTATGATAATTTAACCTTTATGTTAAGTTTAAATAACTTTTATATATAAATATCATAACATTTAGAGAATAACATAAAGGTTATGTTAATATTATTATGTGTAAATGTTACATTATTACAACTTAAATGTTAGATATTAAAACATTAAAGTTATATACGTAGAATTTTTTTCAGTCATGTAATATAATTGAAAACTTTTATATTGTTATAACTTAACCTTTATGTTATATTGATATAACATTTATGTACAACTATCATAACCTATGAAAAATATAAATGTTACATTATTGTAATATAAAAATTAAATTATTATAATGTTAATGTTAAGTTATTTTAACATAAATGTTTAAAAGGTGATATATATTTATATTACTATGTAAAATATTAAATTATCAATATATAAAAGGTTATGCCAACATAACCTAAATGTTATGTGAACATGACAAAAGGATAGACGAAACTAAAAGGTTAGACAAAATAGCTAAAAGATTGTGGAGCGAAATTAAGGTTTGATCGCGATCTGGGTGCACATTCCAGCGCGTTTTGAGCGTGAAAATCACCTTTCGACTCATATGACCCGGATTACATGGGTTATAACTCATGCACTTGGTGTATAAAAATACTTGTGTTTAGGAATATTTGTAATTTTTATATATTACCCGTAGTTGATGAAATCATTTTCTAAATTATATTATAACCCATTATATTTATAAAGAAAAACTTTATAATTACAACAACATATTTTGGCATATATCGTTTATAAATACTAACTTTAATAATTTTGAAATTAGGACATCAATTTTTTAATTTCGACAAAGAGATCCCAAAATTTAAATTATTTGAAAAGTAAGTCATTTCGTGTTTAAATTGGATTGAAATTCATATATTGACTTGAGGGTTTGAAATGACTTGAAGTGAAATAGATAAACAGAAAATGAAGAATATTGAATCTTTATTTTGGAGAGGTACACAAAAATTATTGAAATCTGTGTCGAAGTTCATTTAGTACCAATAAAATAATTCAATTTTGATGAATACATGAATGAAGACTTGTTGACAAATTGACTTCGATTACTATAAGACTCGAGAGTGCAATAATATGTTTGAATATAGAAAATGAAAGTCAGATTGTAAGTTGCCACTTTTTTTAATACTAATATTATTTGTCCACATTAAAAATTGTTGAAACAATTTTAGATAAGAATTCTTAAAGATAATAAGTACTCAAATATGTTCAATCATAATGGGAAAAAGAAACACAATTCTCTCAAAGTAGAGCACGTCCCAATCACTCTTCTACTAACTAAAAGTGTCTCAATTAATACAAATCACACTCTTACTCAATAAATAAATGGTTAGATTATTGTTAATTAGTTTTGTACCCGTGCGATGCACGGGATAAAATTTTATAAAATACAATAATAATATTTTTATTTGAGATTTGGAAAAAAAAAAATTATATACAAATGTAATATAATGAAATTAAGTAATTTATATATTATATATTTTAAATATTTAATTGTTGGAGATATCTCTAGGTACGGTAATAAAATAAGATATTGTAATTTTAAACTTAGTTTATATATAAATAAGATGAATATGAATTTTATAGAAATTATCACATTTCAAGTACACTATTCAAGATAAAGGAATAATGTTTACGCAAACAAATCACAACATTAAAGCTATGTTCTATATAAGATAGAAGAAATAATTCGACTAACTACTTTTAAGCATGTTATCTTTAAAACAAATAAATTTTATGATAAAAATCTCAAAAACATAAAAGAAATATAAAAACAAAATATATGATCAATTTCCAATTATTTCTAACACAAAAGGAAAAAAAAAAATCTACCTTGTAATGTAAATTTATAGTCTTCTTTATCACTTTTCCATGTAAGTTTTCATTCAGGTTTCTTCACGAAATTCTTGCATAAAGTAAAAAAAAAACAAAATTACATTAATAATAATCCATATGCAATGCCAATAAATAAAATATTCATCTCCAAATATGAATAACGATATGAACTTTAATCGTTAAGAAATGATTTATAAAGTAAAAAAATTATTAACTGTCCATCCAAACTATATGATGTAGATCAAATAAAAATTGTAACCAAATAAAATAAAAACCAAAAAGAAAAAAAGAACACAATCCCATGAGCACCATGAAAGCAAAAATTTGTATTGCAGAATTTGAAAAATTAAAGAGAAAGTGTAGTCAATTCTAAGATTTTTCTCTCATATTTATAGTGCATAATTTGTTTATTAGATATGGAATTAGTGCATTTTGTATGTCATAAATTTAGCTGCTTCCTAATTTATAGATTTTTTTTCCTAATTGTAATGATTGCAAATAAATGTTCAGTTTCTACTTAATTCCTATACATGAAATCAAATCACATCATTCACAATTAATGTGTTTATTGATAAAATCAAAACGTTTTATTATATTACATTATGTTATACATTAAATAATATTTTTATTGAATTTTATTATTTACAAAATAAAAAATCCTGTTCATTATATATAGTATATAAAATCAAGATCAAGATAATATCACAATCTTATTTGTTTGATCATTTTATTGTATATTCAATTTTAATAGTGAAATTTAGTAGGGACTTATTTGTATCTTATTTAATGGATGAAAATGATAGCATCAACATCTATTATATTTTTAAAATAACATTTCAAATTATATTAATTTTAAAACAAACCAATATTTCTATGTAATCGATGTCATATAACTTGATGTATAAGTCGTTAAGAAATTTTTATATAAAATCATATGGAATGCTTAGATGAAAAATCATTTAGTTTAAATCTATATAATAATTTAACGTTTTTTTAAATTGAAACATATTAAATTAACATTTTTATTAAATTGTAACGTATTAAATAGAAGAAGGATAGCTAATGACAATAATTTCTTTTTTTTCCCCTAATTTGTAATAATATTCATCCTTATATATAGAAGATTAATGAGACAATTGACTTTTTTATTTAATGGATAAACATTATATCTTTTCCATAAATATCAAAACAACTTTTGGGTGGAAAAATTGTTTAAGGAAATGTTCTTCTTCATATATATATATATATATATATGTATATAAAGATAATGTCACATTATAGAATATTAATATGATAATTAATTAAATATGATATTCATTTTATTATTACATATGATTTATTATCAAATCAAGTGGAGTTCTTTAATTTTCTTTCTATATGATATATTATTACAATATATATTTTAATTTTTATATTTAGAATTATTTAATTGTTGACTTTATGTTTTATCTAGATTATTTGGTTATCAAGTGGCGAATTAATTTTTATATATCTACTCCTTTATATAATAATTATGTTTTATACGTCAACAAAATTACATAAAATTGTATCTATATTTTTGGTTATCTTTTTATATATTTTATTATTTTGTAATGATAATAATTATATAATAAATATATTTTATGTATATATTTACATGCATATTAAATTATATATAAATATATATTAACATCGAATGAATAATTGTTTTATTATTTATATGATATTATATGATTATGATATTATATGATGTAAATCATATATATATGTGTGTGTGTGTACACATTGCTAAATGATATCATAAATATATGAATATAAATTGATAATTAAAGTTGACTTACCATATTGACAAAATGGTAATTTTATTATATCATATCACTTCCTTAAATATATATATATATATATATATATCATTAATCATGATTTATTATTTATCATTTAACATTTATTTTAATAAAAAAATCATTTCCAATTTTGGTAGGGTGTTTTTGGCGGGAAAATTTTAACATTACTATTTGAGGAAATGTTTGTGTTTATATATATAAAGATAAAGATAAAGATAAAGATGTACAATAGGAATCGATAAAAATATAAATTAAAAGATTTATATTGATTCTTTTTTAATAAATAATATCTAATGATAATTGTATCACATTAAAATGTATCACATAGAATTGTTGACCTTATCTATATATGATAATTATCTCCACATAATTAGTGTTTTATTTAAGCATACAATATATAATTACGTAATTATCATATATGATATGTATAATTACCATATATTTCAATTTTCATATTTATAAATATCTAATTGTATGTAGAGAATGTATAATAGAAATCAAAAAAAATAAATGAAAAGATTTATATTGATTTTTTTTTTCATAAATAATATCTAATGATAATTGTATCACATAGAATTGTTGACCTTATCTATATATGGTAATTATCTCCATAGAATTAGTGTTTTATTTAAACATACAATATATAATTACGTAATTACTATTTAGTAATTTAGTAAGCATAATGGAATTTATATAGTGATACACCAATTTAGTAATCAATTAACCGTATAGCATGTGTAAGTCAATCAATTAACCGTAATTAATTAATTAATTGCATATGAGTTATCTAATCTAATGAAATCATTTAATTTTTTTCTATATGATATGTATAATTAGCATATATTTCACCTTATGTATATAATATTTTAGCAAATTTTAATTGCACGAATATAAATTTATCACATAGAATTTATATAACATAATAATTATAATTATAATTATAATTATTGAGATCTAGATATGGAAATATTAAACAAACTTAAAGGTAATTAGATCATGTAATTATAATTAACTACTACATATAATTTCCTTATATATAAATATATTAACTATGACTTATATTTATTAAATAAAATCAAAAACATTTCCTGATTTGACAATGTAGTTTTGGCGGGAAAATCTTGCTATTACTTTTTTTTAGAAACCATTGTGTTTTTATATATACTACCTCCGTCCCAAAATAAATGACGTTTTAGCCTTATGCACATATATTAATAAATGTGATAAAAAGTCCAATCTACCCCTATTTAAGTTTAATTAATGAAGAGTTTTTATCTCTTTAACACATTTAATTTGAGGTGAGTAAATAGGGGCATATTTGGTATATTGTATGTAAATATGCTTTGGAATATGAAAACGACAATTATTTTAGAACAAATTTTAGTTGCTAAAACATCATTTATTTTGGAATGGAGGTAGTATAAAGATAATTTTTTTTTTATTTTTGGAAAATGAAAGATTGTCATTGTCAAGAAAAAGTAAACAATGACTTTTGTACAAGCACGATAAAAACACAAGAAATTAAAATTGTAGACATCCAGGAATAGTTTGTGTTCTATTGTTGTATCCATATTCGTCCATTAATTATAAATAATGTTAAAAATATGAATCAAAAGAAATATTGGTATTTTAATTTTACAAAAATATGGATAAAATATCTATGGAAAAAACAACAGAAACTATATTAAAGAGATTCCGAGTTTGAATGTGACTAGAAACAGCCTTGATTCATCCAACTTTACTCGTTTACAAACCTACCAAGTACTGTTGTGCAATAATTTATTCATTTCGGAGTGTGATTCTCGTTGAAAATAATTGTTGCTTTTTGTTTCAGATTATTTGTCAATTTTTTATTACCAAAATAATTTATTATTTTGTCCAATTTAACCCTCATCTTATTTAATTGTACCAGATCTTCATTTATTACAAATCTTTCAGAACTTTCGTTGAAATCTTCATCTTTTAAAACTCTAAAAAGAGATCATACAACTATTTAGACATATTATTATAATGATTTAGATAAATATTTCCAATATTTTGAAGAACAGGTTTGATGGATATAGAGGCAAATAAATTGAATTGAAACAGGGAAATGAATAATATAGAAAAGTTTAATAGAGTTTCAGAGTAATTGGGATTTGAGCCTTATTTAATTCTTCATCTGTCGTTTCTTTTTGTGTCCTTTTTAACAGTTCTTGGAAATGACATAACACGGAATCTGGGCCTCATCTCTCTCTCTCTAAATATCTTGACGTAATAAACTTTCATTCCTCTTCTTTGTTTGGATTTTGTGGAACAGGTAAGTAGGTGGGGTGTAATTGCAATGTTTGTTATTACAGCATCATCGATTTCTTGGTTATAACATAAGATGATAAATCTTAGTGTTTTGTTCACACTTAAAAGAGAAGAAGAAGTGGTGCTGACATGTGAGAGCACTCTAAATAACCATTTCTTTCTAAAGAAACCAACAACTGGTATATTTTGTCGGTACTCTATTAATCAAATCTCTTTTACAATCTAAGTCCTAATTAACTATTTCTCAGAAGGTAATAAACTAGGCAAATGGGGAAGGGGTTTCCTTTCTTGAATTTTGATCCCCAGCTTTCTCTTTTCTTCTTCTAATAAAGGTGGAATCTTTACCCCCCTCTCTCTCTCTCTCTCTCTCTCAACACAAGTGAGTTAGAGTTGATTTACTGGAATATGCTCTTAATTGGTTGCAGTGATAGCCCATCATCTAAACTTTCTTGTTGATTGTGAAGAAGGAGGTGGAGGAGAGGGAGAAATGGCTGTGGTTCCACAAGAAGCTGTGAATCAGTTTGAAGCTTTAATGGAGCAAGGTAAAACTGATCTTGATCTTGTTGCTGCAAACACTGGTTCTTGATCTTTCTTTTATGGCCCCATTACTTATTTTGTGGAATTCTGTGCAGTGGATGAACCACTTAAAAGAACTTTCAAGGTTCGTGCTTGTTCTCTTTCCTTTTTTATTTGCTCGGAATTCTCCTCTTTTTTCTGCTTGAGATCTCTGATCAGCAGATGCAACAGCTTATCTTTTGTAATTATGCAACTGTAATAGCATTCATGCGTGTCTGTTTGATGTTGCAATGTTACTTCCATTTTTTGTCTTTGGACTTTGGAAGGGCTTAAATTTTTGAGTGAAATAAAGATTGATGAGGAATCAGCTCAGTAATTTTACTTGTAAATTAGGACTTCACACAGCCAGATCTGAACAATCATAGCAATCATGCTCCTTGATTCACTAATAATAGATTCTGTTAAGATCAAGAAGTTTATGATGGATGTCTCATTGCCTTCCTTATACTCTGGTTTTCATGGCACAAATCTGTTAGCAAATGACATATGTGTTTTGACTTTTGAGCATCTTAAGGATAAGCTACTCAAATTTTCCTAGTCATTGACTTTTAGAAAATATACTTGTTGCTCTTGTAGGAATCACTATTTAAGATTTAACACTGATTTTGCTAATGAACCTTTCAAATTTTCGCATTACATTTTTATCGACGTCTATTTACAGAATTTTACTGCACACACGTTCTCACTCTGCATTTAACATTGGCTGAAGCCCTGCGGATGATAATTTCTTCTTAGCTATTGATAAGAAAAGGCAAGAGAGTTTCAGAACAAATATATTGGTCTAAACAACTTGAGCGAAAGATATTAGCAATCTTTTCAGTCTGAGATTTCTTATAACTCCATTCAATGTGCAGAATATGCATCAAGGATATCCTCATGAAACTTTGATACGTTTTCTGAAGGCAAGAGAAGGAAACGTGACAAAGGCCCACAAGATGGTCAGACAATTACTTTTACTACACAAGTTGCTTTTTAGAATCTGAAATAATGCTAAATCCTGAATTACTCAATTGCTGATAGTGTGATGTTGCAGTTAGTTGATTGTTTGAAGTGGAGAGTGGAAAATGACATTGATGGTATGCTAGCGGTAAGTAGTGCAATGCTCATTTTGTATAGATCATGGTTATGTTATACTTTTAGTGAGTTGTATCTAATTTGATGCGTGTATATCTGCAAGAGTAACTCTTAAGATTTTTACCTTTGATTTGAACAAACAATCTGATTTACCTTTTCTTGCTGCTCAATCTTTTGCTCCAACTTGTCTAAGTTCATTTTGGTGGCTTGCTATCTTTATACAGAAACCCATTGTTCCTGAGGAGCTATACAGAGGAATACGTGATTCACAGCTTATAGGACTGTCGGGTTACACAAATGATGTGAGCTTTTATTGGAGCAGGAACAAATTCAATTACATATAAAAATATTACCAGTTTATCTGATATGAGTTTCAATGCTCGTAGAATAATTTCCTTTTTTTTTAATAGGGCCTTCCCGTCTTTGCTGTTGGAGTGGGCTTAAGCACATTGGACAGAGCATCTGTAAGTATCACTTATTTCATATGCACATCATAGCATGACAAGACATTATAACTTAAAAATTATTGAAAATAAAACCGACCTTGTTTATTGTTAATGTTTCTTTTGCTCAATAATACTGTCTTTGACGATATTTATCTTCACTTTTAGGTTCATTATTACGTACAATCCCACATTCAGATTAATGAATACCGAGATCGTGTAATTTTGGTAAGCATACTTATACTTATTTCTAGCCTACATTTATTTGCACTTCTGATTGTATTATCATATTTCTTGTAGCCAGCAGCAACAAAAAAGTATGGCAGGCATATTATGAAATGTATAAAGGTTCTAGATATGACTGGCTTAAAGCTCTCAGCGTTAAACCAGATAAAGGTACATTAGTAGTAAGAGATTCATAGTTCAATCACTTGACTCCTTACTGAAGAGTGATCATAAAATCTTTAGTAGAATTATTTGTTTAGTCATAATCACTAAATATAACACCATAGTGTGGGTTCTGTTGCAGCTAATGACGATTATTTCTTCTATTGATGATCTGAATTACCCAGAGAAAACTCTAACCTATTACATAGTGAATGCCCCATATGTCTTCTCAGCTTGTTGGAAGGTTAGTCCTGATTTCTGGCCCTTGGTGTTAACTATGAAACTGAAATTGTTGCTTGTAAATATCTTTGGATTCCCAGAAAAGTAACATTCTTAATATCTTCAATAAACCATATTCATAACCTTTCAGCTTTTATCAGGTTGTTAAGCCACTTCTACAGGAGAGGACGAGAAGGAAAATAAATGTATTATCTGGTTGTGGACAGGACGATCTGTTGAAGGTAATTTCTTTGTCCTATTCTTCCTTTAATGTTTAAATTGCTGTTTCTTGAAATTTCATATTGTCTGACAAACTTGTTTAGGTCTCAAAAGCTTGGATATAACTTCAACCTTTTCTTGATATATTTTGTGCAGATAATGGATTATTCCTCCCTCCCGCATTTCTGCCGAAAGAGATCTGGATCTTCAAAACATTTAGACAAGTATGCAGAAAATTGCTATTCCTTGGACCATCCGTTTCACCAACAACTTTATGATTACATTAAGAAGCAGTCCTTGGTTCATAAACCTATTGAGCCAGTAAAACAGGGATCTGTGCATGTGACTTTACCCGAAGATGCTGATGAAGAAGAGATTGCCAAGATCTTGGAATCTCAATTAGAGAAATTCAAGGATCTAGAGCAATATCCAGAATCGTTGAAGGGCCTGAAAATCAATGATGACAAGTGCTAGACAGTATCATCCTGAGTTTTGAGGTACTAAACCACGCAGTGCACATAATCTCTTGTTCTTAATATTCTAACTATTCTAGCTATCCTATATGAACTATATCAAAAATTAGTACATGTGTTGCTGAGGACATAAACTGAAGAGTGTAAGAAGACAATGGCTACTGTTCTAGTATAACCATCGCATCATATATATGTAGACACTTGTGGAGGAAATATATAAAGTATGATTTAATCTTCTTGTACTTGCACGAACTATTATTGCAGAAGATGAGTTTTATAAAGTAATAACGAAAATTTGGTATTTGAAGTAGTACGAATCTAGAAATCTATGCGCTTCTACATTGTTAGACTATATAATTTTGGTTTTTGAGGCCAATTCTATGAATTTGTCTAAGAAAGCAGCATAGAAACATGACTTCCTGATCTGATATTCATTTTTTTCTCAGTTTTTCGAGTCATGTAAGCAAAATGTAAATCTATTCCAAAACATACAAGAGGTGGTAGAGTTTGCAATTCCTTTCCTGAATACCTTTAATGAAACATTGATTTCTCGAATATCTAATGACCGATAAGTATTCTTCTTTTAGATAGTTTCCCAGCTTGATGCTTTTCGTACTGATATATCTCGAGTTCGCTCTGCACCATCCTTTTAGCAGCCTCTGCATTTTCTGCCTTCTTTAGAGCATCCTCGATTTCTGATTGTATGGCCTCATTTTCTTTCATAATCAGCGCCAATTTCTCCGAAATCTCTTCCTCTCTTGCAGTTATAGCCTCTGCTTGAGCATTAGCATCGGCCACCTTCAAATCAGCCTGGTTTCTGGACTCCTCGATCTTTCTTTTAATCGACTCGTATTCCTCAACTGACAATCTGATCTTCTTAGCTGGTCCTGAATAATTATAGACTCGTTCGACTGCCTGCTTCTCTGCAGCCTTTGCTGCTTCAGCTTCCTTTAGGGCAATCTTCAGCTTTCCCTTGGCTTCTTTTGTTGCAGTTTTTGCTGCATCTGCTTCATGCTTAAATGTCTTGGCATTCTTTTTAATATCTGCGGCCTCGTGTTTAGCCTTCTTAGCCTCTTCTAGAAGCTTCTCACGAGACGATTGCATAACAAAAGCAGATCCTGAAACAGCTGCCTCGAGTTGAGCCTTCCTCTTCTCGATTTCAACCTGCATTTTCTCGATCATGGATTCTGCCTCTAATGCCTTCTTCTCTGATTCTGAATGCTCCATCTTCACCTCCTCCACTTGCTGTTTCAATGAATCAACAGTGGCTTTGAGTGAATTATCTTCTGCAAATGCGTCTTCCAGGGCTTTTTTCGCCATGTCAAGCTCTGAACCCAGTTTAAATAAGATGTACAGATCTGAAGATTGGATCTCTTTCAGTTGAGCCTGCAAAACCTCGATTTCATGTGTCGTTTCTCGTATCTTCTCCTCGAGAACTTCAGTAGGCAAGTACTCTCCCTTCAAACGCTCGATTTCCTTCTCGGCTTCTTCCTTGGCTAATTTATGGCTCATCAAGGAATTCTCCTTCTCTGCCATAAGCTTCGAGTATTCTTCTTGAGCCTGAATTGTCGCCATCTTCACCTGCTCAAGCGTTGAACGTAGTTCATCGACTTCTTTCGACAGCTGGCTCTGCCTCTCCTCATTCATCTGTGTTTTCCGTCCAGCTTCTTCTGCTTTCTGAACCACTGCCAGTTTCTGTGCTGAGACTGCATCGAACTCGCGTCTTAAATTCGCAAGCTCTTGTTTGCAATCAACGAGTTCTAGAGTCGTTACCCTGTAATGTTCTCTCTCTCTGTTTACATCCACTTTCCAGGCCTCGTCGCCCAGTTGAGCTCTTCGAGCTCGTTCTGCTTCCAATTCTTTCGCTTTGATTTTCGCGTCCTCGGTGGCTTTGATGGATGCTTGTTTGGATTCATTGAGAGCTTGGAGCTTGTTCGTGAGCTGTTGCAGGGTTCTATTGGCGATCTGAAGCTCTTTTAACGCTTGAGCCTTAGCAGCTTCTGCGTTTCTCATCTGGTTCGTGTAGTAACCTCGTTCTCGAAGCATAATGCCATGTTGTGTCTCCTTCTCTAGCACTCTCTGCATCAACAAACCAAATCATTTATTTGCATTCAAACCTAAAACAATGTATAGTTTAGATTAGACATGGATATGGATACCTCTTCAGCTTTCGACTTCTTTATGATGCCGGTCGTTGCTTTGGGCGAGACGATGTCACCAAATAAATTAACGGCAGCCTTCACTGATTGAAATGGCGCTCTGGTGTCGATCTCTCCGACATCTGCTCTCGGAGAGACTGCTGCCTTGGGAGATCCCGACCCGTTTTCAGGTGCGTTTACGCTCAAACCCATCATCGTATCACTTCTCTTTCGAGCTGTATAATTTATCAAATTAACAAGTGCTTGCAGAAAAATACGAGGAACCAGGAAACAAACCTTAATATTCGAATCCAAATATCAAGAAAGAGGCGATTTTCATGAGAATATAAAACTGCTTGCATTTAAATGATGAAGAAAAAGAGCAAAATGGTATTTCATGCATGCAGCCAAACTTGTCTCACAATTAGAGCTCAAAAGGGACCATATTAGTCCAATATTATGACAATATAACAGACAATCGTATTATTCGCCACATTCTCTTCTAAAAAACGAACGATTATATGAAAAATGAAGATCGATATGATGATAAAGGTACCTGAAAATACGAATGTGGGAAGAGAGTGCAGGGAAGGGGAGAGCCAAAGGAATGGAAAATGAATGACAAACAGATCCCTCTTTATTTCAAAACAAGAAGCAACTACACAAATATGTTAGATGTTCCCTTTTTCAATTTATTGATTAATTGAGTTTAGGGTGAAAGGGAACACTGTTTTTCTCTTGAGAATCAAATACTTTTCTTTCCTTTTTCCTCTGCTACTGGTACTTATTGCAGCAGAGGAATTAAAGGGAGAAAATGTGCGTAGGACCAATATTATGTTGGGAAAATAAGGATATATGTGTTTACAACTTGTCCGAATTTTGCTCCATTACTTTCCATTCTACTCCATTTGTCTTCTGTGGAAATCCGATCAAAACGCCCTTTTTTTCTCCCTTTTTATTCTCCTACTACATTTACTTTTCACCTATCTATATAAATAACAAATTACTGGTCTTAGAATCAATTCATAATTTTTAGGACAGAATATTTCTAATTCTACCATCAGATAAAAGGGATTATAGAAATATTTTGGTCAGAAAACTGGCTCAAAATAGGATATATATTATATATGTATACACAAATTTATAGACATAATTCATTGTAAGATAGGAATACAAAAAGATTTATTTAGTAGCATAAACACGATTATTGACTCTCTCTCTCTCCAGCTCTTGTGTAGCAAAATCATAACAACCTTATAGTATGTCAAATGGCATTATCATATATCAAAGTTATATTTTCATTGCACTCAACTCTTATCAAGAAATAAGCAACAGCCAAATCATTCTCAACCTCGATTCTTAGCATTGTTCAAAACAACTCTGGATCTGTCAGAGATGCATTATGCTTTTACATGGATGATGAAAATTGCATTTGCCACAACATTGCACATCTACAGTATCCAGGCATAACTGATGAACTAATTTGTTGCTTACACAAGATCAACACAGAGGAGATTTTTTTGTAGCAATAGCTGAATGAACAAGTGCAGAAATTACTTTTACTATAGCTTTATAGTACAACACCAACTTGTCGATTTCATAGTGCAGAGCGTGCCACCCTCGTAACAGGCCTGCAATATACAGATGCCTTCCATATTTAGAATTTCTTGAGCAGTTCATGAGAAGCCGGTCATACGTGTCATTGGGTGGTATACCACTCCAACTCTTGTCCCGAAAATTAAACAACAGTTTTCGGCTAAACTCTCACTGAACACTATACTGTATTTAGATTACTTACAAGACTCTATGGTAATATATTGAGAAAAATGAGACGATTTACTCGTGAACCTTACCAGTCATCAATGAGCTCTAGAACAACAGCAGATGCACCTCCTCCACCATTGCAGATTCCAGCAACACCAAACTTCCCATTTCTTTGCCTCAGCACCTATGACGCCATAAATTAGGAGTAAGACAACACGATTCTTCAATTGATCAATCGTGATCTACTTGAAGAAATCACAAAATAATACAGCAACGATATTGAAAAGGCAGCAAGCATACCCCTAAAAGTGTGACCAGGATCCGCGCTCCACTACAGCCTAATGGATGTCCCAAGGACACAGCACCACCATGAACATTTAACCTTCCCTATAATAACAACATAAATGAAGGAATGACAGTCTTATACTAATTGAAGTAGAAAAATGGAATCCATGAAACACATAAAGCATACCCACTGAAAATCAGTTAACAAGTAACTCAAGGAAATTAGTACATGTAGGAATAATCATTAATAATAAGGTTGCTTAAATGAGATGGATAGGTTTTACAAGACTTACAGGATCAATATTGAGAAGTCTCTGGTTTGCAAGAGCCACAACCTGCAACACTGAAGTTAAGATGCTTTCTGGATAAGTAACAGACAGCCCTAGAAATATAGTTGATCTATAGATTCTTACAGAGAAGGCTTCATTTATTTCATAGAAATCAATATTAGATGCTTTCAAGCCAGAATTTGAGATGGCTTTCGGTATGGCAATAGCTGGAGCAGTCGTAAACAATTCAGGTGCCTGCCCAACCAATCCAATGACAGCAACGTTAAACAAAGTCCAACAGATTGTAGGCATAAAAAGATTCCAATTACCTGTGCTGCATCAGCACAACCTCTGATTTTGGCAATAACCTTCAATCCAAGTTTAACTGCCATCGCTCCACTCACCAAGACTAGAGCAGCAGCCCCATCACTAGACAGAACATAGACTTCAGATCAGGGAATGCTCATTTCTGAGTGCTTAACGGCACCAAAAACATTAGGAGGTGCTTAATTTGAAGTGAAAGGTGGATTTCATTATTCTGTTTCCATTTAGGAGGGATATGACATTCCCGAAAGTGGGTTATTAAGGTTCGTGGGGGGGGGGGGGGGGGGGTTGCGGCTCGGAGAAAGCATTGAATAACCCCTACCTTATAACAGAAGCATTGCCAGCAGTTACAGAACCATTCTCTTTAAAACTTGGTCTGAGCTTTCTTAACCTAGATGCATCAAACTATAACATGCAAGCAAGGGAAATAGAAGCTTTTATGAGATAACAAAGGAACACTCTTGTACATTACCATAGCAAATAGCATTTCATATCAATTACTTTTCAACAAAAAAAGAAAAGAAGGATCAAGCTATGTACCTAATAATAAATAAATCAACTTGATGAAGTGGCCAAAAGTATGACCATATCACCGATAGAAAGTGGTTTTTCTACATTAGAATATAGACACTGCATTATCAATTTAAAAACAACAGGGAGAATAAAGGAAACATCAAGAGAACCATGAATGTTGGCCTCAAAGAAGCCAATTTTTGTCTTCGACTAGAATTATTGATTTCAAATTGAACATGTAAGAAATATGGCATATTGATTTCAGATTTTTTTTTCCATTTTTATTAATTATCATACTTTCCTCATCTATTCGTTCACCTTTTCTAAAGAACCATCCTTGTCAATGATTGTTGATGGTTTTCCCCTGCCACCAGGAATTTCAACCTGCATTCACAAATGATCTATCATCTTTAGAAATTCATAGATAGCAAATTCTTCCGAGAAAAAAACTGACCACTCACCGGAGCGATCTCCCATGACAATGCACCACAGGATTGTGCAGAAATACCTCGTTCAAAACTTTGAATAGCATAAGAATCCTAGAAATATACATATAATGAGATACATTAAAAGAAACTTATAAGTACATTTAAAAGACTTCAAAAACAGCCTGCTATTTCACAAGAACAACAAATTAAAGACAAATATAAAGTTCAACAGATAAATAGATAGATAAACTGGTCCATGTATGGTGTAAATGACTAGTGGGTTTGCCAATATCACAACCTATAAGAAATACAATCCATAATGAACATCAAGAAACGAGTATGACGAGAAATAAATATACATAAGTAATATTCCAGATTTTCTACAACACACTTATATTGCATGTGATATGTCCAGAAGTTGATAATATTCCAAGAACATACACACAGCAAATCCAATTAGTTACAAAATTGACCAGGACATATGTGTGATATCTGCAAGTGAAATTAGAAAGAAAAAGTGTGATATTAAGTTGAGACAAAGGACTAGGGACAAATTATAGGTATAAAGTCTGTTGTCATCTGTTGCAACCGTATCATAATGACAAACATGTCACCTTAACATAAATTCTAAGCAGAAGACATATGTAAGACAGCATCCACTAAAAAAATACCTGATCTTCTCTTGTTATGTTATATTGATCAGCACATAGCTCTGCACAAACACCCATTCCGAAATCGTTGTAGACATCCCAAAGGCCATCTTTGAGCATGCCATCAGTAATAGTATCATGTCCAAGACGAGAGCCTGTCCTGTTTAAGAAAGCATGTGATGGCAATGGTAGATGTGTAAACCTCAAACATTTTATTAGAACATTCTTAGTAAGATTGAATGAAACATCTAGAGGGTAACCACAAGGGGGGCTATGCATTATGCATCACGTTTGACGGTCAGGTAAAAATCTTAACCTACAGTGTCCTTTTCTTAAAGCAAAGCAAAGCAAAAAGGGAACATGTACTGCCCATCTGCTCAATAACTATAATACCCACCTTCCTACAGTGAGATACTTTGGTGCATTAGACATACTCTCCATACCACCGGCAACTACGACATCATTGATACCCAATTTTATTGTTTGTGCAGCAATCATTGTAGCTGCATAAGAGAAAACATGTCATTGCAAGTTCCATCCAAGTTGCAAAGCATGGTGATGTATAGACGCCAACCAACCTTTCATCCCAGATGCACAAACTTTATTTATGGCGGTGCAGATTACTGAGTTAGGTATACCTGCTCCTAGTGCGGCCTGTCTAGCCGGGGCTTGGCCTAAATTAGCACTAAGTACATTCCCAAAAAAAACTTCTTGCACCAAGGATGGATGTACTCCTGCCCTCTTAAGAGCACCTTCAAACATATAGCAAAATTCAAGAAAGGCAAGAAAGACTCACTTGAAATTGAATTCAAGAAAGCAAGATACAATTCCAAGAGATCTTACATTCAATAGCTATGGAACCAAGCTTTGTAGCAGGCAAAGATGAAAGAGAACCAAGAAAGCTTCCCATAGGTGTTCTTGCAACACCAACAATGTAAACATCTGATCATTTTAATTGAACGTAATATTAGTGGCAGATACCATGTGAACAGTTTGGGTTTATCAATAGTTTGCAGAAAAAAGCAAAATAAGAAAAATAATTGGTGCTTATTCAGACAAGACACCAAGAACCATCGATTTTCAGGGCAGTAGCAGCAGAAGCACAGAAGATACGATGAGTTGAGAACATAAATCTTTATGTTTGATATCATGAGTCGGATAAAACTAATCACCTCGAGGATTAAAAGAAGAAGTATCTGCTACAGAAGCCATGAAAGTCTGCAAGAAATATTCAGAACACGATCAAGAACCAAAATTGTAAAGGAAAAAAGGGTAAAATCGAAGGAAACAGCGAAAGATTTCCTAAAATCAAATACCAGAAAATCAGAACTGTTAGTGGCAAAAGATTACCGTCATCTTCTTCTTCTTCTTCTTGTCTTCGATTTTGTGCGTCACTGTATAGTAATTCTTCTTAATACGTATTTATAGTATAGCAGAGCGGCGGAGGAAGTGCATAGAAAAGCGTGTTAATAGATTTCTTTTTCAGTTTTTTTTGTAAAAAAGCACATGCGCTATTTTTCCCATTTTATTTCCTTTTTTATTTATATATTTTATTTTCCACGTTTTCTTTGGTATATTACCGTCACACTTTTTACCGTGCCGTCTCTAAGACCATCTCCAACAGTGCACAGGATTTTCCTGTTAATCTTACACAATTTTTATGTAATAACTGCCAATGATCTCCAACAGTTTACATTATTCTCTGCACCAAAAAAGAATATTCCAGAATATTCTTTATTGATTAATTAATTTAACATTTTATTTATTATAAATATTCGTTATTATTGCTAAATAATCTATTTTTCATCTTTATTATTTTAAAAGTGTAAAAAAATTATATATATATATATTTAAATCTTATTTATAATAATATTCAATATGGATATTTTACAAATATTTTCGTAAATCTAGTTCATATATATCCTCATCCTCAATAATATCAATAAATTTGTAGCAATCTTATTATTAATAAATCTTTATCAATTACGCAATCTTATTATTAATAAATTTTTATCAATTACTTACCTAATATAGATCATACATTCATATGCACTCCTAATTTCTTTTTATACATATTCTTTGTAATGTCTATATCTCGTGGTCAAAGTTACAAGGCAATTGAAGATCGACATTTGTGTCGTATTTATTTAGATATTACACAAGATCCAATTGTAGGGCAGAATCAAACCATGAAAATGTTTTGGTCACGTGTTGCAGACAAATACAACTCTGAGAAACCAGAATCAACCATACCTAAATGTTGTATTGTATTTTTTTTTCCAAAATCGGAATGATTATAATAGCACTTAATATAAAAAATGAGGAAAAAATGAATACAAAGTAAAAATAATAAAAAAGAACTTAAAAACAAAATAAAAAAAGAATAAAATAAATAATAAATAATGATAAGAAAAAAATGAATACAAAGTAAGAATATAGAAAAAGAAATTAAAAATAAAATAAAATAAGAAAATAAATGAACAAAATAAATAAATAAATAAGAAAAGAAAAAAAAAGATGGCGCAAGGTTTGACCTGTAGATAGTTGGTGCAAAACCAGCAGTTAATATGAGATGGCGCAGAGAAAAGATTTATTGTTGGAGATGAAAACAGGCGCCATCAAATTGTGATGGCGCACTATTGGAGATGCTCTATCATTGTCCGAATCACTATTTACGTAACATGTCACCTCTTTTTTTTTATCCTCAACATTGTAATTTATCGGAATATATTTTTGGTAGGATGTTACAAAAATAAAGTGTCTAACATAAGTTAAAGTAAAGTGATGTGGAAAAGAGTTTAGTAGTAAAATGTTAATAACATAATAGTTGTGATTGGTAACTGGTAAGATATGTCAATAAGAGAGAAAAAAAAAAAAAAATTTGTTCTATTTTGTAATATCCTTTTCTGTTTTTCTTTTTTTGTTTTGTTTTTATTGATTCATTTATTTACATTTTGATGCTACAAAAAAAAGTTCCAAATTTTATTTTGAAAGATGTTTGGTACTTCGATATAATTGTGGTTAGTGGACTTTCACCTATAGACATTTTATCAATGTCATTTGGATATTACTAGATCATTGATACTTAAAGAAGATGGATATATAACTTTTGAAAGATGTACTATTTAAAATATTTACACACAAACTAGGGAGGTGATAAAAAGGTTGACGTAACCTTATTTAAATTTAATTAATAGTCTTTTTTCTCTTAAGAACCTTCTATAACGTATTTAATTTAGTATGAGTAAATCGGATATTTTGAAACATTTTACTTGCTAAAACATTTATTTTAAGATAGAGGTGGTATGTTTGATCTCTGAGAAAGAAAAACATAGAATGAAAATGAAAAAAAAAAAAAAAGCTACGCCCCATACTACTTCAAAGATATTGCCCCTGCATCAATACTAATTTTTTTGTTTTCATTTATTTACTCCATAATTAACAAACTATATTCATTGGGAGAACAAAATCCTTTGTAACAAGGGAGGGTGAACAAGATTTACAACAGCACACTCAGATGCTATTCCATTACACCTTCAACTTGAACATTGAAGGTCTCTAAGATGCATTCCTGTAAATGAGAGTCCTAGTTAGCATGAACATTGTTGACATAACAGGATCAAATTTCCCCAAAACTAGAAAAGAAAGGCCTCAGCTCTAACTTTCATCACATCTAACCCTGCTGTGCCAAAAACCCATCTTCAGCAACAGGCGTGATGAGTATAAGCATAGCTACCAATAATCAGCAATCAAAAAGTCTACACTTCAACTGATCCGATGAAATCAAAATCAACAAGCATCCTCCATAATCTTGAGATGCAATGTTTCTGCAATGGTTATCATAAGATGCGTCTAAAAGTGAGATTAATTCTTACAGACTCTGCTTTCACGCGTTTGGGCACTGAATGGAGCCAGTCCCTTTGGGTGTAGCCACTCATTACCAGCAGAGACCCATGCTTTAACACAAACGCATTTTGATCATTATTGTTGAGCTTCTTTGATCTCTTGCAGGGAGGCTCATCCTCACATCTTCTAGCTGACTTAGCTGTGCAAGAGATTGATCAAAATAAGTTTCAGTTCATAACACATACATATACAGTAATATATCCAAATTGCCAAAGAATTTCCTCCATCCAGGTGAGATGGTTGGTTGGCTTATAACATATAAAATAAACAAGAAACGTAAAATTTCTTCCCCTTTCTTCCAAATAATCACCCTTCTCTTTTTAATAGCACTTAACAGGGCAAATACAGTCCTTCCTTTTCTTCCCCATACTAATTTTCTTCCCAATACTAATAACTTCGCAGATACAAGAGCTCCTTAAATAAAGAGCATCTCTGAAGGAAATTAAATGTGAACTCGAGAACCTAATGATTAGGGTTCAGACCTTGGGGAAAGGATCATATATTAGGTCAAGTGGTGCTACCTTGGCTCAATTAGATCAACAACCCTAAGAGTCGGATTCCTGCCCTAGTCACCTAATGGCTCCAAACAATAGCACCATTGCATGTTGGCAAACACATTATTCCAGTGGCAGAGTATGATATAATGAACAACAACAGCCACTAAGTCTGACTAGACATCCAAACTAACTAGGCATTGTTAAATCATCCATGTTTGCACACAAGCAAAGGTGAGATTTCTCAGTATACAGCTGCACAGATTGGCAAGGAAACATATGTGGAACCAAAAAAAAATCATCAATCACTGTTAAAGCACTTGTGGACATGACATGAGTCTTCTAATCCGAACACATAGCAAACCCCACATGAGAGGATTGTCCTGTACCTTGAACACTTTTAGTCGGCTTCTTCTTTAAGAGAAAATCACGTTCACATCCAAATGAAACTGAAGCAATTTGGGGAGTTGGCCCATATAGTTTCTCATCATCAGCATGCCAACCAACATAATCATTGCCTCCTTTGTACCTATTCAAGAGTAAGCTATTGAAACTGCTCCCAGGAAGAGCTTTGTGGACCTAGAGTTGCACCATAGACTCATCAGGGATATAAATCATTTCCACAAAACCCAAAATTAAATGCTGTTATTTTGTACAGTTAATCTGAAAATAATCTCACCATATCCACAATCTCTTTCAAAGGTGGGAAATCATCCCAGGAATAAGCATGAGGCCGATACCCACTGTATACTAGCTGAGTCAATCCTTCACTAGCAACATAGCATGTGTCTCTGGGCTATTCAGATGGAAATGAACGATATTAAAACAATTGTAAAGCACAATTTCATGTAAATTCATCACTCTAAAGCTAATAACGTTCAGATTAGGGTTTAATCCAAAAAAGAAAACCGAAAAGATCTTCACTCCGTAAATTGGATATAAACCTGGAGATGGGATCGGGCGAAGACGCGGATAGTGGGTCGGGTCCAAGGGATATTCTTATCGAGGTAATCGAAAAAGTTCCATGAATCTTGGTATGAGATGAATCGAGGGATGTGCATAACCTGACTTCCGTTACCCAAATCCAACTTCACCACACTCTTGGGTTTCTCAATATCCAAATCAGGGACAGGATCTGGCTGAGGAAAGTCCAGTTTTTTCAACTTGAGAACGCCGCCCGACATCACGGCCGCCGCGAAAAGAAGCAGTGGACTGAGCGTGAGTTATAGCATCACAATGAGAGGACCGCCATAGATAAAAGCAAGTTCCGATCTTTCTATGGATGCGCGCCTTTTCCACTTCAAGTTGCCGCCTCGCCCTCCTATTTCTCCTTCTCTATTTTATTAATATACTCTTTAGAAAAAGATCACAAAATAGTTTTTTCTTTCTTTCTTTTAGTGATTTTACCATCTTAGATCTTAAAAAGAATTATTTTAATTCTGTAATCTTAGAAGATGATTCTATTAGTTGGATGCTAAAGATTAACCGGTCCCTTATTTGTTTACTAATCCATCAAGATTTTCATTTTTCATTTACATTGCTACTTATTTGAATTTTAAATGATTTAAAAAATGGAAACACTCTAATGACAATAATATAAATGATCGATTTTAATTTTTAAATTTAAATTTGAACATATATACTTTTATATAATATCTAATATTATTTATGTTAGTTGGACATTTATATTGACATACTAATACTTTTATATGATATTAGTTGCAAATTTATATTGACATAGTCATACATTTATTTAATATATAAAGTGCAGCTAACATCAAAAGTATGTTGTTCCAAAAATGCGTTTGAATTTTTTTTTTAAGTTACAAAACATAAAGATTATGATATTGATGTACACCAACTCGACATAATTGCCAAACCAAAACAACTTTCTCAACACTAGAAGAAAGAATTTAAATTAAATTAAATTAAATGGGCATGGATTCAGATCGGATCAACCCAGTTGCATGGATTTAGCTGGTGCACAAATTATTTGTGATCAAAGATTACACCTATAATTTTGAAATGGAAAGTTGATTTTAGAAAAGTCACTAAAAAAAAACTTATAATAATGTCAAAATGAGTGTAAAAGGCTGGCCTAAGAGGAAGCATACAGTAGCGAGATCTTCTAATCTGATTTAAAATAAAGACCTAGAAACCAAGACAGGGATGAAAGTAGGATAATAAAGTGAAGAAAGAATTCCAAACATAAATGCAAATGAGAGAGCTGAGCTACAAAACTGAGTAAGCAAATGTTAAGTAGGATTTATAGCTATACACAAGTTATAAATCATAAATATAAAGCAGAGGTCCAGAGTCAATAGCTACAACCCACTGTAGAGAAATTTCTCTGGCAACAATATGAACCAAAAGTCTTACCAATAATGCTATATTTCTATGGAGCTAACATCTTCAGTAGCCAAACGCACAAATTTATTCATTCAGGTCAACAGCTAATCGTCTCTCTCAATGTCAGTTTTCTTCCACTAATTTCCCTTTCCAATTCACAATCATCAAAGCAGCAGCTTGTTTACAACTGACTAATGTCCTTATTTCTTTGCTGCACGTCGTCTCCACGTGCTCTGCGTTTCGAGAAACCAGCATTAAAATACTTTTAAGGAATAAATAATTGATTAAGTAAAATGGATAAAGCTAAGTACCAGAAGCTCATCGTCAGAAACCTCAGCATCTACGGAAGTAGAAACAGAAGCCTCCTTGTCAGGCTTATTTGGAGCTGTTGGTTGGCTGTCCATGTCCTCCTTGGCATCCTCTTCAGAATCTTCCTTGTCCTCATCTAAACGCTTAACATCTGACGAAGAGACTGCTTCGTCGTCTGATCCATGAGCATCATGTGGAGAGTCTCCAACTTGATCACTATGAGTATTTTCAGAGTCGTCGCCTTCTTCCTCTTTGTGCTCTTCCGCTTCACTTGCCCCCTTGGCATCTTCCCCTGGTGCCTTGACCTTGTCAGATAGCTCCTCATCAGACACATTCTTATCGATCGTCTCATTCTGTTCTTTCTCTGAATTGCCAGAAACCACACATGGAAGTTGAGATGTTAAAATCCATATACTCAACTGACAGCAAATACAAATGGATAACTGCATAGAATGAAGCATAGTTGACCAAATTTGAACTCAGAAAACACTTGAAACTTTGAAGAGTCTCAAGTCACAATAAAGATGTCAAAGTCGTATAATGTAAACTACAATTTGCATAATATGCAATATTGATCTGTTAGAACTCAGGAGATATAGGACCAAGTGGCATGAACCCTCACCAGAGTCCGAATTATCAGCCAAAGACTTCATGGTGGAATCAGTTTCTGCAACATCTGGCCTTTCTTTTCCTTCTATGGAGGAATTTCTCTTCCATGAACCTTTTTGCCTTTCTGTTGGACTTTTGCGTGGAGTTCTTTTCCGTTTTACTTGAGATGATGGAGATCTGTCAGTCAGTTAAATTACATAAGCTTTAAATAAACAAAAGAAATAAGCATTTCAAATCCTATGGTCTGTATAAAACCAACTTACTTTAAGCTGATTTTTTTATCCTGTTCTAAACCTCCAACCGATTTCCCTCTCTGCCTAGATGATCTGTGGATCAATTAAATGGGTAGATATCCAAGTATTAGTCTTTTGAGCAGCAGAGGCGTGCAAATGTGAGGCAAAACGATTAATTAAGCTAACAAATAATTATAGAATACATTAGTGTTGACATAAGATGTAATTATCTTCTACACATCCTGGAGAAATGCATCAAAAAGATCCAGTTTACTAAGAATTTGCCACCATAACTGAGTTCAATAAAAAGGTCCCTGGTGTTATATATTGATTTCCCAAGTATACAAACGAAATACCAATTCCTTCTTTTAAGATCCCTGATTACATCATATACAATGTATGAAAATGTTCAAGAGTTCCTAAAAGTATTTACAAAATATTAAGGCTGCTTAACTAGAAATGGAATAACAGGTTTGTTATAGTAAGCTAGACACATGGGTATTGTACTTATAGCATAATTTTCAGTGAGTTAATGCCAGTGTACTTGCAGCAAAAGGATATCCAGAGAAAGCTTTAAGTGGTTGAAATCAAGGAGAAACCTAGGGTTTTATGTTACTAGCAGCAGTAGCCAGCTTAGCTATATTTTTCAAGACACGTGCACTTCAAATCCACAGCTATTCCAAAAGGTCCAAGCTACTGATATAGCAGAGAAATTATTTGTTAATTTCTTTTTTATCATGACAACATACTACCAGTTTATGAGTATGTCAACATAAAGTATGTCAATATACCAGTTTATCAGGCTTCTATCTCATTCTACAAAATGTTATTTTACATATTCATACAAATTGGGACAATTAAGTGTGTATGCGTAAATGAATGATTTTGAAAAAGAAGTTACAGGTACATAATATAATATGAAGCTACAAATGAACAATTGTGTCCAGATTAGGTAAAGGCAGCACTTACTCCACTTTAGGATGGGAGCCCTTTGATGAGCCAGTTCTCTGTAAAGGTAGTGACATTGTCAGATCTTATGCTTAACCAGCGACACATGACACATTTATAATGAGATAAAGTTAGTATTATTTGTACCTTTTCGGATTTATGATCTTTCTCAACAAGCTCCCAGCGTTCCCTATCCAATTGAAGAACTTCCACGTCTCCATCATCATATAGTATCTGCAAATAAATGGATTGATAGAAAGTTTTTTGAGAAAAACTGAATAAATAAAAAAAGGATTGAATTATAAGAACAAAATAGTCAATGAATTCTATAGCATAACAGAAAGAAAACGAGACAATTAAAATGCACTTTACCACATGTTTCTTTTTCTGGGTATCAAACGACTTCACCACACCTTCATAAAACCTGTATATCAGAGAGGTATATCATTAATGGCATGAAACACTCTTGGATTACTCAAAAAACTCCATGAACACCATGAAAAAAAATACTTTTGGTTTAAAAATGCCATTCTATCCTTTGATAGACAATTCAAGCAAATTTCATTAACAGAAGTGCTGAAGGCAGTCTTCTGAATGTGCTTAACAAAATTGGAAGCAAGATCTGTACAACCACACTAAGCGAATAAATATGAAGAAACCACAAGGAAAGAGGAAAATTTATCTGCTAACCACTCACTCGTATACACTTTTAATTGCTGTCTCAATCAGTATTTTATTTTCCTTATTTTTCCAAGGTTTTCCTTATGGGTGTGTCTGTTTGTGTGTGTGTGTGTGTGTGTGAGAGAGAGAGAGAGAGAGAGAGAGAGAGAGATTAGCGCAGCATCTACTTTTCAGATAAAAAGCGAGCAGAGGTAGAAATAATTAGTGTTTCCTTTTATTTACAATATTAAAATAACAGATAAAATCAAAAAACACATACTTCTTATCCATGGGCCACCAAACTTTTATTCTGGAACCAATTAAGTCAGTGCTGGAACTTCCACTGTCCTTGCTTGTGCACTGAAGACAAAACAGTGTGTAAACCATGATATAATTAAATTAAGGATATATACACGTTAAAGATAAGTTTTCTGAGCATTTATTTTATAAGAGTGACACTTGTGTGCCCCGGGACACTATGTCCCCAAATTAATCATCATATGATGTTATATATATGCTCTACAAGAATCATATGTATATAGGAGTATACATATGATACCTGTAGAGTATATGTATAACACCAAAAAATGTAACACCTGTAGAGTATATACATAACACCTGAAGAACATGTATATATATAACACCTAAATTTGTGTCCCTATATGCCCCAGGGGTATATAAGTTTTTGCCATTTTATAAACATTAAAAAGTTAGCAAGTAAAAGAGTCTAAGACAGGAAGGTTCTCAGCCAAATAAGCGACAAACTTTTGGAAAGCTACAGACTTTTGGATATGAGCATCCTGATTTGGGAATAGTGAACTCCAGGAAAGGACCTCATGGTTGAGCATGACATCGAGTAAAAGAAGCTCAATGCTCCAAAAGCAACCCATGTATTTTCTTGATTGACCATATTTCTCACTTCTAACATATATGGTTGTATATTGTATATAGTTTCATCAATATGCTTATTCAGTGCTATGGCACTGATGAAGTATCACAAGCAGTGCCTATTTGAAGATATCAATAGCATGTATGCAACCAAACCTCAAGAGATTTCAGAAGAAATTGCAAGAAAGGGGACACTAACCTTTGTTAATCCGGTAACACTTTTCTTCTTTTGCTTCTTCAGAGATGCCGACTTGGAAAACACAAATGAGTGTGTGTCATCGGTTTCTGCGACTTTCTTAGGTTTCTGTAATATTAAAAGAGTATGTGAAATTTTCAAATTTAATCAACCACCATAGTCTTTTAATCAGTTTCATTACTTAGAACCATACCTTAGCATCAGCAGAGTGATGGAGGGCCTCGGAAAAGTCTCTGTCAGATCGTTTCCCTTTTTGCTTAGAAGAGGCACTGGATTTTTTCCTTATAGATTTAACTAACAAGTCAGACTCTGCCATTTTTTCTTTCGTAAGTCTATCTTCTGAAGTAGTTTGAAGCTCTTCGTCCACGTCAGAATTATCACTAAGATTTTCCTGATTTATTTTACCAGACCTCTTAGAACTCTTTGAAGGACTTGTTTGGAGGGACCTGTGAGCCTGACCAGATGATGTTCTCCTGCGTTTTGGCACAGGAACATCCTTGGATTCACTAAACAATGTTTTCCTCTTCTGAAGCTTCTGGACGCTTCTCCTCTTTTTGTGAACATGTTCATGGTCGTTATTAGATCCAATCTTGCCAGCTATTCCTAGATTATCAGAGTTTATTTCTTTCACCATTTTCAAGATATCAAAATCATTTTCATCCGACGCTCTAGCTGGTGCAGACTCATTCTTCACCTCTTTTCTGGTTTTTGCTCCTTTAGCTTTGAGTCGTTTCATCAACTTCCCCAATGGTATCTCACTGCCCTCTGCATCACTGTCCTTCATAATTTCATCCTCAGCAGGTACCGAATTAACCTGAAGTAGATAAAGTGCAATATGATTAAAATTTGAATTATCTTAAAAGGCTTAGATGGAATATCTTATGTCAGTAGGTGGCAATTATTTTCAAATCTTACAATATCATTAGCTTCCAATTCCAGTGACTCAAAGTATGCCAAGACACCATCATCTGCCAGCCATGTCTTCTCTTCACAAACCTAATTTATTAAGAAAATACAAATCATTCAGATACAAATGCCATGGAACACCTAAAAGCTTTTGAGCTAGACAAAATTGAATGATCCTTACATAGCTATGATATAAACCTAACATTCGGAAAAAAACTCTTAAGAGATTTCTAGTTCTACATGCATTAGATATAGTATTCAGTCTCAACATTACTAAGTTCAACTTTTCAGGTTTATATCTACCAGAGGATCTGAACTCAGACACCCCCCTTTATGATATCAGATTTCAGAAAGAGAGGAAAAAATACAAATATAAACAAACCCGGAAGAAAAAGAAAAAAGTCAAAGCACATAGCAAGCAAAGCACGTCTCTTATTGATATTTCATGAAAGTACCTAAATGTGCTTGGGCAAAGAAAAAATCATGTGCAGGAAAGGAATCAAGGCAGATGACCACATTGCAGAACAAATTGGCATTTTTTGATAATCTAGATCTAGTTGGCGGATCTGGAAAAATTTGAGTTGGGTCAAAGCTCTAGGATTAGATCCATAGAAGAGGTGCTGATACATATAAACTTCGATCAGCAAATAGAGATTTAGAGGTGTCTTGCATGTCTGAAAGCAGTACTAGGAAGGATGTGAAAAAAGATTCAGAATTGATTATTGATCCATAACTCTGCAGAACTGCTGTCAATACATAACAAATATACTAGGACAAGATGGCTTTGTCACAAAAAATTTGAAAGGCATTAGATTTGAGATTTTCATTAGATCCAATGCTAGTGCAGCAACATCTGAATATAGTATAGAACATATAGGACCAACTGGCAACCCATTAAACTTACCACAAAACAGAAATATTTTTCACTTCAACATGACTTTTTTCGAAAACAGATAGTAAAGAAAATCAGGTAGGAGGACTAGTCAATACTTCATCTCTCCAGATATCACCTTATCAAGACAGATATGAATATTCATATAAAGATGAAGAGAGTTTGACCGTCCATACCAGTGAGTCATTTTCATCTTTCTCTGCAAGTTGTTTAAAAAGCGCAGAAGGTAGGGTCACAGATGCGCTTGAGTCTTGAAAATCGACTTGCTTTGGAGCTAACCGCTTCAATATTGACATACCAAGGTCGCACAGAGCGTACAGATTCTGTAATACGTGATTCGGAAATTTTCATGGCAATGGAAAACATTAAACTCAGGAACATTGTAATTAAGGAATTGTATTATTTTATTAGATCAATACATGGTGCTTTCTCTGTCTGGGAATATGTTTCATCTCATCGGGAAATTTAGAACTGACCCAGAACAATAGTACCATAAGATAGATACATAAAGTAGTGTTAAAATATCATACCTTGGACTTAGCAGCATCAAAAGCATCCTCGGAGTGCTTGATACATAGAAAAACTGAATTCAGCAATGAAACAACCTCCTTCTCCTTGCTAATACTGGCATCATCTTTGCCATCTGCATCTCCGTGCACCAGCATTGACAGAAACAGATGCAACTGCCTGAAGAAGATATACATATTTAAATCGATGCAGAAAAAAGAAACTTCAGGCACTCACAGAATTTCCTAAGTATTCCAATTAGTTGCATATACGACAAATTATATGAATCGGCAGTTATTGTCACAAGGTACGATATCTGTACTACAAGAGTACATTTAAGGGCTCAATTGGCTTTTACTAAGGGCTCAATTGGCTTTTACTAAGGGCAGATATGTCTTTTCACATAAATAAATAATGTAATTAATGCAACCTCTTGAGAGCCACCAAACATATTTTTTATACACTCTTATATGCCCACATTTGATGAAGACGAATCATCTAAAATAAATTCAGTTATTGCTTAAACAAGTCTCGATGTTATAGACTTACTATTGCCATTTCCTAATGCAAATAATTTAGGAAGATGCAAATAAGTATATTTCATAATGTTACATGGAAAACTTGAAAACTCATGTGCCCTTTTTCCGATTTGGTCATCATATACTATCTGAAGAAATGCTTTTCAAGTCTAATTATCATCCTGAGCAAGTATTAACCATGAAAATCTTACCCAATCAACTCTAAAACAATATATTATATGTTTAAAGAAATGATAATTATGTATATACACCATGATTAGCATTGCAATATACATATAAGCATGAAAATAGCTATATGTTTTCCGTCAGTATGTAACGCCTATCTTAAGAAAAAAAAAAAAAAGGACATCATCAATCTTTAAAGCATAAAGCCTCTCTAAATAAATTCCGAATTATGTTTTTCCATAAAAATTTAAGTTGTGCTCTCCTTTCTTTAATCATTCTTTGCATCTAACAGATGTACAAAGTGAACCGAGGTACAAAGGCCTCCAAGTCATATGACTAATTTTGGTATCATAGTTGGTGATATCTCTTTTAAGGAATCGCCGCCAGAAATTAATAAAGCACGCTACCTTTATAGCAACTACTCTTACAAATTGCAGCCTGCTTTTGCAAGAGACGTTACATGTCTCGTTAACTGTCGGCATGAGCCAATCCTCCTTTAACATATGTGACACAGAACCAAACAATAGGACATATGGAAATATTCATAAAACCATTTTGGCTATTATTAATTGTATCTCACTCATCTACATCAGCCAATTATTTTTTTAAGTACCGAGTCACACCTTTGGTTATTATCAATGAATGTCTATGACATGATTTTCTTTCCTTTAGGTTGAAATATCCGCCACTTCTAACAGGAGATAATATTTTTACAACCTTCTTTTCTTGTTTCTGTGTTTTGGACTAAGGGATGGGGGCATTGTTCCCCAAAAGTTTAATCAAACATACAATTTTACCCCCAATGGAATTGTCAGTGCCCAATTTTACCCTAATCCCTCATTTTATCAGAAATTATTTCAACATTAACAATATACAGTCATTAAAACCACCATTTTTATCAAGGGAAGATTATCATTTTGAACTCACGTAAATTTTCTATAATAATAGATATTGTTAAAAGTGAGGTAAATTAATGAATTGGGGTAGATAATTATCAAAACTATTAGGACAGAATAATTTATGTACTAGACCAAACTTCTCTTCTTGAGAAGCTACTAGACCAAACTTCTAAGTACCTATGTCCTTTGTACTATGAATAATTTGTAGCCAAAAATCTCAAGGCCATTATAAGCTCCAAAAATATTAGCATGAGGTGGAATCACAATTGCACTTTTTTGTTTCAACTTCCAACTAATCACTAAAATGGACTGAACAAACGCAGATCATCATATTTAGCCTGTTTAAACACATACAACCCTCTACCACCTAGGTAGCTGCATTTAAAGCCAGTTTGTTTTGGTGAATTTTTAGGACTTCATATAACAATTATTAGAGGCATATCAGGTAAAAGCTTAAAACATCTGACAAATTAAAACCAGACTCCACAAAAAGAATTGAAATTTTATATAGCAACTACACTCGTACATGACTCATTGAAACAATAATTAATTCAGTTCGCCGTAACTGCATCAACATATTTCAGATTGTATTAAGTATATTTACATCACCACGTACATTACCCAATTGAACTTTAAAAAGTAAGTAAATCCAGGCAGAATGCATGATAATATTGAAGCACAAATGGCTAAGAGTGTGAATGGGCATACTAGCTTCAAAGTACTACTATTGCCAACAAGAGTAATTAAACAAATAAAAAACTCTCACCACGAGCCTTGTAGCTCAAGTATTATAAAAGGTGCAGATTGTGTAACGACCAAGGTTCAAACTTGGGTCACGCAAGTTTTCTAGTCTTTATTGTCCCCTCCCTTTCACTCCCCCAAGCTCATTAAAAAAAACAAATAACAACTCTCAAACTTATATTACAACTGCAAGTGATTTTCTTGATCACTTTAAAGTGTCATTTAACAACTAGAACTGTCAATCTAAGATACCTGTACATTGCTTCAAATGATTTAGCATCTCTGCATTCTTCAATGTTTGGAAATGAAGGATGATGAGCAAGAGAATGCACCACATATGGAAGCATGTGTTCTGGATAGTGTGGTGGAGAATTTGTATCTGTCTGTGAAGATATTTGCCGTCCCCTTCCTTGCCGACACATCTGGATGATGTCATTCAGATTTCGTTTGTTCTGCAAAATCATTTAGGATGATGGTATGTAATATATATGTGAAACTCCCTACTGTTATATGAGGTATAATACACTGAAAAACCTAGTAATAAGGTAATATTAAAACTCAGGGAGTGTTAGGATCTGTTTTGGCCATTTAGGGTGCTTTGGGGGAAGGGTGCAGGGAAAATGTATTAAGTTTTATGTACCTGAGACATGATGAATATTTGATTTTTATTTTGAGAGAATAAGTTTAGAACGAAAATTGGTTTGGAAAAAGAAACTAAACATATCCTTAAGTACTCTTTACCTCTTCAGAATCTGCCTGCTGAGATGAAATTTCAAAAAGTAAAGCACAAGCATACTTAGGGTCTAAAGCCCGGTCCTTGACATATTGATGAATCTTGTTGAGTAGCAGTTTCTTCACCTCAGGAAAATTTTCCTACACAACAAAAGGATGAACTAGCATAAAAACAAAAACAAAACAAACTGCGTTTACTGATTAAAGGTAATACAGAATCAGAAGATTTAATTCACAAATAACCACAAACTCCTAAACAAGTGAACTCTACCTCTGAAGTTCTTAATGTAAGATAAAAGACATCAATAGGAATTTTATGCTCCCAATACTTGGATAAGCGAAGAACAGCCTTAGCTGCAGCAAGCTTCAAATGTGCCCTATCAACTAAACTGAAAACAAGAAAAGAGAAATTATATCAATACCAGAAGATGATTAGAAATACTCAGGCAAATGAAGAAAACCCTCCTTTAAGAACTTTTTAGACAAAATACTGCTAAATTACCTAGATTCAATCTCTTTTGAGATATCACCAAAAGAGAGTATATTTTTTAGGATGTCAATAACGCCATCAATTCCAGAACGAAGGTGAGCATCCTTAACAGGTAAATAGCTTTTCACCAAAGCTTTAACTCCAAAAATCTGCAAAGACAATTTGCCGCTCATTTAGCCCATAAAGATTCTCCAAAATCTGAACTATTTAGAGATGATATAAAAGTGTGCAGAAGAGGACCTTTAAGGAACAAAGTTCACTTCTATCATCCCAACAATCAGGTGTTTTATCTTCTGTAGCCTGCAGGTGAAGCATTTTCCATATAACCAAAATAATAAAGAGAATAGTACATCACGAAATTCTTGTGCATTAAAAGTCATACATGTCCAAGCTCAAGTATGTTTTCCCGAATGAACTTCACAATCACACATTCTCTTGTTTCAAAGACTGGCATTGCAGCTTGTGCAATGCACCCAAGAGACTGTAGTACAGCTGGCAAATTGGCCTTCTCTTCAAGCATATCAACAAGCCTCTATTCATTTGAAACCGAAACCAAAAACATAAAAAAAAAAAAAAAAGGAAATCATCACATTTTAGCAATAGAATGCCAAAAAAGAAAAAAAGGAACTGAGCAATGCAGAAGATTACAATCAACAACAAGACAGATAATAATGGAAGTAGAGAGCAAAGGGGAACCTTGTAAAGAACAGAGAGTGACATGAGTCCATCATCTTTTGTAATGGATGCCAGGGCATGAACTGCATACTTGGCCTGCCTTCGGTTACCCTCAAAACATATACGCTCAAGAATGAGGTCCAATGATCTGTAAAAAAAGTGTAAAGTTTCAGCCAAATAAGGCAACCCAAAAAAAAAAAAAAGGCAAAATAGTTAAGATGAATTTTGATTTAGTATAACCTTGATGAGACACCGAGTTGTTCCCGGATAGTTCCCCCAGCCTTTGCAAGGATATGCAACGTGCCTTCCTTTATTATTTCATTGTCATCCTCGAGAAAATGTACCAAGTCCTCTTCAATCCCACGAAGCAGCAAAGGGCAAAATCGAGCAAGAATCTGAACACCCAATTCATGACCCATGAGAAAAGAGATTCAAAAATTCAGGTTGCACAACATCAAATCAAAGAAATTCTGTCGAGATAAGAGGAGTTCTTTAAGAATATCAATGTATATAAATATTTTCCAACTCTGCTGTAAACAAAAGAGATTTAGCATTGTAATCAAGGTCCAATTCTTTCAACAAACAGATGGTGCAAGCATTACTATCACTTAGTATTTCATCTTTTTGTGCAGAAATGTAATTGACATACCATCTTAGAATAAACATTAGGCTACAAATTTTGATACAAGTTAATGTAAATCCAATTCAAGAAGGGTGCATCTATTTCAAGACTTTGATTCCAACCCAACCAAACATGCATTAGAAGATTTCTGCATCTATGTTACAAATTTCCGAACCAATTGCATAATAACATATTAAGTTACAGTCAGCCACTCAAGATATTTCAACAATCATCATTGAGGTCAGGTTTAAACATGCATAAGCATTTTTTTACTCCATTATAAATAGTCAACAGACATCATACAAAACAGAGTCAATATATCACTCAGCAGCAGTCATTCATACATATTGTCTGCGGAATTGATAAACAAAAGTAGATTGCCTACCACAAGAATTGTCATGCAGGACAAAATCAAATCATTATTCCCAGAAGATTTGTGAACACCAGCCTCCAGAACGATTTCTTTGACATGATCCTTGTCAAAAAGCATATTAGAGCATTTCAAAGAAAGACTGCTCAGGAACTCATGGAGTTGATGCTTTTCACCAAGGATTTTCAGCAAATCGTCCTGCATGGCATTTGAAGTTCAACTTATCATCAAAGAAAAGGGAAATAATGAACAAGGGAAAAAAAAAAAAAGGCATCATTATCAGATGTGAGCCACACCCGTGAATGACTGGCTTGAAGTGAGCTAGTATCAGGCTCAAGAAGATGCATTAGAAGTTTCGAAACATTTGAGTCTTTTAGCTGGTCAAGAATCTGAAAGTTCTCCTCTGCTTCTGCAGGATCAGTAAAACAGCGGGACATGGCACGGAAGCAAAACATCATTTTCTTTTGGGTCTCAGTGGTATCACCATCCTGTCAATTGACATCAAGATAGTATTTTCATCAAAAGATCCTGCCTAATAATTCCAGTATCATAAGATAAGGAAATATGGAACCAGTTATTACAACCTCAGACACTTGTTTGAGGGAAAGGTACTTTTGCATCTCTAGTTGTAACCTGCACCACATTGTTTACTCCATAAGAGGTAAATTGGTTTCATAAAAGTCTCATGTTGATCTGCAAACCTCGCCAAGGAAGGGCAAAGGCAATGATAAAGTTAATGCTTGCAATTACACAAACCTTTGCTTCTGCTCTAGTATCTTCTCAATAGCCTTAACGTCAATTTTGTCGAACCCAGAGAAAATGCCAACCCACTTTTTCACCTTATCTTTGACAGAAAAATCAGCCGGGAACAATGATAGAGAGAGGATGGGCTCAATTGTATCTGATCTGCAACAACAGATAGAGTCTCCAATATGATACCAAATAAAAATGTGAAATATCTTAGCCAGCAATCAATTGCAGCCAGTGCTCTGTACTTATCTCTATAAAAAATGGGGAGCATCAAAGTGATAATAGTTTTCAACAAAATAAACTTCCCCTAACGGGAGTTCATCACCAAACTTAAGAAATCTTATTTTGATTCATCATATATTTTGCACCCATTAGATAGACGTGTTAAGACCAGAGATTCAATTAATTACCTGAAATCTTTATCATAGAAGCATCTCAAAATCTTCCCAACAATCCAATCAAATTCATCATTCTCTATTGAGCTACTAGACTGATTCGTGCAAGATGCTCTGTATATGTCCGCTAACCTCTCCATTGTATACCTTTTAACAAGAAGCTGCAAGCAACAAAATTTATCACAATAGGGCATGACAGATGGCAAAAATGAAATGTGAAAATGATAAAACAGGCAGAGACAGATACACATACAGATTTGTCTCGAAGACGTTCTGAGACCAGCTTAATAGTTTCAACTGGAATGGATGTGAGGGCATGACATACCACATCACAGACCACAGAGACAACTTGTTTACGAACATTTTCATCATAGTCCAACAACCGGTCACAGAGAGCAGCTGGAAATTGATTAATATTATTAAATTAAAGGACTTATGACCATATTATTTCGGACAATAGGACTCAAATTCCTTACAGATTATTTGAGGTGATTCAGGTCTGAAAGGATTCGCTAGCAGGCAATTCTTTACATGCTCAAGGACAGCCAATCTAACCTCTGCCACTCTATCCGTCAGCCTTTTCAGAAACTCTGAAAATACGGGCTGGAATGCTCCAGAAATTGTAGATTCAGGCAGAGCAAAGAGGTCACCAACTAACCTCACTGCTTTCAATCGAATGTGCAGTTGATCACTCTGCTTATGTCAAGATTGGAAACCAGATGTGTTGTTAAACATATATGACTAATGAGAAGATCAATAGTGCCAAGTGTAAAGTGGGTGTAAGTTACTTAGCAACTTAACAAAGAAAAAGGAGAAAATGACTGCAAAAGGTGAAAGAGATCCCAAAGCAATTGCAAACTGGGTGTAACAAGTATTAGTGCACATGACATCAGGTGTGCACCCACGAAGACACACAGTTTGGCATGTCATCCTAGAAAGCACAAGGTAAAAATTAACACTTAAAAGCAGTTGAAAATAATTACCAGTAGCTCTCCGATAAGATAAGGAACAACTCCAGATAAGATTTGAGGAGCAGAATGATAGATATTATAAAGTACGCCATGGTAGTTAATCTCAGATTTCAAGGAACTGCTGTCTGCTGACATTGAGGACACAAGAAAATCCTTTATGCCAGGTTCCAGCTTTTCAGCACAATGCTCTACCACATTCATAGCAACCCGCTTCGCAGCCATGGTGGCATCCTGGAATTAAAAGCTATGAGAGAGGCACTCAAATCCATAAAATTTGGCAAGGAAAGAGATGGCTACCTCCTTATCACGCCCTAAAACAGACAACACTGTAAGCAATAGGCTTTCTGGTATATCCTCACTTTCTTCTAAAAGAACCTCCATGATCGTTTGCATTGAAGTTAAAACATTCTCGGGATGCTCGTCTCTGCAGGTGAAACTCAATTATTACGTCAATAGAGCAAAGCATCCAGATCAAATGTGTTCATATAGCCAGTCTTCTTTCTAATACAATTACTAGTGGCATCACTTCCATAACTACAGGACCTTTAAGGACAGATTATAGTCACAACATTCAAAGGGCGTTAGCATATTTAGGATTGTCTATGATCAAACTGCCAGTAAATGGTAGAGAAGTGAAAAACAGGATTAGCAGCAGTAAATTTCACCCAGTCCATCTCCTATAAATGGTAAACCACTCAGCATAAGAAATCCAAACTATTATTAACTCACCTTCCTCTTAATTACTCCATGATTCATACATGTAACAGATGTATTACGATAATCCAACACCTTAATTTCTTTAACAGTATAGGAACTGGAAGGATGAAAAGAAATTCAGATTTGTCTGGTTTTGACTTTAAATTTTTTTTCCTAATTGGGGTTTTCAAGGAGGTTCAATAATAATACTCGTGCAGATATCATCCGTAGTTTCTCCCATTACCATATCTCCACAAACTTTGCAAGATTGAAACCTCAACTTCATTAACCATTCCTCACCACTCACCCTCATCACCACCCAGAGAACATGAAAACAGGTGAGCATTAATCAAACAATCCAATAATAAACAACACCAAGATAAAAGTAGAGAAAAGATAAGCTGACATAAATAACATGAATAAGCTCACAATTGATGAAATAGGCCTATAATGAAAAGGGACATACCTGGCAACAGCGAAGAAGGTATTGAACATTTCATTTATGAGATCATCACATTCAAGATCAAGCATAACAACACATGATCTATATCTTGCCAGGGTTTCAAGAATAACAACTCTCCTCCCAAATGATGGGCTATTTGTGTCACTTAAGCCACTGAAAGTACTCACTGTCAACTTAAAAACATCCTGCAATAGATCATATGGATCAAATCAAAACCCAAGCTATTCATGTTGAAGAATCAAGCACCCACTTAAGCTGTTATCTCCATTAGTTATTTATTCTTCAAAATAAAGATATACCTTCAAGACATCATCTTCGTAAGGAGCCTCAGGTGCAGTAATTCGAGTTATTTCGCAGATACATGCAGCTACAAAAAGTTTTACTTCTTTATCATGATGTTTCAAAAGTTCTGGCTTCACGATAGCATTCAAGAAAGGCTCCAAAGCCTGTAGCATTGGTTTTGATAGTGACTGATCTAACTCAGATAGGCATGTCACACCTTGCTGCAAGAGGAGGAGACGTTTCAGATTACTAAGAAGCAATCGATCGATGTCCAGAATAACATGCCAGGCAGCCACCAAAAATTCAAAACATCATTGCATTATAGCTACTCCATAGTGCAATTTCAAAAACCAGTATTGTTTAGCCAACATAAGTGATGTTTTCATTGTTGTTCAGTAAGATAAAAAAGAGGGAGGAAACTGAATAAGTAATGTGTTGTGTACTTCACTGAAAACTAAAATGATCCTACATAAGTATGTGCTGCTTTTATTCACCTATACAGCCATGCACATATGTTAGCATAATCAATACAAGCATCTGAATATGGATGTCTTTATATAAGGAAAGTTTTTGAATGAAATCTGAAAAGATAACAATTTCATAACCAAATATTGTCCTATGTTTATATAGCATGTATAATTTTCACAATTCTGTGAAGGGCACAGAAGAAAACTACTGAGAGAACTTCCTCAAAAAAAGAATAACAACGGTGGCTGAATGTTCATATTAAATTGTAGCAATATAATGTAAAATTATTTCAATTTAAAAATTTTAATTAGAATTATTGTTATACCAGTCCAAATAAGCTACTTATTTTTGTAGAAAATGTTTAAAGGAAAGGCTTAATAAAGCGTCCACAGACACCAAACGAACCCTAATTCAATCCCAATATTCACTAACTCCCAACTTACGCAATGCAGTCACATGCACATATAAATTGAACACAGGCGCACCCAAAATTTCAAATTCACAACTTAAACAGTTTTAAAATCTACAAACAAAAAGGCACAGACTTTCAGCTCAGTCAGGGAAACAAAAAGGCCAAACAGCACCTCGAACGAACCCTAATTCAACCCCAATTTGCAACTTTCACAAATTCCAAGCATGCATCGACAAACGGAACTCCAAAACGAACACGAATTGATTACCAAACACTAAAACACTCGTTCAAAATAAAATTCGCGCACAGATAAGGCATAAAAGAGGGGTTCTCACCTTCAACAGCTTCACGAGAGCGTCTTTCGAAGCTGGAGGGCTCTCCAACTTCGATCCCAGTTCTTCCAGCTGTTGCTGGAGCTTGTGAGCCATTGAGACAAATTCACCGAATTTCCTCAAACTCCAAAGCGAAGACAATTATTCACATGAAAACTAGCGTCCGAATGTGTTTTCGTCTGCGCGTTGTGTGAATTTGGGGATTTCTCTCTTTCTTTTCTTTTTTTGTTGTTTCGAACAATGAAGCCACAAATAGCTCTCTTTGTTGAAATATAAACAGGTGAAATAAGCGCCTTTGCGAGCCTCCACTCCAGATTTATGTTTTGGGGACAGGTTCTTTTTTGCACATAAGGGCTCCTAATTTTCTCTAATTGCATCTTACACATGTTTTTTTTTCGACTGATGTTGGATTTTATGCATGGTATATTGCTTTTTTCCTTCGTTCGACACCTGTAAAAAAGTTGTTGAAAATTTATGTTTTGAGGACAGTTTTTTTTCGCATTCCAGGGCTCCTGATTTCTTTATTTACATTTTCGTATATTTATTCTTTATTTTGACGGATGTTGGATTTTATGCATGATAAATTGCTTTTTTCGCTCGTTCAACAGCTGTAAAAAGTTGCTGAAAATTTAATGTTAACACATCACATAAATCTAATTGTAACTATTGCAATCTAATTGTGTTATATCTCATTTGATAATAATTAATTCTACTTTCAATTTAATATAGTTCACTTGTTTCATTTTGATTTTGAATATGTTACTTTTATTTGAATGTAATTCTTTTTTCCCTCTCATGGTTCGCATTGAAGCCAATTTGCAAGTGGCTTGAACTATACAAAGAAAATTGTTGTGGTAATTTTTTATTTTAACTTTAGCAAATAAGAAAATAGAATCCACAATATAATCTTCTAATTTACATTAATTTGCATTTGAGTATGTGTTTTTTTTTTTTTTTCTTTCTATCTGACTTGTTTTCAAAATGAGTGAATGTTATATCTTACGATGCATGTTTTATTTTTATATAATTAAAGTAGTATGATTTTATGAATGTAGAGGTATAATGGTATTATAATAGTTTCCCTAAATATTATTTGAATTTAATTCATTGTTCACTATTGTTTGACTGTATTAATTATTTATCTGATTTAGTTTTGAATATACTACTTCTGTAATTTTCATCTGTTTGAACATGATAACTCACTTGAATTTTAATTTCCCCCGACAACTCAACTATTGAAGCCAGTATTTTATAGATGGTTTAAAATACACACAATAAAAAACTAAATTGAAAGAAATAAAATGTTGTTAAGTGTTTTCCATCATCAGAAAATAAGAAGATATACATGTTAATGATGACTTGATTATTGAGTCATATCGTTCACAGTGGTTGGATATTGAGAAATTGGTGGTTAATTTTTAAGAAATATTTGGATTCTATGTTAATTGTTACGTTGCTTTTAATTTATTTTTCTCATTTATGTTATTTATATGTATACACTTTTTTCAAATCAATCTCAGAAATTAAAATTATTTTCCTAATAAATATTATTTATTTTTATTACAATCCTCGTGATCTCTATATTCGGAATTTTGTGTTGAATTAATGAGTCCTGTGTTGTGGCGCATCATCACTTGTAATCTGTTGGTTTAATTAGTTAGTTTGATTAAACTAGCTTATTTATTTGCGTTGGCTACTTGTAGTGTTTTTTATGGTAATTTAGAGTCGTTATTATGCACTAAATTAAGCTATTTAAAAGTCTTGTTTCTTTTCTAGTTATTTATCATGAAGTGATTTTAGTTTCTCTAGAAGTCTTGTTTTCCGAAATTTATGATCTATTTTTTCGAATTTAAATATAGAAGTTTTCTTTATTTTTTCAGTTGGTTATTGTTTATAATTGCAGTACATCGTAAACTAATGCATGGAATATCTTTTGACATTATTATTTAACAAGTTAGACTAAGTCTCATTTGAGACATTTCAATTCACATATAAATTTATGAATATGAGTTTGATAAATGGGTAAAAAAGATTAGTCTCACGAAATAATCAACGAAACCGTCTCATGCAAGTTTTTATGAACAAGTTAATTACAAATTAGATTGAAGTGTCCAACTAGTATTACAAGTTGAACCATTACCTCAAGCCCATAGGATGCTTGCAAGTAATGTATTTTTGAAATGAGCTATCCATTTTTCATGTGTGCAGTAATTTTTTAGTTTTATTTGGTATAGAAGTAGGGCCAGTCCTGACATTTTGAGGGATAATAAAAATTAAAAAAAAGGTCTCATGAAGAAAAATCAAATATTTTTATCTAAAAGAGAAATTTAACTTAAAAAACTAAAAAAGAATATTCATTTAAAAAGTAGTGTATATAGATCAAGTTTCAATATACTTATTTGTAAAATGATGGAAAAATGGTACACCAACAGATATAACACAATAATAAGTTTCAATTTATCATTGAAATATCTAAATTTTCTGGCATTTGAGAAACAAGACAACAATACACAATTAGATGTAAGCATAAAATTAGAAGAATTTGGAGATGTAATCAGAATTAGTTTGAATGTGTCGTTTCTATAATTTAATAACATGTAATAATACTCTTTAGTTTATTTTACCATTGAACGCACATTTAATCTGGAAATGTTATATTAATCAGTCAATTATTATTATTTGATTGCTTACATGACAAATATTTCAACATCTAATAACAAAGTATTGACCATGTAATTTTAGTATCCAATTTATAAATTGATCTAGTTTAATTTAAAAACTATATAAAAATTCGGCTACAAATAATTTCTCATGCCCGAAAGAAAGGCCTAGTAAGATTTGACATAATAGTATTATTATATTTTGATATAATTTATGTATATGTAATTCTACCGATTTTTTAAAATGAAACACTATTTAATTAATTCATAGTACATCATCACAATATCACTGTGTTGTTCTTTTGTTTGATCACTATTTAGTATATTGTTATTTTGTTCTTATATTCGTATTCTTTCTGATTCCTTTTTTACTGTGGGATGATAAATTATTTTATCATGACCATACAATTAGAGTTTCATACATTGGAATGGTAATAGGATATGGAGGTGGAAGAATTTTGACATTCCCATCCCAATACATGAAGACTGAGGTAATGTCAGTGCATGATGAAATGCAATCTCTATTATATATACTAGTAGTGCACCCGCGCGATGCGCGCCTTATTATATAATCTAATAATTTTTATTATTAATGATATAGTTTAATTTATACTGTATTTGAAATGTTAAATTCTTGTTTAATGTTTTTTGTAATCTATATTGTTATAATGCTAAATGGTTTATTTATTTTTTTGTAATGCAATTACTTATCAATTGATTTGAATAATCAAGATGACAATCAAATTAGTATTGGTAATATCTTGCTATATCTGAAAAAGCTTCCATCTCGATTTTTTTCTTTGATATTTATAACCTCCATTTCATGCTAGTTCATTCTCATTAAGTGAGAGTGGATATATATATATGAATTGCTTATATAGTATAATGGTTTTCATATTGATTTTTCTTCTTATTTCCATCACTATTTTTTTTTCTTTTGATAATTCTAACCTCATTTGATGTTAGTTCATCCTAATTAAATAAGAGTTAATATATATACATTACTTATATACAATAACTTTCATCTCAATTTTTCTTCTTATTTTCATCACCAACTTTTTTTTCTTCTTTTTATATTTCTAACCTCTATTTAATCTAGCTCATTCTCATTAAGTGAGTAGGTATATATACATAGATTGCTTAAATGCGAAAATGATTTTCACCTCAAATTTTCATCTTATTTCCATCACTAATTTTCGTCTTCTTTTGATATTTCAAGCTCCATTATTATTCTTTTTGTTTTGCTATTTTATACCTCTTCATTTCAATAAGTTAGTTCATCCTCATTTAGTGAGACTTCCATCTCCATTCATGCATCTTTATATATATAAAACAATAACCACAAGTGCCACATGACATTCTTATAGAGCTTGGACAATTAATTCTAACATTAAATGTTTGTTTTTCCTTTTTGTATTTAAATAAATTGTCTTATAAATATAATTGTCTTTTACATATATATGTACATATAATTACTACATATATAAGTAAAAAATTAAAATACCAAAAAAGGTTATTGATAATTTTCTCAAACTATAAAAAATAATTCATAATATAATAAATTAACCAATTTTCTAAATGTGACAATTTATCATTTTATATATGTATAAAATCTTTATATATAAAACTACCTAAACCAAGAGTAATTATAAAACTACATTATATATAAAATCTTTATAGATAAAACTACATAATATTTAAATAGTAAATAATATATTAACTAAAACTACATTATATTGCATATATTATATATAAAAAAAAGACCAAAAACGCCACATGACACTCATACAAAGCTTGGACAATTAATTCTCAAATGAAATGTTTTTTTCTATTTAAACAAAATTATTTTATAAATGTAGATATCTTTTGGATTTATATAAAGATTAATATATATATATAATTAAAAAATTAAAAATATTGAAAAAGATTATTGATAATCTTTTCAGTGCAAACTATAAAAAAAAAAATTCCTATAATTTTTTTTTGCTATAATAAATTCACCAAAATTTTCAAATGCGACAATCTATCATTTTATACATATAAGATTTTTTTCTTCACTAGAAAAAAGTAATATTTAAGTATTATTTAATATTGTTAATATGTAGACAATATATATAATTTATTTACACACATCTGTATATATAAAAGAAGGACAAAAAAATGTCACATGATACTCATACAAAGCTCGAACAATTAATTCTCACATTAAATATTTTTTCTATTTAAATAAAGTATCTTATAAATATAGATATCTTTTAAATATATATAAAGATTAATATATGTGTATATATTTATACATATAATTAAAAAATTAAAATATCGAAAAAGATTATTGATAATTTTTTCAATACAAACTAAAAAAAACTTATGCTATAATGAACCAATTTTTTCAAATGTGACATTCTATCAATGTATTCATGTACTATTTTTTCTTCATTAGAAATATATAATATTGAAATCATACATTTAAAAATTATTTAATAATTTGAATATGTTATTCACACACATCTATATATAAAAGAAGAACCAAAGTGTCACATGACACTAATACGAAGCTCGAACAATTATTTCTCACATGAACTTTTTTTTTCTATATAAATAAATTATCTTATAAATATAGATATTTTTTTAGATATATATATATATATATATTAATATATATATAATTAAAAATTTTAAAATATTGAATAAAATTATTGATAAAATTTTCAATACAAACTCTATATATATATATATATATATATATAACTTATGTCATAATGAACATTTTCTTTAAATGTGTCAATCTATCCTTTTATACATGTAAGATTCTTTCTTCACTAGAAATATGTAATTGTGAAATAATATATTTAAAAATTATTTAATATTTTTAATATGTATACAATATAATTTATCTACACACATTATGAAATATTTATTTCAACAATTAAATAATATATTAATTAAAATTACATTATATTTCATATTAACTTAGATGGATACAAAATCATAAATTTTTTCTATATATTTTTTTACTTCATTTATTAAATTAAATTATTTGAACCCGTGTATTACACGGGACTTATACTAGTTGCTTATATAAGGTAGGACAATGACTTGTAGATGAAGTCTAATTCTAATGACTTGATATGAAAGTTTGATTCAAAATTATTAAATTAATTTAGAAAATCAAAATGAAATTTAAAAAAAATTACTCAAATTGTCCAATAATTTTTAGGAGTTTGTCTAATAAGATATTCAAAAGTTTTTCTATTTTTTTTAGTTTGCTTTTTCCCTTTTTTCCTATTGGCTAATCGTTTTGCAATTGAATGACAATCGGTAATAATCACCAACTATTGTCATTTTAGATATAGTATAGAAATGAATTTACATAATTGCATTTTTCATATTCTTTTATGTATATTGTAATATTAAAAAACATCGAATGTTTATACTTTCTTCTTACATTACACATTACGTATTATATATTTCTAACATAAAATACTTTTGTATTAACTTCTAACTTCATAAAACTTTTACATATTTATATTGTCTTAAACATTTATGTTTAAGTACATGAATTTCAAAAATTATATTAAATATTTTATCACAAAATATATATTAAAATAAAAAAGACGTTTTAAAAAGAAGACACGTGAGTATGTTAATATGAAAAAACAAAATTTCTACAATAAATTATATTATATAGATTTTATTTACTTTATAAACTTTTAACTTAAGTGATCTTTTATAATTTATAATTATTTAAACAAAAATTTAATAGTATGCGTAATATAAATACATAAAATTGATAATTTTCTTTCTCTTTCATTATAATGTATTATTAATAAAAAATTATATTTTTTTATTTTATTTTTTATTATAATATTTGATAGCTTATCAAGAAAGTCATGTAATTTAAAATTATTAAATTAATTTTGAAAATTAAAATGAAATCTTGAAAAATTAAAGAAATCAATTTGATGATGTGATATTTTTAGGAGGGAAAGTGACAAATTAGAAATTTTCTCCAACTTGCTTGCTTTTAGTATAATAAATAGATTTTTTCTTTAATACCAATCAAACCGTCAACTCTTATCAAGAAAAAAGTAATACATTAACAATATTATTTATATATTATATTCATTCATTTAAACTCCTTAAAAATAATAAGCTAAGCACCAAGTGATAATTCCTTAATAAAATAAGGGAAGAACTAAAAGCACCACACTTTTTTGTTATAAATTATTTTATTGTGAAAAAACTAAAATATCCCTCATTATATATGAAAAGCTAAGGGCACCACACAATAATTTAAATTTGATACCAAGAATACTAAGGGCACCCACACACTCCCTCTTCTTCTCCAACAACACTATTCTCCATTAACACTTATGAAAAAAATTTGTAACAAAAGTCTTGTAGATTTTCGTCACTTGTTTGGTTGATTTTTGTAGAAATTTGTTTACATATCTCTAGAGTTTGGGTTGGTGAATCAAGAGTGTAATTCTCGGATTTGTGTACAAAAATTGCTGTATTTGGGCGAATTTCTTGAAAAATTGAACAAGTGTTTTTGGAAAATTCGTGCACGCTTCGGCTCTGGTCGACCGAAAGCGCAGCGGGACAAGCAACCGGGGCTGCCGAACGCACAGCATGGCGTGCAGCCATGTCAGTCGAACGTGCAGGGGGCGCGCGGCCAAGGCAGCCGAACGTGCAGGGGGCACACAGCCGAGCTGTCGAACTCTCTGTGGGGGCTGCCTTGGCTTGCAGAGGGGAGGGGGCGGGGGGCGAGTGGTGCTTGCAGAGGGGAGAATAAAATTTTATTTTTTGCAGAGGGGAGGGGGTGGGGGGCGACGAGTTGAGGTGGCTACAGTGGACTGCTGGAGTTGAGCGGGGGCAGGCAGCGGACTGGAGTTGCAGTTGATGCGGTGGGCTGGGGTTGGATTTTTTTTTTGGGGGGGGGGGGGGGGCGCGGCGGGTGGGAGTGCTAGAGAAGGAGTGCTGTTTTTGCCTTTTTTTTTCTTAATAATTTTTATTTTTGATGAAGGATATTTTAGTCTTTTCATATCTTTTTAAATTGTATAAAAAATGTGTGTGGTGCTCTTAGAAGATTGTGTGGTGCTTTTAATTCCTCTCTAAAATAATTACATCATTGTTGGAATTTTTTAAATGTTTAATATTCACACTTGTTATTTAAGCTATACATGATCATGCAAGTATAAACTGATGCAATATTATTTATTTCTAACATGATTTTTGATAGCTTGCATATATTTTTTTAGAGATTCCATAGCTTGATTTATGATGAGATGTGAAATTTTGAATGTGTTCAATCCTATAAGATAAGTATGAGAGGATTCTAAGTTCAGCAATCGTATAATAAAAAATAAAAAAACTGCTCTATCGAATAAATTAATTACTATTTTTTACCCCAAGTTGCTCATAAATTATTTTACTATTTTTATATCATCACAGTTAAATGCCACATACAAAATTTACTTTTTTTTTTTATGGCATCACAGTCAAATACTAGTATCTTTTTGATAGCTAATCTATTATTTTAGATCCTAATTATTTTCAAGACAAGATCAACAGTAGATGGGTTATCAAAGAAATAAAGTGAAAAGACAAATTAATTAAAGCCAAGGGACAAACTAATATTAAGTAAAAATACGAGGGTTTAAATGAAAAAAAATTAAAAAAATCCTACGTATTGTTTCTGAACAACCGTTAATTATTGGATCCGAAAATAATTTTAATTTAAGAGGAAAAAGAAAAAAAAAGAAACTCGAACTACAATCCGACGTCGTATGGTTTGCTGGTTCTGCTGCACTTCAGCGTCGTCCTCTCGGGTGGTACTCTGCGAACGCTGGCAAAGCTCATTACGACGCCGTATATTGCAGCTTCGACTGAAACCCTCTCCTCCATCAGCCCATCTCTTCACAACGCGAATTGCTCTGACTGATTCTCTGCAAATAGAAACAGCCATGGAGTCGCCACAAAATGACCTAACTGCCCCCGCCGCCACCCAACCTATGTCGAAGAACGCTCAGAAACGGCTGCTCAAGCAGCAGAGGTACGAGGCGAAGAAAGTGGAGAAGAAGGCACAGATGAAGGAGTACAAGAAGAGGGAGGCCGAGCGCAAGCGGAAGGAGTGGCAGGAGAAATTGGCCAGCGTCGGCGAGGAGGAGAGGGAGAAGATTATCGAAGCGAGAAAAGATCTTAGGAAAGAGCGCATGGAGAAGCGGTCCGAGGAAAGGGGGAAGAAAATGGAGAGGCTCCAAGAAGCGAGGATTAATGGCCAGAATCTCGTCATTGATCTTCAATTCGCCCATCTCATGAGTTCGAATGAACTCAACAGCCTCGTTCAACAGGTCTTCTTCTCTCTCTTATTTTCACTTTCATCTCATCCTATACCGTCTTTCACTGAAACTTCCTCATAAACTGCAATCCAATTAGTACTACTGTCGGTTCAAAAAGTCCAATTCGAGGAGAGCTCCAATCTTGGCTTTAGCAGATTAGCCACATTGCGTTCAGAAATCTTAGGAAACTTGTAGCTTTAGCAGTTTTCGGCTATTTCCCCCGATGTGCAGTTATGTCTTCCTTTCAATTTGACTTACGATAAGATAAAGCTATGTTTCAGTGTTCATGTTTCTGTGATGCTTTAAAAAATGCAGCTTTCATCTAGGACATGCTGACCTCTGCATCTATGAAGATAAATAATTTTGCAGCAACCAGTAAAAACTAATAAGGCAATATAGGAATTTTCAGTTGTACAATGCTTCATGATAACCGGTCCAAGTCTTTCAGCAACCAAAGTAAGAAGGCACTTTGCAGCTATTTCAAAGTTATAACAGAAATTACTACACACTTGCAGAGATTGTTCCATGTGTTGGCTGTAGTGAATTTTAGAGATTTATGCGACATTGCTCCAACTATCAGACATGATTGTATGTTGAGTTTATTGTTTATTGCATCTGTTGATATATATTTTTGAGTTCATTGTAATATGTTGTATGGTTATATGATGATTGAATATATTTTGCTGCCAGTTTCCTTGTCTTTACAAAGCTGAACATGTTTGATTGACATGTCTACCATCAGACTTTCATTATTAAGGTAGTTATTGTTGATGTAACTTGCAGATTATGTATTGCTATGCCATAAATGGAAGATGTTCCTTGCCAGCCCATATTTGGCTGACAGGCTGCAACGGTGATATGCAAAATCAGCTTAAGCGGATCCCAGGATATGATAAGTGGGTAATTGAGAAGGAGGATCGATCCTATGTAGAAGCCTTTCATGATCAGAAAGAAAAATTGGTCTATCTCACAGCTGATTCTGATAATGTTCTGGATGAACTTGACCCAAAATCGATTTACATCATTGGTGGTTTGGTGGATAGGAACCGTTGGAAAGGCATTACCATGAATAAAGCAAAAGAGCAAGGGATTAAAACAGCTAAACTTCCCATTGGAGCTTACATGAAGATGTCTAGTTCTCAGGTGTGTTCTTCTCACTACTAGTCTAAAATGGATATCATTCTCACCAACTAACTTTCCATGTTTATAAACAATGAAAGAAGACCAAAACAATAAGAGTATGTTAATTTTGAGTACTTGGGTGCAGGTTCTTACTGTGAATCAAGTTGTGGAAATACTGCTCAAGTTCTTGGAAACAAAAGATTGGAAGGATTCATTTTTTCAGGTGATTCCTCAAAGGAAAATATGTGAAGCTGGTTCAGAGGACAATACAGATGTGGTTGAAAGGAAAGACGATGAGGGTGACATTAACGAAGAGGCAGACGACGAAGATGCTGAAAATCGCAATAACACACTAAACCTAGAAGAGGAAGACAGTGTAGAGGTAGATGATCAGAAGCCAAAGAGGCAATGCGTTGACTCATAGATTGAGCCTTGATTCTTTAACTTGCGAGAAAAACGACTTTAAAATTCAGATGATATTTCTCGTGACTGAAAACAGAGCCTTCAAGTCATAAATTTTGGTCCCAAGTCTGGTAAACTCAATGTATCTTATTTGCCTCAAGTTCAAATTTTTTGGGTGATTGAAAAACATAGGATTGTGTTTTGAGTTGGTTGATATTCATTCAATACAGGGTTTCAAGTTAATGTATTTCTAATCCACCCTATTTGCTCAAAAAGTTGGAAGAAACAGCAGTATCATCAGAAAATTGGAATCTGGAAATTGCAAACATAGAGTTAAGGCAGAAGACCATCTTTGTTTACAGTTACATTTAAGAAACCTAAAACAACAATAAACACCCATTCCAAGTCATTACACAATCTCTCAAAGCTTCCACCAACTCTACAACTGCTCCTTGTGCTGTGGAAATGGCTCAATGCAGGCCATAGCAGCTTGTGATGGACCAGCATTCACCGAATCCTTGAAGAAATTCATGGGTGCAGCTCCAAAGAAGCCATGATGATGAGCCATGTGGTGGAAAGCTGTAGGTGGGAACCCTGGAAAACCAAGAGAGCCGTGATCAACCATCCTCTTAACCAGAGGCTCCCCTCTCAACGAGCCACGCTCACCACCATCAAACTCGCGGTAACGGTGCAGGTAAACAGTGAGGGGCTCAATGTAGTCATCAAAGCCGAGCTTGCTCATGGCCCACAGCACGTCCTCGGCCGTGATGGTCTTCCTCTGCTCGCGCTGGCAACGGTCATTGGCCTCACTGGTGATGAAGCTGATATACTCGGAGACGCATTCTTGGATCGTCTCCTTAGCATCGTCCGATATTTTGGCGTGTGGGGGGAGGATTTTACGCATGATTCTGATGACATTGGCGATCGGCATGAAACGGTCTTGCTCGCGGACAATGCATTCGGTTTCCTCGGTGGTTGCAGCATTGCCAGAGGAAGCAGAAGGTTGCTGGTTTGTTTGAGGACTCGGCAGTCCCATGTTGATGTCTGGTGCTTTCATATCTGTGCATGAAGTTGCTCATTTAGTTGTACCAAAAAATGAATGTACCAACAACAAATATAATGGAGCAAAACTAAGTACAAATCCAAGACAGACAGATTATATGGGTCCACTTGATTTTCTACTCTATTTACATATAATAAAAATGTTCTCTAACTATAAATGAAAGCAAATTTATTATCTACTCGTTGGATAAATGAACTACCATAAAATTTGAGTTAAACAAAACAAAAAAAAACACATATTTTCCCCATCATTTTAGCATATAGTGGGCTAAAGTATTCCATTTTGAAATAAAATATAATAATTGTTAAGTCCAGCATTAGGCCCATTGGGCCAATAGATATAAATGGGCCAAGGGGAAAGAAGAGTGAATTTGGTGAGGCCCATAACATCAGAAGAAGACAAAAACATAAGAAACCTGGAGGCAGGTCCAAAACAAGCAGTGAGACAAAAGAATGGGTAAAAAGCAGACAGAAATGGCAGATATTTGTTTTGGTCTTTAAATTTTGTTTTCTACCCATCAAATTTTAATCTGCCCCCTAACACTCTTGAAATTATCTTCCCACCCCTTCACATTAAATCAAAATTATTGAAATGAACACTAAATGAGAAAAACATATATGTTCTACATTTCTATTGCATGACTATTTGAAATAGTAACAAGAAACATAAATGTAATCCAGCAATAAACATAAGTGTATTCTATAGAATCCAGGTCAAAACGCATGTTTCTCTGCTTAAACTACTAAAACATATATAGAATCCAGGTCAAAATGCACTCTACTTAAACTACTAAAACAATATTGTTTTAAAAATGAAGTCTGGATATATGTGGCAAAAAGACTACTAAAACAGTATTGTTTTAATTTTAGTATTGTTTTAAGATTGAAGCCTGGATATATGTGGCAAAAAGATCTTATGAAAATGACTATAATACTCGAAAGTATATGAAAAAAGACTATTTGAAATAGAGGATCCGATTAAGGGATGACATGTGTAATGTGGGGTCAAACACTGCATGTACGCCACTTGTATCTTAGTTTTGTCTTTTTTTACAGAATGCTAATGCTCACAAATTTATTTGCATTTACAATTTTGACGATCATTAATGTCGAGTGAATCCATGGAAGGAAGACGATCATTAATGTCCAGTGAATCCATGGAAGGAAGTGAGGTAACTTCTAAGTGTGAATGTTGCTTGTTTTCAGATTATGTCATGTAATAAAGGAAATAGTCCAAATCTTATTACAACACTTTCTTCATCTGGAAGAACCAATCAAAGTTATGGTAACGATACATCATGTTACAGATGTAGATTATGGTTGCAAGAGAAGCAACATGCAGAGTTTAAACATAATAGAAAACACAGATGAAAAAAGGAAATGAAATAAGGGTGTGAAAACAGAAACCCTAAAAAAGGTTTTACCAGAAGATGATGATCTGGGGAGCCTGCGGTAGCCATGGAAGCCTCCATTATTTCCTCCGAGTTCCATAACACTCTCTCACACACACAAACACAAACACACAGGTAAGAGAGAGAAAAGCAAGGAAGTGAGGATTGAAAGGCAAGTGTCTAGCAAGTGTCCAGATTTATAGAGGAAATAAAAAACAAGAAAAAGGAAAACGGGAAAGAAAGGACACGTGGCAAGAAGGGCGTTGTGAACGAGAGAAAGGCATTCGCCGGTGAGAAATAAGGCTTCACAGTTGGGCGGAGGCTTGACCGGCAGACACATTTATGTTCTTTTCTCTTTCTTCTCTTCTCTCTCATTTATGTACCTTTATCTCTCTCTTATTCCATTGGGCTTTCTTTGGTTAATCATATTAATGATGTTTACTTTTCTGATAATCAGTGGCCAGTTTTTAGAGTTCCAATTCAACGTTGTTTGAATGGATGACTCTGGAAAACTAGGTTCTTATAATATTATTTATTGCTCCATAATCTTTATTATTTCACCATTAACCACCATCATCAACAACTACCATCTACATTTATGTGTAATATTTATTTTTAATGTGACATTAATTATATCTATATTTACGATCACTTACTCACCACTTACTCACCATCTTCAACACTGTACATAATTTTACTGTTAATCTTAAATCATTCTTATGTATAAACTGTCAATATCTCCAACAGTATACTATTCTCTACATCAAAAAAGAATATACCATAATATTTTTTATTAATTAATTTTTTAACATTTAATTTATTATTAATATTTATTATTATTGTTATATAATCTATTTTTTTTATCTTTCTTATTTTAAAAATGTAAAAAAATTGTATATGTTTAAATCTGAGTTAATATAATATTTTAGCTAATTTCTTATTTTTTATTAATTAAATCATAGAAAATAGTTTAAATAAAATAAAAATAATTTAAAATAAAAATATGAGTCACTAATCAATAATATTGCAATAATAAAATATATATTAGATATCTGGTAGAAGATCTCGTTCATCTCCAAAAAGTGTATCTAATAACGATATGAATAATTTTTATAATATATGTAACTAATTTTATAATATTAAAATATATGTACAAATATTTTAGTCAAGTCATTTCAAATATATATTCATCCTCTGATTAAAATATATTCTCATCCTCTGATTAAAATATATTCTCATCCTCAATAATATCTATAAGTTTCAATATCTATTCAATATATATTCTCATCCTCAATAATATCTATAAGTTTCAATATCTATTCAATATAGATATATTCTTAAATCTAGTTCAGATATATTTTCATCCTCAATAATATAAATACTTTCAATATGTATATGTACATATATTCTTGTTAATCTAGTTTAGATATATCCCCATCCTTAATAATTTCCATAATATTCAATATAAATATTTTACAATCCTTAATAATTTCATAATATTCAATATGGATATGTACAAATATTTTTGTTAATCTAGTTAGATATATCCTCATCCATATTCAATATAGATATTTTACAAATATAGGATTCTTGTTGCTTCACGACCATAACATCAATAATATTCAATATAGATATTTTACAAATATAGGATTGTTATTGCTCCACAAATAAAACATCAAAGATCTTGTTCATCTTCAATAAGTCTACCTAATAGTAATAAGGAAATAAATAAAACTTTATAATATATGTACATAATTTTATAATATTCATATATCTATATAAAAATTTAGTCAATTCATTTCACATATATCTTCATCTTCTAATTCATATATATTCTCATCCTCAATAATATGTATAACTTTCAACATGTATTCAATAGAGATACATTCTTAAATCTAGTTCAGATATATTCTCATCCTCAATAATATTTATAACTTTTAATATGCATTCAATATGAATATATTCTTAAATCTACTTAAGATATATCCTCATCCTTAATATATATATATATATATATATCTATAACTTTCAATATGTATTCAATATGCATATAAATGTATGTATAAATATTTTCATAAATCTAGTTTAGATATATCTCCATCTTTAACAATTTTTATAATATTTAATATAGATATTGTACAAATATATTAGTAAATTTAGTTTAAATATATCTCAGCCTTAATAATATGAATATCACCGATAAAGTTGTATTTTTTAATTTATCAATATTTTTTTGTTTCATTATTTTTATTCAATTTTTATATCAAAAGTAGTTTAATGCTAGTTCAGATATATCTCAACCTTAATAATATCAATATCACTAAATTTAAGAATAAGCTTGTATTTTTTAATTTATCAATATTTTTTATTTTATTATTTATATCAAAAGTAGTTTAATGTTATTAGGAAAATCATTGTATTTTTTAATTTATAAATAATTTTTTGTTTCATTAATGATATATGCAATTTTTATATCAAAAGTAGTTTCATGTTTAGATATTATATATATATATATTATTAATATGTATTATTTGTATTGTATTTTAAAGTTTATGGTAAAAATCAAAATGATTTTAGTAACACTTAATATAAAAATAAGGAAAGAGAATGAATAAAAAGTAAAAATAATGAAAAAGAACAACTTGCGTAAAAATGATGGTTGAGATAAGTTAGCACAAAATTATTTTGAATCATTGTTGGAGATGAAAAACACGGATTATTGTTGGAGATGGAAAACACAATTTTTTGTTCACTGTTAGAGATGGGAAACGACATACAACAACGCGTTATCACGCAATTTGATAGCATGTTTTCGTGTTTTCCATCTCCGACAATGATCAAAAATTCTGCACTAACTTATTCCATTTCTATCAAAAATTATGTGCTAACTTATCTCAATCGTCAGCATGTATTTTCCATCTCCAACAATGATCGAGCATGTGTTTTCATCTCCAACAATGATCCAAAATTTTGCGCTAACTTATCTCAACGGTCAGTTTATTTTGCGCTAACTTATCTCAACCGTCTAACTTATCTCAACCGTCAATTTTTTGCGCTAACTTATCTCAACCGTCAGTTCTGCTAACTAGCTAACTAATAGTTAGCTCTTAATTTATTTGTAACAAACATAATGGCTATCACTTCTTTTAATTTGTAAATGGTGATCTATAGTTACAAAACCCTATTTTTCACTAATTATATGAATAATTAGTATGTTGTTGGATATTGTTCACTAATTATATGAATAATTAGCCTGCAATATTCGACCCTGCACTTACTGACCATGGATTTTTTTCAATTCGATTAGTAAATTGTTAATTATATGAATAATTAACCTCCAATATTGTTCGTACTAACCATGGATTTTTTCAATTCGATTAGTAAATTGGGTTAGATAATTAAATTACTCAAATTTGGTCCAAATTTGAATGATGACTATTTTTTCATAAAAACTTGTGTGAGACGGTCTGACGTAGTGTTTTCGTGAGACGAATCTTTTCAACTCATGAATCAAATCATTTCCACTAATTTAGATGTGAATTGTGAAATGTGTGTTGTAGATTGACCTCATGGAATATGATCTGTGAGAGATCTTACACAAGACTTACCCAGTTATTTGTGGGATGAGGACCAAATGTGAACTTGCTGGACTAATTTTTTTAAAAAGTTGATCACGAAATTAATTGTGGATAACACCTAAATTTTCGGGAGTTTAAATATTTAACATTCATGATCGGAATATGAAACACACATACATTGCTGTGATTTTATAATGTGTCGAGTACTAATTTCATTTTTGTCATAATTTGAATGACTAGTTAACGGCCACAATATATATTCTCAGTACTATGTACTCAACAATTACATTATATTTTATGCACGTAATTCATATTTATTTAACAATTTATATCATAAAAGATTAAGTTTTTTAGCCATTAATCTGCGAAAACTAAGTAGTCAATGTATATGCTATAATTAATTAAGAAATCGTCCCATACCACAAATTATTGTTTTTTCATTGGGGTCTAATATATTATATTCAAAAGAGGTCAACAATTGTAAGATGACAAAAACTTATATACCCTGGGCATATAGAGACACGGATCTAGGTGTTATATACATGTTCTTCAGGTGTTATATATATACTCTATGAGTAAGTCTCTTGTGAATCATCCATGCACCCGGGTCGGATCCGGGTCAGGGAGACCGCACCCTCTTTTTTTTTTTTCGCTCATGATTTTTGAAAAAAATCACATACCAATAGTATATGTTAGACATACCTTTACGTTATGTTAGACATACCTTTAAGCTATGTTAAACATACCAGTTCTGCCCAGATTTCATGCCTTGTCTTTTTTTGGCTTGATTTTTGAATTTTGGCACATACCACTACGTTATGTTAGACATACCTTTACGTTGTGTTAGACATACTTTTATGTATACTTAAACATACCTTTGTATATGTTAGACATACCTTTATATATAGTTAAGCATACCTTTATACATGTTAGACATACATTTGTATATAGTTAGACCTACCTACACATGGTTGGTCTAACTATACACAAAGGTTGGTTTAACTATACACAAAGGTTGGTCTATTTGAGCGAATTTTGGATGAGCTTCAGGACATGTCTTCAGCGCGTGGGAGCGCGTGCATGCGCGTTTTGGGCTCGTGAACGGGTCGGGTCAGGTGCATGGATCATAAAAGTTTTTGCCATACTCTATAGGTGTTATATTTCTTGGTATTATAAATTTATTCTATAGGTATCATATGTATATAAAAGTATACATGTGATACCTAAAGAGTATATATATATGATTCCTATAGAGTATATATTTAACACCATATGATGATGAATTTAGGGGCACTATGCCCCTGGGGCATACAAGTGTCACTCTTGTAAGATTAACTACGAAGAGATACTTTTCCTTTTTCTAAAAAACTGAAATACTTGATCATAAAAATATCTCTAAAAGAGTAAGATAAACATTAGTCCCCAACAGAATTTCAATTTGGAATTGAATCAAATGTCCAATTAATTTTGTGAGTTTCATTCCCTTATGAATTAATCGAGGTTTAATTCCTCCAAAGAGTAAGGTTATATATGCAATGCCATTATATGTTCGAACCGCAATGGACCAATTTGAATTTCATATAGCATTTTAATTTATTTTTTCATGTATGATAAAATTAATTAATTCCAATAATTGGGAATTAAACATATTAATACGTACCTTTACTTTTCCTATATATTATTAGTAAGATTTTAGCAATACAACATCACACAGTTAATAAAAAATCTAGATCAAATTGATCACATAATTAATAGGAAGCTGCAAATATTATTACAGCATAGAATATGAGATTACCAAACAAAAAGGACCATGAAGAAAGAGTAGATGAGAACAGACATTGGGATAACGGACAAAAGGATGGCCATGGAAACAGGAGGCTCGGGCTGCATGTAGTAAGGAAATATGGCTATCGACAACAGAAACAGCAGAATCATCGTAATCGCTGCACAACCTTTCTGGTCGAACGCCATGGATGATCTAGCTAGAGAGAGAAAGAAGATGTAGAGAGAGAGATGTAGTGAGAGAAGAGGTTATCTGTATAGAGCCCTTTTCTATGTAGATGAAGAAAAATGGATCGATCATAAATATATTAAGGTGGTGCATTTGTACTTATGTGATAGTATTCTAGAAATCTGCATTTATGGGGAGCTTTTCTTTTGTTCTTACCTACACATATTCATACTCATGTGATGTAAGAACCGCCGAAGTCTACTACTATTTTTTTGACCTCATCTCTTCCAATATTTTCAAATTATTTTCTAATAATTCATTTTTCACTTTATCAAAGATTTTATGATATTGCAGTCCTATTTCATCTACTCGTCTGTGAACTGGATTCCCTATTTCTATTTGATCATATTCTATCTCGTATTCTATTACTTTAAAATCATGTCATGTGTAGATTAATGATGTCTATCAAACGTAACATCAAAGTGGAACAATTAACGATCTTGTTTGCTCGTAAGCTACAGAAGATTGTCCTCCTCAATATATGTGATTTGTTTTTTTCAATTATGAAATGCATCTCTGATCAGTCTATTTACATTTTCAATTTATTTAAATTTATGTTTTATACAAAATAATTTATTTTACTTTGATGATGTTGTTTGATTATCAAAGAAAAATCAAAGTTTTCCAGTTTCCTACTTTAGCATGTGTGAATTAATATATTGTTGGAAGTAAAAGTAATAACATTATATCTTTGGTTGTTTGAAAATATTCAAATCGAGTCGTAATTAATCATTTAATAGCAAAATGAAGTTATGAACATGTCCAACTACTGTACTTGGATCTTTAGAAGGTATTCTGAATTAAATTAGTTTTCTTGCAATTAAGAAATCTTTATATATATAAAATTACAAAAAAATTCTCAAATAGTAATGTTAAAATTTTCCCGCCAAAAACACCCCATCAAAATTGGAAATGGTTTTTTTATTAAAATAAATGTTAATAATAATAAAAAATAAATCATGATTGATGATATATATATATATATATATTTAAGGAAGTGATATGATATAATAAAATTACCATATTTGTCAATATGGTAAGTCAACTTTAATTATCAATTTCTATTCATATATTTATGATGTCATTTAGCAATGTGTGTGTGTGTATATATATATATATATATATGATTTACATCATATAATATCATAATAATCATAATATCATATAAATAATAAAACAATTATTCATTCGATGTTAATATATATTTATATATAATTTAATATGCATGTAAATATATACATAAAATATATTTATTATATAATTCTTATCATTACAAAATAATAAAATATATAAAAGATAACCAAAATATAGATACAATTTTATGTAATTTTGTTGACGTATAAAACATAATTGTTATATAAAGGAGTAGATATATAAAAATTAATTCGCCACTTGATAACCAAATCTAGATAAAACATAAAGTCAACAATTAAATAATTCTAAATATAAAAATTAAAAGATATATTGTAATAATATATCTTATAGAAAGAAATTAAAGAACTCCACTTGATTTGATAATAAATCATATGTAATAATAAAATGAATATCATATTTAATTAATTATGATATTAATATTCTATAACGTGACATTATCTTTATATATATATATATATATATATATATATATATATGAAGAAGAACATTTCCTTAAATAATTTTTCCACCCAAAAGTTGTTTTGATATTTATGGAAAAGATATAATGTTTATCCATTAAATAAAAAAAATCAATTGCCTCATTAATCTTCTATATATAAGGATGAATATTATTACAAATTAGGGAAAAAAAAAAGAAATTATTGCCATTAGATATCCTTCTTCTATTTAATACGTTTCAATTTAATAAAAATGTTAATTTGATATGTTTCAATTTAAAAAAATGTTAAATTATTTTATAAATGCAAACTAAATGATTTTTCATCTAAGCATTCCATATGATTTTATATAAAAATTTCATAATGACTTATACATCAAGTTATTTGACATCGATTACATATAAATATTGGTTTGTTTTAAAATTAATATAATTTGAAATGTCATTTTAAAAATATAATAGATGTTGATGCTATCATTTTCATCCATTAATTAAGATACAAATAATCCCTACTAAATTTCACTATTAAAATTGAATATACAATAATATGAGCAAACAAATAAGATTGTGATATTATCTTGATCTTGATTTTATATGCTATATATATTGAACAGGATTTTCTATTTGAGAGAATGGCCATCATTAGCCATTTTCCTAAAAAAGAGGAACTAAATAACCCTCACTATATATTCGGGCCCTTTATACCCACTTTTTTAAAAAATAGGCAAAAATACCCACTTTTAACCAAAGTCAAAAGTGGCTCTGACACCAATCATCAGCTCCATGAATTTTTTTTTTCTCTTTCCTCCACGTGTACTTACTCCCAAAATCACACGAAAAGTGATTTTCTCTTTCCACTGTATAATTAACACGTGTACTTAATTTTGTAAAATCACACGAAAAGTGTATATATGCTTTTAAATGACACGAAAAGTTGCATGAAAAAGCCGAAATAAAAGCTGAATTTATTTATCACATGTGCACAGTAATGCCAAAATTGTTAATAAATACGTGCTGCACATCGCAAAATTTTATTGTCAAAAAATTTCATCCTTACCTCACATTGTCACAAGTATTGGGAAAAGCTTTTTGGAGATTTTCGTCAAACACGTAACGGTTAGTGTTATATTTTAATCTCTTCCATGCAATATGTGTTATTTTTTGAAGTATAATGTTTTTCGTAAATTATGTGTTGAGGTGATAATTTGAGCAAAAGAAAAAAATAAAAGTTTTCGTGTTACCCTACATGTTGAAATCATAGTCAAGACTAATACAAATTGCAGGACTTTTCGTGTAGTGACAAAGCAAGGGCTACACGAAAACTTTAAAGTTTTCGTGTAGCCCTTGCTTTGTCACTACACGAAAACACCCCATTGCATATGAGGCTACACGAAAACTTTAAAGTTTAAAGTTTTCGTGTAGCCTCATATGCAATGGGGTTTTCGTGTAGCCTCATATTTAATGGGGTTTTCGTGTAGTGACAAAGCAAGGGCTACACGAAAACTTTAAAGTTTTCGTGTAGCCTCACAATGCAATGGGGTTTTCGTGTAACCCATAATTTTTAGGGGTTACACGAAAAGTCTTCCTGTTTTCATGTTAAAATTTTGATTTTTTATTGTTTTCGTTTGGTATGGTTTTCTTCTCCCGAAGAATGTAACCCAATTATTTCAAAATATTATCTATATGCCGTATTTTTCAAAGTTTAACTAGCATATACGTTCAAATGTGAAATGTGTCTAACACATATAGATTAAGAAATAGATAGGATTGTAAACTTTCTTTTTTTAGTATTATGTAAAGAAGGAAGAAGAAATGTCCATGCGTATCTTATATTAAATATTTTGAATATAGGTTGAATTTTTTAATGTTTTGGAACCAGGTTGTATCCATATACTGTTTTCCTGTAGTGGCAAAGATGAGTTTCAGCACTGTTGTAGTATGGTTTGGTGGATACTGGGAAGGCTTAGAGTACAAGAGTGGATCAAGAAAAGTGATTCAAATTCAAAAAATAACATATCAGGAGTTGTTTGAAAAAATTGATGAAGTTGTGCGTGCTCAAGAGTGGTGGGGATATGTCATCCACTCATTAGTTGAGATTAATGGTATGGTTACACGAAAGAAAATTAAGAACGATACAGATCTAGCTGGTGTATTGTCACTGATCGATGACATTCTCGTTGTATTTGTTACACTAAAAAGTGTAAATGTTGGACCATCAACCGGCTCGGTATTCCAAACGGGTGGTCAGAGCCACGCCGGCAATGATCCTTCCTCAATTTCAGGTTTTAATGTTGGATTTGAGTACACCGATCATCAATTTGGTGACTGTTCAAACATTCCAGTTGGGCTACAAAACGACCACGAATTTCATGCTAAATGGAGTTTACCTACTCAAGATGTCTGGGCGCACGGCCCATCTTCATCCACTGGTCGGGTTGATGATAGGTCAGCTTGGGGATTTGACTTTCTTGACTTAAACCAATCACCAATCGATTATGCCGTACGTCAGTACCCACATCCGGAGGAAGAAAATGAAATATGTCAGGAAGAAGTGCCCGAACATGGATACTACAACCCAGGAATTCATGACGGTATGCTATCCCCTGTTTAATCTACTTAAATAGTGTATTATTTTTCATGATACTCAATACATCCAAGTTTTACGGTATGTGAACCCGTAATGTTTGTAGGTACCTGCATCGAACAAAATGAGGCAAATGAGAGCTGTCATGGAGAAACTGATTTCGAGCTAGATGCAGAGGTTGTAGCGCTGTTGGATGAAGAGCAGACTGAGGAGCGTGAGGCGTTTATGACATACATTGGACGGCGTGACCCTGTAAATGAGTCTTCTGTTATTGAACCAGAAAGGCATACTCAAAGCAGTCACAGGGCATCGAGCGTCAGTGCCTTAGAGCGTTGGTGGTTTATCCCTGAGATGGCCCATGGTGCTGTTGATCCAGCCGGTCCTTCTGAGATTTCCACTCATGTGTCTGCCTCACATATGCTCCATAAAGGTTCTTGCTTCAACAGCAAGGTTGAATTGCAAAAGGCAGTTGGCATGTACCATCTTGAAAATCAACTTGCTTACAAAGTGGAGAGATCCGAAAAACACCGGTGGTATGTAAAGTGTGCCGTTAAAACCTGTCCCTTCAAGATGCATGCCTCTGAAAAACATGGGATTTGGAAAATTTCGAAGATTGATCTCCAACATTCGTGTTCGTTGGACCTGACCAGTAATGCCACGCGAAGGCTTCCAGCTAGTCTTATTGGAGAGTGTTTCGTTGATACACTACGAAATGAGAATGCCCAGTTGAATGCTCGCGGCATTATGCAGGAGATGAACGATCGTCATGGTTTACAGGTAAGTTACAAAAAGGCTCTTAGGGCAAAACGGCATGCGATGACTAGGGCTTATGGGGATCCGAAGTTGTCATTTTCGATGCTTCCATCTTATCTAGAGGTCCTGAAGGCTGTAAATCCGGGAACGTACACGTCCTTTAGTACTGATTGTGATGGTAAGTTCAAATTTGCCTTCTTCGCATTGGCAGCTTCTATTCAGGGGTTCCAAAGTTATGCGAGGCCAGTTATAGTCGTAGATGGCTGTCACCTGAAAGGTCAATATAAGGGAATCGGTTTCGTAGCTGTTACCAAGGATGGGAATGATCAGATTTTCCCGTTAGCAACCGGTATAGGTAGTGTCGAGAATGATGAGTCCTGGACTTGGTTCTTAACACAAGTTCGAGAAGCATTTGGATGCCCTGACCACCTATTAATTATCTCCGATCAACATAAAAGCATCACGAATGCCGTGCGAGCCGTATACCCCGATGCCATGCACGGACTATGTTGTTATCATCTGCAGCAAAATCTGGCCAAGTATGGAAAGCATCTGGTTGGGCTGTTCAAGTTGGCCGCATATTGTTATGATCCGACGGACTTCGACAGGTACGACCCCGGTTAACAAGTTTTACGTGAATTGTTATATCATCTTTCCTTCTGACTTTGTCGTTTAATCTTCTGCAGGTATATGGACACTCTCGCATCCTCAAACATTGCAGGAGCTATCGATGCCTTAAAAAAGGCTGGTCCCGAAAGATGGTCGCGTGTGAAGTGCCCAGTTCGAAGATATAACTTCATGACCTCGAATGCCGCCGAGTCATGGAATTCTAGGTTAATCTGGGGCCGAAAGCTCCCTGTTTGTTCGTTTCTTGAATGTGCTCGACGCGTTATCGAAAAGTGGTTTTATGAAAGAAGATCTGCTGCTGAGGAACGCGAACACAGTCTTACAAAGTCGGTCCATGAACGACTCCAAGATGCAATTAAGGCTGGCCGTGCAATGCAAGTGAGTAAGCTGTCGCGACAGAAGTTCAAGATCACCCATCAAGGTAAGAATTTCATTGTCGATCTCTCCAACAATTCTTGCACTTGCAGGGTTTTCCAACTCGACTTGATACCATGCTCTCACGCTTGTGTTGCAATCAGGTAAAGATCTGTACATAATCTACATGACATAGTAATTGTACATGTTTATTATAAGCCACTTTCTAATCAATGTCTCTATTAAATAGTTACGCGAAGGAGTCAATACCCAACTACGTGCATCAGTTCTATTGGACGACATCATTGGTTGGTATGTGGGAACTTGAGGTGCTTCCCGTGCCCGACCCAGCTGATTGGGTCGTTTCTGAAGAGACGTTGAACACATGTTGTCTGCCTCCCGATAAGCCCAGGCAAGCTGGTCGTCCAAGAGGGAGGCGGATTCCATCCACTGCCGAAATTGTGAGTTCTAGACAACGTCCACCTCCTGCGCAGGAGGCATTCGATCATAGCACACCTGATGTAGTTGGCGAGCAGAGTCGACGAAGAAAGAAAAAATGCTCTGTATGTGGGTCTGAGAGCCACACGAAACGAAAGTGTCCAATTTTCATAGAGAGTCAACGCTTCGTGTACGATGAGTAGGCATCATCCTGTGTTGATTTTTATAATTGGGTGAAAAACATAATACAGTGTGTCCTTTAAAGATAGTGTGTGGAACTATGTAAACAGCACGGTGTTTCAGTATAACACTAGGACTGTATGTAAAATAATCGAGTTATGCAACGATTGAAAAGTGGTAATGTAAAAAATTCAGTGTCTGTTTCAAGTGTACAAAGAATCGGACTACATCAATCATCAAACTCAGGATCAGCTGAGAACTTATAAATGGTGATCGCAACAAGTCGTCTCATGCCCCATATCCCGTGGATGATCTCTGGCCTCGGAAAAATCTCTGTCATAGCACTCTCAACGGCCTTCAACGCGTAGACCCCGCAACTGGTAGGATCCTCTTGTCTGTAGCACACCTCAGGCTTGGCACTGAGACAATAGAACTGGGCTGGCGAGTATGAGTACATCTCGATGGCCTCATGCCAGCCACAGTACTGCAGAAGTCTGGGCAAGATCCGACGGATGGGAATTGTCTGCCTCAAACGCAGGTCGGCCACGTCTTTATCCCATGTGTGCCGTAAGCTGTCGAATAGCACAACTGACTTCTCGTACAGATCAATCTTCGCACCGACCCAGTGACCGTCGAGGTTGAGTACTGTAAAAAGCTGAATGAGCACAAACGGATGTCATGAGCACAAACGGATGTCATATCAATGTGTGAACATCAAAGGAAAAAAAAAAGAATACTTGCCTGATTAATAACCTTCCAGTCCTTGAGAAGCCTCCATCCGGGTATCTGTCCTCGTACAAATGGCACCAGTCGGTCTAGCTCCTGCGGGGTGAACTCCTCTCGGACCTCTTCAACATAGGCATTGAAGCCTGGTGGATCATTTCTATGCTTGGCCACCCAAATTTCCTTGCACGTTTCCTGCAAACGACATACACGTTACAATCTTATAATCAGCTTCTCTGGGTGTGTAAAAAAGTGAATGGAGAACAGAATACAAAAGGTACCCACATTAAAAAAGGCCGAAAGAACTTGGCCCCATTTTTTGACCTCGTACGGACGATCGAGCTCCAACCACCTGGGTGCTGACTGTATGATGCCGAGGTACGCGTCGATTTGTTGTTCAGAACAACCAATTAAGATGTAATTCAGAGTTAGGCTTAAATTCTGTCGAATTGATGTGAAGAAATAATACAACATGAAAGACACTACCATACCAAAATGTCCAACTGTCCATGCGGGTCGATAATTGGGGTGAAAAACTCCGGCCCAACTACAAAGTCCACCCCAACGTTGCGCCTGCATTGTAAAATTATTTGCAATGATTAGAGAGACCAATTTATTATGAAGTGCAATATTAGAATAGCAAAGGAAAAATTGTGATGAAAAACTTACTTATCGGCCATGTCACCGAGCTGGAGCCACGCCTCAAAATCATCCTCGGTCACGTCAACCCGCCGCTTACACTTCAGGTTAGTGAACGGACTCATCAAGTACTGAGATGGCTGACGACGTCGGACATGGCGGATGCCAGCACTAGTGTCACGCATGCCCTCATCGTCTCCCTGTCTGGGCTCATGGGAAGGTGTATGGAAACTCTGGCCAGGATCGACGTACGCCGAATGATGAGATGACGGCTGATCACGATGGGTATCTACGTAGGGCACTATCATAGTGATCGGCTGTGCGTCACAGGCGTCCTCTGAATGGTCGTGACCATGCGTCTCTGGACCCCGGTCATCGTGAAATGAAGGCGCGTCACCATACTGGGATGGCTGATGGTCTGTAGCACGGTGAGACGGCCCATCATCAGGCCAACTCGCCCATGGTCCACCGTGAGAAGGGTCGTACTGATCTCGTGGTCCGTGGCCGAAATAGGTGCGTAGCTGCTCAGCGAAAATGGTCGGCATCTCTGACTCAAGATGATCGAACCTCTGATCTAGATGACCAATCCTCTCATCCAGCTGATCGATCCTACGATCGAACTGCGTAAACCGATCACCCATGAACGTCTGCATCTCTCCAAAACGTCTGTCAATATGCAGGGTGAGCTGACTGAACATGTCATGAAGCGGTCCATGCTGCTCGGGCATCTGTGTGGGGGAAGCCGTCCTCTCACGGGTAGGCTCCGGTCTATGCTGAAACTCTGATCCCGGACTATAAGGAACACTGGGAGTGTAACCCCCCATATCAATGTCCGGATAAGTGGGCTGAGGCATAGATGACGCTGGCTGCTCTGGCTGAGATACCGAGGATGTAGGAATGTCTGCACGCCTTCGACGACTCGGTCTGACACGCACCTGCTCAGCCTCCGCCGGTGCTGCTGGAGGCTCTGGCTCATGCGTCGGACCTGCATCAGAACGCCTGCTCCGACCAGTCCTACGGGCAGTGGACCTACTGGACTCAGCATGCTCAGTGGTCGAGCCATGAGCCTGTCGACGAGATGGGCCAGCCTGTCGGCTAGGCCAAGTAGGCCGTCCAGTGTAAGGGGCAACTGGCTGAACACCGTGTGACAGATCATGGTCTGTCAAACCCCAAAGAGGATGATTAAGCTCCTCAGGGGTCGGCTCAAGTGCCCCAAAACATACAACCTAACATAAAAGATGACACATCAAGTAAAAAAAAAAAATATATATATATATATGTAATTCAGTTAATCAGGATTGTCTGTGTTGAAAATAATTCTCACCTGACCCTCAAGCGAATGTAAAACATCGATGTCAGACCTTTTCGTGGCCCACCTCAGACAGCGAGGAAACTGGTGTCCTGTATCAATGCGACGGCCAGCGAAAGTGCTGGTAACCGGTATAGCCTCGTATGCCCATATCTGTAAAATCATCCCAAATCAGACTAAGACAACAATGTTTTAACACTTACACAATTTAAGATTTAAGATTTACGAACAACCCACGCATACAAAAGCGTTACTCACATACAAAGCAGCGGAGAACCCGTAAAAGTGATACGTGTAAGGCCTAGGGCCAGTCTGCTGTGGGATGCTCTGAGGAAGTTTATCCATGCACCGCATCAGGTTCAGATAACTGAACTTGCCCCAGGGAAACGTCTCCCAAGCATCATCGTGGTCGATCAGAGTCCACACCCAATCCTCCACGTAAGTCTTCAGTAAATCTTTCCCCAGGACGAAACTATACAAGACGAGGATCTTCGCCACTAAAATCGAGTCCCGACGGCTGTCACGAAACTCCCCAGCAATAAATCTGTATAGAAGATCCTGTAGCCTAATGCGAGGACTGCCTCCATGAGCGACTCGAATGTATAGACCAGACGACGGTGGACCGTGAACCCCGGATGGACTGAACTCCGAGTCTCCAAATCGTAGGCCGGTCACAAGAAAGAACTCTCTCCTTCCAAATCGGCATAATCGATCATCTCCGATCATAAAATATCTGTCTCCCGTCCTATCATGTGTCAGCCGAACCTCGCGACTCATCAGGACATGTAGAAATGACCTACATGTCTCTCCTTCGTTCCGCCATAACAAGAAGTGTCCGAAACATGTACGGAGAAAATCCGATACACAATCATCATCCACTTCTCTCAGCTCTGTCCCAATCTCACCCAACACCTTAAACCGCGTATATCCATTTATATACGCGCTCTGGCGCTGACAATTCACTCGAACCCACTCCCACTGTATTAAAAGAAAAATAATATATTTCCCTTTAAATTTTTTGGCATCTATTACAAAGGGTATTTTTACGATCATTTGAAGCCTAAGTATTATTTTCATTTCTATCTACACTAATGTCTTTAATTTATGTGCAACGATACATTACCAAAACAAATATCCCATGTAATTTTTCTAACTCATTTATTTATATAAATCTAAATAGCCAAAAAATGCAGGGTTTTCGTGTAGTGCTCAGAAATCAGGACTTTTCGTGTAGTGCCCAAAATAGGACTTTTCGTGTAGTGCCAAAATAGGACTTTTCGTGTAGTGCCCAAATTTCCAGACTTTCGTAGTGCCAATTCAGATTTCAGACTTTCGTGTAGTGACCAAATTTCCAGACTTTTCGTGTAGTTCAAAATTTTCAGACTTTTCGTGTAGTTCAAAAATTCCAGACTTTTCGTGTAGTTCAAAAATTCCAGACTTTTCGTGTAGTCCAAAAAATTCAAGGGTTTTCGTGTAGTTCAAAAATTCCAGGGTTTTCGTGTAGTGTACAAATAACAAGGTTTTCGTGTAGTGTACAAATTGCAAGGTTTTCGTGTACAAATAGCAGTGTTTTCCTACACTACAAAATCGAAATATCACAAGACAATTCGAATAAAAAACATGACAGAAAATTCAACCAACCAAATCAAATCAACACTTGGAAATCAAATAAATATGCAGGGCTCAAAAATTGGAAATCCAATAAAAACTAGAAAATTCAAATAAATTGTAACATAAAAATCACATAAATTCAAATAAATCAAATAAACTGGCAGAAAATAATTCACAGGGGAAAATCAAATAAATGGCAGAAAAATCACATAAAAATCATATAAACTGGAAAATTCAAATAAAAACTGGAAAATTCACATAGATGGCAGAAAAATCACATACATGGCAGAAAAATCACATACATGGCAGAAATCATTTCTTCTAATTTTAATACATGGCAGAAAAATCAAATAAATACCTGGAAATCCATGACAATCGAACACAAACACTGCTTCTAATACAACCTCCAATCTGAAAATCGAACCCACAGTGTGTCAAATTCAACCTTTGACGATTTTCAACGATTTTACACGAAAAGATGAGAGTCAACTTACACGAAAAGATGAGAGTCAACTTACACGAAAACTTTCACCGGAACAGTGAAGATGCCGACCGCCTGAGAGAGGAAGAAGAGAGAAAATAGAGAGAGAGGGGTGCGCCGGCCGTGAGTGAGAGGGAGAAGAGGGAGAAGAGAGAGAAGAGGGAGAAGTGGGTTTGCCTGCGGCGCTGTTTGAGAGAAGAGAGAGAGAGAATTTTTAAACTGTTGCCCTAATTATAACTACACGAAAACTGTGAGAGGAGAGAGAGAGAATTTTTTTTTTGTTGCTTTTATCAACTACACGAAAACTGTGCAATGAGAGAGAGAGAATTTTTTAATTTTCTTGCCCTAAATTTTCTCAACTACACGAAAAGTGTGTAAATGAGGAGAGAGGCGGCGCAAGTGTGAGAGAAGAGAGAGAGAAAAAAAAAAAAATTTTGCCCTAAATTTTACCAACTACACGAAAAGTGTGTAAATTAGGAGAGAGAAATAATTGGTCAAAATCAATCAACATTGAGTCAAAAGTCAGTCAAAAGTTGCGGCTTCTTTTTTGTCAGATTTGTCATACAGTGTAATTTTTTAATAAGTTGACAAATTTAAAAGTGGGTATAGTTGGGATAAATTTAAGAAATGAGTTATTTTTGGGATAAAATTTTATAGAAGGTCTTATATTTCCCAATTTATAACAAATGGGATACAAATGGTCTCTGTCCCTTTTCTATTTTGTAAATAATAAAATTCAATAAAAATAATATTTAATGTATAACATAATGTAATATAATAAAATGTTTTGATTTTATCAATAAACACATTAATTGTGAATGATGTGATTTGATTTCATGTATAGGAATTAAGTAGAAACTGAACATTCATTTGCAATCATTATAATTGGAAAAAAAATCTATAAATTAGGAAGCAGCTAAATTTATGACATACAAAATGCATTAATTTCATATCTAATGAACAAATTATGCATTATAAATATGAGAGAAAAAACTTAGAATTGACTCACACTTTCTCTTTAATTTCTCAAATTTTGCAATACAAATCTTTTGCTATCATGGTGCTCATGGGATTGTGTTCTTTTTTGGTTTTTATTTTATTTGATTATGATTTTTATTTGATATACATCATATAGTTTGAATGGACAGTTAATAATTTTTTGACTTTATAAATCATTTCTTAACGATTAAAGTTCCTATCGTTATTCATATTTGGAGATGAATATTTTATTTATTGGTATTGCATATGGATTATTATTAATGTAATTTTTTTTTTTACTTTATGTAGGAATTTCGTGAAGAAACCTGAATGAAAACTTACATGGAAAAGTGATAAAGAAGACTATAAATTTACATTACTAGGTAGATTTTTTTTTTTTTGGTTAGAAATAATTGGAAATTAATCATATATTTTGTTTTTATATTTCTTTTATGTTTTTTAGATTTTTATCATAAAAATTTATTTGTTTTAATGATAACATGCTTAAAAGTAGTTAGTTGAATTATTCCTTCTATCTTATATAGAACATAGCTTTCATATTGTGATTTGTTTACGTAAACATTATTCCTTTATCTTGAATAGTGTACTTGAAATGTGATAATTTCTATAGAATTTATATCCATCTTTATATATAAACTAAGTTTAAAATTACAATATCTTATTTTATTACCGTACCTAGAGATTATCTCCAACAATTAAATATTTAAAATATATAATATATAAAATACTTAATTTCATTATATTACATTTGTATATACTTTTTTTTCCAAATCTCAAATAAAAATATTATAATTGTATTTTATAAAAATTTATCCCGTGCATCGCATAGAAAAATAGTGATTATAAACTGTACATAATTTATAGTGCTGTGTAATTATCTGGCTTGAATGGGCCGAAAATCCTAGGACTTCAAAACTCAAAATTTCCTTATATCCAAAATTAAATCCAATTATAGAGTTTCTAGGGCTTTACAATAGTCTTAAATTGAACTAGGCTAAACCCTCTTAAAATATTTATTACTTAGCCCAATACACAGTAGTACATTCAGGCCCACGCTGGTCCATACATCTTAAATTGCCCTTTTATTTTTTTTTCTTTCTACAATTGTGTAAAATTTATATTCTGATGTGAAAAATAATACTTTCTTTATTTTATAATAAGCTCGTTTCGTATTTTTTAATCATAAATTATGAAACATAAAAATTAAATAAATGTATTCGTAATTAATTATAATGAATTTGGAATAAAAAGTCGAAAAAGAGAATGAAATTGACTCTATAAAAACATTATATTAAACCCCAAAATTTAGCTAAGAGAATATTATTAGAGATTTGAGAATAAATTGTATAAATATCTTGAATGATACTTGTTGAGGGGTGGGTTTTCCCAATCAACAAAATAGAGAGATGTACGCAGTAGAAAATATCAAGAGGGTAGAGAGATAATCACTTGGTAGAAGAGAGAATAAAAAATGGATGACTTAGATGAGAAGTTATCATCCTTACAATTTATACTACATTACAAGGGTATGATAGTCATTTACTTCCTATAAACCCTAATTGAATAAAGATTTATGGTCCATTGGGTTCATGCTTTATTAAGTCCAACATATATCCTTTCTTGAACTCTCTCATCTGGCCTCTTCTACGTCTGACGTCTTCCACGTCATCACATCTGACTTTTTCCACGTTATCACGTCTGCCGAGTTCTGCCAGCTATGGCCCTCCACGTCTGCTGAGTTTTGCCATGTCAGTTATGGCCCTCTACGTTTGCCGAGTTTTGCCACGTCCGCTTATAGTTTTCAACTTCTCCAAAGGGATTTCATCAATGACTTTAAACTCCTATCGTCTTCCCACATCAATACTTATATTGAAATAAAATTCAAATCTTAATTATGAGACGGAGATATATATATATATATAACAAGAGGCATATGGTAGAACCATTAATGATGACATCTTTCTATTAGTTTATTATTCGTATTGTTTTAGTGACAATATAATTTCACCATCTCTAAATATTATAATGGAATCTTTTGGAAATTAATTATACCTTTACCTAGCTAAGGGCACACATGATGAAAGATTTCCTGTCATTGTATTATCTTTAATGGTACCCATGGACTTGGACCTTCAAACCATAAAACAATTTTCATGTACTATATAACTAAAGCAATTATCTTATCATTCTACAAACAAAACAAGTATTGCTTTATACTCCATAGTCAATTTAAAGTTTATAAAAATCTTAAATTTCTTTTCCTTTTTCAGCCAATCTAATTTAACTTAATTTTGATAATCTATATAGATTTAGTTATTTATAATATTTTAGTAATTAATCTAAACTTCTTTTGATTTATTTGCGTCAAATCACAATATAGAGAACTTGTGATCTATTATAACCCCTTAAAAGAAGAAAATGGTAAATTATAAAGGTGTAAATCTAAACAACTCCTCAAAATAGCTTATTTGTTGGTCTAATCCATTTTGATATGCAATCTTAAAACTAGTGTGTTAAGTAATCACATTTCATCTGATCAACAACATACATGCGTCACACATAAATTAAAATAATAATAATATTGTGTATATATAACACATTTTATATATAAAATAGATGATGAATATAGATGGAAATAGTTGGGGCAGGCTTGACATTTGACTTATTGACCAAAATCCTAATGCTAGTTTACCAAAGACCGCTGACGTGGAGGGGTCCTAATTTAGGGTTAGTTTTTTGATATTTTTATAAGGAATTCAAGATTAGGCTACCAACCCAAACAGTTCTCTTTCCATTTCCCAACTTGATCCTATTTTCTTAATTATTTCATTTAACCCAGAAAAATCAAATAAAGAAAGAATTGAAGTTGACAAAACCTTATACCGTAGACTAACATTGGATTTGACCAATATACCCCTTAGAGTAAACATCTGAGTCTGAAAGGGCCAGATTAATTCCTACATTGATTACATTTGAAGCATATGAAAGAAAGTTGGGGAGGCAAACATCAATAAAGAGTTTGGTGAAACCCATAAATGTAATTAAAAAATAGTACATGAAAAGGGCATGTAAACCATGCAAGGCCCCTTATATATATATATAACACCCAAACTAAGGTGGTGTTGGTAGCTTCAACCTCGTTTTCCTCTAACCCTCTTTCTCGCTTTGGAACAAAGTTTTATTACAAGATTGCTTTGCTTAACAAGGTCAGAGATTATGAGCTATTCTGTGAAGATGACGATGGTCTTCGTATTCTTCTTCGTCGTCGTTTTGTTTGAGAGCTCTGCAGCCATGGACGTGGCTGAGTTAGCTGCAAGGGACGAGCTGGTGAAGTGGGCTGGTTATGGCGAAGACAAGCTCTCCACTGTAATAATCGGTGGCAAGATTCTCTGCCATGGCGATCGTGCACTAGACAAGACTTCTGTCCATCCATATCCTGTTTCAGGTTCGATTAATTCATTCTAATACTTCTTCTTTTGTTTTTCCATTAATTCATTGATTGCTCGTGATCACGATCAAATTCATTTTCGATCTGCATTCATTGGGCTGGCTTATGATCAATTTGAAAACCATGTTTCTGGTATCGAATCGGGCCGGTGTAGGTTCGATCAGAAATCGGCCACATGATCGGCCCGGAGAATGAAAAAAATCCTGAAATCCTGTGGAGATGGAAAAAAAAAAAAAAAAGGATTCATTAACTGAAAATTTGACAAAACTGGGAAATTTTAATTTTTTTTAAAGGAATAATATTTTGGGATTTTTTTTTAAATATATAGTATTAAATAATAATTGCATAATTTCCATATTCAAAATCAATTTGTCAAGTTTCTCTCGCTATTTTTTTCCCCTCGCAATCTCAATCCGATTCGCAATAAGCTAACTATTTCAATAGAAGACTTATTCATTGCCACAAAAGTTCTTGTATTACTCTTTATGTTATATTTTATTTTTCAACATACAATCAGCATGCACCATATGATGTGTTATAAAATATCATTAAATGACTTGTGACGTGTGTTTAATGTTATGAAATAAAAGATGTAACAGATGAACTGAACTTATTTATTGTAAAATGTCTTTGTAAGTAAGTTTTTGGGTTATAATTTGAAAAGGGTGGAGACAAATCATAAAAGAATGCTAAAATTGAGAGATGAATCTATTGTTGTCATCTGGCGTTTGTACTTTAACTAAGAGTTGGAAAAAGAATTTTAATTTGGTGGTATCATAAATACCAAGCACCCCAAAAATCTCGTGGATTTGGTGATTAGATCCACTTAGGCTACCTCTTTTATTCTTATAATCTTGTGCTTGCATCATTTTCCACTTTTACAAATAATCTATATATATATATATTGCCAATTATCTGAAAATTCATATGTCAATTAAGTAACGTGTATAAGATCATCTCAATAGCAATAATTAAGTTGTCTTTAATGATGATCATGTGCTTGAGATAAGTGATGTTTTAATAACCAAGAGTCCTATAAGTTCATTCGGGATAAAATCACATTTGGTCCCATAACTATAGTCATTTTCATAATTGGTCCCACAACTATTTACTTTTTTAATTTAGTCCTGTAACTTGAATAATTGCTCGATTTTGGTCCCAATGTCCCTGAAAATTTCAAATTTGATCGGAAAATTGTCACGTGACATTTATTTTGGAGGTTTCCGGTAAAAAATAATTACGCATTTAATAATGATGATATTTTTTTAGAATTTGTTTTAATGTTTGGACCAATTCAATAATCATCACATCTCATGTCATGTCATTATTTTTCATCGGAAACCCCCAAATTGGATATCATATGACTATTTTTTGGCCAAATTTGAAAATTTTGATGATATTGGGATCAAAATAGAGCAATTATTTAAATTATGGGACCAAATTAAAAAAATAAATAGCTGTGGGACTAATTGTAAAAAAGACAATAGTTATGGGACCAAATGTGATTTTATCCCAGTTCATTCAACTGCATTGATAACATTATTGTCAACAACAACAAAAATTGTTTGGAACAAAATTTCATAGAAATATGGTGGAAATTGAAATTTATTATTATGGGGTTTGTATTCTATTGGAACATACATATCATTTGATATACATTCTATCTGAAAGAGGAGTTTACAATTGAATGCATGACTCAAATTGGAAGATTAGTTTATTTATCTCTGCTTAATTAAAAAAGTAGCAAACGTGCAATAAAAGCAGTGTTCTTTCACCCTTTCTTTTTTCATATTTTTATGCTTTCTTTTTAATGGCTCAATATTTCTTTTTTTTTTTGTGTGTTTATTCATTCTATTTAATCTAAAAGACGTTGATGTGGCATTTAATGAGTTGAGGTTGCCATTCCCATGATTTGTTAATTAACTTAAAAGTATGCATATGAATGGAGTAGAAAACTGCCAAACATAGCTAGGAAAATGATCAGAAATTCACATTTAATTAATTAAGATCGAACGAATAGTACCCCTATTGCTGCCAACGTTGACTTATTAAAAAAGATAACAATGCATCAAATTAAACCACAGGCCAAATAATAAGAAACCCCAAAAAAATTCAAAACAGAATCACAATCCATTTCATATTGATCATGTATACAATAAAGAAGATAGATAGACATAATAAATGTTATTACAACACAGGTGCAACAGTGGATGTCTTATGTGGAGCAGATGGGAAGAGTGAGGCAAAAGGCAGCACGGATAGTTCTGGAAACTTCCAAATAGAACTTCCTTCACACCTCCATGCAATTCCAAACCTGGAAAATGTATGTTGTGTTAACGTTGTCCATCTTCCAGAAACTTCTGCTTGTCGACAAGGCAAACATAAAGGGATCAAACTGAGTTCAATCGGTGAAGGCATTCGTAGCTACACCGCCCACAACCTACATTTGATGCCACGTAAGCACACTTGAACAACAACAACAAAGAATATATATATTGATGAGTGGGAGTTGATTGCAGCTTCTATGATGGCGCTTAGTCACACTGTGTTGCAATATTGATCATGTAAATTTTATTTAGTTGAAAAAACAAAAAAAAAAAGAAGAAGAAATTTATAGTGTAACGTATAGGTTGTTATTGTTTGATTGTGGACAAATGGAGCTTCTATCCACAATATAAATGATACTATACATATTTTTGAAAATATTGAATGTAAGTAAGTAATGACTTCAAGTAAAGAAGAAATTAACTTTATCTTATTTATTTATAGGGTTAAATACGTGAAACCCCCTTATATTTACGAAATGTTGCGCTGGACCCCCGTGATAAGGAAATTACATGAGGAACACGTGGAAGTTCATAAACTCGGCACACGTCCCACTTAATTTAACAAGAGTTAACGCCGTTAAATTTTGACACCGTAATTCCCGTTATATCCCTGATAACATTGGGCTAACCGTTTCTTCTCTCCTATTCATTCACGATCGCCACCAACGTGGCCGGCGACGAACCCATTGCCGCCGTCGCCGTTCCGTCGCCACCGCCACCGCCACCATCCTCTTTTCTCTCTCCCCCTCTTCTCTCTCCTCCCTCTCTTCCTCTCTTTTCTTTCACTGGTTCGATCGGCTTCGACAAGAGGGCCGTCGCCGCCGTGCTGCTTCGGATCTGGTTGCACCGCCGCCCCGCTGGTCTTGCTTCAGACTCGTCTTCCTCCTTCTCCACTGCCTGCTTCATCGGCTTCGGATCTGTGTTTGCCTGCTTCGGATCTGATTTGTGTTTGTTGTTGATTTCTGGAAATAGATCTGCCAATGGATCTGCTTCTTCGGATCTATAGATTCAACAAGGAAACTTTCCTACTTCCACCTCCTCACCTCTTTCCATCCCATCTCTCCCTCTCTTAAATTCAGATTGGATACATTCAGATCCATTAGGTGCAGAGAGAGATAGGCGATGGCCAGGATTATGTGTCTGTTAATGGCAATCTCGGCCCTATTGACAAGGGGATTGCGTAACTGCTAATGCTGCTTGCTCTGGAGCTCACATATCTCATCCATTATTTTTGGAGAGAGAAAATTATGCCTATTTTCTTCTTCTACTTTCCTTTACCAGAATTATTCTTTGTTGATGACAATAATGTCATTTAATTTCTGCTCCTGATTCCAGAATTCCAAAAAAAATATAAAAAAATCCTTCTCCAGCCTCAAATCCACCTTCTCTTCCGACGCTGCTTCTCTCCCGCCGCCGTGCACCCGCCGTGACTCGCCACTCGGTTTTTGTTTCCGTCGCTGTAGCGTTGCTTCCACTCGGTTGATGAAGAAGATGATGCAAATATGTCATTATTAAAATTATAACAAATTTTAAAATTCTTCTTTTCTTCAATTATTACAATTTTTTTTTATCATTTTTCTCAATTATTAAAATTAAAATAAATAATTGTATTTGGATGATTAAAATTTCATGGGGTTTTAATGCAATCACAATAATTCAAAATATACAAATATATATATATATATATAATGTAAATGAGGTTAATTTTGTCTTTTCACAGTCAAATAATGATTATAAATCAAGAAAATTCACACTTTAGGCGCGTGCAATACACTCTCGTGAAGTCTAACGATTTTGGGGGTTTCGCGTCGAGTTTATGAACTTCCACGTGTTCCCCATACAATTTCCTTATCATAGGGGGGTTCGGAGTAATATTTCATAAACATAAGGGGAATATTTTATAAACATAAGGGAGTTTCACGCATTTAAAGGGGCCGTGTATTCAAATCCTTTGCTTCCTCGTATCGGAATATTCTAGAATTTCAAATTGTCCCTTTGAAATCCCCATATTTATTTAAGAAGAGTTGAATATAATCATATCACATATAATTTGATGGATGTCTTTGGTTTTATTTAAAAGGCTACGGAGTAATGGGCCTGCAGTGCCAGTAATGGACAGTTTTTAAGACCCATATTGAATTTAGAGGGCCCAATTATTTGGCAAATTAATTATTATAATGATCCACCTTGAAAATGAGAGATCATACATGGTTTCTCAGAAAAGCAGGGTTATTATATATGTGAGGCCTGAATTTACAGTATTGAAGTAAGAAAGACATTTAATTGTTTAAAAAAACTACTTATTAGAAGTAAAAAAAGAAGACATTTATTGTTTAAAAAAACTACTTGTTAGAACTAAATAAAATAAAGCCCAGCTGCTCAATTCAACGGGTTACATATAAATTGCAATTCTTTTGGTATCCATCTTTATGAAGACGTAGATTGTGATGATCAGAGTTTGAATTTAAATCACATAAGTCTTGTAATCCTTATTAATTCTCCCCTTTCACTCCTTCTACCTCATTAAAAAAAGAAGGAAAAAGAACGTAAATATGACTATTATTATGTAATTTATGTGTACTTTTATCCTTAAGCGGTTAAAAAGATTCCCCACTCATCATAAACAGAGTTCTTGCACTCTTATATACAATTTAGTAGTTTAAACTCAAATTCATTGGAGAAAGAGATACTATGATATGTGATCATGATCTATCAGCCAGATAAAATAAAAGCGTAAATATGAATGATGAAAAAGCGTGGGCAATGAGAGAAGCAACTTTAGGCCCCCACTCCATAATTTGTTCTAAATTTCCCCTCTTTTCTCTCTTAATTTATCATACCTTTTCTCCAACCTTTTTTTATATCAGATTCATGAATGACAATGACATTTAACCACCCTATCAACATCATCTTTCTCATCCTCTATATCATTATTCATTACCTCCATTTTCTTCATTTCCTATTTATTGGGTCTAAATTTAATTAATTACATGATTTTTCTCGACTTATATTAAATCCACTTACCATTAAAACATCTTTTAAACCTCAATTATGTTTAGAGAAAATGGAGTTATTGTTTAGAAAATGGATGGGTAGGTATGACTAAGAGGCTTGTGCATTAGTTTTTTTTTTTTACCTCAGTCAAATAAGCATTGCATTTTATATTTGACATTAATATATACATTAATGCATGCCAATTACCAATACATTAATAATACTGTAATATTTCAAGTAAATCAGTACTAGTAATGATAAAGAAAGGAGCATAAATGCAGTCAGATGTAGATATAGGTTATAAAATAGCTAGGTTTGGAATCCTATATATATATATATATATATATATAGTTGAATTAGACACACTAAATTTAGCTTCTATAATTAATGTGCTTTTATTATATTAGTAAGATTTAACTCAAACGTCTTTTTGTTGATTGCAGACTTTCTGACTTTTAATTTAAATACCAATAGGCATTTATCTGTTTAAATTGTTTGTGCATATCCTTATAAACAATTCATTAATGATTTGATTAAAGTTCAGTTGTTGGAAATGTTGTCTTGTGAATACTAACATAATCAAGTGTAGCATATTATAATGAAACAAGACTGTAATATATTTAATTTCTTCTTCGTTTAAATGGTTATACTTTCTCAAATTGTAGCATGCATGCATTGCCTGGTTATAATCAACTGCCTAACATAGTTTGTTTATATGTCAATAAATTTATAATGTTTCAATAAAATTGAGGTAGATCTTGAACTTTTGTGTTTAATTCAAACTCAATTAATGTGATGTGGACAAATGAGATTTTGTGTGGTTGCTACCTATATTAGAAATACAATGTAAGCGAGGACCATCTCAACCAAGCCCTATCAAATTATGTTGTACCTTTTGTCAAGATTTTATAATGCCTAACTAAAAAGTAATATAATATTTTATACCAAAATTCTATCACTCACCACAAAATTAAGCTATATATGGAAAGTACTCATAACTCACAAGCCTTGCCCAAATAACAAAGTAATTGAAGCCTTTCCTACTCATCATTTTCTTAAGACAACAAATAGATACTTAATAAATTGTTTTCATGTCTATAATAATAATTTGCAAATTTGTAGCTTTATTTTTTCCCTTAATCACCTTTTTCCATGGATGGATGTTGGAGTGCTTTTCTACCAAAAATGTAATAATATTTGTGAGATATTTTCAGAAAGTCTATAATTTGAAATTTATATTTTCATGTGAAAAGGTTTCCCTAAGGCATTATGTAGCAAGCTCATGAAATTTAGTTTACTCAATAATCAATAAGGCCTTTCACTTTTTATTTCTTCAAATTAATTAAAAAATAATGATATCATGAAAAATAAAAAAGAAAAGAAAAAAAAAGAAGGAATGGGGGGTGGGTGGGACCCAGAGCAGATTAAACCCAGAGATGGAATGATAGATAGTTCCAAACTCACAGGACAGGATTGTGTATTACCCTTCCACTTTACTTTTCCCCATTTTCAATTTCACTAGTAACTATCTGATGCTCTTCTTAATCTGATTCTTCTTCTTTATCAATCCAATTACGCCTCACCAATCCTCTTCCCTGCTTTCTGTCTGTTTTTTGATTCTACGTTTTTCCGGCGAGGATGCACTCGCTGCATTGAAGAAGAATCTGTGACCACAGATTCTGGCTTTTGTTTGGTTGCATACGAATGGGGAATGCGAATGGAAGGGAGGAAGGTGCCAGCGACGCCCAATTGGGGGCTGAGGACCCTGCTCCCACGCAGGTTAGCATGGCCGATCAAGATGCTGCCCACGTTTCTGATTATATGCCTGGCCACTCCCCCCCTTCCAGTCCTAGGGCTTCTCAGTCTCCTTTGATGTTCCGACCTCAGGTTTCTTCTCTTGATTTCTTCTTTTATTTCTTTTACATATATATATATATATATTTTGCGCTAAAGATTTCTTCTTTTGCTATTGCGGTGTTTGAAGAATAGATTTCTCCTTTGGATTGAGTGAAATTTATGGTATCAGACTCTGCTATCATTTGGATTACTGTGTCGTATGTGATATATGCATGGGCAACTGTAGCATTGCAGCGATAATTAGATTAGATCCATGGATTTTGATGGTCGGTTCATACATGATTATAAATTGCTTTGTTTCTATGATTTAGCGTGCTGCAGTTAGTTTTGGTAGAACCTTTTTCTTCAGGTTTTTTTATGTTTTACATGTCTACTGAATTTTGTGCCAAGTAGTTGCTCTGTTAAAGGATTTTTTTGAAGCTATAGATGACTTATTCACGATAGTAATTATGTAGAGACCAAGAATGGGTTGGATCTTCTGGATCGACTTTTTGTTGATCTTTCTTCTTAAATCTTAGCTAAATAATCTGATGATATTTGAATAGATTGCTTCGGTGACACAAATTGGAATCCACTAAATGTGGCATTGTGGACTCAACTCAGTGTTTCATCTCCAAACTTTCTTTTATTAGGTGTCTGCTTTTATTTTAGGTTTTTATTATGGATTGGTAATCTCAACCAAGAAACTTGCTAGGAGAACATCATTTGTTTGCATTATCATTTCTGTGGTGTGGCAATCCCTTAAGTGATTCTCTCCTCTAGAAAGCTTTCACAGCAGACTAAGTGAAATTCCGTTCTTTGTTTTCAATTCAGATGCCAGTGGTTCCTTTACAAAGACCTGATGAGTTGAGCATCCCTAGCCCTTCTTGGATGCAGAGTGTCTCAACTGATGAAGACACATGTAATGAACAATGTATTCCGACTATGATCACATGGAGTTATGATGGCAAGGAAGTTTCTGTAGAGGGTCATGGGATGGCTGGAAATCAAGGTTATTGCTTGTTTCTTGGATTTTAAAACCCATGCGTTTATTAAGTGTGAAAGATTATGACATACTAGTTCATCTTCCACAGAAAGCCCTTGCAGAGAGAAGGGAAAGACTTCACCATCATGAAGGTTCTTCCTTCAGGAGTTTATCAGTACAGGTTTCTTGTAGATGGACAGTGGAGGCATTCCCCTGATCAACCATGGGACCAGGACGATTCAGGGCGTACTTACAACATTTTAGACTTGCAGGTACTGTTTGTTTTCTCCTTCATTACATTTTCTCATATGCCAGTGTTAGAGCTTTTCCTGCTTCTGCATGTCCATCAGTGTGTTCTGAAAAATAAGGACAATTTACTAAAAAGATTTTAACTCATGATGACATTGATTCTATTTGGGAGCAAGAGAAATGTAATGCTTGTCTTGAAACCCATTTCAAATAGAGTTTTGGACATGGAAGTCCATTTGTGAAAATAGAGTTTGGTAGTTATTTCTACATAAACTCTTTGAACAAGTAATGGTTCAATTTGTAAAACTGCAAATTTGTAGCTTCCCGTTTTATTTTTTCTTGCAGCGATTACACATTAAAATGTTCTCCTACCAAACACCCGAAAAAATTAAGCTATTTTTAGAAGGTTCTTGCTTACAAAGTCCTTTAAAAATGAACTCCATAATTCCATTCCTGGAGTGCTCCCAGTCTTCTCGCTGCTAAGTCTGCTATTTTCTGATGCTTGTTACTTTTTCCTTTTCTATTTTGCTTTCAGAGAAAATATTCTTATTTCTTATTTGCACAAAAACATGTGAGGGTTGACTTCAGAGCTTGATGTTAGAAAATGTACAGGCATATGCATGAACACTCTAAAATAACTCGGGGAAATTTCCAAATCATATAGGCAGGACAAGCAACTATTTGTTGTAATCACATCATGTTATTTTTCCCTTGCACGGATATATTAGTTACTATCTTATCGCTTATATATATTTATTTATGTACTTTTTTTACATGCTTAATGGTTATTGACTGCTCATATTATAGGTTTGAAACACAAAAGTATATGTGTGTTCTTACTTTAATGTATATCCTTTGTGGTGTGCTGTGCTCTTTGTAATGTATGATAACAGTAGGTTTAGTTAATAGTGTCAAGTGTTATCCTTTTGGTTTATTGACCAGAGATGTATGTGGTTTTTTTTGTGCTTTTTCATTGACCTGTTAATGCACCTACTGGTGGTTTAGCAGCTACAATTTATCCCTTCACTTAATCAGTCATGAATGCTGTTTAAAGTTAGCAGTACCTAAACGTCTACTCTATCTCTAAGGGTTTGTAGTGGATACGAGTGAAAGTTACAAGATGCTTAAATGAAGTATAGTTGAAAAAAAATGGATATATGCTGATTGTAATGAGCGTTGTGGATATTAGGATGACTAGCCAGAGCTGCCAACCAACGGGTTCTTTGTGAATATATAGAGCTGATATATTCCTCACTTGTGTAAGAGTCACGAAAACCAAATTGCTTGCTGGTGGTCAATATAAAAAAGCAAGATAATATATGTTGAGAGTGAGGAAAACTCAGCTTATTGTGTAGCTTTGATTTCCGTTTTTATTGGACCTCAAACATCATGCCCAAATACATTGGATTTGTTGAGTGTTTTGGGAGAATGTTATTAAAATTTTATTGATAAAATTGATGAGTAAGTAGGAAAATGTATTGAGAATTTTTTTATGTTTGCTTATTTAAGAGAAGGGGTGGAAAATGAAACCAAATGTAGCTCAGAGATTTTGCAAATAAAAAAATGTTTCACAGTTTTACATATACCCTTAGTGTCTAATCTACGATTCATTGGCATATTTTGTTTCCAGTTTCCTGTTGATTCCTAAGTTGTATAAAAATCACTGCCCACGCATAGGGTTAATATATAATGATCCATGGTTGCAGCTCGTGTTAACATGGTGATATTTCTGCATTTTACTTTTCAGTCACTAGGTGGCCAAATTATTAATAGCATGAGAAACTAGTTATATAATCCTTTGTTTTTTCACTGTCCTATTTCCACATTGCAGCAGTACCTAGTCCCACCTGTCACTCTAGTGCCTCACCATGATTATGTAAAAGAAAATAAATCAAGTACTGTTATTGCTTCTTTATTACCATGTCTCTGGAGTAAATAATGATTGGTGATAAATGTTTTTTCACATGGTTGCCATTTCATTGGATCATCGTACTTGCAATGAATGAGAATAGAGAGCACTTTATTATTTCAAGCACAAGTAAATGATTGATCATGACTGCAAAGTATGGATTGTCATTACAGTTTATTCCTTTTAAGGAACCTTCAAACACATGGACAAGGATCAATGGTGGATTCAATCTACAGATACTTAATAACACAACATTGTTTTGTATCTCGTGTTTGCAGGATTATGTTCCTGAAGATATTGATAGCATTTCTGGTTTTGAACCTCCTCAATCCCCAGACTCGAGCTACAACAACGCACAACTTGGTCAAGAGGACTTTGCAAAGGAACCACCAATGGTTCCTCCACATTTAAATTTGACATTGCTTAATGCCCCATCGCCTCAGCTGGAGATTCCGCCACCTTATTCAAGGCCGCAGCACGTGGTGCTGAACCATCTCTACATGCATAGAGATAGGACTCGCCCAGCGGTCGTAGCACTTGGTTCTACCAATCGGTTTCTTTCAAAATATGTGACGGTGGTTCTCTACAAGTCGATACAGAGGTAAAAATCTGCATAAGAAGATTAGTCTTGATTTCTTGATGTAATTGATAAAATCAAAGTAACAGAGGCCATAAATTGCTTTTGTTGGATTCAGAAATAGCAATACGAGGAACATTTAGAAGTCCATTTTCATGTGCAATTAAATCACTTATTTGGTTCCTTGCTGCTCTGCTTTTTCTATACCTCCTCCTTAGCTTGATATCATGTGTTGTTCCCACTATGTAATTGTTTTGTTATTTATTTGATATCTTTACATAATTAAATTCTTTCAGAACGTAGCTTCAGTAACAATCTTACCTGAATTCTGACTGACTTTATTATTCTTTACTCTCTACAATTATTTGTACGTATGTAGTATTTTCTACTGTTCATAAGTGAAAATTAATTAATATAATAATATGGGTGAGAGAGGCTAAAATCTGTTCCAAGAATTTGCTCAAACAAGTCTAATGATGTAATTTTATAAAACGATGAAGAGTGAAATCACAGAAAGGTGTTTTATTTTAAATTTTTTGATCTACTTTTGAAATTTATAATGAAATGTTGCTTTATGTCATATGCATACACCATATTATGAGTAAATAATAACACCCTATTTATAGCTCTGCTGCAGAATGCACAATACAGAGAAAAAAAAAGAAGGGAAATCTGATCTTTGGAAAGGAAAACACTAAGTTAGAAAGAAAAGAGAATAATATATCCAAGATCTTAGGCAATCTTGGTCTTGGTCTTGGTCTTGGTCTAGGTCCCCATCTATTGTATTCCACCATAAGAGGAGCAGACAAAATTGGTCCATCCACCTTTAAACATTCCGAATTTATGCTGTAAGACAACAATCTAAGATGCCAAACTGTGATACACTGTTTCAGCCAGCCATTGTGAATATTGTAAAAGTTACAGGTGTCATGTTGAAGCAATCTACCAATTACGTTGTAAAAAACACAAAGGCCAAAGCTATCTGGTTTACTCAAAATTGTAGCAAGTTTTTGTTTCACCAGCTTTAGCATCTCCATTTCCCTTTTTTTATTTTCAATCACAAGTACATTATCTTGTTCAGCTGAAAACAGGACAACCTTTGACAACAATCCCGGGTGCTGTTGGGCACGAAGCCAACGGACAGTGGTCTGGCTCTGAGCCCCACCATTTCACGTTCTTCCCCTCGTTTTGCAGAGCAAAAAACAGCAAAACACCCATGAAAGCTGTCCCCGCATCCAGTGCAGCCGATAGGACATAGTTGTATCTTTGCCACCATGTTTTTCGATACTTGAACACAAAGTAATTGAAGATGGTTCCAGTGATGATCCAGCTGGCTATGTTAGTCGGGGTGGCCGGGGGCATTCCAGCGAAGCCGTAAGAGATAACTGGAATGTTAATCAATGGGATCCATTTCTTCTCTGGGTAGATTTTGCTGAGTACCCAAACTGGAACTGGCAAGACTGCTCCAATGAGGAATAACCAAACCAGGTTGCGATACAATCCCCCAGGCCCGAACAGCCTCTGAGGCCCGATTAGACCCCAAATGACTGATGCATCGAAGGTGACTCTGAACTTGGGACAAGTCCATGGGCTCTCTGGATGCAATGCGTCAATATCACAGATGTTCTCAATGTTTTCCAACATCCACCATGACACTCCGAGGTTGACCGTGCCAGCAACGAGTGTTCCCACGAGCTGCAGAGGCGAAAACGTGGAAATGAGAGGAGTTTCACTATGAGATGATAATGAATTCATTCATCTAATGATATAGATAGAACCTGAGCTGTGAACATGGCTCGTGGTGGGATTTTCATGTAGTGTCCAAGTTTGAGATCAGCTAGGAAGGAAAGAGCATGGATGGTACTGATTCGCCCGTATATCTTGAATAGTAGATTTGCAATCGGTTTCCCTGGAAGGATATACCCAATAATGAACTGAGCAATGATGTCATATCCAGGTTGCTGCATATATAAAAAAGTCATACAAGTTAATGAAGGTTTATAAGCTATGATGCAATGTCTAAACTGAGAAAGGCTGAAATTACCTGGTTGGTGGTTGCTTGAATGACTCCGATAGGGAGTGTAACGATCCAGGCTAAAGCAAATGCAAAGAGCAAAGCCCACCATGGAATCTGCACGTCTTCTTTCCAAACAAACGACATAACCAGGGATAAGATGATGCTTCCTAGTAGCAAAATGAGGAACCACCATTGAGGCACTTGCTTGTAAGTTTTCATCAGCTTGGCATGTATGTCTACTTTCATGTTCTTCACAGCAGACTTACTTTGCTTCCAAATATCACTGGCTAACAGAAATCACGTGAATTCTCCAATTATGCAATTGAAATCGATATAATTGACACATCAAACACATATGCATAAAATCTTTCAGAGGAGCCAACCTGCCATGAAAGAGTGCAACATGAGTGAGAGTAGCTGTGAATCTAGCGAATCCTGATCCGATGGACAGGGCAAAGAGAGGGCTAAGGTAGAGCTTGCTATAGCTTTCATAGGCCGAGATATTCAGATCAAATTGGGGGGTCAGAATTTTAGTAGTATCGTATTTTTGGCCACTGGAAGTGAACAGCTGGTTTGAAAATATGGGGAATCTACGAGCATCAAAAGTATTGAACTTCCAGTAACATACAGGGACTATGATGTATATAAACATGACTGAATCCAATCATGACATTGAGAATGGAAGAAAAGGGTGTGACCAATGGGCTGCCATGATAGGCTGAAATGCCAGCCCAATCAAGGGTGAAGGCGCCCACACCGAGTCCATGGTATCCCGAACCGATTTGCTGGGCCGTGATGCTGTGAGGCCACACCCAACATACCCAAGAGAAGAATGTCAATATTTGAAATAGGTAACCAGGGAATAAGTAGTAGATAAAACTTGCTGTCATGCAAATCAGGAAGAATTTCATCCTTGTCATCCCCCTTGTCTTCGATTCCCTTTCATGAAGTGCCCTGAAATGCAATAACCAAGTTTGCCTTAAGAAACATGGAGAAAAAGGAACACATATATATTCCCCACACAATCATTCATGGATTACTCTCCAAAGTGGACTGACTTTTGGATACAGTTGCATAAGCTTTATTCTACGCATTCTTTTCAGAATATTAGAAATTTCAATTTACACCTTAGCCCTTTTTACAAATTCAGTGCATCAAACTAGACAGCATAGAAAAGTCCAACAGATTACAGGTTCTTTCTTTCCAGATGAAAAGGTGGATGCTAAGACAAGACACGAGACATCGCAGAACAAACAGTGATCAGCTCTCAAGTAGACTAGTTTCATACAAGCTATTCTGTTTTCTAATGAAATAGAACAATAACCACAACAGTATGAAACATAGAAACTAATGACAGAAACATTGAATCTTGATGATGAAAAACAAACCTAAAGAAAGAAACTTGGGCGAGATTGGAAGGCCACCACATCTCAACTGGATCCACCAAATATCTTCGCAACATCCCAGCCCATCCATATCCCACTATCTGCAATTGTGCAACAATTCAAGATTATTCAAATCAGAGCCATTAGTACGATGCTATGAAGAGTCTCAGAGCAGTCATGAAATTTCACGTTTTCACTCACTTTCACTATGACAGCTGGCTTGCTATAAATGTGGTAATACGCAGTTCAAGATGATCATTTATTACAAGAAAAAGGAAAAAACCTGAGTGGTGAGGACGATGAGAAGAGCGCAGAGGAAATTCAAGTTCTGCTTGTAATAACCCTTCATAACAGTAATGGCGCCAATGGAGTAGGCATCGCCACCACCCATGGACACCCCACAATTGGCTATGACAGTAATAATCACGTGCTCCTTGATATTAAAGGGGCCCGGGTTGAGGGTGAATTTCCACCGCCCAAACACCGTGTACTCCTTCGCCGGAAGCGTCGCCGCCATGAACCTGCCGACGGGGAGCACCGCTATCTGCATGAGAATGGCGGAAATGGAGAGGGGCTGCGTCCTGTAGATGAAGAAAGTGTTGAGGAAAATCAGGATTATGCATGAGGCGAGGCCGAGGACCCATGAACGGAATGTCATGACGGGGAGACTGGGGTCGTCGGTTTCCGGCACCACCAGCGCCACCTCCTCCACCGAGCATCTATCTTCAGCCGCCGCCTCCTCGCTGCTGGAGGCGGCTCTGGTGGTGGGAGGGCTGGAAACCATGAACGTCAATGTTAATTGCTGGTCGGATGTAAGAATAGAAAGCAAGGATTTTTGTTCTGATAATATCTCTATGCTGTACTTGGCTTGTCGTCACATATATAGAGGGTAGAAGAACATGAAGGGTGGGTAGGGATGGGGGGTGGGGGGTGCTTTGATTGTGTATTAATTAATTTCTAAGAATTGATTGGAAATTAATGAAAATAAATGATGATGGAAGTGAAGAAAATCAGAGTTAATTATTAATTACACGCGAAATCCTGTCACCAACCTGTCCAAGTCATCGAAGAATAAATATAGAATACAGAAAATTTTGGAAATTTTATGCTCCTCTCATGTCGTATCAACATAATACCATTCCACGTGTGATATATATTCATTTTGCAAAAAGAAAAAAGGTTTAATTATTGTAATTGTGTAATTACGTATAGAACCAAAAAGAAACTATTAAAAAAAGAGTATCACTCAAAAATTAAAAACACAAAAATTCATGTGAGACGGTCTCACTGATAGTTTTCGTGAGACTGATCTTTATTACTCATAATTGAATCATACCCACAAACTTTCATATGAATTGCTAAGTGTGGGTTACGGGTTGACCCTTCTTACAAAAATAATTCGTGAGACGGTTTCACCCAAGATTTACTCGATAGAAAAAGAGGATATTTTACAGTTCATTTTATGCTTACTCCCATATTCATGCTTGACATTCCTTAAAAAAAGAGATTCCTAACGTTTTACTAATATTTAATACAAATTGGTTATATTATAGTAAGATACTCATATACAATTTAATAGTTGAGTATAGACAAACTTAACCAAACACAGAAAATGAGCAAACTAATATTATAGTATTGAATTGGATACCAGGTTAGCAGTTAATGTTAATTTTGAAAGATTTGACTCATAATTGACTGCCAAATACATTTTAATAACCTTGGAGAATGTCCGTACATTTATTCCCCTTAAGCCTTGATTTATATGTATATCATAATATTAAGTCCGATTGTTCTATGATAAATTTTATTTTATATTCAATACTATATATCTATATGCATATAATAATAATTTGGAAATAATGGATGAAGATAAATAAAAAATTTAAGTCAATCAAGTTATGAGAAAAAAACGTTGTTTATTTAAATAAAAAATAGTTGATATTTGACAAATTTCATGCCTTTGATAGAACGGAGATGATAATTAGGCTGCTGTTGAAAAGCGTCTGCTAGCGGAGTTAGTGAACTCTTTCTTGAGGAGCGGGTTTTATCCCCCGAGTCATGGGTTTAAGCATATACAAGGCAAAGGCCCCTTCTCTTTCATACCAGGAAAGATCAGATTAAAATCACGCCAGAAGAAAGCACTACTGACTGATCAGGAAGGGCCTTTGAGGAATTCCTTTTAAGTTAAGGGACGTTGATATCGACGATGATCCGCTGTAATGATTTATCCGACCTGCTCAAGAATCACATAAGTAAGAAAATTCCTTGCTTATTCTTATACTCTTCGTGACCCAGGGGAGAAGCTTGGCTTATTGAACTCCTAACTCATTTGCCCTGAGCCCCGTATTCCTCATTATTAAAATGGAGATGGACCTCTTATATGTGTCGCTGGTGTTGATGCTTGTTGTATTGGTTGTACGGGTTGTGTAGCATGGTTTGTGTGGGTCGAGTTGAGGGTGTGCACATCAATATAATTGTGTCATATGATGATTGAGATTTACTACATACTTTTATTCTAAAGTAAGTGTCGTTTTAACTTTTTACACAAATTAATGAATACGATAAAAAGTTCAACAAGTGATTAATGGGGAGCTTTTTTTTTTTTTTTTTTTCTTTCATTTCTTAACAACATTTAATTTGGTAGAAATAAATAGGGTATATTTGATACATTGTATGTAAATATGCTTGAAATCACAAAAACGACACTGAGACAAATTTTGCTTGCTAAAACTATACTTATTTTAAATCGGACACAATATTTCAATAAAGGGTATTTCAGGCTATTTGGCTAAACAAACTGCTTTGTAATGTTTTGAAAAGTTTTCATTCTTTTTTCTTATTCTATCATGATCATTTTTTGGCTGCCCCTATGTTTATATTTGTAATGGTCGCTTAAAATATACAGTGATGCAACTCTAACTGAAATGTTAAAATATTCAAGGTGGACTATTTTAATATACTCACCGCCGCTAACGTGTAATGATTAAATTCTTTCATCATATCAAAACTGAAATTAATTGATATATTGTATGCTGAATATTTAATATGTCGGTGGTGGACACGTATTAATATGTCCACGATTAATAGGGTAGCATGATTGATAACTGTGATTCAAATAATAATTGAAATACCTTTGAAATATCGAAATATATGGAAAATCAATTTTTTTAAGGAAAATATCCATTATTAAAAATGTTAGCACAACAAACATTGTCCTAACAAGTTTCGATATAAATTGAACATTAACTTTCTTACAGCATATTATATTATTATTATCCAAGTCAATAATTGAAAGATGACAATTACCACCTCATAAAGTACAAAAACTAGCTTGTCCACATAGTGATAGTAGCAATATTATAACAATCGGTTATTAAACCTATCCATTAATTATGCAATGGATTGTGTGTTGCTTTAGATTGAGCTTCATTCTTCAAACTTGAAATCTTCACCCTCTATGTATAAGACAATCTAAGTACGCATCAATAATTTTTTGATTACTTAATTAGACTAGTGTTGTTCTCATGAAGCATAGAACAAAGTTTTATAAAATCATATTCAATGTATTAAAAAAATTGTTTTCCGTGTCACATTTACACAAATTATAGATAAATAAAATGCAATAAATGAGTATTATATTGAACCGTCTTATAAATATACATAAAATGTTACATGAAAACATGTAAAATCACGTATTATAATGAAAAGGAAAGCCACTTTGGTAATAAAACGTTAGTTAATCTTCAGTGCCTGATATGCTACTACTTTTTGAAGCGTGAGACGGTCACGTGCTGTCTGGAATCTGACACACTTTTGTACACTAGTCACAGAATGCCACGTCAACCGTACCCGTGGAATTTTTTTGGGCCCCACTACGGTGTCGCCACGTCAGAGCTGCGGCCCATGGTTTGGGTGTAGGGAACGACGGCGTCCGTCACGTCGTTACGGGGAGTGATGTCTTTAGGGTCTCCCGAGTGACCGAGTAGACGGAGCCGTTAATGTGGGGTCCACATGAGTGTGGGAAGCACGTGGCGCGTGCGTGGTCGGTATGCACCGCACAGATTGCTGTTTTAGTGCTAAGTTTCTCTAAAATTCAAGCAAATCTGGTCCATCTAAACCCGTAATTTGCCACGTCACACTTTTGCCTTTAATATCCTCATATTGGATGATGAAGGAAATTCTCAATTCTCAAATTATTTCTTTATTGATTGGATTCAATATTATAAGTGACTTAGCAAAGAAAGTTACCCCTTTAAAGTAATACTCAATTACAAAAAATTTGGAGTGAATCTTACTACCTGCCTCAGGAAGTATGGATTTAGGGAACAAAGTAGCAGTGTTTCCTTACCTTTCAAAATTGTTACTTATTATGTAATTATTTCGATATTTTTTTATATTATTAATGATTTATAAGGGTTGTTTATTTATTCCCTAAAACAAAATTTTAGTTCCGCATTTGCTTGCCTCATATATTAACTTACAAAATTATTTATAGAAATAAAATAAAAGCAGTCTGATTGTTTTAACTAAAAAGGAAAGAATCTGTGAAAACATTTAAGAAAGTTTTGATGCCGTCATATAACGAATATTCAAAACACACATATATTAAGAATTGTTTATTCGCAGACGAAATCTTTCTAATATAGTATTAAGGATAGAATTGGGACTAACATAAATAGTAATGGATAAAGTTTTGTAGTAAATAAAATATTTAAGCCTGTGTATCACATTCCATATTTATAAGAAAAGACAGATGATTATTCAATCTGACATTTCTATATCTGTTGCGTAATTTAAAAAAGTCCATGTGAAACAAGAAATTTCCGGAGCCGGCTTTGATTTTTCTTAATTGTCTATTTGTTGATATGTAAACATATGAAACACTCTTATTTTTCATTTTTCCATAATCACCCCTTGTCCCAAAAACACTCTTATCAAGAGTAACCACACTAATAAATTTAAACAATAATTTAATTTTGACTTTTAAATTGCGATTTCATAACAAAAAATTCGAACTCTTTGTTTGGAAGATGAATTATCATTTTAAACAATGTGTATATAATAATCATTAATTTAACTGTAACGTATATTAAAATATTATAATAGAACATAATATACAATATACATAATATACTTCTCATAAAATATTTAAAAAAAAACTCACATAAAACCATTTAACCAAATTTTGTTTCTATAAAACGTTAAACGGTCCACTAATCAAATTTCTACATTGCATTTGCGGTAAAAGAGTAATTGAACAAACATTGAATAAAACAATACCCGAAGGCTCACAAGAAGGACATGCTCGACCTAATCGTACCTCGTATTCTCTTAAAAAATGTTCTGAGTAAATTATTTAAGTCTCACCTCTTCTTTAATCAAACAAGAAAATTGATTATTTATTGTAACATTGAAGATAGTAAACCTACATCCTATAAATTTGAATATATATTTTTGGATATAGAAAAAAAAGGAAATTATATTTGGTTAGGTGTGTAGAAAAGAATGAAGTGAAGTGTTGCATTTGAAGTGTATTATGAACCGGTGATATTGGGAATAGAGTTTAATTTGAAAGAAAAAGGAGAAAATGGGAAGTTGCCTCTTCTGTCGTTGGAAAAAACCAAAGAGAAAGTTGTCCTACAAATTTGACTACACGGACTTGTAGGCGAATGTGGCCCCACCTTAGACTCTTTAGTCTTTACCAACCCAACACTGTAGGACCCACATCTTTGGGCCTACCCTTCACTTCCCATTTTTTTCTTTCCATCACCTTTTATACGTGTATATCTTATTAGGAAAATACGAAGAACTCTTCCTCGATTGATAAATTTCAGGACAAATGTCCACAATTTCAGTTAAAATCGTGTCCCACATAGGTTGCGTTTTTTGGGGATTTCTCCCTACATCACCATAACTTGTATCACTTGATTGTGTCCGGGCATCTTTTGTATATATTACCTTCAATTACTTTTGCTCTCATTTATTTTATTAAAACATGTTCTAATTTATAAATACTGCATTTTATTTTGTTGTCTCTCTTTAAGGCCAAATCATGGAAGTACCCGCACATCTAAGCATATAGCCCTTGTGATATGATTTTTATGCTTACTTACTTTAGGTAATTGAATGAAGTATGAAAAGAATATGTAACTTTAGTATCCACAGAATGGACATGCGATAATAAAATATAGGAGTAACAGTACTTAATTATTGAAGATTCTACATGATCAAATAAATGTAGGGGAAATTAGGTCAAACTTCTCTTGGTTTTGGATTAATGAATAGTTTGGTTTTGCTTTAAAGAATTGGTGAATGCAGTGACCACAGTGCATAAGTTGACCCAAAAAGCTATTAACTTATAAAATATTCTTGATGCTAAATGAATAGTAAGATCGTTAATACTCCTTTCATATGATTATTAAAAAGAGTTTTGTCATTTCTAGTTTTATTAATGAATGTTAATTTCTTTTTTTTATTTGGACTAAAAAAAATTCTACCCTCCTTATACATTCGATTTTTATAATTAATGAAGTTCCTTCAATTTTATTTTTGGTCTCGCGTAAAAGCATTAGAAATCAGTCATATGAAAATTTTGAAATTATGATATATATATATATATATGAGTGTGATATAACATGCATGCTTGTCTGCCCACCTCCAAGTAGCATCTCCCTATATATTCCTACTTCATTTCATTTCCTTTAATTCATGAATATGTCGTATATGATATTGTCTCACAAATCATGTTCCGTGAGATAAGTTAATCCACCCAACACTTCACAATTTACATATAAATTAGTGGAAATGAGTTTGATTCATGGGTTCAAATTTGTCTCACGAAAACTCTCTCATTTAATTTCATATTTTATTTTGGTCATATAATAATTATGACATGTGGAATCAGCTATGTTGAAGTAAAGTGGTGTCTCATGGCTTTTAAGTAAAATTTCCTAATTTAACCGAAAATAAAGGGGAGATGAAGCAATGGTGTAGAGAGAGAGAGAAATAAAGGGGAGATGAAGCAATGGTGTAGAGAGAGAGAGAGAGGAAATAATGGGAAGCATGTGAGAGGGTGATAGAGTGGAGGAGAATAATCCAGTGCAACAGTGGAGTAGGAGTAGTAGATGGTCCGAATACGATAGTGACTAGATCATGGACCAATCCCATCTTAATGGATGCCAATGTTCTTGCTGCAGTTTCTTACCCTGCTTATCATTTTTCTCTTTGTGGGTTTGTGGGCCCAGTTTTCCTACCATCTTCTTGCCACTACCTAGACCTTCCGCCCTAATTTCATCAGTGAGATGATCTCGTATAAGTTTTTGTGATATTTTAATGTTCGATTAAAGGAAAACTAGGAGTTGGATGATTGGTCCAAAGACTTAAAAGTCAACACTTTACTGAAAAGTAGCCATTCATAAAAAAGAAGGTTTCTCAAACAACACTAGTTGTTGATATTCTTATTCTGATATGAGATTAGGAAGAAGCCCATTAATTTCTAAGCCAAAAACAGTGACACCAGTTCGTAAGATGATAATTCAAGCAGATAAAAAGATGCTCAAGAGAACTAAACTCCATCACAAACGTGGCTACATAGACAACAGGAGACTCTGAATAATGGTAATAATAATCATCATTAAAATCGGAAACTTATGCGGCGAATATAAGAGCATTACTAAAGTGTTAATATATCGACTTAGCAGCACCATCAATGGTGGAAGAACAATGAAAAGATAGATTTTATTTCTCAATCAAAATCTAAATCTAAATCTAAATCGAAGCTTCAAAGTCTGGAATAATAGTAGCAAATTATTCAAATCATACAAGCCCTCCTTTGAGCTCAAGAAAAAAGATACAGCCAACTGACAAACAAAGCAAATGACCAACTTGATGGTTATGTACATAAAAAACCGAGACATTAACCTCATGCGCCAATTGTCAGCACGATTATTGACATATATTGAGATATTTCGACACACAACTAAACGACACGAAAGTGGAAATGATTCGATTACATAACAGAGCAAGCATTAGGGTTCTCATCGCTGAAAAATTGAGGGGCATAAGAATACTCCATGTAGTGCTTTGGAGGCCAGTGTTCCATTTTCTTGATATCGGTTTTCTTATCATCGTCTTCCTTGCTTTCTTCTGCCTCTTTCTTCTCATCCTGTTTCTCGTCCTTCTTTTCCTCGTCTTTCTTTTCCTCTTTCTTTTCTTCATCCTTCACTATTAATGCTTGCTTTCCGGTTCTCTTGTACACCTCATTCACCAGCTTTTCTGGATCAACAATGCCTTTCACTATCACCTTATCATTCGCAATATCTGTTGTGACTGATTCTATGCCTGCCATGCATCATAATGTCATTAGTATATACATTCTCCAAATTTTAAAAATAATGCTGCTAATTTTACATCAATCGCTTAAAGGGTAATTGTTTAACAATCCTGGTGTATTGTTTATTGCTCTAACAACTGCATCTCAGACCATATAACGATCAAACTTTGATGCAAAATGTTTAGGAAAACCTAACTTCAGAATAGGAATTGTGCATCTAATAAGCTACTTCCAATAAAAATCTGAGCAATGATTTTCTTATTATTGAAGAGCCTCACTCCTATATAACATGTAGACTAATGCAGCTTTTGATTGATAAACATGTACTTTCTTATGATTAGAATGTGATCTAGCCTCCATCGATGAAACGTTGTAGCCTTCAACTTACTAGCTTCGATGAAAAATATGGATCTAAAAAATGTATGCCAATTCACAGATAAACAGGATCATAAATAGCAACAGCAACTTGCAAAAATGTGATTGCAGCGTTAAAAAATTTACCTCGAATTTTTCCAATCCTCTTCTGCAGTACGAGAGCACATGCTTCACAATGCATTCGAACTTGTAACACCACTGTTACCACAGCAGGAGGCTGCAGAGTGAACCATACAAACCAAACAAGAACTGACATCTTAGTCAACAAGTAATATTAAACTTGAGATAGACCCACAAAGGATAATAATTGAAGGAGAGGAGGATAAAAGAAACTTATTTCAAAGAATTGAGATTGAGAAAAGAGTGAGAAGTCATCAGATTCATCATGGGCTTTCGTTTTTACAATAAAAACAAATGTTCCTCAAAATACTAATCCACAATCATGCAGATTTCGAAATAAAAAAAGATCTGTTTTTTACAAATCAAAAAAGATCTATATAATGTTTATTAATTTGTGAACAACAATTAAATTGCAATGAATTGAGTAATTTGTATGAAACTGTATAAATAGCAAACTGTGTCTGGTTTAGCCGTTCAGTAGTTGGATATAAATAATAAGCAGCAACGAACTTTTAATTAATATTTGAGCCTTTCACATGAAATAGAGGATCTTGTGTGGCGTTTTTCGGCAGAGTTATCAGTCAAAGAATAACACCGAAACACGGTTTACTACATTAGTCTAAATACATTCCATAGAGGAAGTAAAACATAACATCACATCAATTACTACATTCTACATAAACTCCAAAGTAAAAACTATTCTCCCATCCAAAATATTCACATGTCAAAAGATTCAATCTTTGAAATGGAAACAGACGACCCAGTCATAACTTGGAACAAATAACTTTTCTATCCTAAAAACATCAAACTAAGGAAACTAAAATAATCGTTCAAGATTCAGAGACAATGACAATCGTCCCAAAATTTATATGCTTCATTAGCAAGATGCAGACCAGGCCATAGCCCCAAAATTCAGTAATTAGTATTTCAAAAATAGCAATACTCTCTCAATCTTATACTTGTATTGAGCTGAAAAAAGAGAGGTTAATTTCAAGAAAAACAGAACCCATTTTGTTGTTTGCAAAATAACATTGAAAATGTATGAATGTTGAGTAACACGTGAGATAATGTTGACCTGACCACCCCATATGGATATGAATTAAGTGCAAAGCATGCATGCAGGTAAATCCATAGAGAAGTGGGGTACGTGATTCAATGAATAGACTGTTGGAAATTGGTTTGGAAAAGTTGGTGTTGACCAATCTTTGACCAATTTGATTACATGGTGTTTCGTTTGTCAAAAACGAAATTAAGTTGCAAATTTAAAATCTACGTTTCGAGTAGATAAATTTAGAGTATTTATTTTCTCAAATCCAATTTTGGATGAATGAGAAATTAATGCTTAAAGTTGGCAACTTAAATTGAAGAGGTGTGAAGGTGTGAAAGGGTGTGAGTTTGAATTGAATTGATGCAACCCAAATTAAAGGGATGCAACCATTCCAATTAGACACACTATTTCATAGAAAGATGTGTCTAATAATGAAAAGACTTCAATTCAAATGAATAGATGTCTAATCATGAAAAGACATCATTTCATGAAAATGTGTCTCATTATGAAAAGACATCAATTCAAACCAAAAAGGTGTCTATTATGAAAAGACACAACACCTATTCAACTTCTATAAATAGATCCCACATTCAATCATTTCATTCACTCCACTACAACTTGCATTCATAGCATTCTAGCAATTGTAGTATTCTTTTCATCTTGTCCTAGAAAGTTCCAAATATCTCTTTTGTTCGCCGGAAAACTTTTGGATTCGTTGTGCTGCGATCCTTAAGTTAGAAAGTCGTTGTATCTTGGGGACGTGTGCCGTAGACCGTAAAGCATTGAATACGGGGCAATTTCGTCTTACGGAGAAAGAGTCCAACTCTTGCCTCGACTTTACCTATTTGTTTTCCAAGTCATTTTCAAATACACCACATCCTTTTCCAACAGCGTAAGACGAAATCTTGTGTAATTGAAGATGGCTACTTCTGTTCCTACAGCACCAGTTTATGCAGAGAGGCCGGCGAAATTCGACGGGACTGAATTTAAGAGGTGGCAACAGAAAATGTTGTTCTACCTAACAACGTTGAATTTGGTTCGTTTCTTGAAAGAAGGCGCACCAACTGTGGGGGATGATGAAGTCGATGACCAAAAGAGGACTGCGTTGGATGCATGGAATCACAGTGATTTCCTGTGTCGCAACTATATCCTTAATGGACTCGACGACTCTCTCTACAATGTTTACGCAGTGACAAAAACTGCGAAAGAGTTGTGGGATTCACTAGAAAAGAAATACAAGACCGAAGATGCTGGATCGAAAAAATTCATCGTCGGTAGGTTCTTGGATTTCAAAATGGTGGATTCCAAGACGGTTTTAGACCAAGTACGAGAGTTGCAATTAATCCTCCACAACATTCATGCTGAAGGAATGCAACTCAGTGAATCTTTCCAAGTAGCTGCTATAATTGAAAAGCTACCGCCTCTTTGGAAAGAGTTCAAGAACTATCTCAAGCACAAACGGAAAGAAATGGGGCTTGAGGACCTGATCGTGAGACTAAGGATTGAAGAAGACAACCGAAAAACTGAAGTCAAGAGCGGCAGGACAATTATGGAGGCAAAAGCAAACCTGGCTGAGGCAAGTACTACTAAAAAGAGAAAGTTGACGGGCATGAAGCAACAGCAGGAGCCAAAGCAAAAGAAAGTTAGAAAGATAAAGGGCAACTGCTACAACTGCGACAAACCCGGTCACATGGCAAAGGATTGTCGACAACCCAAGAAAGATAATCGAAGTCAGGCTAATCTAACTGAGGAAAAATCAATATCTCTGAGTATGAATGAGTTAAACCTATCAGCTGTTGTATTTGAAGCCAACTTGGTGGATAATCCAAGAGAGTGGTGGGTGGACACTGGGGCTACACGCCACATATGTTCAGAAAGAGAGATGTTTTCAAGCTACACACCCATCACCGGTAGAAAGTTGTTCATGGGAAACTCTGCAACCTCCAACGTAGTTGGATTGGGAAGGGTGGTACTGAAGATGACCTCAGGGAAAGAGCTGACGCTTGTGGATGTGCTGCATGTCCCAGACATTCGCAAGAATTTAGTATCCGGTTCCTTGTTAAGCAAAGCCGGTTTTAAGCTAGTATTTGAAGCCGATAAGTTTGTACTGACCAAATGTGGTCAATTTATAGGAAAGGGCTACCTTGAAAATGGGCTCTTTAAGATGAATGTAATAACTATTAAGCGTGATAATAAAGTTATTAATTCTTCTTACTTGCTTGAGTGTTCTAATTTATGGCATGATAGATTAGGACATGTAAGTTTAAACAAACTAAAGAAGTTAGTAAGTTTAAATTTAATACCTGCAATAGATTTCGATCCACAAAACAAATGTGAAACTTGTGTTGAGGCAAAAATGGCCAAAACACCTTTCCATTCAGTGGAAAGAAGTACTACGCCTCTAGAACTTATTCATACTGACATATGTGATATGAAACTAGTGCAAACTAGAGGTGGTAAAAAGTACTTTATCACATTTATAGATGATTGCACCAGATATTGTTATGTATTTCTTTTGAAAGGAAAAGACGAAGCTCTTGAAGCCTTCAAATGTTATAAGAATGAAGTTGAGAATCAACTTAGCTTGAAAATCAAAACAATTCGGAGTGACAGAGGGGGAGAATACGTTGCTCCGTTTGAAGAATTTTGCATAGAACATGGCATTATTCATCAAACAACTGCTCCATACTCACCTCAGTCAAATGGCGTTGCAGAACGCAAAAACAGGACTCTGAAAGAGATGATGAATGCTATGTTGATAAGCTCTGGCTTACCTCATAACATGTGGGGGGAAGCCATCCTTTCAGCTAATCACATTCTTAACAAATTACCACACAAGAAATTAGAAAAAACTCCATATGAATTATGGAAAGGAAGACAACCTTCCTTTAATTTCCTAAAAGTGTGGGGGTGTCTAGCAAAGGTCGAAGTACCAAAACCTAAACAGGTTAGAATAGGCCCTAAAACAATTGATTGTATTTTTATTGGATATGCATATCAAAGTAGTGCTTACCGATTTCTAGTGCATAAATCGGAGATTCCTGATATAAATGAAGGAATGATCATAGAATCAAGGAATGCAACATTCTTTGAGAATGTCTTTCCGAGCAAAGAAAGGAAAGAGATAAGTTCGAATAAAAGAACTTGTGAAGCTGTAAATAATTCTCCTCCTATTGAAGAAGAACTAAGACGCAGCAAAAGAAGCAAAGTGGCCAAGACGTTTGGTCCAGATTTCCTAATATACATGTTAGATAGTGAACCCAGGACAATTCAAGAGGCATTGTCTAGTCAAGATGCTCCTCTCTGGAAAGAGGCTATCAATAGTGAGATTGAGTCCATCATGCAGAATCATACGTGGGAAATAGTTGATCTCCCACCGGGATGCAAACCTTTAGGATGTAAATGGATCCTTAAAAGGAAGTACAAAGCTGATGGATCAATTGACAAGTACAAAGCTCGTTTAGTAGCAAAGGGGTTCAAACAAAAGGAAGGGTATGACTTCTTTGATACATACTCTCCAGTTACAAGGATCACTTCCATCAGAGTACTCATCGCCATTGCTGCACTGCATAACCTTGAGATACATCAAATGGATGTAAAAACAGCGTTCCTAAATGGAGAGTTAGAAGAGGAAATTTACATGGAACAACCTGAAGGGTTTGTTGTGCCGGGACAAGAACATAAAGTATGTAAACTTGTCAAGTCTTTGTATGGGCTTAAGCAAGCACCCAAACAATGGCATGAAAAGTTTGACAGAACTATGATGTCAAATGGTTTTCATATCAACGAGTGCGACAAATGTGTATACATTAAGGGCACACCGGATGAATATGTGATTGTTTGTCTATATGTAGACGACATGTTGATCATGGGCAACAATCATGAGATAATCGTGAAAACTAAGAACATGTTGAAGAAAAATTTTGACATGAAGGATATGGGTTTGGCAGATGTTATACTAGGGATAAAGATCTCTAGGACATCCGATGGAATTGTCTTGTCACAATCTCACTACGTTGAGAGTGTATTCAAGAAATTCGAAGCCTGCGACCTACCCCCTGCTAAGACTCCAGTAGACTTAACTCTACACTTAGCAAAAAATAGAGGAGACCCAGTATCCCAACTGAAATATGCAAGGATTATTGGCAGTTTAATGTACCTTACAAACTGTACACGTCCTGACATTGCATATTCTGTAAGCAAACTTAGTAGATTCACGAGCAATCCAGGAAAAGATCATTGGGCTGCCTTGACAAGAGTACTTAGGTATTTGAAACATACTCTAAGTTATAGCATACTTTATACAAGATATCCAGCTGTATTGGAAGGTTACAGTGATGCTAATTGGATATCAGACACAAAGGACTCCAAGTCCACTAGTGGCTATGTGTTCACTATAGGTGGAGGAGCCGTGTCCTGGAAATCCTCTAAACAAACATGCATAGCTCGATCCACTATGGAGTCTGAGTTCATTGCACTAGACAAAGCCGGCGAAGAAGCTGAATGGCTAAGAAATTTTTTAGAGGATATTCCATGTTGGAACAAAGCAGTGTCTCCTGTTATGATTCATTGTGATAGTATGTCTGCTATAGGGAGGGCACAAAGTTGTATGTATAACGGTAAGTCTCGACACATTCGTAGGAGACATAATACCGTTAGACAATTGATCTCTAATGGAATAATTGCCATTGACTATGTGAAGTCAAAAGAAAACATAGCGGATCCGTTGACAAAAGGCATAAATAGAGATCAAATGTACAATGCAGTAAGGGGAATGGGGTTAAAATCCACACACTAAAGAACGTTCATAACGGTAACTCAACCATGATGAGTGGAGATCCCACGAACTTGGTTCAATGAGACAACTAAGTTATGGATGGTTCAAATGTGCACTTGGAGCACATCTAATGCCTCATTCTCGCAGCTGTCCAAGTGCGAATAGATAAAATCCTGTTGACGTGTGGTGAGGGTAAGCTTATAAAGCTTTTAATGACGCCTATACCTAATAAGGTGGAGTATTACAGGTTACTCTCTGGATATAGTCCTAATAGGTAGTCACCTATGTAAGTGCGAGGATGGCCGCCTCAATGAAGCACTTATGAACCAAGATATGGTCCAGGGCCGAAATGGACACAACGTGAGAACAAAAGAATATTAGAACTACTATTGTGTAAATGTTATTGTCTTGGTTTACACAAAAAGCTAACCGGTTCAAGACATCGCGTTCACCGAGTAGCAAGTAAATCCGATAGCATCTTACTAAGGAAGGTTCAAAGCCGGAAGCTACCTATCCTGATGCAATAGCAGTTCGATGGAACTTTCTAAAGTGTCTGCATTTGCATATGCATTAATTTCATTCATGTGGGGGATTGTTGGAAATTGGTTTGGAAAAGTTGGTGTTGACCAATCTTTGACCAATTTGATTACATGGTGTTTCGTTTGTCAAAAACGAAATTAAGTTGCAAATTTAAAATCTACGTTTCGAGTAGATAAATTTAGAGTATTTATTTTCTCAAATCCAATTTTGGATGAATGAGAAATTAATGCTTAAAGTTGGCAACTTAAATTGAAGAGGTGTGAAGGTGTGAAAGGGTGTGAGTTTGAATTGAATTGATGCAACCCAAATTAAAGGGATGCAACCATTCCAATTAGACACACTATTTCATAGAAAGATGTGTCTAATAATGAAAAGACTTCAATTCAAATGAATAGATGTCTAATCATGAAAAGACATCATTTCATGAAAATGTGTCTCATTATGAAAAGACATCAATTCAAACCAAAAAGGTGTCTATTATGAAAAGACACAACACCTATTCAACTTCTATAAATAGATCCCACATTCAATCATTTCATTCACTCCACTACAACTTGCATTCATAGCATTCTAGCAATTGTAGTATTCTTTTCATCTTGTCCTAGAAAGTTCCAAATATCTCTTTTGTTCGCCGGAAAACTTTTGGATTCGTTGTGCTGCGATCCTTAAGTTAGAAAGTCGTTGTATCTTGGGGACGTGTGCCGTAGACCGTAAAGCATTGAATACGGGGCAATTTCGTCTTACGGAGAAAGAGTCCAACTCTTGCCTCGACTTTACCTATTTGTTTTCCAAGTCATTTTCAAATACACCACATCCTTTTCCAACATAGACATTACTCTATAAGACAGCACACCATGACTCACCCTTCCCTTCTTTTTTATATCATCGTTAAATGTGCCATTTTCCTTTCCCTGGTTTTCATGTCAGCAAACACACACCACAACTTTCACCCTCAATCATATCCACCTTTGATTTTCATTTGCTAGTCTTAATGTTAAGTTAAATCATTCATAATGCAAAAGGGTTTAAAGTTAAGCTCCAATGAAGTATATTCTAGTGTTCATAAACTTCCAAAGAGAAAGAAGTAGTATGATTTGTATACCTCATCATCTTGTTTCTTCTCAAGTTTGGTTTCTTGTGGCTTATCATCTTGCTGCTGCGGTTTTGGTAAGGGTGAAATGATTTCGACTTTACGCCCACTTTTCTTTTGAATTCTTTGGCACACCTTTATAGGGTCTGCACCCTTCCCTTTCACCACCACTTTGCTAGCCTTGCAATCTGCCCTTACTTCTTCCACTCCTATTTCACAACACCATCAACCACAACATCAACTCTCTTTCTTTCTTCTCTTTATTTTATTCAAATGCTGGTTTTGTCTGTTTACCATTAAATAGTAGACTAGAGTATTATACTAGATTGAAGGGTGACTAATTGGATTGAAAAACGTGCTAAGACTGGAATTCTTTAATCAAGTCGGCCCATTGCTTTTTTCCCTACCATTTTCCCAGACTAAACCACTAGGTTCACTACATAAAAACAAACCCATATAATTAATACGAGGTTTAGGAAAGGAGCATGCTGTAATAATCTTACAATATCCCACATCACAGGTCTCAATAAAAACTTGTGAATCTACAACGTGTATATATATTTTTTGAAGAAAAAATAAATATGAAGAAAGAAAAAAGATTAAACCTTGAAATCCTTTGAGGGCTCTGGAAACTTTTCTGGCGCAAGCCTCACAATGCATTTCAACTTTGAGAACAATTTCTTCATCTTTCTTCTCTTCTTCCTTCTTCTCTTCTGTAGCCTTTTCCTTCTCCTCTTCTTCTTTCTTCTGCACCTCCTCCTTTCCCTCCTCTTTCTTCTCCTGTGTGCATTAATCTTTGTATCAGAAAAAGGATATAAAAAAACGCAAACCCTTTAATTTCAATCACTAAATATTGCTCTGCATGCCTGAAAACAGTCACATTTTCAAGAAAATCGTTATGGAGAAAAGAATAGGATACAACGCTTACTTCACCCATATCTTCTCTTTAATACGCTCTTTCTTGTTTAAACTTGTGTTGTGTGAGTGTGTGTGAGAGAGAGAGGAGTGGGAAATATATAGGGGGGGAGAGAGGGAGAAGAGGGAGAATCTGACGTGTGAGTATTTAATGCTGAGTAAGAAAAAAATGCCGTTGCTGAGTCAGCGTCTAATAATTTTGGGCACCCCCTCTCCTCTATTCTCCCACTGTAAGAAGAATAGCACAAAGATGCACTCTGCAAACTGCACCTGCACTCCTACACATTTTATTGCTTTGCTAATACAATGTTGAATTCTCTTACACTAAAAAGGTCAAAATATATTCAAAACTTATCATGTGAATTTTTTTTAATTAATTAATGTATTTTAGCATTACTTCATGTCTGTTAATATACATTTTTTTTTTATATGTGAGTCATTCTTTTTGTGTAAAATAGATCATAGGATTGATTGGAAAAACAGTAATGTCATTATAAACCATTCTCATCAATGTCATTTGTTTTATGAAATCACCTAAATTACCTTTCTTTTATTTTTCTGACAAACGCTTTCTTATTTTCATCATCGCAATTCTTTTGGATTTTTTTGGTCATTCACTTTTCCACACCACTAAGACATGTTTGAACTTGATCCATTATGTGTTTGTTCAGTTAACACACAGATAAAACTTTACAAAATATTACAACTAAATGCTACTTTTCCAATTTTTTATATCATTCCTAATAAAACGGTAAATTCTTTTTCTGTAAATATTACCTGGACGACAAATTCTTTTATAGGGGTGTGACTTGTGAATCTTGGCATGTGCATTTTTTATTAAAAATGATGGACAAAAATACATATGTGACGTTAAAAATGAACATATGGTAAGATCTCTTATGTGTTATTTCCTCACATACCCTAAGGTGAAATTTGCTCTAATAAAACCATATGTTTTTCCATTTTTTCTACAAATTCTAATATACAAAGTCATTTTTTTACAATTTTCAATCTCAAAACGATATCTTAACTGTAATATTATCGTAAAAAGTTTCAAAACAAACGTAAGATTTCCAAAATACATACTCACAAATCCTCATAAAAATCTCAAATCAACTCACAAAAACCATTTTTGTGGATAATAAACATTCGAAATACATTAATTAATATAACTATTCTGCAAGCACATTATTAGGATTTTACACGTTTCTTGATAAAGAAAATGTTTATGACAGTTTCCATTTTTATCAGGCATAAAGTTTCAGTTCCCATTGCGAATAGAAATCGATCAAATTTAATGATTGCACAAATACACAATGATTGAGTTTACAAGCTATATTTAGCAGAATCAAACATCATTAATGATCATAGTGGAATTGAATTCTCTATTCTAAGTCATTGTTTTATCTTGTGTTCCATAGTTTTCAATAGATGATAAGGGTAAAATTGTGACGCCATCTTTTACACTTGATGTATGACGGTTATATTGAAATACGAGACGTAATACGATTATGATATAGAGAATCCTGACTGAAAGTAAGCCCGAGAAAAAGAGTGATTGTATAGTAACAAACAATGACAAATTTTCCTTAGGAAATCATCTTCGTCGGGTTTCAAAGTTATAGAACGGAGATTTTCCAGTTGAATCGATAAATTAGATGACTGATTAATTTAAAAATCGTGGGATGATATCCATGTCCCCACCTAATCTTCAATCTTAAAATTATGTAGATTTATTGTTTCCCATTTTTTAAATACGTACACACATATATATATATATATATATAATTAGTAAATAATCCTTCTAAAAAAAATTTTGACGGGACGGAAATGAGAAGATCATGAAGATTACAAAACTTGACTAACCCCTAATTTACTATTTAATCTAAGATACCACTCGAGGCTTGTGGTCCTTCTTAAAGAACGGTTAAACTAATCGATACTTGTAAAATAAAATATACTAACAATCGAATTTATTTAAATTTTGAACAAGATTACAATTGGGAAATCCTTATTTATTATTTTCTAAATATAAAAATATAAATAATAAACAGAAAAGGCACATTTAACAAACAAAATTTAAATATTCCATCAAAAAAAAGTATTAAGTGTAGATAAGATTTTTCAGTATTATTTTTTCAAATGCCTATTCTCTTTTAATCATCAGACCAAAAAATATCGTATTAATTGATATACATGTTTATAACCATGGATAATATCTTGTAATCTAAAATTAAATTAAATTATTCTGAGGTTCATTTATTCTATTATAGATTTGCTTTTGTAGTGATAGAATAATTCTTACTAGATCAAAGATCATATTAGTTTAATCAACGAACCAATATTCAGCGATACTAAGAATTAGGTGAATGTGTAAATTAAAGAGAAGAAAGAAAACATGTGGATTAAGAAGTAGTAGTATAAAAGGGAGCTTCTCTTCATTAATGTAATAGTGAGGCGGCCCAATTAAGAGTGAATGCGGGCCGACAAGATTAAATTAGGATCCACAAGCAGCGACCTGGTAGGGCCCAGGCCCATAATGGAAGCCAATGAAGAAGAGACGCGTGTCAGATAAGCATCGTCACCGTCTTCTAACCACAACCCTACCAGCCGCCCAGTCTACCCCTTAGCGGACACCGCTCTGACTTTTTTAGTCGGCACATAAATCCCCACGCAAAAACTAATATATCCAATGATACGAATAGGGATACGGATATAGATATTATATATACATTTTTCAAGTGTTATATACATGTTTTTCAAATATTATATATATATTTTACAGGTATTACATTTTTTGATGTTATACATATACTTTATATGTATCATATGTATATAATAATATAGATGTAATACCTAAAGAATATACACATGATACTTGTAGAGTATATATATATATATAATATCATATGATGATTAATTTGGGGCACCATAACCCGACACACAAGTGTCAGTCTAATCCCAAATGATCTTTCTTGCCTATGTCCTTATTTATTTATTTATTTGAGATTGGGTTATGTTATAAATTTTGATCTCTCCAATTTTATCTTTGTTAATATTAAATGGTTAAATCTTGTGTATCACAAATCATTTTATGTTAGACGGTTAATATATGATCCATATTTTTAAATGGGATTGACTAGTGGATAAAAATAACGTATCTTACGATACTATCTGTGAAATCGTCTCATATAAATTTTTGTGAAATAAATTATACTTAGTTCTAAAATAAGTGTGATTTTTTAGGTTTCCACACAAAAATTAAGGAATGCAATAATAAATCGAATTTACCTTTATTTAAATTAAATTAATGAAAAATTCTTTTCTCTTGCCTCTCTTAATAAATTTTTTAAACACATTTAAATTGATCGAAATAAATAAAGGTATTTTTGTATGGAGTATGTAAATGTATTATTAAATTAAAAAATATCACTTATTCTTTGATTTATTTACTAAAATGTCACTAATTTTGAAATGGAGTTAGTATAAAAATTTTGGTTTATACACCACCAATTAATCATGTAGTAGAGAGCTAAAAATTGAAAGATGATTAAATTAATTCATAAAAAAAGTGATTCCTATCCCAGAAAAAAAAAAGATTCCTATGTAAGTTAAAAATGGTGATAAAGATATCCATGAAATAAAGTTGAATGAAAGTTTTACAAGAGAGACAATTCAAAACCAATTTGAATTTATGATATGATTGGGGAATTTGTTACTGTCTTCACAAGTGTTTTATCCAATTGATGTCATTTGATCATTTTTCTTTCAAATTTTATTTTACCTTCAATTTTCAAAAATGTTGTTATTATCAATAATAATTTAATTAATATAAATACACATTTGCTTGAGATATCCAGGAAATAAAGTTGACTGAAATTTATGATGAATATCTGATTGAATAAAATTATTTCAAATTTCAATTATAATTATGATACAATTGTAGATATATATCAAAAGAAAAAAAAAATCAAACCTCATCTAATTAATCTCAGCCAAAGGTGTGAATGGTGTGAGATATGACAGGTGACTGAAGTTTTGTTTGGTGTTTTGAAAGCAAGGATGAAAATATCGATATCGCAACATTAATTTTACGGATATATCGATGTCGATATCGATATCGCAAAAAATTTGAAAAAACAACGGAAATCTTATTAAAATTTTGGAAATTTAATATGAAATTTTAGGGATTATTTTTACACTTCATTACACATATATTTCACTCAAAATCACATTAAAATAATATATTTAAAACTAACATATAGATAATAAGCATTATAAATACTGTTTTTCGAATGAAAAATGATAATATATTACATAATACAAGACAAAATTACTAAAATTACATCATACAATACACTGGTACCAAAAGGATGACCTATGAGGTTCAAACATAGTAGGTGGAATGTCATCTTGATCCAAGCAGTACTGATACCAACATATACATAATTAGCACTATTAAAATTTTACTAAAACTAATTATAACAATTAATTGTAAATACACAATTACAACATTACATTTTATGTGCTAGCTTCACTATAAAATAATTAATTGTAAAATTATGATTTTATAATAAAGTTCTATAAGTTAACTAAATACTTCACCTAACATATACATAATTAGCACAATTAAACACATCAATTTACAATATACCAACAATTAAACATAGCAATTTACAATATACCAACATATACATAATTAGCACTATTAAAATTTTACTAAAACTAATTATAACAATTAATTGTAAATACACAATTACAACATTACATTTTACGTGCTAGCTTCACTATAAAATAATTAATTGTAAAATTATGATTTTATAATAAAGTTCTATAAGTTAACTAAATGCTTCACCTAACATATACATAATTTGCACAATTAAACATAGCAATTTACAATATACCAATAAAATGCTAGTTTTATCAACTAAAATGAAAAAAAAAAAATTTAAATTTACATACCAATTCGTAGTTCTTCAAAATGACAATTGAGTGATATATATAGTAGTGCAAGTATTTCCTCTCCAATGTCAATGTCCTATATCCAAAAAAATAAATAAATTAGATACATAGTCATAATTTATAAAGTAAATAATTGAAATTAATTTAATCAAAAATGTTGTGAGGGATTTATTGATATGAGAGAATATCATACCTTGAACCTTAAATTGTATGATAGAAAATGTTCATTTGCCTTCAACACACACACACACACACACACATATATATATAGAAATATATCATGCAAAAAAATTAGAAAAAAAATAAGTAAATGAAGTAATAATTGGTTAAAGGAATGGAAATTTAAAAAAACCACAAAATATGGCTATATCCGTGAATGAAAGATTGATGTGAGGAGAATATATTACTTTCAATATCAAACACAATACATAATACAAAGTAAGGAAAAAAAATCACATAGTTCAATTTTGTGAATAAAAATCGCTCATTTTGATATACATGCGATATTTTGCGATATATCCGCGATATTTCCCAATTTCCATCCAATTTTATACTACACTGAACCGATATCGATATTTTGCGAAATATCCGCGATACCTAGGAAAAAAAACATTAACACCCAATATCCGTATCGCAATATCCGTATTCGCGATATATCCACGATATTTCGCGATATTTTCATCCTTGCTTGAAAGTACTAATCAAACTGTTTTCCTACAAAAGAATATCCAGTTTCACACACAATCCACTATCCAAACACACCCTACCACCTATTTCTGACTTGTCACTTTCTTACTTTCCAATTAACATTTTCTTCTGTATTTTACTAACAGGATCTCCATTCATTTATTTTGACACACATTTTTTTTAAGAACATAATATTTTAATTAGAAAGCCAGTATCGGAATTCTTGCAACAAAAATTGTTCTCATGCATATTAGTAAATTTAGGAGTGATATTAATGTATTAAAAGATACAAAAGAAAAAGAAAAACAAGTTTCATTGACTTGGGCTTCCTTAAAGAAAACTAGTATTCTCACCGTGCGATGCGAGGTCTGTAATATAATGTTGGTAACTATTAATTATTTGATAATATAATGTAAATAATTTTAGCATATAGAAGATGTATAATATTTAATAACTAAGAAAATCTAAATTTGTCTAAGATAATTCAATTCACAACAATTTATCTATATTATACACATCTAATTCACTAATTAATGATTAATACTAATAACAAAGTATCAATCATGATCTTCAAATCAAAATTGGAAATTTTAATTACCTGCAAAGTTTATAAGTTCTGAAAAACTTCTTTATACACAATATTTGTAGTTGAAGAATTTTTTATACGTCTTATATATAATAGTAGTATGTGATAAATATCAACTGTTTGATAATACAATTTAATTAATTATAAGCGTTTTACATGTATAAAATATTTAATAATTAAGAAAATTTAATTTATGTAACTATATATTAAATATATAAGTATATATCTAATTCATGCTATATTATTTATTACTACTATATATATATCTCATTTCACAATATGTTAACAACTAAAATTATCGATTATTTATTAAAATTCACAGGTTACTTAACAGGTTACTTAAAAATTTGGTGCAATGAACAAAACTATCCATTTTCCAAGAAAGTGTTACAGTGTCGCGAAGGAAGCATGTAAACAAATTTTTACTATACTAAAAAAATATATGGAAAAAAAAAAAGAAATATATTGATGTCATACATCTTGGAGGGAAAAGGGTAAAATAGAAATTATGGTCAACTTCCCTGTTATTATTATAGTAATAGATAATAGATAAAATATTTAATAATTAAGAAAATTTGAATTTATGTAACTATATATTAAATATATAAGTATATATCTAATTCATGCTATGTTATTTATTATATATATATATCTCATTTCACAATATGTTAACAACTAAAATTATCGATAATTTATTAAAATTCACAGGTTACTTAAAAATTTGGTGCAATAAACAAAAACTATCCATTTTCCAAGAAAGTGTTACAGTGTCTTGCGAAGGAAGCATGTAAACAAATTTTTACTATACTAAAAAAATATATGAAAAAAAAGAAATATATTGATGTCATAATCTTGGAAGGAAAAGGGCAAAATAGAAATTATGGTCAACTTCCCTGTTATTATTATTGTAATAGATGAAAAAAAGTAAGTTTTGGTTTTTGTGTTCAATGAAAACACCTATTAAAACATTAAAATACAATTTGTTATTAAAATTTACAAAATGCCAATAAAAACATCTCTAATGTGAAGTCGTCTCACGGATTTTCTTGTGTGAGATAGGTCAACCCATAACCCACTCTTAACAATTCATATTGAAATTTGTGAAAATGGATTCAACACATGGGTAATAAGGATCCGTTTCACAGAAACTATTCGTGAGACCGTCTCACATAAATTTTTGTGAAACTAATAATGCAGGTCCCATTAATGCATGCTTCCTTGTATGTTAACAAGTTCCATTAAAAATCAATGCATTATAGATGCGTACCTTTTACTTGTCACATGTTCAGAAAATAGACAAAGTTCCTCAATCTCTAAATAAATTCATATTTTATTTGGAAAGTCAGTTATTTTAAATTGATTTTTGTTTAAGTCCTTGCAATAGATCCGTATTTAGTTATAAATTATGACAAATTTTGGATAATAATATTTTCTCTTAAATTAAGTGTTGTCTTAGAATTTTTGTAAGGAACCAAGTAGCATTAAATTTCGACTATTTTTAATTAATTTAGAAATTTTGAAACTCAAAATTTGAAGCAAACGATTTATTTTAATTCATATTTAACTCTTAATTTTTAGCGGGTTAATTACATAAAAAACATAAACTTAGGGTCCAGTTTCAATTGCAACATGAACTTTTGAGTGTAACACAAAAAACATTTAACTTAACAGTTGTTTTAATTTGAGCCATGTTCGGGTTTTTTAGGGCTCCAATTGCTGATATGAAGCCCAAATTATATATGTTAATTGTCAATATGTATATTTAAGTATAGTCATCATCCAAATGTAAATTTTTACGTCAATAATTAACTTATACAATTTGAACTCCACATCGGCAATTGAAGCCCGAAACACCCAAACATGTTGCAAATCAGTCATCATCCACATGTAAATATATATGTCAATTAATTTGTACAATTTGAACTCCATATCAGTAACTGGAACCCGAAAAAAAATCAAACATGTCTTAAATTGAAACAAGAATTAAATTAAGTGTTTTTTGTGTTACAATCAAAAGTTTCATGCTGTAATTTGAAACTGGACACCAAATTCATATTTTTTTTATGTAATTAACCCATTTTTAGCTCAAAGTTTCACATATTATGTTAATGTGAAGAAAATTGATCTTCTGTGATAGACAACGGTTGAACCATAACGCTTATGCAGAAAACCCTAAATCCAGACACTTTGATCTTCAAAATGCGAACTGAAAATTGAAATAACACTCAAGATTTTAGGGTGGTTCGGCTCGCCACATCGGCCTACATCCACCATGAAAGGATTGAACGGATTTCACTAAAAAATGAGAGAGAATTCGAAGTTACAATCAAAATCCCCAAAAATTAGGGTTTATGCGCACTCAAGAACCCTAATTTTATAATCTCACTCAAAACTCAAAATTGCAAAGTGAAATTACAACTGGCTATACTCCTATATATACTAAGTAATAGCCCCTTATCAATTTAACTGAACTTGCAACCGATTTGGACGAATTTGGCTTCAAAGATTGGAATCTGCGCGTTGTTGCCCTAGCTGTTGCAACAGCATAACTGCCTTGAACCGGCAGTTATGACACAATCTTCCAGTGCCCGGTTCGACCGTCTCCAGACCGGTTCTCAACCCGATTTTTCCGGTTCCGAATCCATTGATTTATTTCCGAGCTGCTACTCCACAATTCTCCACCTCAGCTTGTGAAATCAATCCAATTCTTCCATAAGTTCAGTACCTATTCAAGCTTGATTTGCTGCCCAGATTTTCACCTGGATTTGATCCCTGCAAAACTCAAATTTCGACCTTGGAAGTATTTTAGTTAGCATATCAGATGGATTTTCCTCAGTTGCTATTTTCCTAGCTTCTACTTCTCCTTTATCTATCAAATTTCTAACAAAATGCAATTTGATATCAATGTGTTTGCATCTACTATGAAACATTTGGTGCTTAGCTAAATGTAATGCACTTTGATTATCACAGTAGATGGAAACTCTTCCCTGCTTTACCCTTAGTTCTTTTAGAATTCCCTTGAGCCACAAGGACTCCTTGACAGCCTCGGCCATAGCAACAAATTCTACTTCTGTGGTTGAGAGGGCCACCATCGATTGCTGCATAGCCTTCCAGCTTATGGCTTTTCCAAATAACCTGAATACATAGCCTGTAGTCGACCTCCTTGTGTCGGGATTCCCTGCAAAGTCAAAATCTACAAAACCTTCCAAAGGGTTAGAAAGATTAAGTTTAGATTGCTGATAAAACATTAATCCCAAATTTGATGTTCCTTGTAGGTATCTTAGCATCCATTTTATTGCTTCCCAATGAGGTTTACCTGGATCTGCCATGAACCTACTTACTCTACTCATAGCATAAGCTATATCGGGTCTACTACAAACCATTGCATACATCATGCTTCCTACTGCATTGGCATAAGGAACTTCAGTCATCATCTTCCTTTCAGTTTCAGTTTGAGGCTTCTCTTGTGTTGTCAATTTAAACTGAGTTCCCAATGGAGTGGTGACTGACTTTGATTCATGCATAAAGAATCTCTTTAGAACTTTCCTTATATAATCAGTTTGGTATAAGAATATCAGCCCCTTTCCTCTATCTCTTCTAATGTCCATGCCTAACATTCTTCTAGCATCACCAAGATCCTTCATCTCAAACTAATCCTTGAGTTTATCTTTGATGATCTGTATCCTTTTCATACTCTTGCTAGCTATTAGCATATCATCAACATAGATTAGAAGATAGACCAACACTCCATGGTTTTCCTTTTGTAAGTAAACACAGCTATCATGATTGCATCTTTCCAGTCCAATGCTCATCATCACACTGTCAAATCTCTTATACCACTGCCTAGGACTTTGCTTGAGTCCATAGAGTGATCTTTTCAATAAGCAGACTTTATTCTCTTCTCCAGGCTTCTTATATCCTTCAGGCTGAGCCATGTACAAGGTTTCATCTAAATTCCCATGCAAGAAGGCAGTCTTGACATCTAGCTGCTGCAACTCCATGTCTTCTTGCATTACCAAGGCTAGTAAGATCCTTATTGATACATGCTTCACTACTGGAGAGAAGATCTCATGGTAATCGATTCCTTCTCTCTGAGTGAAGCCCTTAGCCACCAACCTTGCTTTGAACCTAACTTGTTCCTTTCAGCCACTTCAATTTTCCTTTTGAAAATCCATTTGCAGCCAATTAGCTTCTGTCCCGCTGGTCTATCAACAAAGATCCAAGTCTGATTCTTTTCAAGTGACATAATTTCCTCATTCATGGCTTGAGCCCACTTCTCACTGTCTTTAGACTTCATTGCAGCTTGGTATGAGTTTGGCTTCTCATACTCCAGTTCCTCAGCAACACATAGGGCATAGTTGGCTATATCAGCTTCACCATATCTTAATTGAGGGGTTATTGTTCTCCTTTGTCTATCTCTTGCCAAGTGATAGGTGGTCAGATCCTCAGGCTCCTCCAACTGGTCAGTTTGATTCTCAGTGGTTTGATCATCATCTGAATCAGTGGTGCTTGATCCATCTCTCTGATTCTCAGCCTGAAACTCTCCTTGCAACTCCACTTGAATCCCAGATTCTTCATTGCTCAATTCTAAATTTGGAGTTCCTTCAGTTTCAGTAGCATGTTGCTTCTCTTTATACCCCATCACCCTTTCTTTAAACACCACATCTCTGCTAATGAAACACCTTGGAGTCCTATTTTCTAAGCTCCACATCTTATATCCTTTTACACCATTTGGATAGCCAATAAAAATGCACTTTATGGCTCTTGATTCCAGCTTATCTTGCTTAGTGTGAGCATAAGCTAAACATCCAAAAACCTTTAGAAAGGAATAGTTAGGAGTCTTAGAATACCATACCTCATTAGGAGACTTAAATTGGACTGAAGATGATGGACTTCGATTGATGAGAAATGCTGCTGTTGAGACTGCTTCTCCCCAAAATGATTTGGGCAATCCAGTATCTAGGAGCAAGCATCTTACCCTCTCCAAAAGCGTTCTATTCATGCGCTCAGCTACTCCATTTTGCTGTGGAGTAGCCACCACAGTCTTGTGTCTTGAAATGCCTCTCTCCCTGCAATAGCTTAGGAATTCCTCTGACATAAACTCTAGACCATTATCAGTCCTAAGATGCTTTAACTTCTTACCAGTGAGATTTTCTTGCTGTGTTAACCATTCTTTAAACTTAGAAAAGGCCTCAGATTTATGCTTAAGGACATACACCCACACCTTCCTACTGTAATCATCTATAAAGGTTATAAAATACCTTCCACCTCCATGTGTTTCTACTCTAGATGGACCCCAAACATCAGAGTGAACATAGTCAAGTATACTTACAGTGGTGTGTTTACCTTTTGGGAAGGAAGTCTTTGTAAGTTTCCCTTGGATACATTGCTCACACTCCTGTATTCTTCCAGGATCTGAAATGGGAATGAGTTTTTGCCTTGATAGCTCAGCCAAGCCTTTGTGTCCAATGTGGCCTAACCTCTTATGCCAAAGGTTAGTTAAATCTTCTTTTTCAGCAGGTGATGCCCCTTCTTCCACTGTGGTTCCTTTAAGAATATAGAGGCCATTCGATTTTATTCCTTTTATCACCACCATTCCAGCTTTGGTAACTTGGATCTCCCCTCCTTGAGTCTTAAACTCACAGCCTGTAGCATTAAGAACACCAAGAGATATTAGATTTCTTTTGAGTTTAGGGATATACCTCACATTGGTCAAGGTCCAACTCTCATCATGCAGCTTGAGTTTGATGGATCCAACTCCCATCACCTGACATGAATGATCATCTCCCAGTAGCACTGAGCCTCCTTGATGCAATTTTAGATCACTAAACCAGTTCTTAATCGGGCACATGTGGATAGAACACCCTGAATCAAGCACCCACTCTCCTTTCATATCAGAATTGCTGATACACAGCATATCGGCGCTGTCATATTGATCTTGCGCGATGGCTGCTTGATGATTCGAATTGTTTCCACCTTGCTTCTTCTTCCTCTCGGGGCAATTGCGCTTGAAGTGCCCTGGTTTATGGCAATGAAAACACTTCCTCGATTCATCCCCTTCAAAGTTGGATCGGGCTTCACCTTGTTCAGATCTTTGCGAGCTTTGTCTTGAATTTCCTTTCTTGAATTTCTTGCCTTTTACAGTTAATCCTTCCCCAAGGTTTTGTTGCTTCCTCTCAGATTCAGACCCAAGAAATCTTGATCGAATTGCTACCTGAACTTCCTCCAAAGTTAGTGGGATTACTCTTTCATATACAAGAGCATCCTTGAAAGATTGATATGATTTCGGGAGCGCATTCAGCAGCAGTAGAGCCTTATCCTCGTCCTTTTGCTTCTCTTCTATATTCTCCAAATCATCCACCAACTTATTGAATTCATCTAGCTTCTCCAAGATCTTCTTATCATCTAATATCTTGAAGGAAATCAGTCTTTGCTTCAAGAATAGGCGATTGGCTAGAGATTTTGTTTGATAAAGCGATTCGAGCTTCTTCCAAACCTCCAATGCCGTTCGTTCTTGGTACACTTCTCTCAATGCCTTCTCTCCTAAGCACAAAATGATTGAGCTACGAGCCTTCCGATCAATAGGTGAAAGAGCCGATGATTCCTCCGAATCATCCACGGGTTCTTCAGAAATGGCTTCCTCCCAACCTTGCTGGATCAAGACAGCTTCCATCTTCGCCTTCCATAGTGTAAAGTCGTCGATACCCGTGAATTTCTCCACTTCAAGCTTCATTGCAGACATCTACAGTGGTTGTGCGTCGAGTGTTTCCCACAGACGGCGCCAATTGTGAAGAAAATTGATCTTCTGTGATAGACAACGGTTGAACCACAACGCTTATGCAGAAAACCCTAAACCTAGACACTTTGATCTTCAAAATGCGAACTGAAAATTGAAATAACACTCAAGATTTTAGGGTGGTTCGGCTCGCCACATCGGCCTACATCCACCATGAAAGGATTGAACGGATTTCACTAAGAAACGAGAGAGAATTCGAAGTTACAATCAAAGTCCCCAAAAATTAGGGTTTATGCGCACTCAAGAACCCTAATTTTATAATCTCACTCAAAACTCAAAATTGCAAAGTGAAATTACAACTGGCTATACTCCTATATATACTAAGTAATAGCCCCTTATCAATTTAACTGAACTTGCAACCGATTTGGACGAATTTGGCTTCAAATATTGGAATCTGCACGCTGTTGCCCTAGCTGTTGCAACAACATAACTGCCTTGAACTGGCAGTTATGACACAATCTTCCAGTGCCCGGTTCGACCGTCTCCAGACCGGTTCTCGACCCGATTTTTCCGGTTCCGAATCCATTGATTTATTTCCGAGCTGCTACTCCACAGTTAAAAATTAGTGGATTTTTTTTAAAAGAAACGTATAGATGCAGATAATTTGGAAACAACATTGAACTCTAAAATAACATTTAAATGAAATGCGATGAAGTATATTTGATAAATGAATAAGAGTATAAGTAAAATTCCGTGACCTATAACATGTTACAACTTTATTAAGTTGATTAAAGAAACTGTAATTGGATTATTAATTTTATTTTTATTTATTGGTTCCAGATTCTAGCCAATTATGAAAAACAAAAAAAAAATCCCAGATTTTGTGTTTGTTTTATTTAAGGAGTGGGGGACCTTCTAATCATGTCGATGGCTCATCTGAGCCTCTGCATTTAGAGAGATGAGCTTAAAATTTTAACACAATCTTAATTTTAATAAAAAAAGGTTCAAAAAGTTGCACCCCATATATCTTGGAAACGACAAAAAACAAAAGACAAAAACTTATATACCCCTGAGGCGCATAGAGACACAGATCTATGTGTTATATATTTGTTCTTCAGGTGTTATATATACACACTACAAGTGTTACATTTTTTGGTATTATACATATACTCTACATGTATCATATGTATATAAGAGTATATATGTGATACCTGAAGAGTATACACATGATACTTATAGAGTTTATATATAACATCATATAATGATTGATTTGGGGGTACCATGCCCTTGGGACACAAGTGTCACTCAAAACAAAAAGGATTTTCCACCAAAGGCTTAAAGTGACACTGAGGACCATAATCGTATAAAGAAAATTCCATTCAAATAATTGTAATAAATAACAAACTCACAACATTTAGTGCATATAATCTCTTCAAATGAGAAAATAAATCATTACAAAAGAGGCAGCTTTACAAACGTGCAATAATGGGATGAATCTGACAAAAAATATTAGCATAAAAAGATCCAACAAACCTGAATCCCAATTCACCATATGAAAGTATACTTTACCTATTACCAATAATAGGGAGGATAAAACTCTCTTTTCTTGAAATATTATGCAGGATACTTTCATGCAACCGTGTAAAAGAGACTACAGAAATATGCAAGAATAAATATATCAGTTCACGTGAGATCGTCTCACATTGACGGTTTTACAGAACATATTCTTATATTAGATAAAGATGTACTTATAGAGTTATAGTTGTAAACAAACATAATTATAAAACTCATGTTTATACTTGTAAAAATATATTTATAAAATACATACTTATAGTTGAAAGATACATACTTATATCTATAAATGACTTACTTTAATCATGGCGCATGTGAGACGATCTTTCAAGAGATTACCAACTATGTATATATATATATATATATATGATGCATCATATACTTTTTACACAATTATTTCTATACACCAAGTTCATGAGTCATGAGTATGACCCATGCAATCCGGGTCATATGACCCCGAAAGTGATTTTCACGCCCAAAACGCGCTGGAATGTGCACCAAATCGCGCTCAAATCCTAATTTCGCTCTATAATCTTTTAGTTATTGACTTATTTCGCCTAACCTTTTAGTTATGATCGTCTAACCTTTTAGTTATGTTCACATAACCTTTATGGTATGTTCGCATAACCATTCTATTATGGTAGATTAATATTTTACAGAGTAAGATAAATATATATTACCTTTTAAACTTTTATATTATAATAGCTTAACCTTTACATTATAATAATTTAATTTTTATATTATAATAATATAATCTTTATATATTCCAAAGGTTATGATAGTTGTACATAAATGTTATATCAATATAACATAAAGGTTAAATTATAACAATATAAAAGTTTTCAGTTATGTTACATGATTAAAATAATCCTAAGTATATAATTTTAAGGTTTTAATACCTTTTAAACCTTTAAGTTGTAATAATATAACATTTACGCATAATAATATTAACATTTATGTTATATTAACATAACCTTTATATTATTCTTTAAGTACATAAAGGTTATGATATTTATATATAAAAGTTACATCAACATAACATAAATGTTAAATTATCATAACGTAAAAGTTTTCAACTATATTATCGTACATTTTATATTGAGAAAATAAGTGTATTAACTTAAAGGTTATGATATTTGTACAAAAAGATTATAGTCATATAACATAAAAGTTATACTCGTATAACAAAAAGGTTACCGCATAAATTAAAAAATTAATAAATAACTGGGCGTGGATCCGGGTCGGATTCGACCCGACCCGACATGTGGGCACCCAGTTGCATGGATATAGATTTAGATTCATGCAACTGATGCACAAAAACAATACTCTACTTTTTATTATTACCTTTATATTCTAGTTAAATTTATTACATTTTAAATCAAGACCTTTTAGGTCTCCCATATCCATCATGTCCCACTCAGTTGTCATTCCTAAAATGCAAAATAATAAGAGTTTAGTCTCTTGTGAGATCGTGTCACGTGTGATGGAATTCAAATATGTCTTTTATAGGTATAAATATTTGTTTTTCAGCTATAAATATGTGTTATAAGTATGTTATTACATGTATAAATATGAGTTTTAGAAGTATGTCTTTTTCTGCTATAAATATGTGATCTGGAATTCTGTCGCATGTGAGACAGTCTCACATGAGTTTTTGCCAAATAATAAAGAGAAGAGAAGAGAAGAGGAGAGGAGGATTTAAGATAACTAGATAAGCATATGTTTTCTTTTTTTCAAAGATATACTAATGTTGTATTTGTGATAATGCTTTTACTTTTACTAACTTAAATTTCATTTTGGTTTAAATTATTCAATAATATCAAAAATTGAATAATAATTATATTAAATTTGAGGGGGGTAATAGTTTCTGTTACTTCCATATATGTGAATTTAAATGCGTATTTAGGAGGAGTCAGCCGATAACTACAAGAGACTAAATATTTTTATTATCCGGACAGAAATTTCTAAAGTCAAAAAAATAATTATTCGGAAAAACTAAATTTAATGTGAACAACTCTTACGTGAGACCGTCTCACGGATCATTTTATATAAAATGATCAACTCACAATTCACAATTTATAATTCATAAGTAAATTTATAAACATTGGCTAGGGTAATGCGTAAAAGGAATTCGTTCCATGAAAATTATCCATGAGACTCTCAAAACCAAAATATTTTGACTGAAGTTTTGAAATGGAATTTAATTAATTAGATTTATCATTGACTCCTGGCTTTTTTTTCATGGGTTAGTTGAAAAGTGGACATTTTGTTACATTAATTGGGCCTACAATAGTGAAGTATAGAGGGCTTTCCAATTCATCACCATAGATATACGTCGGCCCAATTTTAATCTCATATACTAGTATAAAACCCGTGAAATACACGAAATTGCAATAATAAAATTAAATATAATAATTTTTGAAAGAAAATTAATTATTACTTATATAAGAAAATATATTAATATTGCATTTGTTTTCTAATGTGAATGATATTTAACTATAGTTCTAAAAGAATAGGGTTATTTTTTCCTCTATTATGTAGAAAATTTATATATTTTTGTATCCATTACTCAAACCATTAAAAAAAATTAATGAATTGATACAAAAATTGAAGTCAAATATTTTCAAATAAATTTCATATATTATTTTAAAACACATATTTGAAAAAACTACATAATTTTAATAATTAATTAGTTCGAAACGTCTGAATAATTTATTTCCAATCAACCCACATTTATTTTATTTTTTCATTATTTATTGATTTATATTTTATTCTAAACTTTTTAAATTAACTAAATTTCAAATTTATAAATCATTTTTGTGGTATGTGTTACTTTAACAAATTTTTTTAAAATTTTATATTATTTACTAATTTATATTATCAATATTAATCTTGATAGCATTTAATAGCAACATTAATTAGATTTTAAATAGATTCAATTTGTAAAAAGATAAATTAAAATGAGAAAATTTGTGGGATTGACAAGTATCATTTATGGTTATTCCTTTAGTATATATAAAGATTTAAGGATCAAGGAAATATAGTTTTCAACATCCACTATTTTTTATTCCACATAAACTTATATTCCGACATTTCACGGATATAATTTTATTACATTATATTCCATTATCGACCATGATTTAAATTAATTTTTTATAAGTTAATCTATATTTCATGGGTTTTAAGTTGTATTAGCTGTGAGCTAACTTTACCCAGTCTAATCAGTGGGTGGTAGTAATGATTTGTTAAGCGGTTTTAATAAGTTTTTGTGGTATACGATATATTAAATCCACATATATAATACGAACAAATTAAAATAAATATACCAACAAATTGAAATAAATATCTTCACCACTTCTTTTAGGGCATTAAAAAGTAATATTGCTTTTTCTTTCATCCAGACCAGTGGGTTGACGACGACCTGAAAATAATAGCTAAAAGGGTTGATTAAAATAATTTTGGACCTCATATTCCAAGAAGCTTTTTTTATTCTCTATCTATATTTTAGTAAAGGCTCCTTTCATGGCATGGTAATAATTGATCGTGGATCCTTAATTATATATAAAATAACGTACGAAAAGTTCTTAATTTGATGACATCATTGTAGATACATAAATTTGATGTCCAATTATATTGTGTCACGTGTCAAATAAAGTGTGGAATATTAATTTATATTTATTTTAGGGATTAATTAAATATAATTCCTAAATTAAATAATCAAATTAATTGATATTTCATATATCTTTTGTTGGCCAATCAAAAATTGTCATATGTCAAAGTGTTGCAGATATTATCAAATTAAATAAAATTAAATTTGATAATTATCGGCAAACATATCAGATATGATCAAATCAAAATTAGATATGATCAAATTACGGTGGACCAATCAAATTGCTCCACTTTAGATATGATATCTACTAAAATCTCCATTCTGCACCTATAAATAGGAGTCTCAAATTCACAGCAAATTGAAGAATTCAAGAGTTAAAATTCTCTCATGTGTTCTTCGGCAATCTTTCAAATCTTCGAGGCGTTCTTCATCAAGTTCTTCGGTATCTTCAAATCTTCAAGACGTAAGACGTTCTTCAACAAGTCCAAGGACGTTCTTCACGGAATTCCGAGAATTCCGAAAGCTGCTGCCTTCACGGAATTCCGAAAGCTGCTGCTTGATCCAAAACAAGGTGCTAAACCCGCGAATCGAGTTGTTCATTCAAGGATTTCAATTTTGACCAAGTCAACTCCACTCATCGATTCCAAGTATTAAAGAGAAGAATCAAGGGATCAAAGAGATTGTACCTCAAATTCAGTTTGATTCAATAAATTTCAATTTGTGCAAATCTTTTGTGTTTATTAATTTAATATACAAAACTTGTTGTTACAATCATTTTATTCCCCAATCATTTTTTTGTAAACTGTGTGTTCTAATACAACTTATCCAATTTGTTATCCATAAGACCATCTCACATGAGTTTTTATGAAATATAATTTGGTAATATATGCAAACAGGGTGATTAACTGTAAGCTGTATTCGAAATCAACCTAAGACTGTTAAAATTTTAATCATCACACAATTTACATATGTATAATATTAATATGTGAATAGCTACGTTGTAGCATATTGTAACATCCCCAATTTATTTAAATTTAAAACCAAGAAAAAGCGTATATATTAATTTTTCTTTGCAGCGGAAATTCATAAATAAAAATTTGAAACAAAAATTTAAATAATTACTCAAAGGCAATTTAATGGGAATGTTATAGAAAATTCTTGACTAACATGCAAATTAAAAACGTCATAGATTTTCAAAGAAGTGGTGAAGATAATAAAATGCTAAAATGGAATGATTTAGAGAAAAACGTCCAATCACTAGTTATTTTAAACAAAAGATAATAAATTTATTTTAAACAAAAGATAATAAATTGTCTCTAGCCACCGCGTAGAGATGTTCAAACGGTTCCCCGGTTCCGGTTCGAACCGCCGGTTTGGCGGTTCCGGATTGGTGGAACCGAAACCGAACAGGTAGGTGGCCGGTTCCGATTTCGGTTCCGAACCGCCGGTTGAACCTAAACCGGGCGGTTCGGCCGGTTCGAACCGCCGGTTCGTTTTTTTTTTTTTTTTTTGCATTTTTTTGCATTTTTCTTGTTCATTTTGATTTTGCAACTCCGAATTTGTTTTTCAATGTTTGTTTCGATATAATTCATGATTGAAATAGACTAATAGAGTACACAAAATCGATCCGGCACAAATGTTTTCATTATAAATTGCAAAATTATTACAAGTTATACAATTTCTAAGTTTCTAGACTAATGATTGCAATTCTAATGAATGTATAATCTTAATTCTAATCTATTAGACTATTACAAATTAAATATATCTATTACAATTACAAAAGTTTATCTAAAGATTAAAGAGAAGGGGAAAAAAATTGAAAGAGCTTGAGTTTCATTCTAAGTTTGGAAATGAAATTCAAATCCAAACTTATAATGAAATTGTCTACATATCCTTAATTCTAATCAAATTAAGGAATCAAATTAAGGAATCAAAACCATTATTTCTTAGCAATAATGGTTAGAATAGGATACATGGTGGTCCTTCGTGACCACCACTTCAACAAATCACTTGAAGTCTCAAAAACAATAGATTCATAAGTAGCACTTAAATAAGAGTCTAACTCTTGAGTAGGGTTACCTCTAGATCGTTTTTGTGTCCTAATGTCATAAAAAAAATTAAAAAAATAAAAAAAATCAAAAAAAAATTTAAAAAAATTAAAAAATTTAAAAAAAAATCAAAAATAAAATAAAAATTGTAAAAACCGGCGGTTCGAACCGGCGGTTAAACTGCCGGTTGAACCGCCGGTTCACCGGTTTGTAAAAATTGGAACCGGAACCGAACCGCCCCCCGGCGGTTCGCGGTTCCGGTTCGGAACCGAAACCGGGTCAACGGTTCCCGGAACCGTTGACCGGCGGTTCGAACCGCCCCGGTTTCGGTTTTCGGAACCGTTTGAACGTCTTTACCACCACGCAGTGAAGACAATAAAATGCTAAAATGGAATGATTTAGAGAAAAACGTCCAATCACTAGTTATTTTAAACAAAAGATAATAAATTGTCTCTAGCCACCGTGCAGCCACCATCTTGCGTCCATGAAAAATTAATCTGAAATGTTAGATTTGTTTGGGGTGAGCAAAACACGAGCTCAATGGGGACATGCTTGTCTAAATTAAAGACAACATGCGAAATAAGACAAATATCACAACATGCATACAAACATTTTCCTCGTCTTGGGATTGGCCAAACATGCATAAAAACATTTTCCTCGTCTTGGGATTGGCCAATCAATAGCACGGCGGGTAAACCCGAAGGCCTACTATGACCCATGGACCTTTGACGGCCCCTGGATAATTCTGAGCACGGCGGGCAAACCCGAAGGTCTATGAAGACCCATGGACCTTTGACGGCCCCTGACTAGTTCTCATGCATAGATCATAAATCATAACAAGCATTTTCATAAATAACTTTCATTAGACACATTGCATCAATTTATCAATCACCTCACATAAAGCATTTAATAGAGACAAACAGGTAAAAGAAATCCACACCTTAACAGTTGAAAAAACTTGAATGCTATGAGAATGAATGCAAGCTTATATCTCGTGGTTCACACCTTCTTCATCACCTAGTCACCCAAAATAAAAGGGAAAACACACTTAATATTTATTCTATATTTTAATTATCTCTACTACTATTTATTTTAGATTGAACTAAGGCTCTAAAGGGTCTTAAATTAAATCTGAATTATTCTGAAAATTAAGCTAGAGTCTTAGGGGTAAATCTGGAAATTCTAAAATATCATTAATTTGATTTAGGATCAAAACAGATATACAATTATATGTGTTGCATCACCTAACATCTATATTCTCTCTGGTGGAGCCCACATCCACTCCCTCTCCTTCATCTCATTCCCGTACACCAATCCCCTCTCTCTTTTTCCCTCTCTCTCTCTCTCATCCCTTTCTCTTCTTTCGGCCATCTCCCTAGCTCTCTCCCTAACTCTATTTCTCTTCTCTCTCTCCTTCCCTCTCGGTCCCCTCTCTTTCTTTCTTGATTTCTTTCTTCTTCTCCTTTTTAATATATTTCATCTAAACATTAACATATATAATTTATTATTTTACAACATAGTGAAAATCTATACCCAATAATTGAATTACTGTAGAATTTAAATATGAATGAATTATCATCTTAATCTACTTGATTCTACTCCTAATCAATTCTATCATATATCTCTAATTAATTAACTAGAGATTAACCTATATTGATCCAAATACTACTTTTAAAGATTTGAAGAAAAGAAATTGGGAGAGAAAGAAAAGCACGTACCTTTCTGCCGTTTTTTTTAAAACTGAGAGACCCTAGAATCCTATTCCTAATTATTTATAGATTACTTTTACGGGCCCTCAATCCTTGTTGGGCCACACTTAATAATTATTTACTTATGGGCTCACCACTAACACAACCCATCTTAATTTTATTATCTTGATTAATTTAATTTGCTATAAGATACCAATAATTTATTAATTATTATACTAGAATACTATTAAAATTTGGTTTGCTACACATATCATCATTTTTTTGGATTGTAATGAACTTGATAAAACAAATATTTAAACAGGTGGGCCCTACATATAACCACAAGAATATTTGGAATATGGATGATTAAAATGTAGAGAAGAAAGTTTTGTCTAGAAAATGTAGAAATCAAATCATCAAGATTGGATAAATTTCACGCTCATCAAATACTTGTGTGGAATAATGGATTGTTTACAACCTTATTTGGATAACAATCATGAATTGATTGATGGTAATAGTGCAGTGGTTTTAGGTTAGGAATCATTTATTAATTTGTTTTCTTCAAATATTTATCATTAGTTTTTGGTTATGTGGTTGACGAAAAAGAAAGCCCAAGTCTTCCTTCTCCTATTAATTATCATTATCTTCTATTTTGTTTTTCCTAATAATGTGGCAACGATTGCATGATTAATGAAGCACCGAAATATATGGCTTCAACGGGACAATTATATTTGGGTTTATGCCTATCTTCCCTATTTCTAAAAATAGGTTCTAAAATAAGGATGCGTACAAACTCTCAAATATAATTTTGTGAGATTAATTTTATATAATAAAGATTGATTTGTGAAGAATAATTTGAATTGTGGGGAGTGAGATTCAATCTCATTGCATTGAAATTATTCATGTGACAGTCTCGTAATTTTTGTGCTGGTAAAAACTTATATACTTTTGGGGCATATAGGGACACAGATGTAGGTGTTATATACATGTTCTTCAGTTATTATATATATACTCTATAGGTGTTATAAATATGCTCTACATGTATTATATATATATATATAAGAGTATACATATAATACCTGAAGAGTATATACATGATACCTGTAGAGTATATATTTAACACTATATGATGATTAATTTGGGGGCATGGGGCACACAAGTGTCACTCTTTTGTGCTAAATAATATAATATTAGATTATGTTAGGTATTTTTTGAAATAAATAAATTAATTAATACATACATGTAAATAGAGATATGTTGGTATATATATGGTTTGATTAATTCTTACTTTGTTTAATTTGCTCGTATTTAATTGTTTTCAAGTAATATCTTAAGAGTTAGTCTCCTGTGCAACTGGTGTATGTACAATTCGGGTCGGATCCGAGTCGACTCGGATCCGCGCACTTTTATTTATTTTATTTTTTCACTTCAGGTTGTTACCTTTATGTTATATGCATGTGACATTTATGTTATATAAGTGTGACCTTTATGTATAAATGTAATGACCTTTATATACTCTAATTTAGAAAAAAAAATGAATAATTTTAACAAAATTTGTACATATTTACGTTTATGAAATATTAGCTGCACATATATCCATCCTTAAAATGCACTGAATTTTGAAAATTTCAATTTTTTTCAAAGTTATGGATTATAAAGGTCATAATATTTGTACATAAAGGTCACAAGAACTGTACATAAATGTTACAACAATACAATATAAAGGTCTTAATCTGAAGCGAAAAAACCTGAAAATCTTCATTTTTTTCCTAAGTTACTGAACATAAAGGTCATAACATTTATACATAAAGGTCACACTTATATAACGTAAAGGTCACATCTTTACAACATAAAGGTAACAGCCTGAAGCGAAAAAAAAAAGAAAAAAAAAAGAAAATCCAGGTGCGCGGATCCGGGTCGGGTCGCCCCAGTTGCACCAATCCAGATCCATGCACCTGGTGCACAACAACATTTGCCATATCTTAAATATGCAGAGCCTCTTATCCTTGAAATGTAATGTTGTAAAAGCTCCTATTCTAGGTCTGCTGAATTTTGATTCAAAGTCCAATATAGAATTGACAGCTCTTAAATAAATTTAGGTGAGAGGCTAATCGCAACATTAGTTATAGAGCTCATTCACATCAAACTTAAAATACATACTTTATCGAGAAAACAAACTATGTATGTAGTATTGAAGTCAATTTCATGATTGAAAACGCTAGCTACCAATATAGATGTCAAGATACAAAATTTCCACCAAAATTATCGTATCTTTAAAATATTTTCAAATTACTTAAAAAATTAGTGTAGAATAAAAGTGAGGATTCAAATCCAAAACCAAAAGATGATCAAATTCTTCATCAAGTCATTTCATCCAATTAACATGCACAACCTTAAAATCTTGAAAACTAATCCATGGATATATATTCTTGAATGGTTGGGCAAGTGGGGGTACATATAACAACACACATACAACACCCTCCCACCAAACGATAACCTAAACATAAATCAAAGCTGAAATTTTCTTGTTTGTGAATGAAATGAAAGCAAGATGGAATAGAATAAAGGAAGGTGAGTAGTGGCTATCAAAGCCAGCACAGCACATGCATACACGGAGTAAAGAATCAGCAATTTAGGCCCATCTCTCCCTTCTTAATTTCTCTCTCCTAATAGAGAGGGATGAGAGAGACAAATTTGATGATTTCATGAAAATTCAACTTCTATTTTCATCAACAAACGTGTCCTCACACTATTCTTTTTATTTTATTTATACTCATAATTCCCACTTTCTTCATCTTCTTCTCCAAAGTCCTCCAATCCTTTTCCTCCCAAAAAGTCTCTTTCATCAGCTTTGTGATCAGTGCTGCTTCAATCCAGATCTCTGATCTCAGCCATGGCTGAAAAGGTACGCAAATTAATATCTCCTCTTCATCAATTCAATTCAATTTGATTTAGTTCTTTCGATTCTCTCAAAAGAAAATCAGGGTACGTAGTTCTTGATCATTTATTTGATAAGCTGTTTGATCATGGCCTTATCAATAAACTTTGTTTAAAATTTTGAAGAATGATGAATAGTCATGTTTCTTTGGGCTTGACTTGTTTTGATGAGACAGGTAACAGTTATGGTACTCAAGGTGGATCTGCAGTGCCCTTGCTGTTACAAGAAAATCAAGAAAATCCTTTGCAAATTTCCCCGTCAGTACTCTCCTTCCATCTATCTTTATTTCCGATTTCATATTCTTTATAAATATACGTGTATAATTCATGACAATGCATTAAGAATTGATCAACATTGTGTATTTGCGTACGTACAAATTTGTACTTTTACCACCAATAATCTTTTTTTATATATTATTATTTTCAAGTTCCGACCATATATATATATATATATATATATATATGTTGATGCTGGCAATTAATAATTGATGACTTGTTTTATTATGCTCATATTTCTTTAATTTCCATTTTTCTAATATTTGTGGGAGAGAAGCTGAGCTAAGTATATTTTTGTGATGTTAAAAATATTTGGAACAAGAGAAATTAGAGACCAGATATTCAATGAGAAGGCCAACACCGTCACAATCACTGTGGTATGCTGCAATCCTGAGAAGCTTCGAGATAAGTTATGCTGCAAAGGTTCCAAGGTCATCAAAAGTATTGATATCAAAGATCCTCCTAAGCCCGAAAAACCCAAGGAGCCCGAGAAGCCTAAGGAGCCCGAAAAACCCAAGGAGCCCGAGAAGCCTAAGGAACCCGAAAAGGCCAAGGTGATCGTGATTGAAAAGCCCAAGGAGCCCGAAAATCCTAAAGTGAAATTCGTCGAGCCCGAAAAGCCCAAAGAGAAGGCTCCCCCCCCTCCCCCTCCGGAGAAGACCAAGGAAGCTCCGCCCCCACCAAAAAAGCATGATCCTGAGCCCGTGATGGGGCCCGGACCAATCTGTCCACCGGCTTTTCCGGTTCGGACATGCTGTGGGACATGCTACGATGGTTATGGTGGGGGCCCATGTTACCATGTCTATGGAGTTCCTCCGCTGCCGCCACAGCCACAGCCATGCTTCGATGGCTATCATGGCTACGGTTATGATAGGCCCTGCCACGTCAGCAGATGTGACTATTATTTCAGTGAAGAGAACCCTCAAGCTTGCTCCATCATGTGATCATCATGATGCATAACATGTTCAATCATTTTGGTATACAATTAACTTCTTTTAATTATTGAGTTATAAACTTGTATCCCAATTGTGAACCCCGAGTATAGAAGCAATACAAATACAATCACTATTGTAATTAGTTGTTCGGTGTCACGTCCAAATAATTGATGACATTTTGTATCCTACCTTTGTCAATGGATTTTAGCACTTGGCTTCAACATCCCAATTTCAGCACCACAATAAATTTTCATTAAATATCCATGAAATTTAACTATTTTCTAATATATCAAGCAGCCATTTAATAATGAAACCCCTAATAACACAATGTTTGTTCACATGTATAAATGAAACGATCAATATCAAGAATCGATAGAATTAAATACAATTTGGGCGTTAGTTAGGCGCCGGTCGTATTATATTATTGTCAATAATTTCAATAATTTAATTATTTGTAGATAAAGTAATATTATATGATATAATACTGCAAATGAAAAGAGTTGAGTTGACTCCAACTTTCCATGTGCACATTAGCCAACCTTGAACTGAGACGTTGACATTCTTGAAGAATAAATAATACAGGCCATGAGTCAACCTCTCAGGTGCAGCGCCCCTCCAGTTATGTCCAGTTGCGGAATTTAATCTGTTCACACTCTTTAAACACTTATTGCTAAATATTATAATGAATAAATTTTACTTTTCTCATTGTTTTCTTCTCCAATTATAGAAACTATAAGGTGGGCTGCACGTTCTTCAGACGTGATGTAGGTAACACACTCGCACACTCACTCGGATTTGTATATATGTGCTTACTCATTTTGCTGCATAACTCAAAATGGGTAATTGCATTGCCTCATCGTTTGCATTCTCTCAGAATGACAAGAAACAAAGCCATGATGATCGAGATCAAGATCAAGAATTTAAGGCTTCGGAAATGGCTGCCACCCCTGTTTCTAAGCAATGCGATGGGCCGATGCCTTTAGCTGCTCTGCTGAAATCTGGAGAAGTTTGTAAGGGTGAAAGAGTGAAGATAGTGTTGACTAAGAAACAGTTGCAGCTGCTTGTGAGAAGCAGCATGGAGGAGCTCAAACAGAGACATTATGTGATTCGGGCGCAAATAGGAAATAGGCGTAGGAAATGGAGGCCGTCTTTAGCTACGATCCCTGAACTGTAGAGTGAAATACAGAGTATTCTGTATTCTTGTTTTAATCAGCTAGGCTAGATTAGCAGTTAGGAACCCTTATTTCCATTCAATGGTGTATGGAAGATTTGAGAGGCAGTTAGCTTCTGTTGTATTGCTCTGTACTGTACTTTTTATACAAATGAGCATCTGCAGAAAATGTTCAAGATTTGCTGACATATGATGAACTACCATTTTTGGGGTTTAACTTATATGTCATCCATCTGTTTAATCTATTGTAAATATAGTTAAATATGTGACATATCTATTGCAATAAATAAACAAATCTTTATTAGATACTTTGCTCAGCAGAATGTTTTTTGTACAAGCATACAAGGAAATCAGATAAATTATGACAAGAATTTACACAACTCAAGAAGCTAGTAGCTAGGTGCTCACAATTCTAACATTATTTCTGTCACGCAGCATCATCCAAATGGGCTTTTGCTATTTACAGTGTAGAAATCTTGAGGCCCTGTCTATTGCTCTACAGACTTCCTTATTTCCGGCAATGTATCTTCAAGAGGCATTCATGGACCTAATCAATCGAAACCAATAGGCATTGTGAACAATGAAAATTTGCATTCATTTTAAATTCTATGGTAAACAGGTTTGTTGAACTAACTGGTGAAATTTTTCCAAGGATTGAATAATGCTAACCTTCTGGTTGAGTTAGTATTTCTTATCTTCTCATCCATCTTTGTTAATGCTGAATCCTTCTCCCTTATTGCTGCTTCTCTTCTCACTTTCTTCAACTCCACTTCTAAAGCTTTTGTCAGTGTTTCAATCTTTTTCATTAGCATCTGAAATGAAAACAATATACATTGTGTGATCACCCAAAATTTACAAAAAGCAAAGAAGCACACATTTATATGTTGGGTTGGGGGAGGGGGTTGTAACTACGTACCTTGATTTCTTCATCTTTGGAATGCAATGTAATGTTTTGCAACTCAAAGGACTTCCTCAGATTTATGACTTCTTTCTGAAGCCTGTCATAGAAAACCCCTGACACCATGTCTTCATAGTTGATATCAACTATCTCCAAGCCTTTCGTCTCTCTGTTACTTCCATTTTTACCTTTTGTGTTTCCCATTTCCTCAGTATCATCAGTCATTCCATTTTTGTTCATCTCTGCATTTTCCTTTTGGCTATTGTCAATGACCCTATTCCGAGAAGCCCACAAGCTCTTTCTTGACAAACTTTCTCCAGGACTTTTATTCGTTAAATCATCAATAGGCTTCGTTTCTGCAGTCGCCCATGAACTCTGCTTTCCATCCATCATCCCCGTTGAGCTTTTAGTGGTGGTGGATGCCCTTGGCTGTGATGCATATCTCTTTTTTGTTTTGGTATTACTTGATAGGATTCCAAAGAAGTTGATGGACTTGTCATTCTTGGGGGATCCACTAGAGAAAGTAGGTGGATTCTTTAAGCCTTCTTCGAGTGTCTTCAGTCTCAACTTCAACTTCTCCTGTACCATAATGTTTTAGTCATTATCTCACCAAGACAAGAGCTTAATAGACAAAAAAATTCAGAACGAGGTTTGCAGTTTTACCTTGATTTGTGCTTCTGCCTTAGCAGCTCTCTCTGAGATTGCTAGTTTGTCTTTTAACTTCTGCATCTCTGCCTACAACACAGGGGTCTCACAGTCAAGACAAAAACCAAAACATTCGATACATTCAACATTATGACGTATTTAAGCAGATTGGTGCTCGTGTGATTGTTTCATGGGCATGCCTGCAGCAGCCTCCTTTCTTCTAGCCATTGCTTTACAGGCATAACTTTGTCTTTCTCATCTTTCCACTCATTAGCCACCACAGTTGCTACTCTGTTTGCAGAAACCTTGATCCTTGCTAGTTCCCTTTCCAGAGTCCTCTTCTCCTCCTACGAAGTTCAAGAAAACTAAGGTCAGGTGATATCCAATGTTCAAGTCTACATATCATGTATTTCACTGATATGGATGGTAACTGAGGGACTGTTATGAAATTAACGTAAGTTCTTACATTCAGTTCTGAGATCTTCCGTTTATAATCACGAATAGTGTTGGCTGCTGCTCCACCAGCTAGTATGGCTTCTTCAAGCTCATTAATGGTTTGGCTTAGCTTTTCAACCTCTAAAACCTTCTGCCTATTTGTCTTTTCAAGTATTTTATTCTCTTCCTGTGAACATATACATATGCATGCAAGTTAGTGATTTGAAATTCATTGATAAGCCCCATTGAATATTGATCCAAATCATAACCTGGCAAATCTCAATCTGCCTCCTAAGCTCGAAATTTTGATTTTGAACCTCCTCTACTATTAGTGCCCTTTCCAAAGCACTTCTCAATATTCTCTCCGCTTCAAGCAGTGCTGCTTCTTTCGATTTTGTAAGACGTTCCATCGCCCTCTTATCCTCCTGCAGTGCTGCAATCTGGAATGCCCGAGACAATAGATTAACAGTGCATTACAATTGAATATAGCGATATATAAATCAGTATTTTGGTTTTGACAAGAGCTTTGATTCGACAATAGACACGTTTGTTGCAAGTTTTACACAAGAAAGGTTTTCTTAAAGGTCATGGTATTACCTCGTTCTTACGCATCTTAAGTTCTGCCTCTAGAGGAGCAACAACTAGCTCAATGGGAATAGAATCGTCATCTTTTTGATTGGCGTAAACTCTTCTAAGAGTTGCTTCAGCTGCATATTGTGCCGCAATTGCTTCCTTCTTCTCATCTGTGAGCTTCTTTATGTCAAGATTCTGCATAAATCAGAACCAAAAACACTCTGATTATTGTGAAAAGAAACAAGAAAGCAAATCGCATGGTGTATCCAGAAATCTGTTCAGACCTTCTGTTGAAGATTGTTTTCGCTGGATCTTAACTTCTCTTCCAACCTTTTAGCTTCACTTACAATCTGTAAAACAGATCAGTAAACGTGAGAAAGACAATACTGATACAAATGACATATTAATACTGTAGCTAGCCAGGTGAGCAACTCGTCAAATCTTCCTTCTCCATTTTTTCATAATTCAATACCAACTGCATGTGTATAGCAAATCATTCCAGAGAGGTACTAACAGTCTAACACCATGAATGTGATCAAAAGATTATGCCAGGTCAGTATCGCTATGTGCCAGATCAGAAGATAACTTTAATGCTTCTTTCGCGTTAAAAATGACTTTCTGTATACAATAACTGCACAGTTACAACAGAGATAGGAAGCTCATTTTAAAAAGTACCTCCTCAAGAGCCTTATCCTTTAGGGCTTCAGTTGCTCTCAGTGCTCGAATTTCACTTTGAGATTTTCCCACTTCCCTCTCCTTCTCTACAATCACACAAAAATAATCTTGTTATGTTTGTCACACGGGATAATCCATGCCAAAGTCCTCCAATTGCATGACGTTTCACCAGCCAAATGAGTATAATCATCATTTCTTATCTTATAACAAATATTCAAAGAACCCATTTCTTTTCAATCTCCTGTGTTTAAGTTTCAATTATTATTATTATCATTATTATTTGGTTTATTCAAATAGAAATGGCAACAAAAATGAAACAAGAATCATCACTAGATCATGAGAAGGGATTGTCAAATGCTAGAGAAGCAAAGTCAGACCATTAGAGAATAATGGTTATTGAAGATTAATGGGTCCCTTATGGCCCATGGGATCAAGTTAATTTCACTTTATAGGATAATCATTTGGTATGCTGACCACCTTACTCAAAAAACAAAAGTAGGTACTTGAAATGACAAAAGTTCATCTATTATGCTATAATAATACCATATAATAGCCAGATCATTAACAAACATGAAGATTTAATGTTATTTTAAGAGTATGCATTACAGAATAAAAGTAATCTGTGGCTGAATAAGGAGACAGTTAGGACCTAAAATAATTATAACTTTGACAACCTCCATTTGTCAAAAAATTTAACAGTTATCTGCTTATAATTCTTCGAGGAATGCTTGCTCAAAATATATCTATTCTCGAGATAGACACGAGAAACCAAAACAGTGACAAATGCCAATTATCATTATGTTTTTGAGACAGTTAAGGTTTTCATCAACTCATCTACTAGCTTAAAATGGTGTAAGAAAAGAAACGAAGCAAAGGAAAGAAAACAAAGTTGCACTTGAATTGAAGTGAGGTAACCCTTGGCAACCAAGCTCTTGGTTAAGTCGTAGGCTTCCTAATTACTACACAAAATTACAAACATAAAAAGCAACATTTCTACAGAACAATCAAGAAACAAATCATGGCAAAAATACTAGTCGGAGAAGATAGTTTATATCTAAAATATCGTAAGCATGGTTGGAGAATCTGGAACTTTCTTGAAGCAGATCATCAAAAGCCAGAGTATAGACCAACTCCCAAGTAGAAAAAAATACAGCATATAAGGGTATCAAGAAAAGAGTTAAAATAGTTGATTATTCTTCACAATAAATACAAGAATTGATTCTTGGAATGTTGTAAGATGAAAAAGTGATAATCAAGAAAACATGTAAAGGAGCAAAAAGCATGCAAAAGAAAGAACCTTTGAGTTGATTCTGCAATCTGTTGAGCTCCAACACAAGAGGGTCTGGATGAGAAACAAGAGAAACATCTTCTCCACCAAATTCAGGCATCTTAGATTCTTGGGCTTTGCTTATCTCTCTACTATTGCAACAAATGGCTGAATAACACCACAATCCCAAGAGGGGTTTTATGGAGTATTATAAAGGGGGAGTTGTTGTTGTTGTTGTTGTTGTTGTTGTTATGGGTTTAGTATGTTTAGGACAGAGACAAAAAAGAAACAATAATTTCTCCAACTCCTGAATTCTAGAACCCATTCTTGCAAGGAATTGACCGTAAAGAGAGGGATTTCCCCCTCCTTTGAAGCAACTCTCGAAAGCAACCATCCCCACAGGCCGGCATTTCATCAACCCTTACATTTATTACTACATCTTTAACAAACACACACTGTCCAAATTTTTTTGTTTTTTTGCACATCTAATTTCAAGAACTTAAACAACAAGATGAGAAGTAGTATTTTTATCATATGGGCCATGTTTATACAGGATTTTCTTTAAAGAGTAGATATTTAGTAGACCAAACAACTCTACTTATATCTAAAATATAAAGATTTAGGGGAAAACAACAAAAAGAAAAGGAATTTACTAATTAAAATGAATAAAACCTGTCATTGACTACAACCAAATTCGTGTAAGCTTTTAAGAATGGTCCCATAAAGCATAATTGTAAGGGATAAGAATAGGGAGACTAATTAGTGTGGTCATATCTAATACTGTTGATGGAAAGCAGTTGTTTAGGAATAAATCAATTGCTTAAGCGTTAAACCCTCCTAAACTACTGACTAAGTGCTTAGTGGTTCTTTCATTCAAATGTGCATTTGAATCGCACTTGAGAAAATGATGCATATCATGCATCAAAACCTACTAAATTCAAAAGGGTTTTCATGAAGTGGCTTATAAGTATAAGCTTAATCCTTTTTCCTTTTCAAGAATTTCAAGATTTATCCCCAAATCATCTTTGCTTTGAAGTATATTTGGATAGATATAAAAATCTACACATACATTATGAAACGAGCAGTCCAATTGTATTATTATAATAAATGTTTCTCATCTTATATTTATACATTTTCTATAACATCATCATTTACATGGATGATGATGCTACTATTTAGATACTTGGTGTATATTGTTTTTTAAAAAATGAGATTAAATCTTGTTTGAAATAGTAAAAGATTTCGTATGATTAGAAAAGGGGATGAGAATTGCCATATGGCAAACATTAAGTAAAAACAGGGTGAGGCGACAAAGGGAAGACACCATATCTACCAACACCATTAATGAATAATGATAATAATCCTTTGTAATAAATACGGAAGTCGACAAACATAGTGGAGTAGAATAAATTCAATGCTCAAACCAAATCTTGATTATCATTTCATTATTTTATTTCTTGGCTCAAATTATTATTTAGGCATTAATGGAATTTCCACCGACTTGGTTCTGGAAAGTGACTTAAATTGTGATCAAATCGATAATTAGCAGTTTCCTTTAACTTACGCGGGTTTAGTAGGTAAGCAACTATTTTTACAAATAAAAAGTGGTTGAATTACCATCCCAAACGGTGGGTTGAGTTAGAGATAATGAATGATTGTGTTAAGAAATCCATCTTTAAGAGTTTAACAATTTTTTTCTTTGAATTCTAAGAAGAATTTCTCTAAATTAAGAGGGTATGAGGAATCTTTTGTATCAGATTAAATAAATATATAATTGAGTATATATTAGGATTTTGAATAGAGGATCACGAGAACGAGTTTTAAAATACTTAATTTTTTTTTTTTTGGTTTATATTGAAAACCCTAGAGAAATGATTTCAAACAATCTTATCTTTTTTTTTTTTTTTATATATTGAAAATTCTAGAGAAATGATTTCATACAATCTTATCCCTAGAGAAATGATTTCACTTTCTTTTTTTGTATTTTGTTTTTGATATTTAGTTGTTTACAAAATTTTCTTCTTTAAGCCTTTTATTTTCATCATATAATTCGAATGTTTTGTGCATTGTGGTAGTGAGATGTAAAATAGATAGTCAATGGATATAGGGTGGAGATAAGGATACTAGATGGTGGGACGAGAAATACAATTTTTTTTAATCAAAATCCACTTCATAGTGATACCTAAAATTACTTAACAAAAGTTATACATATAAAACTTGATGAATAAACAAGAGAAGAAAATTAATTTAGTAGCTTGATACAAAATCTATAATCTAGTTTAATTATTATTTTCTCTTCCTCAAAACAAATAAAAAGATAGCACTTGTATGAAAATATATAAACGTAGTATGCAATATGAAAAACTAATTGTGAAATTTTCTTATGGCCTGAATTATGATATTTCAATCAGGTTTCAAATATACGTGAATTGCACAAAGATTTACTTAATATAATTAGATTTTGAAGTATATTTTTCACTAGACTAGAGACTGGTATGTTGCATAAAACAAATATTTCTGATGTGAATAAATAAATGGTGGCCCAAATCCTATGACATGATCCACTTTTCGGCCCATCTGTGTTGCAATAAATAGCAAATCACTATAAATTTTATAATGAATTGAGGGAAAGAGACCATATTTATAAGCAATGTTGTCTTTAATGCCCTCGATCTTTACAAAGGAGAAATAACATCGTTAACGTGCATTAACATGTCCAGGTCCAAAAAAAAAAAAAAGAGGGTCATAAAATCTCAAGGGTTTGATAATGAAATCTAACTTCATAATAAGCTGAATTAATTTGATGAATAACCCATCATTCATTTATGTAATTAATGGCTCTATCATCTTTGCAATCTACATATATGTCAGAGCAATTCTGATTACATATCAACAGCTGATCTTCTAATGCTACAATTCTTGAACCAAAAATAAGTGTCATAAAATCTAAAGTACCATAAAGACTTTTAAAGAAGTGCAAGGTGCAATGAAGGTGTTGTAAAATGGTGAGTTGAGAAAGAGTAGTGTTCCCTTGCTAAGTATTAGATGATCCGGGATTCACCAAGTCAGCTTTTGTTAGTGTACCTGATTGATCCGCATCAAGAATCTTGAACCACTCCATCACCACTGCGATATCGTCCTCGTTTATTTTCCCCATCTCCTTGAGTTTATAAACGATGAATTCTGCTGGGCTGGATGATGTTAAAAAACAAACAAGAGAAAAAGGAAGTTAAATCAAGAAGATTTAAACTGTCAGGACTATGTGATTTAACTTGCCTTACAACTTTATCGTTGTCCAAGTCTGCTGCCTCAAGATCTGAAATGGTAAACTTCCTCGATAGAACCCATTTTACCAGTGATTTTCTTCGTCGTTCTGTATATAATTCAGCAAGCGAATAAAAGAACTGAGCTAAACAAATGGTGCTCATCAATATCCAAAAAGTAGCAAATAAACGGCCCCCTTCAGTCGAAAAGCTCTCGTCCCCATACCCAAGAGTAGTGATGGTCGCACACACACAATAGAAAGCATCAAAGAGATCCAATCCCTCTTTCTGATACAAGAAAATTGTTCCAGAAATTATGAATATCACAAGTAAAACTAGGACAGTAAGAAACTTGTACTTAGCTCTCTTGGTTTCAACTAACTTCAGTATCTCAACTGGACTACATTTCTCACGCATGTGTATCGCCTTAACCAAAAGAATTTCCTGTTTTTCGACTATATTATCAGCTGCTTTGCTCAGGAGAAGTCCAACCAGTGCCATCCCAACGAACACGAAAACACAAGCAAGCACTTTGGCCATGGTGCTATCAGGTACGAGGTCTCCATATCCAACAGTTGTCATCGTAACAATACATAAATAAATAGCATCAACAAATCCATTTGTCTTATTTCCCTTGATCTCATGCCTCAGCAGAAAGAAGCAAAGGGCACCTGCACCAATGTAGGCCAACAAGAGCAGGAGAACTAGCTTGAAATCAATTTTATTACCCAAATCCGACTCAGGGGGGTGAAACGCTGAAGTACAATTTTGCTCCGGATAACAGATTTGCTCAGAAACAGTCTTGCAACGACGATATCTTCTCTTTGTTAAGGCATTGTTCCAATTAGAACAATGTGAAGAATCTACAGGCTGTTCTAGTAATGGATCTTCAGCATCACTCTTAGCCATTGCACGCTTCCAGAGCAGCTAGATGCTTTTCAATACATTCGAGCAATAGAATAAAAGCTTTCTTTTGGCACCACTCTGTCACTTTAATTTAAAAGATGGGAATCGATTATACAGAAGAAGATTATAGCTACTTTAATCAGTTGATGAGGGAATCAAATGCCTTCAAAAAAAGCTACCATAATTAGGAATAAGCCCTCTATTCCCTCTTATTATAATGCGACTCTGATTAAGCCTCCTTTGTCTGCCACAGGAAAAGGTCAAATGAATTTTTCTTTCCACCAGGCAATGCAACTATTAGATTCAATTTGTTTTAAAAAAACACACACAAAAAATTTGATCGCATAAAGAAGTACAATGATGGAGCATAACATATGCAAACGCATGATATTCCCACATTTTGTAATTAAATCAGATACGATACATTTCCATAAATACCTACAGCTATAAATAAGATGAATGGAAATTTCTCTTCTGTGCTATCCCTAATTGTGATTCCAAGCAAGTTTTGAATTTCAGTGGAAGAAGGATTCACTAAATCTTGATTGCATAGATACTACTAATAAAACATGGGATTTTCCGCAATCTTTGATGTCTCTCTTCCCAAATTGCTAATTTGCAAAATGAAAATCAGCCTTACATAATACAAAAAAAAAAAAAATTTGAAGTGCAATACATCGATAATCACTTCCGGAGAAAAAAGCATGGAAATTAAGAAGGACCAAAATCAGTTTCAGACGGGGAAGAAATGGCAAACCTGAAGGATCTGCAGAATTCTGCTGCTTAGTTTTTGTGTTTCCAGAGAAATCATGAAATAGATGGCCATGAATAATATAATGAGCTATAAATAGGAATCGAAGCAAAAAAAAAAAAAATTGGAAATCATTAGAAAAATTAGAAAGAAGAAAATAGATAATATTATAGATTAGTTCATCATGTTGAGAATTTGGCGTTTGGGGGAAAACGCCACGCCTGATTTGAATCCCCATGAATGTTACGACTCAATCCATAATTAATGTATGATTGATTTCCCTTTCAAATATCTATGAATATATGTGGTCCCCACTCTTCTGATTCGGGTGTGTTTGGAATGAGATTACAATTGGCGGAAACTATTCAAATCTTAGACTTTTCAATCTCATAACAAACAAAGATTATAATTTGTGAATCCTAAATCCCGAATGTAATTTCGTACTATCGAACATGGCCTTAATAAGGTAATACAATTACACAAAAACTTTTGTGCATCAGGATCCATGCACCTGACCAAACCCGCGCGTGTACGCGCTCCCACGCGCCTGCATGGATGCGTTCAAATCCACTCAAATTCGCTCGTTAAAGATAAATTTTAGTTATGTTAAAGATATCTTTTAGTTATGTTAATGATGCATTTGAAATCCTAATTACAGGTTACATACCATGTTATGTTAAGAATATATTTTGGTTATGTTAAGCATACTTTTAGGTTATGTTAAGGATACCTTTAGTTATGTTAAGAATATCTTTTGGTTATGCTAAAAATACCTTTTGGTTATGTTAATCATATTTTTAGGTTATGTTAAGGATACCTTTAGGTGATGTTAAAGATACCTTTGAAATCGAGATTTCAGGTTCCTTTGAAATCAAGATTTGATACCCTTAGAATTCGCTCCAGGTCACATACCTTTACATTATATTAAGGATACCTTTAGGTTATGTTAAAGATATTTTTATGTTATGTTATAAATAACTTTATGTACAAAATGTGTAACACAACTATGTTATAGATAAGGTATTTCTAACATAATATAAATGTATCTTTAACATAACCTAAAGGTATGTCTTACGTAACGTAAATATATGAAATCTGGGCATAAATGTATATTTAACATAATGTAAAGGTATCCCTAAACACTACCTAAAGATATCCTTAACATAACCTAAAGGTATGTCTAACGTAACGTAGATGTATGAAATATGGACATAAAAGTATCCTTAAACATTATATAAAAGTATCATTAACATAAGTAAAAGTCATGACCAAAATTTTAAAAAGGTAGTGCGAAAAAAAATATATATATATATATAAGCGGGTCGGGTAACCCGGTTCCAATCTGATTGCATGGATCTAAGATCCATAGACCCGATGCACCTGAGACTTACTCATACAATTTTTGTTCTATCTCCAAAAAAATTAATTTATTGTTCATATTATAGGGTTACAACGTAAAACTCTTTTTTTAGTTATTAGAAGAACATTAGGAATCGTGCTCTCAACCAACCCCAGTACCCATCTACTATCATATATGTATTCCTCTTTCTTCTTATTCTCAATTTTTATATTATCTTCTTTTTCTTTCCAATTCTTATGTATGGTGACCTTATTCTTTTCTATCTATTATCATCATTTCCTTTCGAAATAAAATTCTATATTTGTAATTTTTTTTCTTTATTTTTTTCTCTTCTTATTCTTTTTTCTATTTGTAGATGTACATGTTTGATTTCAAATTATGATTCAATTATGATAGTAAGCAATCATGGTCGAATTCTATTACATCATCTGTGGTTTTGATGATTATTGATTGAGTAGTATGAATTTACAAAAAATCTGAATATGAATTTACAGATATTTTGAGGAAGAAGATGATAAAATTCATTTTTTTTAAATTTTAATATTTTAAACTTGCTATACAGTACGTGATACCTTAGGACTATACAACTGATACCAAGTATACAAGTGATACATTTAGAACAAATAATTGATATCTTTACTGAATTGAACATGTGATATATTAAGAGTATACATGTGATACATTAAGTATACACTAATACTTTTAAAACGAATAATTGATATCCTTACTGAATAAACACGTAATAGCTTAAGAGTATAAATGTCATACCTTAAGAGTATATGAGTATATAAGTGATACCTTAAGAGTATACAAGTGATATCAATAGAAAAAAAATCGACACCTTTTAATGAATGAACAAGTAATACTTTTAAGAGTATATAACTAATACATATCACTAAATCATTATATGAAATTAGGCATGCGTGGACGCACATTAGATCAGGTATGGACGGATGTGGAGGCAGACCACGCGCCGAGTAGAGTTGAGGGCACAAATCCTAATTGCTTGCAAGTTTTGTCCTGCTAAAAGAGTTTTATGTTGAAAAAAAAAAAAAAAAAGAAGAAAGAATTCTTCTAGTGACTAAACAAGAGTTTTATGTTGCTACCCTATAACATGAACAATAAATTATTTTATTACATTACTAAATAATTGGAAGAATTTCATTACATTAGTAAATAATTAATTATCTTCTCTATAGGTCGAGATTGTATAGATAATTTGGTTGTGTCGAATATAAATTATAGTAGTCTTTAAATTTTATTTGGAGGGAAAAAGGCGGAGAATCTATCTAATTTAATATAACTCAGACATCTTAATTCTATAAATACTAAATTTGAAGATTAATGAATTTTTAAGTTCACTTGAATTAATTACAGATTTAAGATTATCAATTATCATTACTACATTAAAAGTAAATCTTGAAACTAGATTATTATTATTATTATTATTATTATTATTATTATTATTATTATTGGGCTTTAGATCCAATAATTCTAATGAAAGGCATACAAGCCCAGCGCCACAGCCCAAAAAGCATACACACAGACACAATGTTTGCACTGCCTGTTCATTGACGAAGATTGAGTGGCAATTCAAGAACACACTTGCTTCTTGCTCGAGGCTTCACTGCGGAAGAAATAAGAGTAAACCATCAAAGATTTCTTTTTTTGATAACCCAATTTCATAATCCTCTAACCACCAGCTCTCCTTTTTTTTTTTTTTTTAATGGCTTCAGAGAATTTTATTTAATTTTAATTGTTAACTGCTGAGAAACCCTTCAGTACATTATACCGGTAACGAAAATTGAATTCCCTGTTGAAATGTTGAGGTTTATGCAGGGCTAATTTCTGGGTTGTTCAACAATCTCTTCAATTGTTATTCCTTTAATTGCCATTAAAATTTCCGCAAGAAGTTTTCGCTCGAAATCCTTGAACTGTGGAGATATTTATTAGGATTATGTCACTGCAGAGGGTTTTCTTGGAAATACGGAAATCTTGATATGTCTCTATAGCTGCTTTGATGATCTGTTGAGTTCATTATGGTTTCAAGGTTTTTCTGGGTTTTAACTTCAGGTTCTTTTGGGATGTTTCTGTTAGTTAATTGATTAAAGACTCTTCTGTGAAATTGTCAATCGTGGTTAATACTTATGGAGTCTGTACAATCGAAGATTGTTTGGATGAAAAGGCAGCAATGCCCGTGTGGGGATTGGAAATGCTTTATAACACATGAGAGAGAGATGGATGAAGGTAATATGGGATCCCAACCGATTAAGAATGATGTGGAAACCATAGAAACAATGGTTTCCCCTTATGTGGGAATGGTGTTTAAGAGTGATGATGAAGCATTTGAGTATTATGGGAACTTTGCTAGAAGAAATGGATTTTCTATCAGGAAAGAGAGGTCTCGGTTGAGTCCTCAGTTGGGTGTTTATAAGAGGGATTTCGTTTGCTATAGGTCAGGGTTTGCACCTGCAAGAAAGAAACAAATGGGAGAGCATCATAGGGACAGGAAATCTGTCAGGTGTGGATGTGATGCAAAAATGTACTTGTCAAAAGAGGTTGTAGATGGGGTTTCTCAGTGGTTTGTTGTGCAATTCAGTAATGTGCATAATCACGAGCTGTTGGAGGATGACCAAGTTCGCTTGCTGCCAGCATATCGTAAAATTCATGAGGCAGATCAAGAGAGAATTCTTCTGCTTTCGAAAGCTGGTTTTCCTATACACCGTATAGTTAAGGTTCTTGAGCTCGAAAGGGGAATTCAAGGTGGACAGCTATCATTTTTGGAAAGAGATGTGAGAAATTTCATCCAGAACCGCAAGAAAGTGGTACAGGAGAATGATGCTTTATTAAATGAGAAAAGAGAGAATGACACTGTTGATCTTCTTGAGGGATGCAGGGCAAGAAAAGAGGCCGACCCGTATTTTGTTTATGATGTTACTGTTGGTGAAAATGATAAAGTTGAGAATGTTGCTTGGTCCTTCGGGGATTCTGTCCATGCCTATGACATGTTTGGTGATGTTGTTTACTTTGACTCTACATATTGTTCAATGGCTTACAGTATGATTTATGGGGCTTGGCTTGGCATAAACAATCATGGAAAACTTCTCTTGTTTGGCTGTGTTTTATTGCAGGATGAGACCCCCAAGTCATTTTCTTGGAGTTTACAGGTTTCCACCCAATTCTTTTTTGGCTTTATATGCTTATACATATGCATATTATTTGTTTGCTTATATTTTCAATGCTGTTATAGGCTTTTCTCCGGTTTATGAAAGGAAGATATCCACAAACAATTATTACTGATATTGAGCCTGGTCTTAGAGAAGCCATAAGAAGTGAAATGCCAAATACAAAGCATATTATTTCCTTGTACAACATCCTGCCTAGGACATCCAGCTGGTTCTCTCCTCCACTTGGCCCTAGGTTCCCTGAATTTAGAAATGAGTTTGAAGAGTTGTGCCATCTGGAAAATACTGATGAATTTGAATTTCGATGGAATCAGATGGTTTCCCGCTTTGGAATTAATTCGGATAAGCACATTGCTTTACTCTTTTCTCTCCGCATGTGTTGGGCTTTACCTTATATTAGAGGTAGCTTTCTTGCACTAATGGATTGTCCATCATACTTGAAATCCCTAGATATTTTTTTGAAAGGAATAATCAAAACTAAAACCTGTTTGCGTGGCTTCCTGGAGCAGGTATGTTATTGGTTTTTTGAGCAGTTGTAACCATCTTTCAGCTGTGTCTTTTCTGGTATGTATTAATTTGATTTCCTGTTTTCAATGTGTAGAGAGGATTGTCGTCAAATTATAAAATGCAGTTACATGACGTGACACAGTATATGCATCTCAAAACATCCTTACCTATTGAAGAGCACGCACGTAGTGTTCTTACCCCTTTTGCATTTGATCGGATACAACAAGAAATGGTCTTAGCAATGCAATATGCTGCATCTGAAATGGCTAATGGTTCATATCTTGTACACCATTTCAAGAAGGTTGATGGAGAGCGTCTTGTAATATGGATACCAGAAGATGAACAAATTCACTGCTCTTGCAAAGAATTTGAGTCCACTGGTATATTATGTAGGCATGCACTTCGTGTGCTGTTATTTAAGAACTATTTTCAACTTCCAAGCAAATATGTTATGAATCGATGGCGCCAAGAAAGCTCACTTTTCTGTTGCAGTGGGCAAAATGACATAAAAATGAAGGATGAATGGTATCAGGAGTTCAATTCTCTCACTGAGACTTTATTCTCTGAAGCAATGCTGACAAAAGAGAGATCTGACTTTGTTCATAGAGAACTTACTAAAGAGCTTACAAGACTTATTAGTCAAGTGAGAGATATACCAGCTGTTGATGAAGTTGTTACAGATGTCTCTCTTTCACCCACCTGTGCACTGTAAGAGCTCCTGTTTAAAAGAGCGTAGCTGTTATATCCAGCAGTTTGGCTTTGATGACTTGAGAAAGCTGTCTCCCTTGAAGACTGTGGTTGTGCAACAAACACAAAAGGATTTTTGAAAATATTAACAGAAAGACAAATGATTGGGATGCTGGGAAAGTTGCCCTCATCCACAATGTCATGGCTGCATTGATGATTGAGTGTTGAAAGCAGTGAAGAATAGAAGAACTCTTGATGAAGTGTCATCATGTAGGTATAGTAAAGTTAGTTCACTTAAATATGAACTAAAATTGTCATCTTGATTTAACTCCTTTATTCATTTAATGGTGGTTTTTTGACTATCATATTATTGCTTGCAGTTTTTGATTATTTGCATCTTATTTGATATTAAGAAGTAAAAACCAGTGAACCTTCATCCCCTTTGTTGTCATGTTGGCCTGGTATCATGTGTGTGTTTTCAGTGGTTGAGATCCTGCTTCCTCGCCTTTTCTCCTCCCTTAGGCTAGATCTTTCCTCCAAATGAAGAGGGGTCAATTACAACAATTACCCTTGAATTTTGGTGAATTCACAAAAAGAAAAAAAAAACATTTTTGTGCTTGTAAATTACATACATTCCATTATCATTTGTTAAATTTTACAAATTGCACAGATTGAAGGGGTATTTGTAAGGTGAATTCAATCCTTGAGAGGATAATTGTCATCTCCCGAGGGGGAATTAATGATTTGAAAAGATTCCTTGGTTTTGATATACTCCTGAAGAAAATGACATTATGTATCTGCTGCTTTTTCGACCATCTCTATCTGTAATGTCTTTGATTGTACCCTCATTTTTTATTGGGTTGAGCCATTGTTTTTAGTTCTTCTCTTTCTTTCCATCACAGTTTAGCATTTACTAATACACTACACCATTGATATCATCTTCAATCAAATTAGAAAGGAGTTATTTTTATCAGCCTAATTGTTGATGCTTAAACACTTGAGATCTATCATGATCCTTTCTTGTACATTTAAGTATTGCTAGCTGATCATTAGCTTTTGTTCTAAGTTGTAACTTTCACTAGGACTGTAAGGTGATGAATGAGAAGGTCATAAAAAGGTAAAATAAGATGACTCTGCAATTGACTCTTAATTTATGATGCTGCTTTCAATTCTCCAGGTGCCTGTACCTTAATTTTTGCGGATGCTATTGGTTTTCAGTTTCTTTTGAAGGTGAAAAAACTGGCTGTTCTTGGCTTGATTTATCAGGTATTTCGTTTTTCTTTTTCTTTTGATTGAATTGAACCTCATAGACAAACTATAGGTTCACTGAGTAAATTGGATTCTGGTTTACAAGAAATGATTTGTTGCTTTGCTTTTCGGACTTTAAATGCACAGCATGATAATGCATCTGCTGCATCGTTGAATAGAAAATTATCTTAAATGTAAGTTAAGCATAATGACAATGACAGTTTCTGTTTACTTTGATCTATTAGTTGACTTCTTTTTCATTATTGTTATCTTTTCACAAGCTTAAGGGCTTTAAGTTTGGATGGTCCAGATTTCTGCGTAGCATGCTGCCACCATTTCAGGAAATTGATGTGTGGCTGCATTCTTATGATTATCGATCTATCACAATTCACAATTCATGGTTTTGCAATCTGTCCTAATTTAATAAATGTTGGTCCATGCAAATATCGGGCAATTCTATACACACCCCAAGCAATACTAAACACACCCCATCTATACACATACTCCTTTTTTTATTATTTTAATTTTCATATGTATAGATGGGGTGTGTTTAGTATTCCTTGGGGTGTGTATAGAATTGCCCTATCATTTATTTATTTGAATTATTGTTTTCATATTTTACTGTTTTTGTCCATGTGCAGATGTACACTTCTTTCTTGCTGTGATGGCTATGGCTTCTAGATCTCTCTCTTCGTTCTGTTATTCAAGTTTCCGGTAAGCATTGAGGAAAGATCATTCAATTAAAAATTCTTGCGACCCCACCTCACCACAAAACATTGATTAAAATCAAAATGAAAAATCCAACAGCTGATTCCTTCTCACTGTACAAACTAATAGGAGATGACATTAACTAAACGAGAGCCACTTTGGATTATAAAACTCAAGATCCTCTTTGCTATTTGTCTGAAGTATTGTGCAGTTTATTGAGTGAGGACAAAAGAATAAACTCTGACACGTTAGTGTCAATGAATTACCATGGCCTCTGTGTTCTTTTCTTCTAACAGATCTATTTTATGATTTCTATTTTCAGAAATGTTATTATTGCCTCATTTTGTTGCTCAATTAATATGTGAGACCCCATTTGCTTTTGTGGTGGGCTACCAAAAGTCTCATCTTTGATGCATATCTTCTTGTGGCCCTACCATGTCAATTATTAATCTGAAACAACATTTTTGGTTGATTTGGATGAGAGAAACTATCGAAGTTGTTCCAACTTAAACATGCATTATTAAAATAATGTTGTTATTAGGAGATATTTCTGCCAATTGGCACAGTACTTAGGATCAACTGTATAGATTCATTTTCTGGATCAACATTCTTGGGTGAACCATTTTCCAGAACTCAGAGATGTATCAGACAACCTATTTTATTCAACAGTTGCTGTGTATTGTTTTAATTAGAAAACCTACAGATTATAGTTCTATTTCATGCCTTTTTAAGACTATATCAGGCAACTAGTTTGCAAATCAAGATATCAATCTGAGTTCAGTACTCAAAATAAGTTCATAATGTAGCGTAATCTGCATTTGTTTGTAAAGCCTGTGAGCTTTATGATGCATTATTAATCCATTTCTTTAGACAGCAGATGTTAGAATGTTGTTATTGAAACAGTATGTTGCCTATACGTAAACGCTTGTGAGTCTGATAGTTGTAGTTTCTATTAGTATGGAACTCATTAGTGAAGAACATAGAGAAGTGTGATTAACTGTCAAAATAGGAAAATAGAAGATGTACTTGAAACTGTTGCATTTGTCTAAAGAACAGAAAGAGAGAGTTACATTGTGATGACTTGTTACTGGGCTTCTATCCTAATTTCTTCTTTCATCTTTCTAATAAATTCTTCAAACTTCTGATTCAACTCCTCAGTGCTTACACTTGCATCCTCCATTAGCTGTGATCCCTCCACATCTTTACTTTCTTTGAGTTCTTCTTCGTCATCGTCTTCTTCTTCATCGTCTTCCCATTCCTCATTCTCTAAAGTAATACCTTCCACCTTCATTTCTTTAGCACCATTATGGATGTCACCATAATCTTTTTCTGGTTGTTGTTCTGTTTCTTCTTCTTCTTGTGCAGCTGTCATCTCAGGTGCATATTCTGTGGATGCTATGTTCTCTTCAACTGTTTGCAGCTTTGTGATTTGCTTCAAGCCATCTTCATCAGTCTCGATAATTCCAGCGTAGTTCAATCTGGAGGAGCTGTATTTTAAGTTCTTGGCAAGAAACGCGAGGATGCCATTGCAAACGAGGAACATGTACTTCCGATCAAGAGCACGAGCAAAAAATGGGAAGATGAATGTGGAAAGTTGTATATTAAAAGAGAAGAAGAAGGGGAAACCTGAGAAGTAAGAATAGAGAAAGAAAGAGAAAGAAAAGAGAAGTAGAAACTCGAGTGTCTTGTTTATGAAGGAACGACGCGACTTGTGAACTCGAGCGGGTGACCCTACAACCCATGGATCCATTACTTTGTACTGCATCCAGCTTACCAAAAATCTTGGAAAGATGAAAAAGAGTTTCCAAGAATGTGTAAGGACGATAGTTTGAAGAAAGTTTAAGTTGTGTGAGTGGGTGATAATATGGTATTTGCATGATGTGTGAATAAATATACATTAGGGGGAAGGCAGTGGCAACTAAAAAAGGTGATGCTATTGAAGTTTCTAGTATTTGCTGGCCAGCCCTTTGGGGTTTCGATTCTTACCTTTTCATATACTATTTTATTATTTACTATAGAATATAGAATGTTGTATAATATTCTCTCTCCGTGACCCGGCTACAAATGGGCCAAGCCCAAAACCCAAGAGGTTTGGGTGTGTTTGGAAAAATCATATCTTGAATTTTGTGGTAAATATTAATGGAAATGTAGGTTCGTTTGACTAATTAGTTTGGATAGAATTATACTGTAGATGTCAAATTAATGCTTGAAAAGGTAAATGGTTTCAATATTTTATTTTAGAAAATTGGGTTGATGTTATATTCTATTGTGAGAAAAGTGTATTTTATAATAATTAAATGATTAAATATATGTATTAATACAATTATGCTTTGATTCTTTAATCTAAATTAAGATTTAAAAACAAACATACTTAATCCTGCCATTAAAACTCCTTTACAAGCTACCTGAATGCCATGATTGATTTCTCTCTCTTTCAGTCTTATGGGTTGTAAACTAAACATGTAAAATTTAACAGACACGAGGAAGAAAATTAAAGTTTAGGCTTCATATCAATAATAATATGTGTAATAACATGTTGAAGGAAGCTAGTAGCTATAATCATAAGAGAAATCAGTCAAGCCAACCATGGCGGTGACGACCTGAGAAACGAAGAAAGCCCCACCTCCAAGAATGAGGATGATGAGAATACCAGAGATAGGGTTCTTCAATGAGTCGAGTATTGGCTCTAAGAGAGCGTAAATGGCACCAGTGCTCACTGTCAGTGCATACAACGCATATCTTCTCATGTTGTCCCAGAACTCTTCCATTAATGGCCCTTCTGGCCCCAACGCCATAGCCCTCTGATTCTCAATCCCCATTAACAACACTGCTATTCCCACTGACATCGCCCCAACCATCACCATTCTTGACTTTTTTGACTCCTCTGCTTTTATTACACCCCCCACTGAAACTCTCTTGCATATCGGAGATGTTGTTTTCCTTGTAACGGCAACATCATCCGGTGACTTGGATTTGGCTTTGATTGGGAAATTTGGTGGGCTATTGGAGCTGCTTCGATTGCTCAAGTATGTGGGAGTGAAGTGGAGATGAAGCCTGAGTGTGTTCATCTTTGCTGCAGAGTTTGAGATTACAAGTTAGGACATGACTCTTAAGATGTGTGGTTGGTGGTGAAGAGGATCTCCGTCTAGATAAGGATCTATATCTAAATTGGGCTGACTTCTGAAGCAAATATTCTAAATGGGCCTTTTTGGGCTTATCTACACTAACCTTTGCTTTTGGTTGCACATCATCCATTAACATTAATTATACTACTATTGTTTTTTTTTTTTTTTTCAAATTTCTTAAAACACCCTTTATAGAATGAGTGGTCACTAAACTTATGAATTAGGGCTCGGATTCGGATTAATCCAGTCTACATCTTTCTTTTTTTTTTTTTCGTGCCTGCAATTTTTTTTAGTTCCTACTCTTTATATAATACTCCCTCTATCCTGCTCTATTTTGCCTACTTTCTATTTTTGTTTGTCCTATCTTATTTTGCCAACCCAAAAATGGCAAAGAAGAATTTACTCTCTTACCTCTCAATTTCTTTCATTTTACAATTTTTGCACTAAAAAAGCACACATTAATTACAAAATTGCCACTCAAAAACATTAAAATAACACATCACATCAAAGTCAACAGTTTTTTCTTAGGCTCCGTGCCGGTCAAAATAGGTAAAATAACCTGGGACGGAGGGAGTATTAATCATAATTATCAATTTCTGACATAATTTTTACATATATTTTGATATGCTATTAGTCATACATTTATATCAACATAATTATAGATTTATAATTTATAAATGAAACAATTTAATATAAGTAAAATGTATGGTAAACAAAATTATAAATATTTTAAAAAACATATAATCTTTCTTAAAAAAGTCAGTGTGATTTGGTTTTATTAATACATCATTAAAAAAAAAGAAAAGCATATCTTATCTTATATAGAGATTAAATGGGATTTTAGAGGAGGATGGGAAATGCAATTCATCTTCAACATCTACCCCATGAACATGTTTATGCTCTCTCTTCCTTTGCGACATTCTCTCAGATCATGTAACCCTTAATCGCCAAATACTGCTGCCTTTTAAAGGTCAGTTTATAATCATCTCTTCTGTATTTTTATCTGCATTCTTGTTATCTTTTACTTGTTCCTTATTCTTGGAGTTTTCAATCATAAACTGTAGGTTTATTGAAATGATACCGTATGATTGACCGATAAGTCAATTTTGGGGTTGTGAATGCTGCTTTATTTAACCAGTGTGTGTGGGTGGTTTTAAGTACAGTTGCTAATACATTTTGATTTTGTGAAAAGACTCGATCTTTTTTTGTTTAGTTCAGAAATCTGAAGGTTCTTCTTTCTGCTCTCAGTTCTGAACCATCGTGACTTTATGTTCTTGTTTTCGTCTTTACATCTCTTCCCTTTTTGGGTTATTGGTAATATTCTGCACAATGCATAAACAAGGAACTTCTAAAGGATTTTTTGGGTATTTGCTTTTAACAATTTCACTATAAAGGTTCTGCTTATCAGGATGTTTTTCTATCCTTGGAAAATTACTTTGAACTCCTTATTTCATGAACGGATTTACTTCTGAAATGCATGTTTTGTTTACAATACTTATGCCTTCGTTCTGTTCTTTTAGAGATGGGTGGTGTCGATGCGTAATCTTCCATTTAGGGATAGGTGATGCTGATTTGTAATGGGATTTCATTTTAAGCGGCAGATTCCAACAATTCTCTATTTGTTGTGCATGATTTATCTGTGATTTTGTTTTTAACTTAATGATTTAGCTGTTGCTATGTCTATATATGCATGTTTGAACTTATGTGCATGCTTATTTATGTATTTGTGAAGTGGACGTGCATGGGAATGAGGAATACGGGAAATGATCTATGAGAAGTATTGGGATGCTGATTATATACATGATGTTTAAAATGGAGGTCTGAACATTGAATTACTCATTGAAAGCTTCAACTTTGCAGGAATGAAACTGACATATTTGTGAGTCTCAAGGGGCTGCAAATTTTCATTTGGTAATTGACCTTTATAAATGGTCTCGCTATTTTTGTGTGTCTGTCCTTCAGTTATATTCCGTCATATGGATCTGGATGACGAGAGGAAAGCGTACCCTGGGTACGTGGAAGATTCGTACAAGAGTCAGCAGGGATAAAATGGTATAGAATGCGAAGGCTCCTCTTCTATGAGGATGTTGAGTGTCTGATTCCTAAGCTATACCCCAAGTCCAGATGTTGATGGCTCTGGGAAGAAACTGGAGGTATATAAACATTATGGCAATTCCTTTTCATTTCTTTTCTTTTCAAATCAGTATTCAATTTAATGAAGCATCACAAACGTAAACTGTGTGATACAAGTTTTCATTTGATATTTGTGCATGTAAATCACCAATTTATGCTGCAAATGACAATGATTTTCTACTCTCATATGTGCTGTGTATGTGCGAACTTGTGTAAGTATCTGTGCATTCATCTGTCCACATATAAAAAATGTGCTAGTGTGCATATTTGTTAATATGTTTTTGCATTGCACGTACAGGTGGATGGGAAAGAAAGAAAAGAATCCATGAGAAGTAGTAAGCCAATGTTCAAAATAGAGGTCTTAGCATTGGATTACTCATAGAATAATTTTGGGATCCTTCAGACAATTTATAGCGCAAAAACAGAAATTGTTTGGTCAGCTGATGCTTTGATATGTAGTAAGCATCTGAAGCATATCCAGCCTTTTGTAGACTTGAAACTAATATACCTGTGGGCCATAAAGGTGCTGCAAATCTTGCATTATGCAATGGGCCTTTTTTTTGTTACGTGTATGTCTGCCCTTCAAGTCTATCCCATAGAATGGATCTTGTGAGAAGAGATAAAAACCTCTGCAAAATGCTGGGAAGGTTTGTGATTTGTATGAGACAGAGCTGGGGGACTAGGGATAAAGTGGTCTAATTGAGAAGGTTACTCTTCTGTGACAACATTATGAGTTCCACTCGTATGATATATAACCAGAGTTTGAGCAGTTTCACCATATCTACTGAGGAGCAGATTTGTGCTAATCAATTGAAGATATGTGATAAATTTCTTCCACAAAGTTTTGAGGTGCTGCTTCAGTTGCAACATTTTGTGGTCACCAAAAAAAGGCTCTCAAGGTTCGATATTACAATGTCATAGATGTTGGTGGACCTGGGAAATTGGAGGTAAATAACATTGTGGCGTTCCTTTTCCTTTCTAGTTTAAAGTCAAAATCACCACAGACTTAAAATGTAGGATGCAGCTTATCATTTGATTTTTGCACATGAAAATCATCAATATACGTTGCAAAAAGACAGCAAGCTTATTTACTGATTTCACAAATAACTTCAAATTCTCATATGTGCACTGTATGTGCATGCTTATGAAGGCACCTGTGCATTCTTCTATCCACATATGTATGGTGTTTGTATGTACTCTCCTTTGTAGGTATTCGTGCAATGCACTTGCACTGGGGTGGTAGATGGGGAAGGGATTTCTAAGAAGTATTAGGGTGACTTTTATCTACGGTAACTAGCTTCATCTTCTTTTGCAATGCATATGGTTGAATTTCTTTTCATCTCTGCTATATATCCGTATGAATGTGAACTTTTACTGACTCATTTTGCCTATTTTATGTTATTTATTATTTATTTCCTAAGAAACAAGAACTTGTATCTTAAAAACATATCTTGCAAAGTATTATGCTCTGGATTGTATATGGCAATTTGTTGTGCATCTCAATCAAGTTACATGATTTATTAATGGTAATTTATTCAACTTTTAGTTAACTTTTCTTTTTAAAAAAATAAAGTCTTGGACTGCATTCTTTATTCACTTTGTATACCCCTGATCTTCTTGTGACTCTTGTTGGTGGTCAAGAATTTCATTAATTGTCTTAATATTGAAGTTTGTTATATTGTTTAGCTTTTATTTTGTTAGATGCATGGCAGATCTAGTAAACTATTAGGTGTCACAGTGGAAGGGTTTCAACTTTCAACCCAATTTTTATGTATAAGTTTTTTTTGTTTCATTGATATCTAGTAAATGAGGATTGAAAATCATGATTTTTTTTGCTGAACGATGTCGAAATCTGTAGTTAATTCATTTTTTGCATATCTTCGGTGAAACATCGGTGTCAATTTTATTGCAAGACCTAGAATGATAAATTTTGAAGTTATAAACTTAATCAACTTTATTTTCTTAGTGTTACTAATTTGGTTGGGCATCACCTCTCTTTATTATCAAGTATGTGTGGACATCTCTCATCCTGTAATATAGTTTCACTATTTTATGTTCCACGTTATCTTCCAATTTTATGCATAACAATGTTGAATTACTTTGGGGTGTTGCATTTAAGGATATCTATATTTTCTTTTAATAAAGTCCTTTGTATTTGTGTTTGTTGATGTTGGAAATTGCTGGGATTCTTTGAAAATGTCTAATATGTATCACCAAGACTAAAACTCATTCCTGGGAGTCAAGGCAATAGCTTCTTCCTCCAACAATCAGTGTTGATGGTGGTAATAATAATTATATGATAGCTGAGGTAGTGGCTCATTTTTTGTTGAATAAAAGCTCGATAAGGCTACTAATCTTATTGTGTGTACCTCCAACAACCTTCCTTTTCCCTTTGATATTATCCTGCACTATAATAGCTTTTGTTCAGATTATTATGAAATGCAATTAGATTATAGTGCTCAGACGATCTTCTTTTTCTAATCCCCTCCGTTTATTAAGCATAAGATTGTTGCATGTTTTATAATACGATGTTGAATTTTCATGTGCGATTTTCTGCAGGGTCGCAGCTCAACACTGCAAGTGTTGTCTCTTATGAGCTTATTGAAAAATAGTTGCACGCAGTTCCTAGAGTATGTTTCTCTTCTATTCAATTTCTGCTTTGGATCTTCTTGTTGCTATTATATTTGCAAACTCCCTGGTCTCCGATATTGACTAATAACGTTGTTGCTTTATTGAGAGATATAATATTTTAGATTGGTTTTGAAGTATTATCAAATGATATAATCAAGGACAAAAATTTCGGTTTCGGTATAAATTCCGGTACCTAGATTTTATGAAGAGTTTGATGTTTCAGTGAAATTTCAATGGAAATTTCTGTTTCAGAAGCTAAATTGAAATCCGTCGAAATTTTATCTACGAATATAATGTTGCATGTCCATATAATAGTTAAGAAAAAACAAATAAAGTGGCAATGAAATAAACAAGTTTGGAATTTTAAATTCATTATAAACTTTTTGAACTACATAATTATCAATTGGAAATGAAAAAAAAAATCTAGGTTTTATAGAATGTATATTATGTTAATGGATTTAGATTAATCTCAATGCAAATAAAATTATATGGCAATTACAAGTCTTAATGACACAATCAATAATTGGATTCAGTAATTTAAAGAAACCATTATTAGTCAACTTAGATTTTATGGAAATAGATGAAAATTTAATGCCAATTTTGTCACCACCATTGTGCTTATGCATGCCAACATCACTTTCTCTTGTTTCTCTCTCATATTTATTAGTCGGATCTCTCTATTGAAAAAGTTGTTTCGTCTAGTATTCTTGCTTTCAGTACATTCACAAATCACATCTATACGAGAATATCATTTAATACACCCGGTGCATCATGACATTTTAGGAATAGAATCGAAAACACTATTTGAAGAGAATTTGAAGTGTATATTCAGTTACTATTTCTCTGTTGTCATTTGACCTTTAGTCCCTACTCACATTTTGTCTCTTTCTTTGCGCTGAGCTCAGTCTCACCTGTTTTTAGGTCCATTTAAATTACACATTTGCGTGTTTCTCTGCACTTTTGTTTTTGGTTCTCTTTGCTTTGTCAATTTTGGAGAATTCGCTTCACCCTTTCAGGTTTGTCGAAATCTGATGGATTGATCAGTTTCTTGTAGGTTGTGGATACTTGCTTATATAGCCATTGTATGTGATGGTTTTGAATGAACCTGTTAAAATTACTGAATTCTATTTTTTTATTTTGGGCATAGATTCTGGTTTATACCATTGTATGTAGATGGTTTTGAATGAAATTTTAAATCTAGCAAAATCCATTTTCGATTTTATATGTAGATTCGGTCTTTTTTGTTCAGACTGGGCATCTGAAGTCTGTTCTTTCTGCTTTTAGTCCTTATTTCTCATTTTCTCAATCTTTTCTAGCTGCCCTTATCATTATATTCATTTTATATTTTTTGGCTGTTGATTTTGTTTCCAGGAATTCCTTAGGCTATATTTAGAAGGGGTTTTAAGTGAGTTTGGGGAAATCCCAACTTTAAAATCCAGGATTTTATACTAAATGTGAATAGTAAAAATGCACTTTTTTTTTTTTCCGAATTTTTAGGATAAGAATGTGTTATAGATGCCAAATCAATGCTGGAAAATGTGATTAGATGTAGTATTATGTTGTGAAAGGTGGTTTTGGTAATGTTGAATGTTTAAATGGGTGTTAAAATTGGTATTTATTGGGGATTGGTAGATAATGTTGGATTCATGTCTAGATTGTGCGGTCTATTTTTGAAGCCAGAAACAAACACGTGTTCGGATTTTGATATCCAAGAAAAAATCTTCCAAACATAGCCTTAGGATTTCGCGCTGAATTTGCTTTTAGCAGTTTCACTGGCAGGTTTTTTATAATTCTAGTTAATCAATACTTGGTTTACGTTTTTCGTGAAAAGGATCATGGTGAAATGGATGCCTCATTTACAAGACTTGCTTGCTATATCCAGATGTGTTACCATACATGTGGATTCAAATTCCTTATTTCATGAAGGAGTTTACTGAGATCATATTTTGTTACATTATTTATCCCTTCATTTTGTTATGCTTGATCAGGATGTCGAACAATCCAGTGCTTAGAGTATGGGAAGAGCAAGTGATTTCTCAGAAAAAAGGCAGCCACATTGTACACTATATCTTAAGGGACTCCACTGGAAGTTCTCTTCAAGCTGTAGTGGGGACTGGGAAGAATATTAGGCGTATGACCTATTCGGTGACAGAGGACTTCTTGCGTGTCTTTGGGTCCAGAAGCACTGTCCATAGTGGACTGGGGTGGAAATCAAGAAAAGAGGTTGTAGAGTTCCTCGTATCAGTCACCTTAGAAGGAGGCCCAATCTTTGCTAATCCAAGCAACAAGCAAGCCTGTTGAACGTAAGCTTGTGAGTGAAACAGGGAATCAAGTATTGAACAAGGTCAATGACAATATCGAGCTTCTTTCTCAAGACAGTGGTATGCGTGGATGCTGGTTTAGGTGCAAGATCTTACGTTCATCACAAAAGCTTCTCAAGGTCCAATACTACGATGTTATTGATGATGATGGACCAGGGAAATTAGAGGTACATAAAGCATAGAAAGGCATTTCTTTCATATTTTTATTTATTTTCATCAGTGTGAAGTTCCAATTACACGATACATCATGGACTCTAGTTGCATGTATAAGAATCTCGATTACTTTGTGTGGGTTTTGCAGGAATGGGTGCGGGGAGATGGGGTAGCAGCTGCTGATAAACTGGGTGTGAGATGTGGTGGTCGGCTCACAGTCCGACCTTGGCCTGATTGGGATTGTTCCAATGTAAGGTTTGAGGTAGGAACAGCAATCGATGCATGGTGGTGTGATGGTTGGTGGGAAGGTTTTATAATTGGACGCGACCCATCTGCCGAAACTAACCTTCAAGTTTATTTCCCTGGTAATATATGCAATCTCACATTCCCCTTTCATCAGACTCAACTCAACCTCTACAAAGTGAGCGTTTATTTAGCATTTAGGATGATTATTGATGCCCATTCATATATATGGCAGGTGAGTACAAGTTCATGGCAGTGGAGACGATTAATATAAGAAAATCGAAAGATTGGGTTAACAACAAATGGGTAGATGTGATGGCAAAGCCTGATATACTCTCTATCATAACATCATTGCTCAACCCCATTCCCAAGGTGTCTCTTCCAATTCTTGGTGGCTCTCCTCCACTTTCCGCCAGTGGACCACCCGATACTTCCATACCTGTTGGCCGTAGTCTGGCAACGTCTTCATCATCCTCGGCCAGCAAGGAAGACGTGCAAGTTAAGCAGCTCAACTATGAAAAAGATGGCAACAAGGAAGCATAAGAGTGACCTAAGTGCTGCCTAAATTATCCACTGTCTTTGCAACTACTTCCCCTGTTTTTATGCATCTTTGGACATGATGTTAAGAATTGTCAACAAACTATTTATGTTATAATATGCCTTGGCATGTTCTTGGATTTAATTTGTTTCTACTACCTTAGAAAACATTATTGTGTTACTGTGCATTCCGCATTAAGAAAACGTTTGGATATTAATCACGTTTTTAGTATGTTTTAGCGACTTAACCGTTTGAACCCACTTCGAAAACTCGCGCTGCACCGTTTGAACCCTAATTTCTCCCAAAAATTTGAAAATTTTAAATTTGTCGAAATATCTTAACCATAAATAATACTCCAACTAATAAATAAAAAAATCCACGTTGTTTCAAAATAAATGATAAGTTAATCGATCGGAAAATTTGCAATGCTAAAAAAGGTTAAATTCACTAATTTGTTTCCAATTCATCAAATAAAAGGAAATGAAATCAAAAACCCTCGTCAATTTCGATTCAAACATACACTAACAGTAACTTCCGATCAAAGAAACCCAAAAAATCCAATCAATTACGCAAAGCCAAGATTCAAAAAAATAAAATCATTCCATTAAACAAAAACTCAATCACAATAACAGAGTTCAAAAATCTTCAATTAAAATCCCAGATGTAAACATGCACATAAACTGACAAAGCTACACCAATTTCCACATACAAACAACTGGATTTTTTCCCCAAATTATGCAAAATTCATAGCAAAAAGAATCCTTCAAACTTACAGAAACTCAATCAAGAATTGAGGAAGTGCTGACTCATTTCTGACTGCGGAGCTAAATCGTTTTTCGTTTTCCTTTTCTTCATAATTAGGTCTGAGAATTGTAGTTTGTGTATCACTAAATTTAATCACTTTTTACACATACACAAAAACTCGTGTGAGACGGTCTCACGGATAGTTTCCGTGAGACGGATCCATATGATCCATGAATTGAATCCATATCCACAAATTCTCATATAAATTACTAAGTGTGAGTTATGGGTTGACCCGTCTCATGAAAAAAGATTCGTGAGACGATCTCACACAAGACCTACTCTTACACATAATATAAAATTGTCTCATATGTGTTTTTCCCAGTGTCATAAAATAGGTTAGGTGCTAGTCCTCCTGATCGGAGCCTAGGTGGCGTTTGGACGCCATATCTAAATTAAATAGATTTTTTTGTTATTAAATTACTTTTCTTAAGTTTATATCTTCAAAAGACATTTTTGAAAATTAATATATGAATAGTTTATGTTGGAGGATAATAAAATTTCAATTATCTTATTTGAATTATATTTATATATGATTTATACAATGATTATTAAATTATTCTTAGTTTGTATTTCTCAATTTGTTAATTTTCTATCATCTAACTATATAGTAATAATTAGATAGAAGTTTATAATACATTAAAGAATACTGTTATTTTATTAAAAAGAAAAAAAACATAAGGAAAAAAATGAAAAAAAAAAAAAGAAAGAAAGTTGGTGCCCGGGACCGTCTAGGACCGAATTTTCCCGCCTAGGACCGTCTAGCGTATAAGGTGGCTGAATAGACAAAAATCAATTCGGCTAAGGGCTGCCTAGACCGAATTTTAGAACAATACTAGTTTTACGTATCTCAAATCATTTCCAAGTTTACATAATTTTTTTCTAACGCTCCCAAAACATGATTAATATTCATATCATCTTTATATATATATATATATAAAAGAACATTAGAAAAACAATGATTTTCCTGCTTAAAAATCCTTCTAAATTATGAAATGGACAAAAATTTATTGGATCTCTTCAATCCATTTTTGAGCCCAACTCCTAAATTAAATGAAGACCCAAACAAAACCCAAAAGCAAGAGTTGAATACCATATATATTACCCAAAACACACTGATTGAGCTGCCCAGGATTCCTTTTCCCTAACTTGGTCGCACAATCTGTAGCATATAACACTAGACTTCACACAACTAATTGGCACGTACCACACCCATTGCCAACCACTGACACCTCAACTACGGGCCATTGTGTCCTGCTTCTTTCAATCTTGATCACTCATGATCTTCAATTTCTTGATTTATGGTGGTGAAGACAAGCGAACATATATAGATGGAAGACGTCGCTGCTCAAAGCAGTGGCACACATATTGCCGGTGCGAACTAGAGAAGTGGTTGTTTGGAGGATGGAGATGGTAGTTTAGTCTGAAAAGAAGAGAGAATGTTTAAAGATGACGATGGAGGTTGGATCGCGATGATTGGAGACAACAGTATAGTGGTAGAATTGGAGTGATTGGTGGCTCGGCGATGGTCGGAGGTGGCTAGAGAAGATGGCGGCAGGTTAACGATGGCTGGAGTGGTGGAGTGAGAGAAGATGAATAGTGTTAGGTGACTTTTTATTTTGGAGTTGCTCTTGATTTTATCAGAATAACAAATAAGCACATATATCCCATACAAGCTTTCATATCTTATTAACATATCATCCATTATAAATATGTGAGAACAAACTTACAATCGTCGGAAATGTGACATTTAGCAGATCAACAAGAATCGGGAACTAGACAATTCTGTAGTCACTTGAGTTGTGTTTTTGATGTGTAGTCCAATCATGTGAATGAGATTGTAATTCAAGAAGATTGGCATCCCTCTCTGATTCAAGTGGAGGTCTAAGTATGTAATCTTTTTACTATCTAGTCTAACTTGCATATGTACTAATTGAAAATCCTTCATTTAGTTTCTCATATATGTCCTCGCACACCAAATTTCATACTATATGATTCAATGATAGGTGTTGTGTGTATATATATATATATAGGTGTTATATATACATTCTTGAACTACCACATATAGGTGTTCTATATATATACTGTTTAGGTGTTACATGTATGTTCTTAAGATATCTAATATATAGATTTCATATTATGTTATTCAGTGATAGATGTAATATATATACTTTATAAATGTTATATATATACTCTTTCGATGTTAACATATATGTTCTTGAGGTATCACATATATAGATTTCATATTATGTGATTGGGTGATGTGTAATATTTTTTTTTCATAAGTGTTATATATATATATATATTCTCTTTAAATGTTACATATATGTTCTTAAGATTCAGTGTATATAAATAATAAATTGTGAATTGTTATTTTATCATCTTCATCCCCAAATTTTCTGCAAATTCATACTCAATCAAGACATTAGATTAGGATGAAACAGAAGAAATTTTCTCGCAGAAAAAGAAGATGAGTAATGGCCCCGTGAAAGAGGAGTAATATATATATATATATATATATATAAAATATCTGAAGCGGGTTGAATCTGGGTGGGACGGGTCAAGGGCACGAATCTAAGGTCCGTGTCCTGGATGCACATAAGTGTTACTCTTTTTAAATAGTTAACAAGAAACAAATCATAGTATCTATTTTTATATAATAATAAGGAAGTTGGAAAATTTTATTAATTTGTCACGATGAAAAAATAATGAAGGAAATAAGAAAAAAAATCAAGATGAATGATTTTTCATATACAATGAGAAACTACCAACACTAATTTGATTATCATCTTGATTATCCAAATTTATTCATAAGTAATTACATTACCCAAAGAAAAAAAAAACATTCAGCATTACAATAGTTGAAAATTCTATCAAATACAATTATATTTCTAAAAGTTGAAAATATTAAACATTATTAATATAGACATTCAAAACAATATACATTTTATTTTTAAATGATATATCATATTATAATATATCATCAACCAGAAAAAATTATTTAATTATATAATAAGCCGCGCATCGAACGGGTGCACTACTGATTAATAAAAAACCAGTTAAACTGGCATTGAGTATCTATCTTGCAGGATCTTTTTTTCAACTATTTGATACCCTGTCAAGAATAATAATTAGTGGGCAGGATATCAGCACCACAGTGAGTACCATGCCAAATGTTAGGATATTAGAAGTGGCTCCACCTGAAGAACGGGAATAGTCGGGAAAACATCAAGCTCGTCAAACTCAAAGTATCATTTTGAAAATATACCACAGATGTTATTAAATTGAGAACGAAGGAAAAGAAATCAAGAAATAACATAAAATCTCACATCTATAGGTTGTTTCCAGTACGTTTGGATTCCTGGTAAGTGGGCCTTTCCCACGACCGCCACCACTGAATTGTGCTTACGGGCAAGTTTAAACAATAAGGCAGACATGTATCTAAATGAAGCAAAATATAAAATGAAACAATATGAGATCATGAGCATAAGATAGATCAGAACAGCAAAATAAAGAATTGAGAGAGAAAGAACTGACTGATCAAGCTCATTGAGAATAATCCCGCATCTCCTGAATTAGATGAGTCGGCGTGTCAACATCAAGCTTGTTATTAATCTCCTGAATTAAAAGTGAGCTTGTCAACACCAAACTTGTTACTTGATCTGAGCCCTTCAGATATTATGCAGATAACTTTCCTCAGTCTCACAAGGTAAGGAAAGGGTACCTCTATAGTTTTTGGAAAGTATTGCGATATAAATGGTAGGGTAAATAATATTTTTATCGGGTGCCAAAGAGACATCTTGGCCCACGTTCTCCTCAACGTAATCTGCTCAAAAGAAAAGAACTCAGAATAAGAAGAGCAAGTGAGAGCAAATTGTCGTGGAATTTGCAGTGACACGTCCGCACACAAATGAAGGACTGAGGAACATAAGAAACATCTTCCAACAAACCAATCAGAAATTCTTACAAAAGTTAAAAAGATTATCTGTATGAGGGCAGTGGGAAAGAGGGCATGGGTAATCCAAGATGAACGGTGAAAAAGCATAGTAGGCACAAGCTACGACATCGTCACAAGAATTGTAAAACAAGATAAGTGGAGAAATGAGAAATCTATATAATACCCTCCTCCCAAAATAAATGACGTTTTAGCCTTTTGCACATATATTAAGAAATGTGATAAAAAGTCCAATCTACCCCTAGCTATTTATGTTTAATTAATGAGAAGTTTTATCTCTTTAACATATTTAATTTGAAATGAGTAAATAGGGGCATATTTGGTATATTGCATGTAAATATGCTTTGGAATACGAAAACGACAATTATTTTGGGACAAATTTTAGTTGCTAAAACGTCATTTATTTTGGGACGGAGGTAGTATAACAAAAGTATTTTTTTACCACAAAATATAAGAAAGTTACATTTTCTACACTATTTTGACTCTGTCATGGAGAAATGATTGGATAATGATATCCTGATGATATATTCTATTTATTTATACTGTTATTTAACAATTGATTTATCCAACAAATCATATAAATTGATAAAAGTAATTAAATTGATAAATAAGGCTCGATTAATATAAAAAATGAGGATCTTTTAATTGAATGATTTTAGGTATATTAAATTGAAACTGTTTGAAATTAAACTATCAATTGTAAATAATTAAACAAATTTGCTATTAAAAACCAAATTCACTATTAATTCAATTAAAAACCAAAATTTTCAAATTAATCGAACCACTATGAATTAGACTTAGTGGTTCGATTAATTCAATTAAAAAACCAATTTTTTCAAATTAATCGAACCACTATGTCTAATTCATAGTGGTTCGATTAATTAAATTTAAAAACCAAAATTTTCAAATTAATCGAACCACTATGAAATAGACATAGTGGTTCGATTAATTTGAAAATTTTGGTTTTTGAATTGAATTAATCGAACCACTATGAATTAGACATAGTGGTTCGATTAATTTGAAAATTTTGGTTTTTGAATTGAATTAATCGAACCACTATGAATTAGACATAGTGGTTCGATTAATTTGAAATTTTTGGTTTTTGAATTTAATTAATAGTGAATTTGGTTTTTAATCGCAAATTTGTTTAATTATTTACAATTGATAGTTTAATTTCAAACAATTTCAGTTTAATATACCTAAAATCATTCAATTAAAAGATCCTCATTTTTTATATTAATCGAGCCTCATTTATCAATTTAATTACTTTTATCAATTTATATGATTTGTTGGATAAATCAATTGTTAAATAACAGTATAAATAAATAGAATATATCATCAGGATATCATTATCCAATCATTTCTCCATGACCGAGTCAAAATAGTGTAGAAAATGTAACTTTCTTATATTTTGTGATAAAAAATATTTTTATTATATTCAATGTTAGAAAAGTCAATTCCTTAAAAAAATTGTGTAGTTTGGGCTGGGCTCTCTCTATATATATATAGTTTTATGTGCTATATTGTGATGTTTATGTTTATTTTAGCTAGATTAAAAATGATTTAAAATTTATTATTATTTTTGTAATATTATCAAATATCAATATAATAAAATTTAAGGGGGGAAATAGTTTTTTAGCATCAATGTCTATCTCATTGGATTGTTAGACCTCCAACTTTCAGCATTTGATTTTTAGTCCGTTATGTTTACCCTTATTAGATTTTTAGTTATTCATCTTTCAACTTTTTTATTTTTATCCTCAGTATTTACCTTATTTTATTTTTAGTCCTCTATCTTTATACTTTTAATTTTTGTCATTTTACTTGCAATAAATATTCTTTTTTCCTTTTAGTTACAATTTAATTTCTCCCCGTTGGAATTTAACTGGCTACAATTCATAGATCATTTGGTATAATTTGAGAACTAGTAAAATATGATCATTTTTTTTATTTTGTCTTATTCGTTTACGACCCGAAATGTATATAATTCAAGAAAAATAAAATATTAGTTGATTAATATCAATTTTATGTTAACTTTTTTATTTTTTATATTTAAAGAACTCCAAATCATTTGTAATTGGATGAAGATATAATGCTTAATTGTTAAATTAATTTAGACTCGATGAAGAAACTTTTTTTTTTTGTGAGAAAAATTAAATATAACTAAATGAAACAAAAATAGGTAATATACTATTGCAAGTAAAATAACTAAAATAATGACATTTTTTAAACGTAGAGTAATAAAAATCAAGAGTAGAAAGATAGAGGATCAAAAATCTAATATATAAACATAAAAGATTAAAAATCAAAGTTAAATTTCTATTTACGGATCAGACCTCTTGATTGAATCGGTCTAAACTACTAATCCTTAAATCAATGCCGGTTCGACGACTGATTCGATTCAATGGAGATCAGTGCATGAGAAGAAAGAAAAAGAAAAAAATGTTGGTTAGGCAACGAGGATTCAAAGGCAGGAAAGATTGTAGAGGAACGGCACCTGGCTTCTGCTATGCCCGCCAACACCTCCTCTCTCTCTCTCTCGTTTATTCACTCTCTTCCGTTACCACTTCTTCTCTTCACTCATTCCACCCTTCCGCCAAAATCTGCCACCAACCATCCTACTCCCCTTTCGTCTATTTTCTCAATCCCACATGCCTTTTAAGCTCGGCTTAAAATCACCTCTTGCGTGTGTCTCCGTGTTTGTCTGCATTCTTGTTTTGCTTACTAGGTTCGTCGAAATCCCTGTGTTTATTTTATCTGTTATTTCTTGTTTGTGAATTCAAGTTTATTTAGACATTGTATGTGGATGGGTTTGGATAAACTAGCAAAACCCTCCTTCGATTTTGTGAAAAGATTAAACCTGTTTTGTTTAGTTCCGAAAACTGAAGGCCTGATTTGTGAATTTCTTATTTGATCTTTTTCTTTAATGGAACTGAAGGTTAAACCTTTTGTTGTTTAGTTCAAAATTGTGTCTCTTTTAATTTGATCTTTATCTAATCGCTTCTCTTATTTGGCTTGGGCTGTTGATTTTATTTCCTTGAATTTCTCCAGATTTTGTGGGATTTCGCTTTCAGCAGTTTAACTGGACAGGTTTGCTTTGATTCTTCAAAATCACAACTCGTAAAGCTATTTTCATGGAAGGTGTCTTAGATGAAATGCATGTTCTGTTGTGCTTGATAGGATGTATAGCAATCAGGTGCAGAGAGTATGGGAAGAGCGTGTGATTTCTCAGGAAAAGGGTAGCCGTGTCATTCACTATATCTTCAGGGACTCCAATGCAAATTCTCTCCTTGCTGTGGTGGGAATGGAGAGGAGTAGAAGGCATATAGTCTATTCGGTGACGGAGGACTACCTATGTATGTTTGGGACCACGAGCACGGTCCATGCTAGAACAAGGTGGAACTCAAGAAAAGATGTTATAGAGTTTCTTGGATCAGTAGCCAAAAGAGGCGGCCCGATCTTTGCTAATACAGGCATGTACTTCTTCCTATACTATCTACAGTTTCATTCTCTCAAGTTATTGATTTATATGGATAAAAATATCAGTGTTCTGTTAGATTTTAGATTTCTCGTGTGAGATATCGTTGGCAGTTGCCAGACATTCTGATTATAACATCAAAATAAGCATATTTTGGGTAATCAGCAGAGTGTGATGTAATTCAGAATGTTTTTTATTATCTGTTGTAATAAATATGCCTATGAGTCCAATTTTGTTTCCTAGTGCTGGCAGCAGTTTTATCTCTTCGGAAAGCTCAGACCAAGCATTTAAGTGGGCATCTTTTGAGTCGTAGGATACTTTGATACATTCTCTCTTTCAAGTAATTGGCTCAGTAAGAGGCAGAAAATATTATGATGGACTGGAAAGCAAATTATCATCAATTTATTAACTATGTAGGATAATGCCATATTTAGGTTTGTATAACTAAATCCTAAAGATGGACGTATCCTTTTCACTCTTATCATTCTCAAATTTCTAGAACAGAAAGGGGAGAAAGCAAATGTGAAAAATCCCTGTAAAACTTGAACAAAGAGCTGCAACTCTTCATTTCCTCTTGCAGCACTTTCTTGTTTCAGATTGAATTGTTAAACATATTGGTGTGCATGGATATATGTGGTTTCCACGTTGAATAGCTTTATTTCTTCTTTTACCATGATCAAGACAAAACGGCTTAGTGATCTATATATTGGTTACCATAAGCAGGAGACAATATTTTTGCAGCGACATGACATTTTTGGGATGACATGTCGCCACAATAGTATGTCAATGACTTTTGGTCTTCTCGGACGACATGTCGTTTAAAAAGAGTTTGTTGCACAATAAATTATTCTATCAAAGGCAGCTTTGACAGTTAAAGGCTCAAGGTCATGTTGCTACCTTGAACTCTAATGTGGAATGATGTGATGACGCAAAAGGATTTGGATCCTCGAGTATGCTTAAAAGCACAGTAGAGCTGTTGCGCATTGAAAGAAAACCAAAATAATGTTGTTCTGGTGTCGTTGCAGCCAAAATGACGTTGTTTTGGTGCACAACACTCTCTGCAGAAGCTCAAATCACCATAAAGCCGCCACCAAATCTTACTCAGCTTTTGTCTCTTTCTCGTTGCTGACTCAATCTGACGTGTTCGTTGCTGACCTCATTCTGACATGTTCGTTGCTGACCCCAATCCAACGTGGTTTGAGGAGAGGATTATGTTATAACGTACCAAAATTATGATGTGTAGGTCACACGTCAGCATTAGGTATACTGATTTAATGTTCCGCGGCTATAAATATAGGTTTCTCCTCTTGTATTCTTTGCAAATAACTTTTCTCTTCTTTTGAGCGGCGCCTCATTCTGTATCAATTTCAGGGCGACTATCTAAGTGCCTTGAGCCTCTTACAGTTCAAAGCAATTTTTAACTTCTTGCAAAGTCATTCAAGTAAAACTTTCTTTTAGTGATCCTTTTTGGTTCTGCCTGTTTTGTAATTTCTTCTGATGTTTTTAAATTGTCTTTGTAACTCTTTGCCAATCCAAGATGCCTATTAAGCATTTGGATCTAGAGCCGCTAGTAAAACTAATATCAAAAAAGTTATGAGATTTTATATAAATAACGAAAGGATTTTTTTTATATAATCAGAATGTACTTCTGGATTTTTTACCCTTATAACAAAATTTAACTTTCGTTTTGCTATGTTTTTGGCAGATCAGCAGCAAATGGAATCAGCACCACATCTGCAGCATCTTATGTTCCTGATGACCCGTTTCTCTCAGCGTAGCCGTTTATTGGGTGAGAAGGTAATTAATTATTTATTCAAGTCCGTGTATTTTCTTAAAAACCTTGCTAAAACATAGTCTTGGCATTTTAATTACTCACAAAAAGACTTAAATATTCAGATCCAAGGGTCCACAACTCAATTAGTAGCACAGAAGTCAGAAATTGTGTGGTCCGGTGATGCTTGGATTTGTTATAAGAAGCTTAAGCACTATCCAGCCTTTTGCAGGAATGAGACGAACATAAATGTGAGTCTAAAAAGTGCCCCAAATTTTCATTTATTAATTTCCATTTATAACTTAGCCTCACCATATATATATAAATTTTTTCTGTCTTCAGTTGTATTCCATTGTATGGGTCCTGGGTGAGGAGGGGAAAGACTACCTCGGCTACGTGGATGATTTGTATGAGAGCAGGCAGGGGGACAAAATGGTCCAAGTGAAAAGGTTCCTCTTTCCTGAGGACATAGAGGGTCTGATGCCTAAGCTCTGTCCCCAGTCTAGGGAAGTTTTCATCACATCCAACAAGGAGCAGATTAATGCAGAAGCCATTGATGGTCTAGCTGCAGTTCTTGCACCTAGCCATTTCAAGAGGTGTGATGAATTACTTCCCCAGAGTTTGGCATTTAAGTGTTTTATGTGCCATAGAGAGATGAAGAAAAATAGCAATAGCATTAGGGCATTCAGTTTAAGTATATTACGGGGCTATTCTTCACAACCGATACTGTCAGCTCTGAAAAGCCATGTGCTCAGGCCAAGAAAGCTCAAACAAGAACCCCCTCGCAGAGTTTCCAAGGGAACTAAGAACTGTGGCCCTGCTAGTGTGAATAATTCAGTCAAGACCAAAGAAGCAGAAAAATGTGAACCACAAAGTCAGATGGCCATGGACGATAAAAACATTGAGCTTCTTTCCCAGGACAGTGGTCTGAGAGGATGCTGGTTCAGATGCAAGATCTTGCATTCATCAAAAAAGCTTATCAAGGTTCAGTATTTTGATGTTCAAGACATTGAAGGACCTGGAAAACTGGAGGTACTAAACATAGCTAGGTTACTTACAGATTTCATAAAAAACTCGTACTATAAACCCTCGACTAATTTACATGAGATCTGTAGGAATGGGTTCCAGCATCAAGAGAAGCGGCTCTGGATATACTGGGAGCAAGACATAGCGGCCGCCTCACAGTCAGACCTTGGCCTCATTGGGACTCTTCCGACTTTACATTTGAGGTGGGAGCCGCTGTTGATGCATGGTGGTGTGACGGCTGGTGGGAAGGATTTGTGACGGGATGCAACCCATCAGCAGGACCTAACCTTCAAGTTTACTTTCCTGGTACGTAATGCAAATTTCTGTCCTCCTTTCATTCATGAGTTCTTACTGTTTGATTCAAGTATTTGATCCAGTTATGATATATTGGCAGGTGAGAACAGGTTGATAAGAGTTGCAAGGAAAAACATTAGAATTTCAAGGGATTGGATCAATGACAAATGGGTGGACATCATGCCAAGGCCCGATATTCTCTCTGTCGTAACAGCAAGAGTCAACCCCCCATCAAACGTGCCACTCCCGATACAGCCAGTTGCTGGTGACAATGTCGATAATTCTTCTGAACCTGGAGGAAGAACTCAAGCTGTCAATCAGCAGCCCACAACTTCTTCAGATAGCAAGAAATTAGGTGTGGAATATCTGCAGATGAAGCGACTGCTTACGATTCAAGAAAACGTAACCTGGAGACGCAAAGGTTTACGTAAAAGAGACAAAAACCCAACATCTTAGCAGGATTTTGCGTAGAATTAGAGTCTTGTAACCATCCATAGTGGTGAAAATTTTGCATAGGATTAAAGTACAATGTGTGTTTACATTTTGCAACCAATCTGTTCATTCATGTGCAAATGCAAAGGGATTCTCATATAAAAAGGAAATGGAAATGTACGATTTAAAAGACGCTATATGGTGATGATATATGTGTTTTGATTATGTCTGATTTCGTTTATAAATAAGAAATTACAATCTCCTTAATGACCAAGAAACATCATCACACTTCTTGTTTAACCTTGTTTATCACGAATAGTATTCTACTCCATAAATTGAACGATAAAATGCATTTTCTTTTGTAATTTATAACTGGGTTTAGAGGAAAAAAAATTGTTCCATTCCATAATTATATTTTATTTATATATTTGGATTAATTCAATTTATTGTATGAGTTATATCATATAAATAAATTACAATTTGAAATCAATTAATTGTTCAATATCATAATGATAAATCTTTAATGACTATTAAATGAGAATCCATCTTAGGACATGCATTTATGCTTCCCGTATCACACCTAGAACATGATTCTTTTTCTTTTTAAATTAAATTAATTTCTAAAATCTGAAGGCTAAAAAGTTAAATAGTTAAAAGACAATTAATTGCTTCATTCCATGTTGTAATTATTTTTTTACTACTATATCTTATATTTCACATTAATTTAAATAGGAAATGACCATTGATTGCTCCATTCCATAATTATATTTTATTTATATATCAAGTTTAAATGTATCAGTTAATATGATATATTAAATAGGCAATGAAGTTAAAAAAAATAAAAAATTATAGCCGTTTGGTTGCCCGATCAGTTCCATAATTAAATGAGTAAAATATTATTGATTACTTCATTGACATTCTGTTGGAATAAATTTTATCAGTCTGTACATTTAATTAAATAATGCTAATCAAATAAAATAAGGAGTATATAATTGATTGCTCCATCCCATAATTATGAGTTTTAATAAACAGTACATTCTCAAATTTTGCATTCTATGGTAATTAAATGAAGATAAAATATTTAATTAATTGCATTTGCTCCATTCCATAACTATATTCTATTTATATATTGTTATTAATTAATTGAGGAAGGATAATTGATTGCTCCATTCCATAATTAGAATTTTATTTAATATATTGAAATGAATGCTATTAAATGTATTCTATATATATGTGTGTGTGTGTTAATTAAATGAAGGGAAAATAATTGCTTCATTTCATAATGGGGAAAAGATAATTGCTGCAGTCCATCTATTATTAGTATCTTGAAACGAAATTTATTGAATGGTAGATCCTATCTCTATGTTACCATATAATTATATTTGTTTTATATTGAAATGGATTTTACTAAACTATATATACGTATCAATGTTGATTAAATGAGAGAAAGTTAATTGATTGCTACCATTCCATAATATATTATATTTATATATTAAAATTAGAGTCAGATACATGAAATACCCATTCTAACATAAAAAAATTTATTTTACCCACCAATATAACAAAATATCATCACATACCCACTTTTATAAAACAATATCACCAAATACCCATTTTTTAAAAAATTTCACTGTTTTTGCATTTAATGCAATAATAACTGTCACCCACTCCACAAACCTACACGTGTAAATAAAAAAAATGGAAATTAAATTAAAGAAAATGGGGCCCCTCTCTTTCACCCCTCTTCCTCTTTCTTCTCCATTTTCTCTGTTACAGTAAGAAAAAAAAGTGAAACCCTGGAAAATATAGGGTTTCATGAAAGGTTTGTACGTTGCACGAGACCTTGACACCTTTCGTGCAACCCTATAAATATATGGTTTCACGAAACCTTCACGAAACCCTATAAATATAAGGTTTCACGAAACCTTTCTGAAGGTTTCGTGAAACCCTATATTCAGAAAGGTTTCGTGAAACCCTATATTTATAGGGTTGCACGAGACATTTCTGAAAGTTTTCTATATTTTTATAAGGTTGCACGAAACCTTTATAGGGTTGCACAAAACCTTGACACCTTTCTATATTTTTAGGGCTTCATGAAACTTTCAAAAATGTTTCGTATTTATAGGGTTGCACGAAAGGTGTCAAGGTCTCGTGCAACGTACAAACCTTTCGTGAAACCCTATATTTCAGGGTTTCACGAAAGCTTCTGCTAAATTACAGAAATGAAACCTAAATTCTTAATCCAAAATATATTTCAACATACAAACAATAAATAAATTATGAACTACAACATTTATAGAGTTAGATGAGGAGTAGATAAAAATTTAATGAATCATGTAAAATAAAAACCAAAATAAAATGTGAAATAAAAAGCAAAATAAAATGTGAAATAAAATTCACGCTGTAAATAAAACGAAGAAAAGTAAAAAATAAAAAAACTGAAATAAAAAAACTGAAATAAGTTAACAATCATTGATTGTACCAATCATTTGCAGTAAAATGAAAAGTGGGTATTTGGATACATTTTCTTATATAATTGGGTATATGGAGACAATTGATTATATTGTTGGGTAAAATAATCAGATTTTATATGAAAATGGGTATTTCAGACTATTTCCTCTTAAAACTAAGTGTTGTATTATTATAACGATGTTCACTATTTGACCGTCGTTTGACAAACTGAAATTGAAACCTAAGAATTTTCAGTTTCAATTTTAGTCTGTAAACTGTTGTTTTGGTGGTTTGGTTTTAATATTTTTATCTTTTTTTAACAATTAAATTTTCATATAAATATAAATATTACAATTATTCATACATTAGAGAGTAAATTTTTTTCTGAGTTAATTATTGGATATAAGTTAATAAATTAGAATTTACATTTACAAATTACAACAACATATATAATATTACAACTAACAAGTTACAACTTCAAAAATTAGATATTATAACGTAAATGCAATGGAGTACAAATTATATACCTAAAAAGTTACAATTATAATATAAATTAAGAATAATAACCAATACAACTCCAATGAAGGAGTAAAATAACATAAATACATGATATTAATTATAAATAATATAAAATTTTAAAAAACAGAAGAAGAAAAATAAACTGGGGGTTTAACCATTGATTCCTGGTCTGAAAATATCTTGAACTAAAACCGAACCGTTGAACAACGGTCACTACTTTAGTTTCGAACTAAAATAAGGTAAACGATTTACCGAAATATTGACCCTAATTCGATTTTGATTTTGAAACCGCTTGAACACCACTCCTTGTAAGTTTCTTCTAAATAGAAAATAAAAAGGGGAACCAAGCTCAATATACCACATTTCTTAAAGTTTAGGCCCAAAATACCACATTATTTTAGTGTTTGACCTAAATACCACATTTGTTATAATTTGTGTCCAAAATATCACAATTGACTATTCAAAAAGATGGGGTACCTGTCAAAGTCAATTCAAAAAGTGAAAAAGTTGGTTGGTGGAGGTAATTATTAAAGCATTGATTGACGCAATAAATCAACTTTATTGGGGCAGTAAATAAGATAATTTCAAGCACGAAAATTCAGTAAAATCACAATCTCTCTCGATGTCACGAAAATCCCTGAATATCCAGTAAAATCTCTCTCTCTCTCTCTCTCTCTCTCTCTCTCTCTCTCTCTCACGAAAATCCAGTAAGTAGAGACTTCATACGAAAATCCCTGAATTTCGTGGGTTTTGTTTGGAGTGCATATTTCGTGGATATTCGCCATCTTTCTTTTTGTGTGGATATATCATTGAATACATGTAGGTTAGTAAACTGTCCACCTCTCCATATATTTTTGTGCATGCTAGATGTTTATCTCTGTTTTTCGTTGAATATTTGTGCTTGAAAACTGATTGGAATTCACGAAAATACATAAATATATGTGCTTGAATATATATATATATATATATATGCTTAAATTTATAGGATATAGTTCCTGAAATTAGGTTTAGGAAACTGTGTTTCTGCGTTCTTCCCTACACGAAAATTCATTCATACACGAAAATTCATCCATAATTCATTCATACATGAAAATTCATCCATACACGAAAATGTTTTGGAAACTAGGACAAAACTGGGTTCCCCTGAAATGAGTTCATGCTTACACAAAAATGCATGAGTCACGAAAATTCACTAAAATGCATGTCACAAAAATTCACGAAAATACATGTCACTAAAATTCACGAAAATGCATGAGTCATGAAAATTCATGAAAAGTCTAGCGATAGGTGCTACACGAGAATTTTGGAGTGAAATTGAGAAATTACGATTGTGAAATGTGTTTCCATAAAATTGGAAGTGAATTTGAATTAAAGGTAAATAGTAACTAACAAAAGAGAATCAACTTTATTACACACCACAAAAAAAAAAAAAATCTACTTTATAATACAAAAAGTACTTTGAAAGTACAATATTTAGTCACATCATGTCATTGTTGTCATCTATCTATATATAAAAGGAAGACAGTTGAAATTACAATTTTTGCTACTTTCCCTCCAATAAATGTCTAATCAATATTTTTGGCAATAAAATAATTGTAAAAAGAAAATTAATATGCTATTTACCTATTTTTCAATATAATATATTTTCTACCCTTTATTATTATTATTATTATTATTATTATTATTATTATTATTATTATTATTATTATTATTATTATTATTATTATGTTCATGATCATGATCATTGTCCATTTTTTGAATAATAATTTAATTATTTTTTATTTTGTTAACTTTAATTATTTAATGTCTATAATTATTCTCATTATCAATTTTACAGTTAAAGAAATTTTAAAATATCTCTTTGTAATTATGAGAAATTTTGTATACAAATAAATGTTTAAAATTCATATTTTTAATCAGTTATTTTTTAACCAATTTAAAAAATCATTATATCATATTATTTATCGAACCATAAGAAAAAAATCAAAAAAAAAAAAAAGAACATAAGTTTTCAAAATTTCATTTTTTTTTTTCAATTTTACAATTAAAAAATTTTAAGATATTTTTTGTAATTATAAGAAGTGTTGCATATAATAAAACTTATATTGTTGATCTGTTACTTTTAACTAACTCTTAATATCATTGACTTATTGAATTAGCTATCAAGACATGAAAACAATTCAACAAAAGACATTGACAAATAAAATATAAGTTTTCAATTTTTTAATTCATTTTTTGTCAATTGTAATAACATAATGTTTAGAATTATTCTGATTATTAATTGTAAATTTAAAATAAATTTTAACATATTTTCAGAAAAATGTTTAATAAAAATAAATATTTCAAAATTTATATTGTTAATTGATTAGTCATTTTTAAATAGCTCCAAAATTTTGTTGACCTATTAAATTATTTATTAGGCCATAATTTTTTTATAATTAGAAGACAAATAAATAGTTGATAAACTTTCAAATTCGTTGTTAAAGTTATTAATTAAGTTATTAATAAATTTTGTATTCCAACTTTTTAATATTATCAAATTAAATTTAGAATGACATGTACAATTTGTCTTATTTGAATTCAGAATAACACGCTACCAAAAAAATGAATGTAAAAGAAAGCTCTGAAAAACACACGAGAGATAGGTGGGACTTCAACCAAATTCTACTTTTTTCAATTAAAACTCTACTTTACCTAATGACTTTTTAAAATTATAAAATACAATTTTAAAATAAATATAGATATGAAAAATATATTTGTATATTATACAATTTCTATAATAATAAAAGATATATGAACAACATTTTAATACAACAATTATATAAAAAATTTACAAATTTTATGTATTACCACAATGAATAATCAATCGCGCATCGCGCGGGTAAATTACTAGTAACACTAAATGACAAGTTGTGATATTTTGGTTACAAAATATAAGGAATATGATAGTTTAGTCAACTCTTATAATTTTATGATATTTTGGATAAAAATTTAATAAAATGTGTTAAAATGTACCTTTTCTAAATAAAAAGTGTGCAAGTAAAGGTAAGACTAGTGCTACTCTTTTCATTTGTCAAGGTTGAACTTAAAAGGCTACTCAAACTCAAATGGGGTAAAATAGTTGCTCCAATGGCAACTTAAATGACTACTCTAATTTGAGTATTTGAACAGTATGTGGCAAATTTGCCACTTACTGTTCACTACTCAAACTTTTTTTTTCATTTATTTTATTTATTTATAATTTGTTTTTTGATCTATTATATTTTATGTATTGATTTTATATACTTGATATTTGATATTTGATACATTATATAATTTATATATCTATAAGTATTGCATTATATTGTAGATTATATAATTTAATAAATATAAACATGAATTATAATTAATAGAAATACGATAAGATATCATACAATGTTTAACGAAAATTACAATGAAATTTACTAAAACACATAAGCATTACAACATGTTAAATTTAAACTAATAATACGATAAGATTTTCTTCATCGGCATAGAAAAATTAGAGATGCAGAGGCTCATTACAAACTTCGAAATGCATTGATCGAACATTTTTGGGAAAAATGGTCTAATTCAGAATGTTAGTTATAATTTGTGCCATTATGTTATTTATTTGCATTGTGTTGTATGACTAAATTATTTTCTTTACTATATTAATATGTATTTGTGATGAATTTTATAATATATTTTTGGTATTTTAATAAGATTTATAGTTCATAAATATTTTTTTATAATTGAAACCAATTAAGTTAATTTTTTTATGAACTAAAATAAATAAATATTTGATATTAAATAAAATTTGAAAAATAAAAATTAAGAATATTGTAAGAGAATATTTCAATTTGAGTTTAAAGGGTTGGAAATAGTGACAAATTTGGTGGCAAATTTGATGACAATATCAAGATTTGAGTTTGAATTTGAGTAAATGGTTGGAGATGAAATAACATTCTCAGACAAGTTGTCAGCAGTGATGTATACATATTTTTCATTTGACTTCCTTTCTTTATTATGTCCCCACCCCCCATCATTTCCAAATTAATTCGTCACACCATACGTCATCTAATTAATTAACCACTAATGAAACAGATAAATTACCATTGAATTTCAAGGCCAAAGTAGACCACATAGTTTACCAGTCGAGACTGATTTCATGGAAGTTTCATTTCATATAATTTTTGGTGGCCACTCCATCTTTCATAGTATATATATAACACAAGCAATTCACATGAATCCACATCAACTAAAAACAATCTTATCATTCTTTTTCATCCATTCAAAGCCATGGCAACTTGTCTTGATAATTCAACCACACATGACATATACATCACAGCTAATTCTCTAAGCAGGCTTGTTAGGCTCTGCAAGCCAAGCTCTAACTACTTCAAGAATCCATGTAAAATCAGCCCTCAAGAATGCAGTGATAAACTATGGCTGAAAATCAGAGAGGAGGCAGAGAGTGGTTCGATCCAAGAGCCCATCTTATCAACCTTCTACCACTCCACAATACTATCTCATGCTTCACTCGAAGCCGCCTTAGCGAACCACTTAGCCACAAAGCTATGCAATACAAATCTATCAAGCGAAGCCCTTCACACCCTTTTCTTGAATGCCTTGGTTGAAGACCAAGAAATCCAGCGCCACGTCAGAGATGATCTCAAGGCCGTCAAGGATCGTGATCCTGCTTGCATAACTTATCTCCATTGCTTCATGAACTTCAAAGGCTTCCTTGCATGCCAAGCCCACAGGCTAGCACATAAGCTGTGGCTACAAGCCAGAATCCAGCTGGCACTGCTTATTCAGAACAGAGTTTCAGAGGTTTTTGCAGTGGACATACATCCAGGAGCGAAGATAGGGAGTGGGATAGTGTTCGATCATGGAACTGGGATCGTCATCGGAGAGACCGCGGTGGTCGGAAATGACGTCACGATTTTGCATAACGTGACGTTGGGAGGGACGGGGAAGGTTGAGGGAGACAGGCATCCCAAGATTGGAGACGGAGTGTTGATTGGTGCCGGGGCTAAACTTCTGGGGAATATTAGAGTCGGAGACAATGCCAAGATTGGTGCTGGATCCCTTGTCTTGAAGGAAGTTCCGGCGGGGGCCACCGCCGTCGGAAATCCTGCAAGATTAGTCGGATTGAGATGAGGATGAGAGCCGCGGCTCAGTTTAATTTGATCTGCATCGACTGTAATATAAGATTTTGGGTGCTCATGATCTGTTGTCTTTTCATTTTCTCATGTTAACTTGTGTGTGTGGACATTTATTTACACGTTGATAACATGCTTTACATGATCTTTCCTTCATTTTTATGTCAAAACTCCTCAAATCTTATATTTGCTAAAAACATATATGGGTCTAAACTCACTAAAGTGACCCGACCCCTCAAAAGACTTTCAAATGTTACAAGTTGTAGTAACTGAGCCGGACAAACCAATTGAATTGAGTATTCACTTAAGAAATCAAGAATTTGAATTTGATTGTGACTACTAATTAGTGGAGACCAAATTCAATGACTTAGAAATCGAGCGTTTGAATCGGAATGTGAGTAACTAGTAGAGATCGAATTCAATGGCTTAACAAATCTTGACTTTCAATTAAATTTGATTGTGACTAAGGGGCCGTGTGGTATCCGGGTTGGGTTTGAACTTAATTGTTATTCAAATAGGTTTTTTATTGTTCATCCAGGATAAAAAATGTGAAATTTGAGTGTTTGTTATGAATGTTTTGAGATTGAGTTTAATTAGATGATGTGTTTGGTATGAATGATTAAAGTATATAAAGTTTATAAAATTGTGTTTGGTATAGTGGTTGTGTTTGATGTGGTATATGAAATGACAAAATTGCCCCTTCCACAAAACATAAGAAAAAAAAATGAAAAAGTTGCAAATTGGATCTTTCCCAATTCATTCCCAATTCCTGAGCTCATTTCAATATACTTGCAAAAACAAATTCAATTGATAGAAATTGGGGTAAGGTGATTTGGAGGCGAAATTGATTGGGGCTTCTTCTTCCCTCGTATTCCTTCCGATCCGACCACTTGTAAACAAGGTAAATCAAGTTTAACTTTATATTTGGAAAGGTTTTGAAGAGAAATGGAAGTCCCTGTCATGGAAGCATTATGTATCTTCATTGCAATGAGGCATACATCCAATATTCTTGGAACTAGTTTAACTTAACAAGTCCACACATTCTTCCTACTTATATACTAACTCCTTGCCCCATGCAATATTAACTCCATCAGATTTAGTTAATGCATTATACAAACTGCATAAAGTATTTTTTATGCTTTCTTCCACTTTGCCAATGTACTTCACATAAAATCAAAGAAGAATTATTCACAGCTAGTTCAACAGACTACTTCTACCAACTTAAAGCTCAAAAATCAGAAACATAATTTCTCCACATCTATTTTACGCATATCTTCAGGTTACGACACTGTCAACTTAGTTCAAACAAATAGTAGTGTACCAAAACATCTCATCTACCGACACCAAACAACCAATCAATACATAGAAGACTTTGCAGAAACAGAATTAAGCTAAGAAAGATAATTCCAGGCCAAAAATATGTTTAACATTTAAGAAATGATTTTAAGAACTCATGAAGAACTTCCATAATAAATAGAGCAGAATTCAGCACCATACTCCATTATATAAACAAAAGTCATTCATAAACTTTGGAGTCATCTATTTTTAAACATCAAATTCAAACCTTTCGAGCAATGTTGTATTACATTTAAGAATAGATTACTCAAACTTACAAGAACAAACAAGGTGTCGAACGAAATGAGGCAACTTCAACAAATTTCACCTACATTGCATAAAGCCGAAAGTCAGTCTTTTAGTAAGAAATTAACAGAAACAAGAAGGATGAATACGTAGACACATTGAAAACATAAATTGGAAATCAAAACGAATAAAACCCAATTTGATGAGCAGCAGAATATGAATGCTAAAACAGCAAATATCAACACATGGGATTAAACCCCCTTTACAAAGAAATCACCGAATAGGCAGTATTTCAAGCTTGGGAAAATGCATCAACTTGAAAAGAAATAAAAAATCATCTAAACTTGGGTGAACATCTAACAGACTCAAAGAAAGAAAAAATCAAACAAAAGCAGAGAATCAAAAAATACAGATGTAAAGAACAACAAAAGGTTTTGTAAAAAAATCGTATCCAAATAGATATCTTGTGGCCAAATGCAAGGTCAAAAAAAATCCATTAAAGAAATGAAAACAAATCGAGTGAAACAAAACATGTACCGACATTTCAAAGGCGTTTCATTTTCCAATCTTCCATTTCCACAAAGGATTCATACTCAAACCATGACATGCAATCTTCGAATAAATACCTAAGAACGAGAGAACCTACAACTTTAACCGAAACCAGATAGCAAACTCCGCGCACAGTGTTTCAGACCAGGGACCAACGACGACGAGCTCCAAAACGGCAGTTAAGGAAAGATGAACTCCATTACCTCTTCTTCGTACTGGAAAAGCTTAAAACCATGGAAGACGCAGAGACGCTAGGGCCAAGTTCAATTCTTCATCTCGATTTAGGGAATGGCAGAGGTGTAATATCTCACAACTTTTGGGGTTAATCAGACAACTATTGGGAACAGTATGGGCAAAATAGGAATTTCATTACAACACTGTTGGACTTAATTATAACCCACCAAATTTGGTGGGTTACAAATTGAATGAGCTTACACAACTTAAACCCAATATCCTAAACAGCCATACCTAAACCCAGGCCTCAAACACTCATACCAAACATGTATTTATCCTTGTTACAAATCCATACCCACCCTAAACCATCATACCAAACACCCCTAATTGGTAAAGAATGTAATGACCGATTTCAATAACTTAACAAATCAAACATTTTAAATTTGAGTGTGACCAGTAGAGACCCAATTCAATGAGTCAAAACTTTTCAAAATTGTATAATTTTTTTTTCTTTTGAATAAATTCTGAAGCTGGATCATTTTCCTTTTTGGGGTGGGATTTTTCCTAATTAAGTGAGTAATAATAATAAGTTAGAGGTTAAATTGGACAATCAAAATAGGATGTCCAATTGACATTTCTAACCCTAGGCACGGTATAGAGGAACGCAGTCGTTTTGAAGAATCAAAAATCAAAATCCCGCCCTCGAGGGGTCATTTTGGTCAATATGAAGTGAGAAGGTAATTGAAAATTTTGAATTCAGACAGCTCTCTCCTTCAATTATCCTCTCAGACAAAATCGAAGACGTAGATTAGATACTCTCTTGCAAGAACAAGAACCCTACAAAATCCTCCCTCACTTCTTAATTCAAATCTTAATCACTCTCTCAGTTCCCCAAAAAATAAATCAAGGGAGCAAATCTCTGGAGCAGCATTAATGGCGTCAATCAGGTCCGCAACTCGCTACACCAACAGCCTAAACAGCTCGACCAAATCCGACCCCTCCTCCTCCGCTGAATTCTCCACCTCACGTGACAAATCACGTGCCCTCACCAAGAAGAACGACGCCGCCGCCCAGATCAATTTCAGTTCCATGGTCAAGAAATTTGTGGAGAATAAGAAGACCAAAAACTTCGACAAGACCCCGAAATTCGTAGTCGCCGCCGATTTTCTGGCCGATGATTTGAAGAAGAATGCCAAAAGGAGTACCGGATTGGGTGGGCTCCACAAGAAGCTGTTCAAGGGCTCGTCGGGTGCAAAGCGGGGAGATGAGATTTCGAAGAAGGCTCTGACTGAGGTGAAAAGTAATACTAGGACTCTTGCAATGGTGTTGAGGAGTGAGAGAGAGTTATTGAGTTTGAATAAGGAACAGGAGGAGCAGATTGCTGACCTCAAGGTTTTGCTGGAGGAGAAGAACAGGGAGGTAGTTTTTCGTAATCCTTTTCTACTTGTGTGTGATTTCTTTTTAATCGAGATGTATCGGGATTTTAATGGGTTTGTTTCTTATGTTGATGTCAAGGAGATGGGATGTGTGTGTATGAGTTAATTGATTATATTCACTTGTGATTGATTGGAGATGAAATGGATATAACATGTTCTTGCGTATCTTTTGTGAGTGTGCTAATTATTTTTGAGTATTATATTGAAGAACCAATACATTGGCTGAATTGATGTTTGGTTCCATAGCATTGCTTCAAAATGTATGCTGAAGATAGTTAGATCAAACACTTGAGGCATTACTTAGATGGATTTTTGGAATTGAAACCAATTATTAGGTCTCTTTGGGACATGGGCTTGTTGCATCCATTATGAGAAGGTTGGAAGTCTTAGAACCTTGAAGGAATTATGATATTTGTTCATTGAGTGTTGGTTCAAGCCTTGGTAACAATATGATATGTTCATCCATTCTTGATCTGCTATTCCTCGTTGAGTTACCTCTGTCGGTCAACATTAATTGTACATGCTCTTTGACAAGGCCTGTTATGCAGTGTAATTATTTGTTCTGCAATTTTCAGGTTGAAAAATTGAAAGATTTATGCTTGAAGCAAAGAGAGGAGATAAAGTCTCTAAAAAATGCAGTTCTCTTCCCCGATGTCATGAATTCACAATTTCAGGACATTTTGGAGAAGCAGGGATCAGAACTAAAACAGGCTAAACAGCTCATTCCCAGTCTTCAGAGACAGGTCTCTTCTCTTACTGGACAACTACAATGTCTTGCTGATGATCTTGCAGAGGTAGCCATCATACCCTTGTTCTAAATCTTTTGTTCTAGTTGTAGTTGTCTTTTTATTCTTCTTTTTCCCATGACACATTACACAAGCATTGATTGCCTCTTGGAGAGCTTCAAGTGTAGTCTTTTATAAAATGTGATTATTTAGTAGCACGCCACTGATTTAGAAGATTTGCCAATACAAAATATATGTACATTGCTTTGGTTTGATTTTAGCATATAATGAGGACAAAATGCTGCCATTTAATTGTTGAGCAATGATTGTATGTATGGTATTCCATACCACTACAATGATGGTATCTGTGTGCATTCATTCCGGGTCATCTCTACATTTTTGGTCGCAGGTAAAGGCAGACAAATATTCTGGACGAGGATTCTGTGATAATCATTTCAGCTCTCCAAGGACACCATCATATGATCAAGAAGATGCAGATAATTTTCTGGTAAAACATTTTAAATTGTATATCCAAACTATCAAGTGGAAGAGATATAAAAAACTGCTGATCTCTTAATTGCCTCACGGATGAGGTTTAGATGAGAAATTTTCATAGATGAATGTTCAAATGCATCACAACACATTATCCTGCTTTGAGTTTGAAATCATAAAAGTTCATTGTGTCTCTTTATCTGAAATCACTATTACATGGCATAGATTTAGTTCACTTTATGAGCATTGGTTCTATTCTCACCTTTAATAATATCTGTCTCGTTTCTCTGTTGAACAGCTGGACGAGGAATACAGCTCCGGGGATTACACAACCCCACAGAGTCCAGACGACATGTTCCTGAAAGATTTGAATCCCTGTCTAACTCCTTATTCCAAAATGAAGTCCAAGGTACTTGTCCTAATAATAACCTCATAACCATCCATAGGCAATTAGTAAGTCCCTTTAGTACTATATTAATTGGAGTCAATGTGGTCTCTTGTAGGAATTTGATGCTTATGTTGGATCATCTAATAATAGTATTAAGCAATCATCTCCTGAGAATGTCGTTAACTTTTGTGCGAAGCTGTCAAGAAGTTCCGACTGTTGCCAATCTTCCAAGGCCAAAAAAGGTGTGGTTCACACAGCTGCGAGGTCTGGTGATAGCAAAAGCACACTAGGAAAGCAAATGCAGAATAAACTCTTCTGATTTCTGAAGTTCTGCAGACCTTTCTTGAAATGCATATTTGCTTTGGCTCCTATATCATCTACGGTTCTTGGAACCTCAGTATGTTGGAACGTTCGAGTTATTTGTTTTTTTTCATAAGATGTACGGCAACTAGAAATGATAATAGTACATGCGTCTTCATGTATGCTTTGTGCACATATTCATGGATTTGCTTTATCTAAAAGTATAATTAATAAAACCAAATAATGATCATATAATTAAATATCTGGTAAAGATCCACTATGGAGGGCTTTTCATGTAGATTTTCTTATGCTTGGATTCTTGTATTGTGAGAAAGAAGTTTTGTTTATCGATCGGTAAGGATATGGAATGACACAAGACAAGAAGAAGGAATATTAAGCGGAAAACGTAGTACACTGATCTTTGTAATAAAATTTCTAACAATAATTTATTTAATTGATATAATGTTCAAAATGAGGGTTTCCGGTAACAACATAAGGCATGCAGAAACATTGATGAGAAATCAGATTTCATCCGGAATTCCACCATTGATGGCCATCCTCACAACCTGAAAGATAACTGATAGGCCAGAAAGAGATGCATGGTGAATAATATAATAAGAAGATGCAAGTGAAAATTAGATGGATGGAGGTGAAGAGATATTATAACATACAGGAGAGGAGGACCAAGACAGCAAAGAGAATGAGAACAAGGTGGGCAGGTTCGAAGGGCTTCTTGGAAGAGAGACAAGAAGACATTCCTCTCTTACTGATGTTCTTCTCAAACTTAGCTACCTTTTTCTCTGCAACCCGCTTTGACACAGTCTACATACAACAGTACAATATTTGCAATACCCTTTTTTGTCACCCAATGCTACTTTAAACGTATAAATAAATACACATGATGTAGTACTTGAGATATATATATATATATATATATATAGGAAAAGTAAGATATGGACCAAGATTACAAACTACGTGACAATGTACGCAACACTAAATATAACCCGCATTTGGTTTCATTGAAATAATTATTAATAATACATGTCTTAAGATTTATTGGGCGAATATAACATTGTGTTAGAGAAGGAGATCATTTGGCGGTGTGAAGTGAAAAGAATGAATGATAAAGAAAGCGACAAGTCGAAAACCCTAATTTAGCAACCAAATCAAGAATTAAACACAACGCCTCAGCAGAGCCTCCACACCTCGGCCATCTCTATCACCATTAATCTTAATTCACATTGAGAGAGAGAGAGAGAGAGAGAGAGAGAGAGAGAGAGCAACAAGCGAGTAACGGCTGTACAGAGAAGGAAAAAAAAAACATTCGATCGATTCCGGGGAGAATAACACAGACAAATGTATATGTTTATTACATGTAACAGATAAAAAGGCATCCAAATCTACTTAAAAAAATGAATCTTGAAAAGAAAAAAACGCAGAAGCATTGAAGAAATGAATTCAATTCAAAATCCAGGAGACATAGAATAAAAGGATTACCATTGTTGTTGGAGTCGAATGTTTGAATTGACTACACCCTACAAAGCAGCCTTTTCTTTTCTCCTGTCAGAACAGATGCTACAATAATATTTTAACTCTTTTGACAAACGAAACCTAGGACTTTATTATTTCTCCTCTTAAAATGGACCCCACTCTTTTTTTTCTTTTCAAATTCCCTAGAGTATTAATTGGAACTTGTCCTTTTTTTTAAAAAATCATTTTTCCTTTTGTGCTATTCGATTATAAGATCTCATTAATGTGATATTATAAAGAAAAGGAAGATGACTTTAATGTAAGGGCCACGTTTACATGGAGGGATATATAATTGGTCAATGATAATATTTTTACAAAAGGTAAATTAATGATGATATTTTGACGAAAAGGCAAATAATATGAGTGAAATCCTCACATTCGAAATTGGTTGCCACATACAAAATTTTGAAGATATGTTGTGATTTTACCACCACTATCTTAGTAATATAACTTTACCTTTTTTTCAACTACTTACTTTTTTTTTTTTTTTAAGAGAGGAATAAATCCCTGGGAATGATGAAAAATATAGAATTTCAAAGTAAACCACATATTCAGTCAACAATAAGGTCAAGTTGTCAACTTAAGGTTCTTTAATAAGTTTACAAAGAAAACTTAAATTAGTAGGCTCTGAAAAGAGTTTATTATATAAAATTCATGAATTTTAAGATTAATTAACAATATGAGTTCTTATATATATATATAATAATGATAAATTTTTTTATTAATATCCATTTCTACCCCTAAAAGTAAAAGCAAAGTTATTTTTTATTTCATAGTTTATAAATTAAGAATTATGAATATATTGAACATGAATTTTATATATGGTATTAATATCATCTATGATATTAATTGAATTTTGAAAATATTTTTTATATGGTATATGAATGTTAATATGATCCTATCTAATAAAATATTGTTTAATTATTGCGATAATAAAGATAAGAATATGCTTGTTGAATAAATTAAAACAATAATTTAAAAATGATCTCTAACATTGTAGTAAAAACAAAAGTGTGTATATATATGTGTGTCAAAAGTGATCTCTAACGTTGTACCTCACACACGCATATATATAATTTAAAATCTACAAACTAAGCATAAGAAAATAACATTTATAAAAAATGATATAAATATAAAATTCCGTTATTATGTTAGCATGAAATTCATTATTATATGAACAATGAAATATTTTATTAGATATTATAATATAATTTCATGGTTTATGGGATTGAAATGTGTATCATTGAATATGATTTTTCTATATGATAAATTTTAAGTTATTTGAAACGAAAATTATATAGATTATTTTATTGGGACGTTAAATTTAATTTAATTTGAAGTAATATACAAAAATATCAATATTGCTTTTACATAGAATATATATTTACATAAGTTTTTCTCAGGTCAATTGTGACAAAAGTTACATAACCAATTAATAAACTAGTCAAACTTTATATGGTGGAAACAAGATATATTTAAAATTGATAAGTTATATGGGTATGTTTTATATCACACTTGGTATATCTTTTGTATAAAAATAATCATGCAATATGTGAGATGACTAATCAATACATTATGTGTATTAAATATCGTTAAACATGAGATGGAACATTGAATATATAGAGGATTCAGAGCATTCATAATCCTATCTTTGCATGAACGCACATCGAATTCCAATCTAATTAGCTTTACATGAGGAAGATGGGGTATAAAATCAGTTGATTGTCATTGCAATTAAATTAGATTTCCTATTTTGCGTTGCTGATTCTGTTCTTCTTCTGCAATGCTTTGCAATTTGGAGTTTGTTCATCAGAGTACAAGTTGTTCACCTGCTTCCTCTTGTTTTCTATTCTTCTATTCATGTTTGGACTAAATATGATCTCATTTTTGCCAATATCTTTGCTTTTTTATAATTAAATCTTATTTAATACAACAAAATAATTGAATACAGGATAGGTGAAAATTTTGGACAACTTGAAGTGATGAGTAGATGGTGATATAATTATGTTTTGGCGTCGAGAAGAAAACAAAGATTTGTCCTTCATTTAGTCCGTATAAAACAATTTTAAAAAGTAAGAGATGCGAAATATGGATGGTTTAGAACTAACTAAACTTACTAAAGGAGCAACATATATGTATGTATGTTTGTATGTACACAATACTGAAGATAACAATTGTACAAAATTTGATTGCTACAAAAAAAAAGATGTTGTGACAAAAAAGATCACATCATAAAATTGCTGCTACAAAAACTTGTGTGGGTGGAGGAGTTTATTACCACATTATGAATCCTTATTTCTTACCAGTTCTGCAACTGAGAGGAAATGCTTTTCACAATAGGGTGGTATTCTGTGTGAATATGTGTCTTTGCTGTCTCTGACCCGACTTCACCTAGCCACTCGTCGTATAGCCTTTTTATTTTTGTATTCTCAAAAGGATCCTTCACCAATACCTGAAAAGTTGCCACATCTAATTATATTTCTAACAATCAGCATATGAATGGAAAAGCTATTGCCAGACACTTCCCTATATTTAGCAAACAAATGGAACCTCAAAGAAGACGACACTATAAATCAGGCTTACATTTTCAGAATACGTTGTTTCCAATAGTTGAATCAAATCTTTTGCAGACTGCTCGGGTTTGGGCTTGATTTGGCCTCCACCATTCAAACATCCTGTGTAGGTGCAAACATAACAAGTCAAGAAAGCACGTATCAGTTGGCACACCTCAACTAACAGAAATATACCTGAAGGGCATGCCATAATCTCCAAGAAGTGATATTCACACTTTCCAGATTTGATTTTTGTAACAATGTTTCTTAGATTCCTGAATCCATAACACAGTGCAAATCTCAACACTACTTTACCCTCTACCTGCGTCACAGGAAGGAGAGTCAGGAAACTGGATAGAAAGAATGGAGTTACAAATTTGAATGCTTGCGTTTCTTAGCAGAATCATGTAAAACCATCAAAGTGGGATACCATAAACATAGTATACAACTTCATTGAACAAGGGACAAGACGTATTAAGACTTAGATCAGACTAAGATAAAGTGAAATAAATCAGAGGGAGTGTGCTTACTGAGTGCAGTTGAGACTTACTTCAAGAGTCAATTCACGAAAATCTGAGTTCTTTATAATCTTATACTCAAGTGGACCTTCAACTTCCTTCCCAAAAAGCTCCTTTGCGGCATAACGGAAAATTGTGTCAGCATATCCTCCAGAGCTTCCTCGAACACCATAGAGACGGCCTTCTTCATCTACATTGGACAATCTGTGGACAGAAGTATGACCTTATCATTCCTAATCCTAAGTCGCCATAGTGTGTTTTAGGTAACCTATAAACAGTAACCCCTTACAGTTCATCCACTGGAGATTCCTTTAAGGTCGCAAAATCAACTGATTTCATCTGCAACAATGATAGATTATCAATTTTTTGACATACAGACACAGAAAATGAAAATTAAGAAACATTGGATATTCAAAGTGCTATCACCAAAAGATTACCTGAATTAAATCTAAAACCTCTCCAGTTGTCAATACTGAGTCAACCTCTGTAATTCTTTCACCGTCAGAATCCACTTGGAACACAAAGTCATCTCGAGAAGCCTCAAGCTTTTTGTCATAACAAGGCATCACTGTCACATGATATATCTCTTCTGGCCTGCTAACATGTACAATATATCCACAATCAGTCCTCTGCAAGTTTATCACTTTGTAGCTACAAGCAGTTCACACGAGGCTTCTAATTGCCTACTTCAGCTAACAAACTTCATTAATGAATAGTCCATTTAAGCACCAAGTCATTGCTTTCAAGCTATATCACTGCACCAATTCTTAGAAAGGTCTACAGTCCAAAAATGACCTTACAAAGACAAAAACTATGAAATTGAAATCATATGTGCAATCATCATCTAAATAAGTGAACAATGATAAAAATGATAAATCACCTAATACATAATTCTTGACATAGATGGTTTTTAATGGCAGCTCCAATGGTTTGTTGGGGACTTTTAACAGAAGATATATGTGGAAGAATATAAGATCCAAGAGTTTTTTCTGCATAGCATATCCAACCTGCCATTGCATATCATGGAAAAGTCAGTCAGAATCAGGGAAAAGATTCCAGGTCACAAGTAGAGACAGAGGGAGAGAGAGAGAGAGAGAGAGAGATGCATTTATGACATGTTAAATAGACTGTTATATAAACTACAGTAATAGATGTATTGCATACCTGGACATGCTGATGAAAGCATGGGAAGTGCTGATTTTGACTTCTTATCATCAGCCGACTCCATTTGTCTATAGCGTGCAAGGAATTCATTACAAGACTCGATAAGTGTTAAATCACGGCTGCTGCTGGTATCAAAAATGGCTTTCACTCCCAGAGACTTTAACAACGTTGTGAGTTTCCCAAAGACCTAAAAACAGTAAGAATCTGGTAATACCAACATATACCCTAAGTAGACGAACTAAAAATTCATCCATCCAATATTGTGGAAATTATACTAAATTGTAAGGACAACAGTATGATCTTCTATCAAACAAATTACCTGAAGAGGTTTTAGGCCAAAATGAACAGCAAGAGAAGCTCTAGATTGGGGAGAGAGGGAGACAATTACAGCTTTTCCTTTGTCGAGGTTCGAAAGAAACTCATCTAAACTCTGCCTCTCAAGCATAACTGTCTCTGCAGAAGTTATGCACCCACTGCATGAGAATCATGAACATTAGTGTTTCAATCTTCTCTTAGACTTTATCAACCTCCCTTCATCCCTCCACCCCTCACACCCACACATACATATGAGTGCAGATCAAGCCCTAATAGATTAGGCATACGAGTGCAGATGAGGCCCTAATAAACTATGTATCTGGCACCAGTGGTGATCAACAAACAAATTTATTTACCGAGGACCAAACCCCCCCACCCCCGAGTTTTTTACCTGCAGGCTAAGCAGTCTTTGAGCGAGATCTTCACTGGCTCAGTTTGAACTGCTTTAGGAGCCAGCCTTGAATTCCCAGAACTCTGTTCACCAGCAGTGACCACAATTACGACAAACACTATGACAAACAAAAGAAACGCTACAAATAGAATGAAGCAATCACACAGAAAACAAGTATGTTTCCCAGCAGAACATATATAATTTTTTTCCAACCTTCATCCCTAACTTGATAAAGTAATCACTCAAAATCATATATCATATCAAGATCAAAATTAACTAAACGAACAGAATCTCAAACATCCAATATAAAAAAAAAAAAAAATCCAAGAGAAATTCCAACAACGGTAATTGAAATACCAGTTGATAAATCAGATACCTCAGTTTTAATGACACAACCCTGCGATGGTGCTATGTAATCGTTCAAGTCGCCAATTCTCAACGTAGCTGAAAACTTTGCCGACATTTCCGCGGTCCTTGTATACCCGGATGGTAAAAATTATGATGCAAAATTAAATCTTTGTAATTCAGCAGTGTTTGGGTGGACGAGAGAATTATGAGGCGGTGGAAAAGGGTTTTAATCCAGTAGGGATACCGGAACCGCCAAGCCGCCAAACTACACCGTATCAGTCAAAATCAAATCCCAGTACGCAACTGCTCATCAAGAAACCTAAACTCGGGTTCAACGATTTCTGTGAATATGAAGAATAGATTGAAAGGATAATAGTAGAGACGATGAAAAAACAAGGATGATAAGAAAAGGAGGCAGATCTCTCTTACCTTTGAGGTCCACTGTTAAGAACTACTCTTATCTATTATTATTAGGTGAAAAACATTGTTAGTGTCTGCTTAATATTTCTTAAATCAAACTTAAGGAGCCTAATTTTTATGCCATGTGTCTACATTGAGTACCATCTGAAACCCTAAAACTAATGATTAGGATTTGTTGACCCATGTAATTTACTTAACAATAGGGCACTAGATTACTCCATATAAGACAAGGGAGTAAGTACAAAAATGGTGGACAACTGAGGATTAATCGATCAGTTTGAACCCTATTTTACATTCGATGTTATATTTCATGTTTAATTATTTTGAAATGGAAAATGTAACGATTCGTTAATTCAGAGATGGTACGAAGAGTAGAAACCACAAAATGGTTTTCATAGTTTTACATTTTTATTTCTATTAAACCCAAACATGCTATATGATTCAATTCATTAAAACAATCCATGTATATAACAACCTCATATTACACTCACTATGACATAACAATACAGAATAGAATACCCAAAACTAACTCTAATATCAGAAATCTTCACAAAACCCAAACGTGATTCTAATTATACAACTGAAAGGACCACCATGGAACGTCCTATACTAATCTTTTCCTTTTTGGCACAAAATGCACGCATCATCGCATCTTCATGTTCGAGAAACAAGGCAAGGCTTTTTTACCATCCTCCACCGTTTTTTCCTTTATTGTCTCCATACAATCGGAAGAGACTAAACGCTGAAATAGCTGAGAGGACCACCAACGAGAGGCTCGCAAGCACTGCGCTGGCTACGCCTTCGCCTATCTGGTTGCAGAACTTCCCATACATTGTGCAAGTTTTCATCCATTGAAGTTCCATTTGCCCAAATTTGGCAAAAACTGCAGACTGTGCAGCGGCTGCTACTGCAGACAATGTCAAGTAGGCCATTACCTGGTCATTGATTACAAACATGTTAGAACGACTATGAATACTACTCTGTCCGGTTTTGCATATTGTTATCACACAATAAGTTGATTGATTAGTTCACATTTTTGAGGACCTTACTAGAAGAACAACTTCTGCACGAAACAATTAACATTATACACACCATGGCCTTACTCAACGTAAAATGATATTCAACAAGATTGAAGCCTTCAGCATATAATGATCTAAGACATTTGGTATTTGGACTTTGTGACGAGCTAAGAAATTCATCACATCTTTCTTGAGGTTATAGCGATTGTTTATTTTAAATGATAATATTTCCACTTTGGAATGATGATATCCACTTGACTTGACACAGTTTAAAGTAGGTACTTGCCTTTACTTTCAACTTATCTGAACAATACCTTGTTTGGTAACGCTTACAATCTCCTATTACATATGGTATTACATCTCATGTTACATAGTATTTAATACACGCCACGTATTAATTAGTGATGTCATTAAATACACGTGGGGGATGATGATTGATTTGGAATAGGAGATGTAACATCAAATGTAACAGAACATCAAATGTAACAGAACATCTCACTCCATTTGGTAATACTTCTGTTTCTGTTGAAAAATATTAACTCCCACGAGAAACTTGTCTGGATTCAAGTTTCATTTATAGCAGTTTCCAATGAAGATGAGAAAACTTTTCACCCTATACTAATTGCAAGGGGAAAAAGAGCAGAATTATTTTATCCCTACTCAATTACTCATAGTCAAAACAACACAAACACACATCCAAGCAAGCATAATTTCACTCTATAGCCTGTGCTTTTTCTCATAAAACCGAAACATATCTTCAGCTTCAACACAAAAACCATTACACCCAACATCTCATTTTGAATGTCTCCAAGGCTAAGCATCAGTTGCTACCAGTTGTAAGCTTAGAAAATTCAGGTTCTTGACTACAAAGAGCATATGCAATTCATTCAACTTTTGTTGTTTGACAAGACCACATATATTGAAACACTATTACAATCTAAGACTTCTAAAAGGTGAAATTACCACCCAAAATTTTCTACTCCAACACACGATAGGAAATAGAGGATCCTGACTGCAAAATTACACACTAGAACGGGCACCATTCTTCTCGGATTCGCAAAATTTAACTCTACTTGAACAATAAGCTAAACAACCACTCTCCTTCTTCATTTCCTCCCAGCAAATTTCCCCCTTTTCCCAGGTGAAGCAAAACTTAAGCAACACAAAATAAGCAATAAACTTGAAAGAAACCAACACACAAAACATTATCTCAACCAACAGCAAAATATCTCCAACACAGATGCAATCAATCAACCCATGATGAAAAGATAACACTAGAAAGGGCTTAAAAAATCTAGCAAAACAGAATACCTGATCTCCAGAGAAAATAGCCCAAGCCAAGGGCTTGTTGAAGAGCACACTCCCTCTAATCATACTCACAACACATCTCAAAATTTGGACAAATGAGTATGCAGCAGCTAACCCATTGGCTATTACCAAGAATCTGCAAAGACACAACACAAAGATTAGAAACGTAAGAGACCCAAATCCAAGGAAACAACTCCACCACAAGCTCTTACACAAGGGCTTTCATGTCTGTAAATTTGGCCCTCTTTCGAATGGTGAAGATTTCCTTAACCTGCGAATCTGTCCCTATAAGAACAGCTGAAACAATGGCTAAACCACAGATTAGACACCGCAAAATCAGCTCTGCAAGCCTCACTCTCCGATCAATCACCTTCAAATTGCTCCCATGGTACACAGGAACATTCCCAGGGCTCACCCCAACACCAAGGTAATTCATTTTTTTTTTCTTTTCACACACACTACACACACACACAACTCCCAGCAAAGACAGCAATACAGAATTGAATTCCTTCACCTACCTACATTCCAACACTATATAGACAGAGACCACTAAACCAAGACTACCTTTTTTTTTTTCAAATTATAATAATGGTTTTTTCTTTTAACTATGCTATCCACACAAAAAGGGATACAAGGGTTTGCTTCCATACGAGTGCCAAGTTTGAGAGATGGTGGTCCTACCACCACTATCAAATATTCAAAAAAGAGAGTTAAATTCTAAAACTTTTATTAAGATGAGTTTTGCCTATAGTGTGCACGGAAATGGACAGCATAGGCCACTTTTAGTTTCAAGAATTGATGAAGCATTTAATGTAGCCTAACCTAAATTAGACATTCAATGAGGGGTCATCTGAGACACCATTTATGAGTATAGGTCTAAGATTTTGTTTTAGATTAAACATCACATTCATAATAATTGTTGTTTCAATGGTTAAAATTTTAGTAGAGTAATTTTAACTTTAGACTATAATCTAACTTGTTTTCAAGATTATCTTTTTTAAGTCAGAAAATATCTTCCACCTCCTAATTCACCAGCAATGTGTCGTTGACTAATTATGACTAAAAATTAGATATTTATTGAAACCTATTTGTATTGTAAAAAAAAAAAAATTAAAATCAACAATGATTGTAAACCATATAAAGTATGAACTAAACCAAGATTTTGATACTGTTTACATGGGAAAGGGGAAATATTTTGTTTCTTGCAACGTTAGAACTTTGATACAGTTGTTTTCAGTTTGAATAGGTAAATGAGGTTATATAATAATGGAAGAAATTGTATCAGTATAATCAGCCCAAATTTGTTGTATTTCCAAAATCTTTTCTCATATCATTTAATAAAGTGAATTCATATTAGTATTGTGGTGTAATTAATGATGAGCCACTCCCCCGTCTCATTGAGCGTGGAGAGAGAGAGAGAGAGAGTTGGATTATTGAGTTGGATGGGAGATACTAAATGGGTTAGTTGGTGCACACATTGCCTTCCATTTTAATGATTAACATGGCCACAATTAATACTCATATTATGTCTTCCATTTTTAATCTTTTTTTCTATAGTATATTTATTAACTAAATCATTCAATAAAAGATTGTATCTCAACCAATTAACTCATCATCAAGTAAAACTAAATTTCTAAAAAAAATGTTGGCATTATATTTTTAGTTTTATAATTATTTTAATGAATTCTTTTCCAGTAGTAAGAAATAGAGAACAGAACAAATTTTGAAAGGATAATCAGTCATGCTTACATCACTCTTAGGTAGATGATTGAGAAGATTAGCAATAGCAATGCGAAACCAAATTATGGGCTCCGCAAATCTGAGTTGGGCTGAATATATAGTTTCAAAGCCCAGTAGGCCCAAATTTCACCCTAAATCAGAATCAAAAGTAGAGAAAAGCCTTATCATTTTTGCTCAAATTTCACCCTAAATTTGTAATACAGAAGTTTCAGACATCCATCGATTACTGTAAAAAGCCAATGTTGTTTTTCTATAAATAGAAATATGAAAGGTTTTGATGTTGTATGAAAGAAGGCATCTTTGTTGAACTTGAGAGTCAAGGCAGATACTCAAACTTGCAAGAATTGTGACCTGGCATTCATAATAAAACATGTTTGAGTACTAATGAAATATAAAGAAGGCCCAGCTGATAAAATAAAACAATTAATTCCTTTCTATTTGATTGAAGGACCATAATAAGTAATAACATTCTTTTCAAGGGAAACAAGAAAATGTGTTGCATCAATACAATGTGATATTTTTAAAGCTAGAAATCCGTCACAGCCAATTTATCAACTAGAATTGATTGTTAATTCAAAGTAGAAGTAATTATGACTAAGTGGAGAGATGGGCTTTAAGATGCAGGAAAGAAGGAAGGTTCCTTCATTTTTCATAAACTGCATGTGCTTAACCACATGGCTTTTCTTGTTATTCCAATTTAACCAACAATTAAGATACACTAAACTTCTAAAACCAAGTTCAAAATCTGCTCTAGGATCTGAAGATTAATTCAAAATTTCAAGTAATACTAGTATTCATAGCAATGAGACAATAGAATTACTAGATTCAAAATGTAGTAAGATCATCCTCATTTTGTGATGATATGATGAATGCAAGTGCACCATAATATTGTATATATGTAAAAAATAGAATAAAAATCTTACTTGGGTCAAGACCAGATAAAAGAGCAGCAGCAATGAAATAGCAGCTGGCTCCTTTGTGCTTCATATTCTGATAATAGCTGTTGAAAGCATAAGAGGCATGATCCTTTATGGTGTTGGGAATATAGCAGGCCCCATTTTCTTGAATCGGCCCGCACTCGGCTCCGTTGCTGCAAGCCCACTTCATAGCTTCCATCAGCTGCCCATCTGGGACTTGCTCATCTGCTATGCAGTAGTCCTCATATTGTCCATCTAACCCCCAACAACATCATCAGTTTTCTACATTAATAGTGACACATACATGTTGGAGATGAGAAGATTATTACCAGAATTCTGTATGATTGTGAGGAAGAAAATGAGGGTAATGAGAATCTTGAACAACATCATTAATGGCATTGGTCTGCAAGATCTGAAGCTTTCACCAGGCCTGGGGATTGGCATTGGCAGTGATCGTGTGTGTGCGTGTTTAAGAAGAAATGGAAAAAGTAAAGATGTGGCGTTGATGAGTGAACTTGGATTTATTCCATCTTTATAAAAGTTTATTGCGTGAATTAAGATATTATTAGCCTTCTTTGGATCATGGGACTATGATATTATCAAAATCCCAATCATATCCTTGCTGCATATGCAATATATATGGTTCCTAAGGACAACCTTATCAACCTATATAACCTGAAATGGGATTACTTTATTGCTTGGATATTTAATTTATTTGGTAAGTTTATTTTTTTCTCAAGAATAATGAGTAAATCTTATCATTTTAATGTCATAGAATATGAATTACTTCCATAATCTTCAACAGTTAGATGAAGAGAGAGATTTGGGACAGGATCATCAAGATCTTGTAGTGGGACAGCATCAAGAATCAACACCACCTTCATTCCCAAGGAAACTCAAAAGTAGAAAAAGCAACAATTCTCTTACAGCCCTTCTTTTCTGTGTCTCCTCATTTCCAGATAATCATCCCACTTTTTTACCAACATACCATGAGATTACTCTTTACAACTTAACTTCACAACCATCCTATTCAACAAACGAAGAAACTAATACAACAACAGCATTTGATAGCAAATAATTCACACGAAAACACTAATGAAGATCATTCGATTTTGTTGACATGTTCTTGAGGAGGTCCTGAATTTTGTTGTACATCATGTCGTTTGCCACGCCACTGCTCTGTGAGGTTCTAGAACTTTCCTGGAGCTTGATCTTTTCGAACAAATACTGCTTCTCGGCTTCAGCCTCATGCAATCTTTGCTTGAGATACCTACTAGCATAATCCTCCTCTGTTTTCTCGGTCTTTGCAAGTGCAATTCTTCGTAACCTCTCAGCTTCTCTTCGAGCCTCATTGGCCTTCATCTCGAACATGTCAGCCTCAGCCTGTTTAAGTCTTACAATGCTTTCAAGATCGTCGATTTGTATCTTCTTTCTCTGCCTTTCCATCTTCAGAGCAGTGACTTCTCTAGCTTTATCCTTGATCTCTTGATCACAATCCTCTACAGCTAAACGGGCCTTTTTTACCATCCGCATTTTCTCCTCAGAGACCACTTCCATCTTCCTAACGGCTTCCTGCACTACCTCAGCTATCTTATTGAACGCTTCCTGGGGGGATATCATCCTCCCAGCTTCCTCACTGTCTTGATTCTTTAAGGGGTCATCAAGGTCTGCAAAAGAAACGTGGTTTTGAGTAGAGTGGAAAATTAGAAAGTAATAAATGGGATTGAAGGTAAACAAAAATACTCAATTCCTAGCAAATAATTTCATTGCGAGGAGGAAGTGCTGAAAACCAAGAGCTACTGAGAGCTTGACTAGTGTTCAACTGAATTGAAACTTGTTCAAGCTTGACTACGTTGACAGTCATACAAGCTCAAAAACAATGTTTAAAGCTTGAAATTTTTCAAAAAAAATGCTTAATAGCATATTTGACTGTATTCAACTCAACCCACTCCATCCACACCTCCTAAGATGAGAGGTTGATGGAACGAAAAGATCACACTCTAATTTCAGTGTATATACTCCTCTGGTAGAACTGGTAAACCTCATTGTATTTCGATAACTAAATACCAAGTTGAACACTAAAATAAATGATTGACACAACAAACAAATGGAATTATTTTGCTGAAAATGTGAGCTCCATTTATTGGTTAAACAATCAAAGCCTAGGTAACATATAATTCAACCTGGATTTTTAGCACATTTCTTTAAAAACCACAAAAGAAAATCAGACAAAATGCAGTCAATAAGCATAATGATAATATTAACCCAAATAAAGCTTTACCTTGAAAGAACATTAAGATTACTTTAATCGGAATAGGTTCTGGGTCCCCACTTTTCAATTTCTCTATGAGCTCCTCACATTTCCAGAACAGATTCCTGCCTCTTGGATCCTCACTCCCCTGGAAAATTCTGCTTACATAGTCAAGTTCTCTAATTAAAGCATCCTTATCCCAGCTTGGCGCACAATGCTGAAATATATCTTTTACCCAACCAAATAACTCAGATGTCCGACTGCAAGCTCGACACTTAAACAGCATCTCTGATGAGGTTAAGCCATTTTTAACACAAGGACCCATGCCAATCTGGCCATTTCGAATGGCACAGTCAGTGTGAGTCCAGTGAGAGCACAGATCACATCCGACCCAGCGGCATGTGTTAACCTCGAAATCAAAAGTGTTGCAAATCACACACATGCAAAGGTTGCAGAAACCATTTCTCTTTGAGCACAAATCACAGGTACAGTCCTCGGCAGGCAATGCACTTCCACATGCTATGTTTCTGCATCTCTTGTATAAGAATATATCAATAAGGGAAGCTTGAGAGAGGCTAACACTTGGATGCAAAAATGCCTGAATTCCAAATTTAATCGCAACAAGAATCTCTAACTGAACCCTGTGTGCCAAAATCAGTGTTTTCTCTGTCAAATCACTCCTACTCTGGACCAGCTTCTGGAAAAATAGGAACTCATCTCTTTGCTGAGTACCACCTAACCCTTCAAGAAAAGCCCGAAGTTCATTCTTAAACTTGTCGAGATACTCATCAGGGAGATTTTGCATTCTTTCTGCTATAACATCAACTCTTTCCCCAGCCACATCCCTAAGAGACAACTTATCTGAGCTGGAGACATGACGAACAACAGAGTGCTCAGCCAAACCATCGTCTCTTTCTTTCTCCTTCTCCGGTTTCTTTGCATCAGCAGTGGGCCAGGTTTCTCGTGAACTGGCACTTTCAGATGGGGATTCACGGACCTGATCAGAATTTGAGCCACGCTCGTGAAGATTCGGAGATCCACAGGCATCTTGGGAGACCATGGAGAGAGATGTCTGAAGCCCTCCTCCGCCAGGGCGTGGTTGTTTTCGTGGAGGCAGCATTGAGGCTTGGTGGTTAAAGTGAGATCCAGAAGATGTTCCCATATGAAGATTCCCTAAATAAATGGCCTATAGAGGAGCAAAAATCGAATCATAAGAATTAACAATATGGTCAAACAATCATCCAGCTGAGCACTTTTTCAATTTAACAAATAACTTCAATCTTCAATCCCACGGGGTAGCAGTTTGGAGGTTAGATCAATCACATAAACTGGAAATTTTGCACTTAATTAGAAGGCTAATTGCACTATACAGTCTAACAAGTGAAACGAAACCAAGGCTTACAATTGTACTGCCAATAACTTGTATTAAAACACACAAGGAAAGATTTCAAAACACTTTCTGAAGAATAAAATACTTGAAACATCATGAGTCATGTAAGAAGAAAAAAAAAAAGCTTTCGACATTAAAAACATTTCTAACATGCATTCCGATGATTCCGTTACCCAATTTTACCCAATTCGAATTACCAAAGCAAAATTAAATAAATTCATCAACAAACAGATGCCTTCATAGATGCATAACGAATAAAAGACAAACTCCAAAGCCTTGAAAAATAAAATCTACGAAAACCCCAAAACCAAACACAATTAATCACATCAGAAACAAGATCTAGGGCCGGTGACATGAAATTAAGCATCAAAAGAAATAAAGATCGAAATCATACCTGAAAGAAGGCTTTTCCACAGAATTAAGTTTGCATTCAACTCAAAAATAGGCCCTTCCTCTCCCTTTGAAAACCAAAGCCCTAGCCAACTAGAGCATTTTTGTCCGAAGCTCAACTGGTTTAACCTGTTTGACCCGCCGATAAATAAATTAAAAATATTGCAGTTGTGAGAATACGATGACCGAATTGGTGGGTTGACGGTACTCAGATGAATGGCGGGCCCCACTCTTTCTTAATAGTCGTTCCCGCGTGTTGACTTTTTTTTTTTTTTTCCTTATCAGACTCTTTTTTTTCTTTTAGTTATTACAAACTCCAGTTCCCAAATTGTATAATTATCATTGATTTTGATGTTTTTCTGTAAAATATTAGTTGATATCAAATGTCAAAGTTATGGGGATTTTAGTTTCAAATTAAGATAATAGCTCTAAAGTTTAGCCAATATGTTATGACACACAAAATAAATAATTGGATAATAAAATTTCATCTAACAAAATATTATGTCATGAAATGTTCGTCTTATATTTGTTCCCCTTTTTTAAGGTGACACACTTCAAAATCTCGAGGAATGTTGTTTTAAAGTTGAATTAGGTTGATAATAGTGGACTGCCAATTAAGATTAGTTTCGCATGGCTTTTGAATGTTACTTACAAAATATTTTAGGGGAATAAACTAAAAATAAATGCATTAATAAAAACAAAATATTTTAGGGGAATAAACTAAAAATAAATGCATTAATAAAAGAAAACATATTAAAACAGAATAAAACTATAAAAGCATAGGAAAAATATGTTTACTTTTAAATGACTTGAAGAATAAAAGATCTGAAAGAAAATTATTTTGATGAATGCAAACACATACTTGAAGAATACTATAGAGGAATTGATAAGTTACTTCAGCCCATTTGATAAGGGCTTGCAAGAGTGGATCAGCTATTGTAGCCCAATGGATTTGGGTCAAGTCTTCAAAATCAGTATTTGAAATTTAAGTTTTTTTCCCCTTAAAAGTATCATTAATGGACATTATATGAGTGTGATTATTTGTGTACAATTAGATCACAAATGTGGCATCAGTTATACAATTAATGTTCCGAACAATACAATTATAGATTTTTTTTTATTTCAATATATATAGTTCTTAAAAGTGTTGATGAGAATTGGCATCCATTAGTAAAATAAAACTTGAAATCATGTCAATTATTTGATTATCATATATACATCTAATTAATTCTGAGAGCTTGTTATCATAATTCCGAAAATTAGCTAACAGGATTTTTGTATTGTTCTAAGATTAATATATAGACACTGCCCTATATATGAAAAAAAAAAAAAAGGAAACATATATTATAGTAGTGAATTCAAGAACTGAAAATAACTACATATAGCTATTAATATATATTGTGTGATGGTTATGAAATGTATCTTGAAACAGAATATAAAGAAATCGAATTTTTAGTACTGCATGCTTCAATATGAAATCAGCACGCAATCTTTCATCATGAAACATGATTATATATATTATCTAGCTATATATATTCATCAAAACCCTTAACATGAATATTAAATAATAAATAACCTAGCTAACGAAGCTGATACACCGATCAATAAAACGCACACACACACATATATAGATGCATGTTTTAATCAAAACCCAGGATCACATTGTTACATATATATCTCATTAATTCTCCAAAAAGAAGAATGAACGTTACATGAATTCAGAGACGAAGAGAAGTGTCGATATGATCAAAGGCAGAGTTTTGATCATCAAGCTTGTTGGGCAAAGAAGCAAGGTGCAAAGGCGCATTATGATCAATCCAGGGGTTTGAAATTAGATTTGGTGGGGCCTTCACCATAATATAATTCCCCCGCGAATCAGCTACATGTTTGAATGAATCTGGGGTGAGAGAGAGTGAAAGCTGGCAATGTGGTTTGGGAGGATCAAGAAACAATCTCAGTTGGGAGCCTGAAAACATGTTCGATTTCGCCTCGTAATTATTATAAGGATCGATGTATGATCTTTCCGATTCATGAGACAGCATTCTCAAGAGCTCTTTTTCTTGTCGCATTTCTTTCATTCTCTGCAGCTGCCTGAATCTCTCTTGCAATAATGGGACAACTGAGAGAGTGCTAACCCCATCATTTTCCCGTACCATTTTACTCAAAAAGAAAGAAGAGAAATTGAATTAGTTGATCCGGCCGGCCGTGGAGAAAATGAATGAATGATTTGATGTTCATGAAGAAAATGAAGTTGTGATCATGTGTTGCATGCAGGCTTTTCCTCTTCACATGTACATATATATAGAAAGACTAGTACTGTAGAGCATGGCATGGTTAAAATTGAATAGGGTTTTATTGATCTTTAGGTAAGGATTAATAAAAATGAAAATAGTGGGTTTCAAGAAAAGAAGAGAAGTGAGAGAATCAGCAAGCAAAGAAGAAGAATCCAAGAGGAAAAGGATGAGAACCCAATCTTGCAAAGTGTTTGGTGGAGGAGAGGTAAAGAAGAAAATGGCTTTGGAGAAAGTCCAAAAGTAGCACATGGAAGGGCGTGTTTGGAGGAATATTACTAGGTTAGGCCCCTCTTATTAGATTTATTTCAACAACATATACATCATATATATATATATATATATATATATTTGGTGCCTCTTTTTGTGGATCGGAACCACATCCATCAACTTTTCATTTTTATTACTTTGCATTATTTCTTTCAAGTATACATATATATATATATATTCAGATATATAAGCATATATATATATATGTTGTAAACACATTCAAATGGCCCGTAAGAGTTTATATATACATACTTAGGACATTAATGGATGAAAAAACCCTAAACCAATTCATATATATGTATACAAGTGTTGGAATTAATGTAGAGTTTGAATGAGGTGGGAGTAGTAGTGATTGAAGCATGATGGTAGTATGATACAATTTTATAATTAGAAAGCAGTGTCCAACATTCCCTCCCTTTATCTCATTGAGAAATGTGATAACACACAAAACATTCTCTCTCCATTTCTCCATTCATTTTTTTTAATTTGTCCTTCTCCTCTTGGCACTTTATGGCATGCAAGATCAACCCCTGTTCATGATACGATGCTTCCATCTTTTTTAACCACTCTTTATACTTTATAACCTCTGCGTCACTCCACACATTAATTATATTAATAATAATGATCATCATGATGATAATGGTACTAACAATTCAAAATGAGTCTTAAGTCCTACTTATACCCACAATTCAAATTCATTTTCACAAGTCAGTTCTTATTTGAAGGATCATCTATTCTGCATCTATATTTCATCTGGTATTCCAATATAACAACCACACGCCAGGTATGAAAGATGACATCACCAACTTACACAACATGAATTAAAAGTAATAGAATATAAGATGAAATATCACTTGAACTAGAGGATCCGGTTAAATTCGAATCGGGAAATATAGTGATAATCAATCCCAGCCATTGATATATTAACCCATGCATTCTTGCCGAATTAGGAAAATGGGACATGTATGGTTGATTACCATTACTAAAGCCCAAAGGGCAATAAGGTCTTTTCTTGTCTGCTGCTGTACTAAATACATTTTAATACTCACAATAGCTACCTTCTTAGTATTTTTTTTTTAACTTAGACATGTGCAGTTATCTAAAGAATTAACTGATCATATTCATTAATTCAAGAAAAATATTACAATGGATACTTCATATGTGAACTGTCAAATTGAACCGATCGATGATCATGTTCTACGTACATTAATGCTAAACGCAAAAACTTATAAATCGATTAAACAATATTAATGTGGAGCAGGTCTACTACATATGCATGATGACTCCAATAATGTGGCAAATGTGGAATTGAAAGAAGCAAAATAAAGTAAAAATCCAAAATGAATAAGCAAACTTAAAGAAATAAATGAAGTTAAAATAAAGAAAGGAAGAGAATTTAACTTGTATTTAAGGAAGAGTAGTGGTGTGGCGTGATGGCTTTGTCTTTGTATATATGTACTCATTCCACACTTGTTCCCTCTTCTTAATTCTTCCTATATATCCCCCCCTCCTTTTTTTTTATTTTTGGGTAGCTTCAAAAAGAATGACCTTTTGCTTTTATTTTTTTTTGATTGACTCTATTTGCTTCTCCACACTGCTTCAACTCTTTCCATCTACTTATTTACTAAAATCATTTAAAAAATGTGTTGTGTTGCGGTTCAGATGTTACCTGAAACAAATCATTCTTCTTGTTTGCAACTGATTTTAGCCAAGATTTATGAAACATGTATATTTCGTAATTAATGTTGTTTTTAATGTGTTTGCATTTCAAAATGTACACAGAATAGTAAAGATTTGAATGGAGTTGAAGATTCATTATTCAGGTACTTTTAAAGGTATTGCAACGCAATTAGTATTGGTTAAAAGGTAGTTAGATAAATAATATTGGAATCAAAGTAAAATGAATACAAATTTTTAGAGTTCATCTATTGGATTTTTTAATTGAAAAAAGTGGATTGGAGAGGTTAAGTAAATTACTCTCGGGTCAAAGGCTTTGAAAGTTTGTAGGAAAATTTTGACGTTTAAAATTAGTGTCTTAAATTCCTTTCAAAAAAATTAAAAAACTGTCATATATTATGACAATAGACAACTATTTGTAGGTCTTATACGATTTTTTACCATATTAACTTGATAAATAACGAATGTTTTATTAGTAGACGTTCATTTGTAGTAGTAAATGAATACTTTTTAAATTCTCTTGTAATAATATTATATCCCTATAAAGAAAAATAAAATCTCACCACACATATAGGTTGGGTGGGTCCAAACCCAAGTAGAGATAACGGTTACATATATTCTTGAATCAATTCAAAAAAAACGTGTGATAATAAGTATTATTGAATCCATTAAAAAAACGTGTCATAAATGATTCATGATAACATTTTTCTGTTTTTTTTTTCTTTTTTTAAGGAAACGAGAAAAGGATTGAAGTATGGTAAGATATGGATTTTCATGGGCCTTCTGGCCCACACATTTGGATAAACTTCTAATTACACCAGATTTGAATTAAACTTAGCCCATTTCGCTATTTCTATTAGCCCATTAAAAGATGAAATCTTAAAGTCTACAAAGCCCAAACTGGCCCGTATCCACATGGTCAATACATTATTTATTTCATAAGCTGCTAAAGAAAACAAACTTGTAAAATATTGCACTAAAACATCAGTCAACTCTAGATTTCCCCCTACACAAAAACTCATAAGATAATTTCACAACTCTTATTTATTGTCATAAATATGTCTCTATTTTATAGATTATGACCTAAATTCTCCAATCATCCTTTTCTTTTCTTTTTTCTTTCCACTAGCTGTTTGAATAGTATGTAGTCGATTGTTGAATATATGAGGATTGAAATATTGAAATTGTTCAACTCTTATTCTTCTCGCTTATTCTTCTTCTATTAAATTTTAGGGTTTCGCAAAGAAACCCCACAATCGAATCAATTTCGCGACTCTCACCACCATCGCCTCCTCCGCCTACCTCAAGCTCTCTGCCATGGAAAACAGTCTCTCCTTCTCCTCTTCTTCTTCGCTTTTCTTCTTCTACTACGAAAAGTTAGGGTTTTCTAGATTTTTAATTTCCTAATCTAAAGTTATAAAGAATGGAGTATGAAAACACTTTTACAAGCCCTTGTTTTCAAAGAGAAAAGTCATGGATGAGTCAATTGGTAGTTGTGGCGTGTCTCTCTGTTAGACTCAAGTGCCGCTTTTGTTAGATTCTAAAGGTATTATTATTAAATTTTTGATGTGGTTTCTTCAAGTGATCATGAAAAAAAATTATTTAGGTGTTTCTGATTGTCTCTATAGGTGTTATACACTTTTTAAAGGTATTATGAAATTTTTAATGTAGTTTCTTCAAATGACTGAAATATTACAAATGTGTTACTGATAGTCTCTATAGATGTTAATACACTTTTTAAAGGTATTATTAAATTTTTGATGTAGTTTCTTCAAGTGATTATTTTATTAATTAAGCTTTTAAATATATTTTTTGTTGAAAAGATTTGTTAGATAATTATAAATAGAATGCCGGTAATTACACAACAAGTAAATGCTCCAATATAGTATCTAATTCAATTGTACATCCTAAAAAACAATATAAATTGATATTTTTAAAATTTTCAAATCACAGAAATGATATGTTACCTTAAATGTTTATATATATCATCTATAGAGTATATATATATATATATATATATATATATAACATCTCTTATCACTATATATGTGATACCTCAAGAACATACTTTTAACACATAAAGAGTATATATATAACACCTACCACTATATATGCGATACCTCAAGAACACATATATATAACACATATAGAGTATACATATAACACCTATCACTGAATCACATAGTATGAAATTTGGTGTGCATGGCAGCACACTAGATCAGATGGGGGTGCATGTGGAAACGACCTACGTACCAGATCGGGTCAAGGGCACGCATCTTAGATCCATGCCCAAAGTGAACACAAGTTTTTTGTCTATATAAATATATTCAACTAGCTGATAGTCATATATGGAATTCTGACAAAAACAAGGCCAGGTTAGAAATCCTTGATCCACGTGGCGGAAGTCCAATTGAGTGGCTCAGTACATTATTAAATTCGTCAACACTGTCATAATTTATTGAGGAATTGGGCTCAAATACCTATTTTCATATAAAATGTGATTATTTTACCCATCAATATAGTAAAATGTTTCCATATACCCAATTATATAACAAAATGTATCCAAATACCCACTTTTCAATTTTACTGACATTTTACTGAAATTCAATGATTGATAAGTTTTTATTTTACTTTTCTATAATCAATGATTGATAAGTTTTTATTTTTTACTTTTCTTTCGTTTTATTTATTTACATTTTACAGGATTTTATTTCACATTAAATTTTGCTTTTGATTTCACATTTTATTTTGGTTTTTATTTTTCAACATTCATTAAATTTTGATCTACTACTCATCTAACTCCATAAATGTCACCACCTACTCTATTTTTACTGCTTTAAATTCACATTTCACATTCAACATTCATTTCACACAAAATTTACATCAATTTCTTAATAGCTTTTCCGGTAGAAATTTTTTCAGAAATCTTCAAGGATAATCAAGTAAGTCTTTTATTTTAGGGTTTATGGTTTGAATTGTTAAAAATATCTTTTATTTTACTGAGTTCATGTTTTTCTTTTGTTTATGTTGTAGTTAGTATTTTATTTCCTTTAGTTCATGTTTTTTGTTTATGTTCATGATTTATGTTAGAAAATATATTTTTTGTATGTTAGAAATATATTGTTTTAATTGTTTGTATATTAGAAATATATTTTGGTTTAGGAAATTTAGAATTTCACATAAGCTTTCGTGAAACCCTAAAAAATATAGGGTTTACCGAAAGGTTTGTACGTTGCACGAGAGCTTGAAAGCATTCGGGAAACCCTAAAAAATTAGGGTTTCCCGAAAACTTTCTTAAAGTTTTCGGGAAACCCTAATTTTTTAGGGTTTCCCGAATGCTTTCAAGCTCTCGTGCAACCTTATATTTTTTGAAAAAGGCCGGTTTTTTTCTGTTTTTGTTATTTAATGTGATAATTATTCAATTTTTTTGTTTTTAATTATTAAATTGTTTTGAAGCAGAAAAAATGACTTTCACAGTGGCTTTATGGTTTGGAGGATATTGAGAAGGTTTACAGTATCTAAATGGCAGTCAAACACTCATTCATCTTGAAAGTTTTACATATCAAGATTTATTGAGCTCAATTCATCAGGTCATATATGCAGACATGAATTGCTGGGGTTATTTGATTCATGCTCTAGTGGAAACGAATGGAAGGTTGAAGAGGAAAAAAATCAAGAATGATTTAGATTTGCAGAACTGTTTTGCAGAATACAATGGACTTTTAGTTGTTTTCGTGTTATTGAAAAGGATGGACATTGGAGTTTCAGATGGATTCTCTTACCGTGAACAACAAAGTTCAGTAGATGAGGAGTATAATCGAGGTGGCCAAACTTTTAATGTGAGCAGTGAGGACGTTGGAAATTTCAATTCATCAAATGTTCCGTTAAATGTACACGATGACCGGAAATTGTTTTCAACATGGGGTTTAGACAACACATGTGTTGGAACGTCTTCAAATGATAGGAGTGAACCTTGGCCATCCCCATCTGGACGTGTTGACTACACAGGTGTTAACGTAATGGACCTGAACTTGGACCCAACTAATGAAATAGAAGAATCGACGCACGAAGATGGACCAGAACAAGAAGACGTTGATCATCGAACAGGTAATCATGTTTTGTGAGTACATATATAAAATTTATATATGTATCTTGATTAACAAATTGACAAATGTATTTCTTTTTAATAGATCCATACAATGAAGAAGATGACTTTGTACTGGATGAAGATGTTGAGGCAGGGTTGGATGAGGAGTAACGAGAAGTATATGAGCAATTTTGCTCTGACATAATGAGAGCCGAGTGGTATATTCCAGAGTTACCTTCATTTGAGCATCCTGCTTCTTTAGAGATTGAGCAAGCTCCACAGGGTCTGCAAAAGGGTTTGACGTTTGGTAGTAAGGTTGAATTGAAGAATGCAGTTGGGATTTATCATTTGGAGAATCAACTCGAATTTCGTGTGGACCACTCGGACAAACACCGATGGTGCGTGAAATGCATTCAAAAAGATTGTCCCTTCGTTTTGGCTACTTCGGAAAAATATGGTATTTGGAAAATCTCCAAAGTTCTCTTGCCTCATACTTGTTCACGTGAGTTGAACACTAGTGCACCCCGCAGACTTCTGGCCTCTTTGATTGGAGATTATTTTGTCCAGAGGCTCCGAAAAGATAAGTCTGATCTCACTCCTAGGGACATTATTCAAGAAATGAACTCACGATATGGATTGAATCTGAGTTATAGGCATGCGTTGAGTGCTAAACGTTATGCAATGAGAAGTGCATACGGTGATCTAAAGACATCATTCAGCATGCTTCCGGCTTACTTATAGGTATTGAAAGAACATAATCCGGGTACATATACTGCATTAGACACTCAGAAGAATGGGAAATTCAAGTACATTTTTTTTGCGTTGGGTGCATCTATTGTCGGATTTCAGCAGTATTCAAGACCTGTTATAGTTGTGGATGGTTGCCACTTGAAGGGGCAGTACAAAGGGATCGGATTTGTTGCCGTAACAAAAGATGGAAACGATCAAGTTTTTCCCCTTGGAATTGGGATAGGGAATGTCGAGAATGATGAATCTTGGACATGGTTTCTGCTTCAAGTCCGAGAAGCATTTGGTTGCCCAGATGGCCTGGTGATTGTCTCCGATCAACATGTGAGCATCGGTAATGTCATTCAACATGTTTATCCTGAAGCAACCCACAGTCTTTGTTGTTTCCACCTTCAGCAGAATCTAGCCAAGTATGGATCACATTTTGTCGGGCTGTTCCACAATGCTGCATACTGTTATGAGGAAGTTGAATTTGATAGGTATGTCGAAATTCCATTTCAGATTACTTTCTTTTGAATACAAAATCTCATATTTATATTACGTGTCTGATTACTAGTTTATTTATCTAAAGGTACATGACTTTGATCAATGATAGTGGAAATGAAGGCGCGATTGAAAGTTTGAGGAAAGCTAACCCTATCAGGTGGTCCCGTGTTAAATGCCCCTTTCGAAGATTCAACTTCATGACCTCCAATGTTGCTGAGTCATTGAATGCTCGTCTCGTGTGGACAAGAAAGTTGCCCGTTTGTTCCTTCTTGGAGGCTGCTCGAAGGGTTATTGAGAAATGGTTTGTTGAGAGGAGAGAGGGGGCTGAAGAGAGGGAACACACTTTCACAGCGTCTATGCACGAAAGATTAGGTGACCACATGCGGCAGGGGCGAGCTATGGAGGTCCAAAGGGTTGGACGAGGCAAGTTTAAGGTCACGGATGGGCGAAAAATATTTTTGGTGGGCCTTAGTGATAATGTGTGCAGTTGTATGTTTTTTCAAACCGAGTTGATTCCATGCGCGCATGCATGTGCATCCATCAGGTTCGTAAACAGTTTTTCAACAAATTCTGATTATTTTTGGCATACAAAATCAGATTATTGGTTGTCTTGATTTTTTTCCTTAGTTTTGCCAAGGAGTCAGTTGCCTCATATGTTGCCCCGTATTACATGACCCACTGGTTGAGAGGAATGTAGGCTGGTGAAGTTCTGCCTGTGCCCGACCCGACAGGGTGGGTTATTGATGATGAGGTTCGTAACTTTGTTTGTCTTGCACCAGATCAACCAAAACAGGCCGGTCGACCTAGAGGCAAGCGAATACCCTCTACTGGTGAACAATCGAGATTGCGACGGAAAGGGGCGACCTTGTGTAGTCGTTGTGGTCAACCAGGCCATAACGTAACCACATGTTCTCAATACATTTCCCCATCCACTCAGAACAGTAATATTGATGTTCCAGATGAGGAAGGTGACTTGACAGTCCACAAAGGTGGAACAAAGCCAAGAAGAAAGAAAAAATGTTCGATTTGTGGGTCAGATACACACACAAAAAGAAAGTGCCCTATGTATTTGAGTAAGGAACATGATGCTGTGTAATAAGTGGAACGTGATGTTGTGTAAAAAGTGGAACAGAGTAATTGTCTGATTTGTTAATATTCAAAAACTTGATCCTCATATGTTTTTAAGTAAAGTTAATTGTTCAAATATATATTACAGACTAACATGATGCTAAAAGTAATAACATGTTATAACTTATCAAAAAAAACTAATCAAAAAAATCCTCAGGGCAAGTGTCGCCGTCAGTGGAATTCCTATAAATCACAAACGCTATCCACTTCCGAAGGGCCGAAACCGTCTTATACTTCTGAACTGTCACCCTTGGCCACTCCCATAGCATCCCACTCTCGACAGACATCAACGCCCACATCCCACATGAGTGACTATCATCCTGCTTATAGCATAAGTTCTCCTCGAACAATGATAAGCCGTACTCATCCGTACCTGGAGGAATCTTGCGACCCATCGCCCATGACGCCTCATAAAATCCACAATACTCCAACAATCGTGGTAGAATGCGACGAAGTGGCAGGGTCTGTAGGTACCGGGACTCCAAAATCTCCGGGGTATACCTATGCCTCATCGAGTCAACTAGAACGATCCTGGGCTGCTCGAGATCTATCTCACATGCAACCCAATGGTCATTCAAGTTCAGTATCGCCCATACCTGTTATTTCAACTGTAATTAAACCGGATGTGGGTTTTATATAGTACAAACCATATCAATTAAATACTTACACCCCCCAAGCCATTCGCCCATGGCTGCAGAAAGTTCCATTTCGGTTTCTCCCCTCGTACATAGGGTGCAAGCAGCTCCAAGTCTTCGGATGAAAACTGCTCTCGAATGGGCCCCCTGTATTTCGTCTGGTCATCCTCGTCAGCATGCTTTCTTTCCCAAATTTCCTACATTGTTAGACAATTACTGATCAGATACAAATAACAGTAAAATGAGCACATCCAAATCAATTAAATTAAAATATGAACTTACGAAGAAGTGGCAATCCACCATCTGGAAATGCCCGACTATTGGGTATCGGGGATGAAGGCCAGCTGCTTCTAGGCGGCTTTGAAGTATGCCAAGGTACGCATCAAGGACCTATATAATATATGACGATTAAAGTACATAACATTTAAATATATACATAACTTTAAGAACTAAGTATTATCTGGTAACTCATATCACTGGTCTTATCAATGATGTCCCGGAACCAAGATGGCCCGACTGGCATGCCCACACCGACGTTGCGCCTTTCAATAACCCGACAGAATATTAAGTATTAAACAATAATAATTAAATAACATATGACTGCAGAAATTCATGAATGCTTACCCTGTAATCTTATCGTCTTCGCCTTCGCAGTACGCCTTCAAGTCTGAGAATTTTAGTCCTGTTCTTCTAGTCGGCTCGATTGCCAAAAATGGGCTGCGTACAGCTCTAGATGGCTCTCTTCGTCGAACTGCGGCTCCAACAGGGCCTGTCTCTGGGATGACAGGAGGTACGCATGCAGGTCTGCTCACCCCTGACACCGACGGAAGGTCAATCGGAACGGCTGAAGGTTCCGTCGAACCAGGTGGAACAACTCTATCAGTGTGGACTGGTGTCTGGTAAGCAGCTGCATCAGGTGCCGCCCACTGGTGTCCGGTCGAATGCCCCATCGTCACCCACCACATCGTCAGCTGATCCTGGATCATACCCGGAATCTATGTCTGCAGACGCTGGAACTCCATCGCGACATACTCGCGAAGAGCTTGATCACGTCGATCGTTATCCTCCTGCAGCCATCCTGTTAACTGGGTGAACAGATTGTCGTCCACCCGTGAACTCTGTGCATGGGCTGCGCCCTGGGACTCGTATCCTTCATCTGGGCACCTCTGAGCAACAGGAGAGGCTGGAATGGGCACCTCATCGTCCTCATCATCCATAATTGGTCGCTCATACTGCACATGCGCATGGGTGCCCACCCTCGAACGGCCTGCCCGAACACCGGCTGTCGGAGCTCGGCCACTTTGGACCGCACGTCGTCTCGATGGACCAGCATCATCAGTCTGTGCTGTAGACCGGGCGACCCGTGTAGGACGATGGCCTTTCTTTTGCTAGATGACCTGGACTCCCGAAAATATGTCGTCATCAATGTCACTCTAGTACCTCTACGTCCTTTCTTCTGAGGTGGGCTCCAGCCGCTCAAAACACTCGATGCCCTAGTGAGATTATTTAAAACACAAACATATGTGAGTAGTAATAATAAATTAAATAAAAAATCTATTTCATTGTAATTGTGTAAACTACTTCGTCGTCCAGAATGTGAAAAACATCGACCTCTGTCCTCTTCAGTCCCCACTTCAAACACCTAGGCATATATACTGTCGTGTCCAATGTGCGACCGGCGTATCTGGACGTCGAGGGTATCGCCTCGAATGCCCATAACTAGAACAGACAAATAGATAGATATTTTAGTTAGGAAACTACGTTAGAAATTCAGCCGACTTTCAAATAATTCATCGTACAAAATAGAAAATACGTACTATCAGGGCTGTTGAGAACCCATAGAAGTGGATCTTTGGCACGGATGCCCGAACTGGTAGCTCCTTCGGTGAGAAAACTCATCTTCCCCCACGGGAAGCTCTCCCAAAGATCGTCATGCTCGACCAGGTCCCAAACCCACAAATCAGGAAAAGTCTTCAAAGGGTCCAACCCGAGCAATATCAAGTATAAAATCAAGATCTTGGCAATCTTGATAGAGTCCTGCGCGCTGTCACTAAACTCGCCGCTTCTGAATCGATCAAGCAGCTGAGAAACCGTGACCCGAGCAGAATCAGCGTGGACTCTATAGTACACCGCCCCCTCCACTGGCGTGTGATCCCCTGATGTCGGGTCGAAAGTTGAGTCACCGAACTTTAGACCGATGACAAGGGCAAACTCCATCTTCCCAAAACGACAAATGTGTCGGTTTTGCCCTATAGCAAACCATCTCCCATCCTTAGGGATGGCCTGCCCATTACTAATCTCACGAGACATGATGTGTAGAAACGACTTGCATGACTCCTTGGTGGTCTTCCAAACAAGAAAATGCCCAAATGAACTAGCCAGGAAAGTACGCTCGCACCGCCGGCCTATCCCTCGTAATTGTGTCCTGATATCATCGAGGACGCTCAGACGTACATATCCATTAATGTGCGTCATAGTCGTCTGAAAAGACGGACGAACCCACTCCCAATCAAACTACACATGTACAAACACCAAAACATCGAAATATTAAATAAATAAATACAAATCTAAATATAAACCAATCAAAAATTTACATAAATTAAAATAATGAGTTTAAAAACTAAATTTAAATATTAACCAATATCTTTAAAATTCCTAATTTTTAAAATTTTTTACATAATTTTTAGAATAATTTACATAAATTATAGCGTTTCCCGAATTGAAGCTTTCGGAAAACCCTAAAAATATAGGGTTTCCCAATAGCTTTCAGAAAGCTTTCGGAAAACCCTAAAAATATAAGGTTTCCCGATAGCTTTCTGAAAGGTTTCGAGAAACCCTGAAAATAAAGGGTTTCCCGATAGCTTTCAGAAAGCTTTCGGGAAACCCTAAAAATTCCCGATAGCTTCAAGCTTTCGGGAAACCCTGAAAATATAGGGTTTCCCGAAACCTTTCTGAAGCTTTCGGGAAACCCTATATCTTTAGGGCTTCCCGAAAGCTTCAACCTCTCGTGCAACGCACAAACCTTTCGGGATACCCTATATTTTTCAGGGTTTCCCGAAAGCTTCTCTAAATTTCCTAAATTCAAACCTAAATTCCTAATCCAAAATATATTTCAACATTTCTCGAAAGCTTCTCTAAATTTCCTAAATTCAAACCTAAATTCCTAATCCAAAATATATTTCAACATACAAATAAATCATGAACTACAACATAAACATAAACAAAAGTAAAACATGAACTCAAAAAAATGAAATACTAACCGGTTCGGCCATTAGAGGAAGTCTACAAGTATTCCTTTCCCGAAAGCAACTCTTCCTTTCCCGAATGAATTGTTCCTTTCACGAGAGAGACGAGAGACGAGAGAGACGAGAGAGTTTTGGAATTTTTTTTTGTTTGGCTAGATTCTGTAATTTTTTTCTTTCTTACTGTGAAAAAGAAAAAGAGAAGAGGAAGAAAGGGGTGAAAGAGAAGGGTGAAAGAGAGAGAATCCGCTTTTTTACTTTTTAAAATTTAATTCCATTTTTTTTTTTTACATGTGGCAGTTTGGGGCGGGAGGGGTGGGTGGTGGGGTGGGTGGACAGTTAGAATTTGCATTAAATGCCAAAAGTTTTGCAGTATAATTTATGGAAAATGGGTATTTGGTGATATTAAGTTATAAATTTGAGTAAATGGTGATATTTTTTTATATCACTGGGTAAAATAAATAATTTTTATCTTCACATGGGTATTTCATGCGGCTGACCCTAATTTATTTATTTCTTCATCCCAAAATTAGATTTTAGAGTTCCTTAATTAATACCTTTCCTTGAAAAAAAGAATGATCAAGTTTTAGCATAGATATCATGAAGTGGTAAAGCTTTTTTCTTGTTTTTTTCCCGATAATATATAGAAAGTGGGTTACTGGATAAAATTGAGACAAAATATGAATCCTCTTAATATAGAAATGTTTATTGAAGTATTACATATTCGTGTGCTATTCCTTTACATACATGTATTTTGTTTATTAGAGTTTTCATTAGCTTGAGATGATTCTAAAATGTCACATAGACTCTGCCACATCAGCTTCAGTTAGAGGTGTTAGGGTTGTTAAGGAGATATTTTGGACTGTATATATATACATGTATTTCCCTCTTTTCTCATTAATGGATAACACATTTTCTCTCTCTATTTCTTACTCTATTTCTTACTCTTAACAATGTTAAATAATACTTGAGAAATTTCTCAATGTTTGATGCTCTATTGACATTTTTAAATTTAAAAAGAGTTTATTGGTTGTGGGACAGAATCAAATTTCTTGCATTGATCGTATTAGGAGATTTTAACAATGGCATGGGAAATCTTATTAAGATAAACCAAAAGACTAATTAAAGTCAGCCACTTATCAATATATTTTTTCCATTATATTATATTATATTTAAGTCGTAAAAGTCATGTAATATTACAAGGAAAATAAAAATTAAAATCAGAATTATCTTATTGTGATGACTATGTAAGATTGTTCTTGCATATATACCATATTCAAGATCATCTCATTTCAATATCATATAATTAATTTGTGTGGTTTATTGATAAAACCCATGGATAAAAATGTAATCCCACACATTAAATAGTAATTAAGAAAGTAGATTAGAAGATAAGGAGAGTTGATCCCACCAAGTTTATTCTTCGGCCTTTAACTACTTTTCATTTTTTTAAGGCTCTTTACAATTGTGGAGGCGCAAAGAAGATTCTTCAACACCTCAATTACACGTCACCATTAAACCTTTTTTAGGTGATAAAACGATGCCACTTGAGACTTAAAGACAATGCTTCAATTAATTAATCTTTCTAATTGACCCCACAAATATTAAAATTAATTTATTACAAAGAATAAAAGAAAGTCTTTTTTTTATTTTTAATGAGGCAATATTTTCTGTGCTCCTAAATTGACATAAAAAAGAAGTGAGCCCATGTACTGGAATTTTAATTTAAAAGTGTAAAGTGTTGATTTGGTCGTTAATGGCTTGACGTAAAGAGGTTGTTTTTTTTTTTTTTTAATCTTTTTCTATTTCTAGCAAGCTCAGTCTCAACGTTGAATTGTATTTCTATATATATTTACATGAAGAGTTAATCACCCCAAATACCCACATTCATATAAGCTTTAAACAAAATTACCCATCAATATAAATTTTATCCCAATCTACCCATAAATATAAAGTAATGTCCCCAAATACCCAATTTTTTGGTCAAACAATATAATAATCCTTATGACACACTTTTGCAATTAAAATTTATCTTTAAAAAGTATTATTTCCAAACCCATTTTTGCTAAGTCCAAAATATACTTATTCTCCAAGAATTTCCATAAATTCCATCTAAATGATTTTAATACAATCCGAAATACGGTATATAGGCTGGAAACCTTGCTAGTCGTATGCTGGGACTATTTACAGAGTCAAGACAGTCTTGATCTTGATCTGTTTATTTGTTCCAGATAGACTTGATAGGTGTAACAACGCCACGTATCGCCTCGGAAAAGATCCCGTGAAAATGGTATCAGAGCCTAGGTTTTATTAAGAACTAAGTTTATATTTATTATGTTTTATCTATAATTAACTTTGGTGAGGAGAATCATTCGAGAATAGAATGGATCTGGGCGAATGTCCAAGATGTATTTTCTACAGGAGATATCGTCAAATTTTGACGATGTATGCTCAAGAGCATCGAGATCAGGTGACATATTGGCACAACCAATATGCCGAAAAAGAAGAAGCAGGCGCTGACGAGGAAACTTTGAGGCAGTGTGAGAAACGAGCCGCATATTATATGGGCTACCTCACAGTAAACGAGATATTATATTGCGATCTGATGAATCATCAGGAAGCAGCTCATCAAAATCATGTCTGATGGAGCATCTAATATGGACGTCTGTCCAAGATGTAGATCATTCAGGGAATATCGTCAAATGTTGACGATAAAAGCACAAGAGCATGTTGAAGGGGTAATGTATTGGAACCACCAATACGCCCAAAAACAAAGAGAAGGTGCCACTACCATAGAACTGAGGCGTTGCACCAAACGAGCAGAGTATCAGATGGACCTCCTTGACATAAACCATAGGTTACAGGAGGACATAACCAACCACCAGACGGATGACCATCGGTTCCATAGATTCTGATGGAAGACCAGAAGTGGAAGGAGATACAACCAGATACCTCTAAGATTTCTTCAGATCTTAGAGAAATCCAGAAGACGGTGCAAAGTTATGGAGACCACCATAAACACATACCGGCACAAGTTCATCAGATCCAAGGCCAACTGGAGACGATGATGAAAATTCAACAAGAGACTCTTGAAATCGTTTATGATATTCAAAAAAGAGTCAAGAATCTGGAGAATCGACCAAGTTCTTCCGGAGAAAGGAAACGTATAAATTTCGGGACAGTTCCCTATCTTCACCGAGATGGGAAACCAACTGAAGTTGTACGACCCATGACCAATGATGAAAAGCTTATTGCCATCATCAGAGGAAAATCCGTTACCAACAAGTAATGGACTTCGAAAGGATAAATCTGCAAGATCTGGAGGACTTAAAAGAATCCTTTGCGGGATTAAGTCTTATAGATCTAAAGATGAATGCAGGAGATGAATCTGCCTTGGTCACTCGTGATCAACAACAGCAGAGACCACCAGTCAATCCCAATGTAGCAGAAAGTTCTGGATCACATGAAGTAGTGGACGAACGAATGCCGCACGTAGGGGATTTCACCACAGGAGAACATCCTATTGGTGTAAGAGGAACCCGACTACGTTCCAAAAGGCCAAATCTTATGAATACGCCTTATGGAAAGTCACAGCTTGACCCTATACATCCGTATGGGTTGATGCTAAATCTGGATATTCCATATTTCAGGAATCGCGAAATCCTTATCGATGATTGGGCATCGGCTATGAGGATTGCTGCAGGAACTCTCGATCTTACGAAAGACTCATTCATTTTATTACTAGAGATGAGTCTGGAAGGATCGGTTAAGATCGCGTGGGATATGACATCACCAGATATAAAAAACAATGTTACAACTGGTGATTCATTGAAAACGATTGTTGATAATATGGCAAAATTATTCAAAATCCATTTTATCGGCATCGGATTCTTTGAGGGAATAGAGGAAGAGAAAAGAAGAAGATATAAACAAGCCCTCTACAGCCTCGAGTTACATGATATTTGTCATATTGATGAATATATCAAGCTTTTCACCGAGTACAGATGGAAGTCTAAGGTGGAAGATCAAGAAGCTTCGCAGTTATTCTTTGCGAAGATTCCAAGTCCCTGGAGAGAAATGCTGATCAGGGAATACAAGCAGGCAGATGACATGGATACAGTAGCTAGAAGGATGTCTTTCCTGAAAGCTAAGCTATCCGAATGGTGTCATCAGGCACAACTCTACAAGAACTACAAGAGATTAAGAGGAATCAATAAGATGGTTCCCTTATGTTGCGAAGAAAACGACATTCCAACAGTCGTTGGAGGTCAACCACGGAGGCATAAGAGGCAGAAACAACGAAGCCATCCATACCACCGTGGAAGCAACAACAGGAAGGGCAATCGTCGGTCTTCATGGAGACCAAGGAAAGTTTGGTCAAAGCAAAAGGCCCGAAGTTACAAAACAGGGCAAAGACCAACGCCAAACAGGAGAAGGACTTTTACAAGTTCTAATCAAGGAAGTACCAGCAGAACTCCAGGAAGGAGAACTTTCAGACGAGCTCACACCAGGGCCAATGAAAGTTTCAAAGACTGTAATTGCTGGACGTGCGGAGCAAGAGGGCATATCTCAACAGACTGCCCAGAGAACGAGAGACGAGGCATTAAACAGTTCGAGGCAACACCCGAACTTGAAGAAGCCGTCTACTATCAAGATCTCATACAGGTGTATCAATTTGAGGACATACCCTCAGATGAAAGCATCTATGAAGAGGAGATCTATTCTGAAGATGGAAGTGAATCCAGCTCAGAATCAGAGTGAAGAAGAAATTCTTCAAACAACGGTGAAAGAAGATATGTCAGGATATCTCTCCCACACCACGGTTTCTCATAAGACTCTAATGAGGATTATGAAGGAAGACTCCAAGCTCCAGATGTACGATGGTTTCACCATTGGAGCTATGGAAAAGGCTTTGGATAAGATTGGTTTTCGTAGCAGAAAACACCAAATTATCCACAGAGTAACTACCGGAGAGTTCGCCATCCCAATGGAGCTCACTGGTAATCAGATCGAGATGCAATTGATCCCTTACCAAGAAATACAGGAGATCAAAAGCAGAGTCAAAAGAGAAGTTGCAAATACACTCTCATGGATTCACATCGGAGCCATAAGAGTTGTTATTAAAGCAACCTTCAAAGAAGGAGTAGATTCGCCACTCAACCTGGCAATATGCGACAAGCGAATCTCAAATCTCAAGGATTCATACCTTGGGGCTGTCACAGGAAATTTGTGTGCAGGGAAATTGGCATTCAATGTCTATCCCAGGATTGCATACAATCTGGGAGATCGAGATTTCAACCGAGTCTTAACCCTTCATCAAGATTTCAAAAGAAATGATCTAATGAAAGAAGGGAACAGACCCTACTCGATCACATACAAGATTTCCTACGCTCTTTCGAATACACATCACTCAGATGTATTCCTAAGAAAGGAATTTATTGAAGTCCCAAGAATCTTTGAGGATTTCGCTAGGGTGGTTCTACCAGAACTCATACAATCTCCAACCATAAAAGAGATCGACATGAGAATCCAAGATCAACCCGTCTTCAACAAGAGCCAAAGTCTCAGAATTGAGCCTAGGCGAATGTCTTTCCAACAAGACAGGCTAATGAGTAGCAGCCGTTGGGAAGAAAAGAGACCGAGTATAATTCAGCATGTCCCGGATGTTTTCAAAACACAAGGAGAGCTGAAGTGCCCGGAAGGATGGAGAGGAGTTGAAGTAATATTTGACATTACTCAAAGGGAAAATACACTTCCCTGTAATGCCCTATATTACCTCCAACAACCTATAGTCGGAAGATTTCAAGGAACCCTAAAAATGGGTGAAATGGAATTGACTATCGGAGGAGTTCCAGGAAGAATCTCAGATCAGTTGATACTGGGAATTGAATTTCTCGAGGAACACAAACCTTGGGAGAGATTACAAGAAGGAATGGAGTTCACAGTGGCCAACAAAAGATATCGAATCAGATGACCACTAGCCCATTCTCCATATACATTTCAATCGGAATGATATATGAGGAGTACAAGGCCGAATATTTCGCCGCCTATATCGATTCAGGCGCCGGGATATGTACTGCAAAGCAGGAGGTTTTCCCTAAAGAAATCGGTGAAGATCTACCAGCTATCGCAGGGAGAGATTTCTCTAAAAGGATTCTTATCCTTAACCGAGGAATCAAGCAAGCGGAAATCATGATCGGTGGAGCAGGAGGTACCCCATGGTACAAAGTCAAGATGCCACCAATCTATTTCCATGACACAGGCGCAGATGTATTGCTAGGTAACAATTTCCTACAAACATTCAAGCGCTTTACACAGGAAAATGAGACAAGAAGGCTTATTTTCACAACACTATGTGATCATAAGATCATTGTCCAAAGATTACGCGAGGCATTCTACAGAAAGATGCCAATCACGTTTCGCAGCAAGCGTGGTGATGAAGCCAAACTTCGACATCCAAAAATGGCGGATAGAAGGAGATTTGGCGATGCACTCTTATCCTACCGACAATTTGGTCATACCAGACCAGGAACCAAGGCGTGGGATAATCACTTGTATTCATTCAGGATACAAGATGAAGAAGAAGTTCCTCCAATTGTTATTGCAGAATTGCTGAGCCAATTGGAGAATCAGTCGAGTGAAATTTCCATTGAAGAACAGATTTCACTCGAGGACATCAAGAAGAAGATCCAAAGGAATTACAATGAAGATCCTTTGGCATGGTGGAACAAGAATGAGCTCAAAGCATCCCTTAAGGTTAAAGCCGGAAAGGAACACGAGTTCGTAAGATTCAAGCCCATCCTTATGAACCAAGCGGATCGTGAGGATATGCAGAAGATACTTAAGGAACATCTGGACCTTAAGCTTATCTCACCAGGAGTTTCTCCATACAGCAACCATTCTCCATAGTTTTCTTCAAAACATTACCTTCCCTGTAATAATTTAAGTTTTTCTGAGTTTAGTCTTTAGTTTATGTATCTACGAGTGATAGCCATCTCAATGAGAGGCTAATTCTATATTCTCCTCCCAAAAGGAGTTTATAGATAATGTAATAAATATTTCTTAGTTCTTAATAAAAGAGAGGCTTTTGCTTCAACGTGTCTCCGTTCGATTTATTTATCTGTTGGAAGGATTCCTTGTACACCTGGTGTAGGAAACGAACCAAGGTTGTGCTGGGCAGTTGCTGAAGGAGCTGGATAACTTGTAGACCAACTTCCCAGAGAGCGAAGTTGAACAGTGAGGAGCTGTTCGTAAAACGGTTTAGGGGCAGTGATTTTCCAGCTGGTAGTGTTGCGAGCCACCTCACCCGGTGCTGTTCTGGTCGAAGAAAGGTATGATCTCCAACAGATTAATTTATTTTACGGAAGCATGTTGGGCCTGATAGTTATTAAAATTTTAAGTGGATTTTGTATTATAAATCAAAAGGATTGGAAGATGGAAATTTTTGGTGACAAATATAATTTTGGGAGTTAGTAATATTTTGGATGTTTGTGAAAAGTCAAAAGGAATAGTTGAAAATGGGTATATGGGGATAATAGTTTATAATAATGGGTATATGGAGATAAGATATTATAATGATGGGTAAATTTGTATTGTGTTATATGAGAATGGGTGAATAGTGGTATTAACTCTTTACATGAAACTATGTTAAAAGAAAGAGCGACATTTGTGTGCCCTAGGGGCATGGTACCCCCAAATTAATCATGATATGGTGTTAAATATATATTCTACATGTATCATGTATATACTTTTCAGGTATCACATGTATACTCTTATATACATATTATATTTGTAGAGTATATTTATAAAACCAAGAAACATAACACTTATAGAGTATATATATAACAATTGAAGAACATGTATATAACACCTAAATTCGTGCCCCTATGTGATTTGCCTAAAAGAAATACAAAAAGTAATCTGCAACCATTGCACTGTGCGACGGTTATCTTATTGTAGGAAAAAAATTATAGTTGAAAATAACATACTTATAAATACATACTTATAATTAATATATATATATATATAGACATACTTATATTTTGTCGTAACAGGTTGGTGATTTTTTGGTCATAGTTTACTAAAATCCCAAATGTTATGCTCATTCTGTCCAAGCAAAAGATTTAAACATAAAAGTTAATGACGTCCGAATGATATAGATGCACCATCCACATACAACATATCATGCATACGTAAATTAATCAATTCTCATATATGTTACCTATATTATGCATTATATTCAAAATAGCTTAAGAAAATTAATGTTAACAATCATGTCAGGAAGGATATATGATATAAAAGAAGTAAAGTTATTGTATAATTAATTAATAATTAAAAAGGTATGTTTGATTGAGAACTTAGTATTGTAATGACACAATTATATTGTACTTGTCAAGTCAATACTAGAAAATGTGGATCGATGTGACTTTGATTTAAATATGAAAATAAACATATATTAGAATTTTGAAGACCAAAATGTTATCTTAAAAATCTTGTCCAAACAACCCTTGAACTTATATCAAATAATATGTAATACGAATATAATTCTGTCAATGTCAAATTTACATGACGACATTAGGAGTACATGAAGTGTAGTAAAGCTTTAATCTCATAGAACTATATATATAAACATATACATAGGTGGCATCAAATCGTTCTCCTCTTTTTTGACGATATATTATTTTTAGGATAAAAAGGGAATAAATGAAAAGAACCGTCCTAACAATTTTAATTGTCTGAGAAAAGTTACAACTGTTTTTAGTCTTTAATGTTCTTTGTTCCAACATGGAGTTCCCATTCCTTTTTCCACATATTCCTTTTCATAAAGATAACATTTGGATTTCAACTCTCATTTTCTATATTCTTATTGCTCACCATTTCTTGAATCACTCATGTCATTTTCCAAATGTATAATTCTTGCAATAAAGATTAGATTCCGAGTTGCTAATTTTGATCATTCATGTAATTCATCACATGTTTAAGCATCACTTTATTATAATCGTGTAAAATACTTTCACATGTTTTTTATCGTTCAGAATCATATCTTCCAAATGTTCACATTTTTGATACCAAATATGTAAGATATGTTTTACCACTTATAATCAGGTAGATTATGGCCATATATTTTTCATCTCCAAAGATAATTCTTATTGATTAACATATTTTTCAAGTAATTATCCATTTTTTAATTAATTGTCGTTCATTTGTTCAAAATAACAACAATGATGATGATAACAACAACCAGTGTAAATATTATGTGACTTGATTGTTATATATAAAATAAAGCACTTTATGTAAAAAATAAAATTAAAAAAAAACTTCAAAAGCACTTTATATACTTTGAAACCTATCCTTAACGTTAAATATACATATCTATTTCATGATAAATGGCAGGTATACAACTATATATGGTCTATGAATGTCCAATAAAATTTAGCCACAGGCCCACAAAATATTTAATTTCTATTAATCACAACACCACCATCGAATAAAATTATATATCGGCAGTGACAATTTCTTGCAAAAGAAAACGAAAATTAATTTATTGACTAGTTTTACTCATTTATTTTATGTCTAAATTATCAGTAATAATGTATTTGCATAATAGAAATGACTATTACAACCATGAACATCATTAATACTATAGAACCTTTATTATTATTAAATTGATATGATCATCACTCAATTGTTTTTGTTTTTGTTTTTTTTTTGCAAGATGGTCTATAAACTAACAAAAAGGTTTTGCTTTGCTTTATCACCTCTACAAATTCCTCGACACAACACTCACGTTAAATAAAAGAAAAATTGGAGTCAAATACAAGTTTGAAATTTAATCCTATGTCCTCTTAATTTAGGTGATAGATATAAATTGATCGTACTACTATTTGATACTATTTTATGAGGTTTAAAAAATATTTTTTCGTATTAAGAAAATAACTCGTTTTGAAGCTTTTATTATGATAGATTAAGAAACATCAAAACTAGGCATAAAATTATTAAAACCCGTTATACGGTGTCAATCTCTCATTTTCATTCATTTATTAACATGAGATCAAATGTTATAAAAAGAATAATATGGAAAAATAGATAAGATTTGTGTGTGGATAGATTTTAAAGTAATATTTTAGGATTGAAATTGAGGTAAATTTGAAATTAAGAAAAACAAAAGGATGATAACTAGAACAATAATGAATTTGAAATAAAACTACTCCCTCAGTTTCGTATTATTTGTCTTTCTAGAATTTATGTCATAGATTAAGGAACATAGGATTTGGACAAATATATCCTTAGACAATACTTATCTCTCTCATTCATTTAACAATTAAATCGATCCATTATTTTATCTATTCAGTAATTATTTCATTATAATTTTTCCAATTTAATATAAATTAAAAATCTTTTAAAGATTGAGGGTAAAATATTTTCTATGACTTTTATATTTAAAATTTACTAAATGAAAAGTTCACTAAGTTCATGTATCAGTGTTCAATACACTACTCTTAATGAAATTGTACAAAAAGATTAAGTAAAATAATGCAAGTCTTGCGTGCCCAATAATTAGATCATTTACTGAGCAAAAAGGTTTAAGTGGCTAAATCAGACGGTGACGGTGACGGTGACGTGAAATAAGGAAGTAAGAGTTAGAGGAGGCAGGTGCCGCGTTATTCTACACTAGAAAAGAGAAAAATAAAAATAATAATAATAGAAGGCATAAAAAAGATACAAAAACTCACGTGAGACGGTCTCACGGATAATTTTCGTGAGACGAATCCTTATTATTCATAAATTGAATCTATATTCAAAAACTTTCATATGAATTTCTAAGTGTGGGTTATGTGTTAACCCATCTTATAAAAAAAGATCCATGAGACGGTGTCACACAATGCTTGTGCTAAAAAAAAGATAGGTAATCATTAATTATGATAACGATGATTAAAGTCATAGAAAGAGAGAGTGAGGACCATATGATGATGAATTGGATGTTGCTTCCTCGAACAAGGAAAACGCGGCCCTTTACAACAAACACACCCTTCTTTTGCATTAATTTACACTTCTGCCATTCACGTTCTTTATTTGTCCACTACCAGTACGGAATCGACATTAACTTACCATTCTTATTTTGAATGATGAAAATATCAGTTTCGATAGATATATGATACATTAATTTTATGGAAATATTGATGGATATATCGATTTCGGTGGAAATATCGATATATATTTTTTTCGATTATTACCGATATTTTACAGATATTTTCTCGATATTTACCGATATTTTCCCGATATTACCGATATTTACCGATATTTTCTCGATATTTACCGATATTTTCCCGATATTTACCGATATTTACCAATATTTTCTAGATATTTAGTGATTTTTTTCTGATATTTATCGATATTTCCAATATTTATCGATATTTCCTTTATACTCATGAATTTTTCTATAATTTTTACCTAAAGCCATCAATATCGAAATCGATACCGAGATTTAACTAATAATTATTGATATTTCATTTATTTATTTACAAAGAAATAAAATATCAAAGATATATCGTTACACCCCATTTTTGTTTCGGTCACGTCAAAAAACGGAAATATCGGAGATATATCGGGATATTTCATCTATGCTTATTTTGAAACAACAAGCATCACAAAATATATTTTATTTCATCTAACATTTCATTTTTTTGGTGACTTTAATATTTTAATTAATGATATTAAATAATATATGTTGGAAAAATTAGTCAATCCTTGCCCATTTTGGGTAATAATTTGAGGTGGGTTCCATTTCGTAAAATGGTATCCAAGTGAAGAGACGAGCTCTTCTCCGAGAGAGCTTCGATTCGGTGTATAACTCGTCCAAAATGGTTAACGGGTGAATTAGAAATTGAGGGTCAAAGTGAGAGGTTTGGATCCTAATTAGAAAAGAGTTGGAAGCCTTGAGACTTTATTTGTTCCACATAGGAAAACTCTAGTGTTTTACACAGGTTTATATTAATTTTCCTTTGTACGGGGTTTAAGATGCTAGTTAAGAGACCCTCTTTCAAGCATGCATGAGTGCAAATCCTTTGAAAAGAGGCTCGGACCATGAAACTCTTTGAAAAGAGTCTCGGACCATGAGACTCATGGGCATGCGCGACCTGCATACACGAATGTCTCTTTTTGCCACAAGATTTGCTCAAGACATGTCGCACCCTTTTGCCACCAGATTTGCTCAAGACATGTCGCACATGGATGTCTCCTTTACCACCCGATTTGCTTAAGACCTTCCAAATTCTAGAGTCTTTTGGCCTTCCAGCTCCTCTTCAGTGGATTATTGATGGAGATCAATAAGGAATAAATATATTTTATAAATTTAGATTGATTATATTGTTATTGCTATTTTTATGTGATTTTATTTCATCTTTTAGGATTCCATAATATCTTTATATATATAAAAACACAAACATTTCCTCAAATAGTAATGTTAAAATTTTCCCGCCAAAAACACCATGCCAAAATTGGAAATGATTTTTTCATTAAAATAAATGTTAAATGATAAATAATAAATCATGATTGATGATATATATATATATATATATTTAAGGAAGTGAATATGATATAATAAAATTACCATATTTGTCAATATGGTAAGTCAGCTTTAATTATCAATTTCTATTCATATATTTATGATATCATTTAGCAATGTGTGTGTACATATATATATATATATATATATATATATATATGATTTACATCATATAATATCATATCATAATAATCATAATATCATATAAATAATAAAACAATTATTCATTCGATGTTAATATATATTTATATATAATTTAATATGCATGTAAATATATACATAAAATAGATATTATATAATTCTTATCATTATAAAATAATAAAATATATAAAAAGATAACCAAAATATAGATACAATTTTATGTAATTTTGTTGATGTATAAAACATAATTGTTATATAAAGGAGTAGATATATAAAAATTAATTCGCCACTTGATAACCAAATCTAGATAAAACATAAAGTCAACAATTAAATAATTCTAAATATAAAAATTAAAAGATATATTGTAATAATATATCATATAGAAAGAAATTAAAGAACTCCACTTGATTTGATAATAAACCATATGTAATAATAAATGAATATCATATTTAATTAATTATGATATTAATATTCTATAATATGACATTATCTTTATATATATATATATATATGTGTGTGTGTGTGTGTGTGTGTGTGAAGAAGAACATTTCCTTAAATATTTTTTCCACCCAAAAGTTGTTTTGATATTTATGGAAAAGATATAATGTTTATCCATTAAATAAAAAAGTCAATTGTCTCATTAATCTTCTATATATAAAGATGAATATTATTACAAATTAGGAAAAAAAGAAATTATTGTCATTAGCTATCCTTCTTATATTTAATACGTTTCAATTTAATAAAAATGTTAATTTAATATGTTTCAATTTAAAAAAATGTTAAATTATTTTATAAATGCAAACTAAATGATTTTTCATCTAAGCATTCCATATGATTTTATATAAAAATTTCTTAATGATTTATACATCAAGTTATTTGACATCGATTACATAGAAATATTAGTTTGTTTTAAAATTAATATAATTTGAAATGTCATTTTAAAAATATAATAGATGTTGATGCTATCATTTTCATCTATTAAATAAGATACAAATAAGTCTCTACTAAATTTCACTATTAAAATTGAATATACAATAATATGAGCAAACAAATAAGATTGTGATATTATCTTAATCTTGATTTTATATACTATATATATTGAACAGGATTTTCTATTTTGTAAATAATAAAATTAAATAAAAATAATATTTAATGTATAACATAATGTAATATAATAAAACGTTTTGATTTTATCAATAAACACATTAATTGTGAATGATGTGATTTGATTTCATGTATAGGAATTAAGTAGAAACTGAACATTTATTTGCAATCATTATAATTGGGAAAAATAATCTATAGATCAGGAAGCAACTAAATTTATGACATACAAAATGTACTAATTCCCTATCTAATGAACAAATTATGCACTATAAATATAAGAGAAAAAACTTAGAATTGACTCACACTTTCTCTTTAATTTCTCGAATTCTACAATACAAATCTTTTGCTTTCATGGTGCTCATGGGATTGTGTTTTTTTTTTTTTTTGGTTTTTATTTTATTAGGTTATGATTTTTATTTGATCTACATCATATATTTTGGATGGACAGTTGATAATTTTTTAACTTTATAAATCATTTCTTAACGATTAAAGTTCATATTGTTATTCATATTTGGAGATGAATGTTTTATTTATTGGTATTGCATATGGATTATTATTAATGTAATTTTTTTGGTTTTTTTTTTGTTTTTTTTGTTTTACTTTATGCAGAAATTTCGTGAAGAAACCTAAAAGAAAACTTACATTGAAAAATGATAAAGAAGACTATAAATTTACATTACAAGGTAGATTGTTTTTTTTTTCTTTTGGGTTAGAAATAATTGGAAATTAATCATATATTTTGTTTTTATATTTCTTTTATGTTTTTGAGATTTTTATGATAGAATTTATTTGTTTTAAAAATAACATGCTTAAAAGTAGTTAATTGAATTATTTCTTCTATCTTATATAGAACATAGCTTTAATGTTGTGATTTGTTTGCGTAAACATTATTCCTTTATCTTGAATAGTGTACTTGAAATGTGATAATTTCTATAAAATTCATATCCATTTTATTTATATATAAACTAAGTTTAAAATTACAATATCTTATTTTATTACCGTACCTAGAGATTATCTCCAACAATGAAATATTTAAAATATATAATATATAAATTACTTAATTTCATTATATTACATTTGTATATACTTTTTTTTTCCAAATCTCAAATAAAAATATTATAATTGTATTTTATAAAATTTTATCCCGTGCATCGCATGGGTACAAAACTAGTTAGTATAAATAACTGTTATGTTTATTATTTGAGGGAGTTGAATATTGAATTAAAAAATTGAGTTATCCCTTCACGTATCTTCCGGTTGAGGTATTTTTAGAATCAACATATTTACGATTCTGTGGAGTTCATCAACATGACACAGACTTACAATATGGATGAGGAAGAATTTGATTTCCTCTGGTCTCAATTGGCTACCATCGTCGATGGGATCTTCGACGGCTAACGCCAACGAGACGAACTCGAACTGGAATCGCCCGCGACCTTGTCGCCACCATCTCCAGTTTTGACAGCCCTTGTTGCTGCATCGCCATCTTATCCGCCCCTGTCACCGCTCAATTAATTCCACCGTCCATCACCTATTATTTTTTCATCACGAATGATAGTTATTTTGATTCTTTTTTGAAGCCCCCAGTTGCTTATCGTCTTAAGACTTTAGGCAACATACGTACTGCAAATATTTTTGAGGTGAAACTTTTGGAGGCATCACTTGATTTGTTATCCTGGGAGGACATGATCGAGTAGTGGAGTTTATTATACTGCAGGAGATACAATTCATGCAGATTCGAGAACAAATCTTTTCGAAAAGGAGGAGAATGATGGAGATCAATAGGGAATAAATATATTTTATAGATTTAGATTGATTTTATTGTTATTGCTATTTTTATGTGATTTTATTTCATCTTTTAGGATTCCATAATATTAGTATAAATAACTGTTATGTTTATTATTTGAGGGAGTTGAATATTGAATTAAAAAATTGGGTTATCCCTTCACGTATCTTCCGGTATTCTTAGAATCAACGGATTTACGTTCTGTATCGTGCTTCTACTGTATCAATTATTTAGCCATTCGATTGTTGTCTTCAGCATCGTACGAGACGGTGATTGTTTTAAGAAAACTGTGCTTGCACAGACCTCGACTTTCGACAATCGTTCCTAACAATATATATATTATATATTGTGAATGTTTGATTGGATCTCATGCTTCAAACATGCAGCAAGCTTGCATGTTAAAAGGTGGAATTTTGGCTAAGTAGAAACAACAACAGTTATAAAAGCATTGTGGAACAGTCTGAGTGTTGTGAAAGTAAAATCACGTTTTCACTTACAAAAACACGTTTCAGATTAAAGCTGAAGTCGGATTTTCTCTTTCTCCTAAGATGCGTGTTTTCACTTAAAGAATCGGGTTTAAGCTTTTGAATTAAAAGTGTTGTTCTTGCGGATGAATAAGAAAGTGACACGTGGCAGTGGCAACGGTTTTTTCAGTTAGAAAGAAGTTGAAGATCGAAACAGAGCCTCCAAGTTGCCAACTTCCAGATCTTCCACAAAATTCGTTTTAGATTCATTTTGATTGATTTCTTTTGCAATGTATAGCTTATATATAAGGCTAGAAAGGGTCTCTTAATTCACACATTGAGATCAATTGTGGTGAGAGATATTGTGAGTGAAAGTGAGCAAGTTAGTCATATTGTTGAGTTGTAATCTGCAATTTGCAGAGTCTTTCTTGTTCTTCGTTTCTTCGGTTAATGAGATAACTCTCACCCCGTTTGTTCCCGTAGATGTAGGCTTTAAGCCGAACCATATAAATCGATTTGTGTGCTGGTGTTCTTTGAGTTTTTCGTTTAGTTTTCTTACAAGTGCAGATGAGCCTCAAGATCAACTACATAACTATCAGTTGGTCAGAGATAGATCAAGGAGACAGATCAAACCACCTGAAAGGTTTGGATATGCAGACACAATATCATTTGCTTTGTTCACAGCTCAGGAAGTGGAAAGTTCAGAGCCTACAAACTATAGAAAAACAGTATCTTGTGATCAGAAGGAGTAGTGGTTAGTTGCAATTCAGGAGGAACTGAACTCACTTGAAAAGAACCAGACTTGGGAGATAGTGGACAAACCTAAGCAACAAAAGTTAGTTGGCTGCAAATGGATTTTCAGAAGGAAAATTGAGGTGACAAAAGGGAATAAGGTCAGATTCAAGGCCAGACTTGTGGCAAAGGGCTTTACTCAAAAAGAGGGTATAGATTATGCTGAGATCTTCTCACTTGTGGTTAAGCACTGCTCCATAAGGATTCTACTTGCAATGGTAGCTCATTTCAACCTAAGTCTACACCAAATGGATGTAACTACAATTTTTCTACATGGACAGTTAAAGGAGAGGATATATATGGCTATACCTGAGGGATTACATGTGAATAACAGTGAAAGTAAGGCCTGCTTACTTAAGAAATCACTCTATGGTCTCAAGCAGTCTCCTAGACAGTGGTACTTAAGATTTGATCACTTCATGCTGAAGACAGGTTTCAGAAGAAGTAAGTTTGATCATTTTGTTTATTTCAAGCATGCTCAGGATTCACATACTTCCCTATTGTTGTATGTTGATGACATGTTGCTAGCAAGTACCTCAGATTCTTCTTTACTTGAGGTTAAGTCTCTGTTGAAGAAAGAGTTTTGAATGACGGATTTAGGAAAAGCCAAGAGGATGCTGGGAATGGATATTAGGAGGAATGACACTAGTGAAGTGTTTCTTGATTTGGCAGATTATCTGAAGAAAGTTCTGATAAAATACCAGATGAATCAATCAAGATCAGTGAGTGTTCCTTTGAGTACAAATGTGAAGCTGTCAAAGGATCAGGAACCAAAAAACCAAGAGGAGGTAAACAGGATGATCAAAGTTCCTTATTCAAGTGCAGTAAATGGTTTAATGTATACTATGGTCTGCTGCAGACCAGACCTTGCACACTCAATGAGTGTTGTGAGTAGTTACATGTCCAATCCTGACATTGAACATTGAGAAGATGTTAAGGGGATGATGAAGTATTTAAATGGATCTGTTGATTGTGGATTGAGTTTCAGGAAAGGATCACAGATAACATCTCCCATCACAGGTTATGTAGATGCTGATTTTGCAGCAAATCTAGATACAAGGAAGTCTCTCTCAGGGTATGTATTCACTTTGTTTGGAACAGCCATTTCATGGAAATCAATGCATCAATCTGTTGTGTCCTTATCTATCACAGAGTTAAGAGTTTGTGGCAATTATAGAAGCAATCAAGGAAGAAATCTGGTTGAAAGGCATCTTAAAAGAGTTTAGAGTTTATTAAAGGAGTGTAGTGATTCACTGTGACAACAATAGTGCAATTCATTTGACCAAACATCAGAGTTACCATGAAAGAACTAAGCATATAGATGTGAAGCTTTACTTTATTAGAGACAAGGTGGAGCAAGGTGAAGTTAGATTCAACAAAATAGCTTCTGAGGAGAATCCAACAGATGTGTTTACTAAAGCACTTCCTACAACAAAGTTTGAGTTATGCTTGGAGCTAATTGGTCTAAGAAGGAAATGAGAAACCAAACTAACTTAGCAGCCAGAGTGGAGTGTTGCATGAGAGGTTCAATCATAAGGTAGAGATTGTGAATGTATGATTGGATCTCATGCTTCAAACATGCAGCAAGCTTGCATGTTAAAAGGTGGAATTTTGGCTAAGTAGAAACAACAACAGTTATAAAAGCGTTATGGAATAGTCTGAGCGTTGTGAAAGCAAAATCGCGTTTTCACTTATAAAAACGTGTTTCAGATTAAAACGGAAGTCGGATTTTCTCTTTCTCCTAAGAAGCGTGTTTTCACTTAAAGAATCGGGTTTAAGCTTTTGAATTAAAAGTGCTATTCTTGCGGGTGAATAAGGAAGTGACACGTGGCAGTGGCAACGGTTTTTTCAGTTGGAAAGGAGCTGAAGATCGAAACAGAGCCTCCAAGTTGCCAATCTTCCACAAAATTCGTTTTAAATTCATTTTGATTGATTTCTTTCGCAATGTATAGCTTATATATAAGGCTACAAAGGGTCTCTTAATTCACACATTGAGATCAATTATAGTGAGAGATATTGTGAGTGAAAGTGAGCAAGTTAGTCATAGTGTTTGAGTTGTAATCTGCAATTTGCAGAGTCTTTCTTGTTCTTCGTTTCTTCGGTTAATGAGATAACTCCCACCCCGTTTATTCCCGTGGATGTAGGCTTTAAGCCGAACCACATAAATCGATTTGTGTGCTGGTGTTCTTTGAGTTTTTCATTTAGCTTTCTTGCAAGTTCTTGAAGTGGTGGTGCAATCTTGAAGTGTTGGGTTCAATTGGTGAATTTGTCCTAACATATATAATATATAATGATTAATTAGAAATATAAAATAAGGCGTAACAAAAAAATCCGATGTGAAAGAGTTCAAAAACTTATACTTCTCTTGTCACCCATAAAGATAGGAATTTCATCCTTTAAATATGCAAATTTAATTTTCATTAAAATGTTTAATACCATCAAATATTTATCGTTTAGCGAAATTAAGTTTTTAACCTATCTCTGTTATTAAGTCGACACTCATTAAATGACACTCATTATCAAGTTTATAATTATTGTGTTTCTCTTAGTTTTTAGATCTTTTTTCTTATCTTTTAAATTAACAATAATACAACGGTATATGTCTCCTCATCAAAAAAAATTACAAGTGAACTTACATGCAAAACAGACTTTTTGTGGTACATTATATATATATATATATATATATATATATTTCCACGTAGGTTTTAATTTCAACATAATATTTAAATCTCACATAAACCTTTCTCAAACTTTTTCACAATAATATATATATAGAGGATACAATATAGATATATCATACTTTACCTTACAAAGTCATATGATGACTTAATTATAGAAATGCAATATGAATCCAAAACTAAGTATAAAAAACATTATACTTTTTTAACGTACATATAATTCAATTTATTCCTTCCACTTAATTATTGCAAATTTGATTATAAAGCTTGATCCCATTTGTGTTTTTTGTCCTTTTTTTTTCTCTAAATGACTTAATTATTGTTGTGTTGGTCTCATCTATACATCCAAAGACTTAAACATGAAATATAATATATATATATATATATATATATATCACGACCCTGTCTCCCTCACAGGAATTATTAGCTTATTAAATATGCAATAAGTACAACAAGTAAGTGTTTTGATTCCAAACTATATTCTAATCTTTTGATCGTCATATATGGCCTACATGATAGTCAATGCAATTCGTTGTCTTTTATAAATTTTAGCTTCTGAATCTTAAAATGAAACCATAGTAAATAGATAAAAAGATTTAGTTGAATATATGTGTGTGTATATATATATATATATATCTCGAGATTTATTATTTTGAATTTAATCTACAATATTAACTGCATAATTAAAATATGCATCACTAATGTAAGCTATTTTACCTATTAAGTAGACCACATGAGCAAATCACTTATTAGTAAAAAAATTATACGAACAATTAATTAATTGCCTAAAATATATTCTACCCATCAAATCATGCATGGTTTTGTACTTTATCAATCAAATCATCTCTCTTCTCATAACTTCTGAACTATATATACAATCACAAATACTCATATGCAACCGTCTCACATGCGACGGCACTCGCGCACGGTCGACCGTGCCCCAGGACACGACCGTGCGCGACTGCAGTGTATAAGTATGTCTTTTTTAATAATAAGTATGTGATTTTTCACTATAAGTATGTGATTTTTTTTTCTCGCCCACAACCGTGCCCTGGGACAGACCGTGCCTCGCGTGAAAACTAAGAGCAATATGTGGCGCACGGTCGTGTTCTGGGACACGGTCGAGATAAGTATGTGATTTTTGTCTATAAGTATGTCTTTTTGTGCTATAAGTATTTGTTCCCGCGCACGGTCGACCCCAGCACACGACCGTGCGCGAGTGCCGTCGCACATGAGACGATGTCACAGGAGTCCAGCTCATGTACAATTCATTAATATTTAGAGGAAATGTGCCAAACTAAATGATTTTTTTTTAAGAAATTGACTTTTCTAATATTGAATATAACAAAAGTACTTTTTTACCATAAAATATAAGAAAGTTACCTTTTCTACACTATTTTGACTCGGTCATGGAGAAATCATTGAGTAATGATGACTTGATGATATATTTAATTTTATTCATACTTATTTAACAATTGTTTTATCCAACAAATCATATATATTGATAAAAGTAATTAAATTGATAAATTAGGCTCGATTAATATAAAAAAAAATGAGGATATTTTAATTGAATGATTCTAGGTATATTAAATTGAAACTGTTTGAAATTAATCTATCCATTGTAAATAATTAAAAAATCTATCCATTGTAACAGTTTGAAATTAAGAATTAATCTATCCATTTTCGATTAATAGTTTAAAAAACCTATTTTTGTTCAATTAATCGAACCACTATGTCTAATACACAGTGGTTCGATTAATTCAATAAAAAAACATTTTCAAATTAATCGAACCACTAAAAATTAGACATAGTGGTTCGATTAATTAAATTAAAAAACCAATTTTTTTCAAATTAATCGAACCACTATGTCTAATTCATAGTGGTTCGATTAATTAAATTTAAAAACCAATTTTTTCAAATTAATCGAACCACTAGGAATTAGACATAGTGGTTCGATTAATTCAATTAAAAAACCAAAATTTTCAAATTAATCGAACCACTATGTCTAATTCATAGTGGTTCGATTAATTCAATTAAAAAAACCAATTTTTTTTAAATTAATCGAACCACTATGTCTAATACATAATGGTTCGATTAATTCAATTCAAAAACCAAAATTTTCAAATTAATCGAACCACTATGAATTAGACATAGTGGTTCGATTAATTCAATTCAAAAACCAAAATTTGCAAATTAATCGAACCACTGTGAATTAGACATAGTGGTTCGATTAATTCAATTAAAAAACCAATCACTATGTCTAATTCATAGCGGTTCGATTAATTCAATTCAAAAACCAATTTTTTCAAATTAATCGAACCACTATGTCTAATACATAGTGGTTCGATTAATTCAATTCAAAAACCAAAATTTTCAAATTAATCGAACCACTATGAATTAGACATAGTGGTTCGATTAATTCAATTCAAAAACCAAAATTTGCAAATTAATCGAACCACTATGAATTAGACATAGTGGTTCGATTAATTCAATTAAAAAACCAAAATTTTCAAATTAATCGAACCACTATGTCTAATTCATAGTGGTTCGATTAATTCAATTCAAAAACCATTTTTTTCAAATTAATCGAACGACCTGTACAAAAAAAAAACTTCACTCGTGACGAATCTATCTAGTAGAATCTATTTTCAAATTAATCGAACCAATATGTCTAATTCATAGTAGTTGGAGAATCTATCTAGTAACTCGGTGACCTTCACTCGTGACGAATTACCGTGAACTCTGTAATAGAGTGAGTCCTCGTCTGGCTGATAGACTGCCGAAGGGTTAAAATCGGAATTGCCGAAACGCAACCCAGTAACCAGTGCGAACTCCCTCTTCGAGAACCGGCAAAGGTGACGGTCTCGGCAACATGGAACCATCGCTCATCCATCGAAACTGCTCCACCATGCACCTGGTAGAGTTGTAAAAGAAGCGAATCTTTTTGATTCGATTCGGTATTCGAATTCGAATATAGTGATTCGAATTCGAAAAATCCGAATAAGAATCCGAATAAGAATATTTTTTTTATATTCGTATATTATCCGAATACGAATAAGAATATGATGGTATTCGATTCGAGTATTCGCGAATATGTTCGAATAATTATATATATTAATAATTAGATATTTTACTTTTTTATATTAGTATTTAGTAATGCCTAAATACATATTAGTATTACATAAAACATAACTACATATTATATATATTGTAAAATAATGCCTAAAAATTACCTAAGTATATAAAAAATAATACTAATTTCTAAGCATGTAAAACTTAAATCCCCAAATTCAATACAAAATTTGAAACCCTCTCTCTCTCATCTCTCATTCACCTCACCCGCCCCCGTCCCCCTCTCTCTTAGCCGCAGCCGCCGCCCTCCGCATGTAAAGGAAGAGTGGTACCTTCTGGGTTGTCTATGTTTGATGATTATTTGAACACTGTTGAAGAACATGCTCCTGTGAAGTCGGAGTTGGACATTTACTTGGAGGAAGGGGGTTTTTAGATGTCAGGATGGGGAGTCAGGAGTAGCCACCGAATTTAATGCTTTAGCTTGGTGGAAATCTCAAGAATTGAAGTTTAATGTCTTGTCTAAATTAGCTCGTGATGTGTCAGCCATTCCTATTAGTACGGTAGCATCAGAGGCTACATTCAGTGCAGGAACCCGAGTCTTAGATCCTTATCGAGCTAGGTTATCTTCTGATATGGTTCAAGTTTTGATTTGTGGAGCAGATTGGGTACGCCAACTTCACGGGATCAACAAGCCTATTATGACTCATGTGAGCTCTCATTTTTTATTATAATGATATACTTTTATTTTTGGATTATAATGACAAATGTGATTTCATTTTTTTTGTAGGAGGATGAAGAGCCGGTTCATGTCGTATTGCAAGAATGATGGTTGGATCATGGATGCTAGAAAAACATTTTTGTTGTGATACTTGTTTGATGGATTTGACTATGAATTTTAATTATGTTTATGTATTAGAACCTTGGATGTTAATTTGCAAGTTGATTTTTTGTTGCGGTACTTGTTCGATGATTTGACAATGAATTTATATTTATGTATTTCGAATCTTCAATGTTAATTTGGTTAATGAATTATTGAACTTGAGTTGATGAATTTTATTATTTATTTAAGTACTATGTAGGCATATTAATTTGGGAAAAAATATATATTTGATTTTTGTTTGTTGAAATTTTAAGTTTAAAATTTTCGAATACGAATATTCGAATATATTTGAGAATATTCGAATATGTTAAAAGAATCGAATAAGAATTTTATTTGTTATTCGAATAATAAAAGAATAAGAATAAGAATATTCGAATAGTTAAAAGAATACGAATAGAATATCATGGTATTCGATTCGATTCGATTCGATTCGTTTACAACCCTAGCACCTGGCGTGTCATAAGGACATGTAGAAACTACTTGCTGATGGATCTTTCGGTGTCCCACAACAGGAAGTGTCCAAAACAGGTCCCAAGAAACTCGTGCTCACACTCCGGTCCTATGCTACGCAATTCTGCCCTGATATCATCAATGATACTGAGACGAACATAGCCGACTACGTAGGCTATAGTACCCTGTAAAGCCTCGCGTACCCATACCGACTCGTACTATATATTATTAAAATTCAATCAGTATACATTAAAGTAAATTAAAATATATACAGTTATTTAATAACTACCATTGCACAAAAATATATACGTGGCAACCTAAAATGTACACATTTTGCAAAAAATCATAACACATTTCAATATTTAAATACTACCCTAAAATTCAGTTTAAAATCTTGTAATTTCTTGACCCTCAATTTTTCCCTAATAATCGAACCACCATCAATAATCTAACCACTATCAATATATCAATAAGTGTTATTCAAGCTATTTCAAAGGTATATACGACAATTGTAATAAAAGGTTTACACTATTAATCGAACTATTAATTGAACCCAATCCCCTATAATCTAATCGACCAAAATTGGGTTCAACACGATAGTTAAAAATTAATAGTACAAAATTGGGTTCAATTAATTGTTCAATTTTAATAAATTGGTTTAATCTATCGATTTTGTAGGATTTATTAAAGCTAATTGGGTTCAATTAATGGTTCGATTATTATGATGTGTATTAAAATTGGTGTGTATTCGAGAAATGGTTCGATCAAACTATGTGATTAAATAAGTAGTTCGATTAAACAAGGAAACCACTAAGTATTAAACTAGGATTGAAGGCTGTCTATATTTATTTACATTATTTAGCAATATACAAGCAATTTTCAACATTCAACAATTCAAACAACCCAATTTTTTCAACAATAATCGGCAATTTTCAAAATTGAATCAAGTGTAATCAACAATTCAACAATAGTGCAAAAATGTGAAAACAATTCAACAATTCAACAATAATCAATCCACACCCGGATATTTTCTAAAAAGCCGAAGCAATCAACAATAGTGCAAACATTACTAATGCCTAATTGCAATCATTAGTCAACAAATTAAACAATTCAAAGCTATAAATCCCCAAGTGGTTCGATTGATACTTCAACAATTCAAAGCAAAAAAGACTTGGGTTAAATACCTCGTCACCCATTGCACAATCCCTTCAAGAAATTCTTCAATCTTCTTGCCAAAATTTCAATCCCCAAAACTTGTTAAAAGCCAATGCTTTTTTTTTTTTTTGTACACAATTCACCCTACACCGTTTTCGAATTTGGATTAAAACGAAAGACTTGAAAAAATTTCCAACATTTAATCGTATTAATCGAACGACTTGTACAAAAAAAAAAACTTACCAATCGACTTCAAGGTTTGAAAGAGAGAAGAAGAAAGAAGATTTTTGAGAAGATTTTTTAGGAAGGAGGCACTCAAAAGAGAAAATAACAAGATTCTTTGTCAAATAGTGCTAGGGTTTACATTTGGATTGGGGTCAAAATGTAATAAAATTTCTTTTTTCATGGGGTCAAACTGTAAAAAAAAAAAAATCGGTTCGATCACTTTGGAAAAAATTGGTTTTTTTACACTGTTAATCAAACCACTATGAATTTGACATAGTGGTTCGATCAATTTGGAAAAAATTGGTTTTTTACACTATTAATTGACATAGTGGTTCGATCACTTTGGAAAAAATTGGTTTTTTACACTATTAATCGAACCACTATGAATTTGACATAGTGGTTCGATCACTTTGGAAAAAATTGGTTTTTTACACTGTTAATCGAACCACTAAAAATTTGACATAGAGGTTCGATCAATTTGGAAAAAATTGGTTTTTTACACTATTAATTGAACCACTATGAATTTGACATAGTGGTTCGATCACTTCGGAAAATTTTGGTTTTTTACACTGTTAATCGAACCACTATGAATTTGACATAGTGGTTCGATCAATTTGGAAAAAATTGGTTTTTTACACTATTAATCGAACCACTATGAATTTGACATAGTGGTTCGATCACTTTGGAAAAAATTGGTTTTTTACACTGTTAATCGAACCACTATGAATTTGACATAGTGGTTCGATCAAATTGGAAAAAATTGGTTTTTTACACTATTAATCGAACCACTATTCATTTGACATAGTGGTTCGATCACTTTGTAAAAAATTGGTTTTTTACACTGTTAATCGAACCACTATGAATTTGACATAGTGGTTCGATCACTTTGGAAAAATTTGGTTTTTTACACTGTTAATCAAACCACTATAAATTTGACATAGTGGTTCGATCACTTTGTAAAAAATTGGTTTTTTACACTGTTAATCGAACCACTATGAAAGTGGTTCGATCAATTTGGAAAAAATTGGTTTTTCACACTATTAATCGAACCACTATGAATTGACATAGTGGTTCAATCACTTTGGAAAAAATTGGTTTTTTACACTGTTAATCGAACCATTATGAATTTGACATAGTGGTTCGATCAATTTGGAAAAAATTGGTTTTTTACACTGTTAATCGAACCACTATGAATTTGACATAGTGGTTCGATCACTTTGGAAAAAATTGGTTTTTTACACTGTTAATCGAACCACTATGAATTTGACATAGTGGTTCGATCAATTTGGAAAAAATTGGTTTTTTACACCATTAATCGAACTGATAACTTCGTTATTTGATACATTTTGGGGCTTAATTTCATATCATTTTGTGTTGAAAAGCATGCAATAGTGAGATTTTATTTAGATTTCATTATCTTTTTAAAATTTCACGTTTTTGCTTGATTTGAAAGGAATTTGATAGGTTTTGGCACAAAATGAAAGTCCAATGGAATTTTACGCCAAGTTGGAGTCGAGATAGGGAGTCGATAAAGCGCAGTTATGGAGGAAAAATCATATCTCGAGCTCTAGAAGTCCAAATTCAATGTTTCTTGTCTTGTTAGAAAGCTAAGAGGGAGTTCTACAACTTTCATGTTGGAAGGTTTTATCAATTCTGCCTTCAAGAGAGCAGAATAGTACAAGAAGTTGAAAGTCGTGCAAGATTGTCCTGATTTTCGTCTTGATAGGGCTTGAGTAAATTGGGTATAACTTGGTGTACAAAACTGATATTGAGCTGAAATTAGTAGAATTGGATAGCTAATTTGAAGGGCTACAACTTTCATGAAGAAGTCGAAGCCCAATTATGAGCGTAAGAGGGCCGAATCGAGGCTGAAAGCAGGGAGTCTGGGCCACCCGGGTCACTTGGCCGGGTCGGTGGTTTAGTTGCGGATTTTTAGGCCTATTTGGACTCCTATTTGGATACAACTTGCTCCAAGTCCGATTTTTACCTACTTAGATACAAATTAGGACTTGGGAAAAAGAGATTTGAGAAAATATAAAAGATCCATACACATCCAAAAGGGGACATTCATCCACATCTTGAGAGCAAGGAAAAAAGCAAGAAATTGAAGATTTCAAGAGTCAAGAGGAGCAACCAACAATTACAAATTCAATAAACATTTCTTTGATTTATTTCTAGTTTTGATCATGTCGTTTTGTAATTTATTTTGCTTTACGAACATGATTTTTGGCTAGGGGTCTCGTGATCTTAGGGCACGAGAGTAGTTCTATGGATTTCTTGTTGAATATTTAGTTTTAATCTTTCATCTAATCCATGATATTTTATTCATGCTTCCTTGTGCTTATTCCATGTGTGAATCCTGATCAAATTTATGCATGCTCTAATTAATTGGATTGAGATCGAGAAATGATATCTGATTATAGATTTGAGAATGCATGACTTAATTAAATTGCCTGGATCGAGAGATTGGTAAATAATTGAGGTGAGAATTCGATCTTAGGAGCTTTTAAGAGTTGGTTATTAACTGCGAGGTAGAGATACAGACATTAATAATCGATCCACGGGTTAAGTTGCTCGAGAGAGAGGTTAATCTACAATCGTAATTGCTCACATAAAATAATTGGATTTGAGGTTGATTTTTGCTAGATTAGTAAACTTGATTGAAGTAGAATGAAATCGTTGTCTTAGGATCCTTGTTTGAATCTTGATTTTCTTGATATTTTCTTGTTTGATATTTTTATTCCATTTATTTGTTTCTAGACATAGGTTAATTAGATTAAATTCAATCAATTCGGTCACCTAGATAAAATTAGTTAAATTAATTAGGTAATTAACATCGTTCTAGTCTCTGTGGGATCGACCTTGCTCGCCCTATCTATAGTTGACACCGTACACTTGCGGTATAGGCTAGAAATAGACCATCGATCAAGTTTTTGACCACTATGAATTTGACACAGTGGTTCGATCACTTCGGAAAAAAATTGATTTTTTACACTGTTAATCGAACCACTATGAATTTGACATAGTGGTTCGATCAATTTGGAAAAAAATGGTTTTTTACACTATTAATCGAACCACTATGAATTTGATATAGTGGTTCGATCACTTTGGAAAAAATTGGTTTTTTACATTGTTAATCGAACCACTATGAATTTGACATAGTGGTTCGATCACTTTGGAAAAAATTGGTTTTTTACACTATTAATCGAACCACTATGAATTTGATATAGTGGTTCGATCACTTTGGAAAAAATTGGTTTTTTACATTGTTAATCGAACCACTATGAATTTGACATAGTGGTTCGATCACTTTGGAAAAAATTGGTTTTTTACACTGTTAATCGAACCACTATGAATTTGACATAGTGGTTCAATTAATTTGGAAATAATTAGTTTTTTACACTATTAATCGAACCACTATGAATTTGACATAGTGGTTCGATTACTTTGGAAAAATTTGGGTTTTTACACTATTAATTGAACCACTCGAACCACCTAAATTATATTCAGTCATTCTATTAAATTAAGTATAAATTTTTGTGGTTCGATTAACATATTATAATGGTTCGAGTACTAATTAATCGAACCATTATAAATTATATAAATTACTAATTATATATAGTTATATAAATTAGTGAATAATTAGTGGTTCGATTAAATAAATTAATTATTGGTTCGATTAGTTCATTAAATTTTCTATTAGTGGTTCGATTGGTTCATTAGTCGTTCGATTAAATTTTCTATTACTCGTTGTCTTAGTTAATTACTGGTTTTAATAAATTAAATTAATTAATTAGTGACATAGTAAATTATATAAATTAACTAATGGTTCGATTTAACACATTATTAATCATAGTGGTTCGATTATTCATTTAAATTTGGTTTAATACACTAATAATCGAACCTCATTTATCAATTTAATTACTTTTATCAATTTATATGATTTGTTGGATAAAACAATTGTAAAATAATAGTATAAATAAATTGAATATGTCATCAAGCCATCATTACTCAATGATTTCTCCATGACCGAGTCAAAATAGTGTAGAAAATGTAATTTTCTTATATTTTGTGGTAAAAATTTACTTTTGTTATATTCAATGTTAGAAAAGTCAATTCCTTAAAAAAATTTGTGTAATTTCGGCTGGGCTCTCTTAATATTTATCTACCAAAACTAACCAAATTTAAATAATTTTCTGTTTAAGGTAGATTCTTGTAAAGATTTCGAGTATAAATAGTGAAGATCGAAAATTTTAGTAGTAAGTTAGGATAATTGCATGAAAGTCTCTCATTATTTAAAAAAATTGGCTCGAAATCAAAAAATAAGGGTAATAAGCCATTTAACCAAAACAATGAAAAAATTTATCTTGCAAGGCAACAAAGGGCGTGTTTCGTGCATTATTTAGTTAATCATAAGATTTTTTCTACTGCTAGAAAGTTGTCAATTTTTCAAATTATTAGGGGTATCGAATAATTATCCCTAAGTTATATTAAAAAATGTTAGTAAAAAAACTTTAATGTAATTTAGTGGGTGTGATTTGATTAACCACTAAATAATTATTATAAAAAGTTCCTCCAATTTATATATTTATTTCCATAGGTGAGTGACTTAATTGTCGCAAATATTATCCCTAAAATTTTTTATCATATTTTGTCATATTATTTGTTGTAGAACAGAATTGAAAAGGAGCCACACAATGCGTCACTGTTGTGTTGGAAGGTTTGTTCTTTTATAGCAAAATGGTAAAGGACAAATGAATATTCCGTTTAAGTTCCATAGGGGTAAATCGGTAAATTCAAGTTTGGAAGCATCAGAGTCGGGGCCGGGTGGGTCTACACGCTTCCAATGGCATTTACGTAGTAACCCCATAAATGAAGGGTTTATTATTAATTCTTCTTCCACTATATAGCAAATCACACTTCAATGAAGAACACCATGTTTTCATTTCTTCCCAAAAGAGGACAAAAGCCCCCCCCCCCCCCCCCCCCATCCAAAGCTCTTTGAATTTTTCTTCAGGTATGCTATTCAACTGCAATCTAGTGTTGTTCTTTTTTGAAGAACGCAATTCCTTGTTTCTTTAATTTATCGTGTTCTGTGTACTTCTGAGTCATGAATTAATTGATGATGAGGAATAAAATTGTGTTTTGGTGACTATCGTTTCAGCTTTCACAGATTTTTGTATGTCTGTTTGTTAAGTTTAGGTTTGGTTCATTATTTTCTTGTTTCAGTTTTCTGTTATGTGTTTTGTGATAATCCGTTTGCTATTCATTTCTTTTCCCCCAAAAGATGGTGTTTTTACTTGGAATTTAGTTATGAAATTCTCATTGAAAGTGGCTTTATGGTTTTTATTCTTATTCTGAAAGGATTTACCTGCGAGCTTCTGAGGAATTACTCTTTGAATCGGAATTTGCTCTGATTTTTCCATCTAAACAGTTTATATTTTCTCTGGGTAGTCGCCGAAATCTGGGTTTGACTTTTTTTGTTTTGGTTCAGATTACTTTCTTGACGGTTCTGTTATAGATTTGCTGTGTGATTTTCCCACTTTCTGTGTGATGTATTGTTTACGTCTATAAGCTAGTTCTTGGGAAATGATTGGCCGTACGAAGTATTAATATGCTATTTTTATCCTTTTTTGCTTGGGATTCATTAAATGCTAAAGATTTACAGTGAATACTCTTATATTTTGTATTATATTTATGAACTTCATAGCTAGTTGGATTTATTTTGGATACCAGACCCACAAACGTTTGGTGGGAGTAGAAACGGGACCTCTTACATCGGAGGGTCTCCTTGTATTTCTACTAATGTCTAATCAGTTTTGCTTGCACTTTGATATATTTCTACATTATAAAAACTGTGGTGAAAGTGGAAATCGCAACCCCAAAGGTATTTATTGAGTGTTTGCTTTGTTAGATTCTGATATGATTAGCTGACTATGTTATTAATTACATAATCTTTTTCATAGGTTTCATAATCATAATTATTTGCTGGCTTTTCTTCTATGGCCCTTATTGCCTACTAAAGTTTGTGGGACGATCTTCACAATAAGGGATAACAACTATGTTGTTTTTACTGGATAATTGCTATTGGAGGATTTAACTTTTACAGTCTTTTGTAACTTCGACTTCCATGATAAACCATCATGTAGGATTTTGCAAGTTTTAAGAAATGTGTCATTTAACTTCATACAAGGACTTATGCTGATGCACTATATTTGACCTATTTGTTTTTCTGTTCACAGATTTTGTGGTCCTCATCCCCCAGAAAGGTTGCAAGTGTTTGAGTAGATATACCTAATTTAGCTGCAGTAATTCTTTATTTGCCACAAGAGTTCTTGCTATTAATTGAGGGACTGCAGCTCCTTATGCTTAAATGACATAGGCTGCGTCATATCATTGTTCCCTTTGCCCAAGTATCACACAAAAGAAAGCTTCAAGTCTAAGTTTCTGGTATTAATCTTCGTCTAACATTAGCTTAAGCTGATTCCAGCTTTTCTTGAGATGCAAGCCTCTCAACAGTCTCAAACGTCTTCTCATTTCTACAGTCACTACAATCAGCCTATGCAGCAGATCGACCCATACGGCAGTTCAAATTATCAGGTTTTGAACAATGCCTCAACTGGTAGCAGAAGCCAGGGGACTGAAGTGTCTTTCCAAACTTACACCGAACAGTTCTTCACTCTGGAATCAACACCAGCGGCTGATTTTGCTGTATACAATTCACCTTCAGCTGTAAGCATTTCTTCCAACAGGAGTCCAGTTTCTCCCCAAGGTTCTCATTCATATGCATCTGATCTACACCAGCAATCTGAAAATACCTATGGTTCACCTTTGAGTGGGTCTTCTGTGGTTGAAGATGAAAACAAGTTGTTGCATGCATTATGGGTATTGAGGAATGAACTGCTCGGCCCTGAATCTGACACTGATGATAGTGGATCATTCAACGGCATAGTCACTAAACCTTCTTCCTTCACAAGATACAACAAAATCCTGGAAATGGCCCCTCAGATGGACTTGAACGAATTGCTTATTGCCTGTGCTGAAGTAGTGTCAGAAGCTAGTACCATCTCGTTGTCAGACAGACAGGTCGCAATATCAGCTGCAGAAGCTTTGATGGATATATTAGAGAAGATGGTGTCTGTATCTGGTGAGCCTTCACAGAGACTAGGTGCATACCTGCTGGAAGGACTCAGGGCGAGGTTGTTATCCTCGGGAAGCATAATTTACAAGAAGTTGAAGTGCAAAGAACCAACGAGCTCTGAGTTGATGTCTTACATGGGCGTCCTTTATCAGATTTGTCCGTATTGGAAGTTCGCATATATGTCTGCTAATGTTGTTATTGGTGAAGCTATGGAAAATGAAAACAGGATTCACATAATCGATTTTCAGATTGCCCAGGGTAGTCAATGGGTATCCTTCATTCAAGCTCTTTCACATAGACCCGGTAGGCCTCCGTATATTCGCATTACAGGTGTTGATGACTCACAATCCGCTCATGCTCGAGGTGGAGGACTTCACTTAGTTGGCCAGAAATTAGCAAAAGTAGCTGAGTCATGTGGAGTACCATTCGAATTTCACGGTGCGGCCATGTCAGGGTGTGAAGTCCAGCTGGAGCATCTTGAAATTCGACCTGGAGAAGCCTTGGCTGTGAATTTTCCCTACATACTGCATCACATGCCAGATGAGAGTGTAAGCACTACAAATCATCGGGACCGCCTGCTTAGACTTGTTAAAAGCTTGTCGCCCAAGGTGGTGACAGTTGTCGAACAAGAATCCAACACCAACACATCAACTTTCTCTCAAAGATTTCTGGAAACTCTAGAGTACTATACAGCAATGTTCGAGTCTATCGATGCAGCACGGTCAAGGGATGATAGACAGCGGATTAGTGCAGAAGAACACTGTGTGGCTAGGGACATAGTCAACATCATAGCTTGTGAAGGGATGGATCGGGTTGAGAGGCACGAGCTTTTCGGTAAGTGGAGATTGAGACTAATGATGGCTGGATTCTCCCAACTTCAACTGAGTTCATCAGTTAGCAATGCCGTGAGAGACATGCTGAAGGATTATAGCTCAAATTACAGATTGGGGGAGGGAAATGGTGCTCTGTATCTTGGATGGAAGAACAGAGCTTTATCAACGACTTCAGCATGGACATAATGAGAGATGAAAATGGAGAGAAAAAATAATGATAATATAGTTTGATGATAGAGAGTTGATATTTCTTGTAAAGTAAAAGTGTACTTTAATTCGGACAGCTTTAAAAATTCTGACTTGTAGAAATCTTCTATGCCCCATCATTATAGGGTCTGTGTGTACCATGTTTTTCTTTGTTATCTATGACGTTGCATTGCCTAAATATTCACGTCTCTACTTTGGGTTTTTACCCCTAAAGCATGCATGTAGTACAAAATTTGTTTAATAAAATAAAATTTGCAAGTAATGTAAGAGTTAAAGGTGTATTGTGTTATAAAGGTGTGGGCCATGTCTAAAAAGTATTCAATTATTGAGGAGAGAAAAGAGAGAAAATTGTATGATAATAACTTTGTTTTTTTTTTTGTTTGACGTCAAAGGTTAACTTTCCAGTTGAAAAAAAATTTAAGGAGATTTAGATAATATTATTGGTATTTTAATAGTATTTTAATGTTTCACAAATGATATTTTGGGTTGTTTCAACATGCATATGTTTATTTTTCTTTTTGACTTGATTTGCATTGTTTTGATTTTATTTCTAATTTAATTTCGATCCCACATAGACTAGTGAATTAGAACGATGTTAACCACCTAATTTTATCTAGGTGACCGAATTGAACCTAATTAACCTATGTCTAGAAATTAAGTTAAAATGATGATATTAAATAACGAATAAATTGATTTATTTATATGAATGACACCTGAAATATAACACGAATAATTTTAATTATCAGAATATTCTTAAAAGAAAATTATAAATTAATTTCAAATAAATGAAGTTAATCATGGGTCCTAAAATAGATTACAATAAGTTAGTATTAATTTGTTTAAGTTATTTGCAAGTGTAGGACAAGTGTTCTTATGCTAGGAACAGGCTAAAATAAATATAGAGCATGTAATGTTGATTGTGATCTAGACAGCATTATATAGTTAGGCATGTAAAAGAATTGAATTTTTCAATTCAATATTCGATTTGGAATACAGTGATTCAAATTTTGAAATTGCGAATAAGAATCCAAATAATAAACTTTTTAGATTTGAATATTATTCGAATACGAATATGAATATAACCGTATTAGATTCGAGTACTCGCGAATATATTGAGATAGTTTAAATATATAATATTTAAAAAATATTAAAATATTAATTTAATAAATGATATTTACATACACACATGATACATATAAATTTTTTACTTCTCATTTACTCTGCGGGTCTCAATTCACAGCCATGTACAATTGATAAATATTTAGGTTTTTTGGATGTTAATTTGCAATCTTTTGTTTATGAATTGGTGGCAGTTGATGCAAAGACTTGATGAATGTTCGAATTTCACTTTATTAATTGAAAATAAACAGATTTTTGAAAGGAAAAAAAAAACAAGAATTCCAAGTTCATATTTTCGAATTATAGGAATAGAATATCGTGACATTCGAACCGGATCGATTTGTTTACAACCTATTTTGTAGTTAACATATTAGATAAATTTTAAAGAACAAAATGGGATAATATTTAACAGATGAAATCTATCCAGAATGGGCGACGTTTGTCAAGGCTTTTCCCTCTTCGGAGGATGTGAAAATACGATTGTTTAAGGAAAAACGATGAACGTGATGAACCTACACGATCACACGAAAAATTTCAAGAATATCTTCAAAGGAATTCCGAGCTACGTGATAATCAAATACATCACCAACTTCGAGCGGATTTAGTAGAACACATATGGAGACGGTTTGGGGACAATTAAATATTAATATTACATTTATATTTCAAATATATTTCAACGTATTATTATTATTACATGAATTGATAAATTCAAATTTTCCCTTAAATTTCATGTTATATACGAATTGAGACTAATGTAAATATATATATTTATATTTATATAATTATTTAATTGATTAAAATTGATTTAGGTTTAAAATTATTGATATAATTAAAAAAATTATAATTACAAAATCATTTTATTTGATATATATTAAGAAAAAAGTTAGTTGATGATGGGACCCACATATAATGATTGTATTTTTTTGTTAAGTAATGTAGAGGTGTGTTTTTAAAAAGTGTTTGTTTTTAAATTGATGTTTGTTCACGTGGGCCCCACCCTCTTAACAAAATTTTTGTTAACTAATGCCCATGCTCTAACAAAAGCTACAATGCATTGCATTTATTATCATCGTTATTGTTATTATTATCCAAATAAAAGAGATATAACAACTTCGACCGAAAATAATAAGAGATGAACAGGCGTATCTCTTGGTACATGTGACACTAATTTCAACAAAATCTTTTTAGAGGAGTTCTTATATAAAACCATCTCATGGATAATGTTGTATGAGATGGATCAACCTTTTTTTTTTTTTTTTTTTTTTGTGTAAAACGAGTTAACTCATAATCCAAACTTAACAATTCAGATAAGAATTTATGGAAATCGGTTCAATTCATGGATAAAAAAGATCAGTCTCAAATAGACTATCCGTCTCGCATAAGGTTTTGTTATTTTTTGAGTTAGTCTCCTGTGCAACTGGTGTATGTACAATTCGGGTCGGGTCCGGGTCGACCCGGATCCGCGCACTTTTATTTATTTTATTTTTTTTAATTTTATTTTTTCACTTCAGGTTGTTACCTTTATGTTATATAAGTGTGACCTTTATGTATAAATGTAATGACCTTTATATACTCTAACTTAGAAAAAAATGAAGAATTTTAACAAAATTTGTACATATTTACGTTTATGAAATATTAGCTGCACATATATTCATCCTTAAAATGCACTGAATTTTGAAAATTTCAATTTTTTTCAAAGTTATGGATTATAAAGGTCATAATATTTGTACATAAAGGTCACAAGAACTGTACATAAAGGTTACAACAATACAATATAAAGGTCTTAATTTGGAGCGAAAAAACCTGAAAATCTTCATTTTTTTCCTAAGTTACTGAACATAAAGGTCATAACATTTATACATAAAGGTCACACTTATATAACGTAAAAGTCACATCTTTACAACATAAAGGTAACAGCCTGAAGCGAAAAAAAAAAAAAAAAAAATCCAGTGCGCGGATCCGGGTCGGGTCACCCCAGTTGCACCAATCCAGATCCGTGCACATGGTGCACAGCAGCATTTGCCTTATTTTTTAATTAAATTAAGTTTTTTTAATTTTTTATTTACAAAATTATAATTTCCAGTTGTAAGTTTTCGTAGAAAACCAGATTTGATACATATATTTATGGAGATTTGATACAGATTCAGATAGATTTTTTTTTTTTTTTTGTTATTAGTAACTTTATATTAATTTTATGTTTATCTTTTAGGATTCTAGATTTATATTAGAATAAATAAGATTTTCTTTATTGTTTTGAAGGGTTGATATTTGATCAATTTACAAAAACAAAAAAATTAGAGTTTTCTTTTACATTATTAATTGGAGAATTTGTAACTTCGTACTTTTATAAATTCCTATTACTTTAATTTCAAGAATTACAATAGGCAAAAAATAAATAAAATATAATAACTTATATAATTTGAACCAAGTTTAATTTGGATCATAATCTCAATTAATAATATCAAGCATTGATAAATTCAAGACTTTAAGTTGGTTTGCTATTCGTAATAATGGGTGATGCATTTTTGGTGGTTGGATTCTAAAATCCTTCTAATATACTTTAAACAAACAAATTAGATACCAATCATTTGAAAATACACTAGCATTCAGAAACTTAATTTATTAATTGGATGCAAGTGATTCCTACAATTGAAAGACGATTTCAAAATAAATAAATAATAATTTGTGATTGCATAATAATAACCTAATGTTTATTAATGACTTGCATAACAATATTTTAATCAGGTATTCAAGAATTGAAAAAAAAAAAAAAATTTGGCTTTAATAATTACCTAATGTTAATTTAAGATTTGGTCAACAAAATTCTACTCTCTCTCTCTCTCTCTCATATCGTTTGGTAAATTATAACAAATTTAATTAAGGTAGGAAATAACAATTTTAATGATTACCTCATTACAACTCAGCCCCAACCCTAATTATATGTCAATTTTCATTTTTACCTAATATAAAATATTCATGAGTTGCAAAATACCAAATTTAAATAATGAGTTTGTTATAATAGAAGAACTCGAAAGTCACTACAACTCTTCTAACATAAAATTAGCAGTTTTAAGATTATCTGAATCCCAAACCGAATCCAACTGGGAATTCATTGGTAAGACATATATAAGATTACGTAATCACGCAACTAATTCTCTCATAGTTTCTTCAGATTTTTGTTTCTTCATCCTCATTCTTCTTCTTCTTCCTCACTGCATGCATGGCTGAAAATTCCAGTTTCTCCAAGGGTCTGAAAAACCCTGCTCAGATGGATGATTCTGAAGATTTTCTCACGTATTTTGGAAGACTTAAATTGGGAAGTGATGGCAATTTGGAGGCACAGGAGGCTCCTCAAAGTAACGACACTGCTCCTTCATCAGTTTCCATGGCCAATGACATCAAGAAAATCAAGAACCAGAGCCTTGCTCCTCAAGAAAATCCATGGCTCTTGAACCCCCCTGTGTCTTCTTCTCGTAGCATCTGGGGTTATAATTTTTTTCACACTGATGGTACTTAGTTACTCGATTCTTGTTTCGATATGTTGTTGGGAAAAAAGGGGAAGAGAAGATCATGATCACTGATTTTCTTGATTTTTTCTTTTGTAGGTGAATCCTCTGCTTCAAAGGCCGCTGCTAAAGATGGTGCTGTAGATTATTTTAAACATGAAGATTGTGGTTCTGGAAGTTCAAATCAACGGCCAACGATGGAATCCTTGTGCAATATTCCATCAAAGTCTGATTGTTTGAACCAATTCAAAGCCAATAGGTTTATTACGCCGCCGATATACAACTGTGAGAATGGTGGATTCATGCAAAACAATGGACTCTATTATGGCAACTATTATGGCGCACTGAACAATGATCTGAGTTGTAACAGCAAGTGGGTTCAACAAGAGATGGACGCTTTTCATAATCCCAAACCTCAGTTTCACTTGGATTTCTTGCAAGAAATTCGGGCAGAGAGAGATTATGAGTGGGCAAAAACCATGATTCAGTGTTCCAGAGGCCATTATCTATCACTCATGACAGATCACAGGATGTCTAATGCCTTCCAAAAGCTTGTTGATGTGTGCAGCGACCAACAGTTGCAAGTAATTGTCGAAGAGGTCCTGTCATCCAGGGGAATGTTCGTAGATGCTGCATTCTGCTATCACGGGTAATTTTCTTGCATTCTATATTCGTTTGTTCATTTGAGATTCTATGCATTCTATATTCGTTTGTTCATTTGAGATTCTATGATCAATTTGTCGAGTGCTAACATTGTTTTGGCAGAGCAAGTTCAATGAGTCGACTCATCAAGAAGATAAAGAGGTCGAGTTATGCCTTAAGTGTGACAAAACTTCTATCAAAACGATTCGTTGAAATAATGACTCATGATACAGCCAGGAGGGTGATTCAAGATTGCTTCATCTATTTCGGACATCTGCCAAATAAGGTATGTATGAATGTACATGATTCTTGATTTATTCCATTTCTTAGAATGAGACAATGTGATGAAGTTTGATCTCTCAGATACTTTACGAAGAAGCAATATCCCACTTCCTAGATTTAGCAGTAAACAAAGTGGGATGCAGAGCCCTCAATGAACTTGTCAACACAATTTCTAGTGAGCAAGGAAGTAGACTTCTCAATCATATAGCAGACCACTCAGCTTATCTCTCAAAAGACCAATATGGGTACTGATTGACATAACTCTTCCACTTCTACTTCATTACAAGCATGGCTTTTTCCTTAAAACTATTGATTTATGATGGTGGCCTTCTTGTTTAGGAACTATGTCGTGCAGACCGTTCTGTCCCTTAACATAAAAGATGTTAATTGGAGGATAATGGTAAGGCTCCGAGATGAGTTTGTAGAACTAGCAAGGACAAAAGGAGGGAGCCACGTCGTAGAGAAATGCATTGAATCTTCAGACATTGGAATAGTGACTGTGGTTGAGAAGATATTGGAGGATCCTAAAGTACCTTTGTGCCTAGCTCTAGATGAATTCGGAAACTATGTGATTCAGAAGGCTTTGAAGATGACTAAGGTAATAAGTTAAGAATACAAATGTTCTTATTACAAGGCGGTTTTGCTAGCATATATAAGCTCATATTGTCATGTTTATCAGGAACGTGGATTGAGGGATCTGTACCGTTGTCTCGTGATACATCTTCTGCCGTATTATGAAGAGCTTCACCTAACGGCGGGTGGGAAGAAGGTGCTGCATCTCATGAGAGACGGGGGTTGGATGAGGTGGTGAATAATGTCGGATGCTTCAAAGTGTTGTATGTGAGAGGTGGTGATTATATATATTTGTAGTTTATTATCTGTAGTGGAGCATAGGTTGCTGTTTGTTTATTGATGTTTTTTGGTGAGAATGATTCTACTATGAATTTGCTCAGTTATTGCTGATGCCATCTTTTTCTTTATTGGAGTTGTTCTTCTTAGCTCTATATATAGATAAACTGGAGTAACTATGTTTGAAGTTTGAGTTGATAAGTAATAATGGGATCACAACTTACCTCTCCAAAAACAAGAATCTGATAATGATCAATGGTGTGTGGATGATATCATTTCAATGATGAATGTTATTTTGACAAATCAATAGGTCTTTTTTTGTCTTTTAAATGTGACAGTTGCCTTTAGAATGTGGATTTGATGTAATATTATTGAAATGTAATGAATCTTGTTCAACAAAGCTTTCATAGCTCAGTTGGTTAGAGCACCCGTTTAGTAAGCGGGAGGTCTTGAGTTCGACTCTCAATGAAAGCAAACCTATTTTTAGTGTCTTACTTTTACTTTTGTAATTAACCCCATCTTCAGAAGGGGTTTGAAATTTGTATCAACAAATTCATTGTTATACTCAGAATGAATTTAATTTCTATTTAAATAGAGCCTTTATTTATTAATTATCAGAAAGGTTTACACACTGGTGTAGAAAATGTAGCTCAACTTGAAATTTAAACTGCATTGAGTTGATTGAATAAAAAGCGAGACCATGAAGCTTACTTTTGGGACATACAACAAATTCACTGAGACTAGAATATATATATTAAGCACCAAGTATCACCAATTTGAAATAGTAATACAGTTCCATTAGAATTGAGAGCTCTAATCACAACCTTAATACAGGCAGGCAGATTTGTTTCACTATTATAAAACTGATTTAATCTTCATGTTGTGAGACTCAATAACAGCCTTTGTAGCTTCTTTAACCACTTGGCCACTCACATAGTGCTTACGGCACACCGGCATGTATACCTCTGCCCCAGCAATAAGCTCCGTTTTGGTCTCGTCCGTCTTCCTCAATGTAAAGGAAGCCCGTTTACCACATACCTCGCATCGAGCAGTCAACTTAGTAACTGAATCAGCAATCGGGATTACATCGAGTACTGAACCGAAGCTCCTTCTGCCAGCACAAAAAAAAGCAATAGATATCAAGTCACAGTAATTATGAGCTTGGGCAATAATATAGAACAAAAGGAATTAAGCTGGATCCTCTATTGCCAGACTGTGTGACATCTCCTGTTTCATTTATGGATGATTGCTATCGTACATATTTGTTGATTCAATTAATGGCAATTATGTGCTACCTCAAATAGTCACCATCCAAACCAGCAACTATCACGGTCTTCCCATCATGATCAGCAGCTTTGCAGCAGAAATCATACAAGTCCCCAAAAAACTGAGCTTCATCAATACCAATCACTTCTAGCTGTTATCAGGCAATGTGAAGATATTATCACAGAGAACGTTAATTTGGTTTGGATGCTGCAACTTAACTGTGCTTAAGATTCATGTAGAAACTGCCAAGTATTTCCAGGTTAAAAAAACAGACGAACTTCCAAATGAGGATAAATAATTCTATAAAACTGCACTGATGGTAGTCAAGAGCAATACCTTATTATAGACTTCAGCACCTAGTTTTTCTTGGATTGATGACAAATCTGCTAAGGGCAAGCATGGCAACTTTTCTCCATCATGCGTCACAATAGAGTCTAACCCATACCTATTATCTTTATTTGATTTTAATATAACTATATTTCTGCAAAATAATAAATTGAAAATAAGTTGAAACAGACCAATAGAATCACTTAACTGATACATATTAGAGGGATTAATGTGGCATCAAGTATGATGAACATGCATATCAAAGGTGGCACACTTCTAGGTTCTTTTTTTTTTCCTTGAAAAGAGTACAATTCTAGGTTCTAAATGATGATCAGTTATATTTAACTTCAACAAAGGACTTGTTACATTCTTACCAAACATCTAACTGGCAAGATATTGTTAATAAAGCTAGTAAACTTTCAACATTTATCAAACAAAAGTTCTGGCCATCTAAAATGATGTTGGACATTCTGCCTTCATGCTGAATCATCTCACAGTAACCCCATACCAGAAACTTTTCAATTAGCATACTGCACATAAGCTTACCCTCTTGCCAAAACTGAGAAGGGCAAGTATTTAAAATACCAACCCCCTGTACCTTGATATTCATCATGTTGCATTTCTAGACAATTTAGAAGAATGATGCAAAGATCATGTTTTCAACATTGTAGTCCAACTGCTGTTGGCATTGATTAGTGGCTGACTTAAACAGTGACATGTATAATTGCCCTTTACCAAGTCTAGCCACTAATGAGCATTTAGGTTGCTGACAAAATGTCGCCTCTAGGTCTCACTACTTATGAGCATGTAAGCTACTGATAAAAATGTAGCTTGGTTGAAATCCTCAACTTCCTTAGATACCAAAAACTGGTAGAGAGCTCCACTCTTGAGTCATATCTTCATGAGGCAGCCTTTTTGGCCTTAATGTTGATCACCACAGGCAACTATGGTTTACTCCAATTCAATACTCAAGTCCAGAACATCACCAGCATTTTTCAACATAAAAGACATTTCTCTAATCAACCCATGTATTTTTTCAGTCTGCCTATGAGTATTATGTCCCATAAAGAAGAAATGGACCTCCTTTTGTACCTCTATCATGCTATAACCAGGCTCTTCTTTATCCCACATCCCTTCATTGCACTCCTAGTCTCTGCAACATTTTTCCACATACCAAAAGATGCATAAGCATTGGATAATACTACATACTTCCCAGCATTTTCTGGTTCCAATTCAAAAAAGTTCTTTGCAGCAAGTTTCACCATATCAACATTTCCGTGAATTTTACATGAACCAAGTAAAGCACCCCACACTGCTGGGTGTTCTTTATAAGGAGACAATTGGACGAATGCAGTAAGCCTCCTCTATTCTACCACCACGGCCCAAAAGATCTACCATGACTGCATAATGTTTTCCTCTTGGTTGAACACCATAGTCTCTCATCATTGATGAAAAATATTCCCTCCCCTCATCCACCAGCCCTCCATGGCTACATGCAGAAAGTACAGCAAGAAATGTGATTTGGTTTGGCTTGATACCTTCATTTATCATCTGATGGAAATAATCCAAAACCTCATACACTCTCCCATGCAGGCCATAACCAGATATCAAAGAAGTCCAAGTTATAACATTTCTCTCCAAAGACTTCTCAAATACTCGACACCCCTCATTGGGGCTACTGCATTTGAAATACATATCCATAAGTGCACTATTAACTACAACATTTCCACTGATCTGACTCTTAATCCATACGCCATGTGCTTGTTTGCCTTGTTCCGAGATGGCTAGGGAGGAACAGGCTCTAAATACAGACGCAAATGTGTATTGGTCTGGCATCCAACCATATTGCCTCATTCTGTGATATAGACTCAGGCCCACCTCTTCCAGCCCCTTTTGAACGTATCCTGCAATTATTGCATTCCATGAAATTAAATTTTTTCTAAGCAACTTGTCAAAAAGAGTGTGCGCTGCATCCAAATCTCCAGACTTTGCATACAATATCAAAAGCTTGATCTTCAGATACTCATCAGGAATAAATCCCACCACTACCATTTGCCAATGAACTCTTCTTCCCTTCTTATATTCCTTCCTGTAAATGCATTCTTGCAAGACAAGAGAATAGGTTTTAGAATGTACTTGCACTCCTGTGCAGCACAATATTCCAACAGCTTCTTTAATTCGCCCAGTGAAACAGAGATCTTTTATTGTTCTATCCAACTGGCAGGAGTTCTTTATAGTGCTGCCCTGAAATCTGGTAACATCTCAATAGTGATAATTAATCCAACCATTAAACTTCAAATAGAGTCCAATCTTATCTTCTGACCTAAAGGATATATACATCCAAACTTATCAATGGCCCAACAGCAAATAACAGAGGGGCATCTTCGGGTGCATATGATCAATTCTACTACTCCAAGATCCAACATCACTCAAACTGATCATCTTACCATAAAAACTAAGAACATGTTTCAACAAAAATTCCAACCCACATATGCATTGTAATTCAAATAAGAGGAGAACTGCAACTCAGTAATTAACCTAACTAAATCATAGCAGTTCAGCAGCAAAGCATTGGCAAACACACACACACACACACACACACACACACACAAAGCAATAAACGTGAATCAAAAGAATATCCAACGAACCTGCCGTTACTGCTCTCGGTCTTCATTCTCTTAAGAAGCGTGGTGGTCTTCCCGGCGAACATGGGCCCCACGATAACATGAATCTCGCCCGGCGGTCCGCCCTCAACGCAGAAGCCGCGACTTTGAGTAGTATTATGCGGTTTTGTGTAATTAGCGAGAGAATTACCTTGAGATATAACAGGAACAGATTTAGGGTATTTGAGGGGTATAATCTTAGTTTGAGTGGGAAGAAGAAGGGAGAAATTGGAGCGGAAGCAGAGAGATAGAGGAGCAGCGACGGTGGAATTGGAGAGAAAAGGGGTTAGATTGAGAAGTGATTTCATTCTTGAAACTTGAAACATCTATGAGAAATTAGAGAAGAAATAGAAATCTCATTGGAATGGAGCGAGGTGAGTGAGAAGAATGGTTGCAGCTTTTAGGGTTTAGGGTTTTTGGCTTGGAGGGAAACCAAGGGGTGGGCCCACCCCACTATTCAAGATTGAAAATAAAAAACTTGATTTCAAGTAAGATTTTGAAGACAAATCAATTCAAGTGTGCTTCAAGATTCAACCACTATGAGTAGAAACTATTCCAACGAGCCTAAGTATAGGTTCAAGATGAATTGGACAAAAAGTTGGAGTAATGGAGAATGACATGAATACATACATGTTCTTGTCTTATATATGTTTGGTACAAGATATAACAATTTTATATAGGAATAATAATGCATGTTTCTTAATTTAATATACACGAGTTGAGATCAGATACAAAAATATAAACAACTTTTGTTTTGGTTATACGGTGTTTACTTTTGTCACAAAATAATACGAATAAGTAATAAGAATCCTGAGGATGAAGAAAATTAAGAAATTACTCTCATCTAATCATTACATTGCTTAAAAGTTTGAATTAGGATTGTGCAAGTAGATTAACAATATTAGTAGTAGAAACAACAGCAGCAACAGTATGAATTTGAATCTATTAATGTAGGATCTCGATTAGGTTTGATGTGGTGATGCATGTGCACTCAGCATTATGCAATATATATATATATATATATATATATGGTTATGATTAAATAATTGTCGTATATGTATAAAATTAAACATGTATGATGATAATTTATTTCATTTTATAGGAAAAATAAAGAAAAGAGAAGAGTAAATATGGATGATGATGGTCTCGAATGGGCTACCATGCGATTCCATCTGTCCTCCACACACACACGCCCCTCCCACTTTACTACTTTTACTATTTTTATATACATTTCTAATTTGTTTAATTCTATATCTAAAACTTATAAAGTGGTAATAATTAACTAAAGTAAATTCCTCAACCCTACTTTCCAAACCAGGCTAAATAAATTCATTTTACAAAACTAATAATCGTTATTAGGCATAATAACATACAAACATTTTAGTGAGAAATAGAAAAATGCAGTGGTTTAACTGAGTGTGGAGAAGTGTAATAATATATGGATAAATAGTAATAATAGCAAGTGGGTGACATGAATTTAATTAAGAGCATGTGATGAGAGGACAGATCAGTGCCACCCTCCACATCATCAAACCATCTCTTTATATATATTTAGTTTTTATTCCTTATATATCTCAAGTTTATCAATTATATTTTGGAATTATAAGTTTCAAAATATTATTGTGTAACTTGGAATTAATTGTTAGATGAAAATAATATCTAAATTGATAGGACTTCGCCTATGGTATTGGGTATATTATATAAATTGAATATGTATATGGAGGAAGAGATTTAATGACCTAGGCAAAGAACATTAATATTGTATACTAAATATTTGCTACATATTCTTGAATTATACTATTTCTGATGTGAAGTATCTTTGGAAATCATCATTTTAAACATACTTCATAATTAAGTTGTAAATGTATCAAGATACCTCGGTTAGAAGGACTTCAAGGGCAATACATTCTTACATATATATAAATATTTCTTTAATTAAAATTTAATCCTATAGTTAGTGATATGGCAAAAACTTGGGTGCACCCGGGTACGGATCTTAGATCCGTGCCCCCAACCTGACCCGGCGCGTGGGCCATCTTCATGCGCGCCCACGCGCCCCCACGCTCGTCTGCAGCTATGCTGGTGTGCGCTCGCGCACACCAGATTCCATTCAGTGATAGGTATTATACACATACTCTTAAGGTATTACGTGTATACTTTTAAGGTATTACGTGTATACTCTTAAGGTATGACACATTTATCTTTAAGGTATTGAGTTTAAAACATAAGGTATTACATATGCACCTTTGAGGTATTACATATTTGAGTATAAGGTATTGCATACTCACCTTTAAGGTATTACTGCTTTTGAGTATAAGGTATTACATATTCAGCTTCAAGGTATTACTGTTTAAACTTTAAGGTATTACTGCTTATAGTTTAAGGTATTACATATTTATCCTTAAAGTATTACATAAAATATGTTTCAGGTATTACATAAAATATGTTTCAGGTATTACATAAATATGTTTAAGGTATTACATTTTTATCTATATGGTATTACACATTCATACTCACATTTAAGGTATTTGATAATCACTTTTCAGGTATTACATAATTCTCTTTCGGGTATTACATAAATACCTTTAAGGTATTACGTGTATGCTTCTGTGGTATTACATAATATATCTCGATTTTCATTATCTTTCTCTTCGAAATATTTCTGCAAATCATCTAGTGGTATGTTGGATGCAAGATCTATAGTCACAATTGGTAATTCTTCTATGTATCTCCCCATCACGAAGGTTGAAGAATAATAAGAAACTAAAGATGGAGAGATAGAAGAAGATGAAGAAGCAGCAATGAAGATGGACGAAGATGAAGAAGCAGCAATGAAGATGGAAGAAGATGAAGAAGAAGCAGCAATGGAAAATCAGCCCACAACCAACATAGAAATTGATAAACCCATTTTGCACCACTGTATGAGACTCAAAGTAGCCCGATTTTACAGCCATGGTGATTGAAGCACGCTGATTTGGAGGGGGAGACATAGAGAGAGGGAAAAAAAAGAGATGATAGATGGAGAAGAACGTTTGTATTGAAAAAGCAATAGGGCTACAGAAAAAAAAAAAAAAAGAATGTAATGGAGAAGGACATGCGCAGAGGAGAAGAAGAAGAAGAAAGGAAGAAGAAGAGAAGGAAGAAGAGGCGCTGGAAGAAGAAGAAAAAAAAAGGAAGAGAGAAAGAAGATGAAAAATTAGGGTTTGATTATATATAGTGTATCCGGGTCGGCTAGTGATATAATTATTATAAGTTGACCCCATCTTTATATAGGTTTGAAATTATAAGAGTCACATTATCGGATCAAGTACCTACGTATTTTTAAATAAAAAATAATTTAGATTGGACCAAAAATGGTGAAAATTGTTAGTATTATAACATATTTCAAACTTTATACTGTCTTTTTTTTTTTTCGTTAATATCATTGTTTGATGTAAATATAAAACGTGTAATTGATATTTATGTGCATTGATGATGATATTGAAATATGTAAAATACATTTATAGCCCTTGAGTTTGATGAATTTGACTTCTCAACCTTAGTTTGAATATATTTTACCTCTTGAAGCTTGACTATAAATATATCTGAGGTCACATAAAAAATCAGATTTGATTACGACGGCTTGAACCATTTTGCCCCTATAAGAATAATAATAAGTTAGAAAATGCAAATTAAATAAATAGTGTTTCCTAAATTTTCCTTTTCTTTCTCAATTTATTCTTCTTCTCTTTTTTTTTTTTTTTTTGTTTTGGTTTTATATTAACTTTCTAATATAACCTTTCGGCAATACGAAAAAACAAAAGAACTTATAAGATTAAATTTCCATGAAATTAGGACAGAAAAAGAAACTTTATTGAAGATAGAAGAAAGAGTAAGTCTTGTGTGAGACCTTCTCACGGATCTTTTTTCGTGAGACGGGTCAACTCATAATCCACACTTAGCAATGCATATGAAAGTTTGTGGATATGAATTCAATTCATAGGTAATAAGAATCCGTCTCACGAAAACTATCCGTGAGACCATCTCACATGATTTTTTGCGTAGAACAAAATTACAGAAAGTAATTTTGAAATGCTAGTAAATGTTTTTCTTATCTGTTGAACATACACTTGTAAAATTATTTTTACATGTTCAAAGTATGCAGTATGTACATTTTAAAGGTTGAAAAAAAAAAAAGATCGGCCTACAAAAATGTAGTAATTGAAAGTTAAAAGAAGAGAACCAATCCACAAATGTCTTTATAGTTATTAAGAAGCAAAAAAATTAAAGTTGACATAAAAAATGAAATGAAATGAAATATGATTTATCAACATTTAGGGTGGTGATGATCCAGGGATATATTAAATTCACGAATCCATGTCTTAATTAGTATAAAGTAGCAAGTCCATTAGATTTGGCATCAATCTTGGAAAGGGGTTGTCCTTGATGATGTAATTGCAAAAGTAGAAGGCAGAAAACGAAAATAATCAGAAATTGATGGGTCACAATACAATTCAAGATCTTCTATTTTATATATTCGTTTTATTTCCCATTGGAAAATTTCAAAAATCTCAAAACCAGCCTAGTCACCACTCTCATCGTCTCCTCTTCCTCCATTTCTTACACGAGAGAGGATAGCCAAAGAGCTCTCTCTCTCTCTCTCTCTCTCTCTCTCTCTCTCATAATATATACAGCTATATATATATGTATATTTCACACACAACACACGCTTATATCAACTCTATATTTTCCTTTCTAAAAAAGAAAAGAAAAAACTCTATATTTACCCATATTTGGATGTGAAAATCGATCTCCACGGGCCACACTATCTTTGGTTTTCTCTCTCATTCACATAACATATACTAATATATATATATATATTATATATAATCTCTGGCAATTCTAACAAGGACTGAATTTTGGTAAACAAGAAAAAGAAAAAGAGAAGAAAAGAAGAGGGCCTTCCGCCCTCTTGCTTCCCTATCTATGCCTCCTCTCAGATCTTGAATTTAATCTTTTTTTGTTCTGGGCCTTGATTTTTTGGTATATACCCTCACATATTTCCTCAGATATTCTTCTTTCTTGCTTGTTTCAACTCAAAAATTGAATCTTTTTATCCATTTTCAGGGGGTTTTGGAGTGTGGATGCTGTTGATTTTCGATCTGTTAAACATCAGATGGTCTCCTGTTGAACCTAACCAATTGCCCATTTCTCATCTAACTAGGACAATCTCAGGTTTCTGTTGTATTTTGTTTCTTTAAGGTATGGTTTGCTTTTCTTTACTAATCTACATTACCATCTTTTCCAATGATTGGATTTTATCTATATTCAGTGAGGCCTCTGCCATACAAATTTTAGTTGTTATATCGAGTAGTTTTCTGATCTAGCTTTACTTGCTTGTGGATCCCTCGTTTGCACTGGACATTTATCAGTTTGTGATTCAATGCATCTATGATTCTGAAAATATGTGTGTGCATCTAAATAGATATGAAAAGGTTTCTGCTATTGGTTGCAGTAGAATAAATATTGACTGCAAATTGACTGTTTGATTGGGAATCAGGTGTGCTCAGAATGGAAATGATGGAACCTGGGAAATTATTCATTGGTGGGATTTCTTGGGATACCAGTGAAGAGCGTCTGAAAGAGTATTTTGAAACTTTTGGCAAAGTAGTGGAAGCTGTGATAATGAAAGATCGCACTACTGGTCGTGCCCGTGGTTTTGGTTTCATCGTTTTTGCCAATGCTTCTGTTGCTGAGAAAGTTGTCAGGGAAAAACACATCATAGATGGAAGAACTGTAAGTCATGCATCATCATTTTGCACTGCCTTTCTTTGCAGTTTATTTGTTGAAATCATTCAATGCCAGTCAGATTATGCGTAATTTGTTGGTGAAAATTCTCTCAAGTAAGAAAAAATGTACATGTTTATTCATAATAGAATGCACATTCAGTTATTTTATGCACTATAAGCATGGAAAAAGATAAGACATTATTCTGTTTGTGTTTGTGTGTTGTATATGACATCTGAGTTGCAATGCAGTGGATATACATTCATGATGGCATTTCCATTGCTTTATGCACTCTCATATGTGTAGAAAGTGGATTCTTATGTCCCTTTTGTTGTTTTACTGTTCTGATGGCTTTAGATGATGTATGAATTTACTATCATTGCCTTCAGAAAAAAATGGAGTATTCTTTTGACCAAATGATTTTGTTTGGGAAATGGATACAGATGTCTGGGAATCAAGAACAGGACTTTTAATACATTGTTTTTATTAGGATAAGGCAGCGGATTATAGTTTGTCTCAACTGCAATCATATTATTAGATACACATATGATGTCACTAAGTCATGCAGAATAATCAGATAAACTGAGAGGAATCTGGATGTGAAAAATAGGACTTAAGATTAGTAGTATATGATGGTATTAAAGTGGTTGCATATTTGATAATCTTAGTTAAGATAACTAGCAGCTCAATGCTTACAGTAAACTTAGTTCCTTCATCATGTACCAAACATTTTCAGTTGGTATGGATCTCAAGTAATGTTGTGTCGTGTTGTAGCACGTTTCAATATTTATCATGAGTGATTATAAAAGAGTATACTGATGGGAACCTATTCAACAAAACGCATAGTTATCTCATTTTACTTGTTCATTAATTTTGGATTGCATTAGCAGTTTCAGAGGACTGGTAACTTAATTGTTACAACCCACATTGTCTTTATTGGTGGAGAAGGTAATCTTTACTTCATCTCTGCTATATGCCAGCCATGTTAGAAATCAAAATACTCAATCTTGCATTTGTTATGTGAAATCTTGGTGATAATATGTTTCATTGTCTTCCATTATTCATCAGGTGGAGGCAAAGAAGGCTGTTCCTAGGGATGATCATCAAAACTTTAACAGAAACAGTGGCAGCATTCAGGGATCCCCTGGTCCTACCCGTACAAAAAAAATATTCGTAGGAGGTTTAGCATCCACAGTCACGGAAAGTGACTTCAAGAGGTACTTTGATCAATTTGGGACGATAACAGACGTGGTTGTGATGTATGATCACAATACTCAAAGGCCTAGAGGTTTTGGTTTCATCACTTTTGACTCAGAGGAAGCAGTGGAGAAAGTTCTGATCAAAACATTCCACGAGCTCAATGGAAAAATGGTTGAGGTTAAGCGGGCTGTCCCAAAAGAATTATCTCCAGGACCAACACGAAACCAACCAGGTGGCTATAACTACGGCCTCAACAGAGTAAGCAGTTTCCTTAGTGCTTATAGTCAAGGATTTAATTCTAGCTCCCCAAGTGGCTATGGCATGAGAATGGAAGGTCGATTTAGTCCCGTATCTGTAGGTCGAAGTGGTTATCCTCCGTACAGCCCCTCAAATTTTAGCATGGGACTGAATTCAGACACTGGATTTGGTTTAAACTATGGAACAAGCAATGATTCTGGCTTGGGCTATGGGCGTGGGATGAACTCTTACTACACTGGAAATACTAATCGTTTTGGTAGTCCCATGAACTACGATGTGGGTGTTTCTGGGCCTCTATCAAATGCTGCAAATCGAAATTTGTGGGCCAATGCAAATCTTAATTATGGTACAAGCTCAATAATGTCAAATGCCTTTGCCAACTCAGGAGCTGGAAATACAGGTTTAGCCAGTAGTTTTGGAAGCATTGGAGAAATTTGGAGTTCGTCTCCTGCTGGTGGGGCCAGTCCTTCCTTGAGCAATGGAAATTTCTACGCAAACAATTTTGGTGGGAGGGTGGCAGGTTATAGTAGAAACAATGGGGGCAGTATTGGCACAACACCATCCTACTCCGTCACAAACAATATTCGTGATGGAGGTCTGAGAAATTTATATGAGAGTGAATCGTTATATGCGGATCACGCATGGCGTTCATCCTCCCCCGAGCTAGAGGGTCCCACCCCTTTTGATTACGAGCTTGGTGCAGCTGCAGACGTAACACCTAACAACTCTGTTGGATATGTTGGTGGTTATAGTGTTAATGCTAGATCAAATAGAGGTAACAACAATATCACCTTTGCTTAAAAAAGTATTTCTAAGTTGTCTTAATGTTTTCTGAATTTGCCGTTTAACTAAAAGCAGGAATCGCTGCCTAGGACATATTTACTGTATGGATACATAAAGATTATATTAGGCCATATATACAAGTGGAATCAAAAAACAGGGGAGCATGATTTGCACATGGTTCCTTGGAGGAGAGGAGATGGATTCTTCAGCCTAGAAGTACATGGAAATACTTGTTCCTAGAGAAGTCGTTGCTAAGGATTTTATGTAAGCTTTGAGTTGAGCTTTTCAGTATAGGCTTTCGTTTTTCGTTATATGTTTTGGGAAGTGGAATTGGGTTGCAGGATATATACTCAAAAAAGGATATTACCAGTGAAATGGTGAGACATAAGAGGGCTCTATTCTTTTGTGTAGACTTTATATTATTTTTGTGCTGTAACTCCACTATAACCTCTTTCTTGGCTCTGAACAACACATTTTGTTCACTTGGCTAAGCCTTTTGGGATTTCCACTTTACTAATATAAGTATTTCTCTTCTTTTTATCCATATTGTAAAGTTATTTTCACTATGCCTTGATTTAGCTGTGCTTTTCTGAATCTCATTATCATGTTTTTATTTTTCTCGATCCTCTAGATGCTATATTTGGTGAGATAAGTATTATTTTAGGTGGTAATAATTGTATAACATGTATGACACCCCAATTTTGGGAGCCCCCACTTGAGCCCTTTACTTTAAATTTTTATTTATTGGGTTTATGTTCTTGCATTATAAACATGGGCTCATCATTCATGTTGATTACATCATAAAAGATCAAATATGAAGACAAGAAATAGGAAATTTAAGAAACATAAAAGTAGGTAATGAAATAAAAAGATGAAGAGGAGAGTTGTATATGTGTACTTTCCACTTTTACTTGTCCCAACTTATTTTGCCAGCCCAAAAATGGCAAAAAAAATTTACGACATTACCCCTTCATTTCTTTCATTTTACAACTTTTGCACTCAAAAAGCACACATTAATTACAAAATTGTCACTCAAAAATATTAAAATAACACATCACATCAAAGTCAAACAATTTTTTCTTAGGATCCGTGCCGGTCAAAGTAGGCAAAATAAGTGGGGACGGAGGTAGTATCACTTAAATATGTGATTTCCCATTCTTAATTAGTTTTAAGTTTTCAAATACAAATTTAATTAAATTAATAACTGACTTGCTATCACGTTTTGTACCCAGCCCATGGTTTCTTATGTGACGTCGTTTTAGGTGAGAATTAATTGAACGTACCACTCTCCTGCCCCTGCCCCTAGTTTAAAGGATCTGAATTATTTTTATAAAAAAAATGAAAAGCACGTGACTAAAAAAATGAACTTTTCACCACGTCTAGGTTTTAGCTGCTGCAAACCATTAATTCAATAGGTGGACGTAATTGAAAAAAAAAATTGATCCTTTTTTGAGAATTGTAATTTAAACCCCATTTTTCAAATTTAGTAAAAGAAAATTCATGATATTTATTTAGTTTACAATATAAATCACATTTATATTTTCTAATTATCATAGTCTCCATGTCTAACAAACATGTGACACCGTTGATGCTATGTTATTCCCAACAGAAAATAACTTTGAAAATCAGTTTGTAAAATAAATCACGATCTTTTTAAAAATTGTAAAATTAGGGAAGAAAAAGAAATCTCAATCTTCGCTCATTATTGGAATTCAAATCACAAGTCAATTCTTTTTTTTCAACCCACGCCTTCAATATATAGTCTTGCTATCCTACGCATCATAGATAGTCTTCTTTCATTATATAATCTTTTTTTCCATATAATTAAATAATTAGATCATTAAATGTCACCGGTGTACAAATTAGGAATTCCCCTTTTTGAGCATTTTAATACTTTTCCTTCAATATATTATGTTTGTATTATTACCATCTAAAGTTTAAGACTTTTCACTTTAGCATAGGAGAATCAGAAGTACACAAGTTAATATTTGACCATCGGGAACCAATCCCCAAGAAACACGAGATGAGCTTGATCTGGGAATCCTTGTGCAAGAAAAATTTGCCTGAAAAGGTAATGCCCATATATTGCAAAACAGAAATACTTAACCCCAAAAAAGACCAAACACATGCAGAGATTGAAGTCCATGATTGTGTTAGAAGCTCAGATGGGTCAAATCAAGGAAAGAAGGATTGGATAGAATATGGGAAATTGAGATGTGATTATTAAGTAGTAGGTGAAATACCACTTCAGGTTCCATTACCTTCCTGGTAAATAGTTCAGTACAACGTCAAAAAGATCAAAAATTTCTAACACTTTTCAAGTCATTTACAGATTCTAATAGAACAGATTCATTCTCCCCCTGCCACATCAGATACTAAACGAAACTGGAAGAAAAAAACGAAGGCTCCGCTTGGACATCTAAAGTTTCAAAACGAAAAAGAAGCTACAAGAGAGCATGTGAGAAAGAAAGAGCTTCAAACAATCTGAGTAGAATGAGCCATGGAATTGAAATGGGAAATTAAGTTATTAGGGAGCCAATCATGAGGAACAACACCCACCCTTTTTACCATGTTCTGCATCTTGATTTGCATCATCAGACTGTAAGACTACCGTTTTCCCATCCGCCATCCAGCTGGGATCTTTCAATTTGAGTTCTTGAGATTGAATAACTTTCCTACTTAGGATGTTGTAGATCTCCTTCACAACCGTTTGAAAGGCGACAGCAACGTTGGATGAATCCAGAGCTGAAGTTTCTATGAAGAACAGACCCTGTGCCTCTGCCAGGGATTTTCCCTCTGCAGTTGTCACCTCACGAGCATCTTTCAGATCCGATTTATTTCCCACCAAGATCGTTACAACATTCATGTCTGAGTGAGCTGTTCAGAAAATTCAACATTTTAATAAGCATAGAATCAAAGTTTGATCATCTTCAAGAAATGAATGGGACACCATAAAACAATGACACCAATCTTGGTAATGATACACATTAAAAGATAAAAATAGCATTATGATGCCATATTGTTTACCATGTAGTTCGTTAAGCCATCGACCAACGCTTTCAAAAGTCTGGCGTCTGCTGATGTCATAAACAAGAAGTGCCCCAACGGCACCTCTATAATATGCAGATGTAACAGCCCTAAACCGCTCTTGGCCAGCTGTGTCCCATATTTGTGCCTTAACTTCTTTTTTGTTGATTTCCATCTTCTGGGTCTGAAATTCTACCCCAATAGTAGATTTTGAATTAGGGTAAAACTCATCTCTTGCAAACCTTGCAAGCAAGTTCGATTTACCAACAGCTGAATCACCAATGAGAACAATCTTGAAAAGGTAATCCTCCGTTTGTTCCTCTTCTGCCATCTTTCACCCTCTAGTCACAGCTACTATACCATACCGTGCTGGTGTATAGATATTAAGAAAATCAGTATCCTTGGAAATGCTTCTACAACTCAAGGTCTTCAAGGGATGTATGTAAGCCCAACCAGTTATATGTGAAAGAGCAGTGCTCCAGCACTTGAGGAAGGAGTCTGCAGTTTATTTGTGCATATGAAACACAAAGATGAGCCAATCACTTGCTAAACTCTGAAATAGCAGCTCTTCGACTAGCCAGCACTGCAGGTAAAGCTTCTCTCCCCCAATCTCAGATCACCCCTTGAGGAAAAGGTGAATGGAAAATGCACCTGCATAATCAAAAGGCATTACTAAACCAAAGATTGCACTCAGTTCAACTGAACACTCTTATACAAATCAAGCCTTCTCTTTTTAAAGTCATATTACAGATAGAAGATAGTATATTTTTACACTATATTTAACATAGTTTTACATGTATTACTTCTCCAAGCACTTCTTGATAGCCTATACTGAGATGCTGAAATCCTTCATTATATCAATTCTGCCTCCAGCATCCCTCTTCTTTTGAACTTAAACAAGTGAAGTAAAGGTAATATATTAGACATCTCAATTTACCACTCAGTTAACAAGCACATGATATTTTCAGACGAAGGAAAAATAATTCATGAAAAGGTAGTGGTGAACATACGAAAGATGAACCTGAGAAACTTATTTATATTATGATTGGTGGGAGGCAAGATGGAGATGAGTAGTCAATCACAGCTCAGATTGCTATATTTTCATAATTGAAATCCCACAAGCCCCATTTGCTTTTTTTTTTTTTGAACATTAAAATTTAAGTTGAGAAGGTAAACCAAAAAAAGAAAAAGAAATAAAGGTTTAATTTCCACACCTACTCTCAAGAATAGAAACAAAGAACAATATAGGTGCACTCTAGACACACATAAAAAGTGAACAAGAAGCTTTCCTGCCCAAAAACTTAAATGAAATATATAGCTACTTATAATTCAAAGAATTGACTAGTGCAGCATGCGAATTTAGGAAATTCACGACATAAAGTGAACAACAAACGTTGTCCTTACATATATAAAGTGAAAAAGAAACCTTGTCCTTAGAAATATAAAGTGAAAAAGAAATCTTATCCTTAAAAATAGCAAAAGCTGTTTATTCAAATGCTCTTTATAGCAAAAAAACCTTGTTCTATGATAATGTTTACATCATCAAAAGCCACCTAACAAATATGTCCTGCTCTAGAGTGTGATTCAGCAGTGTTTAGCTGGCAAGTTTACATATTCTCATGTCCTTAAATTATTTCACAACTCATTTTAGGAAGAACAAATTTTATAATTCTCCTCTAAACCAGTGAATGTGATCACCCACATTTCAATATAGTAAGTGGAAAACTGAACAAATACTATTCCAGTCATAACGATTTCTGATGAAATGTCAAAATCTACAAATTTTCCAGTTTTCAGATCTGATGCAAGTCCCACATCAAAATCAATTGCAACAAGTTCTGGCCATGAAATGTGAAGGATATTGCATTAATTCTACGTAGGACCCACATAACAATAAACACCATTCAGGATCCACTTATGATGGTGTCAATGAATTGAACATAGACATTCTTCAAGTGCAATCTTTTGATCAATACTGCTGATCTAAACACATCATCTCATCCAAACAAAGTATAGAAATGAGGAATATTTTTTTTCATGAATGTCACAGCAATAATCTCATAACAGATCATCAATCCACCTAAGTTCAGCTCATACCGAAATACACTTAAGGAATTACTATTGGACTTTTTCCTAACACTACCAGAATATGGTAACTAAAAGGGAAAAAAAAAGCTTCTTTTTCGTGGTTGAAATTGTTTGTAGTACATCTCATACAGTTTCGAGTTCCATAACCTTTTTCCACTCAAATTCTACGGTCTGGTTGACCAAATCATTCGGTGAGAAATGAGACTGTGACTCACAACTCCACAAAAACAGGAAGCATCAAATCAAATTTGCCAAAACCACCAAATACTGGTGGCGATTTCTGATTTCTTTATTACCCAGAAAAAGAAAGCAAATCATATTAGACTTTCAATTTCAAGAATAGATATGTAAAAGGGCAACCATCTATTTCAACAAGAAAAGATAAATTCATCTCACCATTTTCAGAACACAGAAAGCCAAAAGAAGGAGAACGACACGGAAAAAAAAGAAAAAAAAAAGATTGATACATACCCACTTCTATAAACAATAAATGCGGCACTTCCCCTCGATTTTATTTCCTGAAACCTGTTTTGGTCAAATCAGAACCGTTTCAAATGCAGATCAAAAGAAGATGCAACACGGGCGAAACTACAACAGATTTTCCCATGAAAGTGGGGGGAAAAGGGATCGAATCAATCTTAAACGGTTCTGGGTTTAGAAGAGACTAGGGTTAGGTTTCAAGATTTGAGGAGAGAAGAAAATGGGAGGAGAGAGAGAGATAGAGAGGGGAGATTTACAGTTTTAGCACAGTAGAAATAAATGGCGGAATCAAGAAACAATGACGGGCCTAATATGGCTTAAACGGCCGTTATGAAATGGGGAGCCCAATTAAGTAGGAGAAGAGATGGATAGATAGCAAAAATGATGAAGAAGAATGTGAATGAATGGAGGAGGGTGTGGCGCTAGCAATTTCTCCATTGCCATGTGATCCCACATATACATATACATATACATATAGATTTGATTGATTAGATCCATACAAGATGATTGAATCACTGTACATGATTTCAATCTTGTCTTAATCATTTTTTTTCCACCATTTCATTTACTTTCATTTATTACATCACCCTTTTCAAGAAAAAATAAAACGTGAGTGGATTCTTTTTATTTTTTTCCCAACAAAATTTGGAAGAAATTTAGCTAAATCTTATTTTTGAGATAACATCTCATTTTGATAAACTCTTTAGAATTTATTATCCCCTTATAAAATTATCATACTCACATTTTATAAACTTTATCATCTTATTTATATGAATATTTTTAATAAACTTATTTTGATAACATATGTGTGTGAGTGAGTTGTGAAATATTATTATAGGATGTGAGAGATTAATTTTAGATGATATTTTGACTAGGTTTATTTTGACAAGCTTACATCTCCAACAAGTTTTTTTTTTTTTTTTCAAAATTAAGTTTTTAAAGAGTTTAGATACGTGAGATGACGTAAATTATCCTTCATTATAAAAAAAGAGAAAGGAAAAAAGATGATGAAATTTATAAGTTGATAGAAATGACAATGACATAATTTTTAATATAAATAAATTGTATAAGCTTATAGCATTTCGTTTTGATAAATAATATTCTATTTCTAAAAATTTATCAAACATAGTAGATGGACTTATAACCTCGTAAACATCTTATAAGATAGTTATAGCTTATGAGTTCAATCAAACACTCTTTACATCTCACTTATTATAGTGCTTCATTTATTTGTGGATCTAACTCATTTAATTATATTTTAACTTAGACTTGAGTTTTAATAATTAACATCATATAAATTGGAACTAAAAATTATTCTTGACTTCTGAAAAATAAAATACAGACATTTAAATACATATTATTTTATTAAGGGATTCCTTTTTTTTTTAGACGTATGCTTAAATGAAAATGCCAAAATGCCCTCATGGAAAAGTTGAAATATTGGAACAAAAAATATAAACACAGTGGTAGGGAACCAGACAAGCCCAACATTGTTAGTTGAGGTGGCCCAATTTTAGAGCATTAATACTCCAAGGCCTAATTCATCAAAATAGAAATAAATTTAGTACAATCATGGGTTTTTCTTTTAAAAGTGCCCAGCCCAGGAGAGGAATACGTGGTCCAATTCTAAATTTAACTTCTATACTCTCATTGGACTCAAATTAAATCATTTGAATTCAAATACTCATAACAACTAATTTCACTAGTCTTACTTAAAACAGAGTCCAAAATAGATTAGTGGAGCAAGTTATACCAGCAAATTTCACTACCATTTAGTGTTTATTTCACACACACACACACACACACTTATGTAATCTATAAGCATATATCATGTCTTAATGAATGATGGATACTATATGATATAATTTACTCCCATGTAGCGTACGAGAAACACACAAGATGTTGTTAATGGGTCATGGTGACTGTAACAAATTCAAATATAATAAAATAGTTGGAATTTCTCCAAATAATAATCCTCCAAATAAGTTGTAAGGAAATGGTTGAAAATGGAGAAACAACATTTTTGTCATTAAATTCTCAAGTAATCAAGAAAAGAAACGGGTCAAGATCAATGTGGTCCAAGAGTAATTTAAAGGACTTATTTTGCCTCCATATTCAAAGAGTTTTCACTTTTCTTGGTGGTCCAATCTATTTTGGTTGGAGTATATCATATCTTAAAATGCCTAATTAAGCTCTTGGATGATGAAGAACCACATCATTGTTTTTCAAATTTCTATATTTGAATGGGGTAAGTACTCTTATCAGATAATTCCACAATCGATCTAATTATGTGAGTCAGATCAAATCATAGATCAAGCATGATTTTTCCTTGAAAATAAGTTTAGTTTGTGATAATGAGGTTGTGTTTCATGTACTTTTATTCATGAAACCGTGGTATATGAATTTCTCTTGTCTGAAACTATTTCCCTGTAAAATTGAAAGAAAAACTAATTATAGTAGATGATATTAATTTTTAAAATAAATATTCTGTAATTTAGAAAAAAAAAAGTAATTGCTAGAAAAAGATAACAAATACTTGGAAACGAGAGCATTATGAGCCCAACTTGCCCAATATGAAATGGACTGAAAGGCTTATAAACATGTCTATCATATGGCCCATTTACTTTCCACTTTATGCCCTAAATTATCTACTCTGTTTCCATGCACACTAACCCTTATAATTTAATATTTTCTTCAGAACAAATATCTTGTTAATAGGTTAACAGATTAGTTTCACATCGAAAAAAGTTGTTCACTGAAACAAAATTATCCAAAAACTTTGACTCATCTGTTTTTTAGAACTAGAAAGAGTTATTTAATTGCAACTCATAAGATTTTTTGTTAAGAAAAAGTAATATTACCGAAGTATCGTCGTAAAATAAGATGTTCGAAATAAGGTCAAAGTTACATCCTTCTCATTTAATTGAAAATAATAATATAAGTGAAATAATTATATCTCAATAATGGTTTAAAAAAGAAAAAAAAAACTTAATCGAACAATTGAAAAATCTTATATGTCATTTGACAGCCAAGAAAAATCCTATTCTAACAGTTTTTTTTAAAGAAAATTTGGTAAGAGATGAAGCTAGACTTAAGCTTTAGAAGTCAATGTGATTTCTTGTCTTTCATTTGGGGCCTCATCTTTTGGGATTTTATTTTAAAAGCAGTAGAAAAAGAATCAGAGCTTTGCAAATTCCTAATTTGATTGGATCCTAGAGATATACTTTCATTCTTTCCAAGTGACAACATATATTCATTGTGATTATTGTCCAAAAAACTTTAACAAAAGTAATGTGAAAAGATTAGAATCAATTTCTCACTCTCACGTGCCAATCATGATCGTGACAAAAGGTTTGGAAAATGAAAGAAAGATGAACTATTTCAATCAATATTTAATCGCTACTATATTTATAATATGTGGAAAAATATAGCTAAATATGAAAGAGTTGGACTCCTGTGTGCTGGGACACAGTACCGTGCGCTGAAACACATACTTATAGTACTAAAAGACATACTTATAGACAAAAATCACATACTTATCTCGATCGTGTTCTGAGACCTGACCATGCGCCACAGATTGCTCACACGAGGCACGGTCTGTCCTAGGACACGGTCGTGGGCGAGAAAAAAAAAATCACATACTTATTATTGAAAAAGACATACTTATATACTACAGTCACACACGGTCGTATCTTGGGACACGATCGACCGTGCGCGAATGCCGTTGCATGTGAGACGATTGCATATAAGTATTTGTAAATATGAAATAGGGTTGTACTTGTAATTGGAAACGAATGAAAAAAGTATTATTAATTTTTTATAGCATAAAACCTTATAAAATGAAAAATAAAAAATCCATATGACATATGTTGTACTTCTTTCTTCCGTAAGAAGCGAAAATTCTTTTATTAACTTCTTACAACAAAAAATTTAAATAAAATCTAGGTCTTATTCTGTTTCATCTATTTAGCTAATTTATTCAATGAGTTAAAAGAAGTGACTTGATTTCAACTTAAAGACAGATACTAATTTTAGCTTTGATTAAAAAAAATTATATTTTTTTATGGCAAAAAAGTTGGATGTGTCAGTATAAATGTTACAATCATCATCCAAAAAATATTCGATCCATCCACACATATATTTAATCCTAAATTTAGGATCCTTCTGTAGTACATCTGGTGTATTAATACACCAGGTTGTCAGTCATTTTTGTCCATTAGATTTGAGTACTTTAAATCCTGACCATTCATTTCTCATTTACCTTTTTTTACCTTTCTTTAATATTTACTATGGTAACTTCTTATGATTCCCCAAAATTGTATAATGTCCTAGATAATGAGTCCAAATCCTCCTTCTCCTAAAATTTCATTTATCAGTCATTATCATCCATAAAACCAAATTCACGTATTCTAGTATTATGCATCGTTCGACGACGATTCATTTGACATCCATATTCGATATATTTTTATTGTAATTTACGATGGTTACATTATGGATAACAATGGTTACATTATGGATGACAATGGGGCATGTCGGGGCGGATACCCAGCCTTCCCCGCAACTACTACCCGCCGGGCGGGCGGGGCAGAAGCTTGCGCACCGTGGCCCGCTCCGCCCGTTTTTAAAAAAATAAAAAAATAAGAAAATAAAATTTTGTATTTTAACATGAATAATTTGAAAAACACCTAATTAAATCATTAACTAAATAATTTGAATAATTATTTGATTGAATAATTTGAAATGAGGATTTAATTTTACTATTTTACACATCCAACAACAAATTAAAACATTATTTTACATGTAATATTACTACTTTAGTGTTTTACTTAATTAATTAAAATATGATCCTAAATTACTTATATATACACACATATACACTTAATTATCATAATATATACATTAATTGAGATTAATGTATATAAACTTAATTATCACAATATATATTATGTATATAAACATAATTATGTATATAAACTTAATTATGTATATTAAAATATATTATGTATTTTATGAATGTTTATATAAATTGGTATACAAATATACCATGGTCATCTAATCTCATAAATTGTTCAGTTAATGGTTAAATACATGAGAGTAAATTTTGAAGTAATGGTTAAATACATGAGAGTAAAAATGATATAATTTCATAAATTGTTGAACTAATGGTTAAATACATGAGAGTAAAAATGGTATGCTATATATACCATGGTCGTCTAATTTCATTAATGTTATAATTACTAGTATATACTATGATTCTAACATTGTGCATGGTAACATTGTGAATTGTATAATTTCATAAATTGCTTCTAATATCCAAATTATTGTGCATGGTAAAATTGTGAATGATATAACTTCATAAATTAACTAATGGTTAAATACATGAGAGTAAAAATGGTATGATATATACCATGGTCTTCATAAATTAACTAATGGTTAAATACATGAGAGTAAAAATGGTATGATATATACCATGGTCGTCTAATTTCATTAATATTATAATTACCTTCTAACATCCAAATTATTGTGCATGGTAACATTGTGAAGGGTTAAAATCATTAGTACATATTTTAAAATGGTTTGTACACTTTTCTTATTTTTGTTACGATTCCATTCAATTATAATGCATCATGCTAGCGGTTCATCAATGGCAAGTAATCTAAAATTATTATTAATCACTTGTCATCCAAAACTATAAGTGTGCAAGTCAAGGGTTAAAATGATTTGTACACATTTTTTATTTTGCTCACATCTCATTCAATTGTAATGTCATCAATATTGCAATGCATCAATCAATGAATTACAAGTTAGAATGGTATATACACATTTTTTTGTTTTTTATTTTGGTTAGCATTCTATTACATATTTTAAAATGATTTGTACATATTAATTGGACATGGTTTAAATGCAATACATTGTACAAATCTTTTATTTTTTAAAATGATTTGTACACATTAATTGAGGATGAGTTAAATATGCAATACACATTGTACACATCTTTTATTTTGGTTAGCATTCACGTTAGCATTATGTATCAGGTTAATGACATTGTGAACAGTTAAATATGCAATACATGTCAGCTGCAAACCATCTGCAAACCATCGCAGCATTGCATCTACAAGTCATCCAAAATTGAAGGGTAAAATAACCCTCTAAAATTATTGTGCGTCGCACATATTAAATATGCGACATATTAAATATAAACATAAGGGTAAAATAACCCTCTAAAATTATTTTGCGTCGCACATATTAAATATAAACATAAGGGTAAAATAACCCTCTAAAATTATTTTGCGTCCCACATATTAAATATAAACATGCATTAATATGCAATGCGAGAAAAGCTCAATATAATAATATATGAGAGGATATTTCTTCACTAAAATTATTGAGGAGAGAACGGCTCAATATAATACTATATGAAAGGATATTTCTTCACTAAAATTATTGAGGAGAGAACGGCTCAATATGATACTATATGAAAGGATATTTCCTCAGTAAAATTATTGAGGAGAGAACGGCTCAATATGATATCATATGAGAGGATATTTGCTCAATAAAATTATTGAGGAGAGAACGGCTCAATATAATACTATATGAAAGGATATTTCCTCAGTAAAATTACTGAAGATATATATTCTATAGAAATCTGATATTGCGTATAAAACTGACAGAAGAATTAGGAACTTGTATTTTATTGATATAAAGTCTAATATATATATATATATATATATAATACACTTCAAGATCTAAAAAGATATAATGAGATACAAAAAAATCTTAACAACTTTATACATGAGTATGTCTAACTTTATCTCTAAGTGAAATGTAAATTATGTGGGATGCATCAAAATGCATCAGCACATTGCTGCAAGTCATCCAAAAAATTCTTATGCATAGTTCATTGTGAACGGTTAGAATGGTTTTGTATGCCATTTTTATTTTTTTGTTAGTATGATACATTGCATTATATCAATGCATGATACCATGCAACCAGTGTTATGAATTGCATTGCATTGCAATAACGATGCATTGCATTATATCAATGGCATGATATGAATTGCATTGCATTATATCATTTGGAATATGCATTACAAATCATTAGTTGTTAGTATAATACGTAATATATACAAACTATAATATGCAAATATATACAACATAGATAACATTGGTGAATTAAAATAAAAATAATAATCCTATGTCTCGTTCATATATTACAAGATAAAATAGAATACTTTAATAACATCCAAGATTGTGAAAGATAAAATAGAATGCGTTAATGACATCCAAGATTGTGAGGGTAATATGCAATATATACAAACTAGTTTGTATCTTATCAATGACATCATGTAATGGTTAATGACATTCAATTATCAATGACAGCATGCAATGGTTAATGACACTCAAATGTATACATTGATGAATTAGTTTGTATCTTATCAATGACATCATGCATTGATGAATTAGTTTGTATCTTATCAATGACATTATGCAATGGTTAATGACATTCAATTATCAATGACAGCATGCAATGGTTAATGACACTCAAATGTATACATTGATGAATTCAAATAAAAATCGTTGGACAATACAATTCATAACATTGGTTGCATGATATCACATAATGGTTAATGACATCCAAAATTGTGGGGTAATATGTAAATATATAAATTAATATACAATTAAAACATTCGTGAATAAAAATTAAAATTGTGGGGTAATAAACATATTAATATATTTGAAATATATTAAATATTTCAATCTAATGGTTGAAGGAAATTGTTGCAGGGTCAAAATATACAATAGTGTATGGTTGAAATACAATGTTTTGCACATACAATGCTTGCACTGTATAACATGGTTAAAATGGTTGCACTGGTATGAAATTGTTAAAATGACATGTAACCAATGTTCCTATTTAAAAAAAGCATGCAATGTTATAATGGTTGCACTTACATCAAATTGTTAAAATTGTTACCATCGTTAAAACAACACGTAATAAAATTAATTTTATTATGAAATTTATTAAAACTCCATGATCAAAACATATTAGTATATCTCAAATATATTAAATATTTAATTTCAATTTCATCACAATGGTTATTAATGTTTTATCATTTATTAAATTAGGTATGATTTATGCAACTAAAATAAGTTTGTAACAAAAATTTATATTTTATATAAATGAGCATTCTAAAGTGTACAACTCATATGACCCAAAATTAAATGTAAAACACACAATATATTTCATAGCCCAAAATAAACCCAAATTAAATGTAAATCACACAATGTATTTCATAGCCCACAATACACAAATCAAGACATTGCAGTCCATTGTCCAAAGGTTACCCAACCCATACATATTACAAAGCCCACAACTCCTATAGTCCAAAATTCAAAAAGTTACCTTAAAAAAAGTTACTGCGGTAAAAAACTCTGGTGTATTAATACACCAGGTGTACTACAGAATTACCCCTAAATTTATTATCCACTTTCCTTAAATTACCAATTTTGAATGGGAATATAACAAAAGTTTCAAAGAATATTAACACATTTCCTATTTTATTATGTATACACGAGAAACTTACTATTTTTATGTAATGCAAGCATTTTTTTTTTTGGTATTCACGTTGAGTCTTGCTACCCTACCAAATCGTGAACAAATTAATATGTGTCCATCGTTGAAGTGTTAAATATTCAATATATCAATTAATTTTACTTTATATATAATGAGTGGATGAAATTATTACACGTCAGCGGTGAACATGTTGAAAGCTATCAATCAGGATCATCTATTCTAAACCATGTTTTATTTGGTGTTCAAATACAATTACGTTATATTATGTGTAAAAGAAGATATCACCAATATACAATTATCATCTAATAAAAATAATAAAATATAAGATGAAACACGATTTGAAATAGAGGATCTAATTTCAAAAGCTACCCGCTGTAGCATTTTCCTATTCCACTTTAATAATAGAGGTTTAGTTTGAATAAAAATAGTTTTTTGAAAAAGAAAAACATCAAAACACGATAAATTTGTGAAAAACATCATTTTCATTCACTTCAATTTTGTTTCGACTTCACAAACGATAAGAGTAAAACAACATCATTTCACTCACTTTTCATTATTTTTTATTTTTAAATTTTGTCTGACCGATAATATGACAATCAACCAACACCATCAATAGTTAGAAATGTTTGTAAGTTTTTATTAACGTAAACCCAAATTAAAAGCTTTTAAAGATTTGTGTTATGATTATTATTTTATATGGAAATATTTCTTTAATTAAAGAAATCAAGCACAATTTTATTGCTATGCACTGAATTTCATTAAAGAGGCAAACGTTGTATGTCAACAAACTTCGAAGTATTCTCTTCCAAAATGATAAAATGTCTATTGTGAAGAACGTTTAATATGCGAACAATAATAGAGGAAATGGCCCAAACTACATAAAAAAATTATAAGCAATTAACTTTTCTACCATCCAACATGACAAAAGTACTTTTCTAACACAAAATATAAAAAAATTATTTTTTTTTACCACATTTTGACCAGGACTTTCTACAATGATTGAGTAATGATTGAGTGATGATATATAAAATCTAATAATTCGTATAATATGCTTATGAGTTAGTCTCCTGTGCACCAGTTGCACGGATCTGTGATCCGTGCAACTAGGCCGTGCGCGGGCTGGGCTAGCCCGCCCAGCCCGTGCCTCTTTACTTATTTCGCGTGTTTTGGTCGTTACTCTCATGTTATGTTAGGGTTACTTTCGCGTTATGTTAGGGTTACCTTCGCGTTATGTTAATGTGACCCCATATCCAGATTTCATACCCTTAGTTTAAAACCACTAAACTAAAATCTTAATCATACCCTCATGTTATGTTAGAGTTACCCTCATGTTATGTTATGTTAGTGTTATCCTAGATCCATGCACCAGTTGCATAAAATATTTTGCCTATGCTTATTAAACAAATGATTTATATTAAAATTTATTTTAATTGAAAATTAAAATTGTCTCGTTTAATTAATGAACTGACTCTTTTAATTACATAAATTAGAGTTAATTATATAAATTAATGGCTCGTTTAATTAATTAAATTGAAAAATAAATGTGGTTCGTTTAATTAATCAAGTCGCTCGTTTAACTGTATAAATTAGACTTAATCAATTTAATAATAAGTGGCTCGTTTAATTTATGAAATTGAAAAATTAAAGTGGCTCTTTAATTAATTAATTTAAAAATTGAAAGTGGCTCGTGTAATTTTTTAAGTGACTCGTTTAATTCTATAAATTAGACTTAATCATTTAATTATAAGTGACTCGTTTAATTTGTGAAATTGAAAAAATAAAGTGGCTCGTTTAATTATTTAAGTAGTTCGTTTAATTCAAAAATTAGACATAATTATATAAAGTAGTTGCTCGTTTAATTAGTGAAATCGAAAAATAAAAGTGTCTTCTTTATTAATTAATTAAATTCATAATGAAAAGTGGCTCGTTTAATGTGTTAAATTGAAAAATAAAAGTGGCTCTTTAATTAATTTGAGTGGATTTAATAATTAATTTGATGTTAAACGAGCAACTAATTTCTTAGCTTGTAAATTATTAATAATGTTAAACGAGCAACTAATAATTAATTTGATGTTAAACTGGCAACTCTTAATTAGTTGTTAAGAAATTAGTTTATCATCTTATTTTAAACAAGTGACTCTTATTAATTAATTGCTAGTTTAACATCTTAAATTAATTAGTTAAACGAGTGACTTTTATTATTAAATTATTACTGCACTCTTGTTAAACGAGCAACTCTTTAAATTATTAAAATGATTATGATGTTAAATAATGAATGGCTTAAACGAGTGACTCTTTAGTAATAGTTTAAACAAGTGATGTTAAATAATTAATGGCTTAAACGAGTGACTCTTTAAATTAATGGCTTAAATAAGTGATTGTTAAACGAGTGACTCTTTCATAATGGCTTAAACGAGTGATGTTAAATACTTAATTTAATACTCAATTTGACATAGTATTAGTGGTTCGAGTAATCAAACAAATTTGGTTATTTGCATGGTTACTCGACCCACTATGTCAATTTGATATAGTGGCTCGAGTAACCAACAAATTTGGTTTTTTACATGGTTACTCGAACCACTATGTCTTGACATAGTGGTTCGAGTAACCATGTAAAAAACCAATTGTTTGGTTATTGGAGCCATTATTTTTACATGGTTACTCGAACCACTATCAATTTGAAATAGTGGCTCGAGTAACCAATCAAATTTGATTTTTTACATGGTTACTCAAACCACTATATATTTTAAATAGTTGTTTGAGTATTTTACATAGTGGTTCGAGTAACCATGTAAAAAATCAAATTTGATTGGTTACTCGAGCCATTATTTTTACATGGTTACTCAAACCACTGTCAATTTGACATAGTGGCTCGAGTAACCAAACAAATTGTGTTTTTTACATGGTTACTCGAGTCATTGTATCAAATACATAGTGGCTTGATTAATAGAGGAAATTAGTGGCTCGATTAATATTTGCAAATTCGTTTAATTATTTACAATGACTCGTTTTATTTCAAACAGTTTCAATTCGATATACCTAAAATCATTTAATTGAACGATCCTCATTTTTCCTCTATTAATGGAGCCTCATTTATCAATTTAATTACATTTATCAATTTATATGATTTGTTGGATAAATCATGTGTTAAAAAATAGTATAAATAAATAGAATATACCATCACTCGATTATTAATCAATCATTTCTCTATGACCGAGTCAAAATAATGTAGAAAAGGTCATTTTATTATCTTTTATGGTAGAAAAGTACACATCAAAATGTTGGATGTTAAAAAAGTTATTCCTTATATATTTTTATGTAATACGAGCTGATCTCTCATATTGTAATGCTTGCATTCCTTAATTGTATGGAAAATGTAATTAATAAGTATACACTATAAGTGACGTATCAATGATGGAGACATGTATTGAATAAGGCATATATTAATGAGTGAATCTTATGAGAGACCAACTCACAGACCATTTTATTTGAGATGATCGACCCACAATTTACATTTCACAATTTTTTACAAATTAATGATATGAGTTAGATTTGTGAATTAAAGACACCATCCATAAATCTCTCTCATCGTAATTTTTGGTGCATATTAATGTTCCATGGTCCCGAATTGGATCTTCTATTTCAAATTGTATTTCTTCTTATATTTCATTAATTTCAATAGATAACACTTTTACACGTGACGTGTGGGGATTATATTAAAATACCTGATAAAATACGATTTGAAATAGAAAATCCTAGTCACCGGATAAACGTCTCTCGTCTTTAATGTATTTGTGAAACTGGGAAAGGCCGTTTTGTATTGTTGCACATTTCTATATTAATTATTGCCTATCATGACACATAAATTGAAAAGATTATGTTATCTTCTCACTTTAACCTTGATAAAGTAATGTTCGTCATCTGTCATATTTTAATTTTATATATAGTTCAATGATCCGCTCTTTCTTCTGTATAAAATATAAAAATCTTTCATAACGAAAAATCAATAATTAAATCTTTCGTTATCTGTCATATTTAAATTTATATTTGTTATACAATTACACATGATTTGCATATGATTAACTGTCATTATATGCAGGGATGGACCCAGATGGGGTTCAAGGGGGCACTGGGCCCTGAGATTTTACAAAAAATTCAAGGGTATATTTGGTATTTAATATTTTATTTGATATATTATTAATTTAAGGTATACTGATATTATATCAAATACTATTAAAAATCTTATTAGAGACATCAATTATTGATTTTATCTTAAATTTGATTGATGATCAATTAGTATGGAGTTTATTCATTCTTTTGGTTTATTATTTTGGTTTAATGTAGTATGAAGTGACAAGAATAATATAGTTATAGCTCTTTATCATATTATTGATACTTTATGTATTATTATGTGGAATATATTTCGATCAATTTATAATTGTTGAAAATGTAAATATTTATTTAAAATATACTAGTTAATTCAATTTTATGTTATTTTATAATTCAAAATCTTGCTTAAACTTTCATGGATAATGGAGAGATATCACAAACAAATATCATTTATATTAAATAGAGTTGTGGAGAAATATCAACTACAGTAGTAAGAGCTTCACAATAAATATTATCAGGAGTTCATACACTATTGAATTATTATTTAATAACATGCATTAAAAGTGGTATGATTGGAAATGTTAGGAACAAAACTATTATGCAACTATTTTAAATTATTTAATAACATGCAATTAAAAGTGGTGTATTTGGAATGTTAGAATGAAAACTATTATATAATTGTTTCAAAATCTGAAAAACATAATAAAAATGACATATCATTGTTAAAATTATTTATTTTTTTATAATATATTGTTTTTATCAAAATTATTACTAATTTATGTTGGGCCCCCACTAAAAATCTTGGTCCGTCACTGATTATATGTATTAACGTATAATATATAGAAAATTAAAATCTATTAAAATAAAAGGTAATCGGATAAAGTCCTACTAATATATAAAATCAATAAACCTTGAAGGATAAAATTGATCCAGATCAATTAAGGTAGTATTGCATTATTTATAAGAATCATCATATATTCTGTCAAAAATGCCCTTTTTTCTTTTAAATTTTGGATTGAGGATTACCTCTCATTTAAAGATTGTTCAAAATCATTAATATTCCTTATACACGTCAAGTAACGTAATTTAATACTATTTATTATAATTTTAATTGTAACTCATATTCAATTAAATTGATCAACTTTCTTATTTAATTTAATTTTAAGAAAAGAAGGAGATTATTAGATAATTGAAATATAAAATTTAAATTTATTCAATTACAAGAACAACATTAAAAATTTCAACCTATTTCTAAAATTACTCCCTTTTTATCTCACTAAAATAAATTTACTATCTATTTTCACATGTCACAAATTATGCTTCTATACAAATTCATTTTATTTTGTCTCAAACTTTTTACTAATCAAACTATTATTGACCATGAACTTGAACTCATTGGTTGTTTTACCAAAACCACTAGCGTGCCTAAAAATTTCAGGATATTTGCAAATTACATGCCATAAATAAAATATTTTTAAATTATTATAGATTATTATTCTAATAGTAAAGTTGTACATGAGTTTCGAAAATTATCAAATTGAAAATACCATTTGACCTTTTTACTTCTCAAACTGACCTTTTTTTTTAAATTACTATGAAAATTCGTTATCCCAAGAACTGAATTGATTTAAACCGAATACGACCAAATCAATAAATTGATTTTAAAGAGTTATGAATGTGCATGTGTGCATATATGTATATATCCTTTAAAAAAAATTGGTTATAATTATATAATATAAATTTGGTAAAGTTAAAATTTATAATGCTACAAATCATTCTAAATTTTAACTTTTAATAATTATTAATAAGTTATATTCTAATGCATTCCATCAAGAAAATACACATATTTTTAAGGGATATTATCGATTCAGGCCCCGAAATGTAACTTATCTATCAATGTGGGTTATCAATGATAAAACTTAAAAATTCAGGGGGAAAAATTGAAAACTATCAATTCACACCGTTAACATATCATTTCACGTCGTTATCTTTTTTCTCTATTTCAACTGATGTGACTCCAAATAATCATCTTACGTAGATTAAAAACAATAAGAAAAAAAAATATTTATTTCTTTTATTAATTATTATATTCAATAAAATATCTAATTAGATACAAAATTGATTGGTTTTTATATACTTTGAATACATATTTCAATCTAATTACTATTATATATATTTAAATAAGTATCAATCAACAAAAAATATTATCACGCAAAAACATTCGACATATATTTTCAACATAAATAATTATTGTCAAGTTATTGATATTAATAAAATACAATATTCAAAAATATTACTAATTATAAACTGTCCATATATATTATTGTGCATGAAATAATATATCAATATTGTGATGCTGTTATTTGTCGATATATATTACCGAACAAAAATTAATGTAATATTGATACTAATTCCGAATAATTGATAGATGTTATTCGCACAAAAACCAATATCATAAAATGTCGATATTATATTGTTACAATCACAAAATATCTTTTGACTCATTCGAATGTGTGATTTGATAGTTTTATTGATATTGTTATTCGATTCGATGATAATTTGTGATATTGTATTAAAATAATATCGATATTTTGTGATGTTCGTTTTTGTCCCAATAATATCTATCAATTATCTGCGATTAATATCGATATTTTGGGATATTAATTTTTGTTCAATAATATATATGATAAATAACAACATGATAATATTGATATATTTTATCGAAAATAATAATTAATAAAAGAAATGGATTGTTTTTTTTCTTATTTTTTAGTACGTGGGATGTGATATGCAGGTAAAAATGATGTGATTTGGAGCCAGTTGAGAGAGAAAAAAAGATAACGTCGTGAAAGGATAAGTTAACGGCGTGTCATTGTGATATCTAAAGGATAAGTTAACGGCGTGTCATTGTGATATCTTAGATGGATAGTTTTCAATCTTTCAAACCCTGAATTGATAAGATTTATCTTTCATAATCATGTGATATCTTAGATGGATAGTTTTCAATCTTTCAAACCCTGAATTGATAAGATTTATCTTTCATAATCCAAATTGATAGATAAGGTATTTTTTAGGATCTGGTTCGATAATATCCCTATTTTTAAATATCGAAACTTGGTATCTTTTGAAGTAAAATATTTGATTATTAGTTGCTAATGAATCTTTATTGGTGCTTGTTAAATTAGTTTTTAATTATCTAGATTTCTAAATTTTTGCATTTCATCTAAGATGAATTTTAGGAGAATAAGAGTTTCATATATGCACGACGTTGAACAATTTAAATTTTCAGATTTTTTTAGAGGAAATAATGGTTTTCTCAAAAAAAAAAAAAATAATAATAATAATAATAATGGTCTTTATATTTTTTTAAGATTGCCTTGAGCATATTCGTTTAAGGCAACACAAAATTACTCTTATACCCCGGAACACAGACCTGGGAAAATAGAAAAATTATGGAACAGGGTTACAGAAAGGTCAAAGATGACGACCTGGATTTTCTACTCATGACAATAATCTATTCTAACCCCACTTTCACAATCACATAATTTAGTCAACGCAAATATAGTATTTTACTCCCAATTTCAATTTCATGATTTTTTTTTTTTTTTTGGATACTCCATTCCTTTGATGTAGAGAGAAGGATCAAAAATATCTACACACTACAATGATTTTGGAAGAAACCTATTTTTAAGGTAAGTCTCATGAGAAGAAAATATTATTATATAGATCAGTAATTCAACTTCAATAATTTATATAATTTTTTTCATCTCATGGAAACTATTTTCAAGGTGAGTTCTTATATTTTTCTTAGGGTTAGTTTTTTTCATCCGAATTGTACCAAAGTTTATACTTTTTTGAATAAATTTTGAAATATTGTATTTTGTTGTATAAACTTTAAATCCGATATATTTTACGGTATTTAACAAATTATAATCCTACACATGTCCTATATCAGAACCTATGAATTGTATACCGTAAAATATATCAAAATAAAAAATTAAAATAATATAATTTTGTTTATATCGATACGTTATTTGTGTGTGTATATGAATATATATTTGAAAATACATACATTATGTGTGTAAAAGATATAAAAACTAGATAAGACTGAGGAAAGAAAGAAAAAGATAACCAAAATTACCCAATATTTTGGATAAGATTTGATTTACTTCAGATAAAAACGGGTAAAACCTGAAACCGTTAAGGCAAAAAATTATCTCCTATAATAAAATAAAGAATTTGAATTAGAAAATATTGACTTTTTTAAGGTCGAAATGAATCTTTTGCGGATGCGAAGTAATGACATCCTTAATCCTAGGGAATGGATAACTGCTAGAGAAAGGCCGCAATTTTGAGAATTAAATTTGTGGTAATAAATGTGATAAATCAATCCAATTCCTTATAAAATAGGGGGTAATAATTGCAGGTTCACGTCAAAATCCAAAGTCATATTTTTGAAAAGGGAAGTGCAAAAGAGTCCAAAAGGAGTAGTGAATGCACTCTCTATTTAACTCTCTCTTCTTTTTCATTATATCTTCTCTTCAACTTTGATGTCCTTATTATTCCGCCATTACTAACCTCTCAAGCTGAAGCGCAGACTAAACGTTTTCTCAGGTTTTGCTTTCGATTTTTTTTTTTTTGTCGAGGATCTGCATGTTCCTTCTTGAATTTTGTATCTGTATCATCTTCAATGTTGTTGATTTGCTGTTCTGGAATTGTCTGTATTCAAGAAGATTCTCTCTCTCTCTCTCTCTCTCTCTCTCTATGAAGTGATGCTGGTCGCACCAGTTTCAGGAAATTTAATTTCGAATTCTTGAATGCAATTATATTGATTTACTGTTTGATTGTAATTTTTGCTTTTGCTGTATAAAGTGATGTTGGTATTTGACGTAGACAACGGTAACGATTCCGAGAAAGGCATTGTGGATGATTATGAGTAATTTTCCATTAGATTTTTATTCAACTTTCTGCAAAAGAGTAATCTTTGTTGATTGTGACTAATGAATCTCAATAGAATTCTTATTTTCTACTCACTGGCGCAAATTCTTAAGGAAAAAATAAATCATTCATCTCAATCCAATTCATGTCCTTTATGATCCGGATTGATTGGTCTGTGCTGTGTGTATAACTGTAAAAGAAGAGAGAATTGATCATGAAACGATTAAAGAAGCATATAAATTAGGATGGTAGTTGAGAATTAAACAGTAATTAGAGTTGCATTTGACATGTTAGAGCATAGGTAATTGTTGAGGAAAGATGGAAGGGGTTGTGGTTAAACCAGATAAGACAGAGTTCACGGAATGCTGGCGCACGAGCTGGAAAACACCGTATATAATGCGGCTAGCCTTCTCAGCCGGTATCGGAGGGCTATTGTTTGGTTATGATACAGGTGCACCCTTTTGCTCCTTGATTATACATGAAATTCCATGTACTCTATTTACCCCAACTCATGAATTTGTGTTGCTTGCTAGGTGTTATTTCTGGAGCCTTACTCTATATTCGTGATGACTTTAAAGCTGTCTACAAGCACACTTGGTTGCAGGTAAAATATTATCCCTTTTTTGACAGTTATTGTTCATATATATCTCATTGATTTGGTTTTTTATATGTGCACAGGAAACAATTGTGAGCATGGCTGTGGCAGGGGCTATTGTTGGTGCTGCATTCGGTGGTTTGATCAACGACATGTATGGGCGGAAAATGTCCATCCTTTTGGCTGATATATTGTTCTTTATTGGTGCTGTTATTATGGCTGCTTCCGTGGCTCCTTGGATGATAATCCTTGGAAGAATATTTGTTGGTCTTGGAGTTGGAATGGCATCCATGACATCTCCACTATATATTTCCGAGACGTCTCCGGCCAGAATCAGAGGTGCCTTGGTCAGCACCAATGGGTTGCTAATTACGGGAGGACAATTTTTGTCGTATCTTATCAATTTAGCATTCACCAAGGTAGTTTTACTTCATGAACATCAGATCCCATTAGTTTAAAATGTTGATAATTCATTATGTTTTGGTCTGAGTTTAACATGTATGAATGTGTTTGAAGACAAATGGAACATGGCGTTGGATGCTCGGTGTAGCTGGAGTACCAGCCGTTATTCAGTTCTTCCTAATGCTATCACTTCCTGAGTCTCCCAGATGGCTATATCGTCAGGTAATATACAGTTTTAATGTTATTTAGTCGTTCCCATCAGAAAGACATGCTTACAAGGAACCCTATGAGTAAAATGTTAACTTGTCGATCTTGATCAGGACAAGATAAAAGAGGCCAGGGCTATTTTGGAGAAGATTTACCCTCCCAATGAAGTTGAAGAGGAAATGAAGGCTTTACAATCCTCAATTGAGGCTGAGAAGGCTGAGGAAGGGTCTATTGGGAATGGTCTTGTTTCAAAGCTCAAGAATGTTTGGGCAAACAAAGTTGTACGTAGGGGCCTTTACGCGGGTGTAACCGTCCAAGTTGCTCAACAATTTGTTGGCATCAACACGGTCATGTACTATAGTCCCACTATAGTACAACTCGCAGGATTTGCCTCGAAACAGACAGCTCTGGCGCTCTCTCTGATTACTTCTGGTCTGAATGCTGTAGGTTCTATAGTCAGCATGGCTTTCGTAGACAGAACCGGGCGAAGAAAACTGATGATCATATCCATGTTTGGAATCATAACTTGTCTTGTTGCGTTATCGATCATATTCTTTGAAGCTTCAAAACACGCCCCTTTGATCGGAGTTTCTGAATCCCTCCAGTTCGGAAGAAACGCCACATGTCACAAGTTCTTGGAAGCCTCACAGCCATCATCCTGGAACTGTATGTCATGCCTGAAAGCATCCTCCGACTGTGCCTTCTGTTCCAATGGAGTTAGCAAAGTAAGAATTCAAGTGGTTTCTTACATATCATTTCCTGTTTCATTTATTAACATTTGTAAACATTGTTCTTTTTCTTTGTAGTATCATCCTGGGTCATGCTTGGCTGTGACGGATGCTGTGAAAGGGATGTGTAAATCTGAACACCGTACATGGTACACAAATGGTTGCCCGACCAAATTTGGGATTTTTGCTGTTCTTCTGTTAGGATTGTACATCATATCTTACTCGCCCGGGATGGGAACCGCACCTTGGATTGTTAACTCTGAGATATATCCATTGAAGTATCGAGGGATCGGAGGAGGCATTGCAGCGGTTTTTAATTGGGTGTCCAATCTTATCGTTAGTGAGACGTTTTTGACCCTGACGGAGAAGCTCGGTTCATCTGGAACATTTCTGTTGTTTGCTGGATTTTCAACGGCTGGACTCATTGCGATATACTTCTTAGTACCGGAGACGAAGGGGCTCAAGTTTGAGGAGGTGGAAAGGATGCTCGAGAAGGGATTCAGACCCGGATTCTGTCCTTGTCGCTCTAAGGACGACGAAGTTGATGATTCTAAATGAAGACTTTATAATTCTTGTTTTTAGTTTTACTTTTTAGCCCGTGTGTTACAAGTTTTTTTTCCCCCTCTTTTTCGATAATGGACAAGTTATGTTTATACCTGGAATTATTGTAGCTTGGCAGTGGTGATTCAATTTCATCATCTGGTCAACTATAATTTGCCTGCTTTAAGGACAACTTTAATCTCAACTGTGCTTCTGTCTTTCTTTTTCATTGTTCTGTTTTATAATGAAGCAGAATATTTGTTTATGCGAGTCCCTGCTTGCTTGATAAATATTAAGATATAGCCATCTGCCATACTCTGACAGATAAATCAATTAATTTGGTGGTGAATTAGACTAATTTATTTGAACCATACCCCCCCCCCCCCCCCCAAACCCAGTCCTACTTGACATTTATTACAGGATCGGGTTATGATGCTTATAGAGTTCATCTCCGACGGACACTTGTCTCTAAATCTAAGGGAAATAGTGATGCTTTAAGGAAAAATGTTGTGATTTTATATTTATATATATATATAGTCTTTTTCTTCAACTAAATAAAAAGAAAAAAATTATCGAAGTTGACAGATTTAACACACTTGGAAAACTATCGATCTTGTAACGTGGAACTCAGATTTAATGAGTAGAAATAGTCATTAGCAGCAGGACAAGCGAATGTAGATCCGGTCCGATGAGGACCAAACAATAGATATGAGTTCGCCAAAGTAGAGAACAAATTCGCCAGTCCCTGTTTAGATTTATGATCGGAACTTCTTTTAATGGAATCTAACAAGTTGTTGGGAATAATATCACCATCACAACATCATATCCTCTCTCCCTCCCATCTTTTGCCCATAAAGTTAAACCGACACTTTCTTCTTCATCATACCCGGGGGGGGGGGGGGGTAGGGTAGGGTCTAAGCAGGAGGACAGAAACATTAAGAAACCTGCTCTGCCAGCTAAGGCAATAGTAACAAGACAAAAGGCAAGAAAGATAGAAAATATTTTCACCAAACTACAAAAAATCTGGTGTGGATTTGGTGGCTGGTTGGCTGGCTGGATCCATCATGTTAATTTGTACATTGCATGTTGGTAGGTCCTTCCAGCACAACTTTACACCCAAGACTCATGGGTCCCCACTCCATACTTATGTTTCAATCCTACTTCATATCATTGTTTAACTCCCAACCTAACATCATTTCCTCTTAATCTGATCACTTCAACTACTTGCTTACCTTTGTTTATTTCACAATCTTAAGGCTTAAAACAAATGGCACTACAGGTCAAAGATTCAGATACATCTAAGCTGACCTACTGAGGTGAAAAAGATAATGCAAGAAAATACACACCATGTTGTAGATCATAATTATAACAAACCAAGCCCAAACATACTACATATTTAGCTTTTATGTAGCTGAATCAGACAATTAGCAAAACCTTCTACGAATTCGGATCTCACCTGACAAAACTAACGGTGATTAACCCGAATTCTTGATAAACCAAAACAAACCTCTAGACAAATACAAACACGGCAGACAGTCAGCAAAGGTGGGAAACGGGAGTGTAGAGAACCACCACGGAAAAGAACCCCGTCAACCAGTTCACAATACAACTAATAGGTCAGCAGCTCCTTCATATTAGCTAGGAGCTTCTTAATATATATTGACTTCTTCTTTTTTAATCCTTACTCTCAAATTACTTAACCACTCTGTACAAGTCCAAGAAAACACTTGCTATATACAGCTAACAGCAAGCCATTACAAAAGCAACTTATATAATAATGAACCATCTATATTACCTCCTCCTTTATGGACTTGAAGAAGAAGCTTCCTGCCTTGGTTCTCTTAAGTAACCGAGAAGCCTTTCAGCCTGACAGAAAAGAACACATACCACTCATAAGAACATGAAGAATTTTCCAGCTTTTAATTCAAAGACTTAAAAACAACATGAGCAATATAGTAGATCATCAAAATCAATGAATGCATCCTTCAACAGTTATGGATCCTTCAAATTATGCAGGAGGATAGCTAAAGCACTACGTACTGCTGCTTACCCAATTATGGATAACAATCGGCCATCAATTAAGATCAAGATGCTAATAATTTATACAGCAAGATTAGAACAAAGAAACCAGAATTATGAGCTACATTTTAGAGACCTAAATATCATCAATATAATTGCGCAACTAGTAGGATCAACTATGTCCCTAGTTTTCGCAATCATCCTCAATAATTAAGATAATTAGGCTACAATTTGTACACAATCAATAATTGAATCCACCTATAATTCGACAAGAATCAAATGCGATGTGTAATAAAGGAACCGAACAATTATCAAGCATTAAAAGCAATTTGGTAAAGCAGAATGAACAAAAACAGAGAACTGATTTTGAGTGAAACAGTTTAATGAATGATTTGAAATGAATGGTACAGAGAATGAAGGCCTAACACAAGTCAACCAACCATGCAGGCCAAAAATTGAAATTGAAATGGAAGAAGACAACCCTTATTGTGGGTGATTACAAAAATATTAATCAACGAAATTTAAGGTGAATTACAGCTAAGTGAAGAAACTAACCTTATGCTTGGCTTTAGCAGTCCCTGCCTGAGACAGGGCCACCAATGGCGGAATCCCCCCTTCTCTCACAAGCAATCCCCTGTTTCTTACACTCTCCGCACACAGTTGCAGAAGAGTCAAAACTGCAAACTCCTTACCTTTGTTACTCCCATCCTCAATCGCCTCCACCAAAGCTGCAAACCCACCTTCCTCAATGATTGCCTCTCGCCCCAACTCAATCGCCGCCAAGCTACTCAACACCACCATTGCCTTCTCAGCCAATCCAGTGCCTTGTTCTCCCACAAGCCCAACCAGCGGTCTAACAGCACCAGCACTCACCGCTCTCTCCTTGTTCAACGTCACCGAGCACAACTTGTAAAGCGTTGTGAGCGCGTCTTTTTTCCCCCTAATAGACCCGTTTATCAACAAGGCAACCAGTGGAGGTATCGCACCGCAAGCCCCAATCGATAATTTATACTCATCAACCAAAGCTAAGCTCAGCAGCGCACAGGCGGCGTTCTGCTTGGAAGTCTCCGTGCCGGTTTTTAGAACATAGATAAGGGATTTGATAGCACCGGCTTTCGTTATGACGCTCTTGTTGCTTTCATGGAGGGAGAGATTAAGTAAAGCCGTCACTGCGTGTTCCTGCGTCATAGGATCAGAGCAACCAAGAAGCGGAATTAGAGCGGGTACTGCACCTGATTCTCCAATCAAAGCCCGATTATCGGCCCGATTTTTCGCCAATAATCGTAGTTTTGCCGCTGCAGACCTTTTCACTGCAGTTGAAGAAGATTGTAACCCATCGACACAGAGTTTCACAGTAGGCTGAAGGTCTTCCGGTGAGATGCTTTCAATAATTTCCGTAGAAAACGTCTCTCTTTGCAAAAATCCGTTACAAGGTTCGGGCTCGGACTCGGAGTTATGGCCCTCATTCAGACCGGGGTCAGGTAGACAGGCAAGGCGCTGTAGCTCGCCAGAAATGTCGCTGGAGCACGCCGAGAAATCACTGAAGGCTCGGAGATGTCCAACATATCGTCGATTTCATCGGAGGTGGCGCTTTTCGAATTACTAGACGATTTATTGGCTAGCTCACCGAGCCGGAGGTCGATAACCGAGTCGGTGAGATTCTCCGAGACGTTGCGCGATTCCTCGTAGATTGGACCGGATTGATCGGTGTTGAAGATGGTGGAGCGGATTGTTCGCATGGAGCGACCCATGGAGCGGCTTATCTTGGCGGAAGAGGGCGGCGGAGTGTAGTAGTAGTAAGGCCGAGTTTGGTTGTAGCGAGCAGATATGTTGGGATTGGAGTGTGAGTGAGAGTGGGAATCGTCTACTGAAACCATGGTGATTAATTGTAACAGAACCAAACAAATCCTCAGGTTTAGAGAAGTGAGTATGTATGGTATGGTTTAGGAGATTTCCATGGCTGGCAGTAGAGAGAGAAAACAGGTTAGGAGGAAGATGATAATGGTGGATATATAGAGCGAAGAGATGATAATTATTCTACACTTTAATTTTCTCTCTCTCTCTCTCTATCTTTTTTTTTTTTCTTTAATTTTCGTTTTGTTTGTTGAGAGAGAGGGAGAGAGGAATTTATTCAGATGATGGAAGAGTGAGTGGATTTGGTTGGTTTTGCGGGTGGGACATGGGTTTGGGGCTGGTTCTAAAGTCACAGCTGGAGGGTTCAGTGCCGGGCCCACTTGCTTTATTCGTGTGTACGCTGTGTGGGGTCCGCCTTACACGAGGCGCAACCTTTTGGGTATTAAACCTCACAGGAGTTGAGGTACGGTCACGCTAGCCAACCCTTAGCCGCTGTCGGCGATGCCTCCACGACGTCGTTCCCTTCCTCTGTTTAACCTTTTGGTATCACTTTATTTGAAACAATCATAGGACTCATTTATTCACAACTAGCCATAGATTAATAATGCACTAAGTTGATGACAAGAGGTCACTCATTAGGTAATTTTGAAATTGATTGGAAAAAACCTCCATCTATATAGGAGAACACACTGGATATTTATCATATTAACAAAGTCATTCCCTAAACCATATACACATACACTTATAAATGTGTGCGCTGATAATATATACTGAGTTTTGATTGCTTTCTTTGAGCGTCAATCTGAACAACAGTTTACGTGATCATTTTTTTATTTTTCTCTATCAAATTAGATACTCACCAAATACGATTTCGAGATTTCGAAGCCACATGTAAAAAATAAATCGAGTAGAGGCACAATAGGCAGCAATTGAAAGGATGAAGAGAAATTTGATCTAAGTGAAAATAATGGAAGCCAAACATCGCATTTCTACTTCTATCAAATTAGATACTCACCAAATACGATTTCGAAATTATGAAGTCGTTTGTAAAAACCAAATCGAGTGAAGGCACAGGTAGACGATAATTGAAGGGATGAAGAGAGATTTGATTGACAACAGGATATTTAATCGACGACAGACATGGAAATTGTAACAGTTGAAAAGGGAGAAGAGAGAAATTTACGTATTTCTCAAAGAAGTCAATTGTATGTCACTTTTATAAAAGATAAAAAAATATGAGAATGGTGTTCAAAGAAAGCAGTCAACTCATTGTATATATTGTTTAGCATTTTTCTATGGTATTTGTATTTCCATAGGGACGCCGACAAAATAAGGCAGTCGTGGATCAACATTTGCTGCCGCTCTGCTTCCGAGCCCCTGGTCAACTCCCCAATCCTTTTTTATATGTTTGATAATGTATTTCTATGTTGAAGACTTTATTTTCTACACCGATACGGTTTCATTTGGTTAGATATTGTATTTGTAGAGATTAAACAAAATTTATATTAGATGGTTTTTGTTCATTTCTTACCGTTAATTATCGAAAAAATATCAGATTATTATTTCAATTAATTTCTTTCTATTATTTATCAAAATAACACAATCATATATATATATATATATATATATATTAGTCCATTTGATTTTAGTAAATTATAATATTTTTTTTACCTACAAATAACCATTTTTTCATGATGTATTAAATTTGTGTGAGTATGACTCATATAAAACAAGTAAATAAGTGTATTAAATTTTATTTTAAAAAAATCACGATGTATTAAATTTGTGTGAGTATGTTCGACTTCGTATTGAAGAGGATAAGCATGAAATCACGTAGACACATTCTATTTTTAGGTTAAGTTGCATTTTAAATTAATATTTGTAAGTATGTAGAACGTTGCATTTATATTATATGAGGGATGTCATTTGATAAATAAGGAATATCTTATCAGAAGATAAGCAATACATTTCAATAAAACAATTAATAGAATTTGATTATATGGGTTATATCTTCGAAAAAACAAGCACTAACTTTCAGAAAATAAGTAGTATTTTTCTATTATACTGCAAGTAATGCATTTCACTAATGATGCACTTTGCAATCAAAACATACCGTTTTACTTTGCAAGAAAATCAAAGAATTTAAGATAGTAGAAGATAAAAATGACTCGTGCTAAAAATAAAAACCGATATAATTAATAATGTGTTTAATTTATTATCATCCAACATATACATGAAAACTATATGTCCATAATTTATTTTAATTATACTTAATTAAAATTTGAAACAATATGGCTTTTATTTGAACAATATTATTTGCTCGCATGATTTGAATAATATTAATTTGCCTCATGTAATATTTGGATATCAGTGTCGTATGTTTCAATCTTTGAATATTAATTTTTTAACCATATTACCCTCCAAAAAAATGATACAGGGCGGATATTCTCTTAGAAAGTATTGGAATTACAAAATGTTGTGACAATTTATGTTGAACCAGCCAAACATTCTATTGTTAGTATTTATAAATTATAATGAGTTTCTTAAAATTTCAATCATATGAATAAAAACAACTATATCCACTTCTAGCATATTCTTCTACCATTATAACTTCTAATTTGCGACTCTATTAATTGGCCTGTACACTCTTAGTCATATATAATTTTGGGGAATGATTTTGATTTGCAGACAGCAATAATTATAGTACCTATTTTATCTCAAAATAATCAATACTGTACATGATACATATTACTTTTACGGATTAATCACATTTAATTTAGGTAGATTAACACTATAAATTAACAACTTTAAAATCATATATTAATTTGCTACATAATCGAACACTGATGATCATTTTTCCATCTTTTTTGTTTGCAAGTTTTGTGTTTTGTCCCATCACTTGAAATATTCAGGCATTGGTTCCTTGACCAGTTAAGGTAAATTAATTAGATGAATTATCAAATAGCAAGAAAGCTTCTAGCTAATTTGTTACAAGTTTTTAAACATAATCTACTGGCTTTGATCGAGATATTATTGGTTGAATTTTATAAGTTACATCATCATGTTCAAGTATCAACTTCAACATATATAGGATATAATATTAGATGGTACAATATTTATGATACAAGTTGGTGGAGCATTGTATATGAATAATTAAATCTCTAAACAATTATTTAAAGACTAATAAAAATAAATAATTGTTTTTGGAGGTGGGTGGCTTGTTTCGAGCCTGAACGCATCATTATAAATAGCAGAAGTATAATATAGAAAGAAAAGTACATTGAACCAAAATGATGTGAATTATAAATTTCGACATTCGATGCACTTTTGCTATACCTGTTGGCGTATAGTGAAAGAAACTATTGTTTTCATATATTAGAAAATTAATATAATAATTACGTTATGTTAATATTAAATACATCGCTCTTTATTTAATTCATACCTTTATTATAATAATTTAATTGGATATCTCTCATAGTAAAGTGGTTTGCATGCTGAGTTGTTTATCTACTAATCACTTATAGTTGATTTAATTGGATATATATATATATATATATCCATAGTTTTTTTTATAAGTAATTATATGTAATTGTTAATATTTTTTTTTCCATCAACACAACAATCATATTGAAAATCGTCATTGATAAGATTATAATAATATTTTTAGACCTCGATTAATTATGATAATGAAATGAGATAAACCAATCTTTTTCTTAAAAAAATTCTTTGGAATTTAACCTGATAATAAAATCCTCAAAAATCACAGAACCATAAAGCATAAACACTAAAATTTCAAAATTTTAAAAAGAAGTTCACAAAATATTCCTACCAAGAAGGGTAAGAGATTAATATTGTTGAAAGGGTGACACTTGTGTGCCTTGGGGGCACGATGCCCCCAACTTAACCATCATATATTGTTACATAATTACATATATATTTTACAGGTATCACGTGTATATTTTTCAAGTATCACATGTATATTTTTATATACATGTGATACATATAGAATATATATATAACATTAAGAAACGTAACACATGTAGAATATATATATATATATATGACACTTGAAAAACATATATATAACACCTAGATTGGTGTCCATATGTGCCCCAAATGTATATAAGTTTTATCCTTGTTGAAAAGAGAATTAAGTTATGCGTAATTAAAGATAATTATAAAAAAGAAAAGAAAGGAATATGCCAAGCTTTGAAGATCAAGTTAAACACTCAAGTCAAAACTAATCTAATACGTCGTCGTCTACATATGTTCTAATACTAAAGCTGCAGAACTCCACTATAAATGGGGACGATTTTCCATTTTAAACCCCACTAAAATATCACTTTCAATCATATTATTATTTAATTGGTTTGATTAATCACTAATCGGGTGTTTGTATGACTTAAAATAACCACTAATTTAAGATAGAAATCAGAGGCAATATCAAAATCTCATAGGACCATATAAAAGTATTTCAACATTAAACCACTAAACATTAGTCACATTACATCTTCTCTACCCTCATATATTTAGTTCATATTACAAAAATCATTTATTATACGTGACATATATCAAATTACATCACTAATTCGAGTCAATTCACAATCATTACTTCTCTATCCATATATATATATATAATTGTGCAAATGAATCTGATTAGTGGATAAATGATCTATCTTACGGAATCTATTTGTGATATCATCTGAAATAAAGATGTATTAGATTAGCAGAAAATGGTGACAAGAGTTGCTAATACTTTCTAGAAGGTCATGTCATCACGAAGTTCAACTTTATAACACGTTTATTAACTTATTACAAACCTTTTAATTGGCATGTTTGGTACATAATAATATTATTATCTAGTCTACTGACACATTAACATCCACCAGTTGACACACGATTTTAGTTCGTGGGGTTAATAATGATTCACACACTAAAGACCTGCTTCATGCTCAAAACACACGGTTTTCAACATTACAAAAAAACATTACATTAATAATAAATAATCTACCAACCTCATGTTGGTAATTAATCAACCAATAACATGCTTAATATTAAATTCATGACATGCTTTTATTATGTACATTCGGTAAAAAATTATACTCAATTCGTTCATGTTAAGTGTCTTTCTAAAGCTTCTGTAATAAATTAAGAAATTTAGAATGGACAAATATAGATTTAGACAATATTTATATCTCTAATCCATTATTTATCTATTACTTAAGACTCTAAAAACAATTAATATGAAATGGGGGAGTACAATATATTATTGACTTATAACCTAATTAAATACATTAAAACAATAATTTTAGAGATAGAAGAGTGCCTAGATTCATAAATTAATTATGAGAAATTTGATATGTTGATCTTTAAAATGGTAACTTTCATCCTTCTTAATTTGCTTTTGTGAAGAAAACATGAAATGTCAAGTCAGAAAAATGATATTTGGCGACCATTATATTCTTTTTTTATATTCTTAATTTGATCCCAACAAATTGAAAATTATCACATGGTATTCATATATAAAATCTATATTTATTTGATAATCTCATAATTAGTTCACAACTTAAATTGTAGTTAATCACTTTAACCGGATTACTGAATATGATAAATCATAAAGTGTATTGTTGTTAGAAACCAAAATCGATGAAATCCAGCTCATCAAACTGTAATATCTAAATTAAGTTACTTAATTTCCGAATAACAAATAAGCACCATAGCTAATTTTGTTTGGCCATTTTGTTTGTAATCGATCATCTATAAACTTCACTCTATCACTGTTACTTAATATCGTATGATAAACAAACCAAGTGTAGATCAAACATTTAAATAGACTTAATTGGGGTTTGAAAAGCCACCTAAGTTTGACCATTGAGACGAGTAAACTAAAGTAATTGGCTCGAAATGATTTACATCTTGGTCGTGCCAAAATCTCTCAAGTTGTTGACCTAAGAAGATTGCCTAATTAAACAATTACATGTACTTTTGAGTAGCTTTCCAACTCCACCAATCTATGTAGATTTCGGATTTAAGATACCCCACTCAAATGATAGATCGTTTCACAAATCCTATTAGGTAACAGATCAATCTATAATCTAAATTTAACAAATAATATAAGAATTTATTTCATGAAAATTGCCGGCAAAACCGTCTAATCTGAGTTCATGTGACCCAAATGACCTCAAAACACATGCTCGGATTCAACATGTACTCACTCCATCTCAAAAGTTACTTTTGTTTGTAAAATATTTATTATCCCGAAAATAACATAATGTCTGAAAATCATAGATTATTTTAATTGAGTAAAAGTTCTAGAATGCATATGTGAAGAAAATGATTTGATCACTTGATTTAACTCATCACAATAATAAAACAAAACTGGCTAATCGGCGATATTTCCCTATTCTACAGAAACCAAAAAAAGGTGAGTCATCTCAATTATTGGGTAATTCTATAGTACACCAGGTGTATTAATACATCAAACTCTCCACTCATTTTCAACCATCAGATCTGAGATCATTAAGATCAAAGTCAACTATGGTCTCAGATCTAATGATTGAAAATGATGGAGAGTGTGGTGTATTAATACACCCAGTGTACTATAGAATGAACCCTCAATTATTATTTATCCAATTAATTGCAAATTCACCCTATTTTAAGATAATCTAATGCTAAAAGCCGGCAGCTTAAATTATTACTCTGAATTTTTTAAATGTTTGTGGTATTTGTAATTTTGGATTGGAAACGACAATGTGTAAATTTCAAATAAGTTTAGCCAAATTCATGACCCATTAATTAAAAAACCCTTTATTATTCCTTATTTGCTTACACCAATTTGACACTTGGTCCCATAAACTATATTTTTTACTTTTATTTATCATTACTTTGGATTAGTAATTCCACTTTGTTTCTCACAACAAAATTTTACATTTGAAGGAATTAGACACGACAACTTACCAACCCAAATTTACTAAAACAACGTTTGACTGAATTTAATCCATCTTGTTATTATTCATTTCATTATATTTGAAACCATCATACCGAGTCTGTTTGCGTGAGTTCAGATTTGGCCATTATCATATCTAATCGGTACTTCATGCACACACATATATATGAATAATAAAATAATTATTTTCACATAAAATTTAATAAGGTTCTAGAAAATTCACTATAAAAAAATCGTTACAGTAAAAAAAACTAACATTATAAATTTACTCAAGTGGCACGTTCCATCTCAACTTTGAAATTAGGCAAAATATATATAAATAGTTGAAAGTGTCACATGGTTTAATAGTTTGTGCTTTCATGAGATCCAGACCGAATTTAATGACCTTGGTGGAGAGATAATAAATTGTAGGTGCATTTATCAATATTTGGATATTATTTCAAGGCATCAATCATCATCCATCCAAATTAATTTAAAAAACACGAAAATGTTGACTTAACAAATGGAAAAGGAGGTGTGACGGTGATTGGGAATTCCTATTCCAACACTTTACCATTTGCTCCATTTATTTTACGATTAAGTCTTGTGTGAGATCGTCTCACGGATCTTTTTTTGTGAGATGGGTTAACCCATAACCCACACTTAGCAATTCATATGAAAGTTTGTGGATATGAATTCAATTAATGGATAATAAGATTCGTCTCACGGAAACTATCCGTGAGACCGTCTCACATGAGTTTTTGCGTTATTTTACTAACTTAGATTAGAATAAAAAGTTACATGATCTACTGATCATTCTACAGTATATCAAATATATTAATATATTAGATTTTTAATCATTTTGAATTATTAGATCTAAAATCATTATATTTTAATTTTCAATGATATCAGATCTGACGACTGAAAATAACAGGTGTATTGGCCTATTTTAATATTTTGAAATATATACATCTTCTTATGAATTTTCTTAAAAATCATATTTTAAGACTAAGGAATATATAAAAAAAGTTTATTAATGAAAGAACTTAAATGCAATGAAATAAAAAGAATTTCGTAGTTATGTGGTTCAATGGACGATGAGGAACATTAATTAGGTAGGGAAGGGAAACAGGGAATTATTCCCTTAATTATTTGTTGCATTGTGGTGTTGTACATTACCTCCTTTATTGTGGTGTTGTACCCTGAAACAAAGGGATCATTCTCCACCTTTCATCTTTTTTGTGTTTATAAAATTGGGAAATTAGGTTCTTTTATCATTTAACTTTGTCTTATTAACTTCAAAAAATAAAAAAAAATTAGACATTTTAGATTTCTTAAGATATTACACGGAACCCTTTAACCGATTCAAATTATTATGTAAATTTTCCATCTTCGAAACTTCCCATAAAATAATATCCTTACAAAAATAAATGTATTATTCACAATATAAAATTAAATTATTTTAAAATAAATCGAATTTTGTATTTATAACTTGACATCAATATTGTTTACTAGTCTTCCAAATAAGTAACTTGATGTTGTACTCGTATTATATTTCCATTATGAATTATATTTATACCATAACCCAAACCCTTCCATTAGAAAAAAAGTTGGATTTATATACTAATATTGCAGTCTAGCAAACACCTTCCAAATAAAGAAAGTCTGGTTCTAGAAGGAAGAAGAAAAATATTCTTCTCTTGCCAAGAAGTGAAAAAAAAGCCCCTCTACAATACATGATTTTCTCTATTTATATTCCTTCTTCACATCCGGGGGTATTTTTGCCTTTCCATCTTTGGACTTTCTTGTTACTTAAGCCACCAAAATATTCCCTTTCATCAAAGTACTCCTCTTGTAGCTCCAGGTACACCTTTTCCTTTCTAGATCCTTCAATTTTCTGTTATGCAGAGAAATATTTCTTTTGTCTTTTTCGGCCACGTCAGCGATGCCTTACTTCATGCTTATCATCCTTCTCATGGACTATAATCCCCTACTCCAAGTGCATAAAGCTTCACATCTGCCGTCCAATACTTCTTCGTCACTTCTGCGCCCACTTATGCTTTATGAGCGACAAATTTGTGACAACATCATGCTTATCATCCTTCTCATGGACTATAATCCCCTACTCCAAGTGCATAAAGCTTCACATCTGCCGTCCAATACTTCTTCGTCACTTCTGCGCCCACTTATGCTTTATGAGCGACAAATTTGTGACAACATCTGCTGCTTTTACTTCATCAGGAGACTAGCTCTGCCGCTTACAGTGGCAGCTCTAGAGCTCTGCAAATTTGTGATTTTTGTTTATTAAAGATATGATATCCTGGAATAATGACGTATTTCGAGGATCTCCTTTCTATTCTCATCCTTCCCACATCATATACTGAGGCCCAATTGGGGTTCCAAAAATGGCCCATCTGAAATCAGTAAGACCTGGCCTTGTTTTTTTGATTAAACTTTGTTTGTTAAAGATTTAATCCACCCAAGTTTTATCACAAAATCTAGAGCCCAATGTTGTGCTCTTAATTAATGTCTTGTGTTTTGTCCTCCAAAAGTAAAATAATACGAGTGATCTACTCTTTAACTTTGCTGTAAAAGAATCTGGACAGGCTAGTTTAGTTTCTTGTTACACTTTGTAGTAGGCCCATATTTTAGTTGTTTATTTGTTAGGTGACAGAAGATAACTTTTAGATAAATGGGCCTGGGCCTGGGCCTGATCCTGGGCCTGGGCCTAGCTTTAAGCCTAAATAAAAAGATTCCATTGAAAATAACAATGCACTGCACTGCAACTTCTCCAATGGCAAACACCGAATATAAAAGAAAATGATTACTATAAGTAATTTCCTTCTGAAGATGATGAAATTTTATGCTTAAGTTTTTTTTTAAAAAAATTACAATCTGAGAGTATGAAATAACTAAGCAAAAATAGAACAGATAAATCTGTCAAATTAGTGTTTTGATTATGAGTAAAGGAACTACAAGAGCAAAAAGTCTCTAGAAAAATGTGGTAGTAGTTGGGATAGTTGAGTATAATCTAGTGATTAAGACATACTTTGAAAAGAATTTATACAAATTATTCACAAACCCTTATATTGAAATGTTGAACTACTCATAACAACCAATTATTGGATTAATTCAATTTAATTTCAACCAGTCATTACGTTATGTAACATATTTTCAAAATATTATCAAATGATCTCTTAAGACGTGCCACAACCACTCATTTCCATTTTTACTAGATCTTAAACTAATTTGATTATCAATCCCAATACTTTATCTCAGGATTAATTCCCCAAAAAAAGTGACGTGGCGTTGAACCCTTTTGAAATACTCACTTTCAATAGACACCGGCCACATCATTAAAATTATTTATTTTTTGTTATCTTATTGAACTATTTATTTATGGGCCTTTCACTACTTCTCTACGACTCTCCAGCTAAATTTAAAAAACAAAGTTACCCTAAATATATAGATAATGTATTATATTGGATATTAAAATGAGACAGAAGACTTCATGAAGTGTTGGTGATGTAGATTAAAAATCACAAGATAAATAAATTAAAATTCATCATGATTTGTGTCCCACGATAGATAGGGTAGCAGATTTACGTTGTTATAAGAAGATGATTTTCCACCATCAGAAAATGGGCAAAATAAAAAATGTTGTACTGCAAGGTCAAAATCTTACCAGCCATTTACATACAAAATAAATAGCTAAAATAATGCAAAGGTTGCCCCCCAACAAAGATTTATCTGCCCATATATATTCATACAGTGTCGTTTTGTTCTATATATATATATATATATATATTTATTCATACATGATCATGACTTTAGTACTCTTGTGTATATTTATCTTATATAATTTGTTTTCCAATGGTTGAATGTGATGCTGACGTCATGCTCGGTAATGCTTACATAGCCACAATTTCATCCTATAAATATCAGCTTCTATATTTTATTGTTTCAAATGAAGTAACGTAGTCGATCACCAGGTGTGTGTCCACCAAAATATCCAAAAATTTAAAACGTATATATATTGTTATCTTCTCTAAAGACATGGTTTCTTTTAACTTGTCGTTTGGGCTTAGCTACTAAAATAATCTTAATTTTCATAATGTCATCAGAGTATATATGCATGTAATGATATGAAATTCAAGATAACACACTAGTACATAATAATGAATTAATCCATATTTTGCTTCAAATTACTAAAACAGTAGAGTGTAAGATCAAGAATCATGTGTAATACATGAAAAACATCGATTAGCAGCGTTGCACAAATTTAAAAAGATAGGTAATGCAGATAAATTAATTTTATTAGGAAAAATCATGATCTGTGTGGCCCCAGTCTAATCTTCTTGAACTTTGCATCAATACCCTCAATAACAGGAACATTCTTTCAAATCATTGAGCTAATTCGAATTAAATATGAATGATTAGTACATAAACTACCAGACAAAGCATTATCAAATATGGGTCATCTCTACTAAATCAAGGCTGTAACTCTTCCAGTTGTTAAATATTTATTCATTTCCACGATGCACAAACATAATTTAATGTAATTGTAATCCATGTAACAAGATCATATGTACAAAGAAGTCAATTTCTTCTCACCCCTTAAAATTGGACAGATAAATCATCTTCATTGTACATGTGTTACTGTCACACAAGTAATGTACTGCATTAAATTGGGTCCATCGTGAGGAATAGTAAAAAATAAAAAATATATATAGACATACCAAATAATTAGGGTGGTAGAAGTTGGATTTGGTTTGACCAATTAGTGTAGGGTTCCAGCAGGTGCTACAAATCATGCACCTAATCCAACATATAATACACTGTTCCACATGCCCTTTTGATTATGAAAAGGGATTGTTTTTATGCTGTGAAGTGGTTATGGATACACATGATTCAACAGTATCATCATCACATATAAAAGCAACATAATAAAATAATGTTCCTACTTTTTTACTATGCCTTCTTTCTTGTTAAAATGGTGAAGTTGTTGGCCGTCGAAAAGGTCAATAACTCATATGACGTGGTAAACAAATATTTTCTATAACAATTTTATAATTATTCAAACTATATATGTTGATATGTGTATCAATTAGTAATAATAGTAAATTATTAATGTGTGGATACATTTTTTACTAATTAGTTATGATGAGTCAATTTTGACTTATTGAAGATACTAAAATGATGTTGTTTTACACTTACTCTTCCTGATGAATATAATTATTAGAAATTTATGCTGGTTTGCTCCATAATAGAGGATCCTAATATGACTTAAACATGGACGATTGTGTGTAAATTATATATGCGGTGAGGGAAACTCAACCATATCGATCCTTTCCTCATTTTCATTCAATTCAATTCAAGTGATGAAATGTTATGATGAAGATGATGAATGTTTTGTTGCATAATTCCACGTGGTAGCAATGATTGTTGGTGAATTGGTCATGAACCAAAGAGTATGCATATATGTTCATCTCCAATCAAAAAAAAAAGGAGGTGTGTTATAATAGTACAATTTAGTTGAAGTTAGACACAAAATTGGTGTGAGAAGAGAAGGTTGTTGAAACTTGAAACCTAAACATGGAGGTAATTACACTTGGCCAAGTGGTAAATTCCCAAAAGAACCTTCCTTTACCAAACTGTAACTACTCATGCCCCACCATTCTTTTATAAAACCCTTCTCCCACCACCTTCTTTTCTTCATCATCAAACCACTCTTAACACAACCTAGGAGCTGCTCTTCTTCATCAAATCAAACTCAATTCTTGATTTTGTTCATCACAAACCAAAGAATGTTAACTCCTGTTTTGATCATTTCTGTTCTCTTCTCTCTCCACATATCATCCCATGCTCAATCTTGTGGCAACTACAACTTTGCAAGCAACCAAGCTTTCAGTCACTGCAGTGATCTCCCAACCTTGAACTCATTTCTTCACTGGAACTATGATCGATCAACTAAGTCAGTTAAAATGGCGTATAGACAGTCAAGCGTTTCGTCGTCTAGATGGGTGGCATGGGGTATCAACCCCACCGGTCGAGGCATGGTTGGTGCACAAGCACTTGTTGCTTACCAGAGATCAGATGGGAAAATCAGAGCTTACACAGCACCTATTGCTGGTTACCAGACTCAGATGCAGGAAGGAGATTTGAGTTTCCCGGTTTCCGGTTTAACAGCAACTTATGCAAGAAATGAGTTCATAATATTTGCTACCTTAAAGCTTGACAATCTCAGCTCTATAGTCAACCAGGTGTGGCAAGAAGGTCCTCTTTCCGGTGACTCCCCGGCACCCCATCCTACTTCGGGTCCTAACGTGCAATCAACGGCAAGTTTGGATCTTCTTTCAGGACAGACAGGGAAAGCAGAAGGAGGAGCAGACTCAAGAACAAAGAAAAAGAACGTGAGTTTTTAAGATTTGTTTATTTAACATTATTTTCTTCTATCATTCCTTTTAACTGGATGTGGTCCTGTTCTTGTATTTAATATGCACCTTTTGTTTTGATGTTTATATATATTTCTGTGATTCAGTTTTGCTTTACTATTACGACAGACAAAGCTTATATCTTTCAGAGTTTGAACTTCCATAATCTTCTTTAATTTGAGTACCTCAATCCTAATGTCACCTTCACCAAATAATATAAATTTTTCATAGGCTGTATAGCTGATGCAATATGTTTAAAGCTCTGTTTTTGTAAATAGTACATCATTATGATGAAATAGAGAATGCAACAGAAGATCAATCTAGTTAGTCGTATGTCTCATGGCAAGAAAACCTTTAGCCTGGATGAGATTTTATAAGTACCAAATTTGAAGCAATATTTTGATGATCTTTAAAAGTCCTGGTTGTATTGTATTGTATTGTATTGTATCAAAGGAACCATTGCCTTTGTATCTGAACATTCTAGTGAACATGCAGATACACGGAATTCTGAATGCCGTTAGCTGGGGGATCCTATTGCCAGTTGGCGCAGTGTCTGCAAGATACTTAAAAGTGTTCCATTCGGCAGACCCGGCATGGTTTTACCTTCATGCCATTTGTCAGACTTCAGCCTACATCGTCGGAGTAGCAGGCTGGGCTACTGGTCTGCGACTTGGAAGCCAGTCTCCCGGGGTTCAATACACAACCCACAGGATCATCGGCATTGTCATTTTTTGTCTTGCAACCCTCCAGGTATAGTCCTGATCTAAGAGTATAGTATTTTCATTCACAATCCATTTATGAAGATATTTTGATAGTGTTAAATGTGAATTCATAACAAGAATGACTTGTTTGGAACAGGTGTCTGCTTTGCTTCTAAGGCCAAAAAAGGAGCACAAATTGAGATTCTACTGGAACATCTATCACCACTTCATCGGATACTCTGTCATAGTCCTTAGCATTATCAACATTTTCAAGGGCTTCAACATTTTAGACCCAGACCAGAAATGGAAGAGAGCATACATTGGAGTACTAATAGGTCTTGCTATCCTTGCTGCCACGTTGGAAATTTTCACATGGTTTGTGGTTGTGAAGAGGAAAAAATCGAGCCATCCTCAAAAGATGTCGAATGGGGTTAACGGAACAAATGGTTACAATGGAGGATATGGAGGAAGGACACAGGATAGAGTATGAAGGAGATATATATATATATATATATATATATATATACTTTCTTGTAAAGATTGTTCTATTTGGCTCTTGTTTTTTCTCTTCTCTCTTTTTGTTTTTCCATATATTTTTATGTCATTCTACTTAGGAGGTGTGTGATTATGTTCAGGACTTTCTACTTGGGCAGATGAGTGACTGATATTTGTTTTCCTGCCCCATTTTCCCCAGGTTTTTATGTAGATTTCATTGTTTCTTTAGTTCATCATACATTATGTTTTTGTTTCTTCGTTTTCGATTTCTTAAAGAGTAAATCATGATTCATAAGAATTGGATTATACAAACCAAACAGAAAATCATAGGGTCTATGTTTGGCATGGCTCTAGACCTGAAGCCGGTAAGAAGATATAGCAAATACATGTACTAGCAAGCAATGCTCAATTGTCGCAACAGGGCTCAAGAATAATTCTCTCAGAAAGTCAGAAGAGCGTAACTGATTTGGAGTTTCTCTATTCAGATTGTTGCAATGCTTCGACAAATGCATCCTTTAGGAAAGAATTCGAAGCTGCTATCCGTTGAGCGGAGATATCAAAGTCCTTGCCAGAGCTATTACACAAAAAAAGATATCATGATTTAAATATGAAAACTCTATAACATTTGGTACTAGCTGCCATTGGGGTGCATTGCAGAATTGGAAAGAAAGAATTCTCTGTTGTATTTTCTCAGAGTCTGAATACTTGATACTTACGGATCATATACAAGTCCTCCAGCTTCGGTTACGATTACAGCTCCAGCTGCCACATCCCTGGACAGAGATAATTACCCAACTTTCATTACCGTACATGAGATCATTGAGTAATTAAGTTATATATCTTGGGATCTTACCAAGGGCCTCCAAAACCTACTTCATAGAACAGATCAAGCCTTCCACATGCAACCCCACAGAGATTTAATGCACAAGAGCCACTCATTCGAAGAGACCTAACCTGATCAAGTGAGAATACATATCAGCTTTCTCTACCACCAAAAACCCAAATAAATAAATAACAATAATAATTCTGAAAGTCATTGTTACGCAACTCGACCACCACTAGGTTACCTTGAATAGTAAGCTATTGATCCTATTTGTAGAGGCATCCAGGGTAGACTTGTCACGCTTTGTACCCGCCTGTCATTACAGTGTACACAAATTCATAAGCTTCTTAAATCCTAGAATTAGACGAGTCAGTTTCAAAACTTAGACTGCATGGCTGAATAAAGAGATGAATTCAGCAGTGAAGATGCCTGAAGTTGTAAAAATCATAAGCTAGCCAAAGGATTCCCTGAGTAAGAACCAATGGTTCACAGTTCATTCCATGACTTTGAAGATAAAATAGCAAAAGGAAAGAAAGATTTTTCTTGGCAAAAATCCTATTATCTACAATATCTACAGAATCAATTATATCACATATTCCAAAATTACAGAAAGAAAGATATTCCATGAATGAACTACCAAAATAAAATAGGCCAAACTTTAAGTTCAAACTGAGTGATTTTTAATACAAAAGCCAGAACTCTGTGATTCTTGTAGACATGAAAATCTCCATTGACCAGCAGCCAAGTTTATAACTAGCACAAACAAAAGCAGCGTTCAGCAATGTAATCAGCTGCATACCTCTGTGGCAAGAAGGGACTTTACCAGCTCTGTCTGGGAAGATGCTGCAGATTAGAAAACCAATAGCAGTTATCTCAGCAAACATAAAATTTACATGCCCGGAAAACATCTGGATGGAGAATCAAGTTAACCTTTAATGGGTTTTCCATTGAGGAAAGCACCTTTTCCGCGAATGGCGGTATAAAGCTGCAAGTTGAAAAGCAAGATTTAAATATCGTATGAATAGAAACTTTACTGAAAAAGCATTCTAAGGTCTATATGTTTTTATACCAATCGGAAGTAAAGGTGGTTGAAGGGATTCTTAGAAATGGAAAATAAAACTAGTGATCACTTGAATCTTGAATGGCTAGTGACACTTAGGGAATACTTGGAGCATGATTACAACAGCTAGCATTGCAAGTTTCTTACAAGCAGTACATCACCTAATAACTTGACAATTAAAGGGATATTCTTTAAGATTATCAATTTCAAAGATTTTCCAACTAAATCTGAACAGTTTGTTAAGTTGCAGACTAATATATCACTCAACAGATTGCACAATTTTACCTCGTCCATTATCGGATTAAAGATCACACCCACTGTAGGAATTCGTCCAATTGTGAGTCCGATAGATACACACACAAATGGAAACCTGCATTTGGTCATTTTTTATGAGCACATTTGGAAACTTAAAAACTTCTGAAAAAACAAATGAAACTAGCTTATGAGACTTGCCCGTGCACAAAGTTGGTCGTTCCATCCAGAGGATCGACAATCCAAGTTGGTTCGTCTGTCAATTCTGTGACGCCGAAAGCAGCAGTTGTTTCTTCCCCAATGAACTAAAATTAAGAAAGATAAACATCAGACTCGCAAACCACAAGGGAGTAACATTCTACTAAACAATGTCAATGAAAAACTCCGTACATTACTCTAAAACAGGAAAACATAGAGCTAACCTTATGGTCAGGGTAATGTTGCTTGAGAAGATTGAATATTAATTCTTCACATGCCTTATCAGTCTCCGTAACCAAATCCACCTACACGCGTAAACAAATGAAAGTATTCCCAACTTAAAACATTTTTCCAGACACTATTCCCAAATTCAGAAATCATAATTAACACAATCCTCAAGCAATATCCTTAAAGAAGTAGTAACCGTGCAACATTTCATCAATACATAGAAACCAAATTAAGCAAGATATATCTTATTAACCGATTTTCTCAGCAAAATCTAAAGCATGGTCACAAAAACAATCAACATTCTACCATTTCCCAAATTTACAAAATCATTATAGATGCAGAATTTTACCAGGCCTTTGTGCTCCACTCTTTTTGTCTCGTAGAACCCGCGACGAATGATCTGCAACCCAATGAGTTCAGATATGATTAAATTACTGAAATTAAAAGGCAGAAACTGATAAAAAAAAAAACACATCGGGTATTAGGCAGAATCAACCTCTCCAGCTTTCTTGGCAGCATCGACCGCCATGTCCTTGAAATCTTCTACTGAACCTGAAATAGAGGAATTCACAAACATACAACATTGATAATATACACATTAAGACATTGATAATATACACATTGATCGATGAATGTGGTGGTGAGTGTTTATGCGTCAATTTGAAGAGAAATCGTTTTAACCTCTGGGCGCCATAATTCGGATTGGGTGGTGAATTTATGGTCGGAGGTTTTCCTATTTCACGTCGCACATGAGTTGATAAAACTAGATCCGATACCCTATATCAAAAATTGTGTCTCAGTTGTGTACCACATAAAAATTAAGTTGTTTTATCAAAACTCATAGCAGATGACTGTTATTTATACTCAAGAAGAATCACGCTTTCACAAATTATTCCCGTAACGGTACACTGACGGCGTTGGTATGAATTTTATTCTTTTATATTCCACTAAAATGGTGGATATTTTTTCCATAACAAGATCTTCACTGAGTGTATGAAATGATTCGATAATTATGCAAAATTTTGTTGTCACTTTCATCTGAATTATTTGTCTTAAAACATAATAATTATAATAAAAGGAAGAAAGTGAAACGGTAGGTAACGGAATATGCCAGTTAGTTCTTCGAATAAGCGATTGGGAAGACTCGTGTCACGACCAAAAATAATAGCAGAGAAAACATCTCACGAGACACAAAAACATTGTGCAAGAGACAAAAAGGAAGAAAACTTTATAGTTGAATCGACATATTGCAAAACATTGCACTAAAAAGAAATTATCATCAGAACACATCATATGATATGGTTAGATTAGGTGTAAATAAAGAATAAGTGCTGCATTCTTCATTGTAAAAGTAGAATGTCTCAGTCATTAAACAAACAGCATCTCCAAGAGAAAGGGCCACAACATAGGAGAACGTGTTATAGACAAATACCTAAGATATTTCTTGAACAGAAATTATATCTGTTTATTCAACAATCAACGTCTGCAAACTATGGGTTAATTTAAAGATAAAACAGAGAGCACTTTCCACAGTGTTTTCTCATTGCTTCACAATATTGGGCTTGAGAAGAGCTGATCGACAAATATATATATATATGGCAAAAAAAAAAAAAAAAAACACCAACTAAAATTTTCTGGAACAAGACAGCATAGCCTGCTCATAAGCTGAACTTGAGCCGAATTCAGGGCTGTTCTTTGGGCTCAAGAGCAGAAATTTCTCTGACGACTTGTGCTTTATCAGCCTCAAATGGTTTGTCGTCTGCAACAAGAAATCTTAACTAAAAATACTGCAAACAAATAGATTCAACGATTGTCATTGTCAATATATCATTCCTCAATTACCTTTCTCCGTGGTCTTCAAATCAGCAAAAAGACGTAGAAGCTTGCTTCTGTTTGCTACAAGGATGCCAACAATATCTGGGGGTTTGTTCTGATTAGCTACAAATAACTGCAAATATTGTAGTGTCAGAACAGACTATTAAGTGGCCAAATTCTCCATCTATCTCCGACAAGCTAAGTTGTGACATAGAATTGTACCTTGAAAACATGAAATGCTTCAATCTGTATGCTCTTGCTTGACTCCTGAAGAAGGCAAAAATGCGACATTTAATATATGATGTAGGAATTAGCAAGTTGAAACATCTTTATCAAGTAAGACAGTAATGAAACTGAAATACTCAAGAATCTTCCAAACACAATGTTTACTAGTTACTACAAAATTCCAAGCAGACCGTCATCCATGATTCTTATAAATTAAGGCAAGGTCCAATAACCTGAGTCCCATGCTAAACAGATTGTTGGGATTTTTCTTGAGATTCATTTACAATGCAATTAATTGTTCATTGAACATCCTTCTACAATTTATCTCTCATAGTTCTTTTTATTTGTTCTTCTCAACACTTCCAATCATTATTACAAGGCAAAGGAGGAAGTAAAGAAATAATCAGATTCAAAGAAAGCAACCATACTCTGAGAAGATTCATGAGTATCCTCAAATTGTCCCTTGAGCTAACATATCGAGTCATTACAGCCGAATTTGAACGATCCAGCAACATATCTCCGAGCAACTGAAAGAATCAATATTCACATCAACAGCACAGAAACAGAAGAGCAAAAGATGGCGGATCTATCAAAGGATAGTATCCTGCAATCATTTCTTTCCACACTTAAGACTTTTCATTATTGCTTGTCAAATTGCCATTTTTCCAATAGGGAAATGGGGATCAGTTCAGCATACCAGTGCTCATGTATGCCAAAAGAGAGAATCAAGAACGCATTATTACCTTGACAGCCTGCCTTCTGGTGATGTAATTAGTAGATTCAAGCAACTTTGAGTTATACTCCGCAAAGAACTATCAATGAAAAGATATTAAGCAAATCATGATCAGAAATGGAACTCATCAAGAATCCATGAAAAAAAAAAATTGATTGATCCACTGAGATTCAAAAGAATTAACAAGGCAGCATAGATAGGGTTTCTCAAAGCATACATGAATATAATGTTCAACGGCCTAAAGTAACCATTGAAAAGGAGCTCAAAAAGATTGCTGGAAAAAATAAGGTTCATGGTGTGGCATATTAATGGTTACCAGATCATAGCATACTTACCCAGTCATAATTTTTGGAAAGAAACTCGGATACAGTTGACTTATGTCTGGTCATCAGTTCCTGCATAAAGATGTCAATCCTGTTAGCAACAGTTGAATGCCAAGAGGATAACAATCATGTACAAGACTTCATTTGCAATAAGAAAAGCACCTAATAGAAAAATTCCATGTCAACATGACCTTAATATCTCCTTTTCTATACACACACACACACACACATAAGAAGAGAGATATACAAACATGGATCAACACAGTACCAGACTACCAATTGCCAAACAACCAAATAATCTTATGTAGCACAGAGAAAATTGACCAATGAGTTCAAATAAAAAACAGATTAATGTAGAAATTTGCTACTTCAATCACCTTGAAAGTGGCAGCAGCATCGGAAGCAATGTCAAAATTTGGGAGTTGTATGTAACCAAAAAATTTCTTCACATGCTCTGATTCCAAGACGTATCTACAAAGCGAAAACGATTTTAGAACTAATAAATGACATTTACACATTTTCAGCAACATCAGTATCGACTTAAGCACCAATGAGAACCAAAATAGCATACAACATAGTCAGTGGCCGACTATATGACAGTATGACAAGTAATTGCATCAGTCACTACAGACGAAAAGCTTTTGAGTGTTAAATGATTCGTAGTGGATCTTAGGCATGGAGTTTGTGCATAAAAGAAACGTGTCATCTGCTTACTATCTCCCTGTAAGTTGCAACTTACAGCAATGAACATGGATCAATCTGTCTAATCAAGTGTTTACTCTGGGAGGGAGCAACATTCTTAATTCCATTCCCCTGAATTTTGTCACTCCAATGCCTAATCTCATGTCAGTTGAAAGAAGAAATATGGATTGATTTACACCATCCAGTAACCAGACTATAAGTGACACAAAGAATCAGCAAATGAAGTTCATATTTGTTTTCCCCCAATATGAATACAAAAATATTGTTGGGAGGTTAGTTATCTTGATTAAGTTGAATGAGGCAGTAAAATAGAGAAGCTGCTTCTATTGCATTCTTTTTTTGGAATTGATAATACATAAGACTCAAATTCCACAAAATGTAAGACATTCACTCACCTCGCTACACTTTGGTGGCGTATGCATTCCCTCAACATTGCACCATAGTGTAATGCCAGATCAGTATTCTCATAACTAATACACAATAGCAAAGCGAACTAAAGTCAATAATACAATAAAATAACTTGTACTAATTAATAAAAAAGAAAAGGGAAATAAAAGAAAGAAAGAGCAACAGACGAATATTGACTCATAAAGTCATGAACTCATTCCATGATTTCTCAAGGTAAGAAGTACAATTGCCCTTAAAAGAATAATAACTCAAAAGGATTTCACAATAATACTAAGCACATGTCCTTTTAATTTCACACGGTAACATGTTTACAGAGTTCTACATCTAACAGAATCTTACTGAATGCATTAGTAATGACAGACAACGCTAAAAAATCATCAGACAGAACTCAAAACAAACAAAGCCAAGACATATAAGAGAACAAGAACAATCACTACAATCCTCATATGTATACATCTTGATGCTGAACACATTGAGTCCAAGTATTACAATATCTGCCACGTTTTCTTGGAATAATAATAAAGCTTCAAATTTTCTAAACATGCAAAAAATGCAAAGATTAGCTCCTCAGCAAACAAGGCATATATGACAGTAAAAGAGGTTATAAAAGAAGGCTGAGGAGAAGAAATTTGTATGTCCAATCCTCTCACAGAATAGTCCAAATTTATGCTGCCAGAGAAACCTTGGATACTTTGGAAGACATTTTTCCAAGATCACCAAATTAAAATGACTACAGCAAAGGAAATGTATTTCAAAGTTTCATCTAAAAATCTCATCTTTCAAAATATAAGAAAGTAACAATCTCTTGTATTTCTCAGTAACCAGATTGCAAGTCCCAAATACCAATTGAACTCTGAATCTTATAAAGAGAGATTTTGTCAAACTAGTGCAAATTTTTTCATGCTACCTTACCCTGATACTAAGATATCCATGAGATCTAGGTTCTTTTCCAAGTAATCACATGCAATCAACTTTGATTGAACCTGTTGCCTCTGCAGATTTGCAACAACCTGCGTAGCATCTTTACGGGTCTGCAGAAAATTATCTTATCAGTCAACATAATTTTTCATGCAATTCTTTACTGTAAAAAAACTAGCTGCAACAGCTCTAAGTTCTAAACATCCTAAACCAAGAGTTATAACATTCCTTGTGAAATAGCTCCGCCCTTCCAATACAAAGATAAGGCTAAATGTACAAAGCAGAATTTTCATAACAAAGTCAAGAGCACTCTTGAAGTACCTCCAAGCTCAACTTGGGAAGACATATAATTAGCAGACGGAGAGTGTTCTCTTTGAAAAACTCTTGTGTTAATTGTGCACAAGCTTCAGCTATTGGCTCAGATTCACTGTCCCCATAAAGAACTTGTTTCATGTCTCTTATAAGTTTTCCCAGCTCCGTCATCTACACAGGATATTTGGTACAAGAATTTAACATGAGCCAAAGAAAAGATATATGGATTGTATGCTCCACAGCATTCCAATTCCTATTGATGCAACGACGATAAGCAAAACAGTTGAAAGCATTTAGATCTTCACATACAAAGCACAAGGAATCCCAATCAAACAGACGTGAAAATTAAAATAAAAGATGCAAAACAAAATAGCAAACCAGCATTAGCATCGTTGATTTACCACAAATTGCAGAGATACAATTTGCCTTATATAATATCCATATTCCATGGCAATGTCAAACACAATCACGACCAGATCAAGACAAATACAACGACGAAAAAGGCAAATCATGCATCAGGAAGAGAATAAGAAGGAGACCTTCTCCTCTCGCTTGCTCTCCTTTGTATCAGCACCACCTTGATCGGCGAAGATCAGCAGATCGCGCGCCTGCCGGACTATATCGGCGGGAGTCCTAGGCTTGGACTTGAACAGACTCTTCATCTTGCCGTTATCGGCACCGCCGTCGTTATTATCAGTCAGCGGGAGCCTCCGGGAAACGGAAACAGAAACGGCATGCGACGCCGGGGCCCGCTGCGGCGCCGGTTTGCCGCCGGTAGAAAAGCAGCCTCCTATTTTCGAAAATTGTTAAATTCCCAGGTTTTACCCTTGATTGATTGGCGTTAATGGGGGTGGTGAATTAGGTTTTATGTTCGGATTCACCAAAGCTGATATTTCGGGGGTATATTTAACCAGAAATTTGGATTGGGGTTATGGATTGGAAGGAGAGGAGAGAGAGAGAGAGATAATCATGTGGGTTTTTGAATTTTTATTTATATATGTCTCACTGTATCACTCTTCCCATCCCTATTCATCTTCTGTGGCTCTCGCCTCATTTTACTAAGTTTTTTTTTTTTTTCTTTTTAACGAAAAATAAACTTTAATATTCTATAAACTATTAAAGTCAACCTAAAATTAATAGTTTGATACACAACTTCTTTTTTCTTATTAAAAAAATAAAGATACCATAAAAAAATTTTATGGGAACAAGAAGAACCTATAGAATATACTATATGTACAAGAAATAGTCATATATATATGTATTATTATAACATTTCCATGAAGTATTGCCTACATTATTTATTTTTTCTTTTAAATCCATCATTCAAATTTTACTATAACTAATCAAAATTTAGATGTTGTACAAATCTCAATTAAGAACTTAACTTTAAAATTTGAAGCCAGTTTTTCTAAGTAGTTTCATTTCCTTTATTATTTTTGAGTAGATACAGATATCAATTGAAAAATGGAAAACATAATGAATTTTTGTAATTTTGGTTAACAATAAATTATAGACAAATTAAATCGTTAGAATAAACTTGTGCGCAAAATTCATGTGAGATACAATAGAATATCCCCCAATCACAACTGAACATTTAATATTAAAGAAGGTGGTTTTATATAAGATCGTCTCATGGGTCATGTTATGTAAAACAAATCAATCTACAATCCATTTTTTAGACGCCAAATCATAAGTTTTTGTGTTTTTTCAATGCACGTCACATTTTCATTCAAGATACATGTAGTTGGCTCAATATACCAACACACCCTATAAATGATCTTATATTTCCTCAAAAAGCGTAAAAGTGAAGAAACAATCCAATGAAGATTGTCATATAAAGGATAATTTTTTGGGAAGAATTATTTTCTTGTTACATTTAACAGTAAATTTAAACACTTCGTCTTCGAAGATATATGAGTTTTTTGTTTAATTTTATAAAGTGAGTTTTATTAAATGATAAAAGATTGCGTGTGTTGTTTTAATTTCCAAGTTGTTCTTGCTCATAACTAATTTGATAGGTTAATGGTTATTTTCTGAATTGCAAGTGCTGCTAATATATTTACCAGCATAAATAAAATTTGTTATTAATGTTCGTGAATATGTAAATACTTTGAGTTGTTTTTGTTTTCCTAATTTTCATAACTTACTTGAATTTTGTTAACCATATTAATTAGTTATTATAACATCATCATAAAATAGTTTTTCACAACTAAAATTGATAAATTTGTTTACCCTTATAACTGTTGAAAGATTAAATGGATTGAAAATATTATGCATAGAATACTGAATATTGAAAAAACTTGATCTTAAATATTTTATTGACGATTTCACTTCTCAAAGTGTTAGAAGATCTATTTATTTTCAATAATAATTAAAAATTGAATTTTGTGTTTATGTTTGTAGGTATTGCATATTTTCAACATTTCTAGATGGAAAAAAGTAGCATATTGAAAAATGATTTATTTTCACAACTTTCTGGATGACAGTTATTATTCTTCCTATGTTCTGATTTTGTAATTATATTTATCGTTTACGTAAAAGTAATTGTTTTTTCTTCATAGGGTCCTTTTTAAAAAAATTATTCTGTCATGATACCCAAAATGATAAAGCTGTTCCTGATTGGAGGGTATCTTTGATAAACTTAAATAAATAAAAAACTATTGGGGAATTCTATACACACCCCATCTACACACACATTCATTTTTTATTATTTTAATGTTCATGTCTATTGTTGGGGTGTGTTTAGTATTTTTGGGGTGTGTATAGAATTCCCCAAAACTATTTTGTAGCTAAACAAGAATCACAAAAACTCATGTGAGACGGTCTTACGGATAATTTCCGTGAGACGAGTCCTAATTACCCATGAATTAAATTCATATTGACAAACTTTGAATTGCTTAGTGTGGATTATAGGTAGACCCGTCTCACGAATAAAAAGGCGTGAGATATTGATTTGGCAGAGAAGTGTGTCCCTTGAAGAAAGGATGAGGCAAAAACTTTATGAGATAAAGAAGAAGTGGGTTTAATGTTCAACCTTCTTCTACATGAAATTATGATAGTGATGGGGGATTTGGGAGGAAAGAAAGTGCATAAAAGCTTGAAGCTTTCCACCTTTAAACTCACATGTATTGTTGTCTCAATTTTATTACATGTACAACTTCCACCTCTCAATCTTCAATTATAGATCTCCCACTTTCCACTTTCACTTGAGTTATAGTGCCACCTCATTTTAATTAAAATTGATGTTTTGAATATTTCTATCACATTTGACAGATTTTATCCCCATTTCACAACACAAACATGCGTTACTGTTGGTTCGATTGAATAAGTTGAAAAAAAACTGGATAAAATATTAAATGAAATTTAATGATTCAGATTTAGAGTTTATTGTCCATAAAATGCAAATTCAAACATCACCTAATAAAAAAATTCAATGAAATGGGGACATGAAGTTATTCACAGTACATATTTAAATATCACCTAATACATATTTTCAATGAAATATAGATGGAGTTCTACGTACCAAAATACAAAAGTTAACTATCCAAGGCACAACTTGAAAAAGAAAACGCAAAAACTCATATGAGACCGTCTCACTGATTCCCTTCCGTGAGACGGATCTTTTTGACCCGCTTTGACTTTGACCCAGCCCAACAGATCCCAGCCCAATTCTAATCCATAGAACTCAGCCCATAGTTTAAACCTAATCAATAATTCAGCCTTATTATACTAAGTTTCAGCCCAAATCCACACAGCCCAAATCCACACTGAAAAAGAAGAGAAAGGAAGCACCGTCGCACTGAAAAAGAAGAGAAAGAACGTCGCACCGTCGCACTGAAAAAGAAGAGAAAGAACGTCGCACCGTCGCACTGAAAAAGAAGGACCGTCGCAGAGAGCACCGTCGCAACCTTGGGAAGCACCGTCGCAGCAGAGATTTGGAAGCACCGTCGCACTATCGTTGCAACCTTAGTCGCCTTCATCGTGTTCCCGACCTTGCCTTTATCGTGTTCCCGACCTTCAAACATTTCAAAATCGACAACAATCATGTCTTTGATTTCGCTCAATCATTGGATAATCCGATCATCTTCTTCACCGTTTCGATGGATGAATCGACATCTTATTTCAAATCCTTGAGGTATATTGTGAAAGAGTGTGATCATAGAGATGAGATTCAAGTGCATCTTCAAATTCAGATATAGCCACTCTGATTTGTCCATCCAAATAATTCATCACCAATTTATTCTTGCTCTTAATCATATTGCTGCTATCCAATCTTTTGAGAATTTCTTACAAGGACTTCAACTCCTTGAATGCAAATTTGATCATTTCTAAAGAAGGGTACAAGAGAGAGGTATGAAAAGAATTTAGAAAACCCTCAAATATTTGTCTTTTGTGTTTGTGTGTATTGTATTGGGTGGGGTGGGGTGGGTTTAGCCATAACCTTATTGAAGATATATCAATTAAGAAGTGTCAAAAAGAAGAGATATGAAGTGGGTCATTAAGAAGAAAAGGGACACATATGTGTTTACATTGTAGTTAATATAGTTTTGATGTGTTTCTGACGATGGGTTCTTCAGAGGCGGCGATTCACCGGGGTCGGTGTTATAGGAGTGGTGCTCCGTTGTGGCTCCATTGGGGGAGGCGGAGGTTGAAGGATGCTCACTTTCTCGTACGATCCGGAGTTGATTTGGGAAGTTCTTGCCAGGCGGAGGTTGAAGGATGCTCACTTTCTCGTACGATCCGGAGGTTCTTGCCAACTAGTTTGTTTGGATTAAGGATTATTTTCTTGGGTTTTGGGATTAGAGAAACGTTGATCATCTGAAAATTATTAACCATGTTTTAGTTTAGTTCGATAATTAGTAATAATAGTTTGTGGTGATGGTAATATACAGTGTTATATTTCTACGAGACCGCTTTAATTAAGGTATCTATACCTTTATTTACTACATTTTCCGTGTTGATGAATAAGTATTATTAACCATGTTTTAGTTTAGTTCGATAATTAGTAATAATAATTTGTGGTGATGGTAATGTACAATGTTATATTTCTAGGAGACTGCTTTAATTAAGGTATCTATAACTTTATTTACTGCATTTTCCGTGTTGATGAATAAGTATGTCTTTTAGAATTATAAGTATGTATCTGAATCTATAAGTATGTGATTATGTATTTTATTTTTTCTTACGATTTTAACTTGGTGTTTTTGATGTGTGTACATCAACAGATTTCCAAATTGAAAAAGACATACATCAAAAGTCTCACACACACACATCAAAACACCAAAATTAGTTTCAAACCAACAAAATAAATATAAGTATGTCTTTTGCATCCATAAGTACGTCATTTTCACCTTTAAGTATGAGTTTTATTTACAAATAAATATAAGTATGTCTTTTGCATCCATAAGTACGTCTTTTTCACCTTTAAGTATGAGTTTTATTTACAAATAAATATAAGTATGTCTTTTGCATCCATAAGTACGTCTTTTTCACCTTTAAGTATGAGTTTTATTTACAAATAAATATAAGTATGTCTTTTGCATCCACCTTTAAGTATGAGTTTTATTTACAAATAAATATAAATATGTCTTTTGCATCCATAAGTACGTCTTTTTCACCTTTAAGTATGGATTTTATTTACTCACTGCATGCACTACACGTCTTTTTCACCTTTAAGTATGGATTTTATTTACTCAATGCACTAGAACAAAATGACATCCTTTTCACCTTTAAGTATGAATTTTATTTACTCAATGCACTAGAACAAACTTTAAGTATGGATTTTATTTACTCAATGCACTAGAACAAAATGACATCCTTTTCACCTTTAAGTATGAATTTTATTTACTCAATGCACTAGAACAAAATGACATGATGGAAATGAGTGGCCTCCAAAATCTTCTTCCTTGATTTAGAGGACCTGCATAAAAAGAAAACTGGATTAAACAGAGTAGAAAAGAAAAATTAACTCATTGGTAAAAAGAAAACTGGATTAAACAGAGTAGAAAAGAAAAATTAACTCATTGGTAAAAAGAAAACTGGATTAAACAGAATATAATAGAAAAATTAACTCATTGGTAACTTGTTAAAAATGGGTGTTCTAATTATTTCATATAAGAAACTAATAAAGTTCAACAACACAAGAATAAACATAATATTTATTCAACACAACATTTTGATTATCAATACAAAAGTGTGAGGAGAGGATATTGTCTCAAAAATTATTGAGGATATTCTATTTCATCTATTCCACTGAAATAAATAATACCTGATACCATGTGAGGAGAGGATATTGACTCAAAAATTATTGACGATATTTTATTCCATCTAGGAGAGGATATTGTCTCAAAAATTATTGAGGATATTCTATTCCATCTATTCTACTGAAATAAATAATATCTGATACCATGTGAGGAGAGCATATTGACTCAAAAATTATTGACGACATTTTATTCCATCTATTCCACTGAACTGATACATGTGAGGAGAGGATATTGTGTAAAAAAATTATTGAGTATATTCTGTTCCGCTATAATAAATAATATGATTACAGTTTAAAACATGGAAACAAAATAACTATTAAAGATACAAATGTATATCCTAAGATACAATATTTAGTCAATATTATTTTCCTAATATATCATGTTCAACATGAGTATGTATTCTGACTTTCTCTCATATTTTTGGTTTAAGTATGTCTTTTATGCACATAAGTATGTCTTTTAAGCACGTAAGTATTGATTCTCACTTTACTGTTTTTAATTTATTTGCATAAAGTTTTTTGGTCCAAGTTGCATAAAGTTTTTTGGTCCAAGTATGAGTATGTCTTTTAAGCACATAAGTATGTCTTTTAAGCACATAAGTATTGATTCTGGATATGAGTATGTATTCTGACTTTCTCTCATATTTTTGGACCAAATATGTCTTTTAAGCACATAAGTATGCCTTTTAAGCACATAAGTATTGATTCTCACTTTACTATTTTTAATTTGTTTGCATAAGTTTTTTTGGTCCAAGTATGTCTTTTAAGCACATAAAAGTATTGATTCTCACTTTACTATTTTTAATTTGTTTGCATTAGTTTTTTACTATTTTTAATTTGTTTGCATAAGTTTTTTTGGTCCAAGTATGTCTTTTAAACACATAAGTATGTATTTTAAGCACATAAGTATGTCTTTTTAGCACATAAATATAAATTCTAAAAATGAGTATTTTAAGCACATAAGTATGTCTTTTTAGCACATAAATATAAATTCTAAAAATGAGTATGTATTCTGATTTTCTATCTTATTTGGTCCAAGTATGTCTTTTAAGCACATAAATATGTTTTTTTAGCATATAAGTATTGATTCTGACTTTATACTGTTTTTTATTTGTTTGCATAAGTTTTTTTGTCCAAGTATGCCTTTTAAGCACATAACCTATACAATCACAGTCTGATTTTCATGGACACAAACATGTTGTGCTATTTGAGTTAAATGTAACTCTCTTTTTAGGCTCGTGTTCAGTTGCTCCACTCTCTTGGGGCTCGGATTCAGTTGCTCCAGTCCCTCAGGTTTACATCTGCACTCCAAATTGAATTTAAAAAATTAGCAGAAACTTGGAAAGCTACCACCACACCCCAAACAAAATCAATCATATACAATTTAAAAACAAAAAAGATTGAGAAAAGGTGTGAAACTTACAGATCTCAACAAAGATATCTGAGAAGATCGAAAACGCAACATCAAATTGAGAAGATCGAAAACTGGAAGAATTGAAGGAAAATATATATGATTCTAGATTTCGAAGGATGGAGAAGTGAAACGCAACATCAAATTGAGAAGATCGAAAACTGGGAGAATTGAAGGAAAAATATATATGATTCTAGATTTCGAAGTATGGAGAAGTGAAATTGTAGGAGGTATGACGGCTGCGCGACGGGTTTCTCCTTGCTCTCCTTCCTTGTGTGCGGCGGTGCGACTTGCACATATTTCTTCCTTGCGTGCGGCTGTGCGACTTGCACAGATTTTTACTCCTTTTGTTTTGGGCTTTGTAGGTTTAACTATTTTTTTGGGCTTAACATGTATAATATTACTCCTTTTGTTTTGGTCTTTGTAGGTTTAACTATTTTTTTGGGCTTAACATGTATAATATTAAGGGTTGGGCTTCATGGTTTGAAATTGAGATGATTGGGTTGAACCAAAGCGGGTTAAAAAGATCCGTCTCATGGATGGAGATCCGTGAGACGGTCTCATAGGAGTCCTACTCAAAAGAAAAAATAAACATAGTACATAAATGTCAAGATATTTATACATAAAGATTACAACAATACGAAATAAAGGTCACACCACTACAATAAATGTCTCAACACTTGAAACAGAAAAAAAGAAAAGAAAATATAAGGAATCTACATCGGGTCAACCCAGTTGCATTGATCTAAATTCATGCAATTGTGCACAGAAGTTTTTGCCAAGGTGTATTTATATATATAGAAAAAAAGATATATTCAGAGTTTGTTATTATATATATATAAAAAAAAAGAGTGGATAGATTTCAATAATTTTATGTTTGTTTTGAAATTTTACAGGTATGACTATATTTAAGATTACATTGACATATTGAAAATGATAAAAAATTAGATATTTTTATTGAGAATTTGAGAAAAGTGAGTAGATACAAAGATTTGCTAAAGCCCCCAACATCCTATAACAAACAACAATTGAAAATTTGCTCATCCAAAAGGCCACATCTCTTACCAATTTCTCCAAAAGGAGAGATCCCAATCCAAACATACCTTGTAAATATATCATTGAGTACATGTACCAAATAAAAGGAAATGAAAATGGTTAAAACAAACATGATTTAAACATACCTAGCTTGTAAATATATTAAGAAAATATGGGATAGGAGATTCCTTTGCATTTCAAGGTCCACTTCTAAGATGGGGTAATTATGTAGTACAACTGGTGTATTAATACACCAGAGTTTTTTACCGCAATAACTTTTTTTAAGGTAACTTTTTGAATTTTGGACTATAGGAGTTGTGGGCTTTGTAATATGTATGGGCTGTGTAACCTTTGGACAATGGGCTGCAATGTCTTGATTTGTGTATTGTGGACTATGAAATACATTGTGTGTTTTACATTTAATTTGGGTTTATTTTGGGCTATCAAATATATTGTGTGTTTTACATTTAATTTTGGGTCATACGAATTGTACGCTTTAGAATGCTCATTTATATAAAATATAAATATTTGTTACAAACTTATGTCATTTGCATAAATCATACCTAATTTAATAAATGATAAAACATTAACAACCATTGTGATGAATTTGAAATTAAATATTTAATATATTTGAGATATACTAATATGATCATGGAGTTTTAATAAATTTCATAATAAAATTAATTTTATTATGTGTTGTTTTAACGATGGTAACTATTTTAACAATTTGATGTAAGTGCAACCATTATAACCTTGCATGCTTTTTTTATATAGGGACATTGGTTACATGTCATTTTAACAATTTCATACCAATGCAACCATTTTAACCATGTTAAATATTGCAAGCATTGTATGTGTAAAACATTGTATTTCAACCATACACTATTGTGTATTTTGACACTGCAACCATTTCCTTCAACCATTAGATTGAAATATTTAATATATTTCAGATATATTAATATGTTTATTGCCCCACAATTTTAATTTTTATTCATGAATTTTTTAATTGTATATTAATTTATTAATTTACATATTACCCACAAATTTTGGATGTCATTAACCATTGTATGATATCATGCAACCAATGTTACGAATTGTCTATTGCCAACGATTTTTTATTTGAATTCATCAATGTATACATTTGAATGTCATTAACCATTGCATGATGTCATTGGTATATATTGCATATTACCCTCACAATCTTGGGATGTCATAACGCATTCTATTTTGGGCAAATGCTGCTGTGCACCAAGTGCACGGATCTGGATTGGTGCAACGGGCGACCCGACCCGGATCGCGCACCTGGATTTTTTTTTTTTTTTCGCTTCAGGCTGTCACCTTTATGTTGTAAAGATGTGGACCTTTACGTTATATAAGTGTGACCTTTATGTATAAATGTATGACCTTTATGTCGTAACTTAGGAAAAAAATGAAGATTTTCGGTTTTTTCGCTTCAGATTAAAACCTTTATGTTGTATTGTTGTAACCTTTATGTACAATTCTTGTGACCTTTATGTACAAATATTATGACCTTTATAAATCCCTAACTTTGAAAAAATTGAAATTTCAAAATTCAGTGCATTTTAAGGATGGATATATGTGCAGCTAATATTTCATAAACGTAAATATGTACAAATTTTGTTAAATTCTTCATTTTTTTCTAAGTTAGAGTATATAAAGGTCATTACATTTATACATAAAGGTCACACTTATATATAAAAACATAAAGGTCACATGCATATAACATAAAGGTAACAACCTGAAGTGAAAAAATAAAATTCAAAAAAATAAAATAAATAAAAGTGCGTGGATCCGGGTCAACCCGGACCCGACCCGAATTGTACATACACCAGTTGCACAGGAGACTAACTCTTCTATTTTATCTTGTAATATATGAACGAGTCATAGGATTATGATTTTTATTTTAATTCACCAATGTTATCTATTTGTATATATTTGCATATTATAGTTTGTATATATTACGTATTATACTAACAATTAATGATTTGCAATGCATATTCCAAGTAATATAATACAATGCAATTCATATCATGCCATTGATATAATGCAATGCATCGTTATTGCAATGCAATGCAATTCACAACATTGGTTGCATGGTATCATGCATTGATATAATGCAATGCATGTTATTGCAATGCATCATACTTAAGAATTTTTTGGATGACTTGCAGCAATGCGTTGATGCATAATGCATGTTATTGCAATGCATCATACTTAAGAATTTTTTGGATGACTTGCAGCAATGCGTTGATGCATTGCAATTGAATGGAATGTCTTGCACTATAAATGAATATTTTCCCACATAATTTACATTTCACTTAGAGATAAGGTTAAACATACTCATGTATAAAGTTGTTAAGATTTTTTTGTATCTCATTATATCTTTTTAGATCTTGAAGTGTATTATATATATATATATATATATATTAGACTTTAAGATCTAATATATATTATGATAATTAAGTGTATATGTGTGTGTATATATAAGTAATTTAGGATCATATTTTAATTAATTAAGTAAAAGACTAAAGTAGTAATATTACATGTAAAATAATGTGTTAATTTGTTGTTGGGTGTGTAAAATAGTAAAATTAAATCCTCATTTCAAATTATTCAATCAAATAATTATTCAAATTATTTAGTTAATGATTTAATTAGGTGTTTTTCAAATTATTCATGTTAAAATTACAAATTTTTATTTTCTTATTTTTTTATTTTTTTAAAACGGCCGGGGCGGGCCACGGGCGCAAGCTTCTGCCCCGCCCGCCCAGCGGGTAGTAGTTGCGGGGAAGGCTGGGTACCCGCCCTGACATGCCCCATTGTCATCCATAATGTAACCATTGTCATCCATAATGTAATCATCGTAAATTACAATAAAATATATCGAATATGGATATCAAATGAATCATCGTCGAACAATGTATAATACTAGAATACGTGAATTTGGTTTTATGGATGATAATGACTGATAAATGAAATTTTAGAAGAAGAAGGATTTAGACTCATTATCTAGGACATTATACCATTTTGGGGAATTATAAGAAGTTATCATAGTAAATATTGAAGAAAGGTAAAAAAAGGTAAATGAGAAATGAATGGTCAGGATTTAAAGTACTCAAATTTAATGGACAAAAATGACTGACAACCTGGTGTATTAATACACCAGGTTTACTACAGAAGGACCCTCTAAGATGGGGAACATAATGTTGTATTTGGATGGATGGATTTAATGAAATATTTGAAATTAATGGTAGTGTGATAGTATATTTATTAGCTCTTTGTTTCTGATTTCATAAGTCCGGAAATTTTTCAAATTCTGTCCGCTAATGCTTTGCAAATTAAATTATCTAAAAGATCCTTAAAGAAACATATATTACACCATGTCGCTATAAACTTTATAAAATCCTTTAATAAGGACATTTATATACAACATTGTACTAATCCGACACTTTGAAATACTTGAACAAATACATATTTTAAAAAGTTAGATTTTTGCAATCAACCGAAAACAAACATATGCAGATTATAAAAAGTTATATGTTTGCAATCATATACCAATCAAAAACATATATCCTCTTAATATGTTGAATAGATGTGTATTTGAGACATATTTTCAAAAATATTGATTTTGCAATCATATTGTCAATTCACGTCTCATTCTCCTTCTCCTTCTCCGATCTTCTTCTTATTTTTCTTCTTCTTCTTCTTCTTCCTCCTCCTTCTCCTCCTCCTCTTCTTCTTCGATCCTCTTCCTTCTTCTTCTTCTTCTTCCTCTCCTCCTCCTCCTACTCTGATTTTGCAGAGGAGATCCTCTTCCTTCTTCTTCTTCTTCTTCTTCTTCTTCTTCCTCCTCCTCCTCCTCCTCCTCCGATTTTGCAGAGGATAATTGTATGAGTTTGCTCTAGGGTTTCTTTGCACAATGTTTATGTGATAATAATTCATATGAATTCTGCAATTTACAGAAAAAAAATGAGGAAGAATATGATAAAATCGTCATTTTATTGTTTAGAAATATTAAACTCACCATACAGTAATGTAATACCTATAGAGTAAATATGTAATACTATAGAGTACATATGTGATATCTATAGAACAAAAATTCGAACAAATAATTCATACCTTAATTGAGTTAATTTGTAATACCTATAGAGTATACATGTGATCATAAGTATAACATGTGATACCTCCTAACAAGTAAAACAAATCATACATTTATGAATGAACACATGATACATTAAGAGTATACATGTAATACCTATAGAACAAAAAAATAGAACAAAAACAATACCTTAATTGATTTTTAATACCTATAGAGTATACATGTAATACTAAAGGTAAAACACATAATATACATTAAATCAAACAAATATATAAGTAAATCATAGGGTCGTATTACCTATAGGATACTGTAAACCTACTGAATCATCAATAGGTAAAAGGGTGTTGGACGACACCCTCTTAATTAGGGGCGCGGGGGGTGCGGGGTCGGGAGGCAGCCCACGCCCAGGTGGGTCGGGGGCAGATCTAAGTTTTTGCCCCTATTGTGAATAGCTGTGTAGAGCTATTTTTCAAAATTGTTTTGCAATCGTCAATCAAAAACAAACATGAAACACATATTACACCATAACGCTAGCTTTATAAAATCCCTAAATAACTTTATAATTCAACACTTTGAAATCCTTGAATAAATAGAATTTAAAAAGTTAGATTTTTGCAATCAATCAAAATAAACATATGCAGATTGTAAAAAAGTCAGAAAGAAAACAAACATAAAACACATATTACACCATACTGCTAAGTTTATAAAATCCTTAAATAAAGACATTCTTTTCAACATTGTACACTTTAAATTGTAAAATTTTAGATTTTTGCAATCATATATATCAATAGAAGCAAGCATCCTCTTAACGTGTCTGAATAGGTTTGAATTTGAAACATATTTTAATAAAATATATTAGAGTGTACAATTATATATCAATCGGAAATAAACATTCTCTTAACTTGTTTGAATAGATGTAAATTTGAAATTAGTAATTTAATGGATTTTCAATCAATTCTGAACTTATCCTAAATGAATTCATAGATGTGAATTTGGATTTTCAATCAATTCTGAACTTATCCTAAATAAATTTCATAGATGTGAATTCGACACTAAGTAATTTGATGGATTTTCAATCAATTCTGAACTTTATCCTAAATGAATTTCATGCTAAATTAACAAGAGAAAGTTCAATTCATCATGTTGAGAAAAACATAAAAATGGGAAATCAACAACGGAAGAAATATCGAAATGAATTTATTCCACAAAATGATATACAACTCCGGCCATTATGGCATAAAACATTACAACAGGTATGAACATAAAACTACTTCCGATCAGCGACGGCCATTACACAAAAATCCGCAATTAAGGCTTAATCTCTTCGAACGAAATGAGTTGAAGGACTTTCTGCCACGGCTTGTCATAAACAACCGCCTTATAGGCTCTGGAAGCGTTGCCGTCCGTGGCGGAGATCACGAGCCTGTAATTCGTACCTGAAACCACCTGATACTCTCCGTTGAGCACTTCCACAAATTTCAAGGACGTTTTAGCCTCCTTGTTGTGTTCCGTCACCGCGAATGCCCCGGCCTTCTCCACCTCCGGATCTCTCGGGTCAGGAATGGGCCGATAACCTCCGACCTTGGCGCCGCGAGAGGCGGCGAAAACGGGAAACGCAACCACCAGAATGGAGAGAACTGTGAACAAAATGGGGCGAGATTTGAGTGCCATGATTTCCTAATGGTAGATTGTGTGGATGTGGCCTATATTTATAGTGTAGATTAGGGAGCAGAGGAGCGTATAATATTTATTGTTGGGATTAGGGGGGCCCACTTACGTGGAAATATATATTAATTACTACTAGTTTTTAATTACTCTTTGAGCTGGACTCTTGTGAGACCGTCTCATGTGCGACGGCACTAGTGCACGGTCGTGTCCCAGGACACGGTTGACCGGGCGCTGGAACACAGTACTTATAGCACAAAAAGACATACTTATAGACAAAAATCACATACTTATCTCGATCGTGCCCCAGGATACGACCGTGCGCCACAGATTCACATACTTATAGTGAAAAATCACATACTTATTGTTGAAAAAGACATACTTATACACAGCACTCGCGCACGGTCATGTCCTGGGGCACGGTCGACCGTGCGCGAGTGCCGTTGCATGTGAGACGGTTGCATATGAGTTTTTGCGTTACTCTTTTATCTAGAGTGGTAGGTAGGTTGTTGGAATATTTGTCCCTATATATTTTTCGTCCAAAAGTATTAATTATTATTTTCTGTCATTATTAAATTTATAATGAAATTTAATTTTCATCTATATAAATTATAAATATTGAATTCTGCATAATATATGTATATGTATGTACATGGAATCATGGTATGAAAATCATTTTTATTACATATAAAAGTTGAGAGAGAGAAAATTTATCATATTTGATGTGTTACAAATTTAACATGACGTGTAAATGATTTGTAATCACATGACTTTACATATCAAATATCTGGTCGCTAATTCTAGAATTAAGTGATATATTATTTAAATTATAATAATCTATATCTATATTATACTAAAAAGTAAGAAAGTTTGAGAAAAATTTTAATTTGTCATTTTCCCTCCTAAAAATGTCACATCAATTTGATCATGCGTAAAATAATTTCTTTTTCTTTTAATTTTTCAAGATTTCATTTTCATTTTCTAAATTAATTTAATAATTTTAAATTATATGACTTTCTTGATAAGCTATCAAATATTATAATAAAATATAAAAGAAAAATATATAAATTTTTTATTAATAATACATTATAATGAAATAGAGAGAAAGAAATTATCTTTTTTATGTATTTATATTACGCATACTATTAAATTTTTTGTTAAATAATTATATAAAAGATCACTTAAGTTAAAAGTTTATAAAGTAAATAAAATCTATATAATATAATTTATTGTGAAAATTTGTTTTTTCATATTAACATACTCACGTGTCTTCTTTTTAAAACGTCTTTTTTTATTTTAATATATATTTGGTGATAAAATATTTAATAAAATTTTTGAAATTCATGTACTTAAACATAAATGTTTAAGATAATATAAATATGTAAAAGTTTTATGAAGTTAGAAATTGATACGAAAATATTTTATGTTAGAAGTATATACTAGGAAATGTGTAATGTAAGAATAAAGTATAAGCATTCGATATTTTTAATATTACAATATACATAAAAGAATATGAAAAATGTAATTATTACCAATATACTGTATCTAAAATGACAATAGTTGGTGATTATTACCAATTGTCATTCAATTGCAAAACTATTAGCCAATAGGAAAAAAAGGGGAAAAAACAAACTAAAAAAAATAGAAAATTTTTTGAGTATCTTATTGGACAAGCTCCTAAAAATTATTGAACACTTTGAGTAATTTTTTTAATTTCATTTTGATTTTTTAAATTAATTTAATAATTTTGAATCAAGCTTTTATATCAAGCCATTAGAATTAGACTTCATCTACAAGTCATTGTCCTACCTCTATATAAGCAATGCATGAATGGAGATGAAAGTCTCACTAAATGAAGATGAGCTAGCTTATTGAAATGGAGGTTTAAAATATAAAAACAAAAGGAAAAATAATGGAGCTTGAAATATCAAAAGAAGAAGAAAATTACTGATGGAAATAAGATAAAAAATTGAAGTGAAAATCATTTTCGCATTTAAGCAATGTATGTATATATGCCTACTCATTTAATGAGAATGAACTAGATGAAATGGAGGTTATAAATATCAAAAGAAGAAAAAAAGTTGGTGATGAAAATAAGAAAAAAATTTGAGATGGAAGTTATTGAATACAAGCAATGTATATATAATAACTCTTATTTAATTAGGATGAACTAGAATCAAATGAAGGTTAGAATTATCAAAAGAAAAAAAATTAGTGATGGAAATAAAAAGAAAAATCAATATGAAAACCATTATACTCATATATATCCACTCTCACTTAATGAGAATGAGCTAGCATGAAATGAAAGTTAGAAATATCAAAGAAAAAAATCGAGATGAAAGTTTTTCATATATAACGAGATATTACCAGTACTAATTTGATTATATAATAAGGCGTGCATCGCGCGGGTGCACTACTAGTAATAATAACAACAACATGAAGTTGGGGATTCACCCAACCAAATTGGATTGTGCATAGTTAATGAAAGATAGAAATTGTCACACCTTTACATGAATTTAACTTCCTTCCAATCATAATTATTCCAACTTAACATGTGTGATTTTGGAGATACTATTCCAAAGTAAACATATATGCCATTTTTACATTGGCAATTCAGTCCGACATTCTAACGAGTTTTCGCTCGTCTTCCTACAACCAGTAGCATTTAACATGGCTTTGTCTCCCTAAATAGTATTTGACTAGTCAATAGTAAAATAAGTGTTGGTTCTTAACTTTTGTCATTTAGAGATACAAAAATCAGATAAAAAAATATTCTCAAATAATATCAATTTCTTCTTGCCGCTCCCTATGTTAACATGTGATAATAAGAATGAAAGAAATAAGTAAAATTTGAAATGAAAGATTTAAGAATCTTGTGGAAATAGATTTTAAAGAGATTAAACTTATAAGTTCAAAATTAAGAATTTTAGGCTGTTTGGAACATGTTTCCAATGACATGATTTTGGATTTCAAAATCCTGAAGTAAGTTTGTTTACAGATTTAAATTTGGATTTCAAAATCCAAACAAAATCATTATTATTTATATTCAATCATTCAATCATTACTAAATACATTTTTTCACAATAAAATATCACAACAATCCAACTTTTTACAATAAAATATTACATCAATCCACTTTTTTCAACATTGATTTGACATTTACCATATAATCCTACCCTACTAAATCCTCAAACAAATATACATTTCCACTATTCACCTTTACTACTAAATTCAGGATTTCAAAGTCAGGATTTCCTCAAACCTATTAAGAATTAGGGTTTTAGCATGATACACAACAGTTTTCTTATTAATACACAACGCTTTAGAAAGCGTTGTGGTTTTCTGTTTCAGTTTGAAAAGTAGTTACGCCACGTCAGCCTCGGCGGTTATTTTTCTGTTTCTCTCTCATTCTATATAAACACCTCTTGTACATCTTTTCACTCAAGAAATCAAATCACATTTTATTTTCACATATGATTTTGATATGGTATCATGAAGCCTAGAACCTTCTTTCCTTCTTCTTCTTCTCAAGCTTGATTCGTTCTTCCATGGGGAATTTTTCACTTCCCACGTTTACTACTCTTACTCTGCGGCTGGATCGTTCGAACTTCACCTACTGGAGGTCGCAAGTATTAGCGACAGTGACGGCTCATGGTTTTGATTCAATTCTTCACGGTGATGAGCGATCGGTTCCGGATGAATTTGAGATCACTGAGAACGGTTCGACTTGCCAACGAGTTGAGTTTGTTGAATGGCTACGTCGAGATCAATTTCTGAAGAGCTGGCTTTTGAGCTCAATTTCAGATTCGATGCTTGGATTCGTGAGTCGATTCACGCATTCGTTTGAAATCTGGCGTTCACTCGATCAAATGTTTTCCTTTCTTCTTTCTCAAGGATTACATAAGTCAAATTCGGATAGCTCAATGTTCTATCTTCACACACATGGCAAATCTTTGATTGTCTTAGTATATGTTGATGATATTCTTTATTATAAATCTTTGAGTAAGGAGTATGACTACAAAGAGAAGCACTTAGCAATCTATTTATAAGAAACACTGCCGATTGGAAAGCATCCCACCAAAATGCTAAAGAAAGAGATGCATGAGCCAAAAGAGTAAGACCCAAATCCGTAACATGTTGATGTTTTCTTTCAACCAAACCATTTTGTTGATGTGTATAAGAACATGAATGTCTAATTGATACACCTAGATTGTTAAGAAATGAATAAAGAGCTTTAAACTCACCACCCATATCACAATGTATAGCCTTAAGTTTTGTGGTAAATAGACGCTCTACAAGAGGCAAGAACTTCTTAAAAATTTCAGTGACATCGGACTTAAGAACAAGAGGATAAATCCATGAGTAACGAGTGTAATCATCTACAAACAAAACATAATATTTGTAGCCTTCCCTAGATATAATTGCCGAAGGTCCCCAAACATCCATATGCACAATTTCTAAAGGTTTAGTAGTAGTGTGAACATTAGAAGAGAAATGCATTTGATGTAATTTGCCAGCTTTACATGCATCACAAAAGAAATCAAGCCGATTACACGAAACATTTATTGTACGTAAAACCTTAGCCAATGTGTTTTTACAAGGATGACCAAGTCTACTATGCCACAACAAAATAGAGCTATTACATGACTTATTAAGAGAAGGAGAATCCAAAAGTGATTGAGGGGAATGTGAACTATTACACATAAAGGAAGAAGGATTAGAAAGAGACGGCATGGTTCGAAGAGGATGCGAAGGGAGATGGGACAAGTCCAGCTGATACAAGCCATCCCTAAGAGCCCCTTTCAACAGCACCTTGTGAGTTCTCAAATCCTTGACAAGGCAACAATTAGCATGAAATTCAATCAAGGCATCATTATCTTTCAAAAATTGGGAAATGCTAAGTAAATTTTTGGTTATATCGGGTACGAATAGAACATTTTGGAGATGAACATGCGAAGATGATAGTGTAGGATAAGAAGTAGAGCCAATGCTGGAGATAGAGAGGCTAGAACCATTACCAACAACAAGCTTTTGCTTACCGAGATAAGAAGAGTGCAACCGAAGATGATCCAATGCCGAGGTAACATGATGTGTGGCTCCACTATCCATGATCCAATCCGGAGAGGAACTTGAAGCTCCTTGAGATGAAACAAGTGAATTGTTAGAACCAATAGAAGGGACAGTCACATTACCAGCACTAAGGAGATTAGAAACTCTTAAGAAATGCGATTCTTCTGTTGCGGGTTATGAGTATTAGATTTCAGCTACAAACTCTTAAGAAAGGCGATTCTTCTGTTGCGGATTTTTTCATGAAAATGCAGAATTTGGCTGATCAGTTGCAAGCTGCAGGTCAACCGCTGAATGATGATGATCTTCTTCTATACATTCTTGGTGGTTTAGGCTCGGAATTTGAAAGTGTTGTTGTGAATCTCACCACTCGAAGTGAAGCAATTTCTCTAACTGAAGCTCGGTTTGTTCTTCAAAAACATGAGATGTGTTTGGCTCAAAGTCCTTCGATCGTGGCAAATACTGCTAGTGTTTCATCTCCTTCACCTGGATCATTCACTCCTTCGGCTAATGTTGGTGTTGCTAGGGGTCATTTTGCAGATCGATCTAGAGGCTCCTTTCGTGGTCGTGGTCGTGGCCGATTCTATAGAGGCGGAAGAGGAGTTGTGTGTCAATTGTGTGGGAAGTCCAATCATGTAGCCATGAAATGTTTCAGACGCTTTGATGTATCTTTTCAAGGCCTGGAAAACTCAGCTCCTCCTCCTCAAGCTAATCTCCTTAGTGCTGGTAATGTGACTGTCCCTTCTATTGGTTCTAACAATTCACTTGTTTCGTCTCAAGGAGCTTCAAGTTCCTCTCCGGATTGGATCCTGGATAGTGGAGCCACACATCATGTTGCCTCGGCATTGGATCATCTTCAGTTGCACTCTTCTTATCCCGGTAAGCAAAAGCTTGTTGTTGGTAATGGTTCTAGCCTCTCTATCTCCAGCATTGGCTCTACTTCTTATCCTACACTATCATCTTCGCATGTTCATCTCCAAAATGTTCTATTCGTACCCGATATAACCAAAAATTTACTTAGCATTTCCCAATTTTTGAAAGATAATGATGCCTTGATTGAATTTCATGCTAATTGTTGCCTTGTCAAGGATTTGAGAACTCACAAGGTGCTGTTGAAAGGGGCTCTTAGGGATGGCTTGTATCAGCTGGACTTGTCCCATCTCCCTTCGCATCCTCTTCGAACCATGCCGTCTCTTTCTAATCCTTCTTCCTTTATGTGTAATAGTTCACATTCCCCTCAATCACTTTTGGATTCTCCTTCTCTTAATAAGTCATGTAATAGCTCTATTTTGTTGTGGCATAGTAGACTTGGTCATCCTTGTAAAAACACATTGGCTAAGGTTTTACGTACAATAAATGTTTCGTGTAATCGGCTTGATTTCTTTTGTGATGCATGTAAAGCTGGCAAATTACATCAAATGCATTTCTCTTCTAATGTTCACACTACTACTAAACCTTTAGAAATTGTGCATATGGATGTTTGGGGACCTTCGGCAATTATATCTAGGGAAGGCTACAAATATTATGTTTTGTTTGTAGATGATTACACTCGTTACTCATGGATTTATCCTCTTGTTCTTAAGTCCGATGTCTCTGAAATTTTTAAGAAGTTCTTGCCTCTTGTAGAGCGTCTATTTACCACAAAACTTAAGGCTATACATTGTGATATGGGTGGTGAGTTTAAAGCTCTTTATTCATTTCTTAACAATCTAGGTGTATCAATTAGACATTCATGTCCTTATACACATCAACAAAATGGTTTGATTGAAAGAAAACATCAACATGTTACGGATTTGGGTCTTACTCTTTTGGCTCATGCATCTCTTTCTTTAGCATTTTGGTGGGATGCTTTCCAATCGGCAGTGTTTCTTATAAATAGATTGCCAAGTGCTTCTCTTTTTGGTCATACTCCTTACTCAAAGATTTATAATAAAGATCCTGATTATTCTTTCTTGAAAGTGTTTGGTTGTGCTTGCTTTCCTTATCTTCGGCCTTATCAAAATCATAAGTTGCAATTTAGAAGTCAAAAATGTGTGTTTATAGGCTATAGCCCTTTTCATAAGGGTTACAAATGTTTGCATCCTAGTGGTAGAGTCTACATTGCTAGGACTGTGGCTTTTAATGAGGAGGAGTTTCCATATGTTGATTTATTCTCTTCTTCACCATCTCCAAAGCATAATGATCTTTCCATTTCTCATCTCCCTATTCTCCCTACTTCTATTCCTCAAATGGAAATCTCTATTTCATCGCCTAATTCTAGTTCTTCCAGCTCAAGTGCTCAGTTTGATGGATCATCCCTGGGACCTTAATCAACAGGTAACCTTACTTCCATTCCTTTATCTTCTAAATCAAATCCTTTGCCTCAAAATGTCACATCTATTCACCCTATGGTCACTCGGTCCAAAGCTGGAATTGTCAAACGTAGAGCTTTTCTTGTTGATTTTTCTCTTCATGAACCTTTCAATGTCCAACAAGCTTTAGCTCATCCTAAATGGAAAAGTGCAATGGAAGAGGAATTCAAGGCCTTGCAACAAAACAACACATGGAAATTGGTTCCTCCATCCTCTAATATCCATCCAATTACGAACAAGTGGATTTTTCGAATCAAAAAGAACTCGGATGGCAGCATTAATAAGTACAAGGCTCGATTAGTGGCACGGGGGTTCCAGCAAAATGCGGGTGTTGATTACTTCGATACATTCAGCTCGGTGGTTAAACCCTTAACCATACGCCTCATTTTTACCTTGGCAGTCACAAAGGGATGGAAAATACAACAAGTGGATGTCAACAATGACTTTCTCAAAGGTGATCTCAAGGAGACAGTGTACATGGTTCAACCTGAGGGCTTTCTTGATCATGCTCATCCCAATTATGTTTGTCAACTACAGAGATCCTTGTATGGTCTTCGCCAAGCTCCCAAAGCATGGTATGATAATGCTTACTTCCTTTCTTCTTTCTCAAGGATTACATAAGTCAAATTCGGATAGCTCAATGTTCTATCTTCACACACATGACAAATCTTTGATTGTCTTAGTATATGTTGATGATATATTGGTTACTGGCGATGATGATGACATGGTTGCATCTCTTATTCTCACTTTGGATGCCACATTCTCTCTTAAACATCTTGGGGAAGTAAGCTATTTCTTGGGCACCGAGGCACGTCGTACTGAATCAGGCATTCATCTATCCCAATCGAAGTATGTTCGCGATATTATTCACACTGCAGGGCTTATTGGTTCCAAACCTAGTCCCACTCCATTTCTCTCAGGTCAGAAACTCTCCATTAATGATAGTGTCTTGTTTGATCAGCCTTCCTTATATCGAAGTGTGGTTGGGAGCCTCAATACCTCACGTTGACGAGGCCTGATATTGCTTTTATCGTAAATCGATTGAGTCAATTTCTTCATTCTCCAACAATTAATCATTGGAAGGCCTGCAAGAAAGTGCTTCGTTTTCTTCTTGGGACTCAAGGTTTTGGTATTCACTTCAAGCCTGTTACTCGTTTTGTGTTGGAGGGCTTTGCTGATTCTGACTTCGCAAGTGATAATGATGATAGGAAAAGCACCACTGGCTATTGCATTTATCTTGGCCCAAATATTCTCACGTGGAGTAGCAAGAAGCAGCATGTAGTGGCTCGCAGTAGCACAGGGGCTGAGTATCGAGCTTTGTCTCTCGCTACCATGGATCTTGTATGGCTCACGGGTGTTCTTGGAGAGCTAGACGTTCGTGTTGAGTCTTCTCCATTGCTGTGGTGCGATAATCAGGGTGCGATCAAGTTGGCATTTAACCCGGCTTTCCACGCTCGAACGAAACATATCGAGGTTGATGTCCATTTTTTGCGAGAGAAGGTTTCGCGACGGGAACTCGATGTTCGTTTCGTACCCTCGGAGTTTCAGGTCGCTGACATCTTCACCAAATCATTATCTGGTTCTCGGTTTGCTATGCTCAGCTCGCGTCTCACGTTGGTTGATTGTCCAGGATGAAGATCGCTTGGTGCGTATTAAGAATTAGGGTTTTAGCATGATACACAACAGTTTTCTTATTAATACACAATGCTTTAGAAAGCGTTGTGGTTTTCTGTTTCAGTTTGAAAAGTAGTTACGCCACGTCAGCCTCGGCGGTTATTTTTCTGTTTCTCTCTCATTCTATATAAACACCTCTTGTACATCTTTTCACTCAAGAAATCAAATCACATTTTATTTTCACATATGATTTTGATAAAACCCACTAAAATTTCTTCCAAACATAGCCTTAGGGATTGGTACTAGGGGTAGGTTCAGGATAAAAATAGCTAGATCAACACCTAATTTAAAACAAATTTAACCTTCATTATAATTGTTTGTTCAAAACGGAGGGGTTGTTAGTCTGGCCTCTTTAGACATCCAAAACCAAGAAGAAAAAACTCTTCTTTTTCTATATGTGTGTATTTTGAACTATACTTGTCGACACGAGCAAAATTTCTAAAGAATGATATCAACGCTTCTTTTATTCTTAGCCAATGTGTAATAAAATCAATTCTTTATATTTAATATTTGCATTATTAAATAAAATTCTAAATCGAGTATATATTTCTGTGAGTATTATACTCGTTTCAATGTAAGTATTAAAAGGGAATGTAAGATCAAGTGTTGAAAGGAAAGACTATATTCATGAACGATACTATACACGAGATGGCAAAATTGAAGACTCATTAAATGCCAGAGACAGTAAAATAATTATGTATACTTGTCCAAATTGAATTGGACACCCTTTACCATACAAAAAACAGAGTTGTTGAAGTCTTAACTCCTTGGAGAGTTCTATAATGGTTCATCTGTCCGGAAAACATATGCTCCTGCAAGAACACAACAACAACAATTCCATATTAACAACACACATTTCGACGTAAACCAGCACACATAAAGATCAAACAAAAAAATTACCGAGTGTGGGCATTAGGACAGAGAGCACAGCAATGCCAGCAATCTTGAGTGGAGTGCCCACCACCAACATGTCCTTAATGTCAATATGGCCCGTCGTGAACCCAACAATGTTGGAGGGCGTTCCAGTTGGGAGCAGATATGCGAACTGGGCCCCAATAGCACCGGGGATCATAAGCAGCAATGGATGCAGATTCATCGTTTTTGCTATCTGAATCAGTATCGGAACCACCAGGGTGGTGGTGGCGTTGTTGGAAGTGAACTCCGTTATGGTGCTGCTCATCACACCGATCGCCGGAGCTATGGCCCAGTAGGGAACGTTCTCGAGAAAGCTGAGGGACTCGGACAGGACGTCGGCGAGGCCGCTGGTTCGGACGCCGTTGGCAATGGCGAAGCCGGCTCCGAGGAGCAGGACGATGTTCCATGGCAGTTTCTTGCATTTGTTCCAGTCCATTAGCTTCTCCCCTGCTTGCTTCTTGTTTGGAATTATGAATAGCAGTGTTGCCATCATTACCTGTTTTCCATTAATTTCATCATTTCTTCGGTCATAAATACTACTAAATAATTGTATCGGTAGGGTAGTAGAATCGTATTTATTTCATAGATACTTACACTGACAGTTCCATCACCAGCACGATCATTGAACAGAGCTCCCCAACCAGGTGTGTCATCAGTAATTTCTCTTGTCATCCACAATACTATCAATATCTGTCACCATAAATCAAATTCTGAGTCAATTCACTAAAATTCAATTATTTAAATAGTCAATTAAACAAGTCAAGTGGGACGAACCGAGAATATAGATAGGACCATTTTTTCAGCAAAAGCCATCGGACCTGCAAACTCAAAATAACTATTCAATCAAAATCAATAAAAATGGGTAGATGATAATAATCGATGGAAAAAGAAAAGCGGGCCTACCAAGCAAAAGAAGCTCCCTCCTCAAATGGGCCTTGTCCAAATAGGCAGATAGAGCCGAACTGGAGCCCCTTCTGCAGTAGAGCAAGCAAAGTATGGCCCACAAGCAGACAAAGATGATGAAAGCAAGTGGAATCCCGAAGAAGGCCCAGGTGCTGAAGCTGATGGGCCGGGCCTCAGGAAAATAGCTCTTCCACATCCCAACCAATATGAGGTTGACACCTGTCCCGGTGAGGGTGCTCATCCCTCCCACGGCGGCGGAGTAGGTGACGCCCAGAACCACCGCCTTGCAGAACTTGGTGACGAGGACAGAGCGCGTGGGCCCCGACGGCAATCTCTGGAGGATTCCGGTGGCGACGGGCATCATCATGACAGCAGCTGCCACGTTGTGCATCCACATGCTAACGAATGCGGTGGTGCCGCATATTCCCAGCAGCAGCAGTGGTGGGTTCAGCGGTTCGCCACAGAATACAAGTGTTATCTGCATTTGCCCCCACTTCCTCGTGTCATTTTCTCCTCCTTTTTTTAATTCAGACCACACACGCATTTATTGATTATTATTACTACTATTATATATCTATATATTTGTTTGCATTACATTACTCATAAGTCCTAACTAACTTCTTTCAACCGCACAGAAAGTAGATAAAAGAAGTGATGTGGAAATATTGGATTTGGTGAGGGATCAAAATTGCTGGCCCAGAATTGATTTTATATTGCTCTAAACTATTAAGAAAAATCATTCTGAACTCAACATCATGCTCTTGAAAATATTCTGTTTTCGTAGTTATCCAGTATCCTCAAAAAATGTTACTTTTCAATCTGAAACATTTTTATAAAGGTAATACTTTTGTGAATTATTTGAGGCATATTACACATCACTATTAATTTAGCTGTTAGGAAACCTTTCAAAGAAAGGCAAAGAGATGAACATTATTTTTGGATGCTGTGAGAATTGGGCAATAGATTGGGATTGAAAATGCACTAAACCTAAATTAAGTCTTGGACTGTACTGACAAGTCACAAGCGTGGCAGGGTTGTAAACCTTTTATCGGAAAATAAATATATAAAAAATTGGTGAGCTAAGTTGTCACGTAAGTAAATTCTCAAAAATCAACAATTTTATTTGAAATCAAAAGATCGAGACTGGTATTCCAAAAATAATAACGTAAGGTATATAATTTGAATTATTTACTTCAAAGAGATCCTATTGATGCACACTATTTGTGGAGTAATGATATTGTCGGTGTATAACAATAATATATCTAAAATAAATAAAGTGACACACTTGAAACATAAAAGATTTACGATGTGGGGGAAAAGAAAAGGTGAAAGAGAATTACCGAAAGAACAAAATATATTGTGATGGCCCAATAAAATTAAATCAATCACGGTCAGGAATTCTACTTCTGACTTAAAAATTGACAACTGTGATTAGAAGGCAATATAGTGCTACTCCTTTCGAGAAGTTCCGATATACTTCACGTCTCTTATTTCAAATCAATTATCATACACCACATATATTTAATAATATTACTAATTAATATGTGTCGTGTATTAAATATTATATAATACAAGATTTAACATAAAATGTAATAGAAGATTCAGCCACCTCCTCAATTGAATAAGGTGATTCTCCATACCAAATGATTTATTAAATCACGACACATTTCAATCTTCTCTAAAAGTATCCATAAAATTCTAATCAATATTACCCCAATTAATCTACAAATTATGATCTGAATATTTGATCAATTATTTATCTTTTTACAACATATTATTTGTTATAATAAAACTCTGAACCTATTATCTTATTTATGGGTAAAGGACTATGGGCACCACACTAATTTTTAAGAACATTACGTACATTTCACTAATCCATGATAAATTTTATTCATAAATGGGGTGTCCTTAGAAATGAGGGCTTATTATTTATTGGACACTTTTTCAAAATTTGAATACTAAATTTCTTAATTATTCAAAAGATATATTAATCAAAAGCGAAGACGGAGAATCCTTACGTTGAGGGCTAATCTCCTGTGTATGTTGTAATGCTCCACGGCGAGGGCGAGTATGAAACTGCCGAGCACAAGCGCGATCACGTCGTCCATGTAAGCACTGGCGACGTCATCGGAGGACGAGATTCCGAAGAGCGGGAAGAGGAAGAGCGGCGCCATGGAAGTGACAGGCATTGGCACCGCCTCCGTCATCCACCAAGCGAACATCCACGCCACCACCCCCAGCATATTCCGGCTGGTGTCCCCGCCGCCATCCAGCTTCACGCACAGGCAAATCACCGCGCACAGCAACGGTCCGAGAAGGATGGACAAGTTATTCAGCGTGAATACCGATTTTATACATGAATTGAAGCTCTCCGTCCTGTGGATCGGGTCCTGGAGCGGAAGGAGAGGGGCTTTCGCGTCATCTGAACCAACTGCATCGCTGCCGTTCATTTTGGAGGAGAGATTAAATATTAAATATTGAATATAAATGAGGATTGGCAAAGCCTTTTTCCGAATGACAAGTGTAACTGAAATGAGGCTTATATAGTCGATTTCAATAAGCAGTAATGAAATGTTTTCATCTCATCTCTTAGTAAATCTTATATGTGATAATGTCACGGATGAGTTCATATACGAAGGTTCCATCCACAATTCATTCTTTACAAATTCATGTATAAGTTTTATGCAAATGAATTTGGTTATGAATAGACATAATTCATCTCACAAAAACTATCACTGATATTGTCACATACAAGTTTTTATGTTTATTTTTTTGTTTCGGTTGGAAGATTGGAATAGGATCTCTTCTTTGACATGGATCCACCCGGGTCGACCCGCCCCATGCGCCCCAACGCGCTCTCACGCGCCCGCCTGGTGGGTTCGCTCAAACCCACCAAAATTCGCTCCAAACAGTCATACCCTCATGTTATGTTAGGGTTACCCTCATGTTGTGTTAGTGTTACCATCATGGTAACACTAACACAACATGAGGGTAACCCTAACATAACGTGAAGGTCACTTTAACATAACATGAAAGTATGATTAATATTGTTTTTTATCTTCATGTTATGTTAATGTTACTTTCATGTTATGTTAGTGTTACATTCATGCTATATTAGTGTTACCTTTGTGTTATTTTAGTTCAGTGGTTTTAAACTAAGGGTATGAAATCTGGAGATGGGGTCTCACTAACATAACGCGAAGGTAACTCTAAGATAACACAAAGGTAACACTAACATAACATGAAGGTAATGACCAAAACACGCGAAAAAAGTAAAGAAGTGCGGGTTAGGCGGGCTAGCCCAGCCCGCGCGGCCCAATGAGATCCGTGCAACTTGTGCACAGGAAAGTAACTCATTTTAGAGTGGGGCTACTATACATACCCTACTCATTATATCAAATTTAAAACACAATCCCTTTAATTAAAATGAATTATATATATAATTGTATATTAAAAATAAAATTATTTATTTAATTTTATGTATTTATATTAACTAGTACTTGCACCTACGCGATGCGCATTTTGTGATATAATATTGGTAAATATTAATTATTTCATAATATAGTGTAAGTGATTTTAGCATATAAAAGACAATATAATATTTAATAACTAAGAAATATAGATTTGTTTAAGATAATTCAATTCACAACAATATATTTATATTATACACATCCAATTCACTAATCTATGATTAATACTAAAAACAAAAGTATCAATATCATGATCTTCAAATCAAAATTGGAAATTCTACTTGTAAAGTTCGTAAGTTTTTTAAAAATTTCTTTATACACAACAATTATAGTCGAAACATTTTGTTATCATCTACGTTACAAACTAATATCTTCAGTCACTTAAATTAAATATACTAAAAAAATTATGAATTAAAATCAAATTCAACTATTAAATTAAATACACGTGTGTGAATACGTATGTATATATAGAAACATTACACAATAAAATTAGAAATTTTGCATAGGAACTTGATGCAAACACTGTCAGTTATGTATTTTCAACTTTTTATTTCAAAATAAATTAAATTATAATTTTTTTATTAATATCTCTTAACATCGAAGATAGCACACAATTATTCTTTTATAAGTATCACGTAAATTAATCTTTATATATATAAAAACACAAACATTTCCTCAAATAGTAATGTTAAAATTTTCCTGCCAAAAACACCCTGCCAAAATTGGAAATGAACTTTTTATTAAAATAAATGTTAAATGATAAATAATAAATCATGATTGATGATATATATATATATATATATATTTAAGGAAGTGATATGATATAATAAAATTACCATATTTGTCAATATGGTAAGTCAACTTTAATTATCAATTTCTATTCATATATTTATGATATCATTTAGCAATGTGTGTATACATATATATATATATATATATATGATTTACATCATATAATATCATAATCATAATATCATATAAACAATAAAACAATTATTCATTCGATATTAATATATATTTATATATAATTTAATATGCATGTAAATATATACATAAAATATATTTATTATATAATTCTTATCATTACAATAATAAAATATATAAAAAGATAACCAAAATATAGATACAATTTTATGTAATTTTGTTAACGTATAAAACATAATTTTTATATAAAGGAGTAGATATATAAAAATTAATTCGCCACTTGATAACCAAATCTAGATAAAACATAAAGTCAACAATTAAATAATTCTAAATATAAAAATTAAAAGATATATTGTAATAATATATCATATAGAAAGAAATTAAAGAACTCCACTTGTTTTGATAATAAATCATATGTAATAATAAAATGAATATCATATTTAATTAATTATGATATTAATATTCTATAATGTGACATTATCTTTATATATATATATATATATATATGAAGAAGAACATTTCCTTAAATAATTTTTCCACCCAAAAGTTGTTCACAAATACTCATATGCAACTGTCTCACATGCGACGGCACTTGCGCACGGTCGATCGTATCCCAGGACACGACCGTGTGCGAGTGTAGTGTATAAGTATGTCTTTTTCAATAATAAGTATGTGATTTTTCACTATAAGTATGTGATTTTTTTTCTCGTCCACAACCGTGCCCTGGGACAGACCGTGCCTCGCATGAGCAATCTGTGGCGTACGGTCAGGTCTCAGGGCACGGTCAAGATAAGTATGTGATTTTTGTCTATAAGTATGTCTTTTAATGCTATAAGTATGTGTTTCGGCGCACGGTCGACCGTGTCCTGGGACACGACCGTGTCCCAGCACACGACCGTGCACGAATACCGTCGCACGTGAGACGGTCTCACAGAAGTCCAGCTCAAAGTTGTTTTGATATTTATGGAAAAGATATAATGTTTATCCATGAAATAAAAAAAGTCAATTGCCTCATTAATCTTCTATATATAAGGATGAATATTATTACAAATTAGGGAGAAAAAAAAGAAATTATTGCCATTAGCTATCCTTCTATTTAATACATTTCAATTTAATAAACATGTTAATTTAATATGATTCAATTTAAAAAAATGTAAATTATTTTATAGATGCAAACTAAATGATTCTTCATCTAAGCATTCCATATGATTTTATATAAAAAATTCTTAATGACTTATACATCAAGTTATTTGACATCGATTACATAGAAATATTGGTTTGTTTTAAAATTAATATAATTTGAAATGTCATTTTAAAAATATAATAGATGTTGATGCTATCATTTTCATCCATTAACTAAGATACAAATAAGTCCCTACTAAATTTCACTATTAAAATTGAATATACAATAATATGAGCAAACAAATAAGATTGTGATATTATCTTGAACTTGATTTTATATACTATATATATTGAACACGATTTTCTATTTTGTAAATAATAAAATTCAATAAAAATAATAATTAATGTATAACATAATGTAATATAATAAAACGTTTTGATTTTATCAATAAACACATTAATTGTGAATGATGTGATTTGATTTCATGTATAGAAATTAAGTAGAAACTGAATATTTATTTGCAATCATTATAATTGGGAAAAAATCTATAAATTAGGAAGCAACTAAATTTATGATATACAATGCACTAATTCCATATCGAATGAACAAATTATGCACTATAAATATGAGAGAAAAAACGTAGAATTGATTCACACTTTCTCTTTAATTTCTCAAATTCTGCAATACAAATCTTTTGCTTTTATGGTGCTCATGGGATTGTGTGTTTTTTTTTCTTTTTTGGTTTTATTTTATTTGGTTATGATTTTTATTTGATCTACATCATATAGTTTGGATGGACGGTTAATAATTTTTTGACTTTATAAATCATTTCTTAACGATTAAAGTTCCTATCGTTATTCATATTTGGAGATGAATGTTTGATTTATTGGTATTGCATATGGATTATTATTAATGTAATTTTTGTTTTTGTCTTTTTTTTTTAACTTTATGCAGGAATTTCGTGAAGAAACCTGAATGAAAACTTACATAGAAAAGTGATAAAGAAGACTATAAATTACATTACAAGGTAGATTTTTTTTTTTTGTTAGAAATAATTGGAAATTAATCATATATTTTGTTTTTATATTTCTTTTATGTTTTTGAGATTTTTATCATATAATTTATTTGTTTTAAAGATAACATGCTTAAAAGTAGTTAGTTGAATTATTCCTTCTATGTTATATAGAACATAGCTTTCATGTTGTGATTTGTTTACATAAACATTATTCCTTTATCTTGAATAGTGTACTTGAAATATGATAATTTCTATAGAATTCATATCCATCTTATTTATATATAAACTAAGTTTAAAATTACAATATCTTATTTTATTACCGTACCTAGAGATTATCTCCAATAATTAAATATTTAAAATATATAATATATAAATTACTTAATTTCATTATATTACATTTGTATATACTTTTTTTTCCAAATCTCAAATAAAAATATTATAATTGTATTTTATAAAATTTTATCCCGTGCATCGCACGGGTACAAAACTAGTTGATATAGTAAGACATTGATCATTAAAATTTAAGCTCAACACATAATCAAAATGTAGTAGTAGTCTACGATCATGATGATGACAATATAATTAGAAAATAAGCATATAATTTAAATAATCAGATGAGCCATATAAATTTAAAATGTGCACTCTCATATAAAAATATACGAAATCCTAAGTGTAAAGTAAAAGACTAAAATTTTATTGATTATGATATATTTATAATTTAAAAAATATTTAAGATGACATATAATTCAGACTAAATACATATTATGTATACATATATGTATATACACACATCTTTAATAGTGTTATATTTATTTATTTATTTATATTATTATGGTATAAATTATCCTCATGCAAATTAATATTTATTATTGAAATTATTGTTTGGATATCTATTGTTGATTTTTAATAAATTCTTCAATAAAATTAATTTAATTAAGATCGATAAAATGTGAATAAATTAATACAATATTTATATTATTAGATCAAATGGTTTAAATAGTAAAAAATGCAAAATGCAAAATTTGTTGATGGGACACTTAGAATGACATATAATTTCACACTAAATACATTATATATATACATACATATATATACACATCTTTAATAGTGTTACACTTATTTATAAATTATATTTATATTAAATATGATGCAATTATCACCAAACAAATTAATATTTATTATTGAAATTATTGTTTGAACATTATGTATTGTTGGTGTATAAGAAATTATTCAATAAAAAATAACTTAATTAGTATTAATAAAATAAGAATAAACTAATACAATATATATATTATAAATGGAATGGATTAAATAATAAAAAATAAAAAATATTGTTGATGCGACACTTTTTTGTTGAGAAAATAATATTTTTGTTAATATCTCAAACTTTTCCTCTATTATTATAGTATAGAAATAGATAGATAAATTTATCTATTTACTTTTTTCTTTTGAGCTTCTATACAATAAATATAAAATTAAATGTATTAAATATTAATATTTATGTATTTGTTTATTAATAAATTTAAAATAAAAGTTATTAATGATTTCGTAAAATGGAAATATTTAATAAATGAGACATTTTATTGTAACTATTTTTGGCAGAATATTCTGCTTTTTATATATATATATATATATATATATAGATTTACAATAAATTAATACTATATATCATAAAAACGTTTAAAAATGAAAAATCATTGAAGCCCACACACATACATTTCCATATTTCAGTTTGATAAATTTTATATGAATATTAAATTTAAGATCATTAAATAATAATTGATTTTATATATTATATATTTAAAACTGATTTAAAATTGGGTAAATTACAAAAAAACAACCCCAACTATCGACTTTTTTAAAATTGCAACCTAATCTGTTTTTTTTTTTAAGATTGTCACCCAGTCTTTCTGTGATTTTGCCGATTGCAAAATTTCCGGTCATTTTTTCCGGCAAATGAATTAAATTTTTTCACTTTGCAACCCAAACTTTAATTTTTTGTCCAATCGTTGAGCATGTTTTTTTTTTCGCTTCACACCTTTATGTTATATATATGAGTGTGACATTTATGTTATATAAGTGTGATCGATATTCATAAAATAAATATCAAGGAAATATTGGTCCAAATTGGTGAAATATATGTAACATCGGTAAAAATCGATGGAATATCAATAAATATCGAGAAAATATCGGAATATATAATTGGTAAATATAGGAAAAATACAAATAAATATATGTACTCATATTTCCATCGATATCGATATCGATATTTTCACGATATTTCCGTGAATTTAAGTTACCTATATTTTCACCGGAATCGAAATTTTCATTCTTGGTTGCAATCTGATAAAAACACAAAGTTCAGGCTGCAATTAAATAAAAAAAACAAAGTTTAGATTGCAAAGTGAACAAATTAATCTCCATTTCCCCGGAAAATTTGCAATCAACAAAACCACAGAAAGACTGGGTGGCAATCTGAAAAAAAAAAAAAGATTAGGTTGCAATTTGAAAAAAGTCGATAGGTAGAGTTGTTTATTGTAATTTACCCTTTAAAATAAATACTTAAAAATAAAATGAGCGATAATAAATATATAATCTCTTATTTCATTTTATTTATCTATTTTTTATTTGAAATTTCTATACAATAAATACTAAATTGAGTATCATAAATAATTTCTTAAATTAAATATTTATTTATTTGTATTGAATTTCTTAAAATACAATAAATAGATTTACTTATTTTTATTTTTATTGAGTTTCTTAAAATACAATAAATAGGTTTATTTGTATTTATTTATATTGAATTTCTTACAATAAATACAATATGAAAGCAATTAATAGGTTTCTTAAAATAGTAATTATTTAATAGGTAGATAATTTATTGCAGTTATTTTTTGCAGGATATCCTGCTTTTATATATACTAGTACTCGCACCCGCGCGATGCGCGTTTTGTGATATAATGTTGGTAAATATTAATTATTTCATATTATAGTGTAAGTAATTTTAGTATATAAAAGATAATATAATATTTAATAACTAAAAAAATATAAATTTGGTTAAGATAGTTCAATTCACAACAATGTATTGATATTATACACATCCAAGACTAATTTATGATTAATACTAAAAACAAAAATATCAATATCATTTTCAAATCAAAATTGGAAATCTACCTGTAAAGTTTGCAAGTTTTTAAAAAAAACTTCTTTATACACAACAATTATAGTCGAAGCATTTTTTTATCATCTATGTTACAAATTAATATCTTTAGTCACTTAAATTAAATATACTAAAAAAACTAAAAAGATTACGAATTAAGAATCAAATTCAATTATTTAAATTAAATGCATGTGTGTGTGAGTATGTATATATAGAAACATTACACAATCAAATTAGAAATTTTACGTAGGAACTTGATGCAAGCACTGTCAACTATATATTTTCAACCTTTTATTTCAAAATAAATTAAATTATATTTTTTTTATTAATATCGCTTAACATCGAAGATGGTAGATAATTGATATAGCACGACATTGATCATTACAATTTAAGCTCAACACATATTCAAAATGTAATAGTAGTCTACGATCATGATGATGACAATATAATTAGAAACTAAGCATATAATTTAAATAATCAGGTGAGCCATATGAATTCAAAATGTGCACTCTCATGTAAAAATATATGAAGTTCTAAGTGTAAAGTAAAAGACTACAATTTTATTTGATTATGAGATATTTATAATTTAAGAAATATTTAAGATGACATATAATTCAAACTAAATACATATTATATATACACATTTGTAATAGTGTTATATTTATTTATTACTTTATATTATTATGGTATAAATTATCCCCATGCAAATTAATATAAATTATTGAAATTAATATTGTTGATTTTTAATAAATTCTTCAATAAAAATTAATATAATTAAGATCGATGATAAAATGAGAGTAAATTAACACAATATTTATATTATTAGATCAAATGGATTAAATAGTAAAAAATACAAAATAAAAAAATTTGTTGATGGGACACTTACCAATATTAATTTAAAAAATAATTAGAATGACATATAATTAATTTCACACTAAATACATTATATATACATATACATTATATATACCAATATACATATATGTATATATACACATCTTTAATAGTGTTACACTTATTTATAAATTTTATTTATATTAAATATGATACAATTATCCCCAAAAAATTAAATTTATTATTGAAATTATTGTTTCAACATCATCTATTGTTGGTGTATAATAAATTATTCAATAAAAATAACTTAATTAGTATTAATAACTAAGAATAAACTAATACAATATATATATATTATAAATTGAATGGATTAAATAAGAAAAAATGCAAAATAAAAGTATTGTTGATGTGACACTTTTTTGTTGAGAAAATAATATTTCTGTAAATATTTCAAATTTTTCCTTTATTATTATAGTATAGAATTATATAGATAAATTTATCTATTTACTTTTTCTTTTGAGTTTCTATACAATAAATATAAAATTAAATGTATTAAATATTAATATTTATGTATTTGTTTATTAATAAATTTAAAATAAAAGTTATTAATGATTTCTAAAAATGAAAATATTTAATAAATATGATATTTATTGTAGCTATTTCTGGCAGAATATTCTGCTTTTATATAAATATAGATAGATAGAGTTTTATTTATTTATTACTTTATATTATTATGGTATAAATTATCCTCATGCAAATTAATATTTATTATTGAAATTATTGTTTGGAAATCTATTGTTGATTTTTAATAGATTCTTCAATAAAAATTAATATAATTAAGATCGATGATAAAATGAGAATAAATTAATACAATATTTATATTATTAGATCAAATGGATTAAATAGTAAAAAACGCAAAATTAAAAAAATTGTTGATGGGACACTTACCAATATTAATTTAAAAAATAATTAGAATGACATATAATTTCACACTAAATATATTATATATACATATATGTATATATACGCATCTTTAATAGTGTTACACTTATTTATATTAAATATGATACAATTATCCCAAAAAAATTAATATTTATTATTGAAATTATTGTTTCAACATCATCTATTGTAAGTGTATTAGAAATTATTCAGTAAAAATAACTTAATTAATATTAATAAACTAAGAATAAACTAATACAATATATATATATATATATATTATAAATTGAATGGATTAAATAAGAAAAAATGCAAAATAAAAGTATTGTTTATGTGACACTTTTTTGTTGAGAAAATAATATTTCTGTAAATATTTCAAACTTTTCCTCTATTATTATAGTATAGAAATATATAGATAAATTTATCTATTTACATTTTCTTTTGAGTTTCTATACAATAAATATAAAATTAAATGTAGTAAATATTAATATTTATGTATTTGTTTATTAATAAATTTAACATAAAAGTTATTAATGATTTCTAAAAATGAAAATATTTAATAAATATGATATTTATTGTAGCTATTTCTAGCAGAATATTCTGATTTTATATATATATATAGATAGGAGGATAAAGTAGAATGTCGTGGTGTGTGTTTATAAACGCGGTAATATTAAATTATATTAATAGGTGTCTTTAATTCTAAAAGAAAATTAGCAAAAAGAAAAATAATATTAATTCTAAAATGAAAAACAGTAAAAAGGTGATTTAATAAAGACATAATAATTCCAAAGTTAAAACTTCTAATTTGTTTAAGAAATATTAAGTAACATTTTCGAAGTGTAAAGTATTAATATTTTTCAAAATTACAGTGTTAATTGAACAAGTAATTATTTTCACGTCAAATGTAATACTTCTCACATAAACAAATAAATTCATGAGGATGTTTAAATTAACTAAATCGACCACATGTCATATTGATCGTCTCAATATATATATATATATATATATATATATATATATGACGGTCCTAGTCGAAAACTTGTTTTCACATTCATTTTATACATGTGTGAAGAGAAAATTAAGCCACCTCTAAAAATTTAAGTTTTTTTTTTAAATGTTGATATACGTTCTCTAAAATATATTTTAACCTTTTTTTAACATAATATTTATGATTGGTTGGTTACACATAAGCAACTCATTTCTAATATGAAACAAAAAAATATTATGGTATAATGTATTTGATTAAATGAGTGATTGACAAGTGGGATGCCTCTTATCCTAAATTCTTGCTCATCACACGTCTGAACGATTGAATTCACTGTATATTTATAATTTATATATAGTCCAAAATGTTTGGAGCTGATTCATTTTTGTCTTTTTGCGACACTCATCTCATCAATTATTGATTCCATTTATCAAACATTTCATTATTACATTTCGTAAGAGAAACTATAGCTCTCCAAATTAATAATAAACTATTGACTTTAAAATTGCAATAATTGTTTGCTGTATTTTTACTTTTATAATGATCAAATGTCATTTTAGCGTTATCCATTCATTGTCGCGATAAATGTTGTATTACGTTTATATTAATGTTATTACCAGATGGTCGCAATTTATATTGAAATGAAAAACTGATTAATTTAAAATAAAGATCAAGTAAGAATCCAACTCGGTCTTTAATTTAATTATTTGTAAGGATATCCACACCCATTAATTCCATTTTTATAAAAATACTATTAAAGTAATATGAAAAGACATTAATTATATGAGTAGAGATTAAAGTTATATGTCTTTTATCTTCAAAATGACATTCTTACAGCTTAAGACCGTTATGTCTGCAACAATATATCACTTAAAATATAATAGTATACTATTTAAGAATACTTGTTTAAAACATTCTATTGCATTAATAAAAAAGAGTAACAAAAGGAAAATGGGCAGTGACTTTTGATTCATTTCCACGTCAAATCTTTACGGTTTCGTCTGCATTTAAAACATTTTCTTTGTGAGTCATTGCTACATAAAAGTAAGAATACTTGTTTAAAGCATTCTATTGGATTAATAAAAAAAGAGTAACAAAAAGGAAAATGGGTAGTGACTTTTGATTCATTTTCACGTCAAATCTTTACGGTTTCGTCTGCATTTAAAACATTTTCTTTGTGAGTCATTGCTACATAAACCCTCCCTCGGATAGAAACCCACCTGTCCAAATCCATCCACCGATTACGAATATAGTACACCAAAAGAGAGCCCAATAATGCAGCCACACAGTATTAATTTGTATCATTCCAACTGCAATATGTATCCTCTTCTTTTTAAATATATATATATTAGTGTAGAAATAGCATGGCCCGTTAAGCATCAATGTAGTGGTGACATGTCACATGTATGATGGATGGAGGAGGAAAATTAAACACAAATCCTGATCCAATAATGGATTGGCAAGTGGGGCCACGTCATCACCGATTAGGTGCTGATGTTTGACAGTTTGCAAGAAAATCGCCACAACTGCTAATCAACACCTCTACACACACTCCAACAGCCACCTACGTCAATTGTGGCTATGTTATGTGATGCTACGTAACGTACTACACATTATTAATATATCATAACCTTTTTCATTTGTAAGAAATGTTGGATTTTTTAGTTGGAGTTAGACTAGGTGACCTCCACCATTGGATCATCATTTAAGACAAAAAAATTATATTAAAAAAAAAGAAAAAATCAAAAGAAATGGATGACCGTTTGATCTTGTGGTTGGTTGGTCAACCCATGAAACAACTTGGAGCATCACTCGAATATTCATGTTTTATGCCACATGTCACTTTCTTATTGGTGATGATAAAATATTTCATGGATTTACTGTACATTGGTCATATTGTATTTAATTTTTATTTAAAAAGAATTGAAACCATCAGAATTCTTTTTTTTTTCTCCTCTATAAATAGAGACTAATATTGTTATATTTCAAAGTACAATTTGAATCTCTTTATTTTCTCTATTGCATTATAATTTGAATTTTTTCCTTTTTTTTTTCAAACTTCCAAAATTATTTTTTCAATTTTATATTTCACTCATCTATTTGTAGTTTGATTAGTTGTTTTTCGATTTTTTTTCCAAACATCGTATTTTAATTTCATGATTGTGTTTTTAGCATATTTTAAGTGTATGGTAAAAAATTTCTTTTTATAAATATCGAATTTAGAATATCAAATATTTTTAATATATTTCTTACATTTAAAAAAAATTGATTATATATAATATTCAATAATAAATAATGAGAAAAAAATTATTTAAAAGTTGGGTTGGTGTCACTGATAAACATTTAAATAGTTGGAGATTGGGTTGAGTTGTAAGTTGTGTAAGTGTATGTGAGAGAAATAATTTTTTTATTAGAAGGTTGGGGTTGGGTTGGGTTGTGAATAAACATAGTCTTAGCACTTAATTATGCAATCACATTTAGCTTTCTTAGGGTGCGTTTGTTTCAAATTATTGATTAGGCTGGATTGTATCCAAGTGATTAGGAATTGTCATTAATACATGTGATAAGTTATCCATACATCCTTATGAGTCTATATCACAAGATTTGGTGATATATTATCGGACCATTTTTATATCATGGACTTTAATTTTTCAATGAAACAAATTAATCTTATTGATATGGTGTATATATCACCCCTAATAATTAAGGGCAAACAAACTAACCCGTAAGGTTTGTTCTTAAGGATATTATTACATATTCAATTAATGATTAACATTGACTTTAACTATAACTAATTAAGGAATTAAAATAATTTTGTTTGGATCAATGGATGAAATGCATTCATTTCACACGCATCTATGTATTTAGTTTAAGTATATTCAAATTATCTATCCAAACACGATATTAATATATGAGACTAGTGATAAGAACTAGAACAAATTAAACTTGAATCCCTCATCATCATCTCAGATATTTCCTTCTCGTGTTTCCAAATCTTGCATGCTAACAACAACGAACAACTGCTAGACACGTATGTTAGGCATCTCAAAATCAATTTGTTCTCTTATTAGATTTGCCATCAATTTTTTAATGTTTGTTATTTGGGTTCTAAAACACTTACGACCTGGTAAACATAACTATTACATATATATATAGTTTATCTTCATAAGGGTGGGTCGGATATGTATTGCTGATTCATTCATTATTATCCTAATCAAATACAAAAGCTATTGTTGTTACTTGTTATCTTCCAAAATATAAAAACTTTTGGTTTGTTTAATTGGTAATTTTTACAATAAATATGGTTAGTAGCACTCCAAGTTTGTCTCTGGGTTTGGTTCTAATCCTGTCAGATCAGATCATAGTCACCATATATACCAATTGCTAATATAATATAGGACCTCAAACCTTACTTTTATTCTGTAATAATGGAGCTTAAGTTCGTCACTCAACTGCCATAATTTGGTTTTTCTTATTTAATGAGGAAAACTATATAAATTAATGATATATTAGTGATGGGTAAAATTAAAAATCATAATCATCAGGACCTAATTGAATCCTAATTTAATAAGCTTCAAACAAATTGTATCGATTTTTTTTTTATAATATGATTTCGGAGAATATTAATTATCCACGATTACAAGGCCCAGATTTTGTTGGAGGACTAGTAGAATTCATTGATGAAGCCCATGGATCATACTCATCCAGATTTTAAATAGCCTATCGAGGCTCAAAGAAAAGAACTTTAGCCCACACAATAGGCATTTTCACAATATAGATATATATATATATTTGCATAACTTGTCGAAAATTAACCTATAAACGCTTTTTAAGTTTGAATTTATTTGTTTAAAAAATAAAAAGTTTGATTTTATTTTTTTTCACTTTCAAAGTACCAGTCTTTCGTAATTCATAATTACAATCTTTTTTGCGTACTTTAATACAACAACTATAACACAGTGACTTCCTATTTGCCGACAATATTTAGTGAGTGTATACTTTTTTTTATTTTTTTGATCCAAGTTATTACATACAATATTAAAAATAAGAAAATAAAAGTTCCTACGGAATAACAGTACTGTGATTAGATTCAAAATGAAAATGAGAATCCATGTATTCCTGAAATGCAATAAGGCTGGTGGAATCCTTATTCAAGTTAAGAGACATGCTGTAATACTGTATCTTATTTCTTTTTAAATACAAATACTTATATGCAACCGTCTCACATGCGACGACACTCGGGCACGGTCGACCAGGTTCCAGGACACGACCGTGCGCGAGTGTAGTGTATAAGTATGTCTTTTTCAATAATAAGTATGTGATTTTTCACTATAAGTATGTGATTTTTTTTCTCGCCTACGACCGTGCCCTGGGACAGACCGTGTCTCGCGTGAGCAATTTGTGGCGCACGATCAGGTCTCAGGGCACGATCGAGATAAGTATGTGATTTTTGTCTATAAGTATGTCTTTTAGTGCTATAATGTTTCGGCGCACGGTTGATCGTGTCCTAGGACACGACCGTGTCCCAGCACACGACCCTGCGCCAGTGCCGTCGCACATGAGACGGTCTCACATGAGTCCAGCTCTTAAATTTATATCATTTCTCTTCCCTACTTTCTTCCGTTTGTTTCATGGGGACAGACAGGTGAATATAGTGTGACCATATCTGGACTGTTGTTTCACGTCAATTAGAATTCTTTATTTCGTACTTGTGTTTTATTTGATGCACACTTTAATTGTAAATGATGATATGACAAATTTACATCCGACATGTATTAAAAATAATAGAATATAAGATGAAACATCAATTTTAAATAGAGGATACAATTCGACCTTTTTACGAACCTTTTTTTTTAACTTTCTTTTCTTACTTTAGATTGACTTCACAAAAATATACAATTGTACTTTTCACGGATTTTATCACATTTTCATCATATATATACGACTATCTTTTTGAGACATACACGATAGAAAAGAAGTAGTAGTAAGTCTTGTGTGAGACCGTCTCACGGATCTTTTTTCGTGAGACGGGTCAACCCACAGCCCACACTTAGAAATTCATATGAAAGTTTGTGGATATGGATTCAATTCATGGGTAATAAGGATCCGTCTCACGGAAACTATCCGTGAAACCGTCTCATATGAGTTTTTGCGAAAAGAAAATGGAAAGTTTGTATGCAGAATCATTTCAAGATATTAAACGTATTTCAGAGGGAAAATAATACTATTGATTCATAAGATATGAAAGGTATAGTTATTCTAATGAGAATGTAAATACTTAATCCACAATCAATCACGATTGATTATCGGAAAATAGATTATCTTGTATTATTTTCTTGTGTGCAAGTAACTTATTTTAGTATTTTAGCTATTATTTATTATTTGCTTCAGTCGTGTAAGGAAAGATCTTAAATTCAGATTTTAATTAGATGGAACTAATTGGTGAAATAATTTGATGATAAAATGAGATATGAAATAAGATTGACAAAATAAATTTTAAAACTTTTTGTAATTGTAATTTTTTTTAGGACAAATGTGCAAATATACCATTAACGTTTATGAAGATGTGCAAATACATTTTTAATCTTTTTTTCGGAGCAAATACACCCTTAATGTTTAATTTGTGGTGCAAATATACCCATCATGTTTATATTCTATTATCAAAGACTTTTTTTTACATCCTTCTTACAATTTTTTTATTAAATAAGAAATTACTTATTTGTATTGCAACATGCATTTCTAATCCTAAATAAAGTTTATCTTGATAAGAAATTATATTATTTTACTTAAATTATGTTTTTTTGGACTTTATTCTACACTTAATTTTTTAATTTCAAAATCACATATGTAATATTTTAATATATATTATTATGAAGTAGTAATTTTTTTTCTTTTGGATTTTCAAATAAAATATTATGTTTGTGTTTCATGTATGATATCATTTATTTTTACTTATATACTATTTAAAACTTACAAAAACATAATTTTTTGAGGTAAATGCTACATTTCTTGACATTATTATAAAATGTAGATCTATTTAATTCACAAAATTTTTCCAAAGTAAATTTTTTTAATAACATTTAAAATTAATTTAGAATATTTCAGTACAAATGATTAACGACTATTTTACAGAATATTATAAAATGAGTGTATTTGGCACTAATGACTATAATTTAAGCAAAATAAATATAATTTAAAGGATTAAAAATGTATATATATGTAAAAATATACGAAATAATATTAACGCAATTAGAAATATATAAATTTACTCAACAAAGTTGGGTGTATTAAATTGGTGTAAAAAACATAATTTAGAATTAGAAAAAAACATACAATTATTTACTTAAATAAATTTGTACTTATATATGACTATATTTACCTTAAAACATATATTTTTTTAAATTAGTAAACATAAATTTTTACTTAAATATAAAATTTAAGTAAAAAATGTACGTTTGGTAATAAACATAACATTTACGCAAGTAAAAAAATATATTTAAGTAAAAATAAATATAATTTCTTATCAAAATAAATTTTATTTTGTAAATTATTTAGGATTAGAAATGCATGTTGCAATATAAATAAGTAATTTCTTATTTAATAAAAAAAATGTAAGAAGGATGTAAGAAAATAACAATAATAATAATAATAATAACAATAATAACAATAACAATAATAATAACAATAACAGTAATAATAAGAATAACAGTAATAATAATAATAGTAGTAGTAGTAGTAGTAGTAGTAGTAGTAGTAGTAGTACTAATAATAATAATAATAATAATAGTAATAATAATAATAGTAGTAAGTATTTGATAAATTTGCACCATAATTTAAACATTAAGGATGTACTTGCTCCTAAAAAAGATTAAGTGTGTATTGCACCACTTCATAAACGTTAATGATATATTTGCACCTTTACCCTTTTTTTTATTAGTTGGTGAATGCAAGCAATTTATTTAAATGTTTTGGTGGCAATTATTGTTAATTAATGACCATAATTCGGGCAGATTAAAATTGGTAATTAAATTCAAATTCTAAGAGCATCTCCAACAGTGCATTAATTTGATAGTGTGTGTTCTGCATCTCCAACAATTACTTAAACTTTTGCACCAACTCATCTCAACCGCATGTTTTGCGCCAACTTTCCACACGTCAACGTCTGCACCAAGTTAGTTTCTTTTCTTTTTCTTTTTTAATTCATGTTAAAAAATTAATTATAAGGAATATTTTGGAATATTCTTTTTGATGTAGAGAATAATGAAGACTGTGAAGATCATTGACAGTTATTATATAAAAATAATGTAAAATTAACAATAAAATCATGTACACTATTGGAGATGGTCTAAGCATTTTAATTTTTTTTTGCTAAAACATATAGGCGGCAAAAGTTTGGGGGATCAAAAAGTTTAAAACTAACAAACAATTACCACAGCAATGCACCAAACAACTTCTTCTCCAAGTCTTTTGGAATTCCATTCACTGTGAAACTGAATTCGGAAGCGAACCCTAGAATCCAAAACCCTCTCCACGCAATGTCCGATCTACCTCCAGATATCATCACCCAAATCCTCAGCCGCCTTCCGGTGAAATCTCTCTTGCGTTTCCGCTCTGTTTCCAAATCATGGCGCTCTTTGATCGACAACAAAGATTTCATCAAACTGCATTTCCGTCAATCCTCTGAAACCAACTCCAATCGCACGCTTTTAGGGAAATCAACTCGGTATTTCTACCTAAATCTAGATTCCTTGGAGCGATTGGATATGGATGATACCCCATTTATCCGCTACGGTATTGCGGGTTCTTTCAATGGCCTCGTTCTGATCGTGTCCGATATGGACGAGGTTGCTCTGTTGAATCCTGCTACAAGAAAGATGAACAAATTGCCGGAGACACCGCTGGAGTGCCCTAATTTGTATGAGGTTTATTTTGCCATAGGCTATGATTCTAAGCACGACGACTATAAGGTTGTTCGGGTGATCCAGTTCGAGGCGACCCATCGAGTGGCTGCAAGATCCTGCGAGACTAAGATTTATAGTCTAAATACAAATTCCTGGAAAAGCATCGAGAATTTTCCATATCTGTTGCCTAATGATAGAAGGTGGGGGGTTTGTTCAAATGATGCTCTGCATACCGTTGTGAAAAGTAGTGATGGCTCAGAATCAATCATGGCGTTTGATCTTGGGAAGGAGCTTCACTACAAGGTGCCAATGCCGCCATTTGGAAGTAGTGTAGGCTGTGGTAGATCATATGTGGAGGTAATGGGAGGGTGTATTGCGGCGGTTATCCCCGGTGTAGACTATGGTGAGATTTGGTTGATGAAAGAATATGGGGTGAAGGATTCTTGGATCAAACTACTGTGCTTCGAGCCACCAGTCCCCGATGTTTTTGTATTTCTGTGTCCATTGGGTTATTCAAAGAGTGGTGATGAGGTTCTGTTGAGCTATGATGGGATGTGGCTTACATGGTATAATCTGAGGAAGCAAATTGATCCACTTACAATTGGTTTGAAGGCATTAATGTTTGAAACCCCGTTTCATGCTGAAGCTTGTGTTGAGAGTCTTGTTTCGCCGAGTCGACTCGCAACTCAGAAACAAAAGGATGGAAAGGGAAAGAAGGGCAAAGAGATTAACAAGAAAAGGTGAATCACTTCTCATTACTTAACAACAACACTATCAAGTATCTTGCTTCTGAGTTTTATACTTTCTCTCAGAAACTTGCTTGTTTTGCTTATTCATAATTGGGGTGTTTGCAGGGATGATTTTCTTTCAGTTGGATTCAAGTTAAAGCTTTGAAGAATTAGTAACCATTGAAGCGGATTAGGGTGTGAGGTTAATTGGTTTTTTTTTTTTTTGGTGGTGTTAGGTTCCGTGCATCTTAAAATTTTAAAATTGGTTTAGTTTATCTCAATCTTTAACTTTGTGTTGGATTCTAAACAATAATTTCTTCTGCCATTATGGGTAATATTATGAAACATTTCGAAGAACAATACAAAGTACCGGAACTAATGACAATTTCTTAGAAATATTTTCTTCTACATTTATAGAAACTTTGTTAATTGCAAATAATTACAGCGATGGAGATATCGAACAATTTTTATATAAAAATAATGCAAAAGTTGCATAATATTTTTATGTATCGATAGAGATTTCCTTAGTTGTGTGCTATTTCCTTTCTATGAGTTGCATGAGCTCATACGTTCTGTGAAATATCAGCACCTGAATCCTTCCTTATAGGTGCATTTATTTGTTAAAAGATACTCCCTGAATCCCAGTCGAATTTGACAGCCCATAAACGATAAAAAAATTATAAAGTAAAAAGTATAAAAATTATTTTTTTAATCAAAAAGTAATGTAAAACAAGTCAACTGTATTTTTTTAGTTTCCGTGCCCGATATAAATAGACAAATTGGACCGGGACGGAGGTAGTATGTACAAATATATTTATTTACCAAATGAAAGTAAAGAACACCTTTTCTTTGATTTTTTTTTACCTTTTCAAGGTAAAAGACTGAATAAATATTAGATTTTGGTGTTGACCATGGGAAGAAAAAGTTCTGGTCCATGGCTATGGATAGGACGGCAATTGTTGTGGTGGGCCATTTAAAACAATACTCCATCCGTTCCGGTCGAAGTTGTCTACGTTGACCGGATACGGAGCTTAAGAAAATGCAGTTGACTCTTACTTTTGATTACTTTTTGCTTTTTATACTTTATACTTTTTGCTTAAGGAGGTAATTTTTTTTCTTTTCCATTTATAAGCTGGTAAGTTGGATTGGGACACACAAAAATAACAAGTAGACAAGTTCAGATGGAATGGAGTAGGGATGACAAAGGGGTGGGAGAGCAATCCCCATCACTGTCCCCGCCAATTTCGCGGGGAATTTTTTTTCCCCGGGGCGGGGAAAATTTCCTCCCCGTCCCCACCCCACGGGGATTCCCCGCCCCACAAAATGTTTTTTTATTTAATTTTTTAATGTATAGAAAAAATAATATTTTAATATATAAAATAATTCACATAATTACATATAACTAAAATGTCAACAAAATCACCAAAAAATTATTCAATTCGTATAAAATATAATATATTATTTAATTATACTATTTTAAAAATATAATGATAAATTATATTATTACATTTTAATTAAATTTTTCAATACTTCAATGCATTTAGAAGAGAATGAGAAACAATGGCTTTGTATTATTGATGTGTATAAATAATATATATTCTATAATAATTTAATTAAAGTGTATTAAATATATATATATATATAAATTGGCGGGGCCCCGCGGGGCGGGAAGTATGATCCCCGCCCCCGCCCTGTGGGGCAAATTTCGAAGAATCTCCACCGTTCGGGGTGGATCCCCGCGGGAAATGAGGATTCCCCGCCCCACTGCCATCCCTAGAATGGAAGGAGTATTTATATTACTGGTCTTAAATTCCATGTTCACAGTCCTTCAAAATCAGAACCAAATCTTTTGATAGTATTAATAACCTTATTTTTCCCAATATATGTGTTTAAAAATATGTTTTTCGCTTTTTTTTTTTTCCTCTCATAAATTTGGCTATGGTTATTATTATTATTATTATTATTATTATTATTTTAATCCAAAGATAAGGAATAGATTCCTCCTTCACTTTCAACGCTATCTTTCAGTTATTAAAATCAGTATTTTGAAAAAATTCCCTTCTATGATAGATTTCTTGGAAATTGGAGATTCCCCTCATTCATTGATTCATATATAAGAATAGCAATGTTGTGTTTTCCAAGCTAACAAGTAGCACTAGTTGGCAACTTTATTTCTATCTTTTTTTTTTTTTGTTCTTTTAGGTTAAATATCAATACATCCAACGAACCTTTTACTGAACCAATCATATGATTTGTGTGAAATCCAAACTTACATAAAGTACCTTCAAATACATGGAAAAGGAAAACAATCAATATCAAATCAACAGATTAGTTATATTTCTTCCAATCCACGGATATTTAAACTGATTTAATTCTTTAATATTCTCAACACACAAAATTATGACCTAACCAATACTCTTATTTATAATTGTAGGTGGAAAATCAAATCTTAAAATGATTTAATTGATCTTGGAAAGTTTGAGATCTATATACTAAAATATCAATTTATTTGACCATAGAATTTAGAAATTATATTTAATAAATTTCTAAAATACGTCCAAAATTGATAAGGGTCATGGTCCATTATAACACAAAAGGTTAAATGTTAGATAAAAATATCACACTACTAAAATTTTGTATCAAAATAACACAATCCTTAAAATTTCTATCAAAAATACCACTTTGCCTAGTCATAAAATAGAGTAGTCAAATTTCAAGTACTTTTGGAGTAAATATTGACAATAAGTAGCAATAAATGACATATTGACTATCAATCTATTTCGTGGATCTTTAATTTTCGGGTGAGGGTTTCAATTTGTGTGGTCTTGTTCGTGGAAGGAATTTCGTGGAAATGAATTTGCAGGTTAGCCTTAATATATGTTACGTTTATGTCTCCACTAAAATTCATCATTCCATAAAAATTCTAAAATTAGGCATTTCACGAAAATGTTCTTCCACGAAAAATTAACCTTCCACAAAAACAGTAAAGTCATAACATTCCATGAAATTTCTCACCTTTCACGAAAATAGTCAAGTCACAACCTTCCAAAAAAATTCTGAAAATATATCATCCAGGAAATTTTTGATTGAGGGTACACCTTGTATTTAAAGAGACATTTAGTGTGCACATCTGATATTACACACTTATACACAAGAATGAAATAGGAGAATCAAACATTTTTTCACTATGTCACTTATTGTTATTGTCATATTACATGTCTTATTTCAAATTGTATAATTTTATGGTATTTTTATCACATATTATAGGAGAATGATATTTTTATTACAAATTTAAGAAAATGTACTAAAATTGGGCATTTCCTCAAAATAAAATTGATTTTTACTTTTCAAATCATGCACATAACACAATCATCTTTACTCCACTCAAACTAGAACCTGTAGAGCATAATAGCAATACCAAACCTATACCACAGTGTCCAAGAAAAATAATGCCCACCATTAATAGTCTACCATATATCTAATCATGCTATATTTCTCAGGGTAGGTATTATTATTTATTTGAGCTGACTCCTGTGAGATCGTCTCATGTGCGACGGCACTGGCGCATGGTCGACCGTGCGCTGAAACACATACTTATAACACTAAAAGATATACTTATAGACAAATCACATACTTATCTCGACCGTGTTCTGAGACCTGACCGTGCGCCACAGATTGCTCACGCGAGACATGGTCTGTCCCAGGACACGGTCGTGGGCGAGAAAAAAAATCACATACTTATAGTGAAAAATCACATACTTATTATTGAAAAAGACATATTTATACACTACAGTCGCGCAGGGTCATGTCCTGGGACACGGTCGACAGTGCGCGAGTGCCATCGCATGTGAGACGGTTGCATATAAGTATTTGTGTATTGATTATTCACAATTTCTCTTTTTATATTTTTATATTTTCTGAGAGAGAAAAAGAGATATCTATATCTATATCTATATATATATATATATATATATATAAAGAAGATATTCAATAAAAATAGCAATAACTAATTTTCCCTCCCAAATTAACATACTATAAATGGAAAGAAAGTAGTTACAAGAAATTAAATAAATCAAAAATAACAAGATTTATACTTTTAAGGGTTGTGTGGTCCACTAGATTAGACTATACCTATAGGTAGGTAGATTATAAAATATATTTTATCTTTTTTCTCTATTTTATATAAATTATAATCTTTAAATTAATTATTCTGTATTTAAATTTTGTTTTAGTTTATGAAAAATATGAATTTTATATTTACATTTTGGTGCAAAATTGTATTTAACATGATTACAAATACAAAGATAAATGACTAAATTAAACTATAGATTAGAAATTAAAAAAATAATTTTTAAAATAAAAAAGTCTTAGAATTTTTGAGAAATTAATAACGATAAAAAACATTTTAGTATAATTGTTTGATATATTTGCTAATACAAGTGGACTGCATATTGAATTAGCTATGTTATTTAAATACATATCAAGATCTTTTAGTTGATGAGATTTATATCTTTTCTTTAACTTGAAATAATTAAGTTGTTTGCATTGGTTAGACCAAAATTTTTAAAGAAATCTATAATTGTGAATGCAAATGAATTATTTACTAACACATTTGTTAATAAGTATGTATCAAAAATATAATAATATATTAATCATGATACTTATAACTATATTAATCTGTAACATGCACAACATATCTTTATGAAGTAACATATTTTTTAAATATCAATTATCGTTTACAATAAATATTTCTCAGTACTAAATTTGATTTAATTTACAATATAGTGAGTATATGTACAAAATTGGTGTTTATTTAACAATTTCATATTTCAAATATAGAATTTAAAATTTATTGTTAAACATATATATAGATATATACATTTATATATTATTGTTTGCATTTTAAAATTATAATATTTTTTAAGATATGACACATTAAAGATAAAAAATTAAATTCTTATTAATATATAATTTAAGTTAAGATAATATTATTAAATTATAGTATTAGAAATTTTAAAACTAATCAATCATATATTACAAATCGTGCATTGCACGGGATAATACTAGTAATTATAAAAACTCTTTTGACTTTATCTTTTTGGGTGAGAGAAAGCTTTGTTGATTATAATGTAGAAAAAGTAGAATCCTGAGCCTCACACCTTACGCAACGTCCTCTATATGACCTAATCATCTACATGATAGCAATTCAATTCGATTTTCACAAACCCTAAATTCCAGTATGACTGCTCTACCGTTTGAACTGATCGAGGATATCCTCCGCCGCCTGCCGGTGAGAACTCTGAAGCGGTTTCGCGCCGTCGCGAAATCGTGGTGTTTTCTGATTGACTGTAGAGGTTTCGCGAAATTGCACTTGCGCCAGTCTTTAATTTCGAATTCCCATCGGAATCTCATCGCCGGGGGACTTGGCGTTTACTCGATCGATTTGGATTCGCTCGACGAGGCCCGTGTCATCAAGCAGCCGTTTTATTACAAGAGCAGTGATGCAATCTCTAATTCGTGCAACGGTATTGTTCTTGTGATGAGCGAGCCCCCGATTTTGTGGAACCCTTTTTCAAGAGATTACAAGGTTTTACCGGTGTGCTCCGTTGATGATCCGAGCCCGTTGGCTTGTTTTCCCAGAACCACGTATGGATTTGGGTATGATTCGAGAAATGATGACTATAAGGTTGTTAGGGTTGTGGAATTCAGGAGCGAGTTAACCTATGATTTGAGGCATTCAGAGGCTAGGATCTACAGCCTCAAATCGAACTGTTGGTGGAGAATTCAGCCTTTCCCTTATCAGCTACCTTTCTTGAGGGGACACTGGCGTGTGCATATTAACGGAGCGCTGCATACCCTCGTTCGATCAGATCAGTTATTTACAGTGAAAATCATGGCTTTTAGCCTTGAAAGCGAGGAGCATTATGAGGTGGCGATGCCTCCGGGGATTAAGCTGAGAGGTGCTGATCCGAGCTTGGATCTGATTGACCGATGCCTTGCTTTGGTTTGTTCTTACCGATCTCGGGTTGTAATTTGGGTGATGAAAGAATATGGAGTGAAAGAATCGTGGACTAAATTACTTTCGATTTGCCCTCCTGCTATCGAGGTGGATGACTTTGTGAAGCCACTTGTGTATTCAAGAGAAGGTGATAAGATTCTGCTTAATTGCAGTGATAAGAGGCTGATTTGGTTTGATTTAAGAAATGGAACCATTGAAGATGTTTTAGTAGATGGTTTGCCTTTTGTGTTCTATGCTGAACCTTGTGTTCAGACCCTCATTTCGCCTAATGGCCCGGCCATGGTTAAGAAAAAGGGGCAGCAGAATATCAAGGCCAAGAAGATCAGAAGTAAAAGGTGAAGTACTATGAGTATTAGTTTCTTATGAAAACCATTTAATAAGCATTACTCTTCCTTATGCTATTTATCTATCATGGCTGGTGTTGACTTGTTATAATTCAACCATAGAAATTGTTCTCTCGGATTACTTGTAGCTTTGGATCATACGGTTTGCCTCATCAAAGAAAAGCCATCAACTTTGGTTTCATTTAAAAAAGAAAAGGAGAAAATTATTTGTTTCTTAGTTGTAGAACTTTCCCCTTTCACATTAATGCTTAAGTTGGGGGGTTTTCTTGGGCAAATTGCCTTGAAAATATGACTGAGCTGGGAATAGCTGACACAAACATTTAAAAGTTTTACCTCAATGATTTCATAATAACCCGACCCTGAACTATTTTCTCACTTCTCTGTTTATCAGGGATGATTTCTTGTCAGAGGGATTCAAATTGGTGCTCTAGTAATCGGGCAGAAGAAAAAGAAAGAAGTGAAGGAAAAGCAGCAAATCGGCAAAACAAGAGAGGTGAGTTAAACTATCTTTGTCCACCCCTGTTTAGTTAATAACATAATTGCTTTCTATAAGTCATTAATGTTTATGACCTTTGATCATGTACTGATGTTCATATTCTGATGAAAGAAGTTATTGTGTTCGCAGACCAAGCATTTAGTAAATGTACCCCTCATTTAAAAGAAAAATAAAGATACTTCGTTTTAACTCTTAGTGATGGGAGAAAGAGTTCCTGGTACTATTGTATTTCAAAAAAAGTGAGATGCCAAGGTCCAATACAATGGGAGGTAGAGCATCAAAAGTTTTCAGTTGCTTTAAAATATATTCCAAGTGTATCAAGGAATAGTTTGGATGCCATTGATTTTGACATTCTACCTTACTCTGTAAAACATTCATGCCATTTATGGAAACGGAACTCTTAATCTGGAATGAAGGGAGTAGCTTATTTTTATCAATGATATTGCTTTCAACTTCTTAATAAGAAGAATATGTCATGTTCTAGGTTAAAAAATTATTGCAAATACTTCAAAATCTGAACTAAATCATAAATTTTCATATAACCGGACACAACTATGACAATCAGACAATGTGATGCATAACATACACAATTCTAATCCTCTGCTTCACAGTAATTTTGGTTTGTAAGTATCAGAGGTTAGTGACTAATAAAGAATATAATTTTGGGGATAAATTCTAATTCAGATTTTGTAGGTTATTGATTTTAAAGATTTCTGTTACATTGAAAATAACTTCATATTTTGTGTGTCTCAGAATGGGTTACTTCAACATTTTTGAGAACTGTGACTGACTGCAGAGTAGGGCAAGGGTAAGGTGCTGAAGAGTTATCTGGAAAAGGGTCGCTCGATTCTTTTGTCAAAGTTTATATTCGTGGTGCTTACTAAACGAGCATTACCGAACCTACATTCAGGGGATGAACTGGACGGCCAAATCTTGAGGCCAACTTGGCTGTCTATTTAGGACGGATCAACCTGTGTTTGGGTTGGGAGGTTCTCTCACTTGGCTGGTAATGACGCTTCCACTTCTTTGAAAGATCATGTTCTGAAATTAGTGTAGGTTGTTGGATATATGTTTTGTTTGTCCAAAAATGTGTTGCGTAATTCAACCACAAATCTCCTGTTTATTACAAATCAATACCGTGTTTGCTTAATCTGTTATTTTATGTTGGAGTATCAATCTTCTGGGCGAAATCAAAACGGAGTTTCAATCCTATCTGCAATGATGTAAAAAATGTAAAGAAAAGGATAAAGCAATAACACGTATTATATATGCAATATAAATGTACACTGAAACATATCTAACAACAAATTTAAAATAATGCAACATCGATTTAATATATAGTATAAGGATGGCATTGATGAAGAACAATTGCGTTAATAACGTAATAATCTAGAGGTGAAGAATGGTGTGTCTTCGCTCTCTTTACAACTTTTCTACTAAAACGAGTTTCGAAATAATACAATATATATGTTTTCTAATCATGCACACTTTGTTCTCAGATTTTTTTGATTGCAAGCAAAATGAGATAAAAAAAAAAAAATCCTCTAATGTAACACAATAATTTTAATATCATGTATGTGTATAATTTATATTAGGTTAGTTATGCAATAAAACATGAACTTATAGTCTAGTTTCAATTCTCTTCAAATAAAAAAAAACACTATAGCAATTTTATTATGATGTACACATGTTTACTGGATTTCACACGTGATATGATTAATTAAGTCATATTTGTGCTTTTTTTTTTATCGAAGCAAAAATCTGTAATTAATGATAGAAAACTTCAACTCATTCAATATGCGAAATATCATTACTATACTTTGTTTTTATTCCAATCATAAATTATCATGGATTTAAAACTCTTAACATTCGTACAATCGATCCAAATAATGTTAAAAATATCTAAGATGGGTTCCAAATAAAATAAATTCCCGTTATGATTTGTGGAAAGTTTTTTCCATCTCCAAAATTATAGCAATTTTATTCGATCTTAAAAATATTATACATGACACATGATATTAAAAACTAAGTATTACACTTTGTTTTATTTCGATCATTATATTATCATGTGTATAAACTCAAATCATAAGATCAATCCAAATCGTATCAAATGGATTTAAATAGATTTGGATTGAAACTTATGTAAACTTTGAACTAACATCGTTTTTTTACAATTTACTATCACCCAACCCCATGACATCAAGCAAGATTTCATAATATATCTGATATTATAGCCTTTAACATATATTTCATAGTTATTGTGCAATGTAAATATTTTTATGATCTCACATGTCATCTTATATATCATATACAAGATCAAGAATAGTTATTTATTCTTCCTTAAGAATAATAATATCATTTGTTATTGTCTTTTATTATAAAAAGGATAATGAGTTGTTTATCCATCTAGATGCCAAAAAAAAGATGTCAAATATACGTAAAACTAATAATTTATTCGTGCAATTTGTAATGATATGCCTAATAATATTTTTGTGGGACATTGATGCATTTCCCATATAGAAACCAGGCCAAATATAAAATAAAATAATAGTATTAAAAAGGTTAGGATAGAGTGTGACGGAGTTGGTCATTGAGCCAAGGCCCGCAACATACATCCTTATCAAGATTTAATTATTTTTCTTCTTATTTTCTTGTCAATAATATTTTATTAATTATGTACATATCTAAAACTCCTTAAATCAAAAAATTATAGACGAAGTGAATTTGAGAAAATATTTAAAATTCATGATATCCAAATCCATTGATGATATTTATAGGTGAGTGAATTTGAGAAAATATGTGACATCAAGATTCATTGGGCTGAGATTTGTTTTACGTTCACATAGGATTGAAGAAATCCGACTTTTAAATTCTAGAGATTTTAAATAAAAGTGAATAGTTAAAATTCTTTGTTTGTTTAGAGATTTTGGTAGAATTATTAGTGTAAATGTCAATTTAATGTCGGAAAAATATTATTGTGTAATATTGGATTATAGTTAATGTAATGGTAATGATTGAATAAATATAAAAGTAGAAATTTAAGTGTATCAATATTGTAGATGTGTGATTCTCTGCTGAATTTTTCTGTAATTTTTCTGTAATTTTTATGCCTTTTTTTTTTATTCCTTCATTTTTATATCTATATATACTTCTTTCCACCATCTGCCTTTTTTCATGGGCCTTATATATATCTATATCTATATGTCTTGGGCCTTATATATATATATGTCTTGGGCCTTATATATATATATATGTGTATCGGGCTTTATATATGTATATTGGGCTTCGTAAATGGGCCGGGTTAATTAAATTAGATTAAGCCCAATATATGATCCATATCAACCACTCCCCCCATAGTGTGGCCCAAAAAAACGTCTGCCGTGCAGAACTGATTTGGCCACTAAATTTACAGCACTCGCATTCCCTATATGGCAATGTAGCAGTATAGCAGCAGACGTGCTGATCAGATGTGATTTAGGTATAAATTCCCCTGATCTTACACGTGTATTTAGGATAAGAGGAAAGAGAAAGAGAGGGAGAGAAGAAAGAGAAAAGGGGGAAAAAAACGGGATTTGAATCGTTCCATCTTCTTCATATAAATACTGGGGTTTTTCTCTTTCCTCTTCATTTTCTTCTCTTCGCGCAACTGTGTTCTTCTCCAATTCTCCCCACCAATTTCAGCTTTTCTCCGATTAACCATCTCGAAATTCCGGCGGTCTTCTTCGTCTATCATTTGCCTTTCTCCTGATTTCTTCTTTTTCTTGTTTTGCTTCCCAACAATGTCGCAAGGTACAGTAACTGTTTTCCTTTTCCTTTGCTTCTGTTTTTGAGTAATTGCAGTTATTCCTTTGTTTTTGTGTATCGTTGAATTCTTTGCGAATGAATGCTGTTGGGTATGTGTATATGTTGAATCTTGCTTCGTGATTGTAGTCGGAAAATTTTTATCTGTATATCCATTTGTCCATGCGTTGATTATTTTTGATTCTTCGAAGCATACAAGTAGTTTCTTCCTGTATTTTCTTCCCTTTACCCAACTTATATAAGATGTCATCTTCGAATCCTGCTTTCACTCCTTCTGAATCTGCTTCTTGATCTGAAGAAAGTCAAAATGATGATCTTCCCGCCCATCAAGCCCTTCAAGGATTATTGTGTTCTGATTCTTATAGCAAAACTAGGGAAGGAGCTCTTTCTGTTACCCCTGATTCTCCCAGTCCTCTTTCTTTGATGGCTCCCGAGGCAGCCGACTCTGCAAGCAGTGCTGATCCTCTCCGCTTTTCTCCTTCTAATCCCTTGTATAATTCTGTCAGTGGCCCTTCTTCTTTTACTTCTGTTCGTATTCCTCTCCTTCGAGAACTCTATTCAATTCCCCCTACTTATACAATTCGCAAACCTGCTGAATTTCAGAGACCCAATTTCGCCCCTCCTCCTTCTCTGTGTTTTTGGACAGCTCAGCTCCGGGCAGGTTTAAGATTCCCCCCCCATCCTTTTTTGTGTGAAGTCTCCAGCCGATATGGCATTCCTCTTAATCAATTTACCCCTACAGCTTTTCGTTCTATGATATCCTTTTATGTTCTGATCAAAGGCAGTGGAGGAGAACCCAGCTCTGCACTTTTCCATTCTCAATTTTCTCTCAAATACAAAAAACCTTTCTTTTATTTGAGCGCCCAACCTAAAGGAATGACCCACTTCTTGGGGAAGCCTCAGAGCGTAGACAAGGATTGGAAGAGAGATTATCTTTTCATATCTCCTGCAGATCAGGTCTGGTCCTTTCCTGCTAATAAATGGCGTTATGATAAACCTATTCCCCATAAGTTTGTTTCCATTCCTTGCTCTGATAAAACTAAAGAGGTTATCGAGTCTTTGAACACCTCAGTTTTAGAGTCTGGACTGTTTGATCTAGTGAGATTGGTTGAAGATCCTGCAATCCTCTCTGCCTTTGGCTTCTATGTTGATCAGACTTCCTCTCCTCCTGAACTTGGTATATGCAGATATCTTATTCCCTCTTAGCTAATTATTTGTAAAAAAACATAAGTTTTTTCTCCAAATTCTTATGTACATATTTTATTTTCCTTTTCAGATCGTCAATGGATGGCCAATATCCGCCTAAAGGATACCTCTGGTACTAAGACTGGATCTACAGTCCCTTCTGGCCCTAACCTCAGAGCTCCAGCTCGGCCAGAAAACCCCTCAATTACCTCTGACAGAGGTAAACGTGCTTTGACTACTACAGATCCTCCACCAGAGGCGCAGCGACTTCGCACCAAGTCTCCTCTGAGAAGCAGCCGTACAGAGATTACAGTGCGGGGTCAACGTCCACGTGCACGTTCTTCCGTCACTGAGCCACCTCATATTGAATTGCCAAAGTCCTTGTTGAATCTGAGTGCGGAGGAGGCCAAACAATACTTCCGTTTAATGCTGACTTCTGAAGACAATGCTACCTTAAGTCGCCTTCCTCTGGAAGATGAGTTAGCACAGGGAGCTCAATGCATGTTTCAGGTATTTATCTTTACTCTTCTAATTATTATTTGTAATATTGGTGGTTTACTTTCTTTTGGTGAATCCTTCAGGCTGTGGTGCATTTTAGCAAACTACAAGCCAGGGTTGGCAGCTCAGAATTGTCTGAATCTGCACGATTGGTAGCAGAAAAGAGTACAGAAGCAGAGACGGCCAAACAGAAGTACATTGAGTTGGAGAAGTCATTTGCAGAGGCTAAGAAGAACTGGATTTCAGAAAGGGATTCACTGAAAAGGAAACTAGCTGAGGAGAAGCAGAGCCGCCGTGACTATGGGTCCAGAAAGTTTGCAGAAGGAATAGAACTCTGTCGCAAGAATCTATTGCTGACGGAGGCTGGGCAAACATTTCTGAATCGCTTGGTAGAAGGTCTGAGGGAAGCATATCTGAAGAGTAGCAAATCCTTGGCAGACTTCGGACCTCATATTGGTCATTATTACGAATATGGGTTTGAAGCTGCTCAAAAGCAAGCAGAAGAGCAGGGCTTCTCGGGAGTACTGGATATTAACAAGCCTTTGTCAGATATGCCTGTTTGTCCTTACTTTGAAGGAGATCAGTTTGAACCTCTAGATCATCCATGGTGGCTGCCCATCCTTCAGCAAGCTTATTCCGACCTTCAAAAAGCTTCTCCCTCAATGACCCCTCAGAAAGATGTTCCTTATCCGTTGTCAACAACGGCTTTGGCCTCTGCAGATCCTCAAGCTCTGCCAATTCTGCCCCCGATCTCTGAAACAGAAGTTCCAGATCTGCCGCAAGTAGATCTGGTTATGCTGAGTGGCGATTCTACTGGTCGCACTGCAGATGCTGGTGAAGCCACTGTTTCTAAAGGAGTTCCTTCAGGGGACAAATCTTAACTGCTTTTCCTTTACTTGTAACTTTTTCTGTTTTCCTTTTTGACTTTTAACTATATGTAGCTGGATGTAAATGGGGTTGAGAGCGTGTATCCCCCAAAAACACTAAGGCTTTTTTGCTGCCTTCTTTCTGTTTTTGTTTCAATTAACACTTTTGCTTCTAATTATAATTAATAGTTCATGCTTACTACGTTTTTCAACACCTCAAATATCTTCAATATGAAAAAACAGAATGTTGAAATATACATTGAAATGTTTACCTGATATTTTATGACTTTGAAAATCTTGAATACACTCATGTATTTGATCCTCATCCAGAGACGTATGTCACCAACTTGTTGAAACGACTGCCGCTTCCTTTCAATAATAGAAGTGAATAAAATGATCTGTCATCTGCTCAATAAAAATATAAGATTTAAACAAAATTAGTTGAGTCTCTGCTCCGCAAGTCAGAGGATGAACGCAGACGTGAAAGTCTGGCCTCTGCCAGGAAGACGTAAAATGAGACCGCGTTGACTGAGTCTCTGCTCCGCAGGTCAGAGGATGAACGCAGACGTGAAAGTCTGGCCTCTGCCAGGAAGACGTAAAATGAGACCGCGTTGACTGAGTCTCTGCTCCGCAGGTCAGAGGATGAACGCAGACGTGAAAGTCTGGCCTCTGCCAGGAAGACGTAAAATGAGACCGCGTTGACTGAGTCTCTGCTCCGCAGGTCAGAGGATGAACGCAGACGTGAAAGTCTGGCCTCTGCCAGGAAGACGTAAAATGAGACCGCGTTGACTGAGTCTCTGCTCCGCAGGTCAGAGGATGAACGCAGACGTGAAAGTCTGGCCTCTGCCAGGAAGACGTAAAATGAGACCGCGTTGACTGAGTCTCTGCTCCGCAGGTCAGAGGATGAACGCAGACGTGAAAGTCTGGCCTCTGCCAGGAAGCTTCATCGATTCTATTTATTTATAGTAAATATACTTCTGTTATTGATAACTGAGATGCTCTACGAAAGATATCATTTAGTCATAAAAAACACACATCTACAGATTACATAGCAACAAATAAAAAAGGTAATACAAAAGATCTATGCAAAATACTTCTTCAGATTACATATATTCCATGGTCTTGTCACTACTTTTCCCTCGTAATCAGAGATACGATATGCTCCTCCTTTTAAAACTTCTGTGACTATCCATGGACCTTCCCAGTTTGGCTCCAGCTTTCCTTGGGGTTTTAAGGCGTCTGCTCGTCGTAATACCAGATCTCCTTCTTGGAATTGTCTACGCCGTACTCTCTTGTCATACGCTGCTTTAATCTTACTTTTGTATTTTTCAATCTTCAGACGTGCCAAGTCTCTCTTCTCTTCAAGCATATCCAAATTTTCCTTCATCAATAACTCATTTTGAGTTTCATCAAAAGACATTATTCTGTGAGTTTCCATCCCAATCTCCACAGGGATAACTGCATTAGCTCCAAAGACCAAATTGAATGGTGCTATTCCTGTAGCAGTTCTCGGAGTAGTTCTGTATGCCCATAACACTGATTCCAATTCTTCCACCCATTTAGTTTTAGCCTCTTCTATTCTTGCTTTCAGACCTTTAAGTAGTGTTCTATTGGTAACCTCAACCTGCCCATTAGCTTGAGGATGTGCTACTGCTACGAAGCGCTGTTCTATCTTCATCTCTTCACACCACTTTCTTGTTTTCTGACCATTGAACTGAGTTCCATTGTCAGATATTAATACCCTTGGTATTCCATATCTGCAACAGATCTGCTTCCATAAGAATTTGATGACATTGCCTTCATCAATTTTACTCAAAGGCTCTGCCTCCACCCATTTAGTGAAGTAATCAATGGCTACTATTAAGAATTTTTTCTGCCCTTTAGCCAGAGGAAGGGGTCCTACAAGGTCAATTCCCCATTTTGCAAAAGGACATGGCGCATACATTCTACCCAATTCCTCTGCTGGTATATGAATCAGAGGTCCATGAATCTGACAGCTATGACATTTCTGCACACATTCTTTTGCATCCTGACTCATGGAAGGCCAGTAATACCCAGCTCTGAGTGCTTTTCCTACAACAGATCTATACCCAGCATGATCGCCACCACAACCTTCATGTATCTCCTGTATTACATACTTTCCCTCTTCATCACTAAGGCACCTTAAATATGCTTGTGTGAATGAGCGCCTATACAGCTGTCCCTGATTAACACAATATTTTATTGCCAATCTTTTCTCCTTTTCGCCCCACTTCTGCTTTTGATCAACCGACCTTATTATCTCTATAATCGGAGTTCTCCAGTCATCTTTCTCTATAATTTCCCAAACATCTTGATCATTTAGATCTTTTTCAGCGATCAGTATTGTAATTTTACTAGGCTGCAAGGAAGGATATGAGCTAGCAATTTTAGCCAAGTAGTCAGCTGTTATATTGTCTGATCTGGGAACTTGACAGAGCTCAAACTGCTCAAAAGCTAGCTTTGATTCCACAATCTTATTCACATAACTCATCAGAGCTTCCTTCTTCACTTCATATCCTCCTCCCAACTGTTGAACCACCAATTGTGAATCTGTAAACGCTTTTAATCTCTGTCCTCCCATTTCTGTCACCATCTTCATACCTCTCCAAAGAGCTTCATATTCAGCTTCATTGTTGGATACAGGGAAAATCAGTTTTATAGCAAATTGCATCTCTTGTCCATCTGGACAGTAGATCTGAATTCCAACTCCATATCCTTCTCTTGATGAGGATCCATCTACATACATCTTCCATTCTTCCTTAATCAATGTATGAGTAGCCTCTTGTATGAAGTCTGCCAGAACTTGAGCTTTTATAGCTCTTCTTGGCTCAAATTCAATCTCATAAGATCCCAATTCTACAGCCCATCTGACCATCCGTCCAGAAGTATCCATCTTCCCCAAAACCTGTCCCAGAGGATAATTTGTTCTCACAACAACCTTATGGGACATAAAATAGGGACGCAGACGTCGTACAGTGGTTATGATAGCTAGTCCTGCTTTCTCTATCTCTGAATATCTCGTCTCAGGACCTTGCAGAATTCGGCTCACATAATAAATTGGCTTCTGCTGTGCCCCCAATTCTTTTATCAACACAGAACTAACTGCTACTCTTCCTACAGAGATGTAGACATACAAAATTTCACCTCTGTCAGGCTTAGTTAACAGAGGTAAACTAGCCAGATATACTTTCAGTTCTTCAAAAGCTTGAGTGCACTCCTCAGTCCAAGCAAACTGACATCCTTTCCTTAAGATCTTAAAGAATGGATAACTCCTGTCTGCAGCCTTAGACACAAATCTGCTAAGAGCTGTCACTCTTCCCAACAACTGTTGCAGCTCTTTGAGGTTACATGGAACTTTCATATCCATTATAGCCTTAACTTTAGATGGATTAACCTCAATCCCATTCTTAGTTACCATATATCCTAAGAATTTTCCAGAGCTGACTCCAAAACAGCACTTCTCTGGATTCAACTTCATTCCGCTATCCCTTATTATTTTAAAAGATTCCTCCAGATCTGACACATGATTTTCTGGCAATATGCTTTTTACTAACATATCGTCTACATACACCTCCATATTTTTGCCCAACAGGGATCCAAATAATTTATCAACCATCCTCTGATAAGTAGCCCCTGCGTTCTTCAAACCAAAAGGCATTCTGACATACCCAAAGGTTCCAGCTGCAGTTACAAAGCAGACTTTCGGCACATCTGCTGGGTGTAGCTTTATTTGGAGATAACCCTGGTAGGCATCCATCATACTAAGTCTTTCACATCCAGAGGTGGAATCAACAAGCTGATCAATACGGGGTAAAGGATAATGATCCTTAGGGCAAGCTTTATTAAGATCTCTGAAATCTATACACATCCTCCACTTTTTTTCTCCTTTAGGTACCAGCACTGCATTTGACAACCATATTGGAAATTGGATTGGAATTATATGTCCCCAGTTCAGAAGCTTTTCAACCTCAGTGCGGATAATTATATCCTTCTCCTCTCCGAAACATCTCAACTTTTGTTTCACAGGTTTGACAGAGGAGTCTTCATTTAACTTGTGTATGACAATACTGGGATCAATGCCTGTCATATCTTTAGCAGATAATGCAAATAAGTCAGCATTACTTCGGAGACAATCAATCATCCGCTCTCTCTCCTCCTCTGTCATCTTACTTCCAATCCTAGTACAAAAACCTTCTTTGTCTTTGCACAGCTCAATTTGGATTAACTCTTCAGCGCATATCATCTTCCCATATTCCTCTCCAGAATCACGCTCTTCTCGAATTCTTTTACCACTTCTTGCTTGCAAATCAACATTACTTGTGCTTAGAAGAGTGGACTTGTCTGCAGACTTGATAGCTTCAGAATAACATTTTCGAGAGCTCACTTGATTACCACAGACCTCTCCTATTCCTCCTGAAGCAGGAAATTTTATTTTCATGTGATAAGTGGATATGATGGCTTTTAACTCAGTTAGGATAGGTCTGCCAAAGATAATGTTGTAAGCTGAAGGAGCATCTATCACCAGGAAATCAACCATCAAAATCCTCTGCCAGGGCTGAGACCCTAATACCACTTGAAGGCTGACCATTCCTATCGGAAAAACGGCTCCTCCGGTGAAACCATAAAGAGCTGTTGTCACAGGGCGAATAGGCGCATTGGTATTCATTTTCACAAAACAGTCATGAAAAATGATATCCGCAGAACTTCCCGTGTCAACAAAGATCCTGGCAACATCATATCCTCCCACTTCTGCTGTAACCACTAGCGCATCTGAATGTGGTTGCAATAGAGTAGTCTCATCTGCAGGTCCAAATGAGATATTTGCTTTTATATTTAACTCCCCCACTTCTAATTCAGGAACGGAAGGGTGATTCTGAGCTCTTCTTAAAGAGGCCTTTCTTGCCCTATTGGAAATCCCTTCTCCCAGACCTCCAACTATCATTTGGATAAACCCCCTCTTTGGAGGAGGTGGTAAATCTTCCTCGGACTCTCTCTTCTGCTTCCCTTTCAAATTACTTCCGTCCACTCCTTCATGTTCACTCTTATTCTTTTCAAATCTGTTGCCCCTTTGATCTACAAACTCTCCCAAGGCTCCAAGTCGTACTAGCCTTTCAATCTCATTTCTCAGCTGTCTGCATTCATTTGTATCATGCCCATAATCATTATGGAAGACACAAAAATACTTTCCTCTAGGCTTCTGGGGAGTATTAGATCTGTTCATAGGAAACCTAAAGGATACAGATCTCTCAGTTAGTTGCAATATCTGAGCAACAGAAGTTCTCAAAGGGGTGTATCGTTGGAAATTTTCCCTGGCCACTTCTGCTCGTCGTTCATTAATCGCTCGCGGCAGGGCTGGTACAACCCTACGCTGTACCTCCTTTTCACGAGAGCTGACTCTTTCACTTTGTTTAGCCTTACTAATATCCTCCAAATTAATAAATTTATCAGCTCTGGACAATATCTCATCAAAAGTCTTAGCAGGCTTCTTTGCAATGGAACGAAATAAATCTCCTTCTTTCAGCCCTTGAACGATAGCACTGATTTTCACCTCTGGCGTTGCTGAAGGTACTTCCAGGGCTGCCATGCTGAACCTCTTTATGTAAGATCTCAGAGGTTCGGTTTCTCCTTGTTTTAGGCTGAACAAGAACTGAGCAGTCCGCTGTTGTCTTCTAGCACTTGCAAATTGATGTAAGAAGGAATAACTGAAGTCTGTAAACGAATTAATACTACCAGCTTTCAGTTGTCCAAACCACTGCTGCGCTGATTTTGTCAGAGTAGTGAGAAAGACTCTACATTTAACTCCATCCGAGTACTGATGTAGGAGAGCTGCATTCTCAAAGCGCAACAGATGATCATATGGATCCGATGTCCCATCATACTCAAAGGATAAGGGACGAAAGCTCTGCGGCAATTCATCCTCCAGAACCCTTGTTGTGAATGGAGTTCCCTCCGGTATTCGTAACTGATCTCCTCCATTCATCTGTTGTTTTAAAGACACCATTTCTTTTTGCATCTCCTCCATCTTCTTCAACAACTGATGTTCTCTATCTTCAACTCCTCCCTCTCGAGGAAAAGAATCACCATATGTTATTTCTTCTTGGGCTAGTACAGCTCTTCCTCGATTTCTACTCTCCAACTCCTTTCTTCTTTTTTCTTCATGACTTTCCTCCAATCTAGTTCTTCTCTCACCCTGTCCAGTTGCAGCGGCTACCATGGTCGGTTGAGCAGCTTGTAGTGCTTTGCTGACTGCCGACTGTATGAATAATTCCAGCTGGGACGGAGTGAAGCTTATTTTCTCCGGAGTTCTTACTTCTCTTGCTTCTTCTCCTTCCTCCTCAACCCTTGGTGGGACATGTTCTAACTCCACCCCATCATCCCTGTTTATCATCTCCTCCTCTTCATCTTCCTCATCAAACTCTCTTCTCAAATCTCTAGCCAAACTTCGATCATCTCCTTCCATCCTTACCCCAATACTCAAGAAAAAACTTTACTAGAAAAAAGGAAAGGAAACTCACTCACCTCTTTTCTTGCGTTTCCCACAGACGGCGCCAATTTGTAGATGTGTGATTCTCTGCTGAATTTTTCTGTAATTTTTATGCCTTTTTTTTTTATTCCTTCATTTTTATATCTATATATACTTCTTTCCACCATCTGCCTTTTTTCATGGGCCTTATATATATCTATATCTATATGTCTTGGGCCTTATATATATATATGTCTTGGGCCTTATATATATATATATATGTGTATCGGGCTTTATATATGTATATTGGGCTTCGTAAATGGGCCGGGTTAATTAAATTAGATTAAGCCCAATATATGATCCATATCAAATATAGGTTATAATATAGTGTTCATGATTGTGTTTTATTTTTAATAGAGTAGAATTTGGATAGGTTCTCATAACCTTGAAATAAAAAGGATTTGAATGTGAATGATATGAATTTGAAATTCATAATTTATATTTTAAATTAATTTGAAAACAACTTAAATGAATTTTAAATCTACTCTAATTTGGATTTTAAACCACTCCACAGAAATGCAGAAATGGGCCTTTATTACAATAAAAAAAGGGAAGGAAAAATGATATATCCGCGGGAATGAAAGCCTAGAAAAGTCATTATAGCGTGAGAGAGAGAGAGAGAGAGAGGGGAGAGGAGAGGAGAGGGAGAGCTTCATATATTTGTACCCACCCAGCAACAGTAGAGAGAGAGAGGGAGAGAGGCCCCATTTGACAGTTTGCGATTTGGGAGAGAAGAAGGCACAGGTGATGATTTGACAGACCTGAAGAGGTTTGATTCAAGAAAATATTGAGAGAGAGAGAGAGAGAGAGCAGAAAGAGAAACTGGGGTTTTGTTGTGGAAGAGGGGGGGTTTACAATTCCATGGGCTCAGCCCCCCCGTGATAAAGCCCAGATGTCGTCATCTCTCTCGAAGCGCAAGCTCGATGATTATGCCGCCGACGACGACGCCTTCTTTCTCCCTATAAACCCTTCCAGAATGCGAAAGGACCATTCTGCCCTCCCCTCCTCCTCCCTCTCCCCTCCCTCCCCCCGCCCCCTCCGCCCCCGCCCCCGATCATCCCTCCCCGGCCCCTCCTCCTCCCTCTCCCGCCTCCAATTCTTTGTCCGTATCCTCTCCGAACACACCCTCGTCGTCCACGCCGACCCCGCCGACACCGTCAGATCAGTCCACGAGAAAATCCACTCCATCACCGGTATACCCGTCATCGAACAGAGGTTGATTTACCGCGGCAAGCAGTTGCAGTGGGAGCAGACTCTCGCCGACTGTGAGGTTCAGAATGATGCCGGCCTTCACATGGTCGGCCGTATGCGGAGCACCGAGTATCCTCAGGCATGGCAGTTGATCAACGACGTCGTGTCTTTGATCTTTTACCTCTGCAAGAACAGCCCTCCTCCCTCCTCGACCCCTAAGACCGTGAAAGCCATGCTGGTCGAGTTCTTGTCAATGACTTCAAGAAAGGAATCTGAGCAGGCATCCGCCCATCTGCAGATTTTCCATGCCTCCTCTGCGCCTGCCGCTCTGGTAATGCTTTACATGTCTTCTCATAAACCTAACAGGGAGTCGGCAGATGATGCCATTAGACAGTTTATTACCTCTGGGAAGACTGTTTTGCCTGAGCAAGTCCATCATCATTGTGTGCCCATTGTTTTGGAATTCTGTAAGTTGTTGAAGAGGGCAGCAGGAGTCGACGATCCTTTGTATTGCTTGTGTCGAAGTAGTTTGGGAGCTATGGTAGAACATGCTGTGATTGGAGACAAGACTACTGTGATTGGGCTTCCTGATATATTTCCTTTTGTTAGTGAATTAGCGGCTAAACTATCCCTTGGTTTGGTGTTAAGTGCAGAGTCTACTTCTCTTCCAGGGTGTTTATTGGGCGACATAAGCGATTTCTCTTCATTTGTGGCACCAGTGAGGAATGGTATTCTGAAAGATGTAGAATTGAGTGGTCCTATTCGAGTTCCCTTTAGTGAGGAGCATGGCAACCTACCCCGGTGTTTTTCAGATGAGATTATAAATTTGCATGAGATATTTGTTGATATGTTGGGTAAATCAGAGAAGTGTTTGGTGAAAATTCAGGATCATATGGACAGGGTGCTGAATCAGGGTGATGAGACCCCTGCAGTTGGATCTTCCCATCATCTTTCTATCTTAAAAGAGCTTAATAAAATCTCAAAACTTTACTATGGTTGCGAAGACTTATTTTGGGAGGCCATGAAAAGTAGAAAGAGTGCTTTATGCTATCTTATTGTCAGATATGCGAAGAGGAGTGATGATCATAAGTGGATTCTTGAGTGTAAGGAAGTGACTAATTTTGAAGCAAGAAGACATTTAGCTATGATGATACTACCTGAGGTGAAGGATGAATATGAGGAGCTGCATGAAATGCTCATTGACCGCTCCCACTTGTTAGAAGAGTCATATGAGTACATTGCACGGGCAGATGCAGAATCCTTACGTGCTGGTTTATTCATGGAGTTCAAGAATGAGGAAGCTACTGGCCCTGGTGTCCTACGAGAGTGGTTCTTCTTGGTATGCCAGGCGATCTTCAACCCTCAAAATGCCCTCTTTGTAGCTTGTCCTAATGACCGCAGAAGGTTCTTTCCAAATCCAGGTATGAATTCTATATTTTTCCACTCCGTGTTCCTCTTGCAATTTAATGTGCCTCCTCTTAGGGCTATCTTATTTTCTGTTTCACGCTTTTGCAAACTGCTGAAATCTAGATATGTATTAGGAGTACATGAAGACACAGTATCCTCTATATATCTGCTAAAAACTGCATGCATCAGGTAAACAATGGAATGAAGTATGCATATATCTATGTTGTGACGACTAGTGTACTTCAAGGTTTCATTCTTGTCAACTCTGTAATAGTGTTCTACATCATTGATGTTTCTCCTGTTTTTATATGCTAAATAGTCTGAAAAAAATAAAAATGATATACAAAGGTCTTGGACATACACTAAAGTGTGTTTCTTTACTGCAATATAAATTGGATAGGGACATACCAAACTCATAGATATATATTTTCTTGGCTGTTGTGAATAAGATAGGTTAAGATTTGGATGCATGATCAGAAGAGCTCCCCTTCCAGGTTATCATGTAGATACTTGAAACTGTGTGTTAGTTACCTCAGTACCTGTTCATGCCAGTTAAACATAATGAAAACTAGATAATCTATGGTTTGTTTTTATATCCTTGAGTAATTAGGCATAACCAATTATTCTTGGATTGATATTATCAAACACAAGCACTATGGTCAAAGTAAAGAGCCAGTTTGACCTCAATGTATTCCTCAAATATGGAACGGCACTGGTTTCTTTACCTGTTTTTTTTTTTTTTTTTCAAATCAACAATTTTTTTACTGTGAAGAGATGTATCCCTACTTTCTGCCCCAACTTCTAAATATTTTTTGAAGTCTTATCATGCTGACATGAGTTTGATTCTATGTATGTAATGGCTGTTTAATTGCTGTGACGTTGAAATTTGACGGATGTGACGATGAACGGGGTGGGCTTCGCATAATAAACATGGATCATGCAATATGATTTGAATACTTATTGCTACTCCTTTTTATTGTTTGTGGGTTTTTTTTTTTTTTTAAGTTTTATGTCATGGCATCATTGAAGTATGTGTTTTCCATGTAAGTCTTGATGTTATAAGTTGAACAGCGATGAATTGTATGTGATCAGCTACTGTTGCTTTACAACTAAAACTACTCCAAAGATGTACTGGATCCAAATCTTTTGACAATCCTTGTGCAACCTAGCCTTCTGATTCCCAGGTTTCAAAATTGTACCAAAGACTGAATCAGATCATTCTGGACAGATTCTCTCTTTCTCTCTCTCTCTCAACCCACCCACCCTTAATTTTATGTTTTGTTGAAACATAACAGATTGTTAAATTACATTTTTAAAAAAATCTCTCTGAATGCAATGAGTTTGTGCTATAAAATCTGGATAAGAGCCAATATGATAACTGGCGACTGGCATAGCCTAATTGATATGGTCCAGAAATAACATAAAAGAGCTTATACTTATAGTCCAATGGCTGTGCATGAATCATGGTCGACTTACTATATCATTTTATTGTAGATAAGAAAAACTGTCAGTTACACTTGTATGATGGATACGCTGTAATGTGTTTTTCCGCTCCTGTCTGTTGGTAAGACTATCTGAATCCTAGTGGTAAGAAAATTATCATATTAAAGTAATTTGGTTTATATGGTTCATATATTCATCAATTAGGTTTATATTTGTCACTAGAGGTGAAATAGTTCAGTTTTCGGTTTATGTTTCTAGAGAATGTTGAGGATGCAGCCGAATTGGCCAAAATAACTGAAGCCTTAGCACAAGTCCATTCCCTGTTTGGTTTTAACTAAGCAGGGGTTTAACTGATTTTATAGTAAACATACTATTTTCAGTCTTCTTCTGTGATAACTATGGGTCTTTGGATTCGGAAAGGTATTTTCTTTGGTTTGGCTAAGTTAGAATGTCTAGTTGTATTGAGTCTTTCAGTGAATTAGCATACTTAAGATTTAAAAAAAAAAAGGCACTTAAAAATATCCCCACAACTATAACTTATAATACCTTCCACTAGTTTTCTCTAGCTAATGATTGAGTCGATCCAATATCATTCATCTACAGCATACTTTTGACTGCACATAGCTTTTAACGGTTGTGTATATTGTCATAATTTGAATTTGATGAACTTTATGATTTCATTTAGTGAATTGCTTTTCTATTGCAGCGTCTAAGGTGGATCCTTTACACCTTGAATATTTTAAATTCTCTGGCAAGGTGATTGCCTTAGCCTTGATGCATAAGATTCAAGTTGGTATTGTATTCGATCGTGTGTTCTTTTTGCAATTGGCTGGGCATGCTATTACGCTAGAAGATATAAGGGATGCTGATCCCTACATATATAGTAGCTGCAAGCAAATTTTGGAGATGGATCCCGAGGCCATTGACCAAGATACCTTAGGTCTAACATTCATTCATGAAATTGAGGAGCTTGGATCAAGGAAGGTTATTGAGCTCTGCCCTGATGGGAGAAGCATAGTTGTGAATAGTAAAAATAGGAGACAGTATGTTGATTCCCTTATACAGCATCGGTTTGTCATAGCTATTACTGAACAGGTAGATCATTTTTCTCGAGGTTTTGCTGACATTTTGAGCTGCAGACGGCTCCAGAAATCGTTTTTCCAGTGTCTGGATCTAGAAGATCTTGATGGGATGCTATATGGCAGTGAAAGTGAAATTTCTGTGGATGATTGGAAAGCACATACAGAATATAATGGTTTCAAAGAAACTGATTCTCAGATATCCTGGTTTTGGAAGGTAAGTTGGCGTTCTGTTCTTCTTCTTCTTTTAGTGTGTATTCGAAACTGTTCCTATGTGCTTGTCTCTCTGCATATTTCTCTGGATGTTTTAAACTTTGTTAACATATTCATGTTTATGCACATAATGCAATCCTTTCCTTGGGCTGCGGTGATTTGAAAAATGGTGAGAAAAAACTTGCATCATGTATGTGACATTGAATAACACGAGGAGTGTATGTATCAGTTGACTATTTTATAGTTGGGCAGCAATTAACATCATTTTAGTATTGTGTTATGCACCGGCCTTGCTACACTGTAAACTTAAATTCTCTTTTTTTTTTTTTTTTTTTTAATATCTTGGAAGTGCAAATGCTAGTTCATGGAAAGTATGGCCTTTAGATGTTGAATCAATTAGTGTTATATAATCTAGATATGAAATCCCTCCGGGTTTCTAACTTCTTTGTATGCATTTTGCTTTAATTTTCAGAAAGAGGCCTGGTAGTATTTTCAGAACACAATTGCCTTTGATTACAGATATAATATATGTGTGCTCTATATTATACATTTATTTTATGATAAATGAGAAAGTACACTCTTAACATTATCATGTCTAGAAAAAGTTGTAAAGTTTATACTTTTTTCATCCCTGTGACTGTACAAGTATGTATGTACATATTTAATTGGAAATAAATCATTTTATGTATGGCATAATGCTCCTTCCTCAAAAAGGTTCATCTTTTTACTGTAATTAGCAATGATAATTTCAATTTCCAGGCTGTTGGGAATATGACAAAGGAGCAGAAAAAGGTTCTTCTTTTCTTCTGGACCTCAATCAAGTATTTACCCATTGAAGGTTTCAGCGGTTTGGCTTCGCGTCTTTACATCTATAAGACTTGTGAATCTTTTGATCGGCTGCCTTCGTCGCACACATGCTTTTACCGGTTATGTTTCCCTGCTTACCCTTCAGATGCTGTTTTGCGTGATCGTGTTAACATCATCACTCAGGAGCATGTTGGTTGCAGCTTTGGCACTTGGTGAAAAATGTGTGATTTTGGGGGTTATGCACATAATATAGAATTTGTATTAGTTTGTAAATAATAGATGGCCCTTTGACTGTTAAGCACTAGACTATCTGAGCAAGCGTAGCGACCGTTTGTTGTCTTCTTTGGTGACGATTGTAACTTATATAGCATCCTCTTTTTAACTGTTTATATGGGTTTAACTTCTTAAGTATATAGAATGGAGGAATGGTGAAATGAAATTCTTTTTTGTTTACATTCTGGACTCTGCTTCTTGAGGAGATGTGCCTTGTGCCTTGCAACCCAAAAGAGATATATGTTTTTTTGGATTCCATTATTTGTTGCCTGTGTTGTTCTTGCTGTGTGTATTTGAGAAGCCAATTGTAAAATTTCTGTTTTCATGATTTGTTTGGTTTATAAAACTTGTTGATTTGTGTGACTCAAGATTGTAGAAAAATCACAAGATTATGGATCAATGTTGGTGATTGTCTTGAAGGGGTATGTTGCATCAGCATTAGTAGGCCAAGATGTGTTGTTTACTTTGTCAACATTTATGGTTTAACCAAAAGCTTCCTTGTATGATAAAATTTACACTTTGAAGTGTAACATTAGAAAATCTTCGTTTATGATCAGTTTGTGTTTGCTATTTCGAATGGCATGTCATGGACCCATGGTGTAGTTATACCCATGTTATGTGCTACTGAAATAAGTTGTCATAATCAGATTATTTTTTAGTTCTTGATATTTTTTTTTTATTTTTGTACATAATAATAGGGCCAAACAAAATCTATTGCAAGACACATGATAATAGTGCATATCATAGTAATAATTTTAAAATCCATTTCAGTAAAAGGTGAGGATTATCAAACTCCATCGAACCTAGCAGACATCTTCACCCCTCTGGACCAAACTTCCATTAATCCTCTAATTACTGGAAATAACTGACCCACTTTTCTGCTTTAAAACACCCCAATACAAACTTTTTATCGTAATAATCAACTTGTGATAAGAGAAACATAATTTTTTCAAAGAAAACAAATAATAAATAGACCAAAATACTTCCAATACTGGCATCACCTTCTCATACTCACCCCTCAGTTTTCTCAACTGGGGCTTCGGCTGGAGCCGCCTCTTCTGTGGCGGCGGCGGCTTCCTCAGCCGGAGCTTCGGCTTCCGCCTCTTTCACTAGTGGCTCCTCGACTGCGGCCTCGGCTTCTTGAGGCTCCTCCTCTGGAACAGCCTCGGCTTCTTGAGGCTCCTCCTCTGGAACAGCCTCTTCTTTTGCTTCCTCCTCAGTTGCAACTTCCTTGGTCTCGACTTCGACTGGTGGCTCGGCTTCAACAGCTGGCTCCTCCGTGACTACCTTCTCAGGCTCGACTTCAGCGGCCGGCTCCTCCGCTGCTTCGAGAGTCTCCGTCTCCGGAGCTGGTGTCTCCACCACCACCTCCTCCGTCGACTCAGGGGTGGTGCCGATCACCTTCTCTGCCGGAAACACTGTCTCTGGGACTGAATCAATCTACATTCAAATATCAAGATTTTTAAATTACACGCACCTACTTTCACAGCACTCGATCATATATATCCATCTTCTTCTTTCACGTTTAGCAGAAAACAAGGGAATTAATATTAAAAGTGATTAGTTGTGATCAAATATATACGATGGAGATCAGATCATCATATAGGCTAATCTAGTTGGATTTTTTAATCATCAAATTAAATTCAAATCGGATATGAGGTTGAGTAATTAGAGATTACTTGAGCCCATGCATACAAACTAAAAGTTTGATGTAAAGCAAGAATAGATAGACCAAACTATATATTTAAGTGTGTACGTATATACTACCTGGGCTGTTGCCATTGTAGATAGTATGATGAAGAAGAAGTGAAAGAAGAGAAGAGAGTGGAGTAAAGAAAAAAAGTAATGTAATGTTTTAGTGAATGTGATGATGGGAAATGATGGATTTCAGGTGGTATTTATAGTACACAAATATTAGGAGTTGATTAAAGTGATAATTAATAAATTAAAGAATTAGGGATGGGTGGGGCCAGGGACAAGATGACACATAAGATGATGGTGATGCAACGTCCACATATGTGCCTACTTGTCATTGACTATACTTTACAACAAAATGGAAAATTAAATTAATATAAAAGGTACATTACATTAGATTAGGGTTTAATTCTCTCTAGCTAGCTAGCTAGCTTCAATAATTTAATTATTATATATGTAGATGAAAGGGCAATGGCACATGGTGGAGGCCATTTTGCATTTGCCTCTTTATCATCTTTTTCTTCAATCCAATCTTCTCTATTTTGGGCACTATGACATCCTATTTTATTTTCATTATTTTATATGCTTACCAATCTTTTACATTCTATGGATTTTTTTTTCTTGAATTATTCCATTTCATTTGCTTTCTACATGAGAACGAGTTTGTTGCTTCATTTGATCACAATTTTAAATAATTTAATTTTGAAGTCAATTATCTTTTCACTAAGCACAATGAGTAATGTTGACAAAATACATTAATCGATATTCAAATAAAAAGCCTACAGTAGAAATTAGAAAAAGTTTTCAAATATATCATATATTACGTTTTTTAGAATGAAATAATTACTTGACATGTATTGATGATGTAACTAGTTTGATTCATTAACATATAGATTTGTTAAATCCAAATTTGTATAATATTTCTAGGGGTTAGAATTGTTTGATCCAATGAAGAATTACAAGAAACGAGTGATGATTTATAGGCAACATCACAGAGCCGTGTGGATTACGGTTTTACTTCAAAGTTTTTTTTTTTTAATTTAGTCAATATTGTCTTTAAATCAGTTAACACAAAATAACCACGATACCAATCTTAATCATTTCACCATTGATATGCTTTTTTTTTTTTTTCTGAAATTTAACTTATATATTTAGATTGATGGATTTGAAATAATATGGGTTTAGAAAATTTTTTTACCTCAAAACAATATTTCAAATGAATGTGAGAGTTTTAAATCTGCACTTTTTGTTATTATAAATTTCAAATTCATTTAAATCTGCATTTTTTTCTATTAATAATGGAATTTTTTTTATGGTATATTAGTAATCTAATGTGTCTCATTTTATAATAAATAATATGTAGATTAATCTTATGGTAATTTAAAATTTTTATATTAAATGAAAATAAGATTTTAAGTCATGAATATATTTACGAATCATATTTACAATATTTATTTAAACTAATTATTAAATTTAAATTCATTATTTGTATCAGAATTTCAAAATAGAATTCAATTTAGAGACAAAAATCGTATGATGGAGTGAAAATCAGAATGTTTTAAGGGAGCACTTCACTTGATATGTGTACATATTTTGGGTAGGTGGGACCCAAGGTCGGCGCGTTCACTTTAAAATGGGACCCACGCTGCCAGCTTCATAAGGGCCGACGTGGCGTCCTTTTCAAATTTGTAATACATGAAAACAACTTCCTTTATTCTTAAAACTGCCACGCCGATGTGGGACCCACACACTCGTATCCCGCCACGCTGGATCACAGTCATCACCTCTGAATTCCTCCTCATCTTGTCTCCCTCCCTCACTTCAATACCTCAAATTTATCTCCAAATATAAAATAGTATCTCAATTATCTTACTCTTAATATGTATTGTATGGAATATTAACATTTGGTGATTGTACTTTTATTTTTGTAATAATTGGGCTTTATATAATATGATACTCATTGGCCACTAATTTTTGAGTTACACTTGTGTGCCCCGGGCACCGTGTCCCAAAATTAATCATCATATGATGTTATATATATATTCTACAAATATCATGTGTATACTCTTCAGTTATCATATGTATACTCTTACATATGTATACTCTTACATATGATACCTGCAGAGTATATGTATAACACTCTTACCTATGATACCTGCAGAGTATATGTACAACACTCTTACATATGATACCTGCATATGTACAACACTCTTACATATGGTACCTGCAGAGTATATGTATAACACCAAGAAATGTAACACCTGAAGAGCATGTATATAACACCTAAATTCGTGCCCGTATATAACACCTAAATTCGTGCCCCTATGTGCCCCATGGGTATATAAGTTTTTGCCCTAATTTTTTTTTTTTTTATTACAATTACTTGGCTACTAAATTTTTGAAATTAAATTTTGAGTTCTGAGGACCCATTTATATATTAGACCCAAGATTGCATAATTATGGAAGATGGGATCAAATCCTTAGATTTTAGGAATCTATGCGAGGAAGAATAAAGATATGTTTCTATCTAGATTAAGTATAATTTGATCTTAATTTTCTTCTTTCATAGATGTTTTGTGTCTGGATTTTTTTACTTGAAATAATAAACTTTCCTGAACACTTAAATGTTGGGGTGGGAACGATCGGTTTGAACTCTGGCTAGGTCAATGGGCTCTGGTCAACTCGGCCTCTTCTGGGTTGGTTCTCTATACCGTTGTTCTGGTCGGCCCGATTTGGCTTGCCCTTGCTCGAAGTTTTGGTCAGGTTTTCTATTCAATATACCCAGTTCTAGCCAACTCATATTTTAGACTTAATATGACTTATTAATTTATTAATTGATGAAAGTATAAAAAATTATCAGAAACAAAATAGATGTACATTAGACTAAAATGTGTTTCTAGATCCAATATACGATATAAATAGATTTGGTTATTTTATAAATTCTTGATTTGATATGTCAATCTCATAAATAAACTGTTTTTTTAAGTACAAATAATATTAATAATACTAGATACTTGATTTGATGATGATAATTATAATAACGCAATTATGCGTATCAATCTGGTCAGAAAACACATAAAATTTCGGTGCATGGCTCTGGAAACATCTACTCAATCATGTTGGTAACACAATTAGAATCTTTTATTTATTTATTATAGATCCAGATCTTTTGATTTTAAGATTTAGGTAAATATTAGTTTATTAAAAATAAATAACATGATATAGTTACATTCATTAAAGGAAACATGATTGTAATAACTTTTCAAACATCAGACTAGACTAATACTCATCGACACAAATGAATGGATGTTGTAACTTGTAACTAAGTAACTAGTGTTATCAAATATAAATGCTTGCTAAATACACACACACACACACTCTTTTATATTTTACTAAAGTTATAAGGTCCCTATATTATCAAACAAAATGTCCTAATATATGTCCAACAACTTCTAATCAAAATAACAATTCATAATGATATTTCAAGAGAATTATTAGTAAAATAATGATATTTTTCTGAAAATTTTAATCTAATTTTATAACTCAGTAATTTAATGTACCTAAGTGGCACACCTACTATATACTATACATACCTTTTGGGCTATGGGCTCTCTGTAAAGTGTATATACTTGTGTGACAGTAAAGGAGGAAAAGTTGATTATTGATGGGCTGGACGGTAGATGGGCCCACCATGAATGGCCCACATGGGTTCCGTGCATTTTATGATTTGATGCTGACTCATTATCTTTTATGAAGATCTGCCACGTAGACCGAAGTAATCGCGCTGGAAAGTGGGCTGTGCCACTACTACCATTTGGTTTACACATGGGCCTCCACACCCCAGCTGGGCCCCACTCCGATGTATTTTATATATCAGCCTTTTTTGTTTCTGATTTTTAATCAAATACTATTTTTATATGCTTGAATAATTATTATCTATAGTCACTAAATTACGTTTTAAAAACTATTATATGTATGATATCTCACAAATGCATCATTTATCAAACTTGAAATCGGCTTACGGGTCAAATAAGTCTAACCAAATCGTTTTTTTTTTTTCAAGTTGTGTTTCATAATGTTTGAGTTGTTTAATCAACAAACACCATAGCATGTGCCATTTATTTACTCATTATTGCACATAAAAATCTGCATAGATTTATAGAAATATGAATCCTTTACAACCAATTAAAGGTATTGTAAAGAATGTACCTCTTTAAGCTTTGGTGTGCTTTAGCTTCTCTGGAAACTCAAATGTTGTTGTATCATATATTAATCCATTATTTTTTAAATAGTACTAAATAAAATTGAATGGGACACACCCATTAAACTTTTGTTTTGGGAGAATTTTTATTTTGTTTTCATATAATTTACTACTTTTCTGATTCTCCTAAAAACCCAAAGTACTGATATTCTATAGTGTGCTAAGATACACTCTAATAAGGCCACTCATTATGATTTAATTAAACAAATATGGATGTAAGTCATGTCAATTGTCACTTTTGAAAATTTAAGGACGTCTTGAGATTACGTATCAAACATCTCTACTTGCAAGTTGCATCACCAATGGAATAAGTAAAATTAGACATTTTTTTTTTTTTGCAATATTAGTATAAAATTAAATAAAATAAAAACATTAAAGCAGACCATCAAAGCGACCTTCCGGGGGTTTTTTTTTTTTTTTTCCTTTCTTATTTCTTTTTTATAAATAGTAAAATACAGTATTATTTTAATGCAATGATTCACTCATTTAGTTGAGCAAAGCATAATGTTTTGGGAAATGCATCAAAGGAAAGTAAATGTAAGAAATTGATCATGTTGGAAAATTGATATACATGCATGAAACAGAGATTCCAGTTAGAGCTGATTGATTGGCAAAGGAATGGCGAAAAGGACGCAAGTATAAAGATGTTGTTTGAAACACCCTTCACATACTTCTAATATTACTCTCTCACGTCTCAACTTTCTCATCTCTATGTACACATAAGCTTAGCTAGCAACAAATACATTTCTCACTTTAGTAAGTTACAACGATCAGATTGAGAAATATCCAAAAATAAAATTTGGCTTTTTACATGTGTTTGTGTCAAGAATTAGTGAAGGAGAAACGTCCCAATCCAAATTTGGTGCAAGTCATTTATGTACACTTAACCATGGGAGTTTCTTTTCTACACACCTTAATTGTCCATTCCTCCCATCCTCAAGCCAAGCATGCCACGTGTACTCGAGTACCCTAAGATCATCGAGTCGTGTGAAATCACACAGACCCTAATCCTATTAGTATTTGGGCAGGGACAAAATTAATTGAAATATGGATCCCCACTCCTTTGTCTTTGATGTCTTGTTGAGTATGAAAGGCCACGGCACGATGTGTACTGTATAACCAAGGGCCAAATGACAGGTAGTAGTAGCTTTTCAAGAACCAAATAAGAACCATCCCCAAAGAAAGCCTCATGTTTATGTTCAAATTTCTTGTTTCTGTAATAATGACATCACAATTATATAAATGTATTATTTTAAGAAGAAGAATCAACATCGGCCTCATGGAATCTTTAACAGTGGAGGATTAATGGTGCACTTTAGTAAATCATGTAATTAGTCCAACGTTGTCACTGCTTCACCAGACACTCTTTTCTTTCAAGATTGTCAGCAGTTTCAAAAAACGTCATTATATCTTATCTGGGTCCGCCTTTGAAGGAATGTTTGTTGATAGGCTGCCTTTTTGTATTAATAATTAATTTCAAATTTTGAACTCTTGATGCATATTTTCATATCATTAGAGCCACTAAATCAATATTTTTTTATACCCTAAATCTGTAATTGGAATTAAATACATTCAAGGAATACGAAGCACATTCATACAAAACTTTATGAACCGTAGCATTCATTCAGTACCTTTGTTTTAATATCCATCAGCAGAAACAAAAACAATAACTACTCATATATGGTACCATGTGTTTTGAAGAAAAAGAAAATAAAATTGTACATCTATGATCGAGGCAATACTTAGTTCCCCGAGGAAGATTCTGCTCGGAAATAACAATACTCTAATCCTCGGCACAAATGTTGGTAGTATTTAGATAAGGTAAAAGCAGAAAACCTAGCATCATCAACAGATCCTTTACATAAAGTAAAGTGAGATGCAATAAAAGGTAGACCCTGTTTTGCTGTGGTTAGCACTTAACATCCAATGCCAACATAGGCACCAAGAGGAGAGCATGCACGGTGGAGAGAAGCAGCAATGCTGCAAGGCTCTACACTTGAATCAACTTTTGACGAGTTTCTTCAGTACTGCTTCTGCTCGTTGCTCGAATTTTGGCATGACCCATTCATGCTGAACAATGTCTAAGTTATCTTTCTCCGCACCCAAACTCTGACCCATCAACAACAAAAGCACCCCGTCAAAAAGATAATACAATTTCATTCCAACAGACAAGGAGATCATATCATGTTTTGCATGTTCATAACAGCAGCTCACTTCAGAACTTGCCGTTGACACAATAACTGAAGTTACAATTGAATAGGTTGTATGTACGTAGAACAGTTGTTCCAACGGAATATAAATATAAACATTCATGTGCACGTGGAACCTCTTCAGATAAGAAAAGGGTTTACTTGAAAAACTCATGAATTTTACATGTTTTTTCCAAATTTAATGTAAAACATTCAGACGCAAGAAATTTACAAACTTCGAGTTCTGTTGCAACCCCAAATCTAGTGAGAGGACTCCACCATGTCTGACCATAATGCCACGTGCGTACCAAGCTGGAATGATGCTATTTGGAATTATGGTTGAACATGCTGGGATAATCGCATTGGTGGTTTCAATTGCAACAGAACACAAATTTTATGTCCTTTTTTGGTCAAAATTGGAAGTTTGCAATAAATTTGCAAAAACATGTAATGATCATGATTTTATTTTATTTTGCAACCAATCCAAAAGGGAACATTCTTATATATTACTTTGGGAACAGACCTTCATATAATGTAAAAGGTGTTTTGGGTACATAATGAATTGCTTTTGTCCATGTCCCTTATAAACATAAAAAGTAGGCATGGGAAAAAGGTGGAGGCTTACCCTAGTAGGATCAAATCCAAATCCACCCATTTGCATCATGCGTTGTGTGTCATCAGTGGCTGACCAAAATCAAGTATGCATATCAATACCCAACAAATAAGAGTACCTTCTCCATCATATATTAGATATTTATCCAGCCATGTGATTATTTATCTTCTTCTTTTTTCAGAAATCAAGGAATAAGCAAATATGTTATAAAGGAAATGTGTCATAATAACTGACCATTATCTTCTCCAAGAATAAGGCTAAAGAGGCCCCTTAGCCCAAATAGATTGAGGAAATACCTGACAAATAAAACTTAATCATTAATGCATCGTTGATAATCTCAAAACCACCAACAAGCACCTATAGTTCATTGGTGTTAAAAAGTAGTCTGTTAATTGAGTAGTGAGATTACCAGGAGCGACTACTGACATAGCTGACATCAACAGTGCTCAAGTCTATACCGTTTTGCAGCATTGCCCTGAATCTTTGAGTTAGAGGAAATGGAATCTTTGCTGGAAAACAAGATGCAGAGCTATTCATGTAAATCTTTCTAGAAAAAGATTAACCAAAACTGAAAAATTCACTAATGACAAGTGATTATTTATTTAAGTGTAACAATTTCCAACATTTGTCAGTATATCATTTAAAAGAGGGAATATATGAAGCACAGAAAGCCTGAGCATCTAAGAGTCTAGCTATAAATTGCACATTTAATGTGAGAAAGAAGGGGAAAAGGGAGCAAAAAACAAACCTGCTACAAATCCAGAGAAGAAAAAGTTGACCCATGCAAAAGTAAGTGTCTGCACAAGAAAATATAAGTATATTAAAATTGATAGATCTTTCCCCAAAGATATGAATGTATGAACAATGAATTATACAGCAACCACACCTGTGGAATGATCATGGAAAGATTTTTTTTCATCATATCCATGGCCATGTTTGGATCAGAGAACATCTGTGCCTGTGGATTCTGAGTTTGGCCTTTAGGTACATGTAATAACCCATTCTCCTGCAATTTAAACACAGATGTTTCAACTTTAAAAACTACTTCACAGTTCATTCCTAGTAAGCATCGACCCAGATGAGCCATGGAAAAGATCATTAAAGAAGATATATGATCAAATGCTAAAGTTTCCGCTAGAAACTCATTGTTTCCATGCACCATGCCCTTTTACTTGAATGCGAACATAACAAAATAGACATGCATATTCATGCTTTTGCCATATATAGATTTAATCTCTAGCTTATTCACGATGCATATGCTTGAAAGGATGACAGTGATTTTCAGATACATAATACTGGAGCCTCATATCTTATATGATTGATCAAGACACAAATACAATGTGCATTTTTTCAAGTCTGAAATCAAACAGCATCAATAGTCATAAACAAACATTCGGATCCTACTGAGTATCCTTTTTGTGTATATAATCAAGTATGCAAAAAATCCAAACACATAGATCAATTCCAAAGTTAGTATTCATCCAAATCGATGGATAATTTTCTTTCAACATATCAATGCACTGAGTAAAGTCTGTAAGCCATCAAGCATTGTATCAATAGGAAATTTATATAAGGAGCTTCTAAGGTACTTCATTCTGTTTTTAGCCACAGCATTTGAAAAACCATAACTATTTACTCACAAGTCACAACTCATCGAAATATGCATGTTCATCTCTAATTGATCTTCCTGGAAAAAATTAGAAGATGTAAAACATAATTTCTAACAATTCTAAGCAGTAAGATTCTATACTTATGCTTTCCTTCATGCATATTCACTCCGTAAACAGTAAATCATTATGAAAAGAATTTCTCACCTCATTGCTGTAATAATGCCTACGAGCGCGAAACGACTTAGGAGGAATGAAATTAGCGGCTGCCCTAAGATTCCTTGCCCTAATTATTACTTGCCTGTGAACAAGAACCAATTCGAAAGCTTCAAGAATAAATACTGCAACAAATAACACATAAAACCCAAAATTTACCCTTCTTTGACGATTTTGAGATCGGGAATTTGATCGGAGCGCATGAGCTTGGATACGAAATAACGGAGTACTCCGATGAGTACCATCACCACTGACAACGGTATCAAAACCCAATCTCTGATCGCCGTATCCAACACCAAATCTTCCGCCATTATTTCAGATCTTGCTCGCGCACTAATTACCAGCTTCTCTCGAACTTCAGATGAGTTCTGAGTTCCCAAGAAGCGAGTGCTCAACAGTCAACAACGGTGAACGCCTAATCTATCTTTGGGCCAACGGTGAACATCTGAACGGCCCAAACCAGGCCCAATACATATTTGGCCCAAAAAACTTTTTCTTATAAGAAAAGAATAAAGAAAACGGTTCCAAAAAAAAAAGTTTTATCATTCATTAAAAGATATTGACAAGATTCTAAGCTTGGAGTAGACATTGTATCTTTATTCCTTCCATGCCACAACTCAACATGCCTTTTAATTTAGGAATAGCCATTTCTGGACAATCATCAACATTCATACTTGGTGGTTTAGATCAATTACTTCTCCCCAAAATGTTCACAATTTCACCTTCATTAGTATGTGCGCCTAAACTTGTTCAAAAAATGAATCTCTACAGTTCAAATTTGTCATATAACATTTCACAGGTCCAAAGACCTTCCTTCCACTGCAATGGCTCCATGAGAACCTCCAGCAGGGGGGTGGCTTGTCATGCTAATGACTCGGGGGTGCCGGGGGAGGAACACAGGGCTCTGGAAACTGTGCTTAAGCTTTATGAAGCAATCAAGAATAAAAATGTTAACGAGCTTTCTGATATAATAGCAGAAGAATGCTCGTGTGTTTCCAACTTTGTTTCTGCATTCCAACCTTTTCTTGGTAAGAAGGTGAGCTGGTCTTTTTTCTTACGTTTGTATTGGTTATTACATTCACTGCAGCTTTGTTAGTTGTTATTATTGTTGCAAAAAAAAATTCTGGGGTCTTTTCCTATGCAGCAAGTATTGGCTTTCTTCTCTTGTTTGATGAAAAACTTGGGGAATGACATAAAATTTGTGGTGCAACAAACGTCTAAAGATGGAATGGTTGTTAGTGTGTCGTGGAATCTAGGTTATGCTCTTGAAATCTTCTGTTCCTTTTGCACAGTTTGGAAGTGTAAAGGTGCTGATTATGTCTCTCTATTTTGGTCAGAGTGGAATGAGGTCCCATTGGCACTGGGCAAAGGATTCAGCATCTACATATGCCATGCTTACCATGGGAAGGTGATGATAAAGTAAGTGTGGCTGAAAATTGTAAGAAAAAGTGAGTTTGATTGATTGGTTTGCTTATACTATATATCTGCTTTGAATCATGATCCAGAAATGCAGAGATTTTCTTGGAGCCAATTCTTCACATAGAACCACCAAGACTGGTGAGCATTCAGACAAAGGTAAAGTTCAAGTTGTTTACTTTCATGAAAGAATTCTCACTTGAACACGAACACCAATTTTGTATTCAGAAAATGATCTCCCACCTAATGACTGCAATGGAAAAGCTTAATCCTAAGGCTATGTTCAAGAACAAGAAAAGGGCTGGCATCATTCTTTTCTTCATTCTTCTCTTCCTATACTTGCTTAAATACAAGATACAAACATAAAACATATACGGGTCTCTAACGCAACCAACACCGCATTGTTCAATGCTGATAGCTGAGGATTTGAACAAGCAATGGCTACGAATCAGAGGTCTCAATTTCACAGGCATCTCCATTATTTTTGTAATAGCGTAAAGACTGGTTTCCAGTCCATGAAACTAGAAAATGGTCTGAGAATACATATAAGGGAAGATGACTTCAATTTCTATGAAGTAAACAAAGCATACAAAAACCGGTACCATATGTAAACAGCTGGAAAATAAATTCTGCCAAATATGATAGCAATGGCATATGTACACAGATCATAAGGTGTTAAAAGTGTCTTATCATGTGTCTCGAGTTTTCTGTCAATTACAACATCAGTCAAGAGAAGGAAGCCAAAGAGATTAAAGACACCCAAACTAAGGCCATGGCAGCATAATTACAAAACAATTATAGGTTTGCCCACAGCCAAGTTACTACTACTAGGTCATACTGATCATAGTTGCTAAACACTAGAAAAACCAAAAGAAACTAAATTACATCTTCATTTGGCACCAGTCATGTCAATTAGCAGGCTACAGGTTACCTGCAAGAGATGAAGAAAAACCCTGTCAATTTTTGCCAATGTTACCATGTTCAATGTGACGAATCCCATAAAGTCACATATATTTGGTTAAAAAAATATACTAAATATGGATTCACTCGTGTAAGCAGAATTTCAATAGCAATTACATACCTCAAAATCATCCTCATCAAAATGATAATAATATTAACAAAATAAAAATAAACACACACAAACAAGCACCTATATACCGACTACCATGAATGCACCAACAATATATTTTTGAATCCTTGATGTTGTGTGCGGAAGAGGCTGATCAAATTGGCACTAATAATATGCTGGTTTCAGAAAAATGCTGGAGTAGGCTGATTTGATGGTGTTATTTGTCTGTTTAACTAGCGGATCCATTCAGAGAGACATGATCATTGACTGTGAGTTGCCCGTACTTAAAAGAAACTAAAATCACCAAGTGCAGTTTCATAGTAGAGAACGAAAGTTAAGTCAAAGCTGAGTCTAAATAGATCATCGACTAATTACATGAAATCACTAATTAATAGCTTCTAATGTAAATAATATAAAAGGTGCCTCTCCCCTGACAGGGAGGGAGACTAGGATAATGTAATCTGGTTACTGAACCAAGGTCCTCAAAAAGAAACAAAGTTGCAGGTAGATCAATAAGAAATATGCCTAATTTATGTGCATGATAGGATCATCCAAGGCAAATTTCTTACCATTCACACAAGAAAACATTATCATTGCTTCAATAAATGATGGCGCACAAGCATCTCCTGAATTCCCAAAGCAGAAATGCTTTCACACCCTAAAAGCTCCTGAAGCTTCGCATCGCAATGAATGACCATAGAACTCAGTGGATCCTATAAAGAGAATCAAGGTCAAGAAGAACTTCTAATTGTAGTAACAAATCCCAGTACATAATAATTGTAGAGGAAAATAAATCAGTTTTACTCATACGAAAACAAACAAGACATAAACTAAGCTTGAAGTTTGCAAAAGTAAACGTATATAAGGGAGCAGCACATGTGCAGGACAGAAGGTACAAGTGCTGAAAAGGAATGATCACATAAAAGAATAGAAACTTGTTAAGTGATCTATTATCATATCAATCAATGATTGTGTGATTAGATACTTGGATTCAGGCTTGGAACTACAGGGCTGTATAAATTTTATCACTTAGATAAGTATGTATTTATGCCAATCTTTTTACTCGTACAAATAAAATGTCGCCTACAGGCAAATATGACTTCCATCAAAAGCAGAGGTATTAACTAAACGATAAATCCTGCTCGTTAATTTTAAACACGATCAGTAGTAAATCATGTTAACATCAGCGAAGTGCACAAGGGTATTAATATATGTAAATAAATTGCCAAAAGAAAAAAAGAAAAAAGTAATACATCCAACTAATGATGAAAATATCGGTTTCGGTAGATATATTGGTACCTTGATTTTATGGAAATATCAATGGATATATCGGTTTCGGTGGAAATATCGGTACATATATTTTCTCAATATTTACCGATATATACCGATATTTTCTCTACATTTACCGATATTTACCGATATATTCCCGATATATACCAATATTTTCTGATATTTTCTCTACACTTACCGATATTTACCGATATTTTTCCGATATTTTCCAATATTTTTCAATATTTATCGATATTCCAACGATATTTTATTGATATCACGAATTTTCCTATAATTTTTACCTGAAACCACAAATATCAAAATTGACATCGATATTTAGCCAATAATTATTGATATTTCATTTATTTTTCAATCAAAAAATGAAAATATCGGTGATATATCGTTACAGCCTGTTTTTGTTTCGGTCATATGAAAAAACGGAAATATCGGGAATATATCGGAGATATATCGGGATATTTTCATCTTTGATCCAACAGAGATATTCAATAATATAACAAGATCAACAATGCAGACAGAAGAGAACAAAAAGGGTTTTGGGGAATTTCTTTGATTAAAACCGCAACGGTACAAAACAACAAATACAAAAAATCTAACCGACCCTTATTCTTCCATGTTTACTACACCGAAATGCATGAGTATACATTGATTTATGTCGCACCCTTCACATTAACAAGAAAGGGAAATAAAACACAAGTTCTTCTTGACGTATAATGAGCTAGATTTTCGGGTGAGATAAGAAAAGGTATAACTCTCTAAATGATCACTACAACTGATCAGGTTGGCAAACATGAAATGTCAACTCAATGCAAGAAATAAATTATAATACCTTATAGATAGTGGAATCATAACAACAAAGAAGTTAAGAGTTATCTCATGGATCAGAATATCTTAATTTTCTTATGTTGAGAGTTCAACACGTGTTAGGCTTGACAATCTTGGGATGACGAGTGATATATGTTTATTTAAAATAGTTCAAATTGGGTAAAAGTCTAAAAGATGAATCTACCAACCTAACACGTGCATGAAACTTCACGGCCCACAAAGTAAAATTTCATATCATATATATCATAGACCACTGACCTCCAGTTGGTTAACCTTGATGTACTCCCAGACACGCCCCAAAGCCTCAGACTGAAGCATCTCTCTTTCTCTAGTTCCAAAAAATTTTGCAAGTGCATCTGATATTACCACACGAAGGAGGCTGGGATCAGGACTAGGTATTGCAGATTCATCTTCAACTTTAGGTTTCTTAGCTTGAACTGATTGTTCTGCAAATAGTTGACGAATAAAATGAATAAAATTATTATTTAGGAAGACCATGATAAGACATTCATTTTCATTTGCATACCCATTTGGTCAAGTGGCAGAATGTGTTTCGCCAACAGCTTATTCATCTTGAACATGTCAGTGCAGTCTGTTTCAAAGACCAACCGAAGAGCATCGTCACATATGATTTTTCTCTTGTTCCCTGGATCCTGAAGGTTGTGTTTTCTAATATATGCCCATAGCTGCTTAACTATCTGTATTGACAACAAAGCAATTTTGTATATATTCAGAATAAATTTTCAAAACAGAGAGAGAGAGAGAGAGAGAGTAGTTAAAAGCTTGCTCTTTGAATCCAAACCTCTGTCCTTGGTAATGCTGGCTCCCCAACAATCGCCTGTAATTTAGGTGTAACACCACATACTTTGTTTAGACCTCCTGGACCACCTCTTCTTTTGGTTCCAGCTGGGGCTCTGCAACAATGAGATAAGAAATATTGAATTCAGAAGATGTCCCCGTCTCCCGTTCCAACTCACAGAAGTAAGGTCTCTTGTTCGCAGGACCCAAGTGATTACACAAGAAAATAAGATGTTTACCGAAATTAGAAAACCCTACCCCATTATGTAGCTTTCCAAAAAAAAAACGTAACAAAGATAATTTGCATGTCGTATAAAAGACTAAATTGCATGCTTAATAGTGACAACAAATATTTTTTACTACCCATTCCTATGATTGTAAAGAGAACATACCAATATAAATTTGAATACTACTGTAAACTTCTTATCCAAACTTTCTCCTAGGTTGAAAATCTCAGGACATTTAAACCATAAAATGGTCCCTGATATACATTATAGTCTAGGGTAGAAGAGGTATGACATCTATACATCTACTAAAATTATCAGCTAAGGAGGTAACGATAAGGTTATAAGACAAAGACAGTTTGAAAATCATAACCTCAAATTTACAAGTAAAATTCTAAAAAACAACCATTAAAAATTAAAAAGGTAAAACAATTGCTCCAATTTAACCCTAATTACCACCAAGAAAAATGAGGGTATCATTAAATCGGAAGTTTAACATCTTCGAGCAAATACACTAGAAGAGCTGCTACGAAGTGTTAATAACAGAAATTAAACCTATTAATCCATGAAACACAAAGTCTAGCCCTATTAGTGTGAAATATTATGATTAACACAGAGTCTAGCCCTAATCTACGTCGCTACCAGAGAAACATAAAACAGAACCAAGCAACCAACAGTGTCTGCTTAATATCATGGTTGGAATTTCCATGGACGCCTGTTTTATTTACCCAACAGCGAATTATTTTACACACAAAACAAAACGCAAATACTCCAACTCCGTACAATCATACAAGCAACTCGCACCTTCCTTTCGGCGTTTCAGTAACATTTGCCGCTGCATCATGGTCTTTCGCCGTGTGAACCGGCGGCGGCGGTGGTTGCGGGTGTTGCACTTGCGTCTGTAGCGGCGGCGGATAGGCCGGATTGGTTTGTTGTTGGAGGCGCGGGGACTGCTGTTGGAGGGCAAAATGGGGCTGAGGAAATGGCTGAGGATGAGGGATATTTGGGTATTGTGGGTGAAGTTGAGGGGCAAAGTGGTCTTTTGGAACGGGGTGGGAGCGGAGGAGGAAGGTAATCTGGTCTCTGATAAACTCCGTTTTATGGGAGAGGTTCAACCCTAGTTTGGCTTCGAGCTGCTGGACGACACTGTTCAACGAAGTGACGGCGTTGGGGTCTGACTGACGGAGCACTGTCTCAACGCCTTTCGCTATCTCTTGGTCCGACACCATGGTTTATGCTTGTGCTCCTGCCTTCTTATACTTTAACGGAAAGTTAACGGACCACTCAAACGGCTCTTCCCTCTCTTCTTCTTCCTCTCTCTATCTCTCTCTTCAATGTCACTCTCTCTGTCTCTCTCTATCTCTCTCGCTTTCTCAAATATACTACAGTGTCATCAAATCACGAAATTGCCCTCGTTCCAGATGAACAGAAATGACCAGAGTATCCCTACGGGATAAATGGATATATTCAGGTGGACGAGGGTAATATCGGATGTTTATTTCCAGAAGGAAAATTAAAGAATGCAATGAATTGATATTATGTGTATTTTACAAGTATGTCATTACTTATTTTTATTTGAGTTTAAAAGGAATTAATGTATTCAAAACCTATTGTTTGAAAGATGATAGTACAATTTTTTATACCAAAAATTAGAACGAGAAAAAAGAAGGATTTAATACAGCTTTTGAATAAATAAAAAAGCTTTAAAAATAAAAGGAAAATCCGAAAATGCATTACATTTTAATCCTACGCTTTTTACTCAGTATACTTCTATTTCAACTAATTAAGTTGTAACATTCATGGGGTAAAATATAAATGAAATTTTAAAGAAAAAAAATACAAGGAAGACAAAGTTAAAAGGCCAAAAAAAAGTAGATCTTATGTGTGACCGTCTCACGAATTTTTTTCTATAAGACTGGTCAACTCATAACTCACATTTAGCAATTCATATGAAAATTTGTGGATGTACGTCCAATCTATGGGTAATAAAGATCTGTCTCACCTGAGTTTTTATGAAGAAAAAAAAAGATAAAAAAGTGTTTTTGACACGGGAAAGTGGAAAATTAATGGAGTAACACTTTATAAAATTATATCATAATCAAATTATGTAAGTTAGATCAAGTGCGAATTAATTTACCATAAAAAATTAATCTGTAAAAAATGAGTTTTAATCCACGTGGTGGAACTCTATTTTTTGTGAATAAAATGTGGGGGACAAGAGTTTTAAAAGAAGTGCAAACGAGAAAATAGGTGTCTTTTAAATAAAGGAAAATGAAATGAAGACGAGAGGAAAGAATAAGAAAACAAAGGTCAAATGAGAGGTTAACTTAAGCTTGATTTTAAGTAACGTTGAAATGACTGTGGTGTCCTTGCTTTTCGTGTTGGTAATGGATTTTGTGTGTTGGTATTAGGGGCTTTGGAGGAACTGTATTCTTAGTGAAGCTTTGGCGTTGGGATGTGAGTGGATAAGTGAGGTTTGCTCAACAACTGAAATGGTTAGTGGGATTTAAACATGATGTTTAATTTTATTTTCTTTATATCGTTATTCGTTAAATATTAAATAAGTACAAAAAATTTGTACAATTACTACATGAACCTTAGGTTCATGCACAGAGTCAATTTGATTCACCATATCTCAAACCTCGTATTTTTATGATGCGTTCAAACTTGCTTCTAATACATTTATGTTATATGGGTTATATTGTTCATACATTTTAGGATTTTAGCTATACTTTAACATCATTTAAAGAATCATTAATTTCTTTAATACATTTTAATTATGTCAGGATACCTTTTAGTTATTTAGTGGTACGTGTGTATATATTAAATAAATGTATGTTTATATATTTGACATAAACACATGACTAATATCACATAAATGCATTAATAATGTCATATAAAAGTATATATCTGCAAATTGTGTCGAACTTATGATGTTTTAAAGTTAAATATAAATGCATGATATCATCATTATATATATAAAAGCAGAATATTCTGCCAAAAATAACTGTAATAAATTATCTACCTATTAAATAATTACTATTTTAAGAAACCTATTAATTGCTTTCATATTGTATTTATTGTAAAAAACTCAATACAAATAAATAAATAAAAATAAACCTATTTATTGTATTTTAAGAAACTCAATATAAATAAAAATGAATAAACCTATTTATTGTATCTTAAGAAATTTAATACAAATAAATAAATATTTAATTTAAGAAATCAGTTATGATACTCAATTTAGTATTTATAGTATAGAAATTTCAAATAAAAAAATAAATAGATAAATAAGATGAAATAAGGGATTATATATTTATTATCTCTCAGTTTATTTTTAAGTACTTATTTTAAAGGGTAAATTACAAAAAACAACTCCACCTATCGACTTTTTTCAAATTGCAACTTTTTTTTTTCAGATTGCCACCCAGTCTTTTTGTGGTTTTGTCGATTGCAAATTTTCCAGCGAAATGTAGATTAATTTGTTCACTTTGCAACCTTTTTTTTTTTTTAATCTAATTGTAACCTGAACTTTGTGTTTTTATCAGATTGCAACCAAGAATAAAAATTTTGATTCTTATGGAAATATAGGTAACTTAAATTCACAGAAATATCGTGAAAATATCGATATTGATGGAAATATGGGTACATATATTTATTGTTATTTTTTCTATATTTACCAATATATTCTGATATTTTCTCAATATTTATTGATATTCCATCGATTTTTTACCGATGTTACATATATTTCACCAATTTTGACCTATATTTCCTTGATATTTATTTTATGAATATCGATCACACTTATATAACATAAATGTCACACTCATATATATAACATAAAGGTATCGGTGTGAAGCGAAAAAAAAATAATGATTTGCGATTGGACAAAAAAATTAAGGTTTGGGTTGCAAAGTGAAAAAAATTAATTCATTTGCCGGAAAAATGACCGCAAATTTTGCAATCGGCAAAACCACAGAAAGATTGAGTGACAATCTTAAAAAGGAAAAAAACAGATTGCAATTTTAAAAAAATCGATAGATGAGGTTGTTTTTTTATAATTTACCCTATTTTAAATCAATTTTAAATATATAATATATAAAATCAATCATTATTTAATGATCTTAAATTTAATATTCATATAAAATTTATCAAACTAAAATATGGAAATGTATGTGTGTGGGCTTTTTTAAATGTTTTTATGATATATAATATTAATTTATTAATTAATATTAAAATGTAGAACTAAAAAAATATTATAGGTGTACCTAATAGATTACACATATAAAACATATCAAATAGAAAAAATTAGATTAAAATTATTATTGCAAGTTAACCAACTTATTCATTTGAAATATACAAATATTTTATTTTATCTTTCTTATTTTATATTTATTTGTTGTCAAATTTTATTTATATTTATATTCTGATTAATTGAGGTGGCATAAGTGATTGGACATAGATAATATTTCTGGTTTTTCACAAATTAAAATTTTATCATTCTTAGTCCTTGATATATTGACTTATCAATCTTATAATTATTATTCATAAATTTTTTATTCAAAATGTGTAGATTAAGTCCAATTTTGAATTGTTTAATTTAAATAGATAGTAAGAGAGATTTTCATGTATTTGATAAGCTGATATAATTTTTAATTTGATTTAAAATAAATGAGTTATATGTGGCGTTGAACCAAAAAAATTATTATAATACATGTGTATTTATTGTTATAAATGCCAATAAAATATAAATTTATTTATCTCAATACTTAAATCATAACGTTTTTAATACATATAACTTATTTTTAGATATTAAATTTATTTTTTAAAATTTCCGGTCATTTTTTTTATTTGTTTGTTTAATCTATAGATTAATATATTACTTTATATATTTCAAATTTCTAATATTTTCAAATATAATTATTTATAATGATATAAATTTAAAGTTAAAATACCTAGCTTTATACTAATACAAATTAAAAGAGTATCAATATATTTTTGTTAAAATAATAATCATTACATTTTATATATTATTATATTTTCTTTAATAATTATATATAACACACTGTGCAACGCACGGGTACACTACTAGTTTATACATAAATAATTAGGGTCGAAGCCGAACTGACCCAACTTGAGTGTATCATTGTATGTGCAAACGAGTGCACAAAAGACTCGCTCTTAAATAAAATATTTGATTGCTATAAGAATTATGGTAGGTCTTACATGTAACCCTCTCGCGAATCTTGTTATATGAGATGATCTATTAATGTAAGGATTGTGAAAATATTATAAAAATATATCATACAAAAAAAAACGTCTCACATGAGTTTTTATAAATAATAATAAAATAATTATCATATCCAGATATCGCAATTTTGGAATTAAAAATCAATCGTAGTTTGAAAAGTAAATATTATATATTAAAGTATTGAAATCTATACAATAATTTCACATTTGGATGTTTAACTTTTTTTAGGCGTACATTTTCCAAATCTAAACATTTTGATAAATTAAAATGTTAATAAGCTTTTCAAGAGATTAATATATAAAATAAATGAACTTAATTTTTATAAGATGATCAATAATTTTTTTTTTTCTAATCCACTAAGGGACTAATCCACTGATAATCGGGCTTCTAAATACACAATACAACCCATTATTATTATCAAAATGGTTAATTACAAATAATCATCCAAACTATATTCATTTTTCCATTTAACTACCTAAACTTTTTTTTTTGTTGCAACTAACTATCGCACCTTCGTGTGAGTTGCAAATAATCATCTAAAACAATTGAAACGCCATTTTTCGACCAAATCAATTCACGTATGTAGCACACCCTATACTTAAGAGACTATTTCTATCATTTTAAGTTTAATAAGGGAAAATAAAAAATAGGATAAATATTAAAATTTATTTGGATGTACCATAAGTATACATCAAATGAGCAAAGTTTTTTTTTTCAATAAAAAGAAAGAAAATTAGTTTATACAATGCAATAAAAACAAGTTGAAAATGAAAGACCAACCTCATTAAAATTCCGACATAGCAAAACCCGTGGGAAATTTTTTATAACAAATAAAAAAGAGTATCGGGTTTACAAAGAGGAGAAAATTGGAAGATAGAGAAAAATAGGGAAAATAAGAATTTCAAAATTAAATTATTAAGAAAATAGGTATTTCTAAAATAAATTATAAATATATAATTCTTAACATATAATAGGGAGATTGTAAATTTTGTAGTTTTCTAACACAGGGGTTTCGAAAATAAATTAGTGATATTGAAATTGAATTAATAATTTTCAATTGAAATTAGGTGAGTGAAATAAAAATCATGGCTAATAGAACATAATCTATACTTTTCACAAGCCCAAAATCTTTTTTCTAGAATTCAAATTAGTTCATGATGTGTTTATTTTATGAGTAAGTCTTGTGTGAGACCGTCTCACGGATCTTTTCTCGTGAGACGGGTCAACCCATAACCCACACTTAACAATTCATATGAAAGTTTGTGGATATGAATTCAATTAATGGGTAATAAGTATCCGTCTCACGGAAACTATCCGTGAGACCGTCTCACATGAGTTTTTGCGTTATTTTATTTGTACGGCAACAAAAACAAAGTTCATTCATAATTACCCCTTCCTTTTGTCCAACAAGGTTTGTACTCAACAAAATTGATGAAGAATATTGAGGTTTAGGATTTAAAAGTAGGAATCTTATCTATTTTCTCTAAACTTAACTTAAAATGAAAAAAATACACTCATAAGTATAGGGTGTGCCTCGCAGATGATTTGATTTGGTCGAAAATTGTGTTATGATGATCTTATATGGTTATTTGCAACTCACATAATTATGAGATGGTTAGTTGCAACCGATGAAAGTTTAGATAAGTAGCTACAAAAATATGTATAATTTGGATAATTATTTATAATTAAAACTTATCAAAATGGGTTAGTTTAGTTTAACAAGCTCACCCCATCACCCAACCGCCACATGGGGATAACGGCACAACCGTGCCTCCAAATACTTTTACAAATAGTACATATAATAGGTCATGCCAAAATTCTACATATTTCACACTTAATTCATTATATACTTTTTGCAATAAGCAAAAACTTGTGTGTCCCCAACCCGACCCGATGCATGGACCGTCTCTACATGCGTTCTCAACCGGGCGAACACCAGATTTCATTGGTGATAGGTATTACGTGTATACTCTTCAGGTATTACGTGTATATTCTTAAGCTATTAAACATTTATCTTTAAGATATTAAGCTTAAAGCATAAGATATTACATATGCACCTTTGAAGTATTACCTTTGAGGTATTACATATTTGAGTGTGAGGTCTTGCATATTTAGCTTTAAGGTATTATATATTTACCTTTGAGGTATTACATACTTGAGTATGAGATATTGCATATTTATATTACATATTTGAGTATAAGGTATTGCATATTCAGTTTTAAGATATTATTGCTTATAGTTTAAGGTATTACATATTTATCCTTAAAGTATTACATAAAATATGTTTAAGGTATTACATTTTTATCTATATAGTATTACATATTTATATTTATATTTAAGATATTTGATACACACTTTTTCAAGTATTACATAAGTATCTTTCAAGTATTAGCTAAATACCTTTAAGATATTACATATATGCTTCTATGGTATTACATAATATATTAAGCAATTCTTCAACAACATGAGCTAGTAATTGTAGGAAAATAATGTGGTATATTTGAAAATGACTTGGAAAACAAATAGGTAAAGTCGAGGCAAAAGTTGGACTCTTTCTCCGTAAGACGAAATTGCTCCGTATCCAGTATTTTACGGTCTACGACACACGTCCCCAAGATCAAGGATGAAAATATCGGTTTCGGTAGATATATCGGTACATTAATTTTACGAAAATATTGATGGATATATCGGTTTCGGTGGAAATATCGGTACATATATTTTTCCGATTATTACCGATATTTTTCCGATATTTAGCAATATTTACGGATATTTTCTCGATATTTACCGATATTTTCCCGATATTTAGCGATATTTTCTCGATATTTACCGATATTTCACTGATATTTCTTTTATATTCATGAATTTTCCTATAATTTTTACCTAAGTAAGCATCAATATCGAAATCGATACCGATATTTAACTAATAATTATTGACATTTCATTTATTTTTTTACAAATAAATAAAAATATCGAAGATATATCGTTACACCCCGTTTTTGTTTCGGTCACGTCAAAAAACGGAAATATCGGGGATATATCGAGATATTTTCATCTATGCCCAAGATACAACAACTTATTAACTTAAGGATAGCAGCACAATGAATCCAAAAGTTTTCCGGCGAACAAAAGAGATATTTGAAACTTTTTAGGACAAGATGAAAAGAGTACTACAATTGCTAGAATACTATGAATGTAAGTTGTAGTGAAGCCTAATGTTATGAATGTTGTATTTGAAATGATTGAATGTGTGGCCTATTTATAGAAGTTGAAAGGTGTTATGTCTTTTCATAATAGACACCTTTTGGTTTGAATTGATATCTTTTCATAATGAGACACATTTTCGTGAAATAAAGTATTTTCATGATTAACATCTTTTCGTTTGAATTGAAGTTTTTTCATGATTAGACATCTCTTTCTATGAAACAATGTGTTTAATTGGAAATGTTGTATCCCTTCAACTTGTGTTGCATCAATTCAATTCAAACTCACACTCTTTCACATATTCACACATCTTCAATTTAAGTTGCCAACTTTAATCATTAATTTCTCATTCATCCAAAATTGGATTTGAGAAAATAAATACTCTAAATTTATCTACTCGAAACGTAAATTTTAAATTTGCAACTTAATTTTGTTTTGACAAACAAAACACCATGTAATCAAATTGGTCAAATATTGGTCAACACCAGCTTTTCCAAACCAATTTCCAACACTAATTGTATCAAACACATCCACCGAAGATCTCAAAATCAACAATAAAGTAGCCAGAAAGAATCATGAATGAGTAGCTGTATCAAACAAATCCACCAAAGATCTCAAAATCAACAATAAAGTAATCAGAAAGAATGAACATATAAATAACTCAAAATAGTACTCCAATTTTCGATATTATAGATCAGATCAGACTTTGCAGAACCAAATCAGATTCTTTAATTTCACTAATCGCATTATGAAAATGTTGGTCGGAGGACGACGGGATGGGTGGGAGGAGGAAGGAGGGGCTAGGGCAGCAAATTAAGGAGAAGCTGCTAGGCAGCGGCGACAAGCATATGCCTGACCAGACTTACCCCACCAACACTGACACGACGGCAAGCTGTGGAAACAGAAGGATCGCTTCTCTCTGCTGATAACAACTGTCCCTCTAAATTCATCTCCTTCGCATATCCCATCTCAACTGCATGCAATTAAAAGAAAAAGAAATGAAAAAAATACATATATACTTACCTAATCGGATCAGGGGCGGGTACTAGAGCGGGTTGGAGACACGGATCCAGGATCCGTGCCCGGGGGCCGGGACACCCAAGACTCACTCTTTAAAATAAAATATGTTCCATTCAATACTCGAATAGTGAAAGATAAAGTTATAAATGCATTTCAAATATTTGTTAATCAATGTGCAAACCTTTTTTATGTAAGGGATTAGAGGTGCCCATCAGGTTCGGAAAAACGAAACCAAAACCGTGAACCATGGTTCGACGATTCGATTTCTGTTTGGGATATTTTCAAATCGGGAATCGTTGGTTCGAACCGGCGTTTAACCGCCAATTTATGTTTTTTATTTTATTTTATATTTATATAATTAATATTATGCATTTGTGTTGTATTTTATTATTTCATACTAAAATTGTATTGATTATTATTCATAGTTTGTATATAAGTCATAATTTTCTTAGTATATGAATTGTATTTTATTGTATTAAAAAAATGTAACTTGTATGTTTGTAATGTTAGGTTGTTGTAATCTGTAAATGTTAGCTATAATTTTTAAATATAATCAATTATTAAAAACGAAGATTATATTAAATTGTTATACAATACAAAGTTGAAACTTGAAAATTGTAATTCTGATACATAGAGTTCTAAATTCAAAATTAAAGTTATAACTTCTAATTCTTGTAATAAATTTTCAATTTATAATGAAAATTTTTGTCACACTTAATTATTGTTTGTCACACTTCCATTAAAATTTTTGTATTCTAAATTGTAATTTATCATGATATACTTTGAATCAAGCATTAAAAATCAAAATTGGAAATATGTAAAATTTAAAATTTAAAAAATAAAAAAGAAAAACCGATTCGAACCGAAATGGAATACACATGATTCGATTTCGATTCCACCCATCTGGAACTGCGGACTGACGTTTCGGAACTGGGAACCGGATGGATCTAGAGGGGATGGACTAAGAGCATGAGCATTGCTTAACAAAAATTTGTGATTAATAAAAACAAAATTTTGTTAAGTAATGTAAGAAGTTAATATGTGTGTGTTTTTATTGGTGTTATAAAAGTGTGAGCCATGTTCTGAATAAGTAATAATAAACAATTATTGAGGAGAGAGAAAGAGAGAAAAATTGATTATTATAATAATAAATTTGTATTTTTTGTTATAGTTGATTGAACAAAATTCATTTTTGATCAAAGGTATGAACAAATTTCATTTTTGTTCATAGTATGAACAAAAATTTAAGGAGATAGGAAGAGTTAGTATAATTTGTATTATGTGGTATTTTAATAGTATTTTAATGTTTCACCAAATGATATTTATTGTTTGTTTCAACTTGCATGCATATGTTTATTTTTCTTTTTGACTTGATTTGTATTGTTTTGATTTTATTTCTAATTTAATTTCGATCCCACAGAGACTAGTGAATTAGAACGATGTTAACTACGTAATTAGATTACCTAATTTTATCTAGGTGATCGAATTGAATTGAGAGAATTGAACCTAATTAACCTATGTCTATAAATAAATAAACAAAAGAAAATATCAAACAAGAAAATATCAAGATGTGGCTTGTGTATTTGGATGTGGATGAATCCTTGTGTCTCTTCGTGTCTCTCTTTATATGATATTTGAATATATATTATATATAATAGAGAAAAAAATTATTGCGTATGCATTTGAAATTTATCGATTAATTAGTTCGAATGATTTTATTATTTTCTTAAATGGATGAATTTTCAGAGGTGCACATCTCAAAAAATCAATATAATTATTTGACATTTTACTTCTTTAATTAATCAATCATCAAATATAAAGTAATATGATATATATCAGTTTATTTTAAAAGTATAATACTATTCATTTAATTAAAGTATTTGATTGTAGAAATAATAAAACATTTATTATAATTAGCATGTGTCTATAATATTATATTACTCTCCCTGTCTTTATAATAAACGTCGTTTTGGAGTTTTAATTATGTTTCATACTAAGTGTTGTCTTGTGAAACCCAAACCTCTTGTTACGCACTAACCAATATAGCTAATGCATCCATACATTTTATGAATTATTGCATATTGTTTTGTGATATTTGTGATATTGGATTTACAATGATACCATGTAATTTGCGCATTTTATTTATTTAAACTTATTAAATCTTGAATTTATATGTTATTATTAGTAATTGATAATTTATATGCTAAAGATTATATCGAGATGAGAAATTAAGTGTGCCAATATCTATATTTATTATACGTTGGTTAGAATATAAAATTTTATTGGTAAAAGTTATATATTATGAATTATAATATAAACTCTAATATATAAGTCATATAATACACACATATATATATATGTATTAGGGTTGTCCTACCAGACTTAGAGAAGTATTAGGGTTGTGTCTTGTTTATTAATCTGTTGTTTTTACACCCTTATTAAAAAAATGCCACCAAATTATCTTAAAAAACAATAGTCAACTGTTTTTTCTTAACCTCTGTGCCCGGTCAAACTAGACAAGTTCAACCGGGACGGAAGTAGTATTTACTTAAATTAAAATGAAAGGCAAAAACTTGTGTACATGTATTATTTTGCACAACATGATTGTTGAAGACGAGGGAGAATTAATCACGAATTGGTACAACGACGAATGTGATGAGCCTACACAACCAATACATGGATCACACGAAAAATTTCAAGAGTATTTTCAAAGAAATTCCGAGCTACGTGATAATCAAATACATCACCAACTTCGAGCGGATTTAGTAAAACACATATGGAGACGATTTGAGGACAATTAAATATTAATATTACATTTATATTTCAAATGTATTTCAACGTATTATTATTATTATTATATGAATTGATAAATTCAAAATTTCCCTTAAATTTCATGTTATATACGAATTGAGACTAATGTAAATATATATATATATATTTATATTTACAATAATTATTTAATTGATTAAAATGGATTTAGGTTTAATATTATTGATATAATTAAAAAAATTATAATCACAAAATGATTTTATTTGATATATATTAAGAAAAAAGTTAGTTGATGATGGGACCCACATATAATGATTGTATTTTTTGGTTAAGTAATGTAGAGATGTGTTTTTAAAAAGTGTTTGTTTTTAAATTGATGTGGTGTCACATGGATTCCACCCTCTTAACAATTTTTTTGTTAACAAATACAGTTGCTCTAATATAATTGAAAATGTTCGGGTATTTTGGCGGGCGGGTTCAGTGGGTTTGGAAACCCATTTTTGTTATATAGTTTTCTACACCTATACTTGAGATGTAGTGGGAGAAGTGTAGAGGACAAATGGCGCAGATTTTGAGTCTTCCGCCACCAAACCCAGGTTACAAAACCCAAACCCCGCGCCACCAGCACAACTCTACTCGTCGGGACCTCGCTGCTCCGACCACCTCTACTCACCGCTGGGCTTCTTTTTCACTTTCCCTCAAGTGCAATGGCAGGTTTTCCTGTCTCTTTTCCGACAATCGCAAACAGGTTCTTATCCACGTTCACTTTCTCATTTATTGAACTTGGACTTTTTCTCGCAATGAAGGAATTTGATAGTTTGGCATAATTTGGGAATCGATTTGCTTTCGAGTGTCTATAGATAAGCGAAAAGGGAAAAAGGCCACGAACTAGGAAGGAAGGAACTTGCAGTTAGATATTAACATGTGTTTTATATCTGGATTCCAGATTACCTATGATGTTCAACATTAAGAAATGTTTTTAGCAGTGTCTGGGCATGAAGAGAGGAGTGGAGTAAAGAGAAAGTGTGGATGATTTATCATCTATTTAATTTATAGTCTACACATGAAATTAACTTTCAGGTTCTTTAATCGCCTGGAATATCTTACTCTGATGACACAGGATTTGGCAAAATAAGTTAAGAGGTTTATTTCGTGCATGGGTTAGGGGTTTCTTGTTGAAAGTAGTTTTTTGCACTTAATTCAGCTTTAAAACTGTTACATATTAAGATATTGAATCGAAGTTTTAACCCTTATTCAATTACTTTTACTTATATTGTTAAGAAAATCGATTTGTCTGGATGTGGGCATGTTTCCTGATATCATCAGAATTGGAAGTTCCAGAGGATAACTCAAGTTTGGGGCTCATAACTAAAGAGAGGGGAAAATTATAAGGGATACTTAATAAGCCCACGGAATCCCTTTATATATCTAACCCGAGACTCTAAGCAAAGAGTCAGAATGGAGTCCTTGAGATGTAAACTCTGTGCATTTTATTTACAGGATTAAGTGAGACCATTGTACTCTTTTGGATAAAATTGTGCATGAATTCCTTATTTGTGTTGTTTTTTTTGTTCCAGGAAAGACTTACCTGATAACTAAGTTCATGCTAATTATTGTTAATTAAACTATTGACTAAAACCTAAAGGAATTGATGTACATTTTCTATGGAAATTCATCTGTTTGTTTAATGTACCTGTTTTGGAAATTCAGCTATTGTTCCTAAAATCCTAATACAAATGATTTCTAACCTTTTATGGAAATTTATCCTTATGAATGAACCAGCCCTTGAGGTTGGTACTGATGGAGGAATTACAATACATACAACTGATTAAGTCACATTATATATTATAATAAATTTGTGAAATGTGCCATCCAATTATGGGATTAGAGGATCTGGAGTGATAGATACTTTTAGATTTCAATGCAGTGCACATAAATTTCACACAGTACCTTTCTTCCATGATATTCTTCTGTCGTACGATCAGTTCTTTAGATATATTGTTGATTTTTGATTACAGGAACAAGCTCGGAAAGCCTTGGAAAGTGCTCTTGGAGGAAAGAAAACGGAATTTGAAAATTGGAACAAAGAAATCAAAAAGAGAGAGGAAGCAGGTGGAGGAGGAAATTCTGGGGGAGGTGGTTGGTTTAGATGGTTCGGGGGATCTGATGGTGACAACTTCTGGCAGGAAGCACAACAAGCAAGTCTTGCGATTTTAGGCATTCTTGTCATGGTAATCATATTTGGCAGTATCCATCTGAAACTTTTTCGGGAGGAAATTTTGCATCTTTTGCTGGAATTGTCATATTAGATGTTTATGCTTTTACATGCCATCTTATATATAGTTTTACTTAAACAGTACCTGATCGTGGCAAAAGGGGATTTGATGCTTGCTGTCATTTTCAATCCTCTGTTGTATGCTTTACGAGGGACACGGTCTGCATTTGCCCTTTTGACATCAAAGATTACAAATCGAAGATATGGAAATGGGCAAAATCTTGCTACACCACAAGAGGAAGTGGCTGTAAGAGTTTCTGCAAAAGAGCGAGTGGTTGGAAAATGGGGAAGCAGTTAATTTATTTCAGGTGAAATTTTGTGTCCCCAATAGAATATTGTGTCTTATCATCTCCAAATATATGAATTTTTTTTGATAGCAAGTTTTCTGTTTGTCTACCTGTTATTTGATAGAAACTTCACATTCTGGAGCATTTTTAGGTGCTTCTGAATTTTTTGGTGATCTAATATAACCGACACTAAGTTCTGCTATGATCTCTCTGTTGACAGTTTTCGTTAATTTGAATTCCTGTCCTGGCCAACTGCTTTCAGTTTGTACATGATTAAAAGGGACATGTCTCGTATAGTTATAACTTATATCTATATATGTGATGTATTTAATAATCTTTTGCATATAACATGCATTTGAATTATGTGGTTGTTGAACTTTGAATGTAGCATAATTGTAGGGAGACTATGAACGCAAATATATAACTAACAGGGTTTAATCATTTTGACCCTCAATTTATGGATAAATTTTTGCAAGGGTTGTGGCATCTTGTTGTTCTATTCGTATTTTGAACTACATTGAGAGCCTACTCGTGTATGAGAATCAATGTGAGATAAGAAAGAGAGGAAACCACTCTAAATTGAAACTGTATGATATCAAGAATATCAGGATAATTAATCATGTATCCATCATTATGATTATGTAATCGTATAGTTGTAATCCATTATTGAGCCATTGCTGCCTAAAGTATGCTGCTATTTAGGCTATCTTCTCGTTGTGGTTCTTAGTGACTAAATCTGATGTTTTGGATAGCTGTTGTACTAAATTTCCCATTTAGGCCCAGCCAGAGGCACATGCTCCTTATATTGTGTATGCCCCGTTGTTTTGGTTCTTTCCTTTTCTTCTTTTTAATGTCTGTCTGAATCTTTATCTGGTGTTGATTTATTATGAATGCAGAACGATATGGAATTCGCTCTAGGAATACATAAATGCCTGAACTGGATATCAGATTGAGATGCTGCTGGTGAAAATCTTCTTTATCCCTGATCTTACACCACCACACACAACCAGATTCTTATGTCTATTATTTGATTTATGACTCCGAAGAGATTGGCACTCTCGAGACACATTTTGTAGAATATGGTTGCATGTCTTTTGAGACAAGATTCTAGGAGAAATTTCCTGAGTATATTGAAAAATTTGATGTACCCGTTAGAAAATGCATCTGAGAATCATGAATTGGACTAAGTTGTTTCCATGGGAAGGAATTGAGATGGAAAATATTTTTGGGATGAGGAACAACCAAGCTAAAGTTTTGGGAATATTGGGAGATGATTGTTTTTTTTGTTGTTTTGTTGTTTTTTTTTTCCAATATCAAATTAAGGATGGTGATATTTGAATTCATTTTGAGGTTATGAACTATGTTTCAACCATTGGTTTTGCACGATAGGCAAGATATCTGGCATCATATCCATGCTTTGCTCTACATTTTTTTCCGACATAGACCATCGGGGTAAGATCACGAAGCCAGCAAAGTGAAATATGTTGGCATAATTGACCACAAAATGATGGAGAAATCGTGCCTCATTACATTCCACGTATATGGGCCTTCATAATTCACCCACTATTCAATTCATGCATTTACGAATGTCCAAACAGTTGAACATGCTTCGAAATAATTCTCTGGGGCCCATTAATCAATGTTATAATTGCTTAACGCTATTTTCTCGTGCCTATTTGAATTTGACAATGTCTTGGAAGAGATGTTTGATTTGAGCATCACTTTGTTAGGTAATTTGGTCGTCCTCAAACATGTAATTTGGGTATTCTATGTCTGTTTGGAATCAGTTTGAGGATGGAAGTTCATGCTTAAGATTAGCAAGTGTTTATAAGAAGTTTTAGGTGTTTGACATAAAAATAGTTTTAAGATACGAAGATACGAAATCAATGTTGTAATTGAAGAAAACTCATTTTAGGAATAATATTGTTATAAATAATTGCTGTCTTGTAATTGTGGTCAGATCTAAAATTCGTGAATGTTTATACAATTAAATTAGGAGGATTTCCAAACTACCCAAATCTATAGGACAATAAACTTTTTTACCCATTTTTTTAAGAAATAACTTTTTTACTCAATTTGGGTAGTGAAAAATGTCTAAGATGTTCTTAACTTAAGTACATATTTACATAATATAAAAATTAAATATAAATATATTAAATATAAAATATAAGTGAAGATATACTAACTAAATATAAAATACAAAATTTAAAATGAAATCCAAAGATAAAATTTCCCCCATTTTGAAAAGTTGAAAATTTATTTCCCCCCACGCCAAATATAATTTACCTCAACACCAAATATCATTTCCCCACACCAATACTTTTCAATTTGGCTTCTGAACTGCTACGAGACATTTGAGACTTCTAATATGATATATTTGATTAATCTAAAAAAAAAAAATCCACAAAAACTCCATTGTAGCAACCACTTCAATCATACACTCTCATACAAAAAACTCCACCACGTGCAATCCTCACCACTTCAACACTAATGGCAAATGAAAATTTTAGAATAAAGTTTGGATCTCGCTGGTAAATCTAAAGATGTATTTTGTTGCGGTTATCAGATCAAGATGGAAACCGAGTTGAGTGAAGGAGGTCGAAAAAGGTTGAATGTTATGGAGTGACTTTGAATTTGATGATTTGAAGGTTGAGTGAACCTCCTGAATTTTCTGGTGTGAATAATTGTATGTTCTGTGCATTTACGATACGTTCACGATAAGGATGTTACAGCGTGTTCACGATATGAGTAGTTGTGTTCACGATATGAGTAATCGTGTTCACATTTAAACTCGACTCGAGTAATATTACTCGAGTCAAGTTGGACTCGCTGGAATAATTCATTAAGGCGCGACTCATGTGTGTATCATGAACACGATATAAGTATATCGTTTTCACGATACACACATATCGTGAACACGATGACTCATATCGTGAACACGATGACTACTCGTATCGTGAACACGCTGTGATATCCATATTTGAAGTTTTCATCTGAAAAAATGAAGTTTTCATCTCTAACACACTGAATAAGTTTTGAAAATCATTTTAATCATTACATGTGAGTCTCATTATCCACTAATATTTGTTCTATTTTATTTATTTATTATCAATTCAAATTAATTATTTATTGGTTGCATTTTTTAATAGTGTCAAAATCGTCATATTAGACTAATTAATTATGACATTAATAATTTTCAATTCACATTAAAATATAATTAATAATTAATAATAAAAAATTAATATTTAGTTCAAATCTTTGTTTTATGGATTAATTACATTAAAAAAGACATATATATTGCTAGCAATTAATTAAAAATAACAATCGTGAACACGTATTAAATTTTCATATCATGAACATGTATTATCAGTTCATATCGTGATTATGTATTACATTTCAAATCGTAAACATTCATTCTCATAAATGAGAATTACCCAACATCAATGGTGAAAAAAACTAAAACGTAAAACAAAGAGTTCACTCTCTATTAAATATTGTGCATATCAACATATCTTCATAAGGGAGCCGTATCGTGAAGAATCATTTTTAGAAGTCTGAACTACCCAGAATCAACATACAGAGATAATGTTGAAACCTAAAACAAAAGAGTTTGTGCTATTAAATATGATGTATATCAACTTAACTTCAAACAAAAATTTAAACAATAAAATTCATGAGAAGTTTACAATGAAACATCACTAAATACTCAGAACATATAAATAAAAATGAAACTTACCATTTGCAATGAAACTTCAGTTGCTTTTGACGTGCTTCAAGGTTTCAATGGAGATGAGGATCATGAAAAAATGAGAAAATTGGTCAAGCCTTGCAACGATTTCTTCGGAGGAGATGAGAACATGAAAATGTGATTGCAAAAAGTGGGTTATGGTATTTTTGGAGTTCCAAATTACTTTTTGAACTTTCATTACATTATTTAATTTGAATACAATATATTAAATTGTGTATTTGAATTAAATTACAATGTATTGTAATGAACAACAATAGAAACTTAAGTTGAGGGTATTAAAGACATTTCACTACCCAAATTGGATAAAAAAATTATTTCTTAAAAGAATGGGTATAAAAGTTTCTTGACACATGAATTTGGGTACGGAGAGGTATTTCCATATTAAATTAACCCAACGAATGCCAAACGTAAAAATATATTTACAAATTGACTATCCAGATTTTTTTTTTTTGTCATTTAATAATGCTTTTATTTATTTCATCTATAAAGAAAAGAGTGAGATTTATGTGTCCCAAGAGTATGATGTCCCCAAATTAATCATCATATGGTGTTAAATATATACTTTACAAGTATCATGTATATCACATGAATACTCTTATATACATATGATACCTGTAGGATATATTTATAACACTAAGAAACACAACACCTTAAGATGTTACTTGTTTATTCACTAAATATATTGATTTTTTGTTCAATATATAAGTAATACAATAAGAGTTTACATATAATACCCGAAGAGTCTATATTTAATATCATTCGGTGGTACCATGTCCCAAGGGCAAATAAGTCTCACTCGTAAAAAAAAATGAAGCTAAAATTAGAGTACAACTCATCCCTAGCTTCTTTGTACTTTTACACATTATTGTTCAACTATCTCGTGGCTATTTCTTTAAACATGGTGTGTACATTATACATTCTGATACGCCGGCTATGTTGGAAGCTGGAACTTAACAATTGAATTAGGTATTTAATCTCAAATTAAGATAATCATCCAAAATTATACATTTATCATATAAATGATGGACACACTAATTATTCTTTATTCAGTATCAATTTTCTCAATCATCTTCTCACAAAAAAAAAAAAAAAAAAGAACTCGCACAATTCTCAAACATTCACAGATAGAAGATAAAACACTTTTGATAATCAAAGATTGTGCCTCAACGTAAGAGTGGGTGTCCTTAGTCGTGACACGCTCATCAGTGCACATAATTGTCCACGCATAATTTTTCTATTTTTCTCCATCACATCACGCACAAAAAATAAAAAGATGGATTTGACTGCAAAAAGTAGGGAAATGGTATGATACGACATAGTCAACATTGACATTCTTCCAACAAACAACCAACTTTTTTCTTAGTTCCTAGGCTATATATATTTTCCCAGTAATTCCCGAAATGAGAAAACAGAAAATTTTGACTGGCCTTTTAAGTGACAGCAAATTTTTTAACCCGTAGAAATAGTTAAACTCAGTTGGTAATTTTTTTTACCGAGTAATACAAAAAAAAAAAAAAAAGAAGAAGAAAGAAAAAAAGCAGAGTTAATGTTGGGCATGTGAACCTTAAAGAAAGCAACGCCTACTGGGCCTCATATGAAGAAGTACAACGGCTACACGAAGAGGATGGGTTTTTACAAATTGCAAGTGGGTGCATGTACGCCACTTACAATCATTGGCCAAACGTATCAGGTCAAAGGCCCTGAAAGTCCACCCAATCTTAGGCTGTCCAGAATTCCCTTTGAAAGAAGTGCAACCGAGTGACCTTCACGATCTCTCCACCCTCTCTCTCTCATAATTTTCATTTTTTTTAAAGGAAAGGGAAATCTCTCCCACATTCATTCTTCATTTATTTACAATCCCGGATAACCACAGGACTGGTTCTTAATCTACTTAAAACCTCCTAAAATCTCTCTCTCTCTCATCTTTCAAGTTTAGTTTCTTTGTTGGGTTCTTGATGTCGTTTTCTAGTTAGTTTTTTGGGGGGCTTATCCTTTGTGGGGTGTGTTTTTTTCTTTTGTTTCTTCTTTATCCTTTATTGGGTTCTGCACTATTTTCTTTGTTTAAAAGAATTATCTACTGTAATAACTTTGGTTCAATTTCATATCATTCTATATAAAAATTCATGCTTTAGCTTTCTGCGTCTGTTCTTTTCCTCTCTGGCCTCTTGTTCCAGTTCTCGTTATTCTTGTTACATTGGGTGGAGAGGAAGCAATCAGAGGCCCTTTTGTTAGACCAAACTGTGAATTCTCTCTCAATTGTTGATGTCTTTGGCTGTTGGAGTTGCTACAACTTCCAAGAACATGGGATTTGAGGAGAAGAAGGGGGATGGAGGAGCTGTGTCTGAAAACCATGCCGACCCTGAAATCGTGCCCGACACTGGTGGTAGGGTTGGCAGGCAGATGAGTGAGAGCTCTCTCTATACCACTGAGGATGAAGATGATGATGATTCTGAGTCCAAGTTGCAGTTGGGCCCTAAATGCACTCTCAAAGAACTGTCTGAAAAGGACAAGGTTTGTCTTTTCAACTTTCCTACTTGTGTGTGTGTGTGTGTGAGTTGGCCTCCATTTTGATGGTGATATTGTGTTGTCTTGCTTTGAGGATTTAGGATGATGAGAGTTTGAGGAGGTGGAAGGAACAACTTCTGGGAAGTGTGGATATTAACTCTGTTGGAGGTAATCATTTCTTGCTTTGATACTTAAATCACAATGCTTACTTTATTAATGCTATTTACACCAAGAATTCTGTGAATCCTTCGTCTGTTTTCTGTTCTTTCTTACAGTTTGCTCAAATCTGTATCTTTAAACTCAAATGCTGTTAGATCTTGCAGTATAGTTCAAGATTCAGAAAGTGTAGAGTGGTTTTTTTAGACTTTTAGTAAAGGACTTGGATTAAAACCTTGTTAACTGTAAGATTTTTCTATCACTGATTTAATATGTTTCTTAAAAGACCATATTGCCCACTTTTCTTCAGTGTGTTTTTTTATGAATTACTTAATATTCCTACTCCTAGTTATATAAAAGATCCCTTGCAGAATGTGTTGCCAAATTGTGCTGTCATTTTTTGTTTCCTAATGAATTTACTTTAGTAATGGGATGACATTTTGGAAAATTTGATATACCGATCAAATTAGGTGACAAATATAAATGGTCCATAGACACACCATTCACCATTATGGTAGATCTTTTTATAAATACATATTTTGCAAGTTAATTGTAGGTTTATTTTTTTATGGTGCAACATTTTTCACCATTCACTATTATAGTAAATCCTTTTTTCTCAGCACAATAACACAATGTGGTTGGGCTATCTTGTATCTTTCTAATCAATAGTAAAAGAATGTGGAATCTATGGAGAAGATTGGGAAACTGAACTCCTCATTCTATTGTGCATTGCAGAAACACTGGATCCAGAAGTGAAAATCTTGAGCCTGGCAATCAAAACAGGTGGGAGGGACAACATTGTTCTTCCCATCCCTGAGGCTGGGAACCCAAAAAGCCCGTGGTTTACATTGAAAGAGGGAAGCCGCTATAAACTTGTATTTACTTTCCAGGTCAGCAACAATATCGTATCAGGTCTCAAGTACAAGAACAATGTTTGGAAAACTGGCATTAAAGGTTAGTTTCATGTTATCTTGTCTTCTGTATAATTGCCATTTGACAAGAAAAGAAAAGACAAAAAGAGAGAAACTAAAGCCAGTGTTTCTTTCAACATTGTTTCAGTTGATAACACAAAAGAGATGATTGGAACTTTCAGTCCTCAACCAGAACCTTATACACATGAAATGCCGGAAGAAACTACCCCTTCTGGAATTTTCGCTAGAGGGTCGTATTCAGCAAAAACTCAGGTAATTTGAACCATCATAACTTGTCATGATACTTGGAATTGTACATTTTCTTGAACCTCTTAAACAATGATGGTAAACAAGTACATGTTTATGCTCACTTATTAGAAATATTAGTTCATTGAAATAGCATGCAGTAATGATCTGTTTAAGTACACATCACATTTACTCATTGGAGACAGGTTATAGAAGGACCACCTCTTTATGGCCCTGGATAACGAAATGCCCCACGTTATAACTATTCATCTTTTATGCTTGCAGTTTCTGGACGATGATAACAGATGTTACTTGGAGCTGAATTATACTTTTGAGATCAGGAAAGATTGGCAGTCAACATAACAAACCAAGGGTGGGGCTCCATGTTTAAAAATGTATCTCGTTTCGTTGTTATTTTGAGTATCTTTTGTCCATTGTTGCTATGCTTATGTGATGAGATTACAGAATCAGGACCTGTGGTTGGTTTTTGAGAATGCAAAGTGGTGGATTCATTTTAGTGCAAGAATTCATTGTCTTGTTGGTTGTCATGCAATAATTTGACAAAATTTGTTCTCTTTCTCTTTCCCTCTCTCGTTGTGCTTTGATGTGTGTTTTTCTCAAAGTAATTGTATGTTTGCATAGTCTCAAAAGAAGTTCTATGTGAGAATATGGTATTGCATCTGATGTTTAATGTTATATTTAAATGTATTATTGACGTGAATATTTTGATGGCATAAAACATGATTTTGAAGAAGTATATATATTTATTAAGAGTGACACTTGTGTGCCCCAGGGGCATGGTGTCCCAAATTAATCATCATATGATAAATATATATTCTACAAGTATCATGTATATACTCTTCAGGTATCACATGAATACTGTTATATATATACATGAATACTCTTATATACATATGATACCTGTAATGTATATTTATAATATCAAAAACATAACACCTATAGAATATATATATATAACACCTGAAAAATATGTATATAACAAATAGATCTGTATCCCTATGTACCTCAGGGTATATAAGTTTTTGCCTTTTTTTAATTTAAGAAAGTAAAATTATGATTGACAAAAATATTTAGATCAGGTCAGCTATGGAAGAAGGTGATCAGTCCAAACAATCGGGTCTATATGAAATATATTATCCCGCTTAATACAATCAACAACACTATTTTCATGATTGATAAGCTTTACAGTGAAATTGGACATGCCTCAAGAATGATCTAGCAATTTGAAGAAGTTAAACTTTGGTAAAATGGCGAATCATTATGAGTGTTTAATAATTGGACTCACCTTATTTAGTCATTTTCAACTTTTAATTAATACGTTTAGGTGAAACTGACAAACATACCCCTAATTCTTACCAATTCTTTCTCAATTTCCGCAAATTTCGGCTGCTAAATCCATTACCCAACAATGGCCTCTCTAGTTTCTACGCGGGTTAGGAATAAAATAATGTTTCTTCTGTAGATTCATTTTAAGATTCCATTATTTAAGAGCCTTGTAAATTAAAAGCACAAAAGAGGTTTCTTTTTTTTTGTTCAAGGGTCTCTCCAAAAAAATTTGGGGTTCCTTTTCAAGTTTTCATGCATATAGCCATGGGAGGGAAACAAAAAAGAACCTTTCAAAATAAAAATAAAAATAAAGCTTCATCCAAATTTCCCAAATAAAAATAAATTTATTGCAAAACGTTCAATTGGGCCTAGTATTAAGGACCCTGATATGGGCCCTCCAACGATACTCAATCCCAAACGGGCTACTTTTATTGGCCCAGTAGTGATATTATTTACCAACTTGGGAGGCCAGTAAAGGATACGTTATACGTCGGCATAATAATTGCAGAGGAATAGAAAAATTATACTCAAACTTGCAATTTGGGGGATTTCACCTCGAATCAGGATCGAAAACCCTAGAAGCTATGAAAACAGAACGAGATGAATCCGCGACAGCGAACGAAGAGGGGGCTGCGAAGAGGCAGAAGCTAGTCGATCAGTCTTCGCCGCAGCTAGCATTTGAAAATCCGCTCCTTCCGCTGGCTTCTTATGATGACGACGACGACGAAGAAGATGATAAGAGACACGGCGGTGGGGTCGTAAATGATGGGAGAAAGGCAGTTAAAAATGGTCATAACCACTATGAAGAGGAAAGAGATGATGACGACGATGACGATGATGAAGAAAGCAAAGGAGGGCAAGGAAGGCGCAGCCGCTCTATTGAAGTAAGACGGGACTGCCCGTATCTCGATACTGTTAATAGACAGGTACTTCACGCTTCAAAGCTTGTGCGTTTGATATCTTTTTATGCTCTTTTCTTTGGCTCTGATTTTTAGTTGTATCTCTGGTGATGCTAAATTCAAGCTGTTGTATTCTGATTTGAGTTGATTCCATCGACACATTGTCACTTGTCAGCTATATTATGATTGCTCCTAATTCCTTTTTTTTGTTTGGTTATTCTGAAATGAATGTGGAAAGGAATCTTTGATAAAGTTATTTATTTGTATTTTATTGTTATGATGTTAGATACTTTGTGATGAATTTTTTGTTAACTTCCAATCAAGATACTAGAGATTTTATGACGAATTAGTCTTAAGACTCAGAGCTGTGTCTTATTTTGTTTAAGTTACTTTACACCCCTGAAATTCTTCCTGATATCTCTTTCTCGTCTGACACATTGTCTGCTTTTCGAAAAATGACACCAGAAATTATTCGAGTTTTATTTAAGTGTTTTGTTAGACAAGATTTTGAAATCAAGTTGTTTAACCATAAACAGTGTAACTTTTGTATATCCCTACTTCAGAATACTTTTTCATCAACCTTGCATCGATAACAAAGCTTATTCTGTTATTTAAATGGGATTAGTCAATCCTAAAAAATCTATTTTGATAGTTTGGTTGCTAGCCTACAATAAAATTGTTCTCTCCACAACCATGATAAGACCAGGATAAGGCTACCTAAATCAAATTGCCAGGTCTAAATGGCAAACATGGATATTAGTTAAAGGAGAATCTATGAAGAGATATTTTAAGGTTTCTAAATGTTTATACCATCACTGTGATGTTGAATTTCTTTGACTTTTTATAATTCCACACCATTGGTGTACTGAAGTTCTGTTCATCAACTTGTCAACAAAATCCACATCATCATTATGATGATTTAGATTATAGCAAAATGTGTGACTTCTCTTGTTCCTATTGTGATCTGAGTCATCTGACTCAAATAATGTTACAAGTTCATCATCTTCAAAGTTGTTTGAACAACCAATATCTTTTTATGCTCACAATTTTGATATCTGAATTCTGAATTGAAATCTTTTTAATCCTTTTCAGGTTTTAGATTTTGACTTCGAGAAATTTTGCTCTGTATCTCTTTCAAACTTGAATGTCTATGCATGTTTGGTGTGTGGGAAGTATTTCCAAGGAAGAGGACCAAAATCTCATGCATATACACACAGTCTTGAAGCTGATCACCATGTCTACATTAATCTCCGAACGGAGAAAGTGTACTGTCTTCCTGATGGATATGAAGTTATTGATCCATCACTTGATGACATTCGACATGTACTCAACCCAAGGTATGTTAAAATTTCAAAGCATGATTCTTTTTTTTCCCCCCAAAATTATGTCTGTAGTCTTTCTACCCTTTTGATGCCCATGAAGAGGGAACATTTTTCAAGCGGTTGACGGTTATAATTATGTTCTTTCCTTCCTTTTTCTTTCTTTTTGTTTTTTTCTTTTTGGCTTCAAATTTTGTTACGTTCAATTTTACTTGTTCATTTACAATTTCATTATTTTCATAGCTGTTCTGTCATGCTATGTTTTCATCATTTTGATTTTCTTGTGAATGGTACAGGTTTTCAAGAGAACAAGTTAAGCAGATTGACCAGAATCGCCAATGGTCAAGGGCTCTGGATGGTTCTGATTATCTTCCTGGCATGGTATTTGTTTGAATATTTTTTCCTGTTTTTTTAAACACACCATGTTTCTCATTATGCATGCTGAAGCATAGTTTCATTTCATCATTTTGCTCCTTTCTGTTTGAATTGTTTGTAGGTGGGATTAAATAACATCAAAGAAACTGATTTTGTCAATGTTACCATTCAATCTTTGATGCGTGTTACTCCACTGAGGAACTTCTTTCTTATCCCTGAGAATTATGCCCACTGCAAATCCCAACTTGTTCTTCGATTTGGGGAGCTAACAAGAAAGATCTGGCATGCTAGAAACTTTAAAGGACAGGTTGGATTTTGAATTCTTTCGTAACTGTTATATTTTGGTTTCAACTGTCATATTCTGATGCTAAGATTTTTCAGGTCAGTCCACATGAGTTTCTACAAGCCGTTATGAAAGCTAGCAAAAAACGTTTCCGGATTGGTGCACAGTCGGATCCTGTTGAATTTATGTCGTGGCTTCTTAATACATTGCATGGAGATCTTAAAAGTCCAAAAAGGGGTAACAGCATCATTCACCAGTGCTTTCAGGTATCCCCTCCCCTTTCATTTTTCAGTGAAAGATGCTCTTTAATGTGTTTCCCCTCCAATTAATGCATGAATGGGTCTCTTACAGGGTGAACTGGAGGTTGTGAAAGAGCTTCATGGCAGGTCTATTGGAGAGAAAAAAGAAAATGGGGATAACCAGAGCAATGAGAATGGAGACGATGGTGGAAATGAAGATAATACACACATGGAAACGAGCAAAATGCCCTTTCTAATGCTTGGTTTGGACTTGCCACCACCTCCTCTGTTTAAGGACATAATGGAGAAAAATATTATTCCACAGGTTTGACCTTTTTATTTCTCACATTTCTGATTATTGTTCCTATAGAATATATAATCAATTGTTACTTGTTTGTGAGTCGTGACACTGAAACTGTCTCATGTGTTCTTTGAAATATACATCTAATAATTTTTGTGCTGGGGTAAGTTCTCTTCAGTTGCTCGTGGTTGTTATAGTTGCTTACATGTACGAGTGCAATTGCATGTTTTTCCATGGACAAGTTCAAGGATTTCTGTTATTCATGACCTTCATTTTGGCACAGTAAATAGTTTCTGTCTTCCTTGTCTTTATGATCCTCTTTGTAGATTATACATTTTCTGGAGCAACTGAATTAAAAAATGAACTAATTTATGATGTTACTGATTATTTCTAGGTTCCACTTTTCAACATACTGAAGAAGTTTGATGGGGAAACTGTGACAGAAGTTGTCCGTCCTCGTACAGCAAGAATGAAATATCGTGTTACCAAATTGCCTCAATATCTTATCCTCCACATGCGCCGGTTTACAAAAAACAACTTTTTTATTGAGAAAAATCCTACCCTTGGTGAGCAATTATTATATGCTAAGTGGCCATTGTTGTATTGGCTGAATTGATCTATTGTCCGACAACCAGTGCTTTAGTCATTTCATGCATTTTGGTTGTTTGATTAGTTACATCTATATCTCGTAGTAGTAACTAAACTCTAAATTTGACAATCTCTCTCTCTCTCTCTCTCCCTCCCCTTTTTTTATTATTGTAGTTTATAATTTGCATGGAACATCACTTCTTATTTTACTTGACTGTAGATGTTGGTTTTGTCTGCGAAGTATAAATGATAGTCGACGATACTCTTGTTTTAGTAGTAATTCATGCAGTTTGTAAGTATGTATTTCTCATTTTTTGTTCTGTGTGCCATGCACAAACGAAATGTAGGCGAGTCAATTGCCAAGTTTCTGTTTGAGCTACAGTGATAATAGAAGTTCACTTTTTTGTAACCTTACAGCTCTGATCTTTTGTCTTGAAGCCATGTTTACCATAACTCGACTATGTTTCTTTATCTCTAGCCTAATGAGATATTTTCTTTGTCCTAGTCAACTTCCCTGTGAAGAATCTTGAACTGAAGGATTACATCCCTCTTCCTGTGCGGAATGAAAATGAAAAGTTACGATCCAAGTACGATTTAATTGCCAATATCATGCATGATGGTAAGCCAGGCGAAGGATCTTATAGAGTTTTTGTGCAGCGGAAGTCCGAAGAGCTATGGTAGTAAGACTTAATTTTTTTTCCAACCAATATGATTGGGATTAAGTATTTTCCTAATCCTTAGCTAATCTCCTGCATCCCCAGGTATGAGATGCAGGACCTTCACGTCTCAGAAACATTACCCCAGATGGTCGCACTCTCTGAGGCATACATGCAGATCTATGAGCAGCAGCAATGACTTGCACATAAGTTCACTTGAAGCAAGAGGTTTTTCCATTTTTTCATCCATCACGTCTGATTAGAGAATACTGAGTAGTAGAACTGAAAGGATGTTTAAAATTACAAATTTTGTCGTATATTATATATTCTTGTTTATTGATTCCATATGGTTTAAAATGCTTTCGGAGGTTTTTACCCCCTCCATCTTTGAATTATGCTCAACAATTTTGTCAAAGGAGGAAAACTTGTGTTTGATCTAAGGGTCAATTGCATCGGACAGGGAAAAGGACAATAATAGAATCAAAGTTGGCAACCTCTGTAATGACTTGGAAAAGAGTTTTTAATATGGCCAGCTTAAGGAAAGCGGGCTTCACATGGATCATTATGTAGAAAAGAATTTTCCTTAAACAGGTACACTTTTGGTGTCCATTTGTTTGGTTTGCTTTGATGGTTTTCATTTTCAATAAGACATTTTGATTAACTGGTATATGCTGTCGAGACTTTTTAACATTTCAAGAATGTATCAAGACTTAACTTTTAATATTCCTTGCTCTAATAATGCCCACGTTTTAAAGCAAAACGGATGTAATCTATTTCCTTTGTGTCTTACGTTTTGGCTTGCAGAGTTATCATTCATGTGGTGTAGCATCCATATGACTTTATTCAGGCGAACTCTTAAATATTGTAAAACAGGGATATGTATTTTGTTGTTAGCTCAAGGAAAGTACATCAACTATCATCCTTGTAATTTATAGTTCTTACCCGTTTTTTACCATCTAATAAATTTTCAATGATTTCTGCCTTAATAGAAGATTAGACTTTCCCCTTAAATCGAGTGGTGCTAACAGCTAATTAACCACTTTCAACAGTAGTGGCTATTCATTGCAGAAACTTCGCCTACCTCTTTCATTAATAATGATAGGTGAAGATGTCTTGGATCAGTAAAAATTGATTTGTTTCTTTTATTTGTTCATTTATTTTCTGGCATTGAAGCATAGGTCGGTTGAGAACTTCTAGAAATGTGATATTGTGCACACCCTGGGCCACTTGTGCAAGAATCCCACAAATTTCTGAGAAGTACTAAATCCACAAAAAGCTACTGAAATTTGCAACACTTGAAATGTGGTCCAGCCTTCGCAATATCTCTTCCTCCAAATCTCTTCTATTACGTATACGGTATATCCAGTATTAATTTCCACAATTTACGTATTGATAGGATGAAAATATCGGTTTCGGAAGATATATCGGTACATTAATTTTACGGAAATATCGATGAATATATCGGTTTCGGTGGAAATATCGGTACATATATTTTTTCGATTATTACCGATATTTTCCCGATATTTAGCAATATTTACGGATATTTTCTCGATATTTTCTCGATATTTACCAATAATTTTCTAATATTTACCGATATTTCATTTATATTCATGAATTTTCCTATAATTTTTACCTAAAGTCATCGATATCGAAATCGATATACCGATATTTAACTAATAATTATTGATATTTCATTTATTTTTTTACAAAAAAATAAAAGTATTGAAGATATATCGTTACACCCCATTTTTATTTCGGTCACGTCAAAAAACGAAATATCGGTAATATATCGGAGATTTATTGATACTTAGTAAATGGGCTCTTTGTTTTTCTATTATTGCTCTACGCAACCATCCACATCATCACACACTTGAACGCACACACACGAATGGAATAAATGTGGCAACTACGTGACTAATTTTTTGACTACTTCTAAACTTTTTTGACAACTTCTAAACAATCTCAATTTATCGTGTTCGAATCTTACATAATGTGCTGGAAAATTGGAAAAGGAAAACATTAAATGGAATAGGCATATTGTTTTTTCAAATATACCAACATCCTACAACTTTAGACTATGTTCGGGTATTAAAGAGTGTTCATCAATTCTTTACCAAAGGCAGGCCCTCTTTATTTTCATTGCCAACTTATGACCACAAGATCTAGATTGATTATTAAATAATCAGCATATATACCCCGAGACAATTACTTTTCAACTTAGGTAGTTTACTTTAGTTTTATTAAAATCGACCTCATATAAATAATAGTGATTCAAACACGGAAACGATATTTCCTCGATACTAATTAATCAATTATCAAGTCAAATTTGCACATGCATGACTATAACAATTTATTAAATACATAATTAGTTAGTTCAACTCGTAGACTTCACCATCGAGCACATGAAGTTTTGATCGGAAATCTGCTGGCGTTGAACAATGGAGAGAGACGTGAAGAACGTGATAATGTATTGGATGGAAGGGGAAATCACCAGTTTCATCAAGGTATGGCTATCGGCTTATTTATCTCTATGCTACTGTTATTTCGCCGGAAAATTGCTCCCCAGCGGCGCCGCCAGGTTCTCCGCCTTCCTCCCGGTGGTGGGACTCTTCCTCCTCCTCCCCTTGCAGCTCCACTCCATGCACCTCGGCGGCACCACCGCCTTCTTCCTCGCCTGGCTCGCCAACTTCAAACTCCTAATGTTGGCTTTTGACAAAGGCCCTTTATCCACACCTTCCATTTCTCTTCCAAGATTTCTAGCCGTTGCTTGTCTTCCGATCAAGATTCAACAACAGAATCCATCTTCAAAATCCCAAGAAAATGAAAAGAAAACCTCCAAGGAAGGGCGTGTGTCACTGTTGAACTATGCTGTGAAGGCCCTGTTGTTTGCTGTATTACTCAAGGTTTACGATTATGAAGAATACATTCATCCATGGCTTTTTATAGTGGTCTACAGCTTTCATATATACTTATGCTTGGAGATTATTCTAGCCACTGCCGGCGCCATGGGCCGCGGCTTGCTCGGCGCCGAGCTGGAGCCGCAGTTCAACGAGCCATATCTCTCGTCGTCACTGCAAGATTTTTGGAGTCGCCGGTGGAACCTCATGGTAACGCGTATACTGCGCCCCAGTGTATACCTCCCCGTGCTGGAGTGGTCGAGTAGGATCGTGGGCCGGAAATGGGCCCCGCTGCCGGCCGTGATGGGGACTTTCATAGTTTCGGGCCTGATGCACGAGCTCATGTTCTACTACTTGGGCCGCGTGAGGCCCACGTGGGAAATTACGTGGTTTTTTCTGCTGCACGGGGCTTCTTTGATGGCGGAGATAGCAGTGAAGAAGGCTGTCAACGGCAGATGGCGGCTGCCGAGGGTGGTCGGAACGATCGTGATCGTTGGATTCGTGTTGGTGACGGGATCGTGGCTGTTTTTTCCTCAGTTGCTACGCTGCAGAGGTTACCAGAGGGGGTTGGCGGAGATCGCCGCCACCGCCGCCTTCGTCAAAGACCTTATTCCGGCGATCTATGTCTCGGTCAACTCATAGTGCCTTTCTTTTATTTGTTTGATTACATTGACGATTTGTTTAAACCATTGTTACATTTCTAAGTGGTGAAGTATGTACTCCTGAGAAGTTGTTAGTAATTTTAAAAAAAGAATTGTGGAATTAATATTATAGGTTTAATTGTATTTCATTGTATATGCCTGTACATATTAACTTTAGTATTAGTGGTAATTATTATCTTTCTACTGTTCAAAAAGTAAAAACACAAGGTTATTACTTTATGAAAATTGGCAAAAACTTGTGTACCCCAGGTATGAATCTTAGATCTGTGCCCCCAGATCCGACCTGGTGTGTGGGCAGCCTCCACGCGCGTCCATAGCAAATTTGGTGTCCACACACACCTGATTACCTAGTTGATGATTCAGTGATATGTATTACATGTATACCCTATAGGTATTACGCATATACCGTATTACACTTATATTTCTTGAGATTTAATGATAGGTATTATGTGATTACTCTATAGGTATTACATGTATACTCTATAAGTATTACAAACTTACTCAATTAAGGTATTGCTTTTTTGTTCTATTTTTTGTTCTATAGGTATTACATGTATACTCTTAAGGTATCATGTGTTCATTCAATAAAGGTATGAATTATTTGTTTTTACTTTTGTGTAGGTATCACATGTTTATTATATAGGTATTACATGTATACTCTATAGGTATTACAAACTAACTCAATTAAGGTATGAATTATTTGTTCGAATTTTTGTTTTATAGGTATCACATGTGTACTCTATAGGTATTACATATTTACTCTATAGGTATTACATTACTGTATGGTGAGTTTAATATTTTTAAAAAATAAAACAGCGATTTATATCATATTCTTCCTCATTTTTTTAGCAATGCAACCTTTCCCATTTTTCGTCTCGTCTCCAAAATATCCCTTCTTGCAAGAACACCTGAAACCCCCTGGACTATTTGTGCAAATCTCATTTTCGTCACAAGGATTCTTCCCACATTCATTGGTATCTGCAAGTTAAAGGAAGCTCACCCCTTTTATCATCCATTCATTAACAAGAAAAACAGATTAAGCAAAATCAAAACAACTTAAAATATTTAAGTAAGAAGAAGAAGGAAAAAGAAGAACGGAGAATAATAATGGAGAAGAAGGAATGTGCGTAGAGAAGAAGAAGAAGAAAAAGTAGAAAAAAGAAGGAAGAAGAGGTGTTGTGGAAGAAAAAGAAAAAAGAAGGAAGAAGAAGAAAGAAAAGGTGCAAGAAGAGGAGAAAGAAGATGAAATGAAAAATTAGGATTTTAATTATATATTGTGTATCCGGGTCGGGTTGGAGGCACGGATCTAAGATCCGTACCCCGGGACACCCAAGTCCTACTCATGAAAATTACTATTAATGTAAAGACTAAATATTCACAAATATCTTTAGTCAATCATAAATGTTACTCCCTCCTCTTCACACACAAACTAAGAAATTGTTTATTTTTCTAATATATCCTTTATTAATTATCCTTTTCTTTAACCATTTCATTTTCTACATGATAGTATGTTCTACAATTCATTAGGAATTACTTAACTGTAGGGGTAATTTTGGAAATAACTCACAAACAACATTTAAAAAGAAAAAAATTCAAAGTTCTAAAACGACATTTATTATGAATAGGAGAGAGAATATACATGCATTATAGACACACATATATACATATATATTGATGATGGGTGTAAAATAGACCTTACATAATAATCCTTAATTTCAATGCATGTCAAAAATATAATGATAATTCGAATTTTTCTATATCATCAAGAACAAACCTATTTTTATATATGCAATGGATCAAGACTATCATTTAAAACCTAATAAAATCAAACCTAGATCGTCCTGACATACCTCAAACTTACACCTGTTGAAATATACACATGTGTTGTCACATGTACACTCATTATACCTAATATAAATTTGTTCAAAATATCTCATATGTTTTTAAGATTTTCTATTTTTGTCATTTGTTCAAATTAAATTGAATTTAGAGTAAGTCTTGTGTGAGACCGTCTTACGGATTTTTTTCGTGAGACGGGTCAATCCATAACTCATATTTAAAATTCATATAAAAGTTTGTGGATATGGATTCAATTCATGGGTAATAAGAATCCGTCTCACGAAAACTATTCGTGAGACCGTCTCATATGAGTTTTTGCGTTGAATTGAATGATAATAACAAATCGCCTTATATTTGGTTTCAGTAGTTAAAAGCTATAAAGCAATGATTTTGGTGCTTTTAGAGTTTAAATGAATGAAAGTGATTCACTGATTTTCCCATTTATAATTACAAAAGGTGAGTCGAAATCTTGTCATTGATTAACGTGGAGGAATGACTCGCTTCTCAAAGTCAAAAGTAGTTGGTAAGATTATCACATTATTGCAATATATCTTTTGCTTATAATATTAACCAATTAAACAAAATTATTAATCTTTGATAACATTTGACTCTTGGTTTATTCCAATTCCATGGTTCCCTTTCTCAAAATAGAATAAATAAAAATATTTAGGTTGATCTAAACCCACCATTTGAAACACTAATTGCAAGTAAGAGCAACTTAATCAATGGTTTAGTTATAAAAGCATTGCTATTGATAGCACTAGAATTTGTGAGATTTTTACTTTTACAGACTTTCTTCTTTAACCAAACTCTATATATTTTCTACACTATTTTTAGTGTGACGAATTGCTACTACATCTGGTGTCATACTTATACTATTCATCCATACTAAATTGAGTGTGGTCCATAGTTTTCCCACACTAAATCTAATTCAATCTTTTAATACCATGTATAGTAGCATATCCTAATTATATTATTCAATTATTTGATAATTCAATTTTCAAGAATTTTATAGAGATTAAATCTAGTATTGGTTTTGCTCAAATTTTTAATTTTACTTTATATTTCAATAAATATAATAAATCATGTTATATGATGGTTTTTTTTTTTATCAAATAAATGAAACATATAAAAATTGAATTTGCTGTAAAAATAGATTGGAGAATTTTTGCTGGGAATTAAAATATCATTCGCCAATGTCAACATCCGAAAAATATAAGAGGAATGTTGAAATGTATGTGTTGGAATGTAATCAAGTTACTAATTTGTATGATGTTATAATTTTATAAAGTAATATATTAATTATATCGAAATTGTGATAAGTTTATATTTTCAATTCATAGTTATTGTATCTTTTTGTTATTCATCGTTTGACATGGACTGAAATTTTAGATTTGTCATGACTTTGAGTACCCTATTGTGTTATCACAACTACTTATGTTAAAAGTAAGAATTAAGAGTGCAATATAATAAGAACATGCTTTGAACAAAAGGGGAAAAAAAAAAAAAAAGGGAACTTCAAAACTAGTGCAATGCGCATGTTGTTCCGTTGTAACTTTATTGAGTATGAGCTAATAGAGAAACTTGAAGAGATGAGTGTTTGAATCTCTTCTCATATTTCATTTTTGTTTCATATTATTAGCATACTTATATATGGGATATAAAATAAAATAAAAAACATGAATTTAACATGATTAGAAACGGGGAAGATATACCTAATCTATACCTGACTTACGGCAATCAAGCCTCACAAATTCAGCCCTCTCAAACAATGCATGACTTCTTTACATCTTTATTATATATTCACATCACAAAATTCTCTAAGAAATAATTCTATTGAGAGAGAGAGAGAGAGAGAGAGAGAGATGGGAGAGATAAAGAATCTGATGATAGTATGGTGCAAGGTTGTTCTGTCATCATGCTATTGCTATGGTACAAGTAAATTGGTGTGTAAAGGTATAATGAGATTGTTGTTGTTCCTTCCAGTGCTGTATCTTTTCTTACATCTTCCTCTACAATTCAACACCATCAATTTCTCCATTCCAACTGCCTTCTACATAACATGGATAGCCTCTTTCAAGATTCTACTCTTGGTTTTTGGCAATGGCCCATTATCCAACCCATCTCTCCCTTTCAAACATTTTCTCATCATTTTCTCTCTGCCCATTGTTCTCCAAGAAACCCCAACACCCAATCCCCCAGTCAAAGAAAAAAGGCCTCCCAACAAGACTTGGGCTCAAAAGCCCAATAGCAGCACCTACACTATTACCCTAATTAAAGCCTGTGTACACCACATCAAAAACCTCTTGTTTCTAACTTTCTTGGTTGTTTTGAGTAAGTACAAGGACAGAATCCCTCGAAACGTCTACTTGTTCTTAATATGCATTTATGTTTACATTGGGCTTGAAGTGTTGCTAGGTGGGGCCGCCATTTTGGGCCGAGTATTACTTGGGCCCAACATTGAGGTGGACCCACCATTCGATCACCCTTATTTGTCGACCTCGTTGAACGACTTTTGGGGCCGCAGGTGGAACCGTGTGTCCTCAAGTTGTCTACGATCCTCTGTTTTTCACCCAACCTTTAACTACGCGTATCCATTATTGGGCCGACAATGGGCCGCCTTTTTGGGCCTGATGATTACCTTTTCGGTGTCGGATGTGATGCATGAGGTCATATTTGTGTATTTGGGCCGAGTGAGGTTTGGGTGGGGAACCCCATTGTTCTTCCTTCTACATGGGCTTCTTGTTGCCATTGAGAGAAAATTAGATATTAAGTGGAGATTGCCCCAATTAATTATTGGGCCTTTGATTTTTGGATTTGCAATCTGCTCATTTATGTGGATGGTCCTACCAGAATTGCTGGAGCTGGATGTGGCTGATAGAGTTCTTGGAGAGTATGCAGCCTTAGTTCAGTCTTTGAAGTAATTGGGCCTTATCTACAGCCCATTACCACTGGACTGTATTGATTTTATTTAATAAATAAATACTTATCATTCCTACGATAACGAATGTGTTGTAAGAAAGAAAGTTATGTAAAGTATAATAATGACCATACTTTCATATTGTATATATCTTAATATGCCTAACATAACTTTCTTAAGATATCATACGAATTTACCACTGCACTCCGTAAAAGAAATTATCATTAAAATATTTTATTTTGAAATTGCTATAAACAGAGTATTCAAATCATGACACAAAATATTGTGGAAGTGGCTCCAAGTGGCATAACAAGTATAACAACAATTATAATTATGACCATTTCATAATAAAGATATTTAATTGCAAAAGAATGTGTTTTATGGATATAAAAATTATCCTTTCATTCTTTCTTCTCATATTCGATTCTCTTAGGGTGTGGATGTCATTTTATTAAGGATAAAAATGTAAACCGAGTTTTAAAACCCAAAATTTCAACTTGTAAGAAACTAGTATCTAAACTAGTCATTTTCAACTTGTGTCATTTATGAGATTGACATCCCTCAACATATATAGTTGAAAATTGGTGTCATGTTCACCTTGTAAGTTAAAGGAGCAAATTTAAAGAATAAAATAAGTAAATTGTGTGATCAAAAGTGTTGTTTTATATTTGAGTGTTAGGTATTCTTATTACCATAATGGTTAGTATATTATCATGTAAGTTTCTTATGAGATCGTTTAATGTAAAACGGGATTTATATGAATCAATATAAGTGAGTCAACTCATCCAGTTGGTTAAATCAATGTCACAAAAGAGTCAAAGACTATGAAAGTTTTATCTCACGTAAAATTGTATGTATGACGATTTCATATAAGTTTTTGTAGTGTGTTATTTAGTTGATATATGTGATAACTTCAAATGCATTTCTTTGGGACTCATATAGTCGTCTATTTTAGTTCTTGTGAACCAAGGAAACACGAAATTAACATGATAAAAAAAAAAAAGCGGAATTCATTTTTAGTGTTAGTTACACAATGGTTAGGTATCATCTACACTGAATTACGGCAATCAATCCACACGAATTCAGCCCTCTCAAACAATGCATGACTTGTTTACATTTCATCACAAATTTCTCTCCTATTTTTATCATTCTATTGTTGAAACATCAAACACTTAGAGAGAGAGAGAGAGAGAGAGAGAGGTATGAATGGAAGGAGAGATAAACAAACTGATCATGGTATGCTGCAAAGTTTTTATGACATCATGCTATTGTTATGATACAAGTAAATTGGTGTCTAATAAATTGGTGTCTAAAGGTACAACCAGATTGTTGATGTTCCTTCCAGTGCTATGTTTTTTCTTACATCTTCCTCTTCAATTGAACTCTTAAAACTTTCTCTATTCCAACTGCCTTCTTAATAACATGGATATCCTCTTTTAAGATCCTACTCTTGTCTTTTGGCAATGGCCCATTATCCAACCCATCTCTCCCTTTCAACCATTTTGTCATCATTTTCTTTTTGCCCATTATTCTCCATGAAAGCCCAATAGCCCATCCTGTCAATGAAAGAAGGCCTCCCAAGAACACTTGGGCCAGAGAGCATGATCAAAAGGGCCCACGTTACGAGCCCAATAGCAACACCTACAATACTACCCTAACTAAATCCCTTTTACACTATATTAAAAATGTCTTCCTCCTAATTTTCTTGGTTAGTTTGGGTAAATACAAGGACAAATTCTCTCGAAACATCTATTTGTTCTTGATATTTAATTTTGTTTATATTGGGCTAGAAGTGATACTAGGAGGGACCTCCATTGTCGGCCGAATCTTGCTTGGGCCCAACTTTGTAGATCGAGCCACCTTTTGACAGCCCATGCTTGTCCACCTCATTACATGACTTTTGGGGCCGTAGGTGGAACCGTGTGTCCTCAAGTTATCTACGATCCTCTGTTTTCCAGCCCATCTATAACTATACGACTCGAATATTGGGCCGCCTTTGTGGGCGTGATGGTTACTTTTACAGTGTCGAATATTATGCATGAAGTCATCTTTGTGTATTTGGGCCGTAAGAGGTTTGGATGGGGCACCCCATTGTTCTTTCTTCTACATGGCCTTCTTGTTGCCATTGAGAGGAAATTACATTTTAAGTTGAGATTGCCCCAAATAATTACTGGGCCCTTGATATTTGGATTTGCAATAGGCACATTTATGTGGATGGTCCTACCTGAATTGGTAGAGCTAAATGTTGTTGGTAGAGTGCTTGAAGAGTATACAGCTTTTGTTCAATTCTGGAAGGATTTGGGCCTTGTTTAAAGCCAAATGGGCCGCAACGTTATTTTCAGCCCAATAATACTATAGTGTGAGGATTTTATTTAAGATAGACTATCAATTACGTCGTCAATAATGAATATTGTAAAACGAATTCAATGAAAACTATTCTATTATCACTCTTGTTCTAATTCTCAATCTTGCCTTTTCAACTTTTCATTTTCTGAAATGATATTAAACAATTATTTGCATCTCTTTTCTTCGATATTATTCTCAACCTGGGCCACAATGATCACAATTTTATATGTTCATTCCAGATATCTTTACTCTTCAAATTTTTTTTTTTTTTTAATGGAAGTTTGTTGTAACTTCAACGAACAACTAAAAACAAATCTTTACTTGTATGTACAATAAATAAACTGACCCTAAACCTATGTATAATAAATTAACAGTGAGAAAAGATATTATTGTACAAGTGGAACCAACAGCATCTTCTTCAGAATTTCTTTCTTCTCAATCTTCAACCATATAGTGACCAAACGGCCTTCAAAGAGCTCAGTTTTCGATTCATTTCGGACAATATTCGTCAATGTTAAAGGTGAAACGATATCAGTGTATTCAAATCCAGCACGATCTGGCTGAAACTGCAGGGATCTCTATTCACTGTTTGGCTTTCAGAAGACATGTTTCTAAGCCTGCATGATTGCTCCAGCATCAGTTAATACGTGGAAGGCTACTTCCAAGCTACCAAGGATGGTTCCTCAGAATACTTGATTCCAGTGAAGGAGTTATTTCTGCCTAAAAATATAGCCTGCAATTGTTGATATAAGAATATGGGATGAACAAAGATAAGGATTTCAAAATAGACATGAAAGCAAAACACTGAATCGATGTTTCCCATGGTAATCTCTGTAGGTAATAACCTTTTATAATTGGGTCAGAGAAAAATGAATGACTGGAAGGAGAACCATTGATTCCAGCTTCTTTTGCCCACCACACAGACTGCGCTTTTCCACCATACGCATTCAAATTGTTCACAAGGCTGAGGATTAATCTTATCCCATGCTTTCTTGCTTCAACTATTACATACTCCAATGCCTAAAGAAGAAAAGGAATAAAATGATAGCATCAAAGCACAATCATTAGTCCAAGTAATAGAAACTCTGACAATCAATCATTTATTTACCAAAAAAAAAAAGGAAAAACCTTGAAGAGCTTTGGGGCCAGCCAGGCCAGGCCCATCACTGAAAGCCCAAATCCTACAAACGGTGGGGCCCATCTGAGAAACCCTTCTTCCTTCGCCGTGGTGGGCCCCACATGCTCTCCTCCATCAACCAATAGGAATTCCACACGTTCACATACACCTCTTTCACCTGAGGAGCACGAATCTGGTGTGGTTCACCCCCACAAAACCCATCTTGGGCAGCCTCCATAAGTTAACAAGAAACAAGAAATAGCCAAGATGCGAGTAATTAATTGGGTACAACTTTTTCTGCCTCCATTGCGGGTCCATTGGACTTGAGCATGCACCGTTTCCTTTTCTCGTGCTTTCGTGTTTGCTGTTCCGTACAAGGCCATGAGATGAAGATGAGTAGCCAAGGAAGAGGTGTGGATTAGGCAACCTTAAATTTTGTGTCGGTGAAGTTACTCTCTCACCCTGATGTGGTCGAACTGACCACATTCGATCGAACTGACCACATTCGATCGAACTGACCATATTCGAACTACTCTGTAAAGATGCGAACTAATAAGACTTGAATGCGAACAAGATAGTTCGTGCATTATAAAGAGACACGAGCGAACTGATCAGATTTGCAGCTGAAATGTCGAACTGGATCAAGAACGAACTAATTCAAATTTGGAGTAACCACCACGACCGCGAGAATCTCGCCCACTTCCCACTTTTTTAGGAGAAATCCTAACTGCCATGTTTTTCAGGGAGTATTTATAACCCTTATCTTTCTATTTCACATACGCAATATCACATACAACAATTACTAAGCAAAAGAGCAATAACAACGTTTTTCCCAGATTACTGACTTGAGCGTCGGAGTCTCTTCACCGGGAAAAACCCCCGGTGTTATTTGTTTTGCAGGTCTTTTTGACCGGAAAATTCCAATCGACGTCGGAGAATTCCAATCGGTATCGGAAAAGAAGAAGATTGAAGTTAGGACAAATCAATTGGCGCCGTCTGTGGGAATCCAAATTTCGTTCGTAACCTTGAGTTTTATTAAGACGTTGAGAAGTTGTGAAAATGGTGAATACCAGAGGATCTCAAAGGAGGTTAAATGAAGGAGCACAATCTGTGCGACAAGATGAGGACCAGTTTTGCACCGGTGAATCCTCCCGGCACAGTCACCTTGACGCCGGAGGAACTTTCAACTCTGATAGAAGCAGCTGTCCAGAAAGCTTTGGGCAAGCACAAGGTCGACTCACAATAGGGCAATACTGACATGCCTGTTAGAAGGGAGCAAGAAGGTGACAAATCTCGAATGGATGAACAGGAAAGTCAGTCTGATCATCCTCGAGGCCAGAAACGAGGACATGTCGAACTGTCTGAGAAAGTGGATGATCTAAGAAAGGAGTTGCGAGAAGCAATGATTAAGCGAACTGAAGCAGTTCCCTCGGAACTCAATGATTAAGCGAACTGAAGCAGTTCCCCCGGAACTCAATGATCTCAATGATTAAGCGAACTGAAGCAGTTCCCTCGGAACTCAATGATTAAGCGAACTGAAGCAGTTCCCTCGGAACTCAATGATTAAGCATGAAGAAGTTCCCTCGGAACTCAATGATTAAGCGAACTGAAGCAGTTCCCTCGGAACTCAATGATTAAGTGAACTGAAGCAGTTCCCTCGGAACTCAATGATTAAGCGAACTGAAGCAGTTCCCTCGGAACTCAACGATTAAGCATGAAGAAGTTCCCTCGGAACTCAATGATTAAGCGAACTGAAGCAGTTCCCTCGGAACTCAATGATTAAGCAAACTGAAGCAGTTCCCTCGGAGCTCAATGATCAAGCGAACTGAAGTAGTTCCCTCGGAACTCAATGATTAAGCGAACTGAAGCAGTTCCCTCGGAACTCAATGATTAAGCGAACTGAAGCAGTTCCCTCGGAACTCAATGATTAAGCGAACTGAAGCAGTTCCCCCGGAACTCAATGATCTCAATGATTAAGCGAACTGAAGCAGTTCCCCCGGAACTCAATGATCTCAAGGATTAAGCGAACTGAAGCAGTTCCCTCGGAACTCAATGATTAAGCGAACTGAAGCAGTTCCCTCGGAACTCAATGATTAAGCATGATGAAGTTCCCTCGGAACTCAATGATTAAGCGAACTGAAGCAGTTCCCTCGGAACTCAATGATTAAGTGAACTGAAGCAGTTCCCTCGGAACTCAATGATTAAGCGAACTGAAGCAGTTCCCTCGGAACTCAACGATTAAGCATGAAGAAGTTCCCTCGGAACTCAATGATTAAGCGAACTGAAGCAGTTCCCTCGGAACTCAATGATTAAGCAAACTGAAGCAGTTCCCTCGGAACTCAATGATTAAGCGAACTGAAGTAGTTCCCTCGGAACTCAATGATTAAGCGAACTGAAGCAGTTCCCTCGGAACTCAATGATTAAGCGAACTGAAGCAGTTCCCCCGGAACTCAATGATCTCAATGATTAAGCGAACTGAAGCAGTTCCCTCGGAACTCAATGATTAAGCGAACTGAAGCAGTTCCCTCGGAACTCAATGATTAAGCATGAAGAAGTTCCCTCGGAACTCAATGATTAAGCGAACTGAAGCAGTTCCCTCGGAACTCAATGATTAAGTGAACTGAAGCAGTTCCCTCGGAACTCAATGATTAAGCGAACTGAAGCAGTTCCCTCGGAACTCAATGATTAAGCATGAAGAAGTTCCCTCAGAACTGAATGATTAAGCGAATTGAAGCAGTTCCCTCAGAACTCAATGATCAAACGAATTGAAGCAGTTCGCTCGGAACTCACTCATTGAGCGAACAGAAGAAGTTCCCTCTGAACTCACCGATTAAGCAATTTGAAGAAGTTCCTTGGGAACTTGACGATTGAGCGAATTGCAGAAGTTCCCTCGGAACTCGTTGATTAAGCAATTTGAAGAAAGTTCCTTCGGAACTTGATGATTGAACGAATTGCAGGAGTTCCCTTGGAACTCGTTGATTAAGCAAGTTGAAGAAGTTCCTTCGGAACTTGATGATTGAACGTATTGCAGGAGTTCCCTTGGAACTCGTTGATTAAGCAAGTTGAAGAAGTTCCTTCGGAACTTGATGATTGAACATATTGCAGGAGTTCCCTTGGAACTCGTTGATTAAGCAAGTTGAAGAAAGTTCCTTCGGAACTTGACGATTGAGCGAATTGCAGAAGTTCCCTCGGAACTCATTGATTATGCAATTTGAAGAAAGTTCATTCGGAACTTGATGATTGAACGAATTGCAGGAGTTCCCTTGGAAATCGTTAATTAAGCAAGTTGAAGAAGTTCCTTCGGAACTTGATGATTGAACGTATTGCAGGAGTTCCCTTGGAACTCGTTGATTAAGCAAGTTGAAGAAAGTTCCTTCGGAACTTGATGATTTAGCGAATTGCAGGAGTTCCCTCGGAACTCGTTGATTAAGCAAGTTGAAAGAGTTCATTCGGAACTTAATGATAAAAAGCAAATTGAAGAAGTTCCATCGAACTAAATGATTAAGCGAAGCTTCTCGAAGAAGCGTCATAATTAGCAACAAAGCGAACTGCGCCAGTGCGTGAACACACGCACTCCGAAAGGGGGGGAGTACTGATGTGGTCGAACTGACCACATTCGATCGAACTGACCACATTCGATCGAACTGACCATATTCGAACTACTCTGTAAAGATGCGAACTAATAAGACTTGAATGCGAACAAGATAGTTCGTGCATTATAAAGAGACACGAGCGAACTGATCAGATTTGCAGCTGAAATGTCGAACTGGATCAAGAACGAACTAATTCAAATTTGGAGTAACCACCACGACCGCGAGAATCTCGCCCACTTCCCACTTTTTTAGGAGAAATCCTAACTGCCATGTTTTTCAGGGAGTATTTATAACCCTTATCTTTCTATTTCACATACGCAATATCACATACAACAATTACTAAGCAAAAGAGCAATAACAACGTTTTTCCCAGATTACTGACTTGAGCGTCGGAGTCTCTTCACCGGGAAAAACCCCCGGTGTTATTTGTTTTGCAGGTCTTTTTGACCGGAAAATTCCAATCGACGTCGGAGAATTCCAATCGGTATCGGAAAAGAAGAAGATTGAAGTTAGGACAAATCACACCCTACCTACCTGCTCTACCTACTTTTCTCTTATTTGCAGTCAACATTCTTTCTCCAAACGCCCATCAAAATTACCATCTTCCTCCACTTCCCAAAACTTATTTGCTAAAGAACAATTGAGATTTCAAAACTTGGATCAACAATCTATTATTGTATAATTTTGCAATCATGTTCAGTCTGGTGGAGCAATGTTGAAAATTTTAGATAATTAAGTTTTATATATACTTTCAGACGATAACCAAGATCAGATGTTTTCTAAACGAAATTTGTATTGGCTTTTTTCTGAAAATAAGGAAGCCCTGCAGATGTAACATGATTGGACCAAAAATGATTCTTAAAATATTCCAACATAGGATTGAGATCTTCTATTACACTTGATGTTACATCTTCTATTCCAAATTAATCACCACACGCCACGTGTATTCAATGACATCATTAATTAATATGTGGTGTGTATTAAATGTTATGTAACACGAGATGTTACACCAAATGTAATAGAAGATCCAGACTCTCCAACATAATATTTTCATCGATTTGCGAACGGAATTATGTCCTTATCAAACAGCTGGTGCATTTAATGATAAGTTAATAAATATCCATTGAATTAAGAGTGAGTAGCAAGCTCGACAAAAAAAATAAAAAGGGTTACAGAAACAAGAAACAGATGGAGATATATAGTAAGGAGGAAAAGTGAGAGAATTTTCCAATATCTAATGAAATTCAACAACTGCAAGACCTTAGCTTGGTAGATTAGATATCCAACCGTGTCCTAATCTCATGTTTCAGTTCATTAAAAAACACGAGAATCCAACATGCAATAAAATCACAGTTTTATTGCACACATTTACAATATATGAGATTAAAATCCCATGGTCAATAGATAAGAGGGAAAGAGCAGTGTAGTGGTATCAGCAAAGGTTTAGTAATAGCATTTACAGATATTATTATAGAAGTATGATGATATATGTGTATGTGTAGCTAATTAAAGATTATTGATCTCGAAGAAACCTCTGCAGACACTGGAAGCCCAAATGCTCAGCACAGAATCTCTCCATTTCCTTGCCACCCCCTTTTTCTCTGCAAACTTCATTCTCAATTCCAGCAATAATATCATCCCAATCCCTCAAAAATCCATCCCAATGCTCAACCCTAGTATCAGATACTGCATCGAGGATCTCCTGCAACCCCACGATCTTGCGGCTTACATGCCTCCTCACCTCTCTTACATTGGGATCGACTCCAGGCACTGAATCGAGCCTGAATAACAGCCCCATCAATGCTTCATTGATCTTCATCCTCTCCCGATCACTCACACGTACAGCATCAACTGTCTCCTGCTATGTTCAATTATATGTTTGAAATCCAATTCAAATAGCAATCAACTTTTTGGATAGGAACAGTAAACTAAACTATTTCAGCACTTTAGCAAGATGAATTTAGGAGTCACTCTGAGATGAGATCACTAAATACAATCATAAATTCTACTAAAATAGGAAGCAGTAAATTGAGAATTGGAAATCATGCCTGGCGTTGGATGATTCTCTGCCAGTAATTGGCTTCAGTATTGACGGCGGAGATCTTCCTGACAAGGGCGCGGACCACGTGAGATCTGTAGGCCGATTGTATCCTAACAGCCGCCGATGATTCCGGGGATGGGGGGTGGGCGGAGAGGTGAACAGTCATGGGGATGGGTTTTGGGGTAGGTTGTTTATCAGGGGTAGAGACTATGGGGATTTCGGCTATTCTGGAGTCGGGGACAGGGGTAGACTGGTCATTCTGGAAAGTGTAAACAACGGTGGTGGTGGTGGTGGCGGTGGCGGTGGCGGAGGAAAATCGAGGCCTGCGAGTGGACTTCATATTTAGCAGAGAAAGAGAAAGGAGAGAAGGAAAGAGTGAGAGTAGAGTGACGTTGCTGAATGTGGACGTTTCTATATTTCATCTTGCCCAATGCCGCTCGCCTTCACCCTTTACTCGTGGGGCCCAATACATGGGATCAGATGAGTTTATAGAATTTTATTTCTTCATATAGAGGAAGTCTAATAACTAACATCACTCCTTTTTTTAAGTTTTAAAAAAGGGTAAGAGACCATTTGTAGCCTATTTGCTATAAATTAGGATATAGAAGACCTCATATAATTTTATTCCAAAAATAATTCAAATCTTAAATTTTATCCCAACTATACCTATTTTTGAATTTGTCAACTCATTAAAAAAATACACAGTATAACAATCTGACAAAAAAAGCCGCAACTTTTGACTCACTTTTGATTTATTTTAACCAACTCTTTCTCTCTCCTCCTTTCCACACTTTTCGTGTAGTTAGTTGTGCTTAGGGCAAAAATTTTCTCTCTCTCTCTTCTCTCACACTTGCGCCGCAACAGCCCTCCCTCTTCTCTCTCTTCTCTCTCCTCTCTCTCCTCTCCTCTTCTTCCTCTCTCAGGCGGCCGGCGCACCCCTCTCTCTCTCTTTTCTCTCTTCTTCCTCTCTCAGGCGGTCGGCATCTTCACTGTTACGGTGAAAGTTTTCGTGTAAGTTGACTCTCATCTTTTCGTGTAAGTTAACTCTCATCTTTTCGTGTAATTTTGTTTTCGTTGAAAATCGTCAAAGATTGAATTTGACACACTGTGGGTTCGATTTTCAGATTGGAGGTTGTATTAGAAGCAGTGTTTGTGTTCGATTGTCATGGATTTCCAGGTATTTATTTGATTTTTTTGCCATGTATTAAAATTAGAAGAAATGATTTCTCTGCCATGTATGTGATTTCTTCTTAATTTTTCCAGTTTTTATTGGATTTCCAGTTTTTGAGGCCTGCATATTTATTTGATTTCCAAGTGTTGATTTGATTTGGTTAGGTGAATTTTCTGTCATGTTTTTTATTCGATTTGTCTTGTGATTGTCTTGTGATTTTTCGATTTTGTAGTGTACGAAAACACTGTTATTTGTACACGAAAACCTTGCAATTTGTATACTACACGAAAACCTTGCAATTTGTACACTACACGAAAACCTTGCAATTTGTACACTACACGAAAACCCTGGAATTTTTGAACTACACGAAAACCCTGGAATTTTTGAACTACACGAAAACCCTGGAATTTTTGAACTACACGAAAACCTTGATTTTGAGCACTACACGAAAACTCCTGATTTTGGGCACTACACGAAAAGTCCTGATTTTGGGCACTACACGAAAAGTCCTGATTTTGGGCACTACACGAAAAGTCCTGCATTTCTGAGCACTACACGAAAACCCTGCATTTCTGAGCACTACACGAAAACCCTGCATTTCTGAGCACTACACGAAAACCCTGCATTTCTGAGCACTACACGAAAACCCTGCATTTTTTAGCACTACACGAAAACCCTGCATTTTTTAGCACTACACGAAAACCCCGCATTTTTTAGCACTACACGAAAACCCTGCAATTAAACACTACACGAAAACCTATAAAAAAAGTCCTACACGAAAACCCATGTTTGCACTTGTTATACGATATTCGTAATGTCTATAGAATATGTTTTTCTTGTATTATAATGTCTATAGAATATGTTTTTCTTGTATTAATTAGTGTTTTCGTGTAACTCTGTTTACTTAGGCATTGATGGTGTGTTTGGGTATCCACACCAAGGTTTTTTTATTTGTATCCAATGAAATTTGGCTATTTAGATTTATATAAATAAATTAGTTAGAAAAATTACATGGGATATTTGTTTTGGTAATGTATCGTTGCACATAAATTAAAGACATTAGTGTAGATAGAAATGAAAATAATACTTAGGCTTCAAATGATTATAAAAATACCCTTTGTAATAGATGCCAAAAAATTTAAAGGGAAATATATTAATTTTCTTTTAATACAGTGGGAGTGGGTTCGAGTGGATTGTCAGCGCCAGATCGCGTATATAAATGGATATACGCGGTTTAAGGTGTTGGGTGAGATTGGGACGGAGCTGAGAGAAGTGGATGATGATTGTGTATCTGATTTTCTCCGTACATGTTTCGGACACTTCTTGTTATGGCGGAACGAAGGAGAGACATGCAGGTCATTTTTACATGTCCTGATGAGTCGCGAGGTTCGGCTGACGCATGATAGGACGGGAGACAGATATTTTATGATCGGAGAAGATCGTTTATGCCGATTTGGAAGGAGAGAGTTCTTTCTTGTCACCGGCCTACGATTTGGAGACTCGGAGTTCAGTCCATCCGGGGTTCACGGTCCACCGTCGTCTGGTCTATACATTCGAGTCGCTCATGGAGGCAGTCCTCGCATTAGGCTACAGGATCTTCTATACAGATTTATTGCTGGGGAGTTTCGTGACAGCCGTCGGGACTCGATTTTAGTGGCGAAGATCCTCGTCTTGTATAGTTTCGTCCTGGGGAAAGATTTACTGAAGACTTACGTGGAGGATTGGGTGTGGACTCTGATCGACCACGATGATGCTTGGGAGACGTTTCCCTGGGGCAAGTTCAGTTATCTCAACCTGATGCGGTGCATGGATAAACTTCCTCAGAGCATCCCACAGCAGACTGGCCCTAGGCCTTACACGTACCACTTTTACGGGTTCTCCGCTGCTTTGTATGTGAGTAACGCTTTTGTATGCGTGGGTTGTTCGTAAATCTTAAATCTTAAATTGTGTAAGTGTTAAAACGTTTTTGTCTTAGTCTGATTTGGGATGATTTTACAGATATGGGCATACGAGGCTATACCGGTTACCAGCACTTTCGCTGGCCGTCGCATTGATACAGGACACCAGTTTCCTCGCTGTCTGAGGTGGGCCACGAAAAGGTCTGACATCGATGTTTTACATTCGCTTGAGGGTCAGGTGAGAATTATTTTCAACCCAGACAATCCTAGTTAATAATGTTACATATATATATATATATATATATATTTTTTTTTTACTTGATGTGTCATCTTTTATGTTAGGTTGTATGTTTTGGGACACTTGAGCCGACCCCTAAGGAGCTTAATCATCCTCTTTGGGGTTTGACAGACCATGATCTGTCACAGGGTGTTCAGCCAGTTGCCCCCTATACTGGACGGCCTACTTGGCCTAGCCGACAGGCTGGCCCATCTCGTCGTCAGGCTCATGGCTCGACCATTGAGCATGCTGAGTCCAGTAGGTCCACTGCCCGTAGGACTGGTCGGAGTAGGCGTTCTGATGCAGCCCCGACGCATGGGCCAGAGCCTCCAATCATTCCGGCGGAGGCTGAGCCGGTGCGTGTCAGACCGAGTCGTCGAAGGTGTGCAGACATTCCTACATCCTCGGTATCTGAGCCAGAGCAGCCAGCGTCATCTATGCCTCAGCCCACTTATCCAAACATTGGTATGGGGGGTTACACTCCCAGTGTTCCTTATAGTCCGGGATCAGAGTTTCAGCATAGACCGGAGCCTACCCGTGAGAGGACGTCTTCCCCCACACAGATGCCCGACCAGCATGGACCGCTTCATGACATGTTCAGTCAGCTCACCCTGCATATTGACAGACGTTTTGGAGAGATGCAGACGTTCATGGGTGATCGGTTTACGCAGTTCGATCGTAGGATCGATCAGCTGGATGAGAGGATTGGTCATCTAGATCAGAGGTTCGATCATCTGGAGTCCGAGATGCCGACCATTTTCGCTGAGCAGCTACGCACCTATTTCGGCCACGGACCACGAGATCAGTACGAGCCTTCTCACGGTGGACCATGGGCGAGTTGGCCTGATGATGGGCCGTCGCACCGACATACAGACCATGAGCCATCCCAGTATGGTGACGCGCCTTCATTTCACGATGACCGGGGTCCAGATACGCATGGTCACGACCATTCAGAGGACATCTGTGATGCACAGCCGATCACTATGATAGTGCCCTTTGTAGATACGCATCGTGATCAGCCGTCTTCTCATCATTCGGCGTACGTCGATCCTGGCCAGAGTTTCCATACACCTTCCCATGAGCCCATACAGGGAGACGATGAAGGTATGCGTGACACTAGTGCTGGCATCCGCCATGTCCGACGTCGTCAGCCATCTCAGTACTTGATGAGTCCGTTCACTAACCTGAAGTGTAAGCGGCGGGTTGACGTGACCGAGGATGATTTTGAGGCGTGGCTCCAGCTCGGTGAGATGGCCGATAAGTAAGTTTTTCATCACAATTTTTCCTTTGCTATTCTAATGTTGCACTTCATAATAAATTGATTTCTCTAATCATTGCAAATAATTTTACAATGCAGGCGTAACGTTGGGGTGGACTTTGTAGTTGGGCCGGAGTTTTTCACCCCAATTATCGACCATCATGGACAGTTGGACATTTTGGTATGGTAGTGTCTTTCAATTTGTAGTATTTGTTCACAACAATTCGTTGCATTTAGGCCTAACTCTGAAATACATCTTAATTGGTTGTTCTGAACAGCAAATCGACGCGTACCTGGGCATCATACAGTCAGCACCCAGGTGGTTGGAGCTCGATCGTCCGTACGAGGTCAAAAAATGGGGCCAAGTTCTTTCGGCCTTTTTTAATGTGGGTACATTTTGTATTCTGTTGTCCATTCACTTTTTTTGGTCACCCAGAGAAGCCGATTATAACATTGTAACGTGTATGTTGTTTGCAGGAAACTTGCAAGGAAATTTGGGTGGCCAAGCATAGAAATGATCCACCAGGCTTCAATGCCTATGTTGAAGAGGTCAGAGAGGAGTTCACCCCGTAGGAGCTGGATCGACTGGTGCCATTTGTACGAGGACAGATACCCGGATGGAGGCTTCTCAAGGACTGGAAGGATCTTAATCAGGCAAGTATTCCTTTTTTTTTCCCTTTGATGTTCACACATTGATATGACGGCGAGATGACATCCGTTTGTGCTCATTCAGCTTTTTACAGTACTCAACCTCGACGGACACTGGGTCGGTGCGAAGATTGATCTGTACGAGAAATCAGTTGTGCTATTCGACAGCTTACGGCACACATGGGATAAAGACGTGACCGACCTGCGTTTGAGGCAAACAATTCCACTGCGTCGGATCTTGCCCAGACTTCTGCAGTACTGTGGCTGGCATGAGGCCATCGAGATGCACTCGTACTCGTCAACCCAGTTCTATTGTCTCAGTGGGAGGCCTGAGGTGTGCTACAGACAAGAGGATCCAACCAGTTGCGGGGTCTACGCGTTGAAGGCCGTTGAGAGTGCTATGACAGAGATTTTTCCGAGACCAGAGATCATCCACGGGATATGGGGCATGAGACGACTCGTTGCACTCACTATTTATAAGTTCTCAGCTGATCCTGAGTTTGATGATTGATGTAGTTCGATTATTCGTACATTTGAAACAGACACTGAATTTTTTACATTACCACTTTTCGTTCGTTGCATAAGTCGATTATTTTACATGCAGTCCTAGTGTTATCCTGAAACACCGTGCTTTTTACATAGTTCCACACACTATCTTTAAAAGACACACTGTATTATGTTTTTCACCCAATTTTAATAATCAACACAGAATGATGCCTACTCATCGTACACAAAGCGTTGACTCTCTATGAAAATTGGACACTTTCGTTTCGTGTGGCTCTCAGACCCACATACAGAGCATTTTTTCTTTCTTCGTCGACTCTGCTCGCCAACTACATCAGGTGTGCTATGATCGAATGCCCCCTGCGCAGGAGGTGGACGTTGTCTAGAACTCAAAATTTCGGTAGTGGATGGAATCCGCCTCCCTCTTGGACGACCAGCTTGCCTAGGCTTATCGGGAGGCAGACAACATGTGTTCAACGTCTCTTCAGAAACGACCCAATCAGCTGGGTCGGGCACGGGAAGCACCTCAAGTTCCCACATACCAACCAATGATGTCGTCCAATAGAACTGATGCACGTAGTTGGATATTGACTCCTTCTCGTAACTATTTAATAGAGACATTGATTAGAAAGTGGCTTATAATAAACATGTACAATTACTATGGTCATCTAGATTATGTACAGATCTTTACCTGATTGCAACACAAGCGTGAGAACATGGTATCAAGTCGAGTTGGAAAACCATGCAAGTGCAAGAATTGTTGGAGAGATCGACAATGAAATTCTTACCTTGATGGGTGATCTTGAACTTCTGTCGCGACAGCTTACTCACTTGCATTGCACGGCCAGCCTTCATTGCATCTTGGAGTCGTTCATGGACCGACTTTGTAAGAGTGTGTTCGCGTTCCTCAGCAGCAGATCTTCTTTCATAAAACCACTTTTCGATAACGCGTCGAGCACATTCAAGAAACGAACAAACAGGGAGCTTTCGGCCCCAGATTAACCTAGAATTCCATGACTCGGCGGCATTCGAGGTTATGAAGTTATGTCTTCGAACTGGGCACTTCACACGCGACCATCTTTCGGGACCAGCCTTTTTTAAGGCATCGACAGCTCCTGCAATGTTTGAGGATGCGAGAGTGTCCATATACCTGCAGAAGATTAAACGACAAAGTCAGAATTAAAGATGATATAACAATTCACGTAAAACTTGGATACCGGGGTCGTACCTGTCGAAGTCGGTCGGATCATAACAATATGCGGCCAACTTGAATAGCCCAACCAGATGCTTTCCATACTTGGCCAGATTTTGCTGCAGATGATAACAACATAGTCTGTGCATGGCATCGGGGTATACGGCTCGCACGACATTCGTGATGCTTTTATGTTGATCGGAGATAATTAACAGTTGGTCAGGGCATCCAAAAGCTTCTCGAACTTGTGTTAAGAACCAAGTCCAGGACTCATCATTCTCCACACTACCTATACCGGTTGCTAACGGGAAAATCTGATCATTCCCATCCTTGGTAACAGCTACGAAACCGATTCCCTTATATTGACCTTTCAGGTGACAGCCATCTACGACTATAACTGGCCTTGCATAACTTTGGAACCCCTGAATAGAAGCTGCCAATGCGAAGAAGGCAAATTTGAACTTACATCACAATCAGTACTAAAGGACGTGTACGTTCCCGGATTTACAGCCTTCAACACCTCTAGATAAGATGGAAGCATTGAAAATGACAACTTCGGATCCCCATAAGCCCTAGTCATCGCATGCCGTTTTGCCCTAAGAGCCTTTTTGTAACTTACCTGTAAACCATGACAATCATTCATCTCCTGCATAATGCCGCGAGCATTCAACTGGGCATTCTCATTTCGTAGTGTATCAACGAAACACTCTCCAATAAGACTAGCTGGAAGCCTTCGCGTGGCACTACTGGTCAGGTCCAACGAACACGAATGTTGGAGATCAATCTTTGAAATTTTCCAAATCCCATGTTTTCAGAGGCATGCAGATCTTGAAGGGACAGGTTTTAACGGCACACTTTACATACCATCGGTGTTTTTCGGATCTCTCTACTTTGTAAGCAAGTTGATTTTCAAGATGGTACATGCCAACTGCCTTTTGCAATTCAACTTTGCTGTTGAAGCAAGAACCTTTATGGAGCATATGTGAGGCAGACACATGAGTGGAAATCTCAGAAGGACCGGCTGGATCAACAGCACCATGGGCCATCTCAGGGATAAACCACCAACGCTCTAAGGCACTGACGCTCGATGCCCTGTGACTGCTTTGAGCATGCCTTTCTGGTTCAATAACAGAAGACTCATTTACAGGGTCATGCCGTCCAATGTATGTCATAAACGTCTCACGCTCCTCAGTCTGCTCTTCATCCAACAGCGCTACAACCTCTACATCTAGCTCGAAATCAGTATCTCCATGACAGCTCTCATTTGCCTCATTTTGTTCGATGCAGGTATCTACAAACATTACGGGTTCACATACCGTAAAACTTGGATGTATTGAGTATCATGAAAAATAATACACTATTTAAGTAAATTAAACAGGGGATAGCATACCGTCATGAATTCCTGGGTTGTAGTATCCATGTTCGGGCACTTCTTCCTGACATATTTCATTTTCTTCCTCCGAATGTGGGTACTGACGTACGGCATAATCAATTGGTGATTGGTTTAAGTCAAGAAAGTCAAATCCCCAAGCTGACCTATCATTAACCCGACCAGTGGATGAAGATAGGTCGTGCGCCCACACATCTTTAGTAGGTAAACTCCATTTAGCATGAAATTCGTGGTCGCTTTGTAGCCCAACTGGAATGTTTGAACAGTCACCAAATTGATGATCGGTGTACTCAAATCCAACATTAAAACCTGAAATTGAGGAAGGATCATTGCCGGCGTGGCTCTGACCACCCGTTTGGAATACCGAGCCGGTTGATGGTCCAGCATTTACACTTTTTAATGTAACAAATACAACGAGAATGTCATCGATCATTGACGATACACCAGCTAGATCTGTATCGTTCTTAATTTTCTTTCGTGTAACCATACCATTAATCTCAACTAATGAGTGGATGACATATCCCCACCACTCTTGAGCACGCACAACTTCATCAATTTTTTCAAACAACTCCTGATATGTAATTTTTTGAAGTTTAATCACTTTTCTTGATCCACTCTTGTACTCTAAGCCTTCCCAGTATCCACCAAACCATACTACAACAGTGCTGAAACTCATCTTTGCCACTACAGGAAAACAGTATATGGATACAACCTGGTTCCAAAACATTAAAAAATTCAACCTATATTCAAAATATTTAATATAAGATACGCATGGACATTTCTTCTTCCTTCTTTATATAATCTACTAAAAAAAGAAAGTTTACAATCCTATCTATTTCTTTATCTATATGTGTTGACACATTTCACATTTGAACGTATATGCTAGTTAAACTTTGAACAATACAGCATATAGATAATATTTTGAAATAATTGGGTTACATTCTTCGGGAGAAGAAAACCATACCAAACGAAAACAATAAAAAATCAAAATTTTAACATGAAAACAGGAAGACTTTTCGTGTAACCCCTAATTTTAGGGTTACACGAAAACCCCATTGCATTGTGAGGCTACACAAAAACTTTAAAGTTTTCGTGTAGCCCTTGCTTTGTCACTACACGAAAACCCCATTGTATATGAGGCTACACGAAAACCCCATTGCATATGAGGCTACACGAAAACTTTAAAGTTTTCGTATAGCCTCATATGCAATGGGGTTTTCGTGTAGTGACAAAGCATGGGCTACACGAAAAGTTTTCGTGTAGCCCTTGCTTTGTCACTACACGAAAAGTCCTGCAATTTGTATTAGTTTTGACTATTTCAACATGTAGGGTAACACGAAAACTTTTATTTTTTTCTTTTGCTCAAATTATCACCTCAACACATAATTTACGAAAAACATTATACTTCAAAAAATAACACATATTGCATGGAAGAAATTAAAATATAACACTAACCGTTACGTGTTCGACGAAAATCTCCAGAAAGCTTTTCCCAATACTTGTGACAATGTGAGGTAAGGATGAAATTTTTTGACAAGAAAATTTTGCGATGTGTAGCACGTATTTATTAACAATTTTGGCATTACTGTGCACATGTGATAAATAAAATCAGCTTTTATTTCGGCTTTTTCATGCAACTTTTCGTGTTATTTAAAAGCATATATACACTTTTCGTGTGATTTTGGGAGTAAGTACACGTGTTAATTATACAGAGGAAAGAGAAAATCATTTTTCGTGTGATTTTGGGAGTAAGTACACGTGGCCATGTAACAGAGGAAAGAGAAAAAAAAATTTCTTTTGCTGATGATTGGTGTCAGAGCCCACATTTGACTTTGGTGAAAAGTGAGTACTTTTGCCTCATTTCTTAAAAAGTGGGTATAAAGGTGGAAATATATAGTGGGGGTTATTTAGTTCTTCTTTTTTAGGAAATAGGCTAATCATAACCATTTTCTCTTTAAAAAAATAACTCCTTTTTTATTTCTATAAAAGTTTTACGGAGAAAAAATTACCATACTAACAGTTATATAATAAGATCAACTCTAATGGACCTATTTAGTTAGATATTGTATAGGTTACAACGAATATTATGTGTAGCTAGTCTTATAACATAATTATACAAGATTTATTAATTACACGTTCGAGACCCATAAAAGATTTATTCGACGTCCGGAATGGATCTCTTCAAATTTAGACTCGCCTTGAAGTGAACATTTCCTTTGTTACTTGCCAATTATAATTCAATTCAGTTTTGCAAATCAGCAAGAAAAACCAATAAGGAGCGTTGGCTTCCAAAAAAAATCAACTTTGTTTTCTGGTGTGCGCTTACTGAGGGGTCTCAGGATTCTGCCACATTGAGAAATCATATACCACATTCGACTTTTACAGTGTTTGAAGCTGAGAAATATATAACATGACACGTCTGAACAAACAGTGAATTTTCCAAAAGTGCCACATGCACATATTGTGGATTTACACTCTAAAAGATGTAGTACCATATAGAATGTCCCATGCTCCTCACTCTGCATCTTGCACTACACAATAAGATCCGGTTTCATAAAGAAACAAAATCGGTTTTATTGTCCACTAAGAGCACCAGCATTAGTTAACAAAAAACTGTGATTAACAAAAACAAAATTTTGTTAAGTAATGTAAGGAGTTAATATGTGTGTACTTTCACTTTCTTGTGATATTCTGCTTTAGTGGATGCCGAATTGAAAAAACTTTCAACAAAAAAGTTGTAGAACTTCATCTTAGCTTTCCAACAAGACAAGAATCATTGAATTTAGACTTCTAGAGATTGAGATATGATTTTTCTTCCATAACTGCTCATTATCGACTCCCTATTTCGACTCCAACTTGGCATTAAATTCCACTAAACTTTCATTTTGTGTGCTCAATCTTCAAATTTCTTTCAAATCAAGCAAAAACGTGAAATCTTAAAAAGATAATGAAATCTAAATAAAATCCCACTATTGCATGTTTTTCAACACAAAATGATATGAAATTAAGCCCTAAAATTCATCAAATAACGAAATTATCACCAATATAGTACAAATAAATTAGTTGGTAACCACACTATCAAAAACTACCTAAAATGGTAAGTACTTAAAAATTGAGATGAATGGTGGATGGTAACCACCAACACTATCAAAACTACCTAAAATGGTAAGTACCTAAAAATTGAGACGACGGCGATTCATACAACGAAATCGTGAAGCTGGGCATATGAGGTTATTTAATAATTATTTCTCTGATAACCCAGTGTATCATGAGGATGTGTTTCGAAGATGATTTCGAATGTTGAGACATTTGTTCCTTCGAATTCTTAATGAAATTCAAGGATACTCTCCATATTTTCAACATAGGCAAGATGCAATAGGAAGGATGAGACTATCACCACTACAGAAATGCACGGCCGCAATTCGTCAACTTGCTTATGGTGTTCCGGCCGACCAATTGGATGAGTATCTACGAATGGGTGAGTTCACCGCTATCAAATGTCTATATAAATTCTGTCAATTTGTGATTGTATTATTTGGTGATGAATACTTGAGAAAACCGAATATTTATGATGTTCAACGACTTGTCGAAATGCACGAGGAGCGTCACGGTTTTTCAGACATGTTAGGAAGTCTTGATTGCATGCATTGGGAATGGAAAAATTGTCTTGTGGATTGGAAATGTCAATTCACAAGGGGTCATGGTTTACCCACAATTGTGCTTGAAGTTGTCGCGTCTTATGATTTGTAGATATGACATGCGTTTTTTGGGGTGGCGGGCTCCCGAAATGATATTAACATGTTGTATGAATCTGATTTATTCAACACAGTATTACAAGGATATGTACCCGCCACTAACTTTATTGTGAATGGTTCACAATATAAAATGAGATATTATTTAACAGATGTAATCTATTCAGAATGGGCGACGTTTGTCAAGACTTTTCCCTCTCCGGAGGATGCGAAAAGACGATTGTTTAAGGAAAAACGAGAAGCAGCAAGAAAGGATGTTGAGCGGGCATTTGGCATACTACAAGCACGATGGGCAATCATCAGAGGACCAATTCGTTTCTGGTATAAGAAAAGATTGAGACATATTATGTTAACATGTATTATTTTGCACAACATGATTGTTGAAGACGAGAGAGAATTAATCACGAATTGATACAACGACGAACGTGATGAGGCTACACAACCAGTACATGGATCACACGAAAAATTTCAAGAGTATCTTTAAAGGAATTCCGAGCTACGTGATAATCAAATACATCACCAACTTCGAGCGGATTTAGTAGTACACATATGGAGATGATTAGGGAACAATTAAATATTAATATTACATTTATATTTCAAATGTATTTCAACGTATTATTATTATTACATGAATTGATAAATTCAAATTTTCCCTTAAATTTCATGTTATATACAAATTGATACTAATATAAATATATATATTTATATTTACAATAATTATTTAATTGATTAAAATGAATTTAAGTTTAATATTATTGATATAATAAAAAAATTATAATTACAAAATGATTTTATTTGATATATATTAAGAAAAAAATTAGTTGATGATGAGACCCACATATAATGATTGTATTTTTTTGTTAAATAATTTAAATGTGTGTTTATAAAAAGTGTTTGTTTTTAAATTGATGTGGTGTCATGTGGGCCCACCATCTTAACAAAAATTTTGTTAAGAAATGCACATGCTCTAATGATACAACACATACAATAATGCTGGTCCGACTTATTTGCAATACAAAGATTTAAGGCATGAAATCTTTACCCAACCACAAGGTTTGGCCAACAAAAGCCTGACAATATGATACTAGGAAATGAAAACATGTAATCATGGGGACGAAGGAATAATTTTTCCAGAGCACTTTCCGAAGCCAACGTTGTAACCATCTCCCTGCAATTCAGTCAGACCGGTTATTGATGAAATGACCACAAAAATACAATTTTACTAGTAGTTTATGCCCATATAAACTCAACCTTGCAGCAGCCAGTGAGAATGACTTCATCTCCGTCTTCGAGATACGTACGAGTAGTTCCACCTAATGATAAATTCTTTTGTCCATTCCAGGTTAACTCTAGTAAGCATCCATAAGACTCGGGCTCCTGCAATTAAGGTAGTATAAGGATGATCCACCACTGGTATACAACTTTTAACTATCATAGTTCATTAATTATCAAAGCCAAAAGGAACAAATACAGTTAAATCTTACAGGGCCACTTATAGTTCCAGTCCCAAGGAGATCACCCGGCCTTAAGTTGCAACCATTGATAGTGTGGTGAGCAAGTTGCTGAGTTATCGTCCAATATCTTTACCATAGAAATCAGGAAAGTGTTATTTCCCAGCTTGAAAGGTTTTCATTCATCAATAAAGTGAAGGAAATAATCAAACACACACAAAACAAAACAAAAAAGGTTCATGAACTCTTACAGGTGTTTGAAGTTGCTTTCTGCAACAACATATGCATCTTCTTTACCAGATGGTACAATGGAAACCTGGTGTCAGAAAAGCCATATCAATTGATGAGAGAGTTCATAGTTCACATCATGTATGCATGCCTGAAAGAATAGTATTTTTTGCAGAGTTACTTGGAGTAGCTAAGCACCTGCAAGGAAATATCGTAGTTTTTGGATTCCTTTTCCGCAAGATATGGCAGTGGAGGAGGATTCTGCAATTAAAAATAATATACAAACATTACATTCATGGAAAGAGCAGGCAAACATTGCAATCTAAAATCATGAGCAGATTATATACCTGCTCTGGAGCATCTAAAGAAAATTGTTCTAAAGCATCTAAGGTAACAATCCATGGGGATATAGTTGTGCCTGCAGCGGATCCAGAAACATAAGTTAATTTTCTGCTGCTATTGGTCAGAGTGCAACGGGTTTCATCACATTATAAATGTTTTTTTAAAGATACAATTTGCACCAGGTGAATCCATCACAGTATTAATATCCCACATCCATTGGGCAATTTAGAAAATTTTAGGACATTTTCAGTAGAATTCGTGTAAGCAGCAGAGATGATTTCTCACCAAAACTTTTGCCCAGAAAAGGACCCAGAGGGATATACTCCCATGCCTGAATATCTCTGGCTGTCAAAAACAGAAACAGCAAAAATATCAAATGAATGAGATTCAGCCTGATGAATTGGTACGATTTGGAAGTGTTCATCCATACCACTCCAGTCATTCATCAAGACAAGTCCAAAGATATGATCAGCGGCCTCATTTACATCCACAGGCTTTCCCAATTCATTTCCAGGACCAACTATAGCAGCCTGAATGCATTTTGCACAAAGAACCAAATATGGTATTCAATTTCAAAACCATTAGGCCGTGGTAAATATATCTACAGTATAAAATGACAAAAAATAAAGATGAATCTAGTAAGTAACTTGAATAAGACAAAATATCCAACTCTTGGTATGGCTCTTACCATTTCCAGTTCAAAGTCCAACTTACGAGAAGGTCCAAAATAAGGAAGAGAATTGGCAGTTGGATGGGCTTGCCCGCTGTAATAGACAACATTCCATTAGTCATGCAGCATGCTTCTCAATTTTACTAAAGCACAAAGTAAACATGGCTTCCAAAAAAGTTTCTATCACAATTTAACTTCATTAGCAGACATGGAACTAAATGAACCATATCATATCAGTTTGGGTCTCCCATTCAGTATGGAGGGAAAGATGATACAGCAAACTATTACTTTTTTTCTTATAACAAAGATATCCTTTACGATTCATGAATTTATTGTAGTTTTCATTGAATTAACTCTGTAGTACAAAAATTTCAGCTGTAACAATATGCACATGATTAAGATGTGAATGTTCCTCTTTATATGAGAGCATGCACTACAGATAGTGGAAGTCAATGGGCTTTCTAAAATAGATAAGTGTTTGACTTTGCAGAAAATGACTCAGTTTTGTAACCTTGGTCTGATTATATCAGTGCCAGAGATGACAATAGATGATGCACGCCCATGGTAAGCAATAGGAATGTGAAACCTGAGAAGTATGCAGACAGAAAGAGGTATGAGAATTTGTGAGAGAGAAGACAGTGGTTCAGCTGTCCAACGATATCCTGAAGTGCCTAACCAATTGGGGTTGATGGGGTTTTCTGGGCCTCGAAACATAACTCCACAGTTCTTCGCATGATGCTTTGATGCAAAGAAGTCGGTGTAATCCCCTATTGCAACAGGAAGCAGCATTTGGACCTTGCCCTGTACCATCAGCATGGATCAAAACAGAAAAACAAGAGTAGAATCAATTATGCAAAACCAAAACTGTATACAGGCATACCATGGGCAAAAGTGCTTTCTCCCTTAAACTGGCATTATCGCGCAATGTAGGTTCTGTCTCTGGAATATGAAAAGGCAAAACAGGCAAAAGAACTTTATAAGAATGCTTCCTGTTTTCTCAGACGCAAGTTAAAATGTCATTAGTGAACTCATGTGACAAGATATTTTAATGTTACTTCATTACATAAAAACAGCAACTCCAAAGACTGGGAACCTTATAAATGCATAAAGGGAGAAATATGAACATCAATCAAACCTGATAATAGCTTTTGCAACGTTGTACGAGCTTCCTTCCATGCTGGACGTCCCAATGCCAAGAACTTGTTTAGATTAGGCTGCATAATATGACATTTAACCAGCATTAACTTGACTTCTTTGAATTGGTTTCTATTAGAGTTCAGATTAAGCTTTCAATGGGGATGAAATGGGAACTAATTCCTCTCAGAACAAGTTAAATGAGTTCAATCATTCAAGCCTGTTTTGTAATTATTTTTAAAAAAAATATTTAAAAAAAGGATGTTAAATATTATATTCATACAAAAAGTGTGTTCAATCAATTTCAAATGTTACTCGTCTCAATTTATTTTTGCAATCGGTCCAATTCGGACTCTCCTCGGATAGCTTCAAATCTAGATGATGTAATCCCTCGCAGAGGCCGCATAAGAATAGGCAAATAGTACACATGTGGCTATTTTATAACACAGCAACAATATTCAACTGAAATATAACAAAACTCTCATGCTTCAATTAGTAATTTCTAGCAACGCTCCAACGTTTTCCTCATCGATGGTTGAAAGAAGAAGCTAAAACCAAGCTTGGAAAATGGAAGAAACGGACCTGATTGAAGCAATCGGAGTTTCTGAGACACGGACCGTCGAACAGACCGGCCAGTGCAACGACGGAGAGGTCGAGCACATAGTCTCCGATCGCAACACCCGGTTTGGGCTCCGAAGCCGAATCGGTCTTGAAGACGCCGTATGGCAGGTTCTGAATGGGGAAGTGCGAGTCTGGATGGACTTCAATAAATGACTTGAGCACCATTGCAGAAGAAGCTGGAATGAGACGACGTCGTTAGGAATATGCGACACAGTGAGAGTGAAGTGATGAGAGGGAAAGATATTTGTAGAAAGAGGAGTAAGGGGATGACGGGTTGTTGGAGTCTTGGAGATGGTTTCGGGGTTAAATTGAAGTCATTAACTTTTAATGTGAGAAAGGTTGGTGCTACCTACATTATTTTTAGAGTCCAACAAGTCAACCAATCCAGCTTATCCTTCGAGCAATAGTTGACACAAGTTAGAATTTACAAGAAAATGTAATATAATATTTCGTTCTGCTATATTTTATCACACTTTATGTAATTGAATATGTGTAGTGTGTCGAGATTATTTTGAAATATGAAATGTAACATAAAATGTAATAAAATATTTTAGAGTAAAATAATGTGTAATTCTAGAAAAATCTATATATATAAAAACAAGACCTTCAATAAAAATAGCATAACTAATTTTCCCTTCTAAATTTACATACTATAATTGGAAAGAAGTTAGTTATAAGAATTAAAAAAATAAAAAGATTTATACTTTTAAGAATTGTAGGGTCCTCTAGGTTGGGTTATAGTCTATTGGTAGGTTATTTTTGTCTTTCTTTTTTGTATTTTATATAAATCATAATCTTTAAATTAAATCATTTTTTCAATTAATTTTTTTTGTTTTAATCTATGACTATCAAATTTATCATTTTGGTATCTAGAATTTTGTTCTTAATGCATGATATATCGGATTTATCATTTTTTATGAATTCTAATTTGTTATTTGCATTGCATCGTAAAAAAATAACAATGTAGAAATTTGATATTTAAATTTTGGTGCATAATTATATTTAACACAATTAGAAATGCAAAAACAAATGACTAAATTAAAGTAAGATTAGGAAATTAAAAAAATAATTTGTAAAATACAAAGTTTTAGACTTTTGGAGAAATTAATTATAATGAAAAACATTTTTATATAGTTGTTTGGTTTATTTGTCAATATAAGTGGGTTCAATATTCAATTATCTACGTTATTTGAATATATAGCAATATATTTAGATATTTATATCCTTTTTTTAAACATAAATAATTAAGTTAATGGTTAGACCGAAAATTTCAAAGAAATTTATAATTGTGAACGTTAGGGAACATTTAAAAAATACAATAATATATTTATCATGACAATTATGTCAATATTACAAATTCCAACATGCATAACATATCTTTAGGAGTTAATATGCTTTTTTAATATCAATTATCGTTTTAACATCCATGACACAATAAATGTTTCTCATTACTAAATTTAATTTATTTTAATTCACAAAATTGATTAGTGTACAAAATTGGTGTCATTTTTAACAACTTCATATTTCAAATATAGGTTTTATAATTCATTGTGCAACAAAAATATAAATTTATATAGTATTGTTTGCATTTTAAAAATATAATAATATTTAAAATAAGAATCAGTAGATATAAAATGTCTAAATTCTTATTGATATATAATTTAGTTTATGACAATACTATCACATTATATTATTACATTTTTTAAAATTAATAAATTTAATTATAAACCGTGCATCGCACGGGTATAATTCTAGTATACTTTCAACAAGCAATATATATATATATATATATAAAGAAACTTTTCAATAAAAATAGTAATAACTAATTTTCCCTCTCAAATTAACATACTATAAATGGAAAGAAAGTAGTTACAAGAAATTTAATAAATCAAAAAAAAAGATTTATACTTTTAAGGGTTTTGGGGCTATACCTATAGGTTGATAGGTTATAAAGTATATTTTATCTTTTTTCTCTATTTCATATAAATTATAATCTTTAAATTAATTATTATTTATTTTGAATTTTGTTTTGGTTTATGAAAAATATAAATTTTATATTTACATTTTGGTGCAAAATTGTATTTAACTAGATTACAAATACAAAGATAGATGACTAAATTAAATATAGATTAGGAAATTAAAAAAATAATTTAAAATAAAAAGTCTTAGATTTTTGAGAAATTAATAACAATGAAAAACATTTTTGTATAATTGTTTGATATATTTGTCAATACGAGTGGATTGAATATTGAACTAACTACGTTATTTAAATACATATCAAGATTTTTTAGTTATTTGATGAGATTTATATATTTTCTTTATAGATATCTATAATTGTGAATGCAAAGGACATTTGTTAATAAGTATGAATCAAAAAATATAATAATATATTAATCTTGATACTTATATTTATATTAATCTGTAATATGCACAACATATCTCTATGAAGTACATGAAGTACCATATGTTTTAGATATCAATTATCGTATACAATAAATGTTTCTCAATGCTAAATTAGATTTAATTTATTTTAATTTACAATATTAATGGGTACGTGTACAAAATTGGTGTTTATTTAACAATCTCATATTCAAATATATAATTTAAAATTCATTGTTAAACATAGATATTTAAATATATATATATATATACATTTATTGGGGAAAATGCGCGAAACCCCCTTGTGTTTTGGAAATTCAGCATCGGACCTCCTCCTATGATGGAAATTGTGCGAATTACACGTGTGTTTTCATTAATTCGACCCGAAACCCCCAACTCTGTTAGAGTTGACGGGCGTGCGCCGTGCGGTCCACGCGGCTGGGGTGCGACTTTTTCTCGTTTTTGACCGTTGTGAACCTGCAAAAAAATACTTTTTTGCCCTTCTTTGTTGCTTATATATGTATGTTCATACTCCAATGTAGTAGTCCATCTCCTCTCCTCTCAAAAATAGCTAACTGGTATGTAATTTATTTTTTTCCTGAATTATTTTATTTATTTTACATGATTTTGTTGTGCTACAATTTAGTAATGTTGTTTAATTTATCAAATATTATGTTAATGTATTTGTTTATACTTGTTTAATTAAATTCCTTTATAATTGATATTTTGTACTCAATAATAATTCATTGTTTCTCCCAAATTTTATAGGATACATGTCTTCCACATTTAGGCCATCAAAAAATGAACAAGAATATTTAGATTTGAGATACAACTATAAGAAGTGTTATTTGATAAGATTAGAGCCTTGAAGGCATCCCTCCTGCAACTATCAAAACTTCACCAGTTACATAAGAAGCATCATCCGAGGCCAAATATGCCGCAGCAGCAGCCATGTCTTGTGTAGTTCCGAGTCTATTAAGTAGCGTCTTACTCTCAAGGCTTTTTCTCTACAAATATAACCATTATATATGTTATTCTATGAAATTCTAATACAATTGAGCTTCTTTACATTGAGGCCTAGTTAAGCAGATAACAAATGGAGAAAGATAGCAGTTTGTATAAAGATGGATATGGTGATTAGTGGAAAGATTACCATGTTCTCATTTTCTGTAAGAAAAGATGCAAAGTGTGTTGGAACGAAATCGGGCGCAACGCAGTTAACACGAGTATCCGGGGCCAGCTCAGCTGCGAGTGCCTAAGAACAAACAACTTATAAATAGTTATATAACGAATAACATATTATTACAAAAACTACCTTTGAGGTTTGGTCTAACAGATTAATACTCTAATGGGGTATTTGTGAGATAACAGACTTTGTTGGGTTTTTCTTAATCAGGCTAAACCTCAAGGGCAAGTGAACAAATCAGTACAATGGAAAGTGAACCTTAGTGAGGCCAAGAATAGCTGTTTTTGTCACACCATACATAGCCAAGCCTTGTGATGGTTGGTACCCTGCTATAGAGGAGACAGAAACGATTGACGAGCCTTTGTGCAAGTAAGGAGCTGCTTCCTGTCACATATAAGTACATTTGATCAACAAGATAAAGCTACAAAGACAAAATTAAATGGAAAATGTTATTTGATCAAATCGACATACTTGTAGCAGAAGAATAGAGGTCTTCACATTGATGCCAAAATCATTGGGGGTTGCCTCCAATACAGGCCTAAATGTCAATTCACTATTTCAGTTTAAAGATCTTCATTTGAAAAATGTAACAAATCGATACTCAGAAGAGAATAAAAATTGATAGCAACCATAGAGCAAAACACGAAGTAATATGAATAAATCAGATAATTACCTCAACAGTGTACTTTATCAAAGTGCCCACTCACTATTTCATCTTACAAGATTTTTATTTGACAAGCACAGAATATTAATCCTCAGAAGAAAATAAGAAGTGATCAAAAATCACAATCAGAAAACATCACATAGTGATTTGCATTACACTTTCAAAGTACAATAATAGGAAAAATCATATAACTACCCCAATAGTTTTCTTTATCAGATCTTTCCTTTGCTGCGCATTTGCAACATGGCATGTTAAACCCAGCGCTTCAATTCCTCTACCTTTAAGCTTTTCCACTGATTCATCGACATTTTTCTGCAATCCCCCTCATAAAATTAATAATCTAGAAACCCGAAAACAAGAGAAAAGAAATTGATCGGAGTTCAATTGATGAAGAAAAGCAATGAAAAGAGTTGGGTTACTTGTTTGCGTGAGGAGATAACTATGGCGGCGCCTTCTAAGCCGAGGCGCTCAGCTATGGCGAAGCCGATGCCCTGAGTTGAAGCCGTTACTATGGCAACCTTCCCTTCAAATCTTTTCCCTATTTTCTCCATTCTTACGATTTCTTCCCCCCTTTCTGTAAACTCTATATATAGATATCGTAACCCAGCACCTACTATCACCGGTTACAATCTCCCTCCACTCACAGGCTCCGAAAGTAGAAAACAAGGGTATTTGTTTTGTTTGGAGGTTTGCTCGGAGACAGGATGGCGAAATTTGGACGAAGATCGGACTGGGTATGGCTGAACCCTAAGTGTCGGCTGGCTGCTGCTCTCAGACCCGACTCTCTAATTCGAAGATTCTATCTAGGGTATATCAAAGGGTATAACGGGTATTCTAAGGAAAAACTTAACGGCGTGAACACCCATTAGCTGGAATGGGACGTGTGTCGAATTAATGAAAACACACGTGTAATTCGCGCAATTTCCATCATAGGAGGGGGTCCGATGCTGAATTTCCAAAACACAAGGGGGTTTCGTGCATTTTCCCCTACATTTATATATTATTGTTTGTATTTTAAAATTATAATATTATTTAAGATGACACATTAAAGATAAATAAATAAATTCTTATTAATATATAATTTGGGTTAAAATAATACTATTACATTATAATAAATTAACTAATCAATCGTATATTACAAATCATGTATCGCACGGGTATATTAAAAATAGAAGTTGCGTGTTAGATAAGTTGAAGTGATTAAACTCGTCTTGTCACAATATATTTGATTTTGGGTAAATTTGTGCTTGGAAGTTTATCAAAATCAGATGGTCTTAAATTGGGTTTGTACGATCACCTTTAGATTGAGATATCTCTTTTAATAAAATCGATACTTTTGCTCGTATTAGTTTTCATTAATATCATATTACGTTATCTATTTCAACTTTTAAAGGTGTTATGTTGAAAGATAATCATTAAAAAGATGTAGTTGCAATTTCAAGTACCTCGAAAATGAATTAGTAATTTGACACACTTGTAAGGATTGTGGATGTCATTCAACCTTAAATTTGTTTGGTGCTATAGTGTCCACATACAATTAACTTGTAAAAAAAAAAAGGACATTAGATTGTAGATAGAAGTATTAATCGGTCGGTTCGGTACCGAAGCAAAATAATTGAACAAATAATATTCAAATTGTAGTTATTTTTATAAATCGAAACAAACAAAATCGGAAAACAAGGTATAGAATTGAAAATCAACCAAATCGAATAACTGAAATTTTAAGAACAAACATATTGAGAAATACTTTTTAAATTTTAGCTTTGCAAGCTCACATTTAGAGTATTTAGTTTGTATTATTGGACCTCAATCTACGAACATAACCTAATTTTTGTTCAATTGTATTTATATGTTTCGTTAATTTTGTAAAATCTCAAAATTGAGTGGAGCTGATATTTTTAACTCCTTTTGATTTTTCCAGCTTTAATGGTATAGTCTTCTTGAACATGAATAAGTGAAAAACAAAGATATGCTTAAAAGAATATAACACTTTTTTCCTTCTTAAGTTTGTTTGCAATTTTTTGCTTTTTCCATCACATATGAAGAGTACAACAAAAGGTTGTGGTGATGAGGCACATATATACATTGCGGTTATATATTTTACACAATATATCCTCTTTTATATATTGGGAATGAGAGAGTTGGATTGTCTTTGCTGCCAGACTTGAACTATTTTTTCTATATAAAGGGTAAAAATGTGAAATAATTCAATCTTTTCCGATTACAGTTCAATCTTCCAAAATTTATCTAGTTCCAAATTTTTGGGTAAAGTGGAGATCATATGATTTAAATTTTTTAATTCTGCAACTTAAATTTCATTGTTTTTATCTATTGCGACTTGAACTTTGTTTTTTATTTTTTTAACTAATTACAACCTCAATTTCTAAAACTTATCAAAATGTTTCCTAAACTAGAGGTTGCAATTGGATAAAAAAATAAAATTTGAATTGCAAATAAAAAAATAATTCATTTACTGAAAATGATTTAGATTACAATTGAATACACTAAAAAACTATATTGCAATTTGAAAAAAAAAAATTGCAAAGCGGAAAAAAAAACCTCTACTTTAAGTTGACTTTTTTGCATTTAACACTTTTTAAAATACTATTCAATTTTTTTTTTTTTGCATTTAACCCTTTTTAAAATACTATTCAAAATTATTCAATGAAAACACAATTTGAACAAATCAGATGAAATGACAATCCAACCCTTCTCACCCATATATAAATCCCCATACCGCGGCCAGTATTAGTTATCAGGTTCGAGAGGGGTGCAATACGCAGGGTTCTCTACACATTTGCACGAAAAATACGCGATCGAGGGCGAATCAGAACACCAAAACCCAAATTCAGATTTAACGCTGATAGAAAAACGATTATCTTCCATCCTCAAGGTTGAATTTCAAGACTTTATTCCGAATTTGACCGATTTTGTTCCCAATTTTATCGAAATCAAACCCTAGGATATCAGATTTGATTTTTAGTCGATCCTCGAGTTTTAGCTCTTCTTCGTTCGTAATTGTAGTTTTTTTAACAGCAAGAGCGCCCGCGTATGATGCAGGGAAGTTAGGGAACAAGCAAAAGGAAAAAAAATGTCTGCGGATTTGATACTGAAGCCATCGTGCAGCGGTTGTGGGTCGCCGGAGGAGCTGTATGGCAGCACGTGCAAGCACCTGACCCTATGCGTGAACTGTGGCAAATCTATGGCCGAGAAACGTTCTAAGTGCTACGAGTGTGGCACTCCAATTACTCACCTGATTAGGGTTCGCAGTTAATTCTCAAGTTCAAAAGTTTTATTGATGTTTTTTATCAACATTGTGATGTGTAGCCGCATGGAGTGGCATACATTTGTATCTCTAAGTGAACACCGCATAAGCTGAAGACCTTTAGTTTGATGTCAGATTGATGCCGGAATATTGAATGTTTAAGTTAATGATGTCCTGCAGTTTTAGCCATCTAGGAGTGTTAATAATAATTTTATAATTTGTGACTCCTCTGGAATAGATTATCTGTTTTATCTAAATTGGAGATGAGTCTGAGGTTGTTAGGTGATTGGAAATGCTAAGTTTCAGCTTGTTTGCTGGTCTTTGGACTTTGTGCTTTAGTTTTTTTGTCTGTTTGAGATCTTTGTGGTGGATGGGGGTTATTTTTCACAAGGATGGATTAGCTTGCTTATGTACTTCGAGAAAAGAATTTCTTTGTGCTCTTGCTTAAACTCGGGTCACCTGAGAGAATATTAGCGATTTTGTTCATTTGGTAGATTCTCTCGCTTTATGGACTAAAAGAGTGGGATTATTTGATTTTGTTGAATATAATTTACTTGCTATGAAATATATCAATGGTGGTTAACTTTAGAAAGCTGGTGTGATTTTGCAGCTGAAGTAATAAATAAAGGACCATTTCTTTAGTCAATTTTTCTATTTAATCGGTTTTGCTTCCACAGGGTACCAGGTTTTAGTGATTTGTGATGTGCAGTTATGTTACCAAGAGTGGAAGTATATGAATAGGAATGTTTGAAAGTTATCTTATCATGAAACTGAAGAAATTGTTGATCTGTGATTCTACCAACTTAATGGCATTTAAAATAACGTTATAACGCGTGAACAATTTTTCTTTTTTTTGGAATATACTTTGAAGTGGTTATATTTGTCGTCTACAGGAATATAATGTTCGGGCAAGCTCCAGTAACGACAAAAATTACTTCATTGGAAGATTTGCCTCAGGATTGCCAAATTTTAAGAAGAAGAACGAGAATAAATGGTCATTGCAGAAAGAAGGTCTGCAGGGGCGTCAAGTTTCTGATGCCTTGCGGGTACTGCTCTGATCTGATTTTATTTAACGTACTCATTTTTCACAATGGTTAATATCTCTCTTTCTAAAATGACATGTGCATGTCTTCTATTAAATTCTTTAGTCAAAGTACTTGAACCTTGTTTTAAGATATGAGATGGAGTTCCAACGTGTTCCTCTGACTAGAGATTAAGATGCTACAAGGTTAGTGTCATGTTGTCATGAAAGCTTGTTGGTAGGTAATAATAATCTGTAGTTTCTCTACTCACTTCACTTTGCCATGTGCAACTCAAGGAACCTGATTCTGTGTAAATCCTTTTTTCTTGGACTGATGTTCCTTTGGAAAAGAATCAGTGCAATCATAAAAGTATAATTTGTTGATTTACTCTATTTTGGAAGCGGTGACTAGTAAAACTCCTATTGACTTAATTGTAAACTTCTTGCTATCATCATTTTTTTTTTTTTTTAATTATGTAGGAGAAGTACAAGAATAAACCTTGGTTGCTGGAGGATGAAACTGGCCAGTTTCAGTACCATGGGCACCCTGAGGGCTCACAGTCAGCGACATATTACCTTCTAATGCTTCAAGGAAAGGAATTTGTTGCTATCCCTGCTGGTTCCTGGTAATCAGTGTTACAGTCACCTATATTACTGCTCGTTTTCAAATCCGTCTAAACTTTCTGTTGATTACAGGTATAGTTTTAACAAAGTAGCACAATATAAGCAACTCACTCTGGAGGAAGCTGAAGAGAAGATGAAAAATAGAAGGAAAACAGCTGATGGCTACCAGAGGTGGATGATGAAAGCTGCACACAATGGAGCTGCAGCCTTCGGTGAAGTTGAGAAGTTCGATGATCGGGAAGGTGCGGCTGGTGGTGGTGGTGGTGGTGGGAAGGGGAGGAAAAAACCAACAGGGGACGATGATGAAGCAAATGTTTCAGATAGAGGTGAGGAAGACGAAGAAGAAGAGGCAACAAGAAAAAATAGGTTAGGGCTCAACAAGAAAACTGGCGATGATGATGAAGAAGGTCCCAGAGGTGGTGACCTTGACTTCGATGATGATGATATTGAGAAGGGTGAGAATTCACCTATTTTTTATTTGGTTGGGTTTCTAGTTTATAGAGCTGCAAATCTGAATTAGATTTATTGTTGAAGAATCAGATTTTTCTTGACGCGAATCTTTGCAACTGGGTTTGTCCATATGCATTCTTCTGTCTCATATAACTATGTGCCTTTTAGGAATTTGTGTTTTTATTAATTGCTAAAATCATCAGTTACTCATTACTACCCACTATGTAATCATCGAGGAATGCCTTGCAATGTTATCTCATTTGCATTTCTTCACTTCCTGGATTTTATGCTATATGTTACTCTTCGATAGATCATGTGGGTTCATGTGTCACAGTTATCACTTTTATTCCTTGTGAGAGAGATTTCACTATGTGCAATAATTTATATCGTTAGTTTTATTCCCTTTTTTGTGACTTTTCATAATAGGACTTAATTCCTAATATATGTAAAACTTCTGTACACAATTATATTGTGAACTAAAAATGAATAGTTTAGTACGGCAAATTTTCAACTGCCACTTACCAAGGGAATTGTGATGATTATCAAAATTTTCTCCTTTTCTACTTGAACATCCATACTGTAAATTGGACTTAGTTGTCAGAATGATGTAGCAATTATCCTGAAGAAAATTGGGGTTCTCTTTCTAATTCTTTTCACCTCTTTAGGTGATGATTGGGAGCATGAAGAGATTTTCACTGACGATGATGAAGCAGTTGGAAATGATCCTGAGGAGCGGGAAGACTTGGCCCCTGAAATTCCTGCTCCTCCAGAAATCAAGCAGGTCATTGTTAACATTTCATCTGTTGTTCAGTTCCATGTGAAATAGTAATTTGTTACTTGAAACATAAAAAATGTTAAGAGCAGATGATGCCTAAAGCCTTCGCCTCTAGGTAGGAGCACTTCTAAGAACTTTGAAGTAATTATCTGTTAGGAGCACTTTGAAGAACTGGGATTCTTTCTCAAGATACCATATTGCAATTGATGAGCAGAAACAAGGAAATTGCTAAAATCATGGTTTTGATTACTCTGAAAAAGGTTTGATATTTCATCAGCCATTATCTAGAGTCCATTGATCTTTATGTACAGATTGAGACAATTGTCCCAAGATGTTACCTATATGGAAGTTTTTGATCGTAGACACTGTCAAGCTGGTGCTTGAAATCTTAAGGAGAAGTTAGTTTACAGCATTATAGCTTCTCAGCGCCTCATTTTAAGAAAACCTGGAGGATGATGTTTCTTGACATTTTTATTTGGTAATCCATCTCCAAGAAAATCTTTCAGTGGTGGTGGTGATATGCTTTTGAATTTTGAGAAAGTAACTCCAAACTATTAGTTTAATTCAAGCTGTCATATCTCTCTTTGTAAGGATTTAGAAACTTTTGTGGAGATTGAGAGTCTACTGGATCATGAGATGTCATATATCCAGTATTCTCTAATCTCTCCCTCTTGCTTTGAGAGGGAAATAATTCTTTTAGGCAATACTCTCTTTTATTATCTCATATATCTGGTCTGAGATTAGAACTGTGTCTGAGCTGCTAATTCAATTTTTGTGTGCAGCCACATCATCTCATATGGCCTTGTTGTGGATGTGAAGCTACAATCTGAATGTAATATATTCTCCCTGTATTCATATATTTCAGGATGATGAGGATGAAGATGAAGGTGACGAAGAGGAGGGGGGCCTTAGCAAATCTGGAAAAGAGCTTAAAAAGCTACTTGGGCGGGCTAATGGGCTGAATGAGTCTGAGGCAGAGGATGATGATGACGACGATGATGTATGTCCTCTGATGCCAATTCTTATTTTATCTTAATAATAATAAATTTGATTTGTAGCATAGTAATGTGAAATTTCAAAGATAATGACTGGATGGTTTCTACCAGAAGCCATCCCTCCCTATACTTTCTCCCAAAACAGTGAAACAACCAAATTACCGGACACATTTATTATTTTCAATACAGTTCCTTGCACAAGCTCATCATGAACATGTTATATTCTGTATATTTCTAGACTGAAGATGATATATCGCCTGTACTTGCCCCAAAGAAGGAGGCTCCAAAAGAAGAGCCAGTTGATAGCAGTCCCCTTAAATCAACTACTACTGCGGCTGGTCGCGGCACACCATCTACTTCGAAGTCTTCAAAGGCGAAAAGAAAAAGTAATGGCGAGGATTCAAAAACACCTAACAGTGCACCTCTGAAGAAAATAAAAACCGACAATGTGAGTTTGATTCAGTTTATTTAACAGCCTTGATGTGTTCTTATGTCTTCTGAATTTCTCTGTTGTTTGTGGTCAATATTCTTTGTCCCTTCTTTTTACTTTATTAAGTACTCATTGCATACATTCTTTGTGATTCAGGACGTAAAACCTGTGAAAGATGAGGCTGCTTCATCAACAAAAAGCAGTCCACCTACTAAAGGCGCAACACCATCAGCATCATCGAAAAATGGGCCAGCAGCGCCAACTGGACCAGTTACTGAAGATGAAATCAGGACTGTTCTTTTACAGAAGACACCAGTGACAACTCAGGATCTTGTGGCCAAATTCAAAGCTAGGCTAAAGTTGAAGGAGGTCAGAATTGCTTTTATCATTTTTTTGTTACGCGCAGCTGTTGCCTTGCATTGCATATTTCATATTTTTCTTTCTCCTGAATATATTCTTCTTGGTCAACTTTGTAATAAGTTGAATTCTTGGAATATTTTGAGTATCTCATTAAGCTGACTGACTGATTATGGAATATTGGTCTTTACTCTTCCTCCTGTTCTTTTCTTTCCTTGTTTGAGTTGGGTTGGTGAAAATCTAACTAGATTCCTGATTATTTTAATAAAATTAGCCTCAGTATGTAAGAAATCATCTCGGTCCTTCTAATTAATTATACTTCAGTTCTCCATTATCCAAAATGTGTCGCCTACTTAAAAACAGTGGAAGTGCATAGTTTCCTATGGCCAGTCTCTCTCTCTGGCCTGTGTTTGAATAAGTAAACTTTTACTGTTTGTATTTGACATTGCTTCCCCTGCAGGGTTAAAAAAGCTGTCCATAAAATTTACTCTGTCTGAATGTGGTTGTTCTCAGTCAAAAAGACATAATTTTTAAGTGTTAAGAGTGTACATATACCTTTGCCTAATTTCACTGTAATCATAACTTTAATCTGAAATTAAATGGGGATCTCATTGTATTCCACTCTGTTGGTAACAAAATTGTGTAAATATTACTTCAAGCACAACGGATAACAATGGGCTACTAGTGTCTTGTAGAATAGTATGCATTTTATCATAAACATCCAGAATCAACTTTCTCGATTCTGTACTGCACTAAATTATTGTATTATTACAGTGCCAGCATAGCTGTTTCATAACCACATCTGTTTCATGTCCACATCTGTTGTGCCAGCATAGCTGTTTCATGTCCACATCTGTTGTGTAGTAAGTAAAGTTTTGTGAATGCAGGACAAGGATGCCTTTGCAGCCATATTGAGGAGGATATCGAAGATTCAGAAGACAAATGGAGCAAACTTTGTAGTTTTGAGAGAGAGATAATCTGTTATCCTATGATGGGTGTACCTCCTTACTCATCTAATGGCTAAAACTCAGGAAACCGTTTGACACCACTTCCTTCTCTAGAATAACCCTGCAGGTTAGCATTTCTGGATATTTATCCTCACCACTCCCCTCTTCCCTAACAAGGAGAGGATGTGAGAGAAAGTGAATATCAAAGGAATAAAAAGAAGCAGCAGATTTGAGTGAAATATGAGATAACGGATCAGATTCCCTATAAGAAGGAAAAGCTAGTCTTTCTCTATACAAGACTGAGGATGAGATGGTTGTTAAATGTCCTTACATCTGTTGTACACTTGTAATAATAATGTAGTGTTTTTTAATTTTTATTTATTTATATAATATCCTTGCACTCTCTTGTTGCACAGTTTTGACTGACTGACTATCCTTTTATTCCTGCAAGCACATATATATACGTGGTGGTGGTGGTGTGGCTTGCAACATAAAGTGCGTGTTGGGGATATGTTTATTAAGTGCAGCAACTATTGAGTACTCTCATGATTCTTCGATCTCCTTTGTAATGAATGAATTGGTGATGTGGTATGTGGGACTCCAAAAGTAATCCAATTCCTCCACCTAGCACATGTCAGCATCATTTAACGAAAACGTGTCATTGGGAACAAAAAAACACAAGACTGATTTTTTTTTACTTGAATACAGCCATACAGGCAATACACGTGGTAAAAATCGTGTCACCCGTTTTTTATTTCTCATCAGACTTTGGTACATGTAAGTATGTAACCATTGTCGCAGGCTCTTTCCCCCATACATGAACTTTTTCTTTTTGGACCTGGTCCCGTTCCAATGGACGGACTGTTATTGTTTTCACTGGAAAACTATATTTTAATCCTGGAAGAATCTTTTCCTGAATTCTGAATTCTTATTTTTTTTTAAAACTATGTTATTTTATATTGTTTATAAATACTGATTTTTATATTTTCATTAGCATTAGAATCAAATTCAAGTTTTTTTAAGAAAATTTATATTACTTAGGGTTAATTACATAAAGAAACACGAATTTAGGGTATATTTTCAATTGCAATATGAACTTTTAAATGTAATAAAAAAACACTCAATTTAACACTTGTTTCAGATCCGGACGTATTTGGGTTTTTCGGCCTCCATGTCAACAATTATAACCCGGAAAATCTAAAGATGTCAAAAATTGTAAAATATGTTAAATTGAGTGTTTTTCTTACTAACTAAAAATATATGTTGCATTTGAAATTAGACCATAAGTTTATGCTACTTCATGTGATTAACTTGTTGGAAGCAAAGTTAACTTGTTAGATATATTCGTCAAACATAGGGTCCATATCATGATGCAAGATAACAAATAGTACAAGATGCAAATTTCACAATAATATTATAAGAGTGCAATTATAATGCAAATCATTTTGAGCATGAGTAGAATTTATGTGCCCGGCAACCCGACCCGCTGACCCGCCCCTATTAATTAAAAAAAAAAAATTCTTCTTCTTCTTCCTCCTCCTTTTCTTCTTCACGCAGCTTTTTTTTTTTCTTCCTCTTCCTCCTCCTCCCCTTCCTCTTCCTCTTCTTCTTCACGCAACTTTTTTTTTTCTTCTTCTTCCTCCTCTTCTTCCTCCTCCTCCTCTTCCTCTTCCTCTTCTTCTTCACGCAGCTTTTTTTTTTTTCTTCCTCTTCCTCCTCCTCCTCCTCCTCCTCCTCCTCTTCCTCTTCTTCTTCTTCTTCATGGGTGTTGTGGGCTGCGGTTTTGGGCGAGTTGGGTGTGTTGGTGGGTCTGTAGTGCTCGCCGACGACCTACTCGTCTCCGGCAGTTGTGCTTCTTGAGATCGAATCACTGTATTGTGATTTTTTCTCAGTCGATAACACAAAGTGGAGTGATTTGCTGCAGAAGCACAACTTCCCTGATTCTCTGAAAAGTTTGAGTTTAAGAGGTAGTGAGTTGGATTGGGAAGAGATAACAAGAATGACAAGTTATCTGCCTCATCTTCAAGAGCTATATCTATATGCTTACTGCACACGAGGAGTCAAGTGGGAAACAATTGAAGGAGGGTTCCTCAAACTAAAATCTCTACAAATTGGCTCAACTGATTTGGAATGTTGGATCTCTGAGAGTGACCATTTTACAGTCCTTGAACACATTTATCTTTTTGGGTTACGTAAGTTGGAGAAAATCCCATGTGATCTTCGAAATATACCAACACTCAAATTGATTGACATTGTTGATTCCAGCCATTCTGCAATATTGTCTGCAAAGGAAATGATTGAGAAACAAGAAGAGCTTGGGAATGAAGATATTATATATACATATCCACTTAATCTTAAGATCAGACATTTAACACCTAAAAAGTATATATATAACACCTATAGAGTATATATTAAACATATCAGACATATAATATGAAAATATTCTAATGGTATTACAAATATACTATATAGGTGATATAAGATCACATGCATCTATAAGATATAATAAACACAATTCTTCCTTCAAGTTATGAAAATATTTTAAAGGTATTACAAAGATACTCTATAAGTGATATAAAATTACATGCATCTATGATATATAATAAACACAATTCCTTCAGGTATTATGAAAATATTATAACACCTTAAGAACATACATATAACACTTATAGAGTATATATGTGACACCTATCATTCAATCACATAATATGAAATCTTCTTTATATGTGATACCTCAAGAACATACATATAACACATAAAGAGTATATATATAACTCATATAGAGTATACATATAACATCTATCACTGAATCACATAATATGAAATCTTCTATATATGTAATATCTCAAGAACATAGATGTAACACCTAAGGAGTATATATATAACACCTATAGAGTATAACTATAACACCTATCACTGAATCATATAATAAAACTTTAACACCTACAAAGTACATATATAACACATATCACTGAATCACATAGTGTGAAATCTAGTGTGCGTGAGCGCACACCAGATCAGGTGGGGGTGCGCGTGGGGGTGGCCCACGCGCCAGGTCGGGTCAGAGATCCGTGCCCCATTTGCATATAAGTTTTGTTCTTTGAGCATACAGATGTAAGGGTAATAATATGAAAATAAAAGATGAAAGTTAGTTAGCTAGAGAAAAGTAAAAATAATGAAATGGTAGGTGAGAAAAGGAGGAGGCACGTGGCTTCATAGCAAAACAAAGAGTGAACGATGGATAGAGGTGCAGTTTGAATGAGGAGTCAGCCCCACTCTCACGCTTATTTATGGGGGAACCGCCCACTCCATCTCTTCCATCTTTTCCTCTTCCACCCATGGCTCCTCCCTCCAACCTCTTCGCCGCCGTCTTTCTCCTCCTCGCCCTTCTCACTGCCCCTAGGGTTTCTGCCCAGACCCACCACGTCGTCGCCGGTTGGGGACCCGATTTGGATCTCGGATCTTGGCTCTCGGGCCGGGTCTTCACTGTTGGCGACAAACTATGTTAGTATCTCTCTCTCTCTCTCTCTCTATTTTATGCTTTCTTCCTTTTCTGTTCTCAAAGCCTTTCTTTTCTTTTCTTACAAATTATGTGGTTGGTCTTGGAGGAGCAGGGTTCAAATATGCAGGTAGTGATGAGAGCATAGTAGAGCTTGAGGAGTTGGAAGATTTTGTATCATGCAACCTCACAAACCCTATTAAGATGTACACAGACCCAGTCGAGCACGTGGCCCTGGACAAGGAAGGGGTCAGATACTTCACCAGCGGAAACCCTGATAACTGCAAGAACGGCCTCAAGCTCACCCTGCCCGTTCACCCCGCTGATGACCATCACGACCCACACCCGCCTTTCAAGCCCACGCCGCCCTTCGAGCCGCCGCCGTTTCCCTCTCGACCGCCTCCGTCGCCGCCGCCCCATCATAAGCCGCCGCCACCTTCCGCCGCCGGACGTTTGGATGTAGTTTCGGCCGTGCTGTCTGCAGGGTGGTGGTTGTACTACGTAGCCATGTAGCCGCTTGTTTTAATGGCGGTGGTGCTACTTCAATTTATGGGTCAATAAGATTGTTGTAGTAGTAGTGTTGTAGTTGATGCTTTTCATTAATCCGTAGCTACTAGGAAACGTGTATTCTATCTACACCTTTCGTTTCCTAGTCCTACACTCGTAATCTTAATTCAATATTGCTTTTTTGTTTTTTTTTTGTTTTTTGTTTCACTCACGTTTTGAGTTGTTTCATCAACACATATATAGAAGACTGTGCCATCCAATTTACTAATAAGTTTTTTCTATAAAATATATTGAATTATATTTTGGTGTTTTATAAGTTTTATGCATCTTCAATTCTTTTTAAGTAATTTGTTATGTCATCTAATTCTTGGATCGATATTGTCAAATAAGCAACATATCTGGATATGCACCTACTATAGCAAGTTAACATGACTTACGGCCGGTAAGATTTTTTTTAATTATATAATTAAATAAACTCAATTGATTGGAGATTATATAATTTAAGATTGTACAATTAAAGAACTAAGAATTTTTTTCTTAACATTATAAAAACTAAATAGTACTAGTGGAAGTGGTGATTATTATCTACTAGTAGACTAGTAATGGAAGTGGTGAGTTTCATTATACGTACCCCATTTTGCAAGAAATCACCTTTTTAATTGAAATTCTATGGTAGAATAAATTCAAACTACTATTGGAGCAGTTAACACTTTTTTCAACTCTCACGTTAATTGGACTATGTTAACAGTAAATGCAGTATTTATTTTCTATGCTATAATAAGTATTTTTTGCAACGTGAAAACTGATATATATATATATATATATATATATATATATAGTTCATAGAGCGCAGCCTCTAAGTCAATAACATTTTATGGAATTTTTGGAGTGATAATACATTAAATTAGTAGTTACACATCCTTTTTTTAATTATATTTGATATTTGATTTCATTGTCTATTTAGCATTCTGTACAACTGGTGCACATACAATTCGGATCAGGTCCGGATCGACCCGGATCCACACACTTTTATTTATTTTTATTTTTTTGAATTTTATTTTTTCGTTTCAGACTGTTACCTTTATGTTATATGAGTGTGACCTTTATGTTACATAAGTGTAACCTTTATATATAAATGTAATGACCTTTATATAATCTAACTTTAAAAAAAAAAGAATTTTAGCAAAATTTGTACATATTTACCTTTATGTAATATTATCTGCATCTATTTCCATTCTAAAATGCCCTAAATTTTGAAAACTTCCATTTTTTTCAAAGTTATGGATCATAAATGTCATAATATTTGTCATAAAGGTCATAAAAATTGTACATAAATGTCACAACAATACAACATAAAGGTCTCAATTTGAAGCGAAAAAACTTGAAAAGATTCATTTTTTCCTAAGTTACTGAACATAAAGGGCATAACATTTATATATAAAGGTCACACTTATATAACATAAATGTCACATCCTTACAGTATAAAGGTAACAACCTGAAGCGAAAAAAAGAAGGAAAAACACAGGTGTGTGGATCCGAATCGAGTCACCCCGTTACACCAATTTAGATCTGTGTACCTGATGCGCAGGAGCATTTGAGTCTATAATATATAAAATACTAATAAGTATTATTTAATATACCTAAAGTATGATAACATCTTCTGTTTTATAATATCAAAATGAGGTATAAGGTGACATTAGCGTCAAATTCGACGATAAAAACATATTTTAATGATGTTGAAAAAGGAGAAGACAAGAAGATGACACGTATATTACCGGATTGACATTTATATATGGGTTTGTATAACACTCTGTCTACATGAGGTTTTGGCACGTTAGCTAGCTACTGGCCGACATACGATACCCTCAATCTTTTTTGACAATTAAATTCATTATTAATGTACTTTTAAAAATAATTAAGAATTGGAATTCGAAGTTCTAGGATAAGAGTTAGTTATTTAATGCAAGTGCACTTAGTAGCTTCACAAGTTACTATGTGACAATATTTTATAATGCCTTTCATTAATTAAGATCAATACTACTCAATATGATTTATAAGGTCTACACCAAAATAAACAATCATACTCTGTGTTCAGTTCTGATATATCAGATATTCAATATATTAATTAATTTTATTTTTTTATGTAACTTTGAAATTATATTATATTATTACACGTTAATGAAGAACATATTAAGAGTTGTCTACTATGGACATTTTAATATTATTTTCAAAATAATATAATTTCTCTCTTCATAGGAACCCTAATATTGAGTTGGTGGAAACTTTCATTCCTAATGAATTACTAATATTTTCAACCAGTTTAACTCACTTAGCCATATATATATTAACACAAATATTCATATGCAACCGTCTCACATGAGACGGCACTCGCACACGGTCAACCGTGCCCCAGGACACGACCGTGCGCGACTGCAGTGTATAAGTATGTCTTTTTCAATATTAAGTACGTGATTTTTCACTATAAGTATGTGATTTTTTTTTCTCGCCCACGACCGTGCCCTGAGACAGACCGTGCCTCGCTGTCCCTCGCGTGAAAACTAAGAGCAATCTGTGGCGCACGGTCGTGTCCTGGGACACGGTCGAGATAAGTATGTGATTTTTGTCTATAAGTATGTCCTTTTGTGCTATAAGTATGTGTTCCCGCGCACGGTCGACCGTGTCCTGGGACACGACCGTGTCCCAACGCACGACCGTGCGCGAGTGTCGTCGCACATGAAACGGTCTCACAGGAGTCCAGCTGATATATTAATATGACTAAGATCGAATGCTGATATATAAATATATGTATGTATGTATGTATGTTTTTTGATATATAAAGATAATATCATAAGATGGTTGATTCTTTCGTTATATATTAATTAACGAGTAGGTCTTGCGTGCCCCGGGGGTACCGTGCCCCCAAACAATTATTGTAATACCTTTAAGTAATATGAGTATACCTTGAATAATACATTCACTAAAACATATATTTCAATAATACACGTAATACATTATGAATATACAACTAATACCTTATGAGTATACCACTAATATCTTCAAGAATATACCACTAATACCTTCAAGAATATACCACTAATACCTTATGAATACACCAATAATACCTCATGAACATATACATAATACCAAACTAATAATACCTTTGGGGGTACGGTGCACCGGGGGTACGCAAGTTTTTGCCTTAATTAATATGCAACAATGGTGATTGTATCTAAACCTACTCATACCTATATTTTAAATAGCATAAAAGTTTAAATTAGTTTTTGAATAAAATCGCCAGCCATTTAGGAAATAAAAGTTGTTACTCTTTCAGATACCATTATGTGCCCTTAAAAAGTTTTTGGGTCAAAGTATTTGAGCGCAATTTGTTTATTGAATGAATTGGGCCCATTTTGGGTGTCTTGGGCCTCGCTCCGTTACTATTTCTTCATTCTCTCCTTTTAAAAGGCGAATCAGTTGATAAAATATATGATAAATAAAATTGAACTCATTGTTATTATTTTTTTGTATAGATGATGAAAATGTAAAGAGTGAGTCTTATGTGAGACCATTTCGTGGATCTCATTCCGTGAGACGGGTCAACTCGACCCGGTCAACGGTCAAAGTCAATGGTCAATGGCGGTCAACGGTCGGTCAACGATTAGTCAACGCCGATCAACGGTCGGTCAACCCGTTGACCAAAAAGTATTACATGTTATGCATAAAAGTATTAAATGTCATATATAAAAGTATTACATTCATAATGTAATACTGTTATTCTACTCACATAATACTTTTCTGTGTATCATGTGATACTTTAAATTAGTATTACGTACTACATATAAAAGTATTACATGATATATATATAAATATTACTTGTTTATTTCAATAGTATTACATGTTGCACACAAAAGTATTACATTATGAGAGTATTATTTGTTGATTTCAATAATATTACATGTTGTACATAAAAATATTACATTTGAGTATTAGACAATATTTTTCTATATATCATATAATACTTCATAGTATTACATGATATACGTAAAAGTATTACTTATTGATTTCAATAGTATTACATGTTACACATAAAAGTATCACATGATGTATATAAAAATATTACTTGTTGATTTTAATAGTATTACATGTTACACATAAAAATATTGCATGATGTTATGTTCTTATAATGTAATAATACTTTTGTGTGTATTAGATAATATATTTTTATATATCATTTAATACTTCATAATGTTATACTTTCATGTATATTAGGTGATACTTTTCTATAGATCGGATAATACTTTTGTATTATATACATATAATGTATAATATATTACAAAAGTATTAGATGATATATATAAAAATATTACCTACTACACATAAAAGTATTACATATTTTCATACACTCTAACCAAACCCAAAATAATACTATTTTACAAAAGTATTACATAGTATATTGAAAAATAATACCTAAAACACACAAAAGTATTACATAATTTCTCAAAACTTTGTCACACATGATACACATAAAAGTATTACCTTAAAAAAGTAAAAGTATTACATTTATAATGTAATACTTACATGTATGTTTTGTACTACTTTTACATATAATATGTAATACTTTTGGTCAACGGAGTTGACCGACCGTTGACTGGTGTTGACCAACCATTGACCGGCGTTGACTTTTGACCGTTGACTTTGACCGGGTCGGGTTGACCCGTCTCACGAAATAGGATCCGTGAGACGGTCTCATACAAGAATTTGCCTAATGTAAAACTCGGATCATATTAAACACGTTATCTAAAAAAAAAAAAGAACAAGAATGGAAAAACAATACATGTCATCAATATTACAAAATTATCACAGTTTAGTGGCAATGTTGTCTCATACCGTATTCTAATCTCATATTGTATTTTAGGAAAACACACTATACAATATGCAAGATTAAGATATGACGTCACCAATTGTATGAAACAAATTAAGGATCAATATTAAGAGATGAGAATTGATATATATATATATATATATATATATCCCATTCAAGCATGATCAATACTTGAATCAAATGATTGTTGTGGTGTGTAGTATATGATCATGTCAGCTTCATGAGGCAACTTGAAACTCACCTTCTTTTTCATGGACCCGCGCCGCATGCTATTATTCCCCAACTCCACCTTTTCATCATCTTGATCTTCATTACACTCACTGATCTTTTCCAGCAAAGTCCCTGATGAGAAGCTCATTCTTGGCGTGTAGAAACGAGTGAATTCCGAATCCGGGGACGAAGGATAAACCCTTTTCTTGGGTTGTTTCGATACTGGGATATGATCAGCAGACAATATCAATGCAGGTGAACGAATAAGATAATCCTCCAAAGTCATCGTACTATTCTCATCATCTGATAAAGACTTCATTTCTTTAGCTTTAGGGTTTCTTCGGACATGATTCTGTTTCTGGTTTTCTCTACTTGATGGTGGCCTAAAGCAACATAGGTTTTGTCCCATAATTTGATCATTTATCCAAAGCCCAGAAATTAATAAAAAGGTATCCGACCAATATATATATAATGAAGAGATCGATGTCCTATGGAGTGGATTATTAGATTTGGACGATGGAATCCATGGATATTAATTTTGAATCTATGCTCGGATAATATATATGATGCATTTTCGATACTAAGTTTATTGTCTTAATATTCGGAAGATACTAAAATGGCTGTTTAGAATCTTTTTAGACAAGAGTTTGGTGTGTTGATCATCAACTAACTTTGAACTTCAATGTACTAGGAATTATAGATAATGTTGCTCATATGTGACAATTTTCTGTGGTTTTTTTAATTATGTAAACAGACTTGCTGATTGTGTATCTGAATCATGACAAAAGACGTGGCGATATTATCAACTTCTTATTGTTTTATTTTATACACACATAGTTGTATCTTCTTCTTTTTTTCTTTTTTTTTTTTGGGCATATTTATATTTTTGATGAAGGTCCCTTAACGGTTTGGACAAGGGTGATTTTTTGATTTTTTTACAACATGATATAATGATATCAATCTTATCATTATTATTATAATTTTACTGAAAATGTTAGATCATGTCCAGTTTTGGATTATTATATTTAAATAGATTGCAAGAAAGATTTTATGTGTCTGTGTGTTTGTATTATAATTTTTGAATATATATGTACAATGCATACTTTTTTTTTCTTTTGTGCCACTAAATTTAAGTATTTAATGGGTCCACAAGTTTGGTCAAATTGATCATTTTTATTTATCTTATAATTTTGAATATGGACTTTCTAATATTTATTTGTTTAATTCATACATATATGATGTATTTCAAATTTCTAATATTTTCGAATATTATTATTTATAATGACAAAATTTAAAATTTAAAATATTATAAATATTAAAAGCATTCATATATTTAAAATATTAATACTCACAATATATATATATGGTATTATAATTTTGAATAATTATATAAAAATGTATATATTTATATTACATACCGTGCAACGCACGGGTACACTACTAGTATAAAGTAAAATACATTGATTCGAATAGAATGATTTGAAATTCAAAATCTGAAACGAGTGGATCTCAAATCCATCCAAATTGAAATGGATTTGAAATCAACCAAAATGACTCCAAAATTAATTCAAGATGAAAACCATGAATTTTAAATCCATATCTGTCCAAACACCATCGATGGATGTGTCATCATCATAATCAAATCTCTCCTCAAATCCACATATCCAAATAGTGTTATATTTATTGTTCATAATAATACTTTTGGCCGTGTTTCAATAAATACATTATTTAGTTAGTTTTTTTATAACCATTTTCCATTTCAAATAATTAAATTATTTTCGGTTGAAAATACAATGTTAACTTCATATTTTGTCCAAATAATTTTGAAATATAATTTTCTCCTTTTAAATTACCAACAATTTACTATTAAAATATACCCCTTATATATGTACAAAGGAAAATGCTAAAATACGTATAGGAAGCTCTTAATATGTAAACCAATGATGACGTATTTATAGATTACACCCCGTAATTATATGGAAAGTGAAATTAATAGGTTTGTTCGGTATTTGATACGTCAGTGGAGGACACATCTTAATGTGCCCACGGTGGATGTGACAACATGATTATATATACCAACATATATGGTTTCGAATCTTGTCAGCGATCAATAAAAATATTTTATTTCATTTCCATTTTATCATCTCTTTTACACATCTCAAAACATATATACTATCCTCGTCTCAAAATAAATAAATGTTGTTTTAGTAAGTAAAATTTGTTCCAAAAATATGCGACATTTTTGAATTTTAAGGCATATTAACATAAAATTTACCAAAAATACCCCTATTTACTCCTATCACATTAAATATGTATAAAATGATCATGGATAAAAAAATAAATCCACATTGATTATAATTAAATATAGGTAGATCTGTCATTTTATCAACTTCTTTAATCCACATTATCTGAATCACACTTATTTTGAAATTGAGGTAGTATATATTTGCAGTTACATAACGTGTTTAATTACTTAAATCTAAGGCAGTTGTAGAAGATCGAATATATATTATGTATATTAAATTTGAAGTTTGATCTTCGAACGTTAACCGGTATGTAAGAAGAGGCAGAATTGCTTGTTGAAACTGAAGTTATCCCTTTCTTTCATCATCATTCAATTGATGAACAATGAATTTTGAAGATATACACTGTTCACTACTACTTTTGCTGTGCCTCTATTATTGTATATAGATGACACTGAACTGTATCTGGACTATAACACAGCCAAGTTCGTAGTCTACATACACAGCAACATATATATGTTATCATTCTCTTTTTTTCCACATATATCTCTATTTGTTTATAGAGTTATTCTCCTGTGCATCAATTGCACGGATCTGATATCCTCACGATATGTTATCCTTACGATATGTTAGAGTGATCCTCATGTTATGTTAGGGCATGAGGGTAATACTAATATAACATGAAGGTAACCCTAACATAACATGAGGATATGACTGTCTGGAACGAATCTTGATGGGTTTGAGCACACCCACCAAGAGCGTGGGGAGCGTGAAAACGCATTAAAGCGTGTGAAAAAGCGTGTAAGAGGCACGTGGGGGTGCATGGATCTATGCACCAGTTGCAAAAAATATTTTGCCTTCAATGTAACTAAAAAAGATCAAATGCTTCTAAAATGCATCTATCTCTTAAACGAGGACAAATGCAATTTCTGAGTGCAACTCTGTTTATTTCTCTCATAATTATTAATTTTGTTTAGTTCATGTGATTAATCCTACATGATACAATGAATGTGGACATAATTATAATTCAGTGAACTTGGCCATTGCAATGATAAGCTGCGGCCTCGAGTCTCCACATCCCTTTCCTCAAATGGAAAGACCCCAAAGTTGTAGGCCATGAGTAAATTTATTACTACAATTTTAAACTCACTTGTATTATTAATCTATATATATAAAAGCAGGATATTCTGCCAAAAATAACTGTAATAAATTATCTACCTATTAAATAATTACTATTTTAAGAAACCTATTAATTGCTTTCATATTATATTTATTGTAAGAAACTCAATACAAATAAATAAATACAAATAAACTTATTTATTGTATTTTAAGAAACTCAATACAAATAAAAATAAATAAACCTATTTATTGTATTTTAAGAAATTCAATACAAATAAATAAATATTTAATTTAAAAAATCAGTTATAACACTCAATTTAATATTTATTGTATAGAAATTTCAAATAAAATAAATAAATAGATAAATATGATGAAATAAGGGATTATATATTTATTATCTCTCATCTTATTTTTAAGTACTTATTTTAAAAGGTAAATTACAAAAAATAATACCACCTATCGTTTTTTTTCATTTGCAACCTAATCTTTTTTTTTTTTCTCAGAGTGCCACCCAATCTTTTTGTGGTTTTATAGATTGCAAATTTTCCAGCAAAATGGAGATTAATTTGTTCGCTTTGCAACCTTTTTTTTTTTTTATCTAATTGCAACCTGAACTTCGTGTTTTTATCATATTACAACTAAGAATGAAAATCGATTCCGGTAGAAATATAGATAACTTAAATTCACAGAAATATCGTGAAAATATCGATATCGATGGAAATATGGATACATATATTTATTGTTATTTTTCCTATATTTACCAATATATTCCGATATTTTCTCGATATTTATTGATACTCCATCGATTTTTTACCGATGTTACATGCATATATTTCACCAATTTTGATCAATATTTCCTTGATATTTATTTTATAAATATTGGTCACACTTATATAACATAAATGTTACACTCATATATATAACATAAAGGTATCAGTGTGAAGCGAAAAAAAAATCATGATTTACAATTGGACAAAAAATTTAAAGTTTGGGTTGCAAAGTGAAAAAAATTAATTCATTTGCCGGAAAAATGACCGGAAATTTTGCAATCGGCAAAACAATAGAAAGACTGGGTGACAATCTTAAAAAAAAAAAAACAGATTAGGTTGCAATTTTAAAAAAATCGATAGCTGGGGTTTTTTTTTTTTTTTGTAATTTATCCTATTTTAAATCAATTTTAAATATATAATATATAAAATCAATCATTATTTAATGATCTTAAATTTAATATTCATATAAAATTTATCAAACTGAAATACGGAAATGTATGTGTGTGGGCTTCAATGATTTTTCATTTTAAACGATATATAGTATTAATTTATTATAAATTGATATTAAAATGTAGAAATAAAAAAATATTATAGGTGTACCGAATAGATTACACATATAAAACATATCAAATAAAAAAAATTAGATTAAAATTATTATTGCAAGTTAACCAACTTATTCATTTGAAATATACAAATATTTTATTTTATATTTCTTATTTTATATTTATTTGTTGTCAAATTTTATTTATATTATATTCTGATTAATTGAGGTGGCATAAGGGATTTGATAGAGCCACTGAGGTAATTTTTCTGGTTTTTCACAAATTAAAATTTTATCATTCTTAGTCCCTGATATATTGACTTATCAATCTTATAATTATTATTCATAATTTTTTTATTCAAAATGTGTAGATTAAGTCCAATTTTGAATTGTTTCATTTAAATAGATAGCAAGAGAGATTTTCATGTATTTGATAAACTGATATAATTTTTTATTTGATTTAAATTAAATGAGTTATATATGTCGTTGAACCAAAAAAAATTATTAAAATACGTGTATATTTATAGTTATAAATGCCAATAAAATATGAATTTATTTATCTCAATACTTAAATCATAACATTTCTAATACATATAACTTATTTTTAGATATTAAATTTATTTTAAAAAATTTCACTACTCATGTAATGTTCTGACACAAATTTGTTTTATTTGTTTGTTTAATTCATAGATTAATATATTACTTTATATATTTCAAATTTCTAATATTTTCGAATATAATTATTTATAATGACATAAATTTAAAGTTAAAATACCTAGCTTTATACTAATGCAAATTTAAAAAGTATCAATATATTTTTGTTAAAATAAAAATAATTACATTTTATATGTTATTATATTTTTTTAATAATTATATATATAACAAACTGTGCAACGCACGGGTACACTACTAGTTACAATAAAAGCGTCAAATTCATCCGATCAATTGGGTAATATTGACATGGATCAAGATTTATCCTATTGACATGAGAATAAAAGACAATATTTCTCCTTTTCTAAAGATTCATGATTTTGTAGTAATTCATATCATTAATATTTAATATTTCACACACATCAAGGCTCTTTAATTCCATTTATAATAATTTTAAATCTCTACGGATCAAGTAATTAATAACGATTTTAAAATAAATAAATATTGACCTTGTCCCAAATCTAGTTATATTACCAATATATTTAGGGTACATTTGTTTGGTATTTTTAGGAATGATAGATATTATATCAACAAGATTAAGTTGAAAAATATAAACTCATGATCAGTCTTGTGATATGACTACCCATTAGAATTGATAGATACAATCAAGTTTTATCAATAATTTGAAGTAAACGCACCCATTAGAAGCACATTAATTATTTTGATAATTATCGTAGCATTTTAATAAAGTATATTATTTAAAAGCATATATATGCCTGTTTATGTTATTGCGCTACGTAAAACAATACGAATTATATATAATGAGGAAAGACTGGACCAGATGATTAACTTATAAGGGAGCGCCTCATTCAATCTTTTAGTGTGTGTTTGGATTGGTGAATTCAAATTTGACACGAATGAACATAAAGTTAAGACACCTAAATTACTCAGGATAATACAAATTAAGAGTAATGTATTAATTAAAAATTTATTAGAGAATGAATAAGTTAAAACAATTCAATCGTCCAATCTTTTCCATCTAATTAAACACTGAAATACGACCTATATATATATATATATATATATATATATATATGGATCGCTGTATACTCTCAAAAACTTTAGAAACTACATTAGTTATGTATATTTGAAATGATATTGGAAAACAATATTAGTTGTGTATTTGAAATGATATTTGACCGACTTCTCTATACAGTTTGGTTTTTTAGATTATACTAGAAATATACCCGTGCGATGCACGGTTTGGAATATACGATTAATTAGTTTTAAATTTTCTAATACTATAATGTAATAATATTATCTTAACTTAACCTAAATTATATATTAATAAGAATTCAATTCTTTATAATTAGTGTCACATCTTCAATAATATTATAATTTTAAAAGAGAAAATGGCCATGATTAGCCTATTTCCTAAAAAAGAAGAACAAAATAACCCCCCACTATATATTTTCACCTTTATACCCACTTTTTGATTTGATTGAGATTGTCAAATCAATTAAGAAAAGAATCTTATGGGGAATTGAAGAGAAATTGGACACGTTGACCAGCCTCCTCCTCTCTCTCTCTCTTGTTGTTTTCGTGTAGAGTAAAAAAAATAATCTCATTGTGGACAATGGGAATCAAACCCAGGACCACAATGAGCAAATTGAGCTACAGTTCCACTGGGACAAACAAGTTTAATAGGATAGTTTTCGTGTAACACCTAAATATAGGGCTACACGAAAACTCTTGAAATCAAGGCTACACGAAAACTCTTCAAAACAAGGCTACACGAAAACTTTTCAAAACAAGGCTACACGAAAACTCTTCAAAACTTTTCGTGTAGTGCCCAAAATCAGGACTTTTCGTGTAGTGCCCAAAATCAGGACTTTTCGTGTACTGCTTAAAATCAAGGTTTTCGTGTAGTTGGTCAAAATCAGGAGTTTTCGTGTACTGCTTAAAATCAAGGTTTTCGTGTAGTTGGTCAAAATCAATCAAAAGTGAGTCAAAAGTTGCGGCTATCTTTGTCAGATTGTCATACTGTGTATTTTTTTATTGAGTTGACAAATTCAAAAGTGGGTATAGTTGGGATAAAATTTAAGATTTGGGTTATTTTTGGGATAAAATTATATGGGGGGTCTTCTATGTCCTAATTTATAGCAAATAGGCTATAAATGGATACTGTCCCATTTTAAAATGCAAACAATAATATATAAATGTGTATATATATGTATATATATGTGTGTGTTTAACAATGAATTTTAAATTCTATATTTGAAATATGAGGTTGTTAAATAAACATCAATTTTGTACACTTACCCATTAATATTGTAAATTAAAATAAATGAATCAAGTTTAGTACTGAGAAACATTTATTGTAAACGATAATTGGTATCTAAAAAATATGTTACTTCATAAAGATATGTTGTGCATGTTGCAGATTAATATAGATATAAGTATCATGATTAATATATTATTATATTTGTTGATTCCTGCTTATTAACAAATGTGGTGTTAGTAAATAATTCCTTTGCATTCACAATTATAGATATTTTTTGAAAAAAGATATAAATCTCATCCAATAACTAAAAGATCTTGATATGTATATAATAACATAGCTAGTTTATATTGACAAATATATCAAACAACTATACCAAAATGTTTTTCATTGTTATTAATTTCTCAAACAATCTAAGACTTTTTATTTTAAAAATCATTTTTTAATTTCCTAATCTATAGCTTAATTAATCATTTATCTTTGTGTTTGTATTCTTGTTAAATACAATTTCGCACCAAAATGTAAATATAAAATTTATATTTTTCATAAACTAAAACAAAATTTAAAATAAAAAATAATTAATTTAAGGATTATAATTTATATGAAATAGAGAAAAAATATAAAATATATTTCATAACCTACCTACCTATAAGTATAACCTAACCTAGTGGACCCCACAACCATTAAAAGTATATATCATTTTATTTTTGATTTATTTAATTTCTTATAACTTCTTTCTTTCTATTTATAATAGGTTAATTTGGGAGGGAAAATTAGTTATTGCTATTTTTATTGAAGGTCTTCTTTTTATATGTATATATAGATATGAATGTTATTATTTACATCAGCAACGCCCGCTCTGTCAACCTACTTACCGTGGACATATATTAATACCGTTATTGTGGTGAAAATTCAGGATATCAATTAGTTTGACTCTTCATATAATCATAGGATGATAACATTACACACCAGACATCAATGACTTAGTGGTAGACATATTAAGAGTTGTCCATCCTTTTGGCAACTATTTAATTCCGAACATTTTGACTTAAATTTCAATTTGTTTATTTATTTGGCGTTAGTTGCTATATTATATATTTAATTTTCATTATATATAGTAAGTTTATTTTGTCAAATTAGTGTACTAACATAGTGCCGAAATACCAATACTGATACAACTGAATTGGATAGAACTTATCTGACTGCAAATCCCGAATTTGACTCATTTCTTAAGTTATTTTCACAAATTACTGAACCTGGTCCTATTTTCCTCTATAGGTACATTGACGCTTAATATGACTAATTTAATAAACTGAAAAAATGAAATACTCGTGTACGTATACCTACTCTACTCATGTCACAGTCACACACAATATACATATATATATCGACAGTGTGTCTTCATCCATACACAAAGTGACTCCATTTTAGTTTCTATAAACAGTACATAGATGTTAACATCCTTCTGCCATTATCACCACATTTCTGCATCATTACTTTCTTTCTCTACAGACGCATAAAGCCGTCTTCCATTGCATATAGTTGTTGTCGCTCAAAAGTTGCAGAGTATATTTCTGAGATTCAGTTGTGAAATACCGGAATCAGGCCTGGATATGGTGAATATTCCGGTGAAGTTCAAAAGGGTGGCCGCCGCCTTCGATGAGATGTCTAGGGTTAGGTCTTGCGAGAGCAGCGGCAGCGAGCACTCCGCCGATCTCTCTGATCTCGTCAACTCCTTTTTTGAGAGAGAATTTGAGGAGCAGCGTGTGGATGAAGAGGTTGATCAGAATGGAAACGGAGATGAGATCGACGATGGATCTGAAACTAATTCTCCTGATTTCGAATTGTTAGCTTCTTTGCGGCAGTTATTTGATTGCGATCAGGATGACGTCAGAAGAAGTATCTACGCCGCCGTGGAGAAGGCGTCGGAAGCTGTCGGCGTCGCCAGCTCGTCGCCGGAATTCAAACGGCGGCTCATGACTCTGTTGCGTAGCCGTGGCTTCGACGCCGGTGAGTGTAATATACATATTCTGCATAAAATTGATCTTAATTTTAATCTAAAATCCTGCAATTAATTAATTTACAAAAATACACAGGCCTCTGCAAATCGAAGTGGGAGAAAAACGGGCGAAACCCGTCTGGGAATTACGAGTACATCGACGTGAACGCCGGCAGCGGGCACTACATAGTGGAGGTAAATCTTGCCGGAGAATTCAGAATAGCGCGTCCGACGGGATGCTACAAGTCATTGCTGGATGTATTTCCGGCGATATATGTGGGGAAGGCGGAGGAGCTGAAGAAGGTGGTGAAGAGAATGTCCAAGGCAATGAGAAAGTCGTTGAAGAGTGGTGAGCTGAACGTGCCGCCGTGGCGCCGCCTTGCGTACATGGAAGCCAAGTGGTTTGGGGCATACAAACGGACCATTAATGAAATGGCAAGCTCAAAGTCATACAATGAGTTTAATGGAAATAGGTTGGTGGGTTTTGTCAACTACGAACCTCTCCCATTGTTTTGCTCATAAAAAATTGGTCATTTTCATGATCATGATTGTCTCATTGGGTGTAGTTATTTACGTAAATATATTTTTTAGTGATTTATTATTTGTAGTACAAAATCTTATGGAATAAGAAATATATATATTGTAATAGGGTTGGTTTTGATCTTAAGTGATTATTTATAGTTCTATCGTTTGGCATCGTACCTGAATTCTCATATGGCATTGTTTTATCCATCCTACCTGGCTTGTATTAAATACTATGTAACATGAGATGTTACACCATATGTAATAGGAGATTCAGACTCTTTCATTAGAAGTGAGATGTTCTGTTACATTTGATGTTACATCTCCTATTCCAATCAATCACCATCCCTCACGGGTATTCAATGACATCACTAATTAATACGTGTCGTGTATTAAATACTATGTAACATGAGATGTTACACCATATGTAATAGGAGATTCAGACTCATTTCATTAGAAGTGAGATGTTCTGTTACATTTGATGTTACATCTCCTATTCCAAATCAATCACCATCCCCCACGTGTATTCAATGACATCACTAATTAATACGTGGCTGTATTAAATATTATGTAACATGAGATGTAACATCATATGTAATAGGAGATTCAGACTCATTTCATTATGGGTTATAATATCACACTAGTCGTCTTTGGTTGGTAATTAATATTGTTATAATATCAATTTAATATGGACATTACTCTTGAGACTTTTAAGATCCTTAAACCCTTGACCTTTCATGTACAATGGACTTTTGATATTCATGTTCATGTATATATATGTTACAACTTCTATTAATAAAATATGATTTTGGGGTTTTTGGATACAATTCTATTTTCTCTATTTTGTATATTTATATTGTTACAAGTACAAGTTACAATGTGGTGTATGATTCACGTGAGCTAGTTTGACGTTCTTGATGACCCGTTTTACAACACGTTATCAGCACGAGTCTCTACCTAAATCTGAGTGTTGCCCTAGGAAAGAATCGTGTCTTTCCTGCAAGGTATTTCTTTGAATCAATCATAATATTCAATATATCGTTATGATTACAATCCGACACAATAGGCTTATGAATTCTGATTTTGCCTCTGCAAATTAATTAAGTAATCTTCATCATTAGCCTTAAGGAAATACCATATGACAATTTATATGGTTGATGCACGCATATAACTATTCTGAAAATTTTAGCATGAAAAACTATTTTTGAAAAGAAAGCAATTGTTGCTAAGATATAACAAGATTCTAGTTACCAGTAATTAAGCCTACATTAGTTTGCTCAGAAGAGTTAATTCAATATACATTTTGCCCATTTTCATTTCTTTAATGTTTTCAAGTCTAGCTATTATATATATAAAGTGTTATGCATGAAGGATGAATATTGAATATTAAACATATCGATCTCTAATTGACCTTAAGTTTCTATGTTTTGTTTGCTAGGCTCTTTACGTGTTTATATATATATTGGTTTATGGGTTATTGTCTAATTTGATTTTATATGGGTTTTATTTCATAGTAGATGATAATATGTTTAGTTAAGTCAAATATTGTTTTTTTAATTGACTAAAACATCTAAGTATTTGAACTTCTTGATAACTATTGTTGCTCAAGGTTTTTAGTACCCATATACTTCGATTTCTAAACTTAGAGCCATTGCTTGAGACTGGAAAAATATCTGGTGATTGATAAAGTATTAGTTGAAAGGAAACCTCATCAATAGGTATAATTCTAATATAAATTCTTATCTTTGAAGGAATAGTTATAATTTAAAACAAAGTAGTGGATTCTTTTCATAACTTGATTTAACAAGTTCAATTGTGATATGGGTTGTATAATTAATTAGTTTGATCTTGCAGGAATTAATTTCTATTAAAGTATATATATAATAACACTTTCGGCAAATGATTATAATTTTATGAATCACAGAAAACTTTATACTATGAAATATGTGTACTATTTAGTGATATTATATCTTGAAAATGAATCTTACTGTATGGGGATATAATTGTCTACTTGCTTAGCCATAATTTTTATTTTTAATTTTATTCTTGTCATTAGATAAGGCTAAGATGAGTAAATCTTATCTACTACAATAACAAGATTTTGTTTGCATACTTGTTATATGCATGTAGAGTCCAACAGTCTTAAAAATGACGTATGTGAAATCAAATTCGTTCACTCGATTTTGTGTGAATTTATCATAAGTTGAGAGTTAAAACAACTAGAAGTTGAGCTTTAAGTAGCATTGTTGTTGGTTCTCAATTTTTCTGGCATTTTATTGGTTTTTATATTTGGTTGAATAGTTTGCTTAATTAAGATCAAAAATCTATGAGAAAGGATGAGATTTTAATTCTGGTGATATAGTGTTGCTAATAACATGCATAGTAAATTGAAGTGAATATTTGTTATTATAGGATAAAATATTGCAATAGTGTGATGTCTTAAATTCAATTTTGTAGAATTTGAAAATGCCTGATATTACAAAGAGAGAATTCTCCGAGCTTTCCCTTGATGGCACTAACTATTTGACTTGGGCTTTTGATGTTGAGATTCACCTCGCATCCTCTGATTTAAGCGAAACAATTGTTCAAGATTCCCAATCCACTCCTGCCCAGAAGGCAAAGGCATTGATTTTCCTTCGTCACCACCTCAATCAAGATCTCAAAAATGAATATCTTACTGAAAGAGATCCTGCTGTTTTATGGAAATCCCTGAAGGATCGTTTCCATCAACAAACTGATATAATTCTACCTCAAGCACAATTTGATTGGTTGAATCTTCGGTTTCAAGATTTCAAATCTGTGACTGAATATAATTCTGCCTTGCATCGTATTGTTTCATATTTAAAGTTATGCGATCAAAATGTCACAGAGGCTGAATTGATACAAAACACATTATCAACCTTTCATGCGAGCGATCTTGTACTCCAGCAGCAGTACAGAGCCAAAAACTACACCACTCATTCTGAGTTGATTTCTGCATTGCTAGTTGCAGAAAAACATAATCAACTATTGATGAAAAATCATAATGCAAGACAAGTTGGCTCTCAAGCTGTGCCTGAAGCACATGCTGTAACGAGCGTAAATGATGGTGGTCATGAAAGAGGTAGAGGTCGAGGCCGTGGTCGAGGCCGAGGCTGAGGACGAGGTCGAGGTCGAGGCTGAGGCTATAGATTTGCCAATAGACCTTATAGAGGTTGTCGAGGTCGAGGTAACATCAATAATATTGATCAAGTTCAGGACCATGGAAAGAGTTCTGACAATTCTAAAACTCCACCAACAAAATCTAGTACTCATGGAGAACAAAAACAAATTTGTTTTAGGTGTGGATGTGATGACCATTGGTCTCGCACTTGTCGCACACCTAAACATTTGGTGGAGGCATATCAAAAGATGCAAAAGGACAAAAAGGGAAAAGCCCCTCAAGGAGAATCTCATTATGCTAATATGCTTGATGCAAACGTGGACTTGGACATTGACAATGATGACCTTTTGAATGTTGAACTTGAAGACTTTGGAGATAATGAGTGATCTAATGTTTCTATCTGAAAATTTGCTTATCTATGTTTATTTTTATGCTTTATCCAGAACACTACGTTTTTTTTTATCTATGCCAGTCTTATAGTTTTGGATATCTTGAAAATTTGAATTTATTGCGAAGCTTATCTTAATGTTTATATTTTTATCTTTATTGCATCATTATTTTATGATATATGGAGAAATTGGATATCCTATGCTTAGTAAAAAATAGATGAAGTCCTTTAATCTTTTGCTGAAATAAAGGGGAATGTAACGAAAACCCTATTCCATATTAGGGTTATGCAATTTTGTCTACCCCTTCTCTAATTCAAATATGTCCAATTGTATATAATGACTATTACTCTTTACATTTAGTGCGTGGGAAAGAATTAAATATTTTCCTATCAATTTATCCCCCGATTACCTAACAACATTTTAGATGAAGATCATTTCCGGCATTAGGGGGAGATAAAGCTCAAAATTAATGGAATGCCATGAAATTTGATGAAAATGTAGTAAATCTTCAATATCCATGCACTAGTCAAACTGAACTTGAAGTTCAGAAGAAAATTAATTTGCCAGATTAATTTGTCATATGTTATTTACTGATTCTATAGGAGTGACTAAATTACATATACCTTATGACAATGCACCATAAAAATGGAAGTTCGTAGAAACAAATATATCTACTAACATTGATGCTTCTCTATGCTTGAAAAATTAAACTATTGAGTCACTCCAAATATCTCCTGAAGAGATTCGTCCTGAAGACAAAAACCCTAGTAATATTGCACGTGCACAAAAATAATCAAAATACTAGGGTTGCGGAACGAACATATCAAAATATTTCGAAATTGAGTTAATGTATGCATTGGAGTTGCAACTAATTTTTAGGACAAATGCAATATATCAAAGTCGTCGAAGACAAATTAGCCTCAATATTGCTCTTATTATCTCAAATATAAATCTGGATCTAGAACCCAAATCAATAGTTGAGTGCCAGAAGCATTCAGATTGGGTATGATGAAAATATGCAATTTGAGGTCTAGCTAAACTTATTGAATAAAATTAAACTTTTGGATATATTGTACATAGCTCTATGATGCTATCCCTGTATGATATAAATGAGTACTTGTATGAAAATGAAATGAAAATAATGAGGCCTCTTATGGATGACATACGTTCCGCTAGTTGATATATCTGGCAACAAAATGAATTTAGAAATGTAATTAATGGACATAGCTACTCCATATTTATATGGATCAAATAAGTGATCAATTTCTCTCGAAGAAGAATTAATATTTCCTTGATGACATGTAGGAACACATAAGGAAATTGAGGGTATTAATTCAAACTTGAAATTTGAATTTGAATAATACCAAGTATTGTCTCGGCTTGCAGATCGAGAATCTCTCAATCAACGTACGTAAAAGGGATTTTTTTTTGAATGGATTGTATGGATAAAATCCTTTTACTAAGTTTACCAATGGTTATCCTATCCCCTGAAGAGAATAAGAGTCATTTTAGACCTAACGAATGTACTAAAAATGTTTTTGGACCAGAACTTCCTATTTAAGTGTAATGATGTATTACTTTATTGTTTTGACCTATAATGCTTTTATGATAAGTTTACTAGCAAGGTTTAGTGTTAGAGATATTGAATGATATTAATTGAATATATTTTTCGTTACCTTCTACATTCAGAAAAATGTGATATACTCTATAATAGTTTTGAAGCTATTATACAAAAGTATGCTTTAGTGCAATCATGTGATGCTCACTAAATATCTACCCACGTCTACGAATTGAAGTGTAGACATTTGAAGACTTGTTGTCTTGAGGGGGAGAAATTCAAAATATTTTTTAAACAACCTTGAAGGTTGGGTCCTGAAGACCAATGACTGTACTCTTTTTCCCTTTACTAAGTTTTTTCCCACAGGGTTTTCTTAGTTAAAGGTTTTTAATGAGGCAGTTAATGCAACACATTTTGACATACATGTCATGTACTCTTTTCTCGTCTAGTTTTTTCCCATTGGGTTTTCTAGCGAGTTTTTAACGAGGCATGTACATTAAATCGTAATGTCCAAGGGGGAGTGTTATAATATCAATTTAATATGGACATTACTCTTGAGACTTTTAAGATCCTTAAACCCTTGACCTTTCATGTACAATGGACTTTTGATATTCATGTTCATGTATATATATGTTACAACTTCTATTAATAAAATATGATTTTGGGGTTTTTGGATACAATTCTATTTTCTCTATTTTGTATATTTATATTGTTACAAGTACAAGTTACAATGTGGTGTATGATTCACGTGAGCTAGTTTGACGTTCTTGATGACCCGTTTTACAACAAATATAAACTTTTCAAAGAATTAACAGTCAAAATTAATTCAAAATATCAAATTCACATGCTATTTATACATTTGAATACAAATATAAAATAAAAGGTTTAATAGAATGTTATTATTAATTTACAGAATATTTTGAAAATCATTTTTATAATTTTAAATTTACTATTTTGAATAAAATAAATTATTTAGTTTAGTATTGGAATAAAATAGAAGTTATTTTTATTAAATATTTAGATAATTATATTTTAACATTTTTTGGTTGTTTATATTATGGCATAGTTGTCCGCCATGCTCGCAAATTTGAGCATTGTGCAAATATTTTCTTTGCAGGGAAGGTCACAAAGGTTATTGATATAGAGTCTAAGAAATTTTGTGATGTTGAATTTTTTGAAAAATATAATTCATAAAAAAAAAACTCCTAAGTACTGAAACTTCCTCCAAATTGCCCACGATTATCAGAAAAATCATGTTAACTGACAATGTCATATTTTACTATTAAGTTTTCCCAAAAGTGTTTTAGCATATTTACAGTGTGTTACTACAAGTAGATTAATACAAGAGAGAATGAGTAAACTTCACCAACCAAATGGGTGCAGTACAACCATCTCCATTATTTTCTTCTTTTTCCTAATTCTTTTTGGGTATTACTTTATTATATTCTTCTAAAATGAATTGATATAGATGTTGTGATGTCATCGCAAGTCAATCTAGCTCATTCCACATCAATTTCATGTTGGGTAATTCTAAAGATAGCCAAAAAAAATTCTCAGTCACCAAAGAAATAAAATTCCATTTTTGCCCTTAAATCTTATTATTGATATTTTTTACAACCTAATTATTTTTCTTCTTTTTCTCCTTTTTTCTTTATGAACCAATATATTCAATTAAGTTTCAATCCTACTATTCAAGAAAAGTTATTGGAGGAGGATTTAAAACTTTATAAGGTAAAATATATTATAATTCAATTATTTTTATTTTATTTTTGGTGATGAACATGACTTTTTAGTGTAGTAAGCATATGTAAAACCATTCAAGCATTTTATCAAACAAAACATGTGCAATTTTTGAAAGAATGGAAACAACATAATAACTCAAAATTATATAATCAATGATATTTCTAAAATTAAAGTGCTAGGAAATCATGATAGAAACCCAACTAAAATCTCTTTTAAAATTCGGTATTTTGCTGAAATATTTTTCCGTTATTGTTGAAACAATTGTTTTTAAATTGACACCACCATACCTATAGCAGAGCAAAAGGAAAATTAATGAAGATGATGTAATGTTGTGTTGAATATTAGAAAAAATAAATTTAAGGGTAAAAAAGGAATTTCATTTTAATATGATTGTGTTAAGAAATTTAATGATTGTGTTTAGATTCACCCTTTCATGTTTTGAATCTTGCATGTGTGCCTCTTGCAACAAAACAACACCTGGGCTGGGCTGACCCCATTCAATTACGTTAATGGGGTTATTATCAGGGCTAAATCCATATTTAAGTTGGGTCCAGTTGTGAAATGTGATGGGCCTGCAGGTTGAAGTTGGTCTTTGATTTTAATTAGAGGTGAAATTTCTTAGCCGTTAAGCCCAACAGTGTTACTTATTTGAAAATTCAAATGACTAATACAACTCTACTTATTAAAGTTTACTGGTTTTATTCACGCCTTTACTTAAATTGGGTGGGACTATCCACACCCCAATTTTACCTAAACACACCCATTACTAATTTACACCTTAATTAAAAACATTATTACTTTAAAGAATTCTAAAGGCACCCCATTTATGGTCAATTATACCCTTTCTTCAAAAAAACGGAAAATGAAACCTTAACCCTTTTTCCCACCATCCTTCTCTCTCTCTCTTCCTCTGAAACCGCCCACTCTCCTCCCCAAATTCTCTTTCTTTACTTTTACTTCTATGGTTTGATTTGTGATTGTCCTTTTTCTCTTCTCTCTCCATTGTTTGTCCTCTCTCCATTGTTTGAAGAGAATCTGCAAAAGTAAATTTTGAGAAAGAAAAAAATTTCAAAACTTTGTTCGACCACAGTGGTCGAACATGCTTCACTATTTTCACCTTTTGCAATTCAATTGTTTAGATTAACCAATTTTTCCGGTCTTTAACATTATCATTTTCAATCGAATTTTTTAGATTAACCCAATTTTTATCGTCGCTTCGATATTGAGTTTTTGTTTTTTCATTCAATTTTGTTGTAGTTATTCGTCGTCAGGGTAGCTGTATAAATTTGTCTTCAATAAACTGGAGTCTGAAAGCTCGCGGAAGAAATGGGATGTGGGGTAAAAAATTAGAATTTACACGACAAATTCAAATCAAATAAGGATGATTGATGATGTCAAGGGGGATTAATTATTGTCAACATTATAACAATTTTTCCCACCGAGCTCATTGTATAGCAAAAAAATTAAATAAAAAGAAAATGTCAACCACAAGGATGAGTTAAAAACACCAAGTTCATTGAAATTAAGTACCAAAAACAAAGCAAAAGATCCATCCATCAGAGGCTGTTGAAGAGATTGGCAAATATTGACGTTTCCTTGATACTGAAAGCCAGAAACTACTTAATTTCAGTAACATTTAAAAAATAATAAATTTAATTGTAGCATAATACTAAAAAATAAAATATTAATTATCATATACAAAGTAGAAGATGAAATGATAGCAGACAAAAAAACAAAAATGAAAGATGGAAAAAAATCGAGAAGGGATAAAAAAAAATGTGAGAAATTCGGTAAGCAGATATATCGATGGGCGAGAATCAGAGATCCTCTGAACAACAACCGGCCAGATAACTTCTCTCATTCATATGGCTACAGCCGATTACGGCAATTCAAGATCTAAGGGTATTTTACTCACCCTATCTTGGAGTACATGTAGCTCTTCTTCCTTTGCATAAATTTTCAATAACAGATCACTAAACCAAAATCAAACAAAATAACCCACACACACACACGGTGTAGCTACACCTATTTTGAGTTCTTCACCATATCGATGAAGATGGAAGGATCATTGCAAGGGAACATCTATAAACCCTAGACCCTATAAATAGGAACACATTGTATGCTGTGCTGACCTAACCCTTTTGGGCCCAACTATCTACCCATGGACAGTATTGGGCCTAGGTTTTCTATCTGACTATTTGGCCCATCTTTCATTAAACTGTCAATTTAACCTTTTTACTTTGTTCAAAAATGTCCCCAAGTTTTATGAAATTTGGTCAATCAAACACCTTGGTGAAAAAGGGAACCTAACCTTTTTTTAAAATGGGTCAATTAAGCCCTCAAAATTTTACAAATGTCTCTATTTTGTCCCTAGGTTGGTTTAGTGTGGAAAAAAAAAAAAAAAGGTATCTTAGTGCATTTCAAGAATTTGAGGGGCTTGAATGACCCATTTACAACCTAGTACATTTCAACCATTTGAATGTCAGTTAATTCCCTCACTTGATTTTGCATTAAATATAAGAACTATAATCTACACTTGTGTACTTGTTTGGACAAGCCGACTACTAGTCAGTCCAAATCTTTAACCCAAAGTGTGAAAGAATCATTACAAGAGAGAACAATACAATGTCATAATACAAGTTACAATGTCTACTCTATTAACTATTGCTTTTTTCAACACAAGAATGGACCAAAAGGAATTACTCAAAGTCTCAACTCTAATATGTATTCAATCGATATAAAATAGCACGACACTCTTCTTCCAATGCAAAACAAGTAACCCGATACAAAATAATTCTCACTGATAAGCCATCTAAAAATTAGTCAGCTAATGCTAGCTTCTGCTATGTGCTACCGATAATCATTGGGGTCTTCCCTGCTTTGGATCAGTGGGACACCATCTTCTCGCCATCTGATTCGTTCTTCACATAACGCTGCACATACCTCCACGTATAATTCATGCTCCTGATATAAATCATTATGTATCAGCATATGAATAAGACATGATAGTGGGCAATAAGACATTTTGTATCAACATATGAAAGAAAGAAATAATTATAAATTTGGACGACCTTGTGAAGAACTCTGGCAGCTAGCTCCTCAGCAGTGTCCTTTGCAAGAACAGGCACAACCCTTTGAGCAATGATACGACCAGTGTCATAATGCTCGTCAACATAGTGGATTGTAGGACCAGAATATCTAAATGCAACACAAAGAGAATATAATTACAATATATATATATATATATATATGAGTTGTCACTAAATCTATAAGCCTTTGGAACAGAACTGAGACTTCATCTTGAATTCTGAGCTCGGGATGAACAAAATAACAAGGATAAAATAAGACAAACAAGCTGATTTACAAAAGCCACAGAAGCTCAATAACCAACAAAAGTTAATTGACTCATGTATTGAAATGTTCAATTTACTACACGAGTGTATGTAATCATGATGGCTGAGAGAATTCTATATTTAGAGGACTAGTGTATATACCCTTATGTTACGATATCCCACATCGGTATACAGAGTAAATGTTTTGGCATATACAGTGTACAATATTTATGCAGGTAAAAGGTTTTATGCACTATATACAGAGTAAATGTTTTGGCATAAACAGGTACAATATTTATGCAGGTAAAGGTTTTATGCACTAATGTCTCTCCAGTATTACATTAAGAAAAGTAATGGGGAAGAAATGGAATCAACGACAACGAAGAAGCAGTTAATTGGTATTAGTACCTGGCTCCAGAAGCAATTACTGCTTTATGCACCTTCATGCCATAATACCCTTGTCCACCAAATGCTGGAAGAAGTGATGGATGTATATTCAGTATGGCCTTTGGATAAGCTTGGACCAATTCAGCAGGAATAAGCTTGAGATAACCAGCTAACAAAACGAAGTCCACCTTGACGGATCTGAGCATAAGGTAGTATATGATTGGAACTCATATATTGGGACAAACAATGTTCTAGACATTTTATTAGAAGAGGTAAAAAGAAAAAAGAAAAAAGTATTTGCACTAGCATTACAACATTGGCATGTTTCATCCTGAAGTTCTTTTATGAAGTTCTTGATTAATAGTTCTCTTTCTTAAAACTTGTTAATCAGACTAGCAAACACTTTCTTATAAAGTCCATTAAGTAAAGATCTCTTCTTTTGGTCTTCAGCTATAACTTAAGTCCGGATCAAAATGAATGTCAAAACACAACACGTAATCAGTGACATGCTCTGTCACTCTGAAAAACAAAACAAAACTTGAGGGCAAGGAAAAAAAAAATTAATCACAATATTAGGACTTAGGAAATATACAGGATAGTCACTTGCCAGGGGTTCCAATAGTAGTACTAGTTTCTTGGAATGCATATCAAACTAAAGAATATCTTTTTAGACCATGTCATATGAAATAAGCTCTAGTATTCAGAATAGAAACAAACAATAAATTCTAGGATTGACTCAGTAATACCAGTAATAGTCTTTCACCATATATATGGAAAAAAGAGACACAGCCAGCTGCAGTAGCTAATAAAGATTAGAAGCTTTGAAAATAAAGACATTAAGTAACTTCAGTGTGATATCTCAACAATGTCAGCAAAACAATTATAGATGTTCAACACACACTAGGTAATCTCTTTTAATAAAATAAAGGTCCAACCTCAATGCAGTCACGAGGTCTTCAACAGAAAACACCTCTTTACTGTCTTTCTTTCTTGGATAAACAAGAACAGGAATACCTTTTTGGCGTGCATACTCGGCACCTCCACAATCTGCATCATACACAAAAGGCAGAGTAACCAGGAAAAGAATAACAGCATGAAAATGCGCATTATTCATAGCTCTCGATATTAATAACCCATATTCGAATTAATCGCAATTAAGTTGAAAGCTTTCACCAATAAGAATCCTCTACAATACAGAAGTAGAAGATGAATTGAATACCATGTTTACTGGTGACAAGCACAACCACATCACCATACACAGAATCATTAAGAGTTGCCTCATAAATCGACCTGAAATTGGAGCCTCCACCGGAAACGAACACCGCCAAATTCTTCCTTCGAATATTTCCTCTTGGCTTATCTTCTTTGACATCAAAAACCCCTTTACATTCAGGTTTCTCATCACTACTTCTACACTGAAATTTCCTCCTACTATTTGAGGGACTTGAATAAAAAATACGATGACTTTTCACAGAAACCCCTTTAGAGGAACCGATTTGTGGTGAAAAAACTGTGGGTAACTTATAGGTTTGAACGGAGGAAATTGCTCCATGAACATTGGCTCGAAGAACAACATTTTGAGCTTCCATTGAAATAGAATAAGCAGAAGTGCCGATGAATTAGGGGTTTCTGAGCTCTTCGGCACTGGGGTTTATGCAGCTTGAGAAAAGGTTAATTACAACTGAAAGAAAGAACAATGCACCCCCATTTTATAGTTTTAATTTCTTATTTTTCTAATACACCCCTTTTAAATTATTTTTAGTGCCCTTATTTATTAAAAAAAAAAAAACAAGAGAAATCAAATTTAATTCCAATGATTTTATATATACACTCTTCATACCATTTATTCTTTACAGAGCTCGATGATCGTTTGATTGTTCTGTCACTTGACAACGATTAGGGGTAGTACTGTCATCAGAGGCAATAGTTGGTTATCAGTCATTTTCTCAAATTTCCAGTTGAATTTAACTGGTTTTCTTTGAATATAATGAGAGATCGAACATTGTCCATATAAAGTATTCACCCATATGTTACCGAACATTATGACAGTGCTCCTTACGGTATGGTTGAGCATTTCGAGAGGTACAAATATTTTAAAGACGTTCAACGTCAATGGGTATAACATAATTTATATGTTCTTTTCGGCAGGTTCAAACATGATCAATATATTCTTTTCAATTTGGTTGAACATTGTTCCAATGTTATTTTTGGTTATGTAGAACTATTTGCATCATTCAACTAAGTCGATTTTAGGTGATAGAAACTCAATTTTAGGTGATAAAAAAACCTTATTCTTTACTTTTGAACTTAGTGAAAAACTTACATTTTCCATCTCCATTAATTTTTGACGGCCAATTGTTTTCTTATTGAATTAATGGAGAAACTAAGAGAGAAAATTGAGATACACACAATTCAAATATGAAAGGATAAGAGTTTGAATAGGAATATGATTCAAATAAAATATAATCCTAATTTAGATAGAATTATAATTTAGTCAGGTTTAGAAAAGAAAAGTTAGATTTGAATAAAATTATGATTCAAACTGATGATTAATATATGTTAATTATATAAATATAAAAAAGTATTTTAATCTATTTTTAAAAGGTTATTTTTGTCCGAAAACGTTTAAGCGAGCATTCATAAGTTTTGGGGTGCACTAGCTGCGGCCAAATTGTTATATAGGATCCGGATCCAGTGTGGATTGGGTCGGGTCAAATTGAGTTATTTGGGCCAGTGGTACCGCTGTAAACCGTGTGGCACTTTATGCATACAAACCTTATAAAACGGAAACACGCCTGTTAATGTTGACTGTCATAAAGTAATTTTAGAGGCATATAATCCCATAGCTCTCCGCTGATATAACCAATCAGCCAATCCGCCACCGGATCGCCGCTGTCGGTCACCGGATTTTTTTAATGGAGGGAGTAGGGGCTAGACTCGGGCGATCCTCGACTCGGTACGGCCCCGCGACCGTCTTCACCGGTCCGGTTCGCAAATGGAAGAAGAATTGGGTTCACGTGCCGCCGTCAAACTCAAACAACCACCATCACGCGGCGGCAAACGGAACCGTCAACGGCAGTAATGGCTCCTCCCATCTTTTGTTCTACAAGTGGACGCCGATCACTCCCACCCAAAACAAGGACAGTAATAATTATAACGGGAGCAATGATGGTATTAGTGGCAATGCTGATTCCAATGTTTCGAATAAAGACGACGCCGTCGCAGCAGAGGAGCCTCCGAAGAAAAAATTCAAGTATATTCCGGTATTTTTCCGTAATTTAACTTCATTTCATTTAGTTTTTTGTCACCCCTTTTTTATCCGCGTTTTTATGCATATAGATGCGTGGTGTTGTCTTTATGATTTGTTATTGAGGAAGGTTCTTGAATTCGAATTGGTAATTATCCGTGGAAAACTCCAGCTCTGAGCTTTGTCTCAAATCTCTAGGTTCTTAATTGTATGGATTAGGGTTTTGTTCTGATTCTAGAGGTTTGGAATTGGGGATCAATTTGAATTCACTGATTGAGGTATATAGGAATTCCAATTTCAGCGGTCTAGCGGAGTTAGATCATTGTTAAGGGTATGCTCTTTCTATTTTGGTGATGTGGAATGATCTGATAAAAGGACTGATATTGCCTGCGATCTAACTTATAGCAAGAGGGATTGTGACTTTGTAAGCCCTTTGGAATTGGATATGCATAAGATGCAGTAAAGTATTGTGCTGATGTCTTGAGCCAGTTGATATCCGGTGCAAATGTGCAATCTAGGTGGGGGTCATCTCATGAGCTAATTTAGAATTCAGTTTGGATTGAAGATGGTTTTACTTGCTACACACAGAACCAGAGGAACATGAAGGGGAATTTAAGTTAGAAACCAAATGGAGCAATGACCCAATTCTTTAAGTACAATGTTATTTTCAGATGCTCTGGGGTGAGGCTCCTCCCAAAATATTCCAATTTTGGTCCCCGTTTGGCTTCCTTCCTGCTTTATGTGACTGATGTTGATGTACTAATGTATCAGTTAACCCCTCAGCCGCCCCCCCCCCCCCCCCCCGGGGGAACTCCATGGTTGAAAGATCCTTTAGTACTATCATATGAAGAAGCTTCTTTCCATATGCATGCCCTTGTTTATACAACAATTTAAACATTGCATCTTTTGCTGTCTTATTTTAATGGTATTTTGATAAATTTGAGTCCATTGAAACTTAAGTTTTATTGTTGAGGGGGTAAAAAGAGATGCACTCCATTGGTTAGTGGATGGAATATTCTTTGTTCTTGGACTCAAATTTAATGACTTTTAGGTTACAGTTCAGATACATAGTGATTTACAATCATGTATAGGTCCCAATTTTATGCAGTAGTTTAATCTTTATACTTGGCATGATTTGGTAGATAATTGTGCTTGAAGAACAAAGGAACGAGTCATCAGAACAGATTGAGGATGAAGCTAATCCAAATGAGAATGATGCAAGCACAGTGGAGGCAACCTCCAAGAGTGATGGATCTGATGAAAAGCCTGATATGAATGATGTACCGATGGACGAAAGCCAGGTGATTAACATGCATCCTAGAAACATGCATGCTATTTGAGTGCTATTCGGAGTTTAAAATGTCTTATAAGATGCATAATCTCATATAAACATCTTTTTATGTTTGATTTTATGTTTTTCGGTTAACCTTCCTTTTCAAAGCCATTTTTTCTGTTCACTGAAAAACCCTAGAACAATCTACCCTGGATGACTTGGGGAAGAGATATTACTTGTTCAAAATAGTGTGATTGCAGAGAAATATGCCTGTTTATTGATATCATAAATCAATTCTCCTGGGTCCTCTGGATATAACCACCTATAGGTGGATGATTATTATCTATATGAAGAATTGAATTCTACTTGTGTGAGCAGGCTCCGGAGAATAGTCCTGTGGAACGGCAGGATCTAAATGAAAGCACGTTGGATTTGAGCTTGGGCTTAAACGCTCACGAGGGGAAAAATAAATCTGAGCCAAGAGCTGACCAAATTAAAGACGACCAGCCTGAATGAATGAGGTGGTGTCGTGCATTTAGGCGTAGTTGCTGTCAAGCATGAGGATGTAGGTGCATTCAGTCAGGCTCCAAATGAACTCTCCTGTTTTCACTCATTTTTAAGCCACTGGTGCTTTGGTGCTCATTAAAGTAATTTTTTATGATCATTTATTGCTTCCCATGTCCAGAGGTGATTGAGTTAGTACTGGTAACATCTCCTGGGAATTGCAATCACTATTTTTTATTATAATGAAAATTTTAATTTTCTGCCACATTTCAGAGTTCTCTTGCGTTCGATGTTATGTAATGAAAGTTTGTCGTACCAGATCGACTTTACTCATTAAGCTTCCATTTTATCATCAACATAAGTTCTCCATGTCAGCCGTCTTCTTCTTCTTTTTCCCTTTAATGATGTCTCTCTCTCTCTCTCTCTCTCTCTCACACACACAGATGATTTTGGCAATTTGATGGAAAATGACATGAAAATCAGAATTTAGAGCAAAGACAACATATACAAATAATTCTTGAATGATTTGAGATAACATAAAATGATCCAAGATGAATGATAACTCTTAAGATGAAAGGAAAATGGAGAACAAAGTTGAACCCAAATAGGCCAATCAGGCAAACTGAGTCTAGCTAGGGTGATTTTGGTCATCATTCTTTAACCACAGCAGCTTGCTCCTCATTGAAGTAGTCGTGCCTGTTGGCATAAAAACTATACATTAACAAAATTGACATGCCTCAATTGACAATATCGAAGACAACATAATTACTCGAACTCACTCACCGTATTTTTCGGCTAAGCTGGTAAATGCCAGTACCTGCCATCACAATGTTTACACTAAAAAGATTCCAGTTCTTCTGCAGTCCACAACATTGATACCACATAAAAAGAAAACAGCAATTGTTAGAAGCAGAACAAGGGTTACTTCAATAGAGGATTTTAATGCACATTTTATTTATATATCTTCCAGATTTCTGTGTACATCCCCTATAGAAATCACCTCCCTCTCCACGATAACCGGATGAACATGTCCCATTTACAAATACAGACAAAGAAAAGGGAGGATTGGGTAAAAGAGAACACGCCGCAGACACAGACAAAGAAAAGGGAGGATTGGGGATGCTTGATTTGAGAATCAAATGATGAGGAGAGTGTAGATGGTTATCAATCTTTCGGAAGAACATATTACATTTAAACGATTCCTTATTTCCTCAACATGAGGACCAAAGTAAGCACATTACTAGTAAAATAAATAGTTCTCTACGATGATTGAGGGAAAAAGACGGCACATGTATCATCCCAAAATAGAATCAAAGGAAAAGAAAGGGCAGTCCACTTTCTTCTGAGCAAAATCACAGCAGTGCAATCTCTTAAACTAGGTTAAGTTTTGATGAAGTATCCATCAATATAAGTGAATTCATTTGTCCAACTATGTCATTCTAGCCCAAGATTATTAAAAAGTCATAGAGCTACAAAACAAAACATGGCACTCTGAATCAGGATATCTACATCATGTTAGGCATCTGAAGAACAACCCTTGGTTCTTATTCTGATCTAATGACTTGATATGTTTTGACCAAAATAGATCAGCTAAAAGAAATTTTACTGGAAAATATTTCTGAAAAGCTTATTCTTGGTAATTAAGAGAGATGCATTATAAGTCACTGAGGTACTTAAATATTCTAGGATCTCCACAAGATAATCAGTGTTGTCTCTAGACATATATAATTTTATTGCCATCCCTTTTTGTTCAGTATAAGGATCTGAAATCTGAACCAAGATTCAACATAAATGGTAAGAGTGTTTCAGGTTTTCTACAACTACATATTCTTTTTCTAGTCATCATGCATACAGAGAGAGATCTCGATATTGAAGTGCAGATAAGCCACGCAATTACAGAAAAAACAGATATAAGTTATCGGACCCAAAGGATCAGTCAAGTCATATTATGTTGAAATTGAACTTACGGGAGTAATAACAGTGCTGTAGCGCGACCAGATAATTCCAGTAGCTGTAACAGCTGCAAGAAAAATTCATAGGAGTTATAGAGATCAGTTCCATGAGAACCCAAAGAGAACAATATCCAGCTGTATACCACCTAAACAGAAGTCACTATAGGTGCTACTGGTCTAATATTTACCAGCCCAGGAGACAAATCAGCCAACATCTAAGAACACTGAGGCAGGAAAGATCATAAATCATCACTTACCAATCTGCTGGGGGTATGAAACTTTCTCCGGAGGTTTACTGGAATCAGCAAGATTAGCTATGCTAATGCCCCACTTGAAAGTTGGTGCCCAAAAATGAACTACAAGCATAAATCATCCACTTATAAATTGAAACACCAATCAAGGCTGTAACAAAAGGTAAGCCTGTACATAAAATCAAACGCCCCAAACAAATCAAAGCCGAATATTTTCCAGTTTTGAGCCAGAACTAATAATATATGAATATTTTTAGAAAAAATTAAACAAAACAGCTACCACATTTTCAGATAGAGAAAGTTCTAAACTTGTATTGTAGTACATTCTATTCCAAAGATCATCGATGGTCAACCTCATCAGGATGCTCAAGACATAATTCTGTTCCCAAATCAGTGAAGATTTCCTCTGTTTTCAATTGCTGTGTCATTTAAAGTCAAAGATGCATATGATTGATAATAGTGCACAACAACTGACTCTCTATCCTTTCAATTTACTAGGGGGGAAAAAGACTCACCATTTGATTTGGCTACCTTTTAATATACTTTCAATCTAACCCCATCCCTGAACATATTTACTGAGCCACACCAGAAATATCTGATGTGGGCATACAAGAAAAGCCCAATTAAAACAGTTGCAAAATACAATCTTTGTTCACATCCATAATTGGGTCAACACAAGTACAAACATAAAGGGAAGCAATATCACACAAGATAGATATTTTGAATGAATACATGTATATGATTGCATAGCAAACTAGGATCTGCATTTAAAAATACATTATAAATCCACAATTATGCGAAAAAGAAAGGAACAAAATAAAACAGAAGCAGAGCATATGTATTTTAATTCAAAAAAAAAAAGAAAAAAAAAAGAGAGATAAAATGTAACTGACTGGTTTTAGGGCCAGCAGGGTGATTCCATAGAGCTTGCAGTTTCGATGTCGCCATTGAATCTCCTCTCTCCCTCTCTCTCTCTCTCTCTCTCGAGTTTTTCTGCTGCAGCCCCGGGCTTTTGTCCCTTCAGAATTTATCTAATACGGTGGGTTCACTAGACCACCAATTTGGCATTCTTTTTTTTTTTTTTTCGGTTCTTTTTCTTTCCCCTGTATTATTTTATTCCCTTAAAATAAGTGTGGTCCTACAATTAAATTTATATAGTGCTATATATAAATTCGCGATATGTTTAAATATACTAGTTTTGTACCCATGCGATGCACGAGATTAAATTTATTTTTAAAATACAATAATAAATATTTAGAATTTGAAAAAAAAAAGATATACATTTAATACAATAAAATTATTGATTTGGATATTTTAAATATATAATTAATGAAGATTAATTTTGTATTGTGTATATAAAAGAATATGTTGTAATGTTTAAACTTAATTTAATTTTTTTAGAATTTAGGTATAATTAAAAGTATGGGTGATTAACAAAATCAAATAACTTTCAAAAAAATTGATACAATTGGGGTGATAATCCTTTTCTGAACCTATCGCATATATCACATATAATTTTATATATTTTTGAACATAATGAAATATTATTATACTGCCTTCAATTATAAGTTCTTAAACAAAATAACATACAATTAAGACTACTAAAGATAATTTGCCAAAATCAATTAAACTCATAGTTTAATATTTCTGAAATACTATTCTATATATATTTGTGGTGATGTTTCTTTACCCAACTCTTTTATCACATATTAAAATCTTTAAACCAAGAATAAACCAACGTGAGAGGGAAAAAACCGCAAAATATTCATGAAGCAAGGAAAAAATAAAAGGTCAACATCCATAAGATTATTTTTATAGGATTTTCAATCATTTTATATTTTAACAACAATCTTTGGTTTCTTCTTCTTGATAAAGGTCAAAAACTCATAGTTCAATTATTTGTTCACTTGATTTTTCTCAGACACTTTCAAAATGTCATCATCTTTCTTAGACAGCTGATGAGAAGTAAACACTTTATAAGTAATATGAAGTAATAGATAGAAAATATGATTACAAAAAACCGTTTTTATGTCTCTCTGTGAAATGAAAAATAATCAAATTTGTAGATTATATCTATGATGGGAAATTATTTAATAATGATTAACATTAGATCTATGATTATATAAAACAAAAGATTCACAAATATGATTCATTTTCCAAATCTAGAAATAAATCAAAAATATTACTCCTGAACACTAAATGATAATTTGAACATATTATTTGTGTTAATCAACTCAAATGTGTAAAAAACTTCAATCATTTAGAGTTCAACTATATAATATTTTTAAAATCACCAATATTATTTAAGTAGTCTATTCTTTAAACAATTTCTTGAATTTGATTAAGTTTCCTTTATAAATAATATGTTTCTCAGAACATTAATAATATTTCTTAATATATATTTGTTTTATTTTTAAAATAATTAATAGTGAAATATTTGGTCAATGTAGTTTTATTTATTTAAATTGATGGTATCCATTTATATTAAAAAAAGTTAGTAATATTGAGGTGATGAAATTAACTAATAAACTAATATATTAAAGTCATCATATTACATTTTCAAATGAGATAGGGCTTTAATTGTTGAATTGTCTAATATATTAACCAACAAAATTTAGTAAGAGAGCTATGACTTATAAATTAATTCTTTTTTTGATATAAATTTTAATACACATTAATCTAAATTAATCTAAAATGGATACATTAAAATACATTTTAACATAAAATAAAATGTATCAATATAGAGTCAACTACAAAGATTATTTTTTATAAGAATTTTAATACAAATTAATCTAAACTAATATAAAATGGATACATTAAAATACATTTTAACATAAAATGAAAATGCGTCAATATAGTGTCAACTACAAAGATCTATTTGATCTAAATCTTGAAATGAAATCTTGATTCAAGAACTTTTTATTACATTATGTTTCTAAATAAAGTAACTTTGTTTCATATTAATAAAATCAATAATTAATATTCATTACATTTTTTAATAACAAATTCCATAAATTTTGAAATCTACACATTTGAATTTTAAAATTACTTTTACATTGTTCCACTACTAAAACAATTATAAATTCGGAAAAGCAATTTTATTATGGAACATGAATTTTCATAATTTATAGAGTAGCCATCACAATTAATATAAAATTATGGAGGAAATGAAATATACAAAATATAGTGAATCATCAAAGTCAAGTTTATGGAAAACAATTTTCATAAATTGTGGTCTCCACAATTCAAGTGATCAATTAGCAATCAAAATAAATGTTGTATTTTAGGTATTAAGCATTTTTAGTGGATTAAAACGATGGATTCGATACAATGTATGTAGGTCTTTCGCACCTTATTTCACAAACATATTTTTAAGAATAATGAGGTTTTTGGACAGGAAGATATAAAATAAGTATTTTTGACAAATATTCTTCAAAAAACAAAAATAAATAAGAAAATTTTCTTGTAGTGTACGAATGATCTTAAACCTTCAAAATCTCCAAAACCAGAAGTTCTTGATTCTAGATTATTGCACAAAATAATTAGAATTAATGAAAGAGTATTATAAAATATTAATAAAATAATAAATATTCTGATTAGTTCATCTTCAAATATGAATAACAACTGAAACATGAATCATTCAAAAGTGAACACTAAAGTCATTAATTATTGATCCAGATTAAAAATATCTTCAAAAATCAATTTATAGCTAAATAGATATACAAAAAGAAGAAGAAGAAGAAACAATTCATGGATCCATGAAAACATACTGTTTGGAATGTAAAATTTGAGAAATTGTGAATGGAAAATGAGTGAGTAAATTTCAAGTTTACTCTCTCATATTTATAGTGGATGGTGTGTTTATTAGAGAAGGAATTAATCATTATATATGGTATGAACATAATTGATTGTGATTGTGATTGCATAATTTTGGGTTTCTTTTCTGAAAATTTTTTTTTTTGGAAATCACAAATTTAAAATCTTATATGTAAGTTTTAAATTATACATTTGTATGGCTGGATACAAAACTATATCATCTTATAAATTAATAAACATGTCACATCAAAATGTGACAAAATAAATTATTGTCATAAATTAATAATCTTCTATATATAATGATTGTAATCTTCAGATATGATAATCTTGAAAATATAAGAAATAATTTCATATGATGATTTTTTTTCTTAATAATTATGTTGATTAATATCATTTTTACAATATTTTAGTATATTTAAGAAACTCATTGAATTGTTAATGTGATAAGATACCGGCGTTTATGGATTGAATTGTGGGTTTTACAAATTTTGAAAAAATGCATCATATTATTTGAAATTTTATATCGCCAAATATCATATCCTGTAATTGTTTGTATTTATGACTTCTTTTTATTATATGGAATTTTCTTATCTAAAATACAAAATTATTGAAAATGTATAAATTTTGAAATCAATATAAACATCTTTAGAAAAACTAATAGACAACTAAACATGGGAAAATTACGTAAATTAACAAAATATCATTTTGAATATTAACCAAAAACATTAAATGACATCTTTATATAATTTGAATAGTAATGTGATAGATTTAACAAAGGAAAACTTTTCTATCAATTGTTTTTAATTGATAGATTTCCTTTGTTAAATCTATCAATTAAAAACAATGTGTATCTTATATTTTATGGGTGATAATATTTATTTTAAAATATTTTGAATAAGTGTTTGATTGATATTTTAATTAATTAGCATTAAATCTAAATTATGGTATGTATATAATAACGTGTTATTACATCATATATATACAAATTAAACCTAATTTAGTTGATATCTCTCCAACTATATCAAAAGAAAATGAAGCCTCACAATTGACTTTCCTAAATATTAATTAGCTTATCAATACTTAGTATAATATTGTATATTTTAATTTAAATTATTAAATACACATTAATTATCTTTGGTTATAATATTGATTTCAAGAAATAGGTAGAAATTTAGGTGGGAAAACATCACTAATTTATTTTAGCAATGTTTGTGCTTTTATATATATATATATATATATATATATAAAGATAAAGATGTTTTAATTTTTATATTTTGAATTATTTGATTTGATTGTTGATTCTATGAAGTAGTACAATTAAATATCTTTTATGATATGATTTATATATATTATATTTATGACATGATTTACGGTGTTGACTTATCATATTAATTAACAAAGTGACTTACCAATTTTATCATAAATTTCCTTATAATATATATATATATATATATATATATATATAAACTTCCTTATATATTCAAATTATACAAACGTCCTTTTATATATATATATATATATATATATATACACACACATTCAAATCAATTGGTAAGATTCAATTACTATAGTGCTTGATTTATATTTAATTCATTGATTAGAGTTATTTACAAAATTAAAAAATTATTGCATAATTATTGGAATCTAACATTAATGATTATCAATCAACTTTATATCATATATAATTTATATTTATATTATATATAAATAAATAAAACATTTCTAGTTTTGGCAAGATATTTTAGGCGGGAAAATATGCATATTACTATTTGAAGAAACCATTGTGTTTATATATATATAGATATATATATATACAATTAAATTTATATAGTACTATATGTAAAATTCTCAATTTAATACATATTTCAATTCGAGATATGTTTGAGTTTTTCGAACTCAAATTACTAATATGGAGTCCAAATCCAAATTGTATAAATTAAGGGTGAGACTATCCACACCCCACTAATTTCTAAACACACCCCAAATACTAAATACACCCAAATAAAAAATCTAAAAACTACACAACTTCTAAATACACCCCAACATTTCTCTAATTTGCCCCTTACATACAAAATATTTAAAAAAAGAAGAAGAACCCAGCAATGTCAATCTCCATGGAAACCCCCGCCCTTCATCTCCTTCTTCACAGAGTCGCCGCCGTTTCCACTCTCGTCCCTCCATCGAACCGTCGTCGCCTCAATGAAACTATCGATCCCATCCCTTGATGGAACCGTTGCCGCCACCTTCTTCAACCCCATACTCCATGAAACTGCCGCCATGAGGAAGATTTTATCCTCCATGAAACCGCCACCATAAAACCCCATACTCTAATTTACTCATCCCTCTGTATAAGAATTTTTTAGAGGAAGAAATTTTTCTGAAAATTAGGGTTTGGGTTGGATGAAGATTAAGATTTGGGTTGGATGAAGAAGATGATGCATTTATTATAAAGGTTAATTTGGACTTTTAATAACTATTTACTTTTGTATTATTAAAAAATGGGATGTGTTTAGGAATTGATGGGGTACGGATAGTCGTTCCCATAAATTAATTATTGACATATAAATTAATGTAATTTTAAATAAATAAGTATTTCCATAATAAACCCTTTTAATTATTTTGAAAATAATTATTTGACTTTGATTTTTATCGTTTAAGTACCCAAGCTTATATCAATGACTCGTAATAATTTAATTTTAGTCAATAAATCATTAATATTTTTAAGATATGCTGTAAATAGTTTTAACTTAAAAAAAAAAAAAAAAAGGTCCCTCATTCATATTCATGAACTCATATAGGTGTGATGTCAATAATTCCAATGGTCGAACATTGTTGAATCGAACATAAATAGATACTATAATGGAGAGTTGTCCACTATTAAGCATTGATTAGTGTAATCTCATCTCTGCCGCCATGGATCCTCAGAGCCAGACCACTTCCCTTCAACGACTTCAAAACGTTGAAAAGGTAATTTCTATGGATGATGTATATTGATTTACGAAATCCATCCTCTTGATTTAGTGTAACTAATTAAACAATTTCAAGTACGTATGAAATTTGCGTTTTCCATTTCTACAGAGAATAGTGAGGGTATTAGAGCTTGCCGGTGGAATAATGGAGGAAATGGCAAACCCTAGTGGCCCTAGGAAGGAGCTCGTCAACAGCCATTGCAGTGAGTTCATGCAATTAGTCAAGGTCTTACTCCTTTTCTTTTCCGATTACGATCACGAGGGAAGAAATTCTAGGGATTTGATTCGGTATAATTAGGGATTTTGAATCTTGTGTAGTTTCACCAACATTTTTTAAAAAAATTTTTTAATAGGACATCCAAATGACGCTTAGAGAGGAAATTAAGAGCGCGTGTGAGTACCGTCCATTTGAGAAGTGTGATTATGTTCCAAGAATTACAAACGAGATTTGTTGCAAGAAATTGGAATATGTCCTTGCACAACTAGATGAGATGAAGCAAACAATTGACGAATACGGTGATGCATTTTGAGGTCATGTACACTCTGGAAATTGTGAGTAGATCTATTGAGGCTATTGCAATGGTGGTTGTGTCGTATAGATTTGGCAGCATTGATCTGTATAGATGAGGAAAAGAGAAGCTTTAAGCATGCTATGATATGTTGTTTTGAAGATGTATGAATTCCATTTGCATTTGTTGTAACTATCCATTTCACTTTTCCTTTACCTGCACGCTGCAGAAAACCGATGGTAGTGCGCCATTTGGACTTCCCGTTGCAAAAAATTTTCCTAGAGCACTCATAGTATTTTAACTGATAAATGAAGGATGAATGGTCTATTTGAGGCTCCAGCTGCATTTATTTTATACTGTCATAGAAAGCACATCCAATGGCTATTTCTTACTTTTGTTGAATGTCTTGACTGGTTGCTTTAAATTATCTTTCTATGTGATGCTTATGCAGTTTGCAATATCATTCCTGTTCAGTTGGGATGAGATATTTAGTTTTGTTTGCTATAGTGGATCTGTCGAGGTATTTCTGTTTCAGTCCTATAAATGTTGTTCACTTGCACTGTTTGGGGAAGGAGGAGACATTAGTTATAAAGAAGAAATTAAGGTTTTGAGGTGGTGAATCAGGTGTGTGAAACTTACAATGTTTGAAGCTGGAATCAGTTGGACTTGTTATAGCTGCTAACCTGAAACTTGGAGCTTCAAAGTCTTAGTATTGACACTTAAAAGGCAGTCCATATGATTTCTTATAGCACTTGTTTTGACTTGAATTATTTATTTTGTAAAATCAAGTTTCATTCAATTGTTTGTTTGTGTCATAGCTACTGAAGATCCCTATAAATAGTTCAAGTCTTGGTGAAGCAGCAAGTAGATGAGTTTACTGTCATTTTAGTTAGCCAATTCAAGAACTGTTGTGTTTTAGATCTTAAGAGTTGTAGTTAGAATCTCATTAACCATGTGAAATATTAGTGTAGTTAGATGGTCGAAATTGTCTCTATTCTATGATGATTCTTTCTGCTTCCAAGTTTTGTTTCTAGATGTGGGATGCAGTATTACTATATCATTTAGAAAAGATTAGATCTTCAGAACGAAAGGTTAAATTTCACACTGCCATGATATGAATGGCCGAGGAATTCAATTGTATCTGGATCTGCTGCTGATAAGACTCGTAACTTCTATTTGATGCAGAACGACAAGACGATGAGTAATCCATAAAATAGACAAGTTAGTTTGGGCAAATCCTTTCTCACATGCCTGTCAACTGCTAGCATATCACAGCCAGTTTCATACTTGCATGGCCCATCTCTGAGAGTTTATGATTGTATGTCCAGAACATATTTTCTGGGTCTTTTAGCTAGAACAAACGAGTTGAGTCTGAAATAAGAGCATCTGCATTCATCTTTTTTTGAAGTGTTGATCAAAAACATTTTTTTGTTAATTAGAGCATCTACATCAATTCATTGTGGTTGTATTTTTACCCGATAAATGATCATTCTAATAATATATTTTCTGAATGGTGTGTTTCAGACACGTAGGGTTCTCTTGGAACAAAGTTGTGGCCTAATGCAATACTTTTATGAGGAAATACCCCAAATTACCACCAAATATATAAGCTTACAACTATTATACCATGTACTATAAATTTTTGACTTTTGTACCACAAAATATAAGATTTGTAACTTTTCTACCACAATTGGACCGAGTCAATGCACGCAATCATTATTCAATGAATGAGAAATTACCTTTTTACATATTTACAATTATTTTAAAATTTTCACTCAAATTTGATCGAGTCCAACTTCACAAATTTGGAATTTTTTTTTTCTGAATTTTTGTACTTTACAAATTGATTTGATCTATCATTCACGAGATGAATAGTAATTTCAAAATTCATCTATTTAATTACTGATGAAATTCATTTGTTCTCACATTTGTAAATTATTTCCCCTATAGTTGCAAAAGTTGAAGGATTATAAGAGAAAAAAAGTGGATCGACTTGTCAAGTAAGCTTATTTTAATTTTATGTGTTTTGAAATTATTTCCGTAATAATTTTCCCCTAACCCTAAACATTGAGAAATAAATTAGCCCTGTAATAGATTTAGGGTATTCCCTGTAATTTTAGGTTAGCCGTGCAACTAGATTTAGCGTAGACATGTAAAAATTAGGGTTAGCCGTGTAAAAATTAGGGTTAGCCGAGTGACTCACTCCAAGGGTTAGCCGAGTGACATGGGTGTGACTTGAGTTACTCGGTCGACATGTATTCACTCGGCTAACCCTAGGAGTGTTACTCGGTCGCCCCAGGCGCCCGTTCTCGGCAACGCGCGCGCCCTTCCCCCGCGCGCGTGCCCTAGGCTCCCGTTCTCGGCAGCGCGCGCGGCCTTTCCTCGGCAGCGCGCGCGCCCCATTTCCTCTGCAGCGCACGCACGCGCTCTTCCTCCGCGTGCACCCCAGGAGCCCGGCCTCGGCTAGCCGAGTAAAAAATGAAGTTAGTCGAGTAACATCTTTTAGGGGCGGCCGAGTTAGTTATTTAGGGTTAGCCGAGTCTCTCCTTAGGGTTAGCCGAGTCTCTATGTTGTGTTAGTCGAGTCTCTCCGTTGGGGTTAGCCGAGTCTCTCTTTTGGGGTTAGCCGAGTCTCTCAGTTGGCCGTTAGCCGAGTCTCTCCTTAGGGTTAGCCGTGTATCTCCTTAGGGTTAGCCGAGTAACTTGTTAGGGTTAGCCGAGTGACTCACTCATAGGGTTAGCCGAGTGACTCACTCCAAGGGTTAGCCGAGTGACATGGTTACTCGGTCACACCCATGTCACTCGGCTAACCCTAGGAGTGTTACTCGGTCGGGGCGCCCGTTCTCGGCAGTGCGTGCGTGCTCGGCAGCGCGCGTGCCCTTTCCTCGGCAGCGCGCGCGGCCCATTTCCTCGGCAGCGCGCGCGCCCTTCCCCCCGCGCGCGCCCCAGGCGCCCGCCTTCCTCGGCAGCGCGCGCCCTTTCCTCGGCAGCGCGCGCCGCCCATTACTCACCCATTAGTCTCTCCTTAGGGTTAGCCAAGTCACCTGTTAGTGTTGAAAATCCAATTCCATTTCATTTGTTTAATAAATCCAATTCCATTTCATTTGTTTAATAAATCCAATTCCATTTGTTTTTCAGATTAATAAAAAAGAAATGTCTTTCTCGATTGCGGTTTGGTTCGGAGGACATTGGGAAGGTATTCAATATGTCAATGGTTCTCAAGAGTTGATTTATCTTCAAGAACACTAAGACGAACATATCCGGTTATGTAGATAGTGCGTCCCTGTAGATGTCAATGGTTCTCAAGAGTTGATTTATCTTCAAGAACACTAAGACGAACATATCCGGTTATGTAGATAGTGCGTCCCTGTAGATTCTCACGAGCCCAAACCAACTGCATGCACAATAATTGAATATGGAACCGGTATTATTGAAAAATAATAAAGAAATGGTAAACAATTTAATTGATATTTCACTAAACAGATTTGTTAATATATTTAATTTAAATACAAACCATTTATTAAATAAAATTTTCTTAATGAAATACAAACGCACGGGGGAAGGGCGCGCGCTGCCGAGAACGGGCGCCTGGGGCAACCGAGTAACACTCCTAGGGTTAGCCGAGAGAATACATGTCGACCGAGTAACTCAAGTCAAGGGTTAGCCGAGTGACATGGGTGTGACCGAGTAACCAAGTCACTCGGCTAACCCTTCGAGTGAGTTACTCGGTCACCACCCAATTTCTCTCTGCTAACCCCTTGGAGTGAGTTACTCGGTCACCACCCAATTTCTCTTGGCTAACCCTAGGAGTGAGTTACTCGGCTAACCCCAGGAGTGTTACTCGGCTAACCCCAGTCGCCCGGCAGTGCGCGCGCCCGTTCTCGGCAGCGCACCCCAGCGCGCGAGCGTTCTCGGCAGCGCGCCCCAGCGCGTGTGCGTTCTCGGCAGCGCGCGCGCCCTTCGACCGAGTAACTCAAGTCAAGGGTAGCCGAGTGACATGGTGTGACCGAGTAACCATGTCACTCGGCTAACTCTTGGAGTGAGTTACTCGGTCACCACCCAATTTCTCTCGGCTAACCCCTTGGACTGAGTTACTCGGTCATCAGCCCGAGTCACTCGGCTAATTCTCAAATAGTCACTCGGCTAATTCCTACTCTCAAACTCTCAAATTACCAACAAATCACTTTCCAATACTAACATAAACTGTAAAAATAGCATAGACTAACCTCGTCACCCATCTTGATGAACTAAATCGAGACCCTCCTCAAAAGATGTGGGAGAAATGTGGAGTTAATCGGCTATAAATCGAGACCCTCCTACAAAGGGAGTTAATCGGCTATGGTGTAGAAATGTGGGAGAAATTTGAGAGAGGAGGGAGAAATTTTTACTGTGGAAAACTTGGAGTTAATCGGCTATGGTAGAGAGGTGGAGGAAAATTTGAGAGAGGGGAGAGAAAAGAAGAGTGTGTCGGCTAGGGTTTTGAAATGGGGGAGAAGGGGAAGAAATTTTTTTGAAAAATTTTGAGTCAATCGGCTATCCTATTTAATTTTTAATTAATTTTACATTTAAATTCAATTCAAATCATAAAATATTTGGTCAATGCACAAAATTCATTAAAGTATGATTGGGTGTTGAAAAGTGTCTGACACAATTTTTGCTTTTGCAGAATGTTGCAGAATTTGTGGTAGTTTTGTATGAAAAGTTATATTTTGTGGTATAAAAGTTATATTGTTATATTAGATGGTAGAATCGTTTACAAATTAAACTTTTGTGGTAAGTTGGGCAGGGGACTCATACTTTTATTTCCTTATTTTTATTTTCTATTTTATTATTTATTATATTAATAATACACTCAAAAGAAGATGTTGTGGGTGTCGTGTGCATGATATTATTATTAGGTGTGTTATTCATGAAAAATAGCAAAAACATCTCCATTGTGGGGGGGGGGGGGGGGGGAGAATATTATATTTTTAATGTTAGTTAATGTAAGTTAAGTTTTTAAAAAATGATTTGTTTTTATATTGGATAGATGATACGTGGGATCCATCCATTGATCTGGATGCTCTAGGACATGCACATTCATTGTTTAGAAATCATTCTTAAATATTTTATTAATGAGTTAGTCTCCTATGCAACTGATGCATATACAATTCGGGTCGGGTTCGGGTTCGGGTTGACCCGGATTCGCACACTTTTTTTTTATTTTTTTATTTTATTTTTTCTCTTCAAACTGTTACTTTTAAGTTGTATGGGTGTGACATTTATGTTATATAAGTGTGACCTTTATGAATAAATGTAATGACCTTTATATATTCTAACTTAGAAAAAAAGGAAGAATTTTACACTCTGAAGGTCATAATATTTGTACATAAAGGTCACAACAATATAGCATAAATGTCTCAATCTGAAGCGAAAAAACCTGAAAATCTTCATTTTTTCCTAAGTTACTAAACATAAAGGTCATAACATTTATATATAAATGTTACACTTATATAACATAAAAGTCACACTCATACAACATAAAGGTAACAGGCTGAAGCGGAAAAAAACTCAGGTAATCCGGGTCGGGTCGGGTCTTCCCAATTACACAAATTCAGATCCGTACACCTGGTGCACAGGAACATCTGTGTTTATTAATATATTTTTTGTGATGTGTTGTTGTAGAAGAGGTAGTATTAATCTACTTTAACGTTTTTGTGGATAGAGAGTAAGCTGTCATATAATTCATTATTTAAAATATTTTTCACATTATTTCATTATTATGTTTAAAAAAAAAAAATTGATTGATGATGATGCTCTAATGAGGATTGTTATTCATTTATCATTAAAACTCAGTATTTGTGGTTTGCACTATCATTAAAACTCAGTATTAATACATCTTTATTTATATATTACATTTAAAATTACATTTATTTGTATTTAGAATAAAAATTAAATAACTATTCGATTAAAATATTTATAATTGAATAATTTGTAAATATATTAAATTGTCATATTATTATATATAGAATTTGTAACTATAAATAATTTTGTACAAATACATATATATCCATATTTTATCTGTTGGGCTAAAATTATTAATAAATATCTAATTTATATAGAAAATTATTTAATAATAGTTACAACAAATAATAAATTATTTAACTTCTTAGAAAGTTATTCAAGAAAGGTCACAACAATGTTGGTTAAAGAATGGTACCAAATTTAATGTACCAAAATATTTGTCAAAGTTATAACACAATCAATTAGTGAATTCATGTGGCAAGATTAATTAGGTAAAAAAATCACAACACTTTAAATTAGTAAATCTAATGAAAAATGTAAAATCGGTATCAAATTAAAGGGAGATTAACAAATTTAATGACAAAATTTGTGAAATACTTGGATAAATACATTTGACTTTTGAGCTTTTGTACACTGTTCGGCTGGTGCAGGCCTGGCCTCATTTGCTGCAATCCAATTTCCAAAGTTAAATTTTTTCCCTCATTCATGCATTTATTATGGCAATAAATAACTTTTGTTGGTTATGTAATAAATATTATATTTTTTAAGGAATTTTGGTTTTGTATTATTATTTTTGAATTACAGGCTATTTAATTAATTATATGTCAAATGAAGAAACAAATTAACCTTTCACAAACTAATTAATATTTGGTTCCAATGAATAAATAAACAAGATTTTGACACGGCCTTTTATGAGATCAAATAATACTACAAATGAAAAAATAGGAAAGGTAAAATAAAATTGGAAGAATTCCACAATTTTTATTTTTATTTTTTGTGTTTTTATTAGACATCTCCTTTGGAGAGATATGGTGATCGATAAGCCATAGATTAATGCCCTTTTCCTTTTTAATGTATTATTATAATCAACCGATAAATAATATCGAGCATTTAGAATTGTAGATTATGTCACCAATTAATTTTCTTCTCATTTTTTGTTGTCTTATTTATTATACCAAATCTCACATATACATCTGGTGCGTCCTTTAATTAAATTGGCATATTTGCTTTGATTCACAGTACTCGATCATGTGACCATATATTTTTGAATATGTTAGAATTTGTGTTCTCCATATGTTGTTCTAAGAGAAATGAGACTGATACAATGACTCTTATAGAATTTGTAAATCGCAGTGTTGTCATCCTACCGTGAACACATATTAATGTGTCCCACCAACTGACCAACATGTCAAATATCGGATATATCAATTATTTTCAAATGAATCAATGACATGTAAACGATCACAATATTAAGAGTTGTCCGTCCATCTACCAATTTTGGGTGATTCTTTTTAATTAAACCGAAGGGATTCTGGTCGAAGGAAAGAAAGAAAGAGAGCAGAAAACGTTATTACAATGAATAAATGATGACTCCACACATCTGTAACAAACATTAATCTGTAATTGAAAATAGAACACCTTCTCTTTCCTTCTTTTTCCAATTTTCATTTTTATAGCTGTGGAATAACGTATTATTCCATAATGTATAAAAGGGGTAAAAAAAAAACTGGAAAATAAGTGAAAGAATAAGGATTGTCCAAGAGACGTTCTTGATTATAATTAAAAAGGGTGGATAGATAATGAATCAAGAAAAATGGTAATTAGGTGGGAGGGCATGAAGAAGCACAGGACCGGGGGCGGCATCATCATCGTCATCAGCATCAGCATCAGCATCACTTAGTGGGAGCTTCTTCTTCCGTCGAGAAGAAGAAGAAGAAGAAGAAGAAGCAGTTTGAAATGGAATAGGTGGAAGCGCTCTTACATCTGTAGGATCTCCTCTTGAAAGTGCTTCATAGCTTATAAACCCCGTTTCTCCTGCTTCCATCACCACGCACCATACAATAACCATGCTCTCAATCACTCTCTGCATTCTACTCATTCTTTCTGATTTTATATTCTTTTGTTTCTCAGTTTGGACTCGTATAAATACTGGCAGTGTGGGCCCCCCAAAAGTTAATGCACCAAAATCTGATGATTTCATATGTGACAGATGGATAATGGTTTTACGAGTCAAAGTTGTGGAAATTGAATATGATATATATTTGTGACATCTGTCCCTCTAAAGCTTATTAATATGCCCTTTCATTAATTCATTTCTTAACCAAGTGATTTGCGTGATCTTGGTGGAATTATGAAGTGCATGCCCTCTATTCCCTCCTTGCACATGGTAACTAATTGAGTGAAAAGCCTATTTCATTTTGAAGATTCATTTTGGATATATGGTAGGTCTGATATGACCAAACCGAAGGGTCGGTTTGAATCGAGACGTGGGTGAATTTTGCAAGTTTGTTTTTGACATTTGTGTGGATTTGGTAATAAAGTGGATTTTGAAAATCCTATGTTTGTTTTGAGAAGTATCTAAAAACAAAAAATGTTGGACACCAAGAAATAGAGTTCATCACAACATTATTAACTACTACTATTATTTAGGAGATTGAACATCAAGAATTGGTGTATATCAAATAACAACTTAATCATGATTTTAAAACTAAATCAATATCATATATGAGATTTATCAAAGTTTTATTAAATAACGGCTATTTTATTTTCGTCATTTTATTAAAAAAAATTTGAAAACAGGTTTTAATAACCCAAAAAAAAAAAAAAATCCTAAACACCTTTTAACCTAATTTCCTAAACCGAAACGCAAATCGCGTTTTGTCCAAGAAAAGAGTCGCGTTCAAAATTGAGAATGCGCAGAATAGTATATGAGAGCGGAGCCATGGGAGAGGAACAATGAAGTTCATCGCTGTGTCACCCAAGTCAATTGCGCTCTTAGCAGTTACTTTCAGTATCACCATTTCAGTCGTGCTTCTCAATCACAATAACCCGTATCCTGCTAAGCCCGACCCCATGGCCCGGAGCTTCGTGTTGTGGCTGCATGGGCTGGGCGATTCGGGCCCTGCCAACGAACCCATCAAGACCTTTTTCACTTCCCAGGTTTTCGCCAACACTAAATGGTCCTTCCCTTCCGCTCCTTCTAATCCCGTCACTTGCAATTGTAAGTTATCTACTGTGTTCATTTGAATGTATTTCTCTGAAAATTGTGTTTTTCTTGTGGGATCGCATGCATTTGTGTCCAATTTGTTTTTTTTTTTCGATTGCAGCTGATTGAAATGTGTGATTTTTATGTGTATTAACAAGATATATCGGGGGGGGGGGGGGGGGGGATTGGAGCAGTGAATTGCAGTGCGCTATCAGCTTGTCACAGTAATAATTTGATAACGTCATCATCATCTTTACGATAGCAATTGACTCTGTATTTTTCTAATTCAACCTCACACAATTGTTTCCCTAGAATTACTAATGTAGATTCGAGTTGGATATGGAGGTTTCTATCAATACTAAAACACGTTTCAGGTATTATCTAATATGTTTTATGAATGTATGTTTGGGAGAAGAACTAGAAATTGCGTTTATCAAAATGTGGCATATAATTAAGAAAATGTTTTGAAAATTTAGAGTTTGCTGGTTGTGTTTTAGGAGAAGGAATTTGGAAGAATATTCTGCCAGTGTAAGACAACCAAATGTAGCCATTACATGTATGTGATGCGAAAAGGTAAAAGGTTATTGAAGAGGAGCAAAAATGTATCTCTTTGGTTGCATTTGAGTTGAAGGGTTTGGTAGTTAATAGGTTTAACCGTATTGAGCTTATATGGTGATTTGAGTTACTTTGTAGTTTAAAGGTTTTGGCACTGATTTTTTTAGCCTTTTCAACAATCATGGTGGTTTTAAAGTGCTTCAAATATTCAATTCCATATTTTTTGTTTCCACCTTGAATTTTACTTTGGGATTAATTACATGTGCAAATTTCATAATATTCAGTGATCTATGGTTAATGCCACTCAAATATATGGATGGTTTGAAGCCTTTTCCAGTTTCCATAGCACTAATCATTTCATATATACTTACCTCTAAATCCTTTCTTGAAATTCATATCCTTTTAGCCCCAACTGACATTTTCTGGAATAGAATACATGGAATTTGATAATTAAGCTACGTGTTTTTGTTTAAAATAAGTTCTGAGAGTGCTTGATATCTTGTCTTTCAGTAATATCTGTGGATGTCTGATACTTTGTCTTCCAGTAACACTGGTTGATTGTAGGTCCAATGTGCATAGTGTTCCCCTGAAAGAAAAAAGCAACTCTAGTGACTTTGTTTCTTCTCTTCTGATTAAAAACATTTTCATGAAATTATTCCGAATCTCCTTATCAGTAACTGAGCTTGCTGCAACATGTATATTGATTTTAACCATTACTAAATCTGCACTATATAACTCAGTGATGAAATTTGAGATGTGTTTTAGAGAAATTAATGTTCTGTACGTAGAGTTGGCCTGATTGGTATATTTAATTATCCATTTAAATCTCTTTATATGATGGTCTCTTTTCACCACTTGCTAATTTATTCTTTCTTCTAGATGGTGCTGTGATGCCTTCTTGGTTTGACATTCACGAGATACCCGTGACAGCTGTGAGTTACATTTTCTCCTGTATTAACATATCATTGATTAATGAATATCATGTACTTAGTCTTGGGATCAGATTCAGCAAGAAGAACGATTTTGTTAAAAACTCAGAAACTGAACCGAATCAAACCAAAATACGTTGGTTTAGTGTGGGTCGGTGTTCCACTATACCTTGGTTCAGTTCTGTCGACAACATTATTAAATTCAGTTTCTGTTTTTTCCGGTTCAGCTTGGTTCTAGACCTACCTGACCGAATGCTCACCCCTGCCATATGTCTGCCCTCATTTCATTGTAAACTTGATCATTGCCCTGATTTGACTCCTTCAGTGATCTACCATTTCAATCAGTAGTAAGTCGCCATTTAGAAATGATGTCCTCGTTTTTGAATAACATGATTACCAAAGGACACATTGATCGATCTGCCACTTTAATCAATTTGTCATAACTTCGAAAGGATGTCTTTATTGAAATATGTAAAGTTAAAATTTTTGAATGGCAGGATTCTCCAAAAGATGAAGGTAGCGTGGTCAAAGCAGTTCAGAATATCCACGCAATGATAGACAAGGAGATTGCTGCAGGCACCAGTCCTAACAATGTATTTATATGTGGGTTCAGTCAAGGAGGTATGTCTTTTCTTCTAAAGCCATTTATTGGTTATCTATTGTACTGATGAAGATGAATCATATCTTAGTGGTGTTGATTCTTCTGGTAATTGAAAATCTATTATTCTAGGTGCATTGACATTGGCAAGCGTTCTTCTGTATCCCAAAACTCTGGGAGGAGGTGCTGTATTTAGTGGGTGGGTTCCATTTAGCTCTTCAATTTTGGATAGAGTTACACCAGATGCAAAAAAGGTTATTTTCTCTCTTTTACTTGGTATTTTCTTATGTCTTTGATTGAATATTCCTCGTTTACCATTTCTGATCCATGCTGCAACCTACTGTTTGATGCATGATGTTTCTCTTTATGTGCCAAATGATTTGTCTAAGCTGAATCGACCATGTTAGCTTATCAAGTTTCATTGAACTGGAAATATAAACGCAGCCCTGTTTCTTTGGCTACAAACTTCTCCACAGTAAAAGACATTATTCACACAGAATCGATGTTTGTTTACTTTTCTGCATCTTATCAATTTTGGGATTCTTTACAATGTAATGGTGTTAAATATATCTGCTCTTATATGTTTGTTGAAAGGGACACCAAACTGCTGGATGATTTAGTGCATGTAATACTTGTTTCAGTGTCCATAACAAGTTTTATATTTTATATTGTTGTGTAGATTGTGCAGAGCATAAGCTTAAGAATTTTTCTTTAGTGGTTTCTGTAATTTTCCATTTTCATAACCAAGAAAGTGATACGTAGTCAACATGTTAAGATCCAGATACCACATCAAAACACAAATAAATTTGGAAAACAGCATTCACTTTGTGTATTTATCCCTTCTATGCAGACACCTATATTGTGGTCTCATGGAATGGCTGATAAAACTGTGCTCTTCGAAGCTGGACAAGCTGCTCCTCCGTTTCTTCAAAAAGCTGGTGTAACCTGTGAATTCAAGGTACTCTACTCCTCCATTTTTAGTATCTTAGTATTTGCATAATCCTTGTCGATCTATTAGTGCGTGTAATCATTTGTTTTTTGCTTTAAAATATTTATACATCTGTTACCTACAATCAGCTTACGTGATTTGAACTTCAGGCTTACCCTGCTCTTGCTCACTCTATAAGTAATGAGGAGCTCCGTGATCTCGAATCCTGGATTAAGTCCCGTCTCCAGAGTTCGTCCTGAACAACCCTTCCCTTGAATCGCCATCTCAAATCTTCACTGCTCTTCAACCACTTATATGTTGGTTTATTGAGACATTCAGACTGTAATATAATATATTAACATAACTGGTTGATTTATACCTGTCACTAGATTTTTCAAAATTTGGTTATTATTTTTTGGTCGATATGTATTTTGCTACTTCATTATTTTTTCAGCATTTGAATGCCGTATGAGGCATGAAATAGGTGGTAGACTTATATAGTTATGTTCTTATATATATATATATACTGTCAGATTTGAATAATGGAAAAAGGTACATGTGGATTCCTCTTCTTGAAAATTAGGTTTTTTGTACTTTAGTTTTGTTTAGACTTTTATTTGTAAGATTAAGTTCTTTTGTTTCAGTTTCAATAAAATGGTTATTTTTCGATCATGTATGTTTTTCAAACAAAATTTAAACTATAGGTGCCATATAAGGAAAACACAGTCATATATGGACAATGGCCTAATGGTTACAAATCAAAGTAAAGGAAATTTATTTATTTAAATTTTATTGAAGAATCTTGCGTTATGACAAGGTAGAAACAAAAAGGTAGTAAATCTTCTCAAACATGGTGACACTTTAGCTTAATGACCTACATTATATACTGATTAATTCATAACAAAATATTGTTGAAAATAGAGTTGTGTAAATATTAGGAAGTGGATGTGTGAACCAAATTATGTGTAATCATAGATTTCATGAATCTGAATTGAGTTAACTACGTTATTATCATCATGTAAAGGATAAAGGTGGATAATGATCAATCATAACCATGATTGCATTGCCATTAAGCAAAAAACCCACATGACTTCATCATTCTATTATTTCTGCAAGGGCCCAGTCCAAATATGTCCCAAGTGACCTTCTCTTGAAATAAAAAGCCCATAAATAAAAATTTGGGCCTGAGCCCAAAAAGGGAAGGTGTCCTTGAAATTTGCAGAGATGTTGGGGTGAAACAGACAGAGAGTGATAATTTCTGAAAAGTAGATATGACCAAGAGATTCTCTGCGGGCCCCCCTATCATATTGCCTACTGCGCGCCTCTCCCACCAATCAAATCTCATCCTTTTCCCACCACTGTTCATCTATGTCCCTACACTAACTCCTGCGTCACATGCGATCACTCCCCAACTAGCCCAAATATACGTCACCAATTTCTATGCTCGAGCATCAAGACTACATCAAAAGCCTCCCCTCTCCCTCTCTCTCTCTCTCTCCTCGTTCATCTGTAAACCTAAAACAGCATTTAAAAGGCCCCTTATCAATCCACCCCCCTTCTCTCTCTCTCTCTCTCTGGAAGTACTACATATTCAACTATGAAGAAGCTCTACCGGAAAAGTACGGTCCATCCGTCGCCGTCGGCTGTTTCAGAACAACTTCTCTCATGTCTTCCGGCGGCGATATTGACTTTGACTGCGGCTCTATCGCCGGGAGATAAGGAGGTGTTGGCCTATCTCATATCCTGCTCCTTCGCCAACTTCTCCAACAGCCACCGCAAGACCACCGCCACAGCCACCGGCTCCAGCTCCAAGGGCGGCGACGACCACCCCTCCTGCTTTACCTGCAACTGCTTCAGCTGCTACATGAGTTATTGGGTGAAGTGGGATTCATCGCCGAACCGCCAACTGATACACGAGGTGATTGATGCTTTTGAAGAGAGCCTTTCCAAGGAAAGCAAGAAAGAGAAGAACAAGAAGGAGCGAAGAAAGGCCAAGAACGTCAAGCCCAGTATTAGTCTTGGATTGAATGAGCCCAAGAACTCTGAGGTGAGTTTGACTATGACCCAAGAAGATAGTTTCTTTGGCGAGTCCAAATCGGCGGCGGACACCGGCGGCGATACAGGCGGCGCCGCTCGGGTTGAGGAAAAGAATGTGGAGGAGGGGGAGGAGGGTTCAGAGAAGGGTTCAGTTAGGAGGTTTGTGAGTTTTCTTGGGGAGAGGATATGGGGAGTTTGGGGTTGAAGAAATTGGGGAAGAATTAAAGTTAGAGAAAAGGTTTGTTTTGTTTACTCTTTGCTTATACAATCCAAGCAATTTTTCATTTTTGCAGTAATGATATCTGTTTTTGATGTGTAAAACAGCCCTTCTACAATGTAAATTACATCATCTACTTCATTTCATCACTTTCCTTAATTTCTGCAAATCTCTTGTTTCTTGATCAAGTTTTCATTTCCCATCAGCTCCTACTATAATTAATAGGCAGATGGATTTTGTAAACAAAAGTCCTGTCTTTTTAAGATTCATTAGCTTAATTTCTGTTAGATTTTTTGGAATTAACCATGTTATGTAAATCTTATTAATTTCTTCCCATTTACGTTCCATTTTCAGCATCCGCTGGTTTCTCTTAACCATCTTACTATTTCAAGATTGTCTGAATTATCATCCATTTCTAAGTACTATGTTCGAGTCTATATAATTCACCATCGAATTATACTAGGTTAAGTCTAAATCAAGGTAAACATGAATCAACCTTGAACATATTTTTGAATTTGTGGTAATGTTTGTTGAATCAGAGGAATGGCCATACAAGAGTAAGGTTTGATTCTTTCATTTTCTCCCTTGATTGGCCCATACATCTCACCTGATTAACTTTCCTCTTCGAATGGTGTGGCCACTTCTTGGAAGTATTATCAAGTTGAGTGACATTAAAAAATGTGATAAACTATTGTTGGTTTCTTCTTTATATCTTCTGCTACTAATATTGCTGCTCTTTGTTTTCTCCCCTGCATTATTTGTACCTTTTCGAAGACTCCTGTTTTTCCCTTGTCCGATTCATCTATCTTTTTCTGTCACAAAATATACTGCTTCCTCAATTTACTTCTTCATTCTTTTACCCCCAGTTTACTGCTGTAATCTTTGAAACCTTAATTCATGATGCATTTCTTTGTCTGAAACTGAGTATTGAAGACTAAAGAGAGAATTTTGAGGGGTTGCTAGTTGAACTGGGCAAGAAGTGGGCCAATTACAGTTTCTATTTCAGTGCAAAAAGAAACAAGAGCTCTTGTCCTTGGTGTTTCAATGCAGCTTTGAAAAGTTGTCTCTCATGACTGCTTTCTTGCAGAGATGATTGGCCTCTTTCACTTGTGTCCAATATCTTCCCTCCCAATTATTACATACAAGTTTAGAATCCATTTTCAAGTCCAGCCTCAATGTTCATGGAATCCATACTATGTTTATTGGATGATGCATCCAATGAGCCATTGGTGATTGTACATAATGTGGGATAATGTGTATGGTCTGAAAAAGAATGGAGGCTATGAAAAAGTATAATCTGAATCAGCTTGGTTTGAGGAAAAGGGTCCCCTGTTTTGTGGTGAATGCTGCCAAACAGCCTTTCTCTCTTCTGATCAAACACCATTTTAGGGAGAAAGTGGTTTTTCTGCCCAAGTTTATTACAGCAAATGGGAAAAGAAGATTAGGCAGATCCCACTTTGCAATATAGGTAGATATTAATTAGTAGTGTTACTTTAAATATTTACTATGCAATGATGTGTTGGTTATATGAATAAATAAAGGGTACTTGTTTTGGCTTTGTCAGCAATTAAAAGAAGAGGGGGATGAATGTGATGAATGGTAGTGGTGAAGCAAAAATGGGACATTTGTTTGCTTGGGTAAAAGTGAGGAGGGAAAAGACTAATTTAAGGTCTTGTGTCCAAACAGTTTTTCTCCTAAAGTTAAAGCTGTCTCTTCTTTTCACATTTCTTGGGACTCTTACCAAGGCTCTGTTTGGCTAGCTATTAAACAGATTACATTTTGAAACAGAGCATTATCCAATTGTTTCATCTACATGTCAAGTTGAATTTTTTTTTTAATGAAGACATTGTTTAAAGAACAAACAAGATTCTACTCAATATCAATAATTGAAAATACACTTAAATTTTAAAATTATTAGTATATAAACATTTAAATTGAATTTAAGTAATGTTTCACATGGAAATGTCATTTAGACTGGATTGTGTGCAATTAAATTGAAGTCTTGATATGGTTCTAACGAATATCAATTAATCTCTTGGTTGTTAAACTTCTTTTGGTCCCTAGGAGTTGGTAATAAAAGTCAACAAATAAGAACTGAGAATTAATGTGAGTTGAGTAAGATTTTTACAAATTAAAGTATCTTTTTTTCTGGAAAAATAAAAAGAAAGAAAAACTCAAAGCCACCATCGAATATTTATTTGTGGGCTTAGATTCTACCAGATTTTATTTTGCATTTGGCTTGTGCCTTTTAATAAGGTTCAGTTTTGCACTTATAGCACATTAAATTCCTTTTGGATTTGGTTTGATTTTAAATATAAATTTCTAGTTATAGAGGAAAATGTAATAAAATTTAAATTCACTTTTACATAATCAGTAGAAAGCAATGACATGGTACAATTGAGTCACGATTGGTGAAAATTGTGAAATCTTAAAACTTTAGGCCTTGTTATTTCACTTTCCATAAAAACTGCCATTTCCAAATCCAGCTAACCTTGCCTTTCCTGGGAATTTTTACGGTGTGGTGGGTCCCCATCATGATAAGCTGGTATTAATGCACTATTAAATATTGATACTATTATTATTTTCAAAACAAAGAAAGAAATTTGGTAGTATAATTGATTAGCTTCTATGAACATTTTAAATGGACTACTCTAACTTTTACACCATTCTCTAAAATCTACTGAATCAATGTCTGTTTCTATCTCCTATACTTTTTCTTATTTTATTTTATTTTTGAACCTTTGTTATGTTATCTTATAAATAGTATCTTTTCATGATTTGGTAATATTTTTTTATAGGCTTTAAATAATTATACTATTCAAGTAAATTTAAAATTTGATGCATTTTATTTTCCAGTATAAATGAGGAGTTTCACATATTGAACAATAACTAGAAGATGGTTACCAAAAAGAATTAACTGGAATTTTGTACCACTTGAGCAAATACTGGGGGTTAAAAGATTGAACACAAAAATACAAATACATAAAGTGAGATGATCTATTTTAATATGCAGTTGCATTTTATGTTAAATTTCATAGAAGTGTTTTTATGCACAACACTTGAATCGCACAATTTTAACATGTACAAAGAAACTAACAAATACGTTTTATATACAACATATTAACATTTGATCGTTTAATAGGTCCTTCGTGAATATGTATTTGAATCTTAAATTTGTAATTTTGCGGGAAATGCTAAATGATGGATAGTTATAGTCACAATTGTGAGGGAGCAGGTCAAATTGAATGATTCAAGATAATAATTTGACTTATTTGAGTAAATATTGGTGGGTTTAAGTCACTAATCCTTACAAAAGAGACTTTGAAAATATATTTGGCCTTGTCATCAGATAGCGACTCCACCTCAACCTGCCTATGTTATTTGAATAATCTTTTCGTTCAATTTACAATTGTTGACCTTTCTCACTATAAAAACACTCAATGTATTATTCTTTGACGTGTAATAAGTAACCACATGAATTGGTCTAATTTAGATGTGGCAGTGAACTCTAGTGTTCACTTGTTTCTACAAAATTTACTTCTTTTAAATTTAGTTCAATAAAGCAAATGTGTTGTGAAAGAATGAGAAAATAATAATTTCAAGATCATATCGCTGAGTTATTTTTATGAACGAGTAGGTCTTGTGTGAGACTGTCTCACGATTTTTTTTTTGTGAGATGGGTCAACTCATAACTCACACTTAACAATATGAAAATTTGTGGATGTGGATTCAGTTCATGAGTAATAAATATGTCTCACGAAAACTATCTGTGAGACCGTTTCACATGCGTTTTTTGTCAAGTGGATCTTATTACGTATAATTGAATCTTATTTTTCACAAACTATTTTTATTATGTGGATTATGATTTTTGAGTTAGTTAATCTCATGAAATTAGAATGTTGACCATTTCACAAATATTATTATCTATTATATTAATGATAATCATGAGCTTACACTTAGTTAACATTTAAATCATTTGATGAGACATGTTTCTGTTTTATTGTATCTATATTATTAAAATAATTGCTATATCCCATAACAACATAGGGTATTGTAATTGTACACATCAAATAATATTCTGTTAAAAGAAATTTAGAACCTTATTTTTGTTTGGTATGGAGGGAATATGAAATATTGACTTTCACATAAAAAATTTAAAATGCACTTTTTGGGCCCAAGTCCATTTATTGTGAGTTTTAAGTTATCTTTGAACTGGGCTGGCCTTGTTTTCCGTAACTATATGTAACCCAAAGTGGGCTGGCTATGCAGGCTTGGCCCAATATATTGATCCCACGCACTTAACTATGATCCATCCATTTCTTCTTTACTTCACTGGATTTTACTAATAAAGTCAAGCTTACACTTCTATTTACTCTCTAAATTCTGGTAATGTGTAAATTTGACGTCTCTGAAATTTCCACTTTTGGGAAATTAGTTTTGTTTCGTACTTGTTTTATATCAATCACAAAAATAAAAATAAAATAATAATAATGATGATGATGATAATTAATAAATAAATAAAATTAGTGACTTATTGAAGGGACTACCTTGGTACTTTTATTTTCATATCATACTATCTTGCTATCATACGAAAGGATTGCTCAATATACTACTCTTTTGTTAAATTATAATAGCTACAATATTGATACATCTAACTACGATTTCACATCACTCACATTGTTTTCAACAACAGTGCATTCCCTTGCAACAAAAGGATCAAAAACTAACTTATATACAAGACTATATAAAGCCTAATCCAAACAAAACAGTAAATCTTCATTTTTCCAGAGTAGTTGAATCAATAAACCAACAAATCTTCATCTTTGATCCGAGTCAAGCTTGCAAGCAGGTTGAGCATCTCATCCATTCTGGAATGAGAAAAATCTCCAACTATAAACTTTTCTACGCATCCCTTTATATCAATCACACTATAGGCAACCTCCTTTTTCAGTCCACTAATTTGCAGCAATTTTCTTGCCTCTAAAACACCATACCACTTTCTATGTGATGCGTACAAGTTGGATAATAGAACATATGGAGAAGCGATATTAACAGGATGAAGCCTTTCAAGCCTTTTAGCGATCTGTTCTCCGTCACTAATGCCTCCATGCAATCTATATGCAGAAAGCAGTGAGCTTAAAGCAAATGCATCATCGCCTATACAATGTTTGTATGTGTACTCTTCAGCCTCGGTCACCCTTCCAGCTCGTCCCAGCAAATCTACGAGGCAACACAAATGCTTGATGCTAGGGGTTATTCTGTAATTGCTCATATAGTTGAAAAACGCCTGGCCCTCATTTGCAAGCCCAGAATGATTGCAAGCTGTCAAAAGTTCAAGAAACGTGATGGAATCCGGTTGGAGCCCTGTTCTCATCATCTCCTCAAACAATGCAATAGCATTACTGGCAAGCCCGTGATTCGCAAACGCAGCAATCATGCTGTTCCATGAAACAAGATTACGAATCTCCATTTGCTCAAATATAGTGTGCCCTGAACTGATGGCCCCACTTTTAGCATACATGTTAATAAGTGCATTGCCAACAGCAACATCTAAACCTAGTCTTGTCCTAATTAGATGAGCATGAATCTCCTTACCGACTCTCATAGAAGCCAGGCCAGCAGCTGCTGAAAGCACACTAGCATACGTGTATTCATTTGGATTCACCCTATGATCATCCATCATCTCCCTGAAAAGATTCAAAGCCTTTGAATTATTATCAGAGTGACAAGAAGCAGTAATAGCTGTATTCCAAGAAACAACGTCTCTTTCCACGATCATCCTGAATGCCTTCTCTGACTCTTCTACTAAATCAAATTTGGCGTATAATGTGATCAAAACATTCCCAGAAAATGCAGTATAATCAAGTCCACGTTTAGCCATTTGACAATGTAATTGCTTAATCACTGGTAGATCATATATGGGTTCACCAGGGCCTAACAACCCAGCAAAAGTAAAACGATCAGGAATCTGACCTTTTCCACACAAAACAGCAAACATCTCAATTCCCCTTTCATGCTGCTTATTTTCCACAAGCCCAGTAATTACGATATTGTAAGAAACCAAAGTTGAAAACTCAAAGTTACTATCAGTAAAAACCAACAAGGCGTCAGCACAAACACCACATTTCATGTACACCAAAATTAACGAATTAAGAACAAAACTAACGCAATAGTGGCTCAGCTTCAATGCCTGTGCATGAATTTGCTGCCCAAGATACAAGTCCTTGATGCTAGCACAAGAACTAAGAGCACTAGCAAAAACAAATTCATTGGGCTTGAAATACTTGTGCATTTGACTGAAAACTCGAAGTGCTAAATGGGGTTTACACGATTGGTCATAACCCGATATCAATGCAGACCACGTAACCAAATTTCTATGCAACATTTCGTCAAACAGGTGGTGAGCGGAGTCAATACGTCCACATTTCGCATAGAAGTTAAGAACATGGTTGCCTATGAAGGTTTCTGCTAGTGATCCTGTTTTGACCGCTGCAGCGTGGAGAGAAAGCCCACGTCTGAGGTCCTTCGATTTGGCGCAGAAGAGAAGAAGGAAACCTAGTCTATCATTCATCATTTTGACTCGAAAAAATCAGATGTCAAGGAAAGACCACCATAGATATTGACCACCGATTCTGAAAGCCGGCACCAAAATCATGTGAATCGCCATTTTTTTAGGCTTCGAGTAAGTTTAACATAGCCTTTTCTCTCTTAGTTATAAAGAATTGCCAGATTTTGAAATGTTAAAGACGAGTGAATGAGTTTTGTCCCAATCCTTTTTTTCGCAGAAAAATATCCATTTGTTAACGTGAGAAGAGAACCATGGCGGGCAGAATGATAGCTGCTACCTAACGCAGATTTTTTTTTTTTGGGCATATGCATAATAAAATTCAATAATAGGAATTAAAAAAAAAAAATTGTGTAACGGGTTGAACAATGGTGGACAAAGAAAAGAGGTAGGCGGAAACTCCGACATATTTATGATTTCTGATAAACCAAACATATAAAAATTGAACTGTAGGTAGAGAGAGGTAAGCATGATGTTAGAATGATAGATTTATTTATAGTGATAAAATTAAATAAATATATGTCACACATAATAATGATGGGTAAAAGATCGATAAAAATGTAGACACTATTATAATAAAATTGAATTCAAGAGTAAAGGGGTACAGGACTTAGGTTTGCTTTTGTGTATACAGTCGCATTTCCTATTGCTAGATGGATTAGGCATAACTCATACATGCACTTTTTCAATTTTAATTCTGATCTAATATATAAGATCATTTATATTTTTTGATTAATTTTGATTTTGATCTTATATATAAATTTACTTTTATTTTTCTGATAAATAAATATACATTTTTCATAAAAGTGAAAAATAATTTACATGAGATGGTCTCCAGTGTTTTCGTGAGACAAATCTTTTAATTCATGGATCAAACTCATTTTCGTTAATTTATATATGAATTGTGAAGTATGAGTTGTGGATTATTGACCCGTCTTCAAACTCATTTCCATTAATTCATAAATGAATTGTGAATTATTGAACCGTCTCACAGAAGACGGTCTTATTTAAGACTTATTCTTTACTCTTTTTTAAAATCATTTATGTTAGTTTATATACACATTATGAAGTATGAGTTGTGAATTAAGATGAACTCATTTAAAACTTATTCTTTTTTGAAAAGAGGAGAGAGAGAGAGGGGGGCAAGATTCATGAAGTTTTACTAATTTTAACACACTACTCCTATTCTACTTACCTACACTATACGGTCTCCGTAGCAATATCTTTTGATTAGGGAGAGATGAAGACCTCCATCATCTGACAGTCGAATGAGATGTAAATTGAGGGAGAGATGAAGAATTCCCTCCATCTGATCGTTGAATGGGATGTAAATCAGATGAGATGTAAATCGAGGGAGAGATGAAAAATTCCCCTTTTGACTGTCGGATGGGATATAAATCAAGGGATGTGTCCAAGTGACAGACCAGCTGTGAAAGAGAGCCAATTGGGTACAAACTTCAGGACAGAGCCCCATAATATTCCAGTGACCAGGGTACAAACTCTAGGATAGACGCCACAATATTTCAGTGAAAATTTTATTTCACGCGGGGTTTGAATCTGTGTTGTCGGAGGATTTCTCCTCATACCAACACAACTCTTACCACTTGGTGATGACCCTGGATTGTCGATAGCAAAATCTTGAGAATATTTGATGTGGACCTGTCACCATGTCTTAGAAAAATTACAAAAAATTGATTTATGATTTTCTCGAGATATGTCATATATATATGGATCAAAATATTATCATATAGAAAAAATATAGAATTTCTCAATATGATAAACTGTAAGTTGTAACTAAAACAAAAATAATCTAATTTAGTACCCTTAAGAAAAAATGAAATCAAAGTTTGTATATATGTCTTTTATATCTCAAAAAGTTAAAAGATTTTTAATTAAAATTTCAACAAGATTCTTATAAAGAAAATCAAGAGTATAATTTCATTAAATAAGTTTAACACAAAAAAAAAAAAAAAACCAAGAGACATAAATGTCAATTTATTAATTAAATTTGTGTGCATCATGATCGACCAATCTCACATAAATTAAATGTGAGACAATTCCACGTAAAACTTATTCTTCAATTTCTAATCAACTACATCGCAATTATTTAAAAACTGAAAATATACAATATTTTAAAACAAGCATGATTTTGTTAGATGTGGTGGTAATTTATATGTGTGTTGATAAATAAGTTTAGTAGGTGGTGGGGATTTGATATAACGAGGATCCCAAGGTTTTAATTTTGTGGTATAAGTTTGATGAAATGAAAGGAATCATTAATTTTGAATAAGGCAATTCTAACATTGATTCTTTCTTAATATAGTAATCTCCTGATTCCCTTTCATCATTGCCGTAATCTTAATAAATTAGTCGGATATATTTAAATAAACAAAACAATGATTGGTTGAATATTTAACGTAAACAATTATCAAGAATTGACTTCTCGTGATCTGCTATACTATGATGCAATTTAGGACAAAACCCCCCATTATTTATTCTGTTTAGCATTACTTAAGAAAGCAAAAGATCACCTAATATTATACATAAGATCTTGAAAGTGACTGTAATTACTTCACTCGCAAAACACGATTTTGAGTGAAGTCTCTTCCACTTATTTAAATTATCCACCGACATTTTCATTAAACATTTACTAATACTTCCTCTAAATACAAACATTTACCAATACTTACTAGTGATATCATGGTTGTGCATGTTTGGATTGGCTAATTTGGGATTATTATACTTGAATTCATTCGGGCTTCATTTACGTAAATGTATTGATAGTGTTAGGATAAATATGGATTTAAAGTCCATAGCTATTATTTGAACTGATCTTTAAGCAATATAGGTGGATATGAAATCTATGAAATCCACTCACACGTTTATTTCAAATTACTTTATTTGAATATAGTCTATTTAAAAATATTTTTAAAATGTCTTAATGAATTTTGAATTTTTATGGACACGAGTGAACTTGCTAATGTGGATCTCAAATCATTTGTCAAATCCTACCATCAAAATTCAATCTAAATTACTTATGTATCTTGATGGAAAGATTTGAGGATGGATCTGATATTTAATGCCAGTGAATTTATTGATGTTATTTGGATATACATGAATTTGAAATTCATGAATTTCATTTTGAATTATTATTTTAATAACATGAGAGGATTTCAAATGCTTTATAGTTTGACTGAATCTGTAATCCATTCATTTTAAATATCAATTTCAAATCATTGCATTCAAACCACAAAAATATATTTAACTAAATCATTATTGCATAGCAGATTTTATTGAGTTGCTATTAGAATCTACATTCTACATTCTGTGTCACTGAAGGTGAATCCAAGAATGAACCCAATCCAATTGAAAACAGATAATGTTACACATGAAAGAAAATACTCCCTCTGTCCCGGTCTAATTTACCTACTTTGACTGGACACGGAGTCTAAGAAGAAAATGCATTTAACTTTTATTGGATGTGTTAACTTTATGGTTTTTGCACTTTAATTAGAATTTAAAAGGGGAATTGAGGTGACAATTTTGTAAAATGACAGAAATGTAGGGATAAGGAGGGAATTTTTCTTTTGTTATTTATGGGTTGGTAAATTAGAATGGGATAAATAAAAATAACAAGTAGACAAATTAGATCGAGACGGAGGAAGTACATAATTTCAAAGGTTCATGGAATATAGAAATAATTATAAGGATACATATGGAGCATTAAATAATTTGAATAACAAAGCCTTATTTATACAAGGTGACTAGTATTTCACCCGCGCGATGCACGATTTATTATTTATTTTGATTGTTATATTAAAAAATTATTTATAAATCATTTATTATTCTAAATTTTGTATAATATAGAAATATAATTTTCATCTCTTTTATTGATTTTTAAAGTTATATTTTATTATTAAAAAATGTATTGAGTAAAGAATTTTAATTGAAGAAAGTAGAATTTGGTTGACCTCTATCACGCGCGTGTTATTCGAATTTTCTTGTGCATTCGTTTTACTGTGACATGTCATTCTACATTATATTTGACAATATTAAAATGTTGGAATACAAATTTTGTAAATAATCTAAACAATGAAATTGAAAGCTTATATTCTATTTCTCTTTTGAATAAAAATATATTTATGGTCATTGTCTTGATTTATATTTTGAAATCTTTATTTATGTACAAAATTTCTCATAATTACAAAAAATATATTATAATTTCTTTTAACTTTAAAATTGATAATATGAATAATTATAAATATTAAGTAATTTTAGTAACAAAAAAGGAAAAGGATAATGAATTAACAACTTGAAAGCTTACATTTCATTTGTTTTTATTTTTCGTTGAATTTTTTTCACGCCTTGATAGATAATTTAATAAACTAATGATTTTTAGAATTAATTAAATGTGACCAAGAACAATATAAGTCTTGAAATATTTATTCATATAAAATTATATTTCTCATAATTACAAAAAATATCTTAAAATTTGTTTAACTTTAAAATTGATAATAAGAATAATTATAAGCATTAAGTAATATAATTAAAGTTAGCAAAAAAAAAAAATTCAGAAAAATTGAAAACTTACATCTATTTGTTTTTATCTTTTGTTTAATTTTTTTTATTGGATCAATAAATAATTTAAGCTAATGATTATTGGAGTTGGTCAAAATTGTTCAATCAACAATATAAATTTTGTGATCAACTTTGAAATATGTACTTGCACACAACATTTTGCAAAATTATAAAAAAAATATCCTAAAATCTATTTAACTTTAATTTTGAGAATGAGAATAATTTTAGACATTAAATAATGATAGTTAATACACAAAAATTAAATTATTGCTCACTATTGTACAACGTTAATCAACAACACCAACAAATAATACTACCTCCGTCCCAAAATAAATGACGTTTTAGCAACTAAAATTTGTCCCAAAATAATTGTCGTTTTCGTATTCCAAAGCATATTTACATGCAATATACCAAATATACCCCTATTTACTCACCTCAAATTAAATGTGTTAAAGAGATAAAAGTACCTCATTAATTAAACTTAAATAGGGGTAGATTGGACTTTTTATCACATTTCTTAATATATGTGCAAAAGGCTAAAACGTCATTTATTTTGGGACGGAGGTAGTAATACATAATAGTAGTAGTAATAATAATGATGATGATGATTATAATAATTATAAGTATAAATAATAAAATATACTATATTGAAAAGAGTGCTAAATAATATGATTAATTTTATTGAAAAACTATTATTTATATAAATATTTTATTACTCATTGATGTGACATTTTTAAGAGGATAAATGATATTCTTGTAAATTCTTCCAAAGTTTTTTTTTTTTTTTTATATATATAGATAGGTTAATAGATTAAAATCAAATCAATCAATATAGTGAGAAAAGCCAGCTGTCATTTCAGAATGAAGTTACATTTTCGGAATTGACATACTCTTCATATATTTGAAGGCAGTTAGTTTAGTTGTGGGACCACTCATACCCAAAACCATGTTCCCACCGACACTCTCTATCACTAGAAACAAAATGATGAACTACTGAATTATACACAATTTAATTGTCTATTCATCTTAATAAATACGCAACGGAAAGTTGGTTGATTTACGAATTACTTTTTACTACGAGTTATGAATTGTCAACATGAAAGTTATCATTGAGATTGTTATGTAATGTCTCCTCACATAAGTTATCATTGAAATTGTTTCACATAAAATTTAGAGAAAATGGTTCCAAATAGCCATTTTCATATAAATTGTGAATATTTTACCCATCAATATAGTAAAATGTGTCCAATACCCACTTATATAAAAGAATGTCTCCAAATACCCACTTTTCTCTGACATTCAATGATTGATAATTTTTATTTTTTACTTTTCTATTATGAATGCGTTGATAAGTTTTAATTTTTACTTTTCTTTCCTTTTATTTATTTACGGATTTTATTTCACATTAAATTTTACTTTTGATTTCACATTTAATTTTAATTTTTATTTTTCAACATTCATTAAATTGTGATCTACTACTCATCTAACTTCATAAATTACTCATCTAACTTCATAAATGTCACGACCTACTCTATTTTTACTGTTTTAAATTCACATTTCACATTCAACATTCATTCATTTCACACAAAATTTACATCAATTTCTTAATAGCTTTTCCGTAAAAAAAATTTCAGAGATCTTCAAGGATAATCAAGTAAGTCTTTTATTTTAGGGTTTATGGTTTGTATTTTAGGGTTTATGGTTTGAAGTTAAAAATATCTTTTATTTTACTGTGATCATGTTTTTCTTTTTGTTTATGTTATAGTTAGTATTTTATTTCCTTTAGTTCATGTTTTTTGTTTTTTGTTTTTGTTCATGATCTTTAGTTCATGTTTTTTGTTTATTGTTTATTTATGTTAGAAAATATAATTTTTGTATGTTAGAAATATATTATTTTAATTGTCTGTATGTTAGAAATATATTTTGGTTTAGGAAATTTAGAATTTCATATGAGCTTTCGGGAAACCCTAAAAAATAAAGGGTTTACCGAAAGGTTTGTACGTTGCACGAGAGCTTGAAATCATTCGGGAAACCCTAAACAAATTGTTTAGGGTTTCCCGAATTTTTTCAAGCTATCGGGAAACCCTTAAAAAATAGGGTTTCCCGAAATCTTATGTGAAATTGTCGGGAAACCCTAATTTTTTAGGGTTTCCCGACAATGTCCTAAGATTTTCGGGAAACCCTAATTGTTTAGGGTTTCCCGAATTTTTTCTAGCTATCGGGAAACCCTTAAAAAATAGGGTTTCCCGAAATCTTATGTGATATTTTCGGGAAACCCTAATTTTTTAGGGTTTCCCGATATCTTGAAAGAATTCGGGAAACCCTAAACAATTAGAGTTTCCCGGAAAATTTAGGAAGTAGTCGGGAAACCCTAATTGTTTAGGGTTTCCCGAATGCTATCAAGCTCTCGTGCAACCCTATATTTTTTGAAAAAGGCCGGTTTTTTTCTGTTTTTGTTATTTAATGTGATAATTATTCATTTTTTTTGTTTTTTAATTATTAAATTGTTTTGAAGCAGAAAAAATGACTTTCACAGTGGCTTTATGGTTTGGAGGATATTGGGAAGGGTTGCAGTATGTAAATGGCAGTCAAACACTCCTTCATCTTCAAAGTTTTACATATCAACATTTATTGAGCTCAATTCATGAGGTCATATATGCAGACATGAATTGCTGGGGTTATTTGATTCATGCTCTAGTGGAGACGAATGGAAGGTTGAAGAGGAAAAAAATCAAGAATGATTTAGATTTACAAAACTGTTTTGCAGAATACGATGGACTTTTAGTTGTTTTCGTGTCATTGAAAAGGATGGACATTGGAGTTTCAGATGGATTCTCTTACCGTGAACAACAAAGTTCAGTAGATGAGGAGTATAATCAAGGTGACCAAACTTTTAATGTGAGTAGTGAGGACGTTGGAAATTTCAATTCATCAAATGTTCCGTTAAATGTACATGATGACCGGGATTTGTTTTCAACATGGGGTTTAGACAACACATATGTTGGAACGTCTTCAAATGATAGGTGTGAACCTTGGCCATCCCCATGTGGACGTGTTGACTACACAGGTGTTAACGTGGACCTGAACTTGGACCCAACTAATGAAATAGAAGAATTGACGCACGAAGATGGACCAGAACAAGAAGATGTTGATCAATCCCCAGGTAATCATGTTTTGTGAGTACATATATAAAATTTATATATGTATCTTGATTAACAAATTGACAGATATATTTCATTTTGATAGATCCAAACAATGAAGAAGATGACTTTGTACTGGATGAAGATGTTGAGGCAGGGTTGGATGAGGAGCAACGAAAAGTATATGAGCAATTTTGCTCTGACATAATGAGAGCCGAGTGGTATATTCCAGAGTTACCTTCATTTGAGCATCCTGCTTCTTTACAGATTGAGCAAGCTCCACAGGGTCTGCAAAAGGGTTCGACGTTTGGTAGTAAGGTTGAATTGAAGAATGCAGTTGGGATTTATCATTTGGAGAATCAACTCGAATTTCGTGTGGACCACTCGGACAAACACCGGTGGTGCGTGAAATGCATTCAAAAAGACTGTCCCTTCGTTTTGGCTGCTTCGGAAAAATATGGTATTTGGAAAATCTCCAAAGTTCTCTTGCCTCATACTTGTTCACGTGAGTTGAACACTAGTGCACAACGCAGACTACCGGCCTCTTTGATTGGAGATTATTTTGTCCAGAGGCTCCGAAAAGATAAGTCAATTCTCAATCCTAGGGACATTATTCAAGAAATGAACTCACGACATGGATTGAATGTGAGTTATAGGCATGCGTTGAGTGCTAAACGTTATGCAATGAGAAGTGCATACGGTGATCCAAAGACATCATTCAGCATGCTTCCGGCTTACTTACAGGAATTGAAAAAACGTAATCCGGGTACACATACTGCATTAGACACTCAGAAGAATGGGAAATTCAAGTACGTTTTTTTTGCGTTGGGTGCATCTATTATCGGATTTCAGCAGTATTCAAGACCTGTTATAGTTGTGGATGGTTGCCACTTGAAGGGGCAGTACAAAGGGATCGGATTTGTTGCCGTAACAAAAGATGGAAATGATCAGGTTTTTCCCCTTGGAATTGGGATAGGGAATGTCGAGAACGATGAATCTTGGACATGGTTTCTGCTTCAAGTCCGAAAAGCATTTGGTTGCCCAGATGGCCTGGTGATTGTCTCCGATCAACATGTGAGCATCGGTAATGCCATTCAACATGTCTATCCTGAAGCAACCCACGGTCTTTGTTGTTTCCACCTTCAGCAGAATCTAGCGAAGTATGGATCACATTTTGTCGGGCTGTTCCACAATGCTGCATACTGTTATGAGGAAGTTGAATTTGATAGGTATGTCTCAATTCCATTTCAGATTACTTTCTTCTGAATACAAAATCTCATATCTATATTACGTGTCTGATTACTAGTTCATTTATTCAAAGGTACATGACTTTGATCAAGGATAGTGGAAATGAAGGCGCGATTGAAAGTTTGAGGAAAGCTAACCCTATCAGGTGGTCCCGTGTTAAATGCCCCTTTCGAAGATTCAACTTCATGACCTCCAATGCTGCTGAGTCATTGAATGCTCGTCTCGTGTGGGCAAGAAAGTTGCCTGTTTGTTCCTTCTTGGAGGCTGCTCGAAGGGTTATTGAGCAATGGTTTGCTGAGAGGAGAGAGGGGGCTGAAGAGAGGGAACACACTTTCACATCGTCTATGCACGAAAGATTAGGTGACCACATGCGGCAGGGGCGAACTATGGAGGTCCAAAGGGTTGGACGAGGCAAGTTCAAGGTCACGGATGGGCGAAAAATATTTTTGGTGGGCCTTAGTGATAATGTGTGCAGTTGTATGTTTTTTCAAACCGAGTTAATTCCATGCGCGCATGCATGTGCATCCATCAGGTTCGTAAACAGTTTTTCAACAAATTCTAAATGACAACTACACCTCACTATTTTTAGCGTACAAAATCATATTATTGACTGTCTTTATTTTTTTCCTTAGTTTTGCCAAGGAGTCAGTTGCCTCATATGTCGCCCCGTATTACACGACCCACTGGTTGAGAGGAATGTGGGCTGGTGAAGTTCTGCCTGTGCCCGACCCGACAGGGTGGGTTATTGATGATGAGGTTCGTAACTTTGTTTGTCTTGCACCAGATCAACCAAAACAAGCAGGTCGACCTAGAGGCAAGCGAATACCCTCTACTGGTGAACAATCGGGAATGCGGCGGAAAGGGGCGACCTTGTGTAGTCGTTGTGGTCAACCAGGCCATAACGTAACCACATGTTCTCAATATATTACCCCATCCACTTAGTACGATAATATTGATGTTCCAGACGAGGAAGGTGACTTGACAGTCCACAAAGGTGGAACAAAGCCAAGAAGAAAGAAAAAATGTTCGATTTGTGGGTCAGATGCACACACAAAAAGAAAGTGCCCTATATATTTGAGTGGAACCTGATGCTGTGTAACGTAGTACTTGTCTGATTTGTTAATATTCAAAAACTTGATCCTTGTATGTTAATTGTTCAAATAAATGTTAAATGTTAATTGTTAATTGTCTGATTTGTTAATATTCAAAAACTTGACACTTTCACACACGAATTGAAAAAAACTAATCAAAACTAATGTTAATTGTTCAAATATATATAATACAAACTAATCAAAAAAATCCTCAGGGCAAGTGTCACCGTCAGTGGAATTCCTATAAATCACAAACGCTATCCACTTCCGAAGGGCCGAAACCGTCTGATACTTCTGAACTGTCGCCCTTGGCCACTCCCATAGCATCCCACTCTCGACAGCCATCAAGGCCCACATGCCACATGAGTGACTGTCCTCCTGCTTGTAGCATAAGTTCTCCTCCAACATTGCTAAGCCGTACTCATCCGTACCTGGTGGAATCTTCCGACCCATCGCCCATGACGCCTCATAAAATCCACAATACTCCAACAATCGTGGCAGAATGCGACGAAGTGGCAGAGTCTGCTGGAATCGGGACTCCAGAATCTCCGAGGTGTACCTATGCCTCAGCGAGTCAACTAGAACGATCCTTGGCTGCTCGAGATCTATCTCACATGCAACCCAATGGCCATTCAAGTTCAGTATCACCCATACCTGTTATTTCAACTGTAATTAAAATGTATGTCGGTTTTATATAGTACAAACCATATCAATTAAATACTTACACCCCCTAAGTTATTCGCCCATGGCTGGATATAGTTCCATCTCGGTTTCTCCCCTCGCACATAGGGTGCAAGCAGCTCCAAGTCTTCGGATGAAAACTGCTCCCGAATGGGCCCCTTGTATTTCGTCTCGTCATCCTCGTCAGCATGCTTTCTTGCCCAAATTTCCTACATTATTAGATAATTACTGATCAGATACAAATAACAGTAAAATGGGCACATCCAAATCAATTAAATATTCATATGAACTTACAAAGAAGTGACAATCCACCATCTGGAAATGCCCGGCTATTGGGTATCGGGGATGAAGGTTAGCTGCTTCTGGACGGCTTTGAAGTATGCCAAGATACGCATCAAGGACCTATATTATATATGACGATTAAAGTACATAACATTTAAATATATACATAACTTTAAGAACTAAGTAGTACCTGGTAATTCATATCACTGGTCTCATCAATGATGTCCCGGAACCATGATGGCCCGACTGGGATGCCCACACCGACGTTGCGCCTTTCAATATCCAAATAAGAATATTAAGTATTAAACAATAATTATTAAATAACATATGACAGAATAAATTCATGAATGCTTATCCCGTGACCTTATCGTCATCCCCTTCGGAGTACGCCTTCACGTCCTTGAATTTTAGTCCTGTTGCTCTAGTCGGCTCGATAGCCAAAAACGGGCTGCGTACATTTCTAGATGGCTCTCTCCGTCGAACTGCAGCTCCAACAGTGCCCGTCTCTGGGATGATTGGAGGGACGGATGCAGGTCTGCTCACCCCTGACACCGACGGAAGATCAATCGGAACGACTGAAGGTTCCGTCGAACCAGGTGGAACAACTCTGTCACTGTGGACTGGTGTCTGGTAAGCAGCTGCATCAGGTGCCGTCCACTGTGCTCCCGTCGAATGGCCCATCGACGCCCACCACGTCGTCAGCTGATCCTGGATCATACCCGGAATTTGTGACTGCATACGCTGGAACTCCGTCGCGACGTACTCGCGAAGAGCTCGATCGTTATCCTCCTGCAGCCATCCTGTTAACCGGGTGAACAGATCGTCATCCACCCGTGGACTCTGTGCATGAGCTGCGCCCTGGGACTCGTATCCTGAATCTGGGCACCTCTGAGCAACAGGGGAGGCTGGAATAGGCACCTCATCGGCCTCATCATCCATAATCGGTCGCTCATACTGCTGATGCACATGGGTGCCCACCCTCGAACGGCCTGCCCGAACACCGGCTGTCGGAGCTCGGGCACTTCGGACCGTACGTCGTCTCGATGGACCAGCATCATCAGTCTGTGCTGTAGACCGGGCGACCCGTGTAGGACGATGGCCTTTCTTTTGGTGATTGATGACCTGGACTCCAGAAAATATGTCGTCATCAATGTCACTCCAGTACCTCTGCGACCTTTCTTCTGGGGTGGGCTCCAGCCGCTCAAAATACTCCATGCCCTAGTGAGATTATTTAAAACACAAACATATGTGAGTAGTAATAATAAATTAAAATAAAAAGTCTATTTAATTGTAATTGTGTAAACTACCTCGTCATCCAGAATGTGAAAAACATCGACCTCTGTCCTCTTCAATCCCCACTTCAAACACCTAGGCATATATAATGTCGTGTCCAATGTGCGACCGGCATATCTGGACGTCGACGGTATCGCCTCGAATGCCCATAACTAGAACATACAAATAGAAAGATATTTTAGTTAGTAAACTACGTTAGAAATTCAGCCGACTTTCAAATAATTCATCGAAAAAAATAGAAAATACGTACTATCAAGGCTGTTGAGAACCCATAGAAGTGGACCTTTGGCACGGATGCCCGAACTGATAGCTCCTTCGGTAAATTATCGATGTAGTAAAGGAGGGTGAGAAAACTCATCTTCCCCCACGGGAAGCTCTCCCAAAGATCGTCATTCTCGACCAGGTCCCAAACCCACAAATCAGGGAAAGTCTTCAAAGGGTCCAACCCGAGCAAAATCAAGTATAAAATCAAGATTTTGGCAATCTTGATAGAGTCCTCCGCGCTGTCACTAAACTCGCCGCTTCTGAATCGATCAAGCAGCTGAGAAACCGTGACCCGAGCAGAATCAGCGTGGACTCTATAGTACACCGCCCCCTCTACTGGCGTGTGATCCCCTGATGTCGGGTCGAAAGTTGAGTCACCAAACTTTAGACCGGTGACTAGGGCAAACTCCATCTTCCCAAACCGACAAATGTGTCGGTCTTGCCCTATAGCAAACCATCTCTCATCCTTAGGGATGACCTCCTTATTCCTAATCTCACGAGACATGAGGACGTGTAGAAACGCCTTGCATGACTCCTTCGTGGTCTTCCAAACAAGAAAATTCCCAAATGAACTGGCCAGGAAAGTACGCTCGCACCGTCGGCCTATCCCTCCTAATTGTGTCCTGATATCATCCAGGACGCTTAGACGTACATATCCATTAATGTACGTCATCGTCGTCTTCCAAGACGGACGAACCCACTCCCAATCAAACTGCACATGTACAAACACCAAAACATCAAAATATAAACCAATCAAAAATTTACATAAATTAAAATAATGAGTTTAAAAACTAAATTTAAATATTAACCAATATCTTTAAAATTCCTAATTTTTAAAATTTTTTACATAATTTTTAGAATAATTTACATAAATTATAGCGTTTCCCCCGAATTGAAGCTTTCGGAAAACCCTAAACATTTAGGGTTTCCCGATAGCTTTCAGAAAGCTTTTGGGAAACCCTAAAAATTTAGGGTTTCCCGAAACCTTACTGAAAGCTATCGGGAAACCCTAAACTGAAAGCTATCGGGAAACCCTAAATTTTTAGGGTTTCCCGATATCGCTATGAAAGCTTTCGGGAAACCCTAGAAATATAGGGTTTCCCGATAGCTTTCTGAAAGGTTTCGGGAAACCCTGAAAATACAGGGTTTCCCGATAGCTTCTGAAAGGTTTCGGGAAACCCTATATTTTTAGGGTTTCCCGAGAGGTTGAAGCTTTCGGGAAACCTTGAAAATATAGGGTTTCCCGATATCTTTCTGAAAGCTATCGGGAAACCCTATATTTTCAGGGTTTCCCGAAAGCTTCAACCTCTCGAAACACCCTATAATTTTCCTAAATTCAAACCTAAATCTAATCCAAAATATATAACATTTCCCGAAAGCTTCTCTAACCTAAATTCCTAATCCAAAATATATTTCAATATACAACTAAATCATCATGAACTAAACATAAACATAAACAAAATCATGAACTAAACATAAACATAAACAAAAGTAAAACAAGAAATCAAAAAACTGAAATACTAACCGGTTCGGCGGCCATTAGAGGAAGTAGTGTGCAAGTATTCCTTTCCCGAAAGCAACTCTTCCTCTCCCGAATGATTTGTTCCTTTCACGAGAGACAGAGAGACGAGAGAGTTTTGGTAATTTTTTGGGGTGGGCTACACTCTCTCTGTAATTTTCTTTCTTACTGCTGCGAAAATGGAAAAAAAAAGAAGAGGAAAGAAAGGGGTGAAAGTGGAGGTGAAAGAGAAAGGGAATCCGCTTTTTCCTTTTCAAATTTTTTTTTTTTTTTACACGTGGCAGTGGGGGGAGGCGGGAGGGGTGGGTGGTGGGTGGCAGTTATGATTGGCATTAAATGCCAAAAGTTGATCATTTTTTAGAAGTGGGTATTTGGTGATATTAATTTATATATTTGGGTAGATAGTGATATATATTTATATGTGTGGGTAAAATAAATAATTTTTATGATAATATGGGTATTTCGTGTCCCCAACCCTAAAATTTAATGCTCTATTAGAACATACAGACGAAGTTTTCTTTTCCGGTACACTGTCTATTCCAAATAATATTTATTAGAAATTATTTTTTTCTAAAACAACGTAATGGGAAGAAATTTGCTTGATAACTATAATTTATCACAATAAATGATATTTATTAATTAGTTTTGTAAATAAAATATGTATCTGAATTTTTTAATTTATTTTTCAAACGAGTTTTCTTCAACTAGAAACTTTTGGTAGGCAAAATTCTAATTTAATGCAGTCTTTAAATAGGAAAAAAAACTTTAATTGACTAGTATGGCAGCCTATACTTATTTTCAAACCAAAGCGATGTAGTTTTATTATTATTTACATTAAGTGTTTTTACACCGCATATAACGGTGTTAAAAAAAGCATTTCTCAAAGTTGTGAGAATTCATATTTTGGGTACCTTTAAAAAAAATAAAAATTAGCCCCTTTTATACATATTTTGTCCAAATAAACGGGCTGCAAAGCAATAATGTAACGCAAATTCTCCTGCATCACGTGGATGGGATGCAATTAGGGTGATCCGACTCGAATCCATGTCCATTTGAGTTTTTTTCCCTTTTCACTTCAAGCTATTACTTTTATATTATATGAGTATAACATTTAAATTTTACAAGTGTGACTTTTATATACATATTTAATGACCTTTATATTCAGTAACTTAGAAAAAATGAAGATTCTAAAAAACAATTGAATGTATTTTTAATAAATATAATTTTATGTGCTCGCATCTTTATATAATATTAATTGCACCTTTATAAATGACATAAATGCACAACTAATATCACATAAATGTGCAAACTATTATATTATTATATTACATAAAAGTGCAACTAATATCACATAAGAGTAAATATTTTCAAACTCTGCCAAAATTCTTCATTTTTTATTAGTGAAAGAATATAAAGACCACTACATTTGTACATAAATGTCACATTTATATAATATAAAAGTTTTACATACAACATAAATGTAACGTTTTGAAGTGAAAAAATAAAATAAAAAACAAAAAGTACGTGGATCGAGGTCGACTTAGACACGATACGAATTGTATGTGCACTTGGTGCATAGGAGACCAACTCTAATGCTAATCATATATAAATTTATTACATTAATTGATATATGTATACACATTCTTGCTGTCCCACTCACCATAAATACATTAATATATGATAACTGTCAACGTATCAAATATTTAACATATGACAAAAACTTTTATGCACCAGTTGCACGGATCTGGGATCCGTGCAACCGGGTTGACCCGTTCACGCGCCCAAAACGCGCCTCCCATGTGCCTGCACGCGCTCCTACGCGCTTAACAGTTGTGCTGAAGCTCATCCAAAATTCGTTCCAATAGACCAACCTTTGTGTATACTTAAACCAACCTTTGTGTATAGTTAGACCAACCATGTATAGGTAGGTCTAACTATATACAAAGATATGTCCAAGTATACATAAATGTATGTCTAACCCAATGTAAATGTATGTCTAACATAACGTAGTGGTATGTGCCAAAATTCAAAAATCAAGCCAAAAAAAAACAAGACATGAAATCTGTGCAGAACTGGTATGTTTAATATAGCTTAAAAGTATGTTTAACATAACGTAAATGTATGTCTAACATAACCTATATGTATGTGATTTTTTTCAAAAATTATGTGTGAAAAAAAAGATGCGATCCCCCGACACGGGTGCATGCACCTGATTCAAAAGAGATCTACTCTTAACATATTAATTAATTTTATTTTTATTTAAGGATGAAAGAATTATTTTAGTATTCTCGTGGATAATAAAAAAAGGGAAAGAGAGGCGTTTGGGAAATAAAGAAAGCGGGCACCACAGCATGACAGAGAGGAAAGTGTAGGCTAGGCGGAATGCAGAGGCAAAGGACAAGTGCGTCATTTCGCAGGCCCTTTTTCGTCATTTCACTCTCCCCACCTTCACCACCCTTTCTCCTTCTCACCTACACTCTCACTCCTCCACACTAAAAAACCTTCTTCATCTGCTCTCTCCTCACACTCCCATTTCCTCTCTCCCAAGGAAGCCACAAAATATGACTACTCGAACCGGGTCGCACCAGCTAAGCAACGGCCTCATGGTCTCGGGTCGACCCGAACATCAGCTCAAAGAGCGGCAACCCACAATGGGCTCACGCGCCGTCCCTTACACCGGCGGCGACGTTAAGAAATCCGGGGAGCTCGGCAAAATGTACGGCATCGACCTTTCCAGTGTGGACCACCACCATCCCCCGCCGGTGGGTCCACCTAAGCTCCCCTCGCGCCATCCTTCATCTTCTCAGCATAACAGCGGATCTGCCAGATCCGGCCCGAATTCCGGCCAAATGGGCCCCAAAGCTACGAACTCCGGGCCAATGAACAAGAAATCCTCGTCCTCTTCATTCTCAGGCCCGATGACGCCGATTCAGCCCACCGGTCTCATCACGTCAGGCCCACTAGGCACGTCGAGCTCGAACCGTAGGTCCGGGCAGCTCGATGTGCCATCTGCTCCAAGCTCATTCAACAAGGCTGTTTACGGCTCCGCTGTCACGAGTTTGAGTGATGAGGTGAGGTTAGGGTTTAGGGTTTCGAGGGTGGCAATGTGGGTATTTCTGGTGGTGGTGGTGATGGGGCTGGTGGTGGGGGCGTTTCTCATGGCCGCAGTGAAGAAGCCATTGATTCTGGTGGCGGTGGTGGCGGTGTTAGTCCCTGCCGTGGTGATTTTTTTATGGAACTACGCTTATAAAAAGCGTGGCGTCTTGGGATTCTTGAAGAAATATCCTGATGCTGAGCTGAGGGGCGCCATTGATGGACAGTTCGTCAAAGTCACCGGGGTGAGTATGGATACAGCAAATTTATCTTTTTACATATTTTTTGGTTTTAATGTAAACTGTTATTAAATATTAGGAGTTTTTGGTGGTATGTAATTGTTTAATCACGCAATTTGGTTCTTCATGTTATTTATGGCTCTCGGCGGAACTCTTTTTCCTTCCCTTTTTCTTTGGGTTCTTTTTAATTTTTAGTTTATTCGGGACCAGTTTGACTATTGGATTATTTTATAGGACATCTGGGAAGAATATGAATTTTAGTTTTTGATTTAAAAGTAGGCTGAGGACCTGTTAGTGAATGTATTTTCTATGGTTTGTGATTCAGTAAGTGTGGCCACATTTCATTATAAATCGGGGGAAGTGAGAGTCAGTGACTGAGAAATTTTTTCACCCTTTATGGATCTGGAAATTTCAGATTTCAATCCATGTGAGCACTCTGATGAGTTTCCTTTTACAGCTGTTTGATTCCCGTATGCTGTAATTTAGGCAGTAATAGAGTAATTGCAGATAGTATAGCCTTTCAGTAAGGCAAAGCCTACCCCCCTCTTCGAAGAAATTCGACTTTCTTTTGTAGTCAATTAGAAGAAGTATAGTTTCTGGTTCATGTTTCTTTCACACAACCGTATAACAATTTCCATGGTGTGGAGAAATTGCCTTGTGGCTATGCTCCTCTGAGGAAGACTATCAAATATCTATGTAAAACCCGTGTTAGAGACTAGGCAACCACTCTGCCTATTACAAGACTGGAGTGAAATTATGCTGAAAAAATGATATGAGTTTCTGAGATATTACCATGTCCACTGCTTTTACTTTCATATCTTGTGTATGTTGGATAGTGACTAGTTTATCTTATTTTGTTGGTTGTGTAGTTGATAGACAATGGGTATGGTACCTTTACCCCTTAATTTGGTTCTAGTGAACCTGATTTCACTGACCATGTTAGCTCAAAAGTTACTGTATTGTATAATAAAGAATTTATACTGTAATTTGGATGTTCAAATGACAGTATCGATACAAAGTAACCTTTGGGGAATTCAAGTTTTGTAGATTCCTACTTACATTGACCTCAATTTACTCACCTCCTGTATGAAGCAAGTTGTGTTTTTCATTGTCAAATTTTAGTGACATAAAATTCCTAGGCCACATTCATGATTTTTAAATATATAGGGAACCATAACTGGGGGAAATGAGTGGACACAGTTTTGTTTGGATCCTTTCTGTTGTATGTATGTCCCCTTTTGCCAGTACTGGGCAGCAACTGTCTTTAGTGATAAACTTTTCTGGTCCATTTCCAATCTGCGTCCTTTTCTGCTCCTTTTTGTTTTTTGAAGTTCTCTCTTATTTCTTGATTTCTAGAATTTATTTACGTTTCACAGGAAAGCTGATTTTCGTTCCTGCTCACACATGTTAGAGGAAAAAATGGCAACTCCCTAACTAAAAGAAAATTTTCTTTCATCCCTTTTGCATTTAAACTTTTTAAGAGACGTAAAAACAAAAATACCATGCAACGTTTTAGACTTAGTCTCTAGGGTCTCCAAGGATAATTGTAAACACTTTAGACTATGAGAATTTTCCTTGTCAAAGTTAATATGCGTTTTATGTGGTCTCAACAATTTCATTAGTTATTGGGTTCTTGAGTTATTCCCTGATTGTGGGAACCATAGCTGAAATGACTTTTGTCATGGCCAGTAAATGTTACTTGCAATCAATCATTGCTGTTAATTGTGTTGGTTTCCTTAAAACTATTTATCATCTCAAGGCTCAAATGACTTGTATTTATTTAATTGTTGCATTGTTCATTGTTTAGGTTGTCACTTGTGGCAGCATACCTCTTGAGACTTCTTTTCAGAGGGTACAGAGGTGTGTATATGCATCCTCAGAATTATATGAATACAGGGGGTGTGGCGGGAAGCCAGCAAATGCTAAACAGAGGTTCTTCTCTTGGGGATGCAGATATTCAGAGGTCATTTTGCTTACTTTTTATGGAACTGAACGATTATTTTACAGGAGAATATGCTGGTTTATGATCTTGAAATCATCTGGCTTTGCTATTTAACCTAATGTTGCATATGCCTTTTGGTCTTTGTTTTAGCATTGACATACATTTCAGAACTTCCTTGTTATCATCAAATCAAAAGGTCTTTCATGAATACTTGATCTATAATAAATATTTTCCTAATTAATATTTTAGAACTTCCTTGCTTCAAATAAAAAAGAATTTCAGGAATGCTTGAACCAAACAAACATTTCCGTTACCACTTGCTAGAATGCAGTATTCATTAGCTTTTTGCTGGTAGATGTATATAGTTTAGAAACTTGATGTTATTGATTAAGCTGACAACTTCCCGATTGAAATCTAATTCTTTGCTTCCTTGTGTTAACAGAAGTATGTTGCTGATTTCTATATATCAGATTTCCAGTCTGGTTTAAGAGCTCTAGTAAAAGCAGGATATGGCGCCAAGGTTGCACCTTTTGTTAAACCAACTGTAGTCGTTGATGTCACCAAGGGTACTGAAAAATTATCTCCAAACTTTCTGAAGTGGCTTTCAGACCATAGTTTGTCAAGTGATGGCCGTGTAATGCGGCTGAAAGAAGGGTAAGAGACTTTTGCCTTTGGCATCCATATAGCTATAAGATCATCCTTCTCTAAACCCAATATATGTCCTCAACTGTCAAGTGGTAAATCTGAGACCAGTAAGCATAATCTCAGTTTGATTGTTGCTATGCTTTATGTGTCATTCTCCTTGCAGGTATATCAAAGAAGGAAGTACAGTGAGTGTAATGGGGGTGGTCCGACGTCATGACAATGTGCTCATGATTGTTCCACCCACTGAGCCTGTTTCGACAGGCTGTCGATGGCCATGTTGCCTTCTCCCCACATACATTGAAGGGCTTATTTTGACGTGCGATGAAACTCAAAACACAGACGTGATTCCTGTATAGATGAGTGATCCTTTTTTTTTTTTTTTCGTTGTTGGTTTGAAAAAACACGTAAATAGTGGAGTGTACGAGAGGCGGAAGGAAGAATCCGGCGAGTCCACAGTTTATTCTTTTCCTGGATGAAGAACAAGATCTTGTAAAAATATCCATGTGCTTGGGTAGATATGCACACCATGGTAAGGGGGGAAAGTTGCCTCTGAGAAAAGTGAGCTTTCATCAAATTAATTAATTAGTCCTTGTATAGAAGTTGCCGTTGCCTTATCTTATCTTTCTGCATATATGATCCATGTCTTATTTTACTCCATCAAATCAAATGTGAATTAATATCGCCTTACTTTTGTCTAATAATATTTGTTAAATAACATATTATATTTGTTAGAATCGGTTTCATTTTTCATTAGGATTAATTAGTGAGTTTTTTTTACTCTTTATTCTTTTAGCACTTGAGTAATTATTACCCTTTGGGAGTAAATGATGAGCTACAGGCTTAAAGTTTGCTGTCCAAAATCTGTCTCCAGCAGAAATTTATCAGATTAATGGATAAATTTCCCAGAAAGGAATAGTGGCAATTTATTATCGACTTGGCAAGTTGAACTCGATAGACTGCTACATGTTTGTATTTATCTTTCATAATGGTACGATTGGGATTTTTATGCTAAGGGAAATAATTGTTAATGCGTTTTTTATCTACTAACATAAGAAATTATGTTTACTTTAAACCTATTTTTAATGGCAAAAATTTATATACCCCTGTGACACATAGGGACACGGATTTACGTGTTATATACATGCTCTTCAAATATTATATATATATTCTATAAGTGTTGTGTTTCTTGATGTTATAAATATGCTCTACATGTATCATACGTATATAAGAATATACATGTGATACCTGAAGAGTATATACATGATATCTGTAGAGTATATATTTAACATCATATAATTAATTTGAGGACACCATGCCCCTGGACACACAAGTGCCATTCATTTTTAATATAAAAGGGATAAAACAATGTTTCCTTGTATTTGATTATGATAAATTGTAAGGTTTTCTCGTCAAAAAAAGGTGAATAGCAAAATGCACTTGACAAATAATCAAATGTATTGCAAAGGAGCTTCTGCATTTCTTATTGGCAGCACATAAAGAAACCACGAGAAACAAACCAAGGCAATGAAGAGCAACAAAAACTTTGATATTATAGCACATACACAAATTTCTTGATTTAAACTACTACTCTGCTTTCCTCTAATTTAGATGATGAATATGAAATACAACACTGCTTTCAGACTTTTAACAACTTAATGCAGAGAAGAACATGGGAAGGACTGTCCTACAATCATACATCATGCACTTACATTACATAGTCTCATAGTTAGAATATCAATGTCTAAAGAATTGTCTATTCAAAGTTTTCTCTAGTCTTTATGCTTGAAAAGGAGCTATCTCTGAGTCAATATTATATTATACTGTTTCTCCACCTGAATGATTTGTACGTATCACTTTCGTAGACATTTAACCTCTGTTGCAGTGATATCTATTTATCGCACATTGACTATATAACATGAATTAGGAGTGCAACACCAAATACAAGTGATCACCTGGCAAAATAATTAGGGTGGTGCCTCCAGTAAAGCAGAAATGTCAAAGCTACCAACTATTGCTTGACTTAAAAGGTGCATGGCAGCTGCTTGAGAAAATTTTCTTGCAAATAAGAAACAGGGAACAGATGTAGCATTCTTACTGCACCACTCTGTTCTGAACTCTGTTTCATAGTATACATGGTTGATATCCTGGAAATATACATTGTATAAGAAATAACTACAGTCAAACGAAGCAGCAATAATAAACAATAAGGAAAACGAAAACAGATCCAATCTGTAATAGGATAGAGGAAAAATATCAAACCCTTATTCTTTTTATTTGCTGAGGCCCTGCATCTGCATAGCTAAATGTAAAAGGATGCCAAGCCCCATTATCTGTAGTTGCTGTGGATTGGTTCCACAAAGTGTAGGTAACTGTTCTTCTTTCAAGCTCAAGTTCGAGATCATTCATCTATAAACTCAAAAGGGAAGAGAATAGTCAACTCATTCAGCATTACAAGCAAATCATCTAGTCATTGTCTATAAGAAAACAATATATAAGTCTACCAAAAGTCAAATGATAATGATGGTGGTGTGCTATATATGGATATTTTTCCTTACAGAAAGTAACGTCTGCATATAGTGTTCGTCTGGTATACAGTTGTGTTGTTTTTGAAGCTTCTGCACAATTCAACCAAAATAATAAATGTATGAATGATACGAAGTAACAAGCAAAAAGTAATCATCTGAAGAACTTGAGTATGATTTTCCAAATGAAGGTTTATGATTATATCTAAAGCTGCAGCAAAGCAAACTTACAAGATTTTTCCTGCCCTTACTCGCATCAACTGGTGGACGTCTCTGCAACACTAAAAACCATAAGTTTCTGTTTATATAAAATGCATCAACAAGTCATCAGAAATAACATTTGTTCATAGTAATACTATCATTAACTAATGCAAGCTTGAGGGAGGGGGCTTTCGTCTGATATATTTTTTCTTTAAAAAGGACCAATGAACAGTGTCCAAACCATAGAAAGCAAACAAAACTATTATGTACCTTGCAGAACTTCCTGAAGACTGGAAAAACAATTTCATCATCAATGACAACTTCTGCATGTCTTCGAATTAAGGTGACCCACTGAAATAATTAACTAATTAAATTCACGTAAAGCTATGTTTCAAGAGTAACTATAAAAAATGGGTTATAGCATTCATGTTACATACAATGACAGAACCATCCATTAGGACTTTATGGAATTTCAATCAAGTTTGAGAAAACAAGCATATGCCAATTCATAACCCATTGTTTTGTAGGATAAAAGATTAATCTCTCTGATACAAGAGAAACTGATATTTCCACTAATATAGGTAAAATGGTTGAATGTCATCACAATTTCTTTCTTTTGTGTTTGTGTGTGGTGTGTGTGTGTGTGTGTGAGAGAGAGAGAGAGAGATAGAGAGAGAGAGAGAGAGAGAGAGAGAGAGAGTTCAACATCCTATGCATGGACTCGTAAATAATAGAGAATATTTTGATGCTCAAAGTAAAGTAAATTGCTATCAGTTTGTTGACCATGAGGCAAATCGTCATCACATAAGTTATAACAAATCATTACCTGTGATCCTTTTCGCCATTTGCTCTTCGGTATAACTGGTGACATCTTGGGATTGTAACGAGCATCTTTTTTATCAAGAAAGCTGGTCCAAGAAACTCACAATTTAGTTATTTATACATTTGAAGGGCACAAAGTGCCCCTGACTTACATAGCAAACATGCCGGCAGGTAGGCCTGATGGTAGGCCTCATTTACCTGTCCACGAAACTTCTAGGGGAATCCATCAGGTAGTCGTAAATATAGCTGAAGTTGTACAAAGGGACACAACTGTTTGAGTTGAAACACCTTATGTCAGATAACTACCAATTCTCAAGTGGCATCATAATATTTAATGCAGAAAAACAATTACCCAACTGGTACACATATGTAATATGATAGATAAAGTTTTGCACAAACAAACATATGTAATATTATGGATAGTAGGTGCTGATACAGGGGGGATAAAATCAAAAAATTCAATATGATGACAAGAAACTCAGTAGGCCCCAACACGAGGAGATCACACAAGGATAATATCAACTGTTACCTAAATGAAAAGTTAACTTCTGATCCTTTTGCAGGGACCAATCTTAACTAAGACTCCACAGTTTACACAACAATATCCCATGAATGAGCTATTCACCTTAAGAATATGAAGGCACCTTGCATATATATTCTCTTAAGAATGAGCTATTCTCATCCACACACCTTGTAGTCACTAACTATATATTATCTTTCTCCAGTCACCAATGTAAAGTGAGATTCCTCTCAATATTGCAAATCAACAGACTTGGTATGAAGCTGGATATTAGCATTTTTCATCCGTTTTATGTTTTTAGTAGCACGATGAAGCTCAAGTCATGAATCATGATAGATGAAGCTAATAATTCTATAAGAGCACCACTACATCAGTACGCCACTAATTTAGCTACATCCTCGAATACATAAGGAAGACTTAGCTTAACTACCTAAGAGTTTTTTTGTCAACTAGCATCACATGCAAAATAGAGTACCATATAGAGATGACACAAACAATAAAGCATGAAACTTCCAATTGTTTACAACGCTGTTTTGGGGATGACCTGTCTGATAGGAGAACAAATCTTTGATTTGCTGGATCCAAAAGGGATTCTTCAAATAATAACCTCTCAGCTTCAATCATGCTTGCTTCTCCCCAGGCTACCTACACCATCATCCCTAATATCAATCTACTGAACTGATTAGGAAAAGAACACCTCAATTAGCTGCACGAATTAATCTGTCATCCAGAGGCCAACTCTAGAAGTTATTGAGAAAACCAGTCTTAGCTAATAGAACATTGTTCATAGAAAACTTATTATTCACAATCATCAATCATATTCAAGAGAACTATTTTTCCTCGACTTATCTCCATATTCAAACAATGGTATAACGAAATGAAGTTACCGTAATGCTGTTTTTCAATTGCCTGTCATAAAAGAACGCCGATCTTGTAGTAGATTCATTGAACACAAAACCAGGTTCTGAATGTACATATATTGAAAAATTCGCCTTGTCAACGTTCTGGGAAAGGAACAAGGAAAATAAAATAAAATCCAAATCAAGCAGAAATATAATCATTTTGACAGGTTAGAGAAAGAAGATCAGAGAACACGGTAAAATAACAAGAGCAAATTCCTTCTAAAAGATTAATCAAACTCAGAACTTCAATACCGGAAGACAAAAAACTTCAATTAACTTGCTCACTCTGGGCAAACACAAAAGAACGCACCTCGAAAAAGCTCTCCCAAATGAAATCAAGAGGCAAGTTTCTGCGAACCAAAAATAGAAAAGCGATCTTGGGATTGCCACTGAAGTGATGGCTCACAACACGAGATTTCCGGGCCGAAAAAGGCGAGGCCGTGGACTGAGAATACTGCTGAATTCTGAGAAACGCCAGGATACAGACAATGACAGACACTAGTATCACCACCTTCCACCCTATACACAACACGTGGCGCATCGACAGCCCCGGTTTCATCGATGCCTGCGCCTTCTTCGTCATCGCCGCTTACATATACAGGCAAATTACTTGTGCAGTTTTTTCCTCTAAATCCTACTCCTCTTCTTCCTCCTCTTCCTGTAATCCAACAATAACTAAATAAACAAAAGCACAGAAAATTTAGGGAAGATGAAATTGTGAATTTCAGAGAGAGAGAGAGAGAGAGAGAGAGAGGATTACATATACATTGTAGATGAAGAGACGAAGGATTTGGAGTAGAATAAGCAATTAAACTCCAATGAAAAATGGATTTTGTGTTTGAAAGGAAAAGTTTAATGTGAAACAGAAGCTTTCAGTTTCAGGCGGTGATTCAGTTGGGTGCTGCTTTTTGTTTCTTGCAGAGGAATTGCATTGCAGCTGAGATGACACCTCTCAACGACGTCGTTTAGCCTTCGTGGCCTTTGTCACATTTTCAGGTGCTCTTTGCCCAATCCCCTATTAACAGCCCATCAACTTTACTAATCCCCCATAATTAAACTAATACCTTTTTTAGTGTTTATTCAAGAAAAGAAGAATTAAACATCAGAAAAATAACTACAGGCATGTCTTCTAAGGGGAAAACTATACACGGCTTGGAAACTTTTTCGATAAAATTATTTATTCAATTTGATTTTAAAAAATATATGAAAACATCCTTTTTAGCCATTTTAAATGTTTTTTTTTCCCTTTTAAATAAAAAATTGTATTCCCCAATCATTTTATGTAAACACCTTTTTTGTGGTGGTTAAATGAACCTTGAAAGTCAAATCTTTTCTCCTTTCTCCATATACAGCAATATAATCTCATTAATCGTTCCACTAGTCATAATTGTTTACCCACTTCTTCCTATTTTTACACGTATCATTATTTAGGCCTTTACAAACATCATCCATGATATTTGTCAATATATATCAACATAAATAATCTTAGAGCGTAAATGAAGCTAAAAAGGTATCGACAGTCAACATCACCAATGATGTCATATTACACATAATATATATTAATCAAATCTAATAGGGAGTGAAAGCATGTTCTTAACCTAATTTCTCTCCACCCAAGTTAGTTACACATGATTCAATTCAAGTCTTCATACAAGCATGGAACGTTCCCACATTTATTTAATCAAATTTAGGGGTATATAAACTAACAAATTACTTATCATCACAAAACAAAAACAAAAGGAACAGAAAGATAATAATACAGACACAGAATTCAGATATCTCAAAAGCATACTTACAAGCTACACAAGTTACAACTCCTAAAAGCATCCTACTAACAGAAACATCTCTGTTTTCTTCATTAATCTCATCGAAACGTGAAAAGGGATCTCTTCCAGGTGGCGCTACGTCTCTATTTGTCGAAGTAAAAAATAATAATATATAGAAACGAATATAGTGTTTTTTCTTTTGGAATATAGTGTTGGCCAACCGGATGTTACCGTTGGCCTACCTTGACGCTCTGTGTGTCAAGAATAATGTTCAAAATCTTACCAGGAACAAAAATCCTCTTCTTGATCGTTTTTCCATCAAGATATTTGGACAGTTTGGAATCGATGGAAGCTAGTTTGAAAGCATCTTCCTCAGTACATGTTTTCTCAACATGTATGGTGCCCCTTGTCTTCCCGTTGATTTGAACAGGCAGAACCACCGATGACTCCTTTAAGTAATCAGGCTTCACCTGCAATTACTTAATATAACCAACACGCTCGAGAAAACATGCATCTATGTTTTGTGAGAATGCGAGATTTATGATGGGGCCCCAGATTCAATGAGAATGCAATCGACAACATGAACTATCTTAGTATTGTTAATAAACAGCAGGATTCTAACCTTGGGGAAAGGCTCGTAAGCGAGAGAAGTTGAGTGACCCAGGCGGGACCATAGCTCCTCGGTCATGTGAGGTGCGTAGGGCGAGAGCAATAATACAAATTGTTCAATGACTGATCTGGGAAGTTTGTCCCACTAAAAACAAGAACGTAAAAATATGTCAACTCTTTGGTCCATGTAAATTAGCTATCCAACATTAATAAAACACTGAATAGTTGTAATTGGAAGCTCAGTTTTTTTCGTAGTAGAATTTTCAAAGGTTATCTTCTTTTCTGCCGGCCTTGGGGGGGGGGGGGGGGTTGTACCTTATATGCTGCATTAATGAATTCCATCATTGCAGAAATTCCAGTATTGAATCGCGTTCCTTCAATTTCTTCAGTTACCTAATGTAATAAACAACACTTCACAGTCTATCAAGAAAAATGGTGGCACCAGAAATTACCAGAAAGAGAATAATCAAAGATCCCATCTGAAAAGATGTTAAATTAAGCAAACTTCAACATACTACATAATTATAAACCAAACATTTCCACTATCAAAATGGTTACCAAGTAAGGAAATATAAAACAAGACTAAACTTTAAGCATCGACTATGCAAAACATTTAGAATAGTGTTGTACTTGTTTTTTCTTTTGTATTTCACCAGTTTTGAGAGAACAACCTATGGCATTAATATCATACAAAACAGAAAGCTCATTTTGAAAATAAACATATTTACCTTAAAAATGCATCTATGAAGAGAACGAAGCTGTTCAATAGAAGGTTCATCATCAATGAGACCAACTGTTCCAAGCTTGAATTTACCATCAACTGATGGTGAACCGACAACCAATCTCCACACTCTTGCTAAAAAGCGATGAACCCCATCAATACCACTAGTGCTCCATGTTTTTGAGTCTCTGTAAGTGAAATGTGGAAGTGATTATTGTCAAAGGAAATAAAAATGCAGCTGGAAATTTTGTCATTGCAAAATCTGAGCAAATAAAATATTGTGAAAATAGGGGAAAATAACCTGAATGGGCCCATAAACATTTCATATAAACGAAGAGAATCTGCACCATATTGTGAAACAACATCATCTGGGTTAACAACATTTCCTCTACTTTTACTCATCTTGTGAGCACGGGCAATCAAACGAATATCAGGATTGTCTTTCAGCACAAATGAATCACCAGATTTCATGACCTATTGAAGAAACATAAAACTATGGTCTCAACTTTAAAGAATGCCATTTCACAATTGTCTCAACTTTAAAGAATGCCATTTCACAATTGAACTTTGATAGAGAGAGAGAGAGAGAGAGAGAGAGAGCTTTCAGAGAATTACATGCCTTGTCCTCTGGTACACTTTCTTGACTGAAGTTGTTCGTATCATCAACAGAATCAGCAGAGACTAAATTCCCATCAGAATCTCTGAATGCTGTGTATTGAACCTGACAGCCAAGCCATTAATTCTTGTGCAGAAGTGGAATATTATGAAACATGGATTAAAAAAAATGTACTTACTTCTCCAAGAATAATCCCCTGGTTTATGACACATTGAAAAGGTTCCTTAGTTGACACAATACCAATATCATAAAGAACCTGAAATAGAATAGTGGATCCTTATCCAGAAAATAACAAATAAAAGAAAGAAATTAAAGATAAGCTACTGAATCAATTAGAGGCAACTAGCATACAAACCGTCAAATTTCCTTTATCTTTTGGGTAACGTTATTGTATTAACACCAAGAATCAAAAAACATCAAATTAATTACACCCAACCACAAGAGATGCAAATTTTAGATTTATATTATTTGCTTAACACTATTTCCAGAAAACTGATGCCTCTACAAACCCATGGATTAGTTCAAAGTGTTAGCTTTCAGCTTTACAAACAGACGTTCCAAGGGAGCCTTAACTTAACCCAAAACCATGGTCAAAGGTCAAAGGTTGACTCCCCCTTCAAACCGGACGTCCACGGACGGCACACTCCGGGTGGCAACCCACATGACAAGACCCACTTCCCGGGTGGCAACCCCTGGGCCCACCATCGGGTAGCCTCTTTCCATAGCCCGCCCGAATCCGGCAGGTCGGACCAAATTGTTAGAAATATAAGCAAGGGAGCCCTAACTTAACCCAAAACCATGATCAAAGGTCAAAGGTTGACTCCCACTTATATACCCTTCCATACTTTCATGTGGAACCGATGTGGGATATCGTAACAATTCATCCCCCTTCAAACCGGACGTCCATGGACGGCACACTCCGGGTGACAACCCACATGACAAGGCCCACTTCCCAGGTGGCAACCTCCCTTGGGCCCACATCCGGGGTGGCAACCCTTGGGCCCACCATCGGGTAGCCCCTTTCCGTAGCCCGCCCAAATCTGGCAGGTCGGACCAAATTGTTAGAAATATAAGCAAGGGAGCCCTAACTTAACCCAAAATCATGGTCAAAGGTCAAGGGTTAACTCCCACTTATATACCCTTCCACACTTTCATGTGGAACCGATGTGGGATATCGTAACAGTTTCTCTCATTAAAATCTAAACTTTTGCATAATAGGAACAAGATAATAATTAAATCATCGAATCCTAAATGGGAACTGCATAGAGCAATCCTAAATAGATAATTCACCTTGTGCCAGAACCTAGCATAGAGCAAGTGAAGAACTGCATGTTCAGCACCACCAACATACACATCAACAGGGCTCCAATATCTGCAGAAGTGAACAAATTTTAAGAGGGGTAAAAGTGATCCAAAATTATAACACAAAACAAAAGTCATTCCCATGAATCCATAAAGATGTGCAAAGGTATATGCTAAACTTACTTCTCTTTCTCTTTGTCAACCAATGTGTTGGAATTGCTGGGGTCCATGAACCTCAGGTAGTACCTGATATGAATACAGTAAATAAATCTTTCAAATGCCACTGCATGCATGAAATGCATTATAAGTGCCATCCACTAACACTAAGCTCAAACAAATGTTTGGAGATTACATCTTGACAGAGTATTCTTGATCAGACCAAATAAGCTTTAGCAGATAGCAAGTTTTTATTTATTGTAAAGCTTAAATCAAAGTTAAAACAATAATGATAAAACTAGCCCAACACTGATTAGGCTACTTAGCCATAGAGATAAGTCATACCAGCAAGAGCCAGCCCATTGTGGCATAGTGTTTGTCTCCCGCCGAGCAGATCCCATAGAAGTCGGATCAATTGTTTGCACCTGAAAACGATCATCCATCAACAGTTCTTATGAAGAACAAAAAAGTATAGAACAGGAAGGTATCAAACTTCAGCAAAAGAACCCATGATTGGCTGAACTCTGATGAGTACAGAGAATTAAGAGAACACTAAAATTCAAAGAGTTGGGATCCTCATATAGCAATATCACAAATCTCATGGGAACATGTCACTGCACAAAATTTGACTCATGTGAACTCTGGAAAGTAGATAAACATACCCAAGATAGAGCCTTAGCAAGTGGTGGCTCCCCTGTCCCTGTTGGAGTAAAGTCATCCAACTCAGGAAGAGTAAGGGGCAGCTCAGCTTCAGAAATCGGTATGCATTCACCAGTATCATCTCGAAACACAACAGGTATAGGCTCTCCCCAATAACGCTGCCGAGCGAATAGCCAGTCCCTTAGCCTATAGTTAACCTATAAGTAAACAAATTTGAAACAATATTGTAAGACTTGTCCAACACAAAAATGAAGTGCAAAAGATAACCAAAGACTGAGATGAAGTGATGTGGTTAAACAGGTAATCCACCCAGAATGCACATGTACCTTTCTCATCCCATTTCCAGTTTTCTCAAGCCACTCAATGACTTTAGAAGCAGCATTTTTGCTAGGTAGGCCATTAATGTCAAGTCCTGATGTTGGACTTGATGAATTTATCATAGTACCTTCACCAGCATATGCCCCTTCAAAGTAACTGAAGCTTCCATTTTCTGGAGTTACAACCCCACAAATTGGGATATTGTACTTCAAAGCAAACTCATGGTCACGTGTGTCATGTGCAGGTACAGCCATTATTGCTCCCGTCCCGTAGCTATCTCATCAATTTGAAAACATCATTAAATCAATCAAAACTCTCAAATGTGACAGGATAAGCATGGATGCATCTCCTTTTACAGAAAATAGACTAAGTGCATGCAAAGATTGTGAGCTAAACATCCTCAGTTCAGAAAAAGGAGAGAGCAAAGTGACAATCTGCCGACCTTCCCAAAACATAGTCAGCTATCCAAATTGGAATAGCTACTCCATTAGCTGGATTCCTTGCATAACAGCCACTAAAGACTCCAGTTTTTTCCTTTTGTAGCTCAGTCCTCTCAAGATCACTCTTTCTGGAGGCAAGTTCTTTGTAATCTTCAACCTGTACTAAAAAAAATATGTTTCATTAGGCCACTGATATATAGTTTTCACAAGTGAGAGTACAAAATGAAAAATGATGTACATCTTTTCTGTGGGCATCTGATGATATGGCTGACAATAGGACATGTTCAGGTGCCAGGACCAAGTAACTGTATAATAAGACAAAAGTAGTAAGTAACCAAAGTGGTAATTAGGGAGAAAAAATAAATGAGAGATAGAGGAGAGAGAGAGAGATAATATGAGAATTAAAGCATATACGTTGCACCAAATATTGTATCAGGCCTTGTTGTGTAAACTGTAATTTTAACATCTCTTTCCCGACCATTAACATCCAAAACACTGAATTGCATTTCTGCTCCTTCTGATCTCCCTATCCAGTTCCTTTGCATTTCCTTAATACTTTCGGGCCAATCAAGGCCATCTAAATCTTCAAGAAGACGGTCAGCATATGCAGTAATCTTCAGCATCCACTGCCGCATAGGCTGCTCGGCAATAAACAATGAACTGTAAAATCATGAAACCATCCAAACAAATGAAAATAAGGAATGTAGCAAAAAGTTTCATATCATACCATTGCAGAAGATATTAAAAAATGAAATAATAAACATACTTTTCTAATTACTGGGTGTCCTCCACGCTCGCTTATGCCATCCACTACTTCTTCATTTGCCAAGACAGTGCCAAGTGCAGGGCACCAGTTGACAGGAACTTCAGCCTATGTTATAAATTTCTTAGCATACTGTATATCCTTATGTATCGAACTGATCCCCAAAAAAAAAAAAATTGGGAAACTCTAAACCTGATATGCCAATCCTCTTTTCAGAAGCTGCAGAAATATCCACTGCGTCCATTTATAATATTCAGGCTCTGTTGTGGAAATTTCACGGTCCCAGTCGTATGAAAAGCCTAACAATTTAAGCTGGAAACAAATGCTGGCATTAGTAAAATAATTCTTTCATGAATCCTGAAATGTTGCATAATCTTGACAATATTTAGTTTTGAATTTTTGAGAGAATTTGACACTCAATTATCATCACTACAAGAAATAAATGTTATTGACCTGAGAGCGGAACCGATTAATGTTTTTTATTGTCGTAACCTTTGGGTGTGTCCCCGTCTGTCAACAAGAAATGATGAATATCGTATTAAAAGGATGAATGGAGGATGGGGTGTCAATGAATAAGAAATCATATTGAGGCAGGAGTAGGTACATCAATTGCATATTGCTCTGCAGGTAGACCAAATGCATCCCAACCCATTGGATGCAACACATTGAAACCTTGCATCCGTTTAAGTCTAGCAAGTATATCAGTGGCAGTATAACCAAGAGGATGGCCTACATGTAAACCAGCTCCACTGCAACAATAGAACTGCAATTTAATTATTGATGTTTAATACAAATGAATATGAAGGAAAATTTGCCTAAATTCATTAAGAAATATACTGGATTGGATGGTCAAGACCCCCTATCAGAATCTGATTCATTTGTGTTAGCATTGGCCTAAAACGACACTAATTATTTAAGCATTGTGATAGTCAGTCTTCTTAGCATGCTGAAATTAATTTCCTAACCAATTTTAATCAATATACTCCCCTTCAGAACTGTCAAGAAACCACCCCTTATACAATATTCAATAGCAAAAAGAACATTATATGGAAAAAAAACGTATTAACATCTCATACTCATTGCTCACTGACTTACAAAAATTTCCAGGAATCACATTCATTCTTATTTCCAATTCTTGAACCATAATCAAGATCAAGAATCTAATTCTTGACAAAAACAAAGACGTCAAGCAGGCCGACAAGAAAATCAATAATTCAAGAACGTGAAACATTCAACAAGAACAATAAAAGAGATAGAAATAGACCTGGGATAAGGAAACATGTCAAGAACGTAGAATTTAGGCTTCGAAGTATCAATCTCATCAGGCGTCCGAAAAGTCTTATTCTCCTCCCAATAACGCTGCCACTTTGGCTCTATCTCATGAAAAGGGTACGCTCTCCTAACTTCATCTTCTTGACTCCCACTATAAGCTTCACTTTCTATAACAGAACTACTGTTATTGTCATTGGCGGAAACTTTGGAAGAGTTGAGTACTCGGAGGCGACGGAAAAAGGCGCAAGAATGGCGGCGCTGAAAAAGGGTCGGGCGGTGGAGTTGAGAACTCGGCGGTGGCAGGAATTGAAGCGGCGGAGAGGGCTGAATTTGGGTGAACATCGGCGTTGTTGGTGCTGGGAATTGACCGTTGGGGTGAGAGTTGAGAATGAACGGATGTATATGCAGATAGCGTAGAGTTTTGCTGGGCCTGGCGCCTATACCTGCTTTCTTAGTGGGCCGCGGCCCAAACGATAGGTTAACGTGTTAAGTATCATTTACACGAGGCCTAGGCCCAAATGACAGGTTAACGTGTTAAATATGATTTACCCTTTTATTTGGTGCTAATTTAATTTCATTGTTCTTTCTATCTTTTTCTAGAAAAAGATAGTGTGCACCAATTGCATATGTAATTGGTTGCCCTGAGTTGGTTCGAGTCGGATATAGTCGGATCAATGTTCAAATTATTTTTATAATATTTTAATTTAATTCATATGGTAACCTTTTATAATGCATTAGTATAACCTTTATGTATAGATATTATAATCTTTAAGAGATATTAACTAAATTTTTCTCAACATAAAAATTCATATAGTATACATGTACCTTTATATATAAAAATTTAATATTTAAATTATATCAGTATAATTTTTATGCATTACTTTAATTTAAAAAAACATAAATGGTATATTATTAACATAAAAGTTATTATAACATAAACATTATATTATGATAATATAAAGGTTCAATGGTTTTACAATATAATGTACAAGTTAAGCTAGTTTAACGTAGAAATTAAGTTAACATAACGACAAAATTATACGAAAATAACATAAAAGTTAAGCGTGTGGGATGAGAGTGTGGGTACAGGCATGAAACACGTGAGAGCAAATGGATGCAATAGAGCAAGTGTGGATGCCTAAATACACGAATGCAGAAATCACTTTCATATGACCCATATTGCATGAGTCATATTCATGTATCAAATCTACTTGTCCGAATAGTCATCTGTTATATATACAACTAGTGGAAGGAATTTTAGCTGCAGACAAACTCAAACTCAAATATAATAGGTTTCATCTATAAAACACGAATTAAATGAGATATAATACAAAATTACTTATAGAGAAACAAAAATTAAATTGTTCAAGAGAGTCGACCATCTATCATTGAACTCTAAAACAACTAATTTTGAATGAGAAAATAATACATGTAGTTTTCAAAAAAAATATGGAAATACAAATATTTTTGTGACAAACATTATACTTATGTTTGTATTCTGACAATATGTAATACATATATTAGTTAAGATAGTGATACTTTTATTATAAGTGGATAGTGTCATTATATTATGTTACATAGAACGAGGAAATAGATTTACGTGAATGGAGTAAAACCTTTATGTGACCCAACTAATACCTTTGTGGGCTGTACCTAATTACCTTTCTACAATACACTAATATATTTCGATAGAATAATAAAATGATTTGTAAATAAAATCAATTAAGTAGATGTATTAATAGATTTATGTTATACTTCCTCCATCTCAACTCAACTTATTTACTTGTTATTTCAGTTTATTCCAACTCAACTTGTCAACCCACATATATAACAACAAAAGTCAAATATTAATATTCACATATTTCATCCTTATTACAAAATATCACTCAATATCTTAAAAAACAATCTTAAAAGACAAAAAGTCACAAAATTCAAATAGTAATATCCTCATATTTCACATTTATTACAAAATATCATTCAATTATCTTAAAAAGTAATAGTCAACTGATTTTTCTTAACTTTTGTGTCTAGTCAAAGTAGGCAAGTTCGATTGGGATGGAGGTAGTATTACTTAGCTACTGTCTTATTCATTCCCTCAAAAGATTCCTTGGAACAAAGGAGGGCATAATGGACATTTTAACACTGTTTGGTGAAAGAGGTCAAAATTTATATGCGAGAAATGTTAGTATTCGAGCATCTCCAACAATGCTTTTAATTTTTATGAATTATTTAAGATTTGCTCACTCCAACAGTGCTTGAAGAATGCACACTAAATCAACCGTCAACCTCACGTTGGATTCAATGCAAAATTTATCATGCGCCAAATTTTTTCTTCTAGTTATATGGAATACTACAAAATATTCTTTTTTTATCATGAAGAATAATGCATATGGTTGGAAATGAATTTCAATTACACTATGTAAATAATAATATATACTTAGCTATTCATATGAAAGTTTGGGGATATGAGTTAATTGATGGGTAATAAGGATCCGCCTCACGAGAGTTTTTTATATTAAGATTTCAAGAATGCATTTTTTGAAATATTAATATATTGAGATTTTATCGATCCAAGCCCCGAAAGATAAATCTATCTATCAATGCAGAAAGATAAATCTTATCAATCTAGGGTTTGAAAGATTGAAAACTATCAGCTTTCATGAATCTTATCAATCTAGGGTTTGAAAGATTGGAAACTATCAATTTAAGATATGAAACGCCTCTCACGCACATTTTCACACCCCCAACGCACTCCCATGCACCTGGTGGGTGTGTTCAAACCCACCAAAATTCGCTCCAGGAACACTAACATAACATGAAGGTAACACTAACATAATATGAAGGTATGACTACAGTAACACTAACATAACATGAAGGTAACACTAAATGTCAGTCTAACATAACATTAAGATATGATTAACATAGTTTTTTTTTTTTATGTTAGTGTTACCTTCATGTTATATTAGTGTTACATTCGTGTTATTTTCATTCAATAATTTTAAACTAAGAGTATGAAATTTTAGAAATGAGGCCGCACCAACATAACACGAAGGTAACACTAACATAACATGAAGGTAACACTAACATAACATGGAGGACATAACATGAATGTAACACTAACATAACATGAAAGTCAAGACCAAAACACACAAAAAAGTAAAGAGGCGCGGGCTGGGTTGCCCACGCCGGTCCACGCGCGGCCCAGTTGCACGGATCTCATTTGGTGCACACGAGAGTCACTCTATTCTTCAGGTTTTCTCTCTTTTAGCTGACGTGGCTCTCAAATCATACTTACATGTGGCTCTTAAATCATATTTACCTGGACATCACATCCCATGTAGATACAAAATAAGAAAAACAAATATTTCTTTCTTTTATTAATTATTATATGCGATAAAATATCTAATTAAATACAAAATTGATTGATTTTTGTATACTTTCAATGCACATTTCAATTTAATTATTATTATATATATTTAAATAATATCAATCAACAAAAAATATTATCACGCAAATATTTTTTTAATATATATTTTCAACAAAAATAATTATCGTCAAGTTATTGATATTATAAAATAATACAATATTGCAAAATATTGATATTCATTATAGACTGTCCATTTATATATTATTGTACATAAATCAATAACGAAAGAAATGTAAATATATCAATACTATCATGTTGTTATTTATCGATCTATATTATTGAACAAATATTAATATCACAAAATATCAATATTAATTGCTGATAATTAATAGTTATTATTGTGACAAAAACCAATATCACAAATTGTCGATATATATATATTGATACAATATTACAAAATATTATCGAATTGAATAAAAATAGCAATAAAATTATCCAATCACACTATCGGATAAGTCAGAACCATTGTTCTCAAATCCATCAAAGATTACTAGATTGAAATGTGAATTTGAAGTATACAATAACCAAGGTTCAAAATATTGCGATATTTCGCCGAAATATCGGTGAAATATCGCTAAAATGAAAGCATCGAAATAATATCACCATGCCAAAAAATTTCGTTGAAAATATCGCGATATTTCGGTAAATATCGCGATTATATCGTTTTTATATCGATATATCGCCCCTTTTTCTTTTTTCTTTTTCCTTTTCTTCCTTTTGTTTTCAGCGCGTGATATCTTTCCTTTTTTTTTTTTCCTTTTTTTGTTTAAGAATGGATATGTGATATCTTTCCTTTTTTTTTTTCCTTTTTTTGTAAGAATGGATATGGAATATGTATGTATTTTCCTTTTTTCTTTTTTTCCTTTTCATCCTTTTGTTTTTTGAGTTGGTCTCTTGTGAGACTGTCTCACATGCGACCAAATTCAAGTATGTCTTTTATAGGTATAAGTATGCGTTTTTCAGCTATAAGTATGTGTTTTATAAGTATATTTTTACAGGTATAAACATGAGTTTTAAAAGTATGTCTTTTACACTCATAAGTATGTCTTTTTCAGCTATAAGTATGTGATCTGGAATTCCATCGCATGTGCGACGGTTGCACGCGAGTTTTGTTGTTGTTTTTTACTTTTTTTTATTATGAAATATTTATGTATTTAAAGTATGTCTATTAAAAATTAAATTTAGTTTTTCTTCTATATATGTAAATAAATGTAATGAATAATTAATTTATATAGATTAATATGCTATTATTTAGTTTTCTCTCATAATTTAATTAAGTTTAGTTAAATTACACAAGGAGTGTTATCATTTCAATGGAAGAAACTTGTAGAGTATTGTTATTCAAATAATTCAAATATATGATATAATAAATTCATTGCTTATTTATATAAATCTGTTGTATTTTTTGTAAATTATGTGTCTTTATAGATATTCTTATAGGTAAAGTGCTTAATTATATCTTTTTATTTGAAATCTTAACTTCAATTTATGTATGAATGTTAGTTATAACATTATGTAAATTACCAGATATATTTTCTAATTTTTTCACAATATTTCCGTGATTTTTTTAAAAATTACCGATATTTCCACCGAAACCAATATATGAACCGATATTTCTGTAAATTTAAGGTACCGATACATGCACCGAAACTGATATTTTCATCCTTGACAATAACCAGTCAATTTTGTATTTAATTAGATATTTATCGAATAACATAATTAATAAAAGAAATAAATATTTGTTTTCTTATTTTTATCTACTCGGGATCTGATATCCAGGTTAGCATGATTTGAGAGCCACTGAGACAGAGAAAAAATAAGGCCACCAAAGAATATATTAATGAGTTATATCTAAATTGATAGTTTTCAATCTTTCAAATCTTGGATTTCATAACTCATATAGATAGATTATCTTTCAGGGTCTTGGACTGATAAAATTCATAATATTTTATAATCTTCTAAACTCTAGCTCGATAGATTTATGAGGTTTATATCAAAGTATTTGATAGTTTCCTATCTCTTAAATTTTGTATTGTTAGGATTTATATTTCAATATTTGAGTTGATATTATCCCAAGAGAACAGAAAAAAAAAAAAAAAGAAGAAAGATTGATAAGCGATGTTCAAAGAAAGACCAAAAGAACCCGCGGATGAGATGGTAACTTCCCGCAATATCGGGAGTTAAAATATGAGAATCTTCCCTTTTATTTATAATGAAGGGTATTCTTGTAAATTCAACGCAACCCTAAGTCCAGTCTCTTTTGGGCCTTCGCAGCCTATATATAAGAAGATAACTGGCTTTGATAACCTTCTTCAAGATTTTGTCTCAAAATTTACACCATTTTCCACTCTCCATAGTATTAAAGATGTATACATTAGCATATATCACACTTCTCAATACATCAGAATTTTCTTTCATCCTTCAAACAACTCTTAACCCTAAAACACATAGTACACAAAAGGAAGAATGTGCATCTTCTCCTTTGAAACACTTAGTACACAAAGGAAGAATTTGCATCTTCTTCCTTTGAAGTTACTCCTCATCTTCTATGATGAAGAAACTCATAAGAATGTGAGGAAGGGTGAAGTATGAAAGTGAGAAGTTTGACAGATTCAAAGCTTTCATCATTGAGATCTAACAAAATTTCATGGGTAAGTTCTTAATATAGAATAATATCTCTATTTTAAATATGCCATTGTTCTATTTGATTTGGGATTTAATTAAATATTAAAATTATGTTTAGAATTAGTTTCTTGATTATTTGAATCAAGATTGAATAAAATTTATTTGAGTATGATATAACTTATAAGTAACTTGAAAATATTTGAATTCTTTGTTGATATAATATATTATTATTGTTGTTGATATTATTATACAAAAACTTGTGTATGACGGTCTTATGAATAGTTTTTGGTAGGTGAGTTCTCTTTTCCATTACTCAAATTTTATTTTCACAAATTTATACGTGAATTGTGGTTTGACCAATCTCACATAAAAAGTTTACTGTAACAGTAAGTCATGTGAGACGGTCTCACACAACACAACATTAGGTCTTGTGTGAGACCGTCTCACGGATCATGTTCCATGAGACGGGTCAACCCACATTTTACAATTCACATATAAATTGGTTTATATGAGTTTCGTCTCACGCAAGTTTTTGTGTTACTTTTATTACTATTGTTATTATTATTTTGCTAGTTGGGTTAGGTACAAGAATGAAATATCGCTTGAAATTTTGAAAATTTTGAAGTGTACCAAATAAGTATCATGAAGTTATATCAAAATTTTAGTAAAATATTGATATTATAGAATTTTTTACAAAATTTGGTATCCATATTGGTGACAAAACAATACAAATTGTTGAAAATCCAAAGAGATGTTAATAAAATATATCTCTTAGAAAATAAATGACTTATTTTGTAGTAAACTTTTATACCGAATGAACTATAGAGTTTTTATTTTGTTGTAGAATTTTAGAAATAGTCGAAGTAGAATATGTCTACTTTGAAAGACATCGAAGTAGTTGATGTAGGAGATATCTAGGTTGGAAGATAGTCGCAGTAGTTGAAGTAAAAGATGTCTAGGAGGTGTGTCGATGTTGGACATCTACATTGAAGATGTCGAACATGTTGATGTCAAAATGTGAAGGAGGTTGAGGTGAACATATTAGACTTTGAGGTTGATATATGTGATACTGATCAAAAGATAGTCGAAAAGATGTTGAGTACGACAAGTTGATGTTGATATTGATTCGATCTTGATATCAATAAGAAGATAATTGAAAATATGTGATATCAATCAAAAGATGGTTGAGAATATGTGATATTGATTGGAAGATAATCAAAAATACGATATTGATTAGAAGTTATGTGATATCGATCTAAAGATAATTGTAAAAATGATATTGATTAGAAGATGGATAGTCGAAATATGTGATATCAATTGAAAGATAGTCGAAAAGTCTGACATATAAGTATTGTAAGGAGTGATGATCTCGAAGAGAGGTTGACATTTATGAAGGTTTTGTAAGGAGTGATGAGATCATCCATCGAAGTAATATGATCTCGAAGAAAGCCATGGTTTACATCTAAGTATTGTAAGGAGTGATGATCTTGTAGAAAGATTGACATTTATGGAAGTATTGTTAAGAGTGATGATCTCAAAGAGAGCCATGGTTGACATCCATGAAACTATTATAAAGAGTGATCATTTCAAAGACAATCATGGTTGACATTGATCAAAGTATATTGCAAGGAGATTCATGTGATGTTCATGATTGATCTTAAAGACACCAATGGTTAACATCTATCACGGTATGATGATCTCAAAGACACAATGGTATCGAAGTATGATGATCTTGAAGACACCGATGGTTGATATCAATCAAAGTATTGTAAGGAGATGGTAACATTAGTCAAGGAGATTAACTTCGTTTGAGTTTGATATCCAGGATACGTTGAGGTAGTTATGACATCTCAAGGTTGAGTAGACATCTTCTCATAGATTGTCTAGAAATCTAGTATGAGTAGTTGTTGGACATATGAGATTGTCTCGAGATCTAGTAAAATTAGTTGTCCAAACATCTCGTATAAATAGGATGGGTAGAAGTTGACTGAAGATGTAATGTTATCTCGATCATCTAATATAGGATAAGTTGAGGTACACCAAAGGTGTCATGTTCGTTGATATCTAAGTTATCTTATGTCAAACATCTTGTCGGTACTGATTAGAAGATCAAGAAGGTTGACATCTCATTGATGATGTCAAAGATCAAAGTATTGAATAGATGTTGAGGTAGAAATAGATATGTAGAGGTTTCATTCGAGGAGATAGTTGAAAGATAGTCTATGAGACTTCAAAGTAGACAGTTGACATCATCAAATCAAAAGAAGACATGTCATGTATGATGTATCCATACTTGTTAGAGGCACGCCCGAGACGCGAGGCACAAGGGGCGCGAAGGGCAGCACCTCTCATAGGGCGAGACGGGCACAATTGTGGAGGCGGACACCTTCACGTGCCTCCTTGGGCGCACCTCTTACACATCCAATTTTTAGGGTTAAAAATTAATATTCTATATATGTGTGTGTGAGAGATGGGTTTAAAAATTGAATTATGGTTAGAAAAATACACTTTCACTTCTCCTCTACCACCCTTAGCCTCCAACTTCACCCACCCAACTGCCACTCGCCGACCACCGCTGCCGCATCCTCCTGCGAGTTTGCAATTCTTTGCTATTTTAATGTATTTTTTGCCTATTTTTTTTTTTTTTAATTTTGTTGTATAATATACTCCCTCCGTCCCGGTTGAAGTTGCCTACTTGTCATTTCTGTTTGTCCCAACCCAATTTGCCAGCCCATAAATGACAAAAAAAAAAAATTAAGCAAAAAATATAAAAAAACATTTTCTTAAGCAAAAAGTAAGAGTCAACTGCATTTTATTAAGCTCTGTGCCCGGTCAATGTAGACAACTTTGACCGGGACGGAGGGAGTATGATTTATCATATTTGTCAGATTTTATAAATAATAATTATATTTTCTGTTTTTTTTATTTTTCTGTTTCTTTTATAGTTTTCTTTTTTAATTTTCTGCTTTTGATTAATGTTATGATGTTTATTTAATTTTCTGTCTTTTGTTTAATAGTTTTAAGGTTTTTTCAATTTTCAGTTTTTATTAAATTTCTGTTTTTTTATTGAAATTTCTGTTTTTTATTAATTTTTTTTGTTATTTATAATCATAATATGTGAATTATGAAGTCTATTCTATGTGATTTATCATTTATTTTGAAGTTTGAACTTGATGTTATGGATTTATTAGACTTAATTAAGTGGTTTATATTTTTTTTAACGATTTTTATTAATTTTGCGCCTCTCGCCTCTGGCGCTAAGGCGACCCTTGCGCCTCTGAAATCCATGCATGTATCTAAACGTCTACTTCTACTTAAATTTTCACAACTTTAGATCTCTAAATGTACTTCTACATAAATTTTCATAACTTTGGAGATGTTCTCTCGATGCTTCTACTTAAATATTTCACAACTCTACATGACAACTCTAGATCTTTAAATGTCTACCTCTATTTAAAAATTCACAACTCTTGATGTTTCTTTATATGCTTCTACTTAATTTTTCACAATTCTAGATTGTCTTTATATGCTTCTACCATATGTCTCACTTCATTTCTCTAGATTTTAGATTGTCTCTGTATGATTTTACTTAAATTTTCACTTCTTTAGATGTCTACTTTTACATAAAAAGTCTAGATGTCTACATGACATGCCTTCTTTCGGTTTGATGATTTCTAGAGCTGTGAAAATTTCAGTAGAAGTAGACATTTAGAAAATGTGATGTGAAAATTAAGTAGAAGTGATAATTTAGAGGACATAAAGATGTGAAAATTAAGTAGAAGTAGACATTTAGAGGACATAGAGGTGTGAAAATGTAAAAGTAGACATCTAGTGGAATTTTAGGGGCATGTAGTACTTTAGATCATCATCTGGATATGTACAATTTAGTTTGTGAAAGTGAAGTGATCTTTAGAATGATATATTTTGTTTTATCCTTGTTTGGTGAGATGATATGACCTCAAAATTATGGTATTTATACTAGACAAGTGGTTTAATGGTTAGTAAGAAGTAAGATCTATTTAACCTTAATATTCCCACCACTTTGTAGAAAATCATGGTTTATTTGATGTTGAGTATCTATTTAATCTATGAGATGTCCTCTTCTTAGAGGGTGTTTGACTAAGCTTATAAGCTCCTTAAAAGAGCTAATAAGATGTTAAGTGCTTATAATCTCCTTAAAAGTGTATGGCTAACTTCTAAAAATAAGATCTTACTTTATGAACTTATAAGATATGAGGAGCTTATAAGCTCTTTTTTTAAAAGTTGGGAAATCCCAACTTATTTCTAAAATAAGAGCTTATTTTTCAAAAAACCTTTAAATTTGATCATTGAAATTACACAAATGTCATTATTAACAACTTATAAGCTTCACTATCTTATTTACCCAAACACTTCAACAACTTATCAAACTTAAATAAAAAATCTTATAAACTCTAAAAACATCTTATAAGATATGAGAGCTTATAAACTCTGAAAATAAGCTTAGTCAAACACTCTCTTAATATTACTACCATTTTCTGTTATTTTGTTTCGGCCACTTACTAGATAATCCACGGGTTATTTGATATTGAAAAATATTTATTAATCTAATGGGGAGATGACCTCTCCTTAATGTTTCTACCACTTTCAAGAGATTTCATTGTTTATTTGAGTTTTGGAATATATGGTTTGAAAGTTTGTATATTTTCCAAAATTAAAACATTGGTATTTTAGACTAGTGAATACGATTTTTTGTTTCTTTGCAGAGGGATTATTAGAGTTCAGACCCTCTTAAGTCGAAGACCAAATACTCCATATGATTGCATTCGGATTTTCTAGAGACGAGAAGTTCGTTCTCTTCAAAAAATTGATTGGACTCAAATATATCTTTATGCTCCTATGGAGAACAAAGATAAAGAGGAACTTGTAGAAGAAAACTTCTGCAAGTTTAAGTCCTTGCTTTTCTTGGAGGAATTGATGAATTTGATAATGGAAGAACATGGACAGGTATATGATTGCTTTCCCCATTCTTGAACACGTTCTAGTTTTTTTGTTAATCAACTGGTTTTAGTAGTTTATTAGCATTTTCAAGGTTGTTTTGTTTTTTCACCGATTCAATAGAAAATGCTAGCTATACATGTATAAATAGCACACAGAGCTTCATCTTATAAGAGAATCTGATTCTAAATGTTGTGCAGGAATTAAGAGCATAATAAATTTAGTTATTAATCTGTGTAATCCTGCCAAGGAAATCAGCTCCACATTGAAAACTACTTAACAAGTGTGTTTTTTCTAAATCCATAGCAGTGTATCTCAGTTTCAGACAAAAATTTTGCATTCTACAACTCTTCTCCAGTTGGATTCATGGAGAGGATGGTCACAAAAATCTGCTAATTTTTCTATGGACCTGAACAGCAGGCAAACTGCTACCAGTGCTACAAAATTTATTCTGACCACCCCAATTTTCGTATAATTCAGGCTTTCAAAATTGAAAAGGCGACATTGTGGTGTCTTCTACAGCAGCAGCTTTTCAAGATCTTCAATAGCTTGGTTAACCGCATGAAGGATCATCTTCTTGACCTGCAAAATATAGTTAGGTATTTATTATCTGATAGTTCTAAGTTTTTCAACTATTAACTCTGGAAGTATGACAACTACATACCTCTAATTTGTCTTCTCTGGCTCTATGCTCCTTGGGGAGCTTTCTAAATTCCTCACTTAGTTTGAGGCATTCAGATAAATTTTCTGGAGATACAAAGTCAGCAGCAACTTTGGTGCATGACTGCACGAGCATAAAACGAGTAATGTAAACATCCTTGCATATTATACTTAGAATGAAACAAAGAAGTGAACTTATAAACCCCCCTCCCTTTACCTTTAGATTCCTCACTTGGTGTGGGCAACCTGCAGGAATAAAAACCGCCTCCCCAAGCTTCTGTTCGAACGTCCAAGGTTCTACACCTGAAATGATATAATAGGTTGCTTCAGTTAGTAAGATACATTTTATGGTCCTCAGAAATTCCAAATGTGGATTTCAATGTCTAGTAAAATACTGTGACAATACCATATTCTTCCTTCAGCCTGATTTTATGTGCTTTTGTCAAATAGAAGGTCTGGTCATGGATGGGATGAATGACCTAGAAAAGAAAGAAGGAAAATGGACAGTTTAGTTCACAGTAATACTACAAGTGAACCTCGAGTTTTTAAAAATTGTGAATTTACCTGATCAACTGGACAGCAGTAAGTGTGTCTAAATTCGTTTGAATGCTTGATAAGATACTCCTTCAATTTTGGCACATCTTCCCTTCTGAAAATATCCCACAGAGCGCCTCCGCCTCTGTCTTCTGACTGCCCTTTTGTTTGATGTTGACAGGTTGCTTTGCGAGTATCAGCTTGGTCAATTGTGGTGCATGCATTATCATTTCTCCTTCTGGCCCTGGATTCTTCTTCATCTTGGGCTCCATGCTTCTCTTTCAACAACATAATTGCTTCATATTGCTCCTCACTTAAGGCCACATCTGCTGTATGTGTCAAAATATTGACCTGAACCAATTAAGATTATAAAAGATATGAGCTTATTGTGCACAAAAAGGGTACCTTTTGAACAATGAGAAGGCAATTTTTTAGTTCAGTAAACCATTGTGTACTCTGTTAGATCAGATGTGCTGAATAATGTACATGTTCAACTGATTACAGAAATTTAGATGGTTTTTCACAAAGAAAATGCAACCTTTTCTTTACACTGAAAATGGTGTTGCTGATTTTGTGAAGTTGATTAAAGTTGCCAAAAAATAGTGTCTGAATCACACACCCAAAATGATATGTGTAACAAATCAGGTTCATACCGCATCAGACATGTCGCAGTGAAGCTTAGTTACAGAATCCCCTCTTCCAAGTTCCTCCATCATCCCATAGGCAATGTATGTTTTTGGGCCCATATCAGGTTTTATGACAGAAGCTGGCAACTTGATAGCAAGGTTTAGAATTCCAGCCCTTAGATCAGTGTATTCCTGGAATGGCAATGCATGAATGAACTCATCACAATGGCGGGGTAACAAATCTTCAAATTTGTCTGATGGTGGCCAATCCTTGAGCTTAAGCATCTCAGGCCAAAAATTTGCATATCGTCTCCCTTCCATGTAACCTTTAAAGAATTTTCGAGTATTAATCTCCACCTGCAAAGAAATGAATATTAGTCTATAGCTGCAAATGCAATACGACACTTCACACTTCAAGCACACCTCTTACTCATCTCCTATGTCCCAATTGCCTGATGTTCAATTGCATCTCCAAAAGATAACTAAAAAGTAAAGTTGTATACAACACAAAAATGATTTAACCACACAGAAATTATTATATATGAGAACTCCATGGGTTCATGGAAAAGTACTCAATTACATGTTTTTGTTGTAACATGGAGATTAAAAGGAAACTGAATATAACCTCACAACCAGCCAGGCAATCAATAGCCTTCACATCAGACATTTTTGAACTGATCCCGGAATCGGTGTGCTCTGACAATGCACGCCACATAACCATTGGTTCCCAACTTAAGCCACTTGTAAGCTCAAGAACGTTCTTAACAATCACTGGTTCTCCTTTAGTCCAGTGCCTGCGGAAGTGAAGAAGCTCATCTTCATTCAAAGTGTCCTTCGAATCTGGACAATACAGACTGTTACATTTGGTGCCTTGTCCACAAGCTGCCTTGCATGGGTCTTCAGGCTCACTGTTACCCAATGTAGGCTCAAGAACAGTTTTAATTGCTTTACCCATGACTTCTTCAGCTCGTTTCTTTAAACTTGAGATCCAGTGTTCTGGAAGGAGACACTTGAGATCCAACTTGCAACTACCACAACCACCCATTTCTTTGGGGGGACAAAAAACATTCCCATCTTTGTCAGAAAACCACTCAACAGGCATTTCAGAGCTTCTACCTAAAGAATCTGTATGACAAGATTCTGGTAGTGGATCTCCACCATGCATGTAATCAGAGCCTCTATTAACATATTGAAGGATTTTGGTCCTGCAGTTTCCTGGCAGCTGGCCTGCACGGATCTCCTGGAAACAGCTAAGGCAGAGCTCGTAAGAGCAACTTGTGCAACTTCTATGAAGATCAACAATTGAAGTCGAACAATGGTTGCTGCATCAAAGCAAGGAAGACAATAAAGAAAATTGCTCATCTATGAATAATGGAGTACAAATGCAAATGTCAAACACTTACCAATATACACGCTCATCAGTGTAGCAAACTGCACGTTTTACTTCAACTGAAGATGATGGTACCCCTGCCAATGCAAAATATGCTATGAGTAAAAAAGAATGGTTTCAAATACACATATCATCTTGAACTAAAAGAAAACATACCTTGAATTGCAGATTCGATCTCAATCTCTCTAATTTGTTGTTGATGAATATGTTCCAAAAATGGAAAGAGTTTGCTGATGAGATAATGCAGATGCCGAATCTTCTCATCATCACCAATGTCTCTTTTAGATGTCTAAAAATAAATTATAGAATGTTAAAAAGATTTTAAAATATGAAACAGTGATGTAGTCAGTTTACTGTTCTAACCAATAAACAAACCTTCAATTTGCAAGTAGAATGCAAGCACAAGTTGCAGTTGCAACTCTTTCGGCAGTATGGACAAGCCTCAGAGACTTCCTCTTCCAAAAATGTGGGGTACCTGAGTATGAGGATAATGAACTAATTACTTCGAATTCATGAATTCTTGAGTTGCAAGGTATATAGTTAGTATAATTAGATGGGCACCATTGCTTGATACACTGGATGCAGTAAACTTTCTCTTGACACTTTTTGCATGGAACTACAATTCTTCTATCAACCCTGCAACATTGATGACACTTAATAGACTTCTTTTCATGTAGCTGTTTCTGAAAAAGAAATCATCTTATTAGAAAACAATTAAGCAATCTACACCAAGCAAATACTTAAATCTCTGCAAGAAAGATCAAGAGAGTGTACCTTTATGTTTTGAGCTGCAGACTTTTGTGCAGGTTCTATATCAAGTTTTGGAATTGATAAATTAGCTGAGGAGGAGAATAAATTAGATGAAAAATGTGTGGCAGAACCATCACATTTCATTTTTACTCCCCTTGAATTTCTTTTTGCTTTTTTCGTATCAATATCAGTACTCACAGCTCTTGATACATTCATTAAATCACTTCCAGGTTCATCATGTTTCCTTTTTGCTCCTTTTGAAATTATTTTTGCCTTAGTGGTATTAGTATCACTACTTTGGGCTCTTGAGACATTCGTTATATCACTACCTCCGATCCTTGTGTCTATTAATGAAGCTATATCTTCTTCATCATCCAACCAATCACATAGAATGAAATTTGCCTCCAAATACTTGTTTGAAAAAACAGAACGTCTTTTTGATGCTCTCTGGCTATCCATATCCACAGTTTGTTTTTTCTGGATGCTAGACATGGTCACCAGTTGCCTTTGTTTCTTCTCGCTGTCATCCCACTCTTCTTCACTTTCACTTTCACCTTTTCTCCTTCTAAGTTTGTTTTTCTGGATCTTCCCCTGAGTTGGCATCTTGAGAACTTTCTTCGAGTGTTTTAAGGATGAGCTATTAGCATTCTCATGTTCTACACTCTGAGTTCCCATTCCTTTTCTCATGGAACTAGTACTCTTTGCCTGCTGTGAATCTCTTACACATAAAACCCTCTGATGTCTCGGTAGTGTTATCAGATCACATGAAACAGTGCTGCTTCCAAATGGTTCTGCTTTCAGATTAGCCAAATCTCTCGACTCTGTGGACACTAATTCTACATTTTCCTCAACTTCTTCCTCGTCCTCTGAATTAATGATTAACTTCCTCCTTTTCCTTGCAGGCATATGTTTTAGGCTTCTTGGTATCACAGGCATATTGTTGTTTGTGCAATGGCGATGCGCTCCTTGCTTCGTAATTACCACTGACATCACAACACTGCAAACGACACATGCCAATATAAGCCTAGCTCATAAGCACATTCAGTAAATCTTCTAAAAGACAACTTTTCATAAGAAGCAACAGTTCATGAAATCATTCGATCACAGGAGAATGGCCTAACCATGAAGATCAGACTGTGTGTCTAATACACCATAATCAAGGTTGAAGCGTACTCAACAGATAGCCAACCGTAAAACAGCCGTTTCTTTGTAGTGCTATTACTGGATCAAGATTATATGAGTTTCTCTCTAACAAAATATCCAATTCAATTTCTTTACTCAAACACAAGCTACTGGATTATTCATTAATTGATATAATTATTGCTTAGAAACATGAACTGATAGAAACAGGCTCAATTCCAAATAATTAGAGAGATAGAGAGAGTCAATTAATACCGAGTCAACCTACATTACTTCGTCACAACTACAGATATAAACACCAAAACCGATCACCCAATTAAAATAAAATCAGTTTCCAAAATTAAAATAAATAATGATCACAAATCAATTCAAGCACATGAGAATGCTTATACAATCGAAAACCAATTTTTAAAAAAAAATCAATTGGAGGGGCCAATTCACAGAATGAAAATAACAACATAATCACAAACGGATTGAAAAACAACTGGAGAAAAATAGACGATGGTTTTCAACCCACCTGATCAATAACCAGAAGAATTCAGGACGAATTCAATGAAATTAGCTATACTGCTGGTTCGTTGAATTGCTGAGGAGATGAAATCAAAATTCATATAAAGGAAAGGAGCGATTTGGATGGGAAAGAATAAAACTTTATCTGAAGAAGAGGGGTTTGTAGATGAATTGTAATTGAGAAAGGAAAATGCTTCCATAACAAGGTAACTAACTGAAATACAGATGGCTGTCAAAAAGCGGCGTTACTTGTGCTTATGTTATATATACTGTGGGCTGCCAAACATTAATACCAATATTTGATGTCTTGTTTTTTTCAAGATTAGGTCTCCCTATACATTTTATATATATATATATATATATAAATATTGTGCTGATTCCAAGGTTATTTAAATTATAAAAAAATGTACATTTCTGTTTAAAAAAACTTATAACAAATTTATCTTTTGAAATAAGAATAAATCAAATTCCAGGTGAAAAATTCTCGATTAATGTACTTATATGTCTATTATTAAGAGTGAGTCTTATATAAATCAGTCTTACGAATAATATTGCCAATTATATATAAATATAAAAATTTGTGTGAGACGATCTCACGGATAGTTTGTGTAAAATGTGTCTTTTTACCCACTAATCAAACTCATTTACATAAATTTATATACGAAACATGCAGTGTGAATTGTGGATTGAAATGATTCGTTGTACGACTTCATAAAAAAAAAACTCACTCATAAATAAACTAGTGAAAATGAGTTTGATTCATGTATAAAAATATATATGTCACGAAAACTATCCGTGAGACTATCTCACTCTAATTTTTATGTTTGATAAATTAGTGGATATAAGTTTGAATAATGAATACAAATGATTCAATCTTAGAAAAACTTTTTGTAAGATCGTTTCACACAATTTTTATATCAATTGAAACGAGAGTGGAATATTATATTTCTTTGGCGAGTGTGTAAAGATACGATACTTTTGAGTTTTGATTAATTATTACGTTGGATTTTCATATCTAAAGAGATAACAATTTACTGTATATCTTATTCTATGTAGTTATCTCATTGTTCTAAATAATTAGTATGAGGGGAAATTACCTTATCTTTCGTATATTAAAATAATAACCATAAATTACACTTGTCAATCCAACAATTCTCATATTAATTTTTCTTTTAAAAATTAAATTTATTTAAAACTAATCTATATATCTATACTAAAGAATAACCAAAAGTGACACATGTCACTCTCTGGATAATCCTATTTAATTATAATTTAATTTAAATCAATTCATTTAATATTTATAATTTATTGTAATAATGCATTTAATGAGATAATAACAATTAAATAGCAAAATGCTAATAATTATGATTAATTGTAAATTATAAAATTTTAGGCAAACATATAGTAAAGTTGATATTTGTAATTACATTAAATAATAATTAGAATTTTCATACAATTAAATTTAAATTACATACTAATTAAATTAAAAATTAATGAAAAATAATAATAATTAAATTTATTTTAAAACAATAATTTTTTAACTTTTTAATTAATATTTAAATACCCGTGTGATACACGGGACTTACGCTAGTTAACTAAATTGATATTATTCCTTTAAGCCCATTGGAATCAAACTTCACAATTAAAGTCTAAAATGCAGTATTTAAGTGATATTTACTTCAAAACCCACCAAAATCCAAGTCTACAAATGAGAACAATAAAATCCATTAATTAAACATAAATGCAGTATAATCCAAAATAAGATGATGATAACTTTAGTGACACATCAAAATTCCCACAGATTTGTTTTCCTATAAAAACGGTTATTGTTAGAAAAAGGAAATGTAATGATCTCCTCTTTTCTCCAATGTGAGGCACTGAAAATGTGTAGGAAATGTCACCTCATGTTTTCTCAAATAGTAGGTTTTGTTTTATATCGTCTCATGGATCTTTTTTTATGAGACGGGTCAACTCATAACCCATACTTAGTAATTTATATAAAAATTTGTGGATATGAGTTCAATTTATGGGTAATAAGGATTCGTCTCATGAAAACTATCCGTTAGACCTCTCACATGAGTTTTGTGTTTCTCAAATCCATCAATAGAGGCTTTGTGGATTTCCCTAGTTATCATAAAAGGTGGCTCTGCTTTAACAAGATCACATAATTGTCACATTGATGTGTAAATTTTTCTTTTCATGACCCAAAGTTTTCATTTATATTTTTTTCTTTATACTTTTTCTTTTTTCTGGTTTTTCATCCTATGAAAATAGTGATGTGGAATTTAATAGGATGAGACCAATGTTATTAACTACATTCATTGTGGATGTCCTTAACTCTTGATCAACGGATATCCTTAACTATTGAATTCATTTGGAAGTTAAATGTTTTATATTTTTTTATTATTATTTAATTTATTGGTTTTGTGAAATATAGAATAAAGTTTTTATTTAAAAAAACAAAATTGGGATACAGTTGTACACTTGTACCCCATATCACTTAGCTTATCCCCACTAATCACCGTCTCAGTCAAACAGTCTAACACAAATTAAGAGAATCAATTTGTGGACTATTGGAGTGATGAACCAGAAAACATAATACCTTTTGATTTAAATTTGGTGAACTCATTTTTGTGAGATAATTTCATTTTTATATTAGTTGAAACAATAATATATGAAAACTTATATATTTGGGGTAGATCCGTACCCCCAACCTTACTCGATGTGTGGGATGCCTCCAAGCGCGCCCACACGTATCTGATTTCATTTTAAGTGATTCAGTGATATGTATCAGATATATACTCTTAAGGTATAACACGTATGACGTATACTCGTGATGTATCATGATATATTCTTGAGATTCAGTTGTATCATGTTTTTTTTTAGATTCAGCAATAGGTATCAGGTATATATCCTTAAGGTATAACACGTATACTCTTGATGTATCATGATATATTCTTGAGAATCAGCAATATGTATCACGTATATACCGTTAAGATACCACATATATTCTTGAAATTCAATAATAGGTATCAGGCGTTAAGGTATCACATGTATTCTTGAGATTCGGTAATAGATATCAGGTGTATACTATTTAGGTATCACATATATACGTATTACTTATTCACTAAAGATATCGATTTTTTGTTCTATAAGTATCACTCGTATACTCTTAAGTATAACATGTATATTCTTAAGTTATCATGTATTCATTCAGTAAAAATATCAATTATTTGTTCTAGGCAAAAACTTTTATGCATCGGTTGCACGGATCTGGGATCCATGCAACCGGGTCGACCCGTTCACGCGCCCAAAACGCGTCTCCCACGTGCCTACACGCGCTAAACACTTATGCTGAAGCTCATCCAAAATTCGCTCCAATAGACCAACCTTTGTGTATAGTTAAACCAACCTTTGTGTATAGTTAGACCAACTATGTGTAGGTAGGTCTAACTATATACAAAGGTATGTCTAACATATATAAATGTATGTTTAACTATATGCAAAAGTATGTCTAACATATACAAAGGTATGTCTAAGTATACATAAAGGTATGTTTAACACAACATAAATGTATGTCTAACATAACGTAGTGATATATGCCAAAATTCAAAAATCAAGCCAAAAAAAGACAATACATGAAATTTGGGCAGAACTGATATGTTTAACATAGCTTAAAGGTATGTCTAACATAACGTAAATGTATGTCTAACATAACCTATTGGTATGTGATTTTTTTCAAAAATCATGTGTGAAAAAAAAAAGGTGCGGTCCCCCCGACCCGAATTCGACCCGGGTGATCCATACACCTGATTCACAAGAGACCTACTCTTTGTTCTAAAGGTATCAATGTAAGCTTTAAGGTATCATATACTCTTAAGTATCATGGTTCATCCAGTAAATATAATATCAATTATTTGTTACATTGTATATTCTTAAGGTATTATATTTATACTCTTAAGGTATTAATGTACTATATTCTGTAAATTTCAAATGAAAATTTTCTATCTTCTTATTCCTCTCGAATTTTTCTACAACTAATCTCATATGACTAATTTCTTTTAAATATTTTAAAACATTGTAATGGAACCGTGGTTTATCAACCATTTAAATTAAAAAGAATGAAAAAGAAGAAGAAGCATCATGATGAAGAAGAAGAAGAAGGAAAGAAACAACGTGAAGAATGAGGAGGAGGCAAGATTGCAGCTAAGCAAAACAATCAGGGCCATATATATATATAATATATATATATAAGTATATAAAAACATGAATATTTCTTACAAAATATGAATTGTCTAATATATTCTTATTAAAGATTTTATTGAAGGTTATAATAGTAATTTATGATTTTCATATTTAAATAAATTTACATTAGAATTTAAATCAAAATTATATAAATTCTATTATGAGTAGAACTTTATTATATTAGGAGATAAATTTTTTTGAATTTAATTTAATATAAATTGTATATTCTTATAAAAAATTATTATTTAAAGTTAGTAGAAATATAATATTTTGATTTAAAAAATTTATCATCCACATGCGACGTACATGCTGATACTCGTGTGTGTGTATATGCATATGGATCTCGGATCTGACTGGGGCACGGATCTAGGGGCACACACAAGTGTTACTCATAATATATACTACACAAAAACTTATGTATAACAATCTAATATATACATATAATTTCTTGATTAAATTATACCATCCACAACTCAAATTCATTTTTTCAAGTCAATTTTTGTTCACTGGATTACACATGAAGATTTTAACACGAGATATCGTGAACCATTTTTTAAAGAGTTGGTCTCTTGTGAAATAGTATCATATGCGACGAGATTCAAATACATCTTTTACAGGTATAAACATGAGTTCTATAAGTTTGCCCTTTGCAACTACAAATATACGTTTTTCTGTTATACATATATTTATCACACAATGCGATGATTACACCTCAGTTTGCGTATTTTTCAAACAATGACAAAAAAATGACAATATTTTAGTATATAAATGCTAACTACGTCTAATATGAAAGAATACAGTGTTGTATAGACAAAAAATTGAAAAGAATTTACATAAATTACCTGAAATAAAACTTGAGCAAAAACATGAAATTGCAAAAAAAACTTGAATCATCAATCCCAGAGCAATTAGCATACATGCAACCACACTTAAAAGATTAAATTTGCAGAACTACAAGAATCATTATTTTAAGTGGAAAACATTTAAGGACCGTACAATTCTCATTCCAGCAAGTACAACCTGCACTAGTATAATCCTAACTTGAAGAACATGCACTCATGGTGGCTATTCACATTCTGCATCTTCTACGAGCTAACTCTGAAGTTGGAAGAACCATACATACATCTTTTGTCGCATATCTTCCTCTTCGCTTACGAAACATTAGCTACTTACTCTCTCGTTCAATTTACAGGTTCATATATCAGCACCTACTACTGATAGCTTTCTTGGACATCTGGCAGCGATGGTGAGGATGCACCACTGACTTTGCTGGGAACTGGTGTGTTTCTTCGAGACTGTCTCTTTGTAGCTACCATCACACTGTCATCCAGTTTTTGGTTGATATTATTTGCGTCATAATCTTCATCATCATCGTCATCTTTGAAAACTGGGTGGATATAAGCGTTCTGGAGATAGCCTTTCAGATTTAGGTTGGGCTCTCTTGCACGTTCGAGTGTATCTTTCATCATTGCTTCCTGTGGTTCCATACCGAATAAAAAACTTGGTCCAAAACGAAATGTCTAGAAATAAGAGGTTTACATACGTAAATTTGGGAAGTATGTGCACAAACCTGTAGAGGAAATTTAACGAAAGCTGGCTCGTAACGGCCTTTGCAGAACCTATGGAAAAAGATTGTCAACACTGGTAGCACAATAAGGATTGGTGGGGCCTGAAGTATCCCTTTTGTACCCATTAATCCCATCAGAACTATCTGTGAGAAGATCAGAGCAAATATTATACGCCCATGCACGTCTGGCCAAAACGCCCCAGCGCTTTCATATTCTTGATTGTATACATTTATTATCTGCACAAAGGATTACAATCTCAGCTATATGTGTTCTAAAAGGCATTATTGGAAAACCCCAGATAAATGTTCTAAATGTCTCCAAGAGAGAGAGAGTAGATGTACCTGGTGGCGGAAAACCACAAACGCCAAGGCAAAGAAAACGAGGATGAAAGGAAGGAAAACTGGAGTAACGACAGCATAGACGAGGCCTAGAAGAAAATATAGCTGAATTTGAGGTTCGCCCGTGTTGAAACCAATGCTTCCTGGATCCATGGCCTCCTCTCTATCCTTTTCGGTCTTAACAAGGAAGAAGTTCTTCAAATGGAAGAATATAAGTGGTTTCAGTCTCAAGATCTCTCCGGCTACACCAGCCCATCCATCAACCATTACGTAAGTGATAAAGAAAGTTGCTTTCATAGGGATTGCAATACCAATTTTTTGTGGGAGACTGCAATACAAGATGACAATACGTAAAGTTTCTGGATTTGCAGAAAGGTAAGACTAGAATAATATTTTGGCCATTGACAGCATAAGATAAAAACAAAGTCGTGTGGTTTAAGTCCAAGAACGTACTCTTTTGGCGAGTCTTTAATAAAGCTGTTGAGTTGTTCAATTGCACTTCCTGCTATTACACTCACAAGGAAAACATTGATGAAGTTGAAAAAATAATATCTTGTTGCAGATCTCCTCTCCAAAGCTGATATCGACAGATAGCCCTCAAACTTGGACATCATCATCAATATTGTTGGTAGCACTATAAGAAAAATCTTTAAAGCAATCCCTGGAAGAACACCTTGAATCAAAGACTTGATGAAAGGCCTGCATTATAAACATTATATTAACATTAATGGGGAAATGGCAATGCGTCAATGGATACCAACAAAAAAATACCAATGTGTTGCCAAGTGGATCTTTGAACATAACATAGATCGCAAGAACACTTTTCTCATAGAACTATTGAAACTCCTAGCTCAAGCACAGGGATAGCATAGAAGAACTCAAATTCGTATGTCTAGAAAATGAAAAGTGAAATAAAGCTCCATACATTACTGCCTACAATTACAGCCTATATAAATATTTAGAAAATGGAAATTATCTCTAAGAAGGTTCACTAATCCTAAAATATCATCAGAAACCAATCTGTCAGATATCGATTGCTACATCAAGAAATGCAGCAACACAGAGGTTCAGTAGTATCCAACAGAAAGATCAAAAATATCAATTAAATTGTTAAAATAAATTATTTTAATATTCATGTAGTAGAGAATAGGAAAAGAGTAACTAATCTAGAAACAACATGTTAAAAAGGTCTAAGCAAAAGATGCGGATTTTTCCTTATTATTAGATTGTTTATTTTACCTCATAAATTTCTATTTCTCTCGACTTAAAGGATGTCAAGGTTTTCTAGTATATTCAAGATCAAACAATCTGACTTCCCCATGACCTAAATCTTAAAGATCTTCTCCAGCACATCACAAGTTACATTTATCTCTGTTACAAAGCTGATTGAAAGTTTTTAACTTGATGTTTCTTGAAGCTTTCTGTTTCAGTTTAATGTAAACCAAAGCCAATGTACTTATCCCCACTCAAGGAGTCAGTCAGGACCGACCACATAAATACATATTAAGCCAATAGTTTTATATGATGATTGCAAATTGATACAGAAGTAGTACTCACTGTTCAGTAATTGGCTTGAGAAATGGTGCCTTCTTCTCAATACTATCAATATTTGCCATAGATTGCACAGCAGTAACCGGGATCACGAAGAAGAATGTAAGGAAGAAGAAAGCAACAGCAATGATAAGGCTTCTAATGGTCAGTGAGACATAAGGAATAGCCAGGTTAGCCCAAAATACATCACGTGGCTCAGTAGCCCAATCGGTTAACCACACCGTTGGGTTTCTGGACTGTTGTGTTTGTGCGCACACAGCCGCACCCCACCGACTTTTGAATGAGACAAAGGCCGCTGGCATGATACATGACGGATCATTTCTTACCCTCTCCCGCTCTTCAGCTATCTGCATGTGAATGCAATGAGTAAATCATAACCAAAGTTTAAGAACCCATCAATGTATTTTAAAAATAAACAGGATCAGTAATCTTCTCTGCAGCACAAGATGAACCCATAAAAAAGGGTTTGTACAACTAAAGCCATGAAGCTATCAATAACACAAAGCAATCTTAAATCCCTAGATATGGATCCGTACAACTAAAAGATCAGAAGTTGCCAATAACAGATAGTGATTCTTGAATATTTAGATGAATAGAGTCATGTCCACACTTCAAAACCTTCAAAGTGGTGAGGAGTTATTTGAAGATATTATGCTTGTGCAAAAGCAAATGATGTTTAATCAGCATAATAAATCACACAGATCCTATAATAAATAGATAATTATTATTCTGGTCACCATTCATATTATCAAGATCAATCGGGCTGGAGGTCTCTTATTTGGAAACAGTTCCCTTTTGGTGGTGTGGAAGACAAAGGAGGGTGCTCATTTCCCTTCGTTCATCTCAAGTACATCATAATAAGGACGATACAATTTTCACTTGGCTCAGGAATAGATTAATTGTTGATGCCTGGAGGTTACAAGTTCAAATTGTGGTAAAAAAAACATGTTTTTTATTGGTGTATGCATCTTACTATCCCCAAAATCCTCAGTGACAAGAAGTCCATGCACTAAGCCAACTTCTGTTCTTTGTTTGCAATTGAGTGGAAGAACAGGAAGTGTGTACGCTCATAAATTCAGCTTACTCCTTATTCACCTTATCGAACGAAATTAGTTTATTACAATGGTGAGTTTTGAATCTACAAGAAATGTTTTGCTGAACAAGGAAGCTTAAAATTAGCTAGATTTTGATGATAGAAAGGAATTAGTTCACCATAATAGAACAGAATCAGTAATTATGATGGTGATTTTGAATAAACAAGCAATGTTTTGCTGAACAAGGAAGCTCAGAATAGTGAGATTTTGATGATTTGGACTTACTTCGTAGAATTCAAAGACAATAATAACAATATGTAAATGGATTTCCAGTTATCAAAAAGAGCAACTCTGTTATATACTAATGAGTATGCATGACGAAAAGAGTGAGAGGCATCAAGAAGAATTTGTGCACTTGTACTCACTTCTTTTGATAGTCTCTGTATTTGTGCTGTTTGATACTCAATGGCATCCACTTTATCTCCACAAAGGCCAAGAAAGCCGGTCTGCAAGTTCGTAAAGAGTAAATGAATTTACACACTGAACCTCTTTGATTGATTCATATATTACAATTGAAGACAAATTTCTAACAATTGATTACAGAGAAGCATTACTTAAGAAACATTGTGCACATAATTGTACCTTGGTCATTGGCCGCTGTGATTGATTTCTTGAAAATTTCAATTGGTAATAGTCAAGCCAGTTTTGCTTCTTTTCCTTCTCCTTGACCAGTTTTGCAAGTTTATTGGCATTGACCACAACCTGACGTATGTATTTTGATAAGAAAGATGTGTGCCATAGATTTGGAGCCATGTGCACGTCTATTTTTGGAGTAGCCTATAGTTTGTTAATTATACTATAAATCAACAACAAAAACGCAATATACAACACAAACTGGAGACCTGGAGAGGAATTCAAGAGAAAAGAGCCCCATTGAAACATACAGCCACAAAATAAATATATTTGCATCTGCCTATTCCCTCGTTTTTGTTTTAATATGAATAAAATCAAAGAGTTGCAATCCCACATATATAAAAAAGACAAGAAACTCAGGTTGATTTTGGTTTTTTGAAGTGATATTTGAAGCCTTAAAGAAACAATAGCATTATAAATTTCATGTGACATGGACAAACGGGGAGGTCATAAAAAGGCATAATAACTTTTCACTTTTCCGACTTCTTTCATTATCTGCGTTGTGTTTTGACTTTTAGACTCATAATATATGTACATATAATACTTGACGACCATCTTTGTTTTCAAGCCATTTTGATTATGAAAACATTACATATCACTCTTACTGCAAAACAAAAAATGAAAGCAAATTTATTATTTTTAAAATTGTATAGTCCCTCGTCATATCCCCAAGATGTGTCAAAACAGGATCACCCCATACAGGGTGAGTATCATGATTCCGAGAATTTAAAAAAAAAAAAAAAAACTTGAGTTAGTATTTTAAAAGACATATTGCATAGGTACAGGCAAAAGTACATTATATCCTTCACAGATAAAATATTTTAAATAACAATCTCATCTAAATGGAAGAACACCAATCAGTTATTCATACAAATGCACACTCTTTAGCAATAAAAAAGTCTAATTAGTTTTAGTTGTTTCACACCCAAAATCCAAAATTTGTAAGGCAAATTCAGAATGAAAGAAAACCTGATGAGTTAGATAGTGATCTGGATGGTTGACCAAGAAAAAATGCTCCACACACTCAGTCACCGATTCGTCAGTGTCAGGAGGCACATTTCTAACAAGAACCTGCAGCAAAACCAAGTTTGAGTACTCCTGGTAGTTTACGAAGAAAATGGAAGCAATGGCTTTAGATGTACAAAAGAAACTACAAACTGAAAAAATTAACCAGCAAAAGTGAAGGGGAACCCTAATCAGAAAGTAATCTACATGAAAATCATAAACAGCAAAACTTTAAGACCAACTATTGAACAAATACCTATGAACAAACATAGAGTGATCGATTTAAGTTTGTCCATGCATAAACCAACACTATCTTTACTTGCACATTGGAAAGTGCTTCTACATATAATTAAAGAGTTTGCTCGAAATAATTCATCAGCACCCCCTCATACTTGTGCATTCTAAATTTTGGTCTGATGGGTAACCAAAAGGTACAGAGAAGGGCACTAAAAAATGCATCACTATATTTCTCAACAAAAGCACTTTCAAAAGAAGCTCCATAAGATGCCAAGTAACAGAGAAGAGAAAATGACGAGGAAGGTAAATGAACTTGATTACTATGAATTAAGAAAACCAATTCATATTTTACATTGCATTTGCATGTTCATGAACTATGTGTAGTAAAAACACTTATATTTTCCTGGACATAAAAAAAAACAGCCACTAGACCACTCTGCTTTCTAGAGTAGTTACTAGTTACTGCATGCTTGTCATGATGTGCATATCCGACAAAGTACTTCACATATAAGTAACACATAATTTAACTTCCAGGGACACCAAGAAAAAGATCTAAGGAAATGCTTTAGTTATTAATAATATCCACACCTTCTTAAAAACCTCCATGGGTGTTCATCTGAGTGTATAAGCTTTCTTATGAGAGCATGTAAAGAGTATTAGTCTTTGAAATTTTTTTAAAGAAAAAAAACCTTCCACTTGGGGTTGGGGGGTAGGGTTGGGTGGTTCTTATAAAGCTTTATTCCTTTATGATACGATGAAGAAACTTATAAGCTCTTCTGAAGATGCTTTACCCAACCACCCTTGCATAAGTCATCCAAATATTGCTTTTTACCGTGAATTGATCAGGACGACGTCTTTCTGAAGCAAGGAAGTGTAAGCGCATTGTAGCAATCGTTTCATACTCCTTCCGCAAGGCATGGCATGTCCAAAAGGTAAAGGCATAGGCCATTACTATATGAGTCCAAAACCTGTAAAAAGACATGGAAAGATCATTGTTATTTCAAGCACACGCCTACATAAAGCAAAAGGTTACCTATTATGACATAGGAACATACAATAGAGAGCACAAATATATAATGACTCTCATGAACAGTATTCCTAGACTTAGAACTCCACAAGAAAAGTTAATGCATGTGCATAATGATATGAACTACTTTGGTTTTTCTTTTCTGGCCCAAATCTCCTATTCTTGGTTTTCACTTTCTTACTGTTGAATGGATTTAGACAACAGCAGAGCAGTCAATCTCGATTCCCAAAGCTGCTGCAGCAGAAAATCACAACACAAAATGATCTCGAAACATAACTAAAAGAAATATTTGTCCCAGACACACAAGGTTACACCCCCCAAATGCTAATGAAAACTCCAAATAAAATTCTTCATCATACCTCAAATTTCACCATTAAGAACACAATTATTCAACATATGCCCACAAAACAAAAATCTCAAATATATATGAGCCTTAGACAAGCCAAAAGAGGGTTGATTGATTAAATTGTGTTTTAACCCATTAAGGCAGTATTAGATGACTGAAATAACAGTTAACATATTGAGGATAATTTAAAACACACTGTGGAAGTAGAGTAAAGAGCTCCTAACCTGGGTGATCCATGTGGAACATTAGAAATAGAAAGCTTGTCGATGTCACTGAATTCTAAATCATCAGCTGATGCGGCCAAGGTGTTGTTGGTCCAGTTGACAGGCACTAGGATGGCCCATGCAAGCAATGTCATTGGAACAAAGATCTTAAGTCTGAATAACCAAAATGCAGAATCAGCACATAGAAACGTGCTATCCATACTAAGAACAATTACATCTGATACCTAGCAGTAAAGATCAACATAATCAAGGTATTATAATATGTAACCTTACCCTAGCAAGTAAATTCGCAAATAGACGGCCGAATCCAGCCCTGCATGATCAATGAGCTCTGGCTCGGGCATCTTTAGTGCATCAGGCACCCAATTCAAAAACCTAATATATGATCTCCAATCCAGATTTACAAATTTGCTAACGAGAACACCTGAGCGCGACGGACTACTTCTCAAACCCTTGAGGTACCATTTCGGGAAATATACTCTATCATTTACTGGCTGAAGCCTTAGGATTGCAAATGCTATTAGAAAAACCAATGCAGTGAGGATGTTAACTCCTGCTGCCAGCCCTATATCCCCAAATGTTGCCATCTCCTGCTTCTACTAAAATATCTGAACCTCCTATCACAAATAGGCACATCAGTAGAGATAGCACACATACTTCCATAGATTTCAACAATCTAAATGGTTTAATATAACACCAAATTGAACAAAACATCAACTTAGAAGCCTATTTTCCACACAAAACCGAATAATGTAAAACCCACTATCACACTAAAATCTAGTAATAAGTGGCTACAATTGATAATCATAATTTCTTCAGTAATGTAGAAAATCCTCAGATCAGAATTACATGTCCACCAAAATAAAAATAAAAGACAAAGAAAGGGGCCAAGCAAAGACAGGAAACGATCGCACATGTGCCAAAAGGCTAAACCAAACCAAGAACGACATCTACTTAATTCTGATGCACTCCAAACAAAAGATTTCATCCCAATTCCACAGACAACGCAATTCAACATGTGTCCCAGAAAGAAAACACAGCCCAACAAGAAAAGTATATAGAAAGAGAAAAGAAGAGGGCATACCGTAACAGTAATTAATGATGCAGCAGGCTATGAGCTCTGAAAAACCGAGAAGAAAAGCCAAAAGAAATTTAAGACAGAAGCATCATGCGTGGAAAGAGAAGAAGGAGAAGGTGGAGAGTTGCGGATCGGCGAGTGAATAGAATAGCTTCAGAGTGGAACAAAAGCCAAAGAACATTCCCTCAATCCTTCAATTAAGATAGAACTAAATCACAAGCCACCACCCACCTATACATAGAGAATTACAGTCTAGAGAGAGTGTGTGGGATATTTGTAGAAGATGTGTGGTGTGCGTGTCTGTCCGTTTCGGTTGGGACTAGGACAAAAGGAAGCACTGTCTGCAACGGTGTGATTCTGTTGAGATATGGACTGAAATATTTGGAGTGAGCTTCTCTTAATTTCTCACTGCTTTTTTTCTTGAGTTGATTGACGGTTACGTTTTCCGTATTCCCCAGATGTGGAGTTTTTAATAAATGATGTTTTGTATTGAAGGGAATTATGAGTTTATTTTAGGAAGTATTAGTGTATTTGATTCATACCTTGATTAGTAGCTGTGTTAGTTGCGCGTTTCGGCTGATGCTCTGTCGCCCACGCGCTTGGGGTAAATTGTCGGCAAGGCCCCACGTGGCAACGGCTACTTTTGCCCTTGCCACCAGGATAAGGACGGATTCCCTCCACATCATCACGCGCTGCATTGGTGCGTGCCGTTTAAGGTCAAGAATATTATAGTTCCCTTACACTTTTTTTTTCCCTCTCTTAAATCCATATAAACATTTATGGAAATAATCATGGAAAAGAAATTTTCTTATAAAAATTTTCCGTGAAATTCTCATGCATGAGTTTTTGCCAACTTTTCTACTCTCCAAAAGTCATCCGTTTTTTATCAATATCTTTATATAATTCTTCATTCTTTGTTTTCTAATGATGCACAATTAGATATTGGAGATAAGATTTACAAAGTGTAAAATAATTACAAAATTTCTTGATAATTAGTGTAGAATATGATTTATTATTATAAGTATCGTTACTTATGTAATTTATATTCTTTGATGAGGAATGATTTACTGCATTTTTGTTGATTTTGGAATAAGTCTTCCCTAAAAAATTTAATTAATGACAAGTGTTACTCATAAGTTTGATTTCAAGATTGTCAACAGTTAAATTTGCAAAACAGTAGTTAAAGTTGCATGAGTGAAATAATCTAAAAATGGATAGATAAAAGACTAAAAATATTTGAAGATACTATTAGAGGACCAACAAACAATTAAGCACAATCGTTTTTTGGCACAAAATTAGACTAACCATTTGTTTGAATGAATGATATAAATTTTAGAAATATTAAAGCTAATTGAATACTAAATGTTTAATGATCAATTTATTTTAGATTTTCAATCACAAATATCAGTGAAAGGACTATTAATATATTACCGACTTCACATCTTATTTTGTGGAGTAGGTCTTATGTGAGACCGTCTCACGGATCTTTTTCTGTGAGACGGGTCAACCCATAACCCATCTTTAACAATTCATATTGAAATTTATGAAAATTGTTTCAACACATGGGTAATAAAGATCCGTCTCATGGAAACTATTCGTGAAACCGTCTCACATGAGTTTTGGTGTATTTTGTGTACGTATTCGAGAATATTTCAAAATCTCAATTATAAATTCATAAAATCATGTGTTGTACAATATTAAAGTTCATAAAATATTGTTGTAAAATCAACAGAACAGTTATACGTAGCAAAATGTTATTTTTGGTCATATGGATATATAAAATTGAATTCATCACCATAGGTTGCTATATGATTATTGTTTTATTCTCTATTGTCAACCATTTTGTGACAGAAAAAGAGATAAAATTAGTTGAACTTTTACCATAAGAGAGATTTGAAAATATTAAATATCCATCGTTTAATTCTGAAAAAGAAATTTTCTCTATATTCTGAAATTTGAAAAGGCTACTATATTATGCTTATTTTTGACCTTATGAGTAGGTAGGCTAGTTAGGCTAACTAATGCCAAACCATGCCTTTTTGCCAAAGTACCAACCGTCTATCTATTTTTCAAGACTTTCATCTCACCTTTTCATTTCTCATCTCATTAATTCACTATTATATTAAATTTTAGTCTTGATAGTTGGACATAAACAAGATACGAAAAACTAAAATAAATGGTTCAAACAGTTTTACCACTTCAAGTTATTATATTTAAGGGTGAGACTATTCACACCCCATAATTTACTAACACATCTCAATTCATAACAAATAAAAGGAACACAAGAACTCATGGGAGACGGTCTCACGAATAGTTTCCGTGAGACGGATTCTTATTACCCATGAATTGAACTCATATCCTCAAATTTTCATATGAATTGCTAGATGTGAGTTATGGGTTGATCCGTCTCGCGAAAAGAGATTCGTGAGACGATCCCACACAAAACCTACTCTAAAAGGAATAAAAATACACTTTTGGATGTGTTAAGTAAGTTGTGGAGTGTGTATAGCTCCACCCTATATTTAATATCCACATAAATGTATACATATTTTTACATAAAGTATGATAGTTAGACTTCTTTATAAAGATATCGTCGTATAAAACTAATTCTCCACACTTCTCATTTATACAACTTATATAAACATGTACAAGAATAATATTTTATATATACCGTATCAATATATATATATAATTTCAAATCGATGTATATATTCACAAAATTAAAAATATAAAGAAAAGTAGATGCATGTGGAAAAATAATAAATATAGTATACTTTCTCAAATATAATATTTAGTGAAATTCAAAGTCCATATCTTCGTATATAATTGACCATAGTTTTGGGTATAGGAGGGATAATACATGGTGTGACGATGATAATAGAAAGTGCAAAGTCAGAATATATTGCGCTGTTATTATTCTGATCCTTAAATTTGGTCAGACTGAATAATTTGTTGTTTCTTGAAATCATTATTCTTTTTTCATATTTAATTTTTCGACTTTCATCAATATAATTAATATTAAAAGGATTGGAGAAAAAGGGACTTTTCGTACTTTATAGTTTATATAGTTGGATTAGAGAGGACATAAACTAGACAGCTGGGAATTGGGATTAGTGATTTAGTCAAGTATGGGCAGAAAGACCAATTCAGACAAACGTGAGATCAACTAAATATAGATATTCATCCGTTGAATTTTGTATAGGGAAAAAAAAAAAAAAAACAGAATATAGAATATTATAAGAGAAAAGTACCCATCATTATCATTTAAACTAATGAAACTATTATGTTACTGGTACTTTTATTTTTATTTCACTCAAATCACAAAATAGACAATCTAGAGGGTTGAAAACAACATGCCAACTTTTTTCCTTTTTCACAATATTGTCATATTGATGAATATTAAATATATTTGATGGAGATTTAGGTAGATTTTGCCGTTATTAATATTTCTATGTTAATTTTATCCTTATTGATTTGTGTTCTAAGTTTATGTAAATATAAAAATGAGATTTATTTAGTGTTATAAAATTAATTGATTTATGAAATAGTGAAAAAAGTTTCCCACGTTATCATTACTTTAAGATGTTCTATCAACGAACAGTAATTATTTTGTCATGTTTCTACATGCATCACACACACCAAAACTCATTAAAAAGCTATATCTTGCATTGAATTGGGAAAAGGAAAAAAAAATCTCATGCACACATAAAATTGTAATTTTAGAAGATGTGATCAAAGTTCAAAGTAGCTAACAAAACAATCTTTTTTTCTTATATACAAAAGGTGATAAATTCTAGTTGTAAAAAATTACATATTTTTTTAAACATTTGAGGTACGAATATCCAAACTAAGATACAACTAAAATGTCGAGTTCTTTATTAAGGGAAATAATTAAGATCTCTTTCATTGAAAATAAAAGTATTATTGCTTGAAACGAAATCATTTCTTCAAATTTCCTTTCCAAGTTCGGAGGAGCATATCTATATAATATATAAAAAGAAGACATTCAATAAAAATAGTATAACTAATTTTCTCTCCTAAATTTACATACTATAATTGGAAAGAAGTTAGTTAGAACAATTAAAAAAATCAAAACATAAAAAGGTTTATATTTTTAAAAATTGTAGGGTCCTTTAGGTTGGGCTATAGTCTATTGGTAGGTTATTTAGGTTATTTTTGTCTTTTTTTTTATATTTTATATAAATCATAATCTTTAAATTAAATCATTTTTTCAATTAAATTTTTTGTTTTAATCTATGATATATCAAATTTATCATTTTGGTATCTAGAATTTTGTTGTTAATGCATAATATATCAGGTTTATCATTTTTTATGAATTCTAATTTGTTCTTTACATTGCATCGTAAAAAAATAACAATGTATAAATTTGATATTTAAATTTTGGTGCATAATTAAATTTAACACAATTAGAAATACAAAAACAAATGACTAAATTAAACTAAGATTAGGAAATTAAAAAAATAATTTGTAAAACACAAAGTTTTAGACTTTTTGAGAAATTAATTATAATGAAAAACATTTTTATATAGTTGTTTGGTTTATTTGTCAACTATAAATAATTAAGTTAATGTTTAGATCAAAAATTTCAAAAAAAAAAAAATGTGAACGTCAGGGAACATTCAAAAAGTACAATAATATATTTATCATGATACTTATGTCTATATAATAAATTGCAACATGCATAACATATCTTTAGGAGTTAAAATGTTTTTTTAATATCAGTTATCATTTTAACATCCATGATACAATAAATGTTTTCTCATTACCAAATTTAATTTATTTTAATTCATAAAATTGGTTAGTGTACAAAATTGGTGTCATTAACAACTTCATATTACAAATATAGATTTTATATATAATTCATTGTTCAACAAAAATATAAGTTTATATAGTATTGTTTGCATTTTAAAAACATAATAATATTTAAAATGAGAAACAATAGAGATAAAATGTCTAAATTCTTATTGATATATAATTTAGGTTACGATAATACTATCAAATTATATTATTAAATTTTTAAAATTAATAAATTAAATTACAAACCGTGCATCACACGGGTATAATTCTAGTGGATTAATAAAAAAGAAGCCATTGGGTGGGTGGGAATAATGAAACAGGAGCGGGGGACCTCATTGCATAATAATTGGACCGTGAATAGTCTAAAGCTATGTATAATATAATGTATATTTTTACAACATTTATACAAAAAAATCAGAAATAATAGTAATGATGAATTCTTTACAATTTTTTTTTTAAAAGTATCTCCTTTTATTAGGAAATTAGAAGTATCATAATGATTTATGATGACTCTTTTATGTGAGTTTAAAGTGTATTCTAAGTATGCGTGATTATCAATAAACATGTGGGTTGACCAATAAGAGCAAAATTGGTGTAGTTGTTTAACAATAATTCACATTGTACAATTAGTTCAACTTGCCTATAATGTACAAGGAAATGGACATTGACAAGCCAGTTGGGCCCACATTAGTGCAAAGACAATTAACATGCCACGTGTACAAGAAATTGAGAGTAATAGAAAAGTGATTTGATGCATGTGGAGACCAGAGTTGGGTATTTTGGTTGTAGACCACACAAAGTATGGCTCACTTGTTGATAAGGTTGGGGACATTTATTTTGTTTAATTGATAGTAGTAATAGTAATGGGCCTAGCCTAGCAACAACTTATGGGATTCTTAAACTAGAATTTATTACCATGCCCAACCCAACCCTCTTTCATTTATTCGAGACACCTATTGACTTCCCATAATAAAAGCATGTTACAAATATAGGATGGCTTTAGACATATGTAAATATTTGAATTAGTATATATTGTGTAAGGCAGGGATCCACGTCAGCCATAGATATTTTAATTCTTAGATTTTTAGGCGAAGGCGAGTAAACCCTGAGCAGAGAGATTGAAAGTGTCCAGAAGAAATGTTTTGTATAGAAACCTCTTCTTCCCTTTTCCTCCATAACAGAAACAGACATGTTCTGTTCAGACAGCCAAAACAAATACCTTCTCAATACTCCACTGCCACTCTCCAATGTCACAAGATGTATGTGCCTGGTCTGTCCTTAATCCTAATCTCTCTCTCTCTCTCTCTCTCTCTCTCATAAAAAATATATAATTTGATGAATTGCAGGGTTTGGAGAAGCATCGCCAGAAGCGAAAGCAGCGAAACACTTGCACGACTTTTTCACCTATGTCGCTGTAAGAATTGTAACCGCGCAGCTTCAGGTTCTCCTCCGATCCTATTAGTTTTAACTAATTTGTTGAATTTAAGAATATATATACATATGCATGTATATGTTTGGTATTGATAGAGATGAGTGTTTTGGCCTAATAATATTAGGCGTACAATCCAGAGGCTCACGCAGATTTGATGCAATTTCTGGAAAACCACTCTCCCAATGATGGGGATAAGTTTTGTGCTGATTTGATGCGGGAATCTTCACGCCATAAAACCCTAGGTTTATTTATTACACTTCACTATTTATTACCATTCTTAACCAAAGATGAAAATATCGATATCGCATGTCGTATCGCAACTTTGATTTTACGGATATATCGATGTCGATATCGATATCGCATATCGATATCGCAAAAAATTTGAAAAAACAACGGAAATCTTATTAAAATTTTGGAAATTTAATATGAAATTTTAGGGATTATTTTTACACTTCATTACACATATATTCCACTCAAAATCACATTAAAATAATATATTTAAAACTAACATATAGATAATAAACATTATAAATACTGTTTTTCGAATGAAAAATGATAATATATTACATAATACAAGACAAAATTACTAAAATTACATCATACAATACACTAGTACCAAAAGGATGACCTATGAGGTTCAAACATAGTAGATGGAATGTCATCTTGATCCAAGCAGTACTGATACCAACATATACATAATTAGCACTATTAAAATTTTACTAAAACTAATTATGACAATTAATTGTAAATATACAATTACAACATTACATTTTACGTGCTAGCTTCACTATAAAATAATTAATTGTAAAATTATTATTTTATAATAAAGTTCTATAAGTTAACTAAATACTTCACCTAACATATACATAATTAGCACAATTAAACACATCAATTTACAATATACCAACAATTAAACATAGCAATTTACAATATACCAACATATACATAATTAGCACTATTAAAATTTTACTAAAACTAATTATAACAATTAATTGTAAATACAGAATTACAACATTACATTTTACGTGCTAGCTTCACTATAAAATAATTAATTGTAAAATTATGATTTTATAATAAAGTTCTATAAGTTAACTAAATGCTTCACCTAACATATACATAATTAGCACAATTAAACATAGCAATTTACAATATACCAATAAAATGCTAGTTTTATCAACTAAAATGAAAAAAAAAAAAAAGATTAAATTTACATACCAATTCGTAGTTCTTCAAAATGACAATTGAGTGATATATATAGTGATACAAGTATTTCCTCTCCAATGTCAATGCACTATATCCAAAAAAATAAATAAATTAGATACATTAAAATAGTCATAATCTATAAAGTAAATAATTGAAATTAATTTAATCAAAAATGTTGGGAGAGAGTTATTGATATGAGAGAATATCATACCCTGAACCTTAAATTGTATGATAGAAAATGTTCACTTGCCTTCAACATATATATATATATATAGAGAAATATATCATGCAAAAAAATTAGAAAAAAAAAGAAGTAAATGAAGTAATAATTGGTTAAAGGAATGGAAATTTAAAAAGCCACAAAATATGGCTATATCCGTGAATGAAAGATTGATGTGAGGAGAATATATTACTTTCAATATCAAACACAATACATAATACAAAGTAAGGAAAAAAAATCACATAGTTCAATTTTGTGAATCAAAATCGCTCATTTTGATATACATGCGATATTTTGCGATATATCCGCGATATTTCCCAATTTCCATCCAATTTTATACTACACTGAACCGATATCGATATCGATATTTTGCGATATTTTGTGAAATATCCGCGATACCCAGGAAAAAAAACATTAACACCCAATATCCGTATCGCAATATCCACGATATATCCGCGATATTTCGCGATATTTTCATCCTTGTTCTTAACACATGATCTACTCATCTTTTTATGTTGCTTCTTTGTCTTCATATTTTCATGATCCTCTGCATGCAGCTCTCCGCATATTAGAGGTCAGTCCTACTACTATACTATACCTCTTTCCATTAATGTTTCTTGTGTAAAACAATTTTTTTTCCTGTTTCTGAAATAATACTCAATCAAGTACTGGTTTGTTTTGTTGGTGAAGGTTCGATCTGCGTATTGTCAGACTGATTTCGAATGGGACAACTTGAAAAAATTGGCATCAAAGGTCAACTAACTGATCCATTTTCCAACTTTCAAATTTTATCCAAACAGTATTGTTTATAACATAGTTGAGTACCTGTAATTAGCAGATGGTGGAGGAGAACAATACAAGACTCATGAGGGATTATGTCTCCGAAACCAGCCCTATGAAGACCCAAAATGAAAATGACAAGTAATCAATGAGAGAGAAAGATCTAGTGTAAATGTGATCATGTGATATTAATGACATATATAAATCAGAGCAGCATTAGTTCAAAATATAGCTATCCGAATTATATATGTAATTCAAATGTTACAATTTGTAAAGCATTAATAATTACATGATTTTTACACATATACATATGCAGATAGTATACTTATGTACAATTTGTTTATGAAATCATTAAAACCTGAGTGTTGGGTGTTGCCATCATATTAGTGATTTCTAAATGGCCCAATTAGATTCCTTATTAGCCCATTTGTTAATTGGATCGTTTAAAGATGGCCCAAATCTTGTAGGCCCAGTCCAACAAGCTCAGACATCAGGCTGTGTCACGTGAGTTGAGCACTAACACGAATTTAAAGGATCACACCAGGCTGGATCACGTGTGTGCCGCATCATTACGGTGTGACATCAAACATTTTTTTTTTATTATTATTAAATCTGGATAAATTATTGTTAAGTAATAATTACTGAATATAGGGGTTTTCTACTTTGCCCCCCGTAACTATTTGAAATTCTCACTAAGCCCCTTCCCACTAATTACATTTTTAAATATTCAACATTTATGGCTTGAAATATTCAAATACCTTCAAGAATCTTCACGTTATCCTCCAGAAGAATTCTAAGACCAAATGGAAAATACACACTGCATGATTTTATGATGGTATCTAACCTAAATAACTTTTGGATTGAACTATGTTAAATTTTTTTTTTTTGTAAAAATTGAAGTATTTCTAATATTGTACTATAAAAACTCGAAATCAATTAATCATATGATTCTATATTTATGTATATATTTGGATAATTATAAGCCATCATCCGTGAAAGCTAAAAAATTTACCATCAAATAAAACTAAACTGCATAATAAAAGAAAGGATTATGATTTTTTTTCCTAGAATAAGATTCAATTAGTTTTTAGATTTTCAGCTATTTCAATTATTACAACATTATTAGTATTCAAATATTTATAATAAAATTACCGAAAAAACACTTGGGTAATTCATACCTTAATTAATAAGATCATTATTTTATAAAATATAATTACAAATTTACAGAATATAAAAAGAATTTTGAATAAACTAATTCCGACATCTTCTACTAGTTGTGGTGATTTTATGACATGAGTTGACAAAAATAGAAGTTTGTAAAAAAGGCTTGACAAGGTTAATACCTGAAAACCAGAACTAAACAAATTCATTACTCTGATTCCCAGAATCCGATGACAACTCCGATCATTCTTCTTTCTCTTCGCCTCAAATCGCCCCTTCTTCTCTTTACCGCATTCAATCTTCTTCAAATTTATTCCCAACAATAATCCAACCCAATTTCTGACAAAACTATGTCCTACTCCGATTCTTCTGAAATCAACGTTGTTGGCGGCAGTATATCCGGCAACGATGACGACGAGGATAACGGAAAATATATTGGGTATCCAATTCCGGCTCGAGTTTCAATGAGCTCCCGATTGAGCTATTCCTCGCCGTTACGATCGCCGCCCCTCTCGCCGGCGTCTACGACGAATGGCTATCTGGGTGGCGCGCTGTTTGAACCCAGGAAAACGAAGAAATCTAAGAGGAAGTTTTGGTATAAGAAAAGGGTGATGATTGGATTGATGGTGCTGATGGGTTTCTTTTTCTTGATGAATTGGTGGATGCTTTATCGGATCCAACAACCGGGTCGGACTCGTGGGCATATCAAGGTGAAGTCTTTGAGAGCAAACTCTACCACCGTGTTCATCCGGGTATGATTTGATGTTCATCTTCTTACTTTTTTACTTTTCATTTAGTTTTGTGGTTTTCTGAATTAGCTTTGTAGTTTGATTTCTAGATGCATTTATGAAAACTTAAAAGATAAGCATTTGCTTGTCATCAAGATTAACAGGATATGTTGTTGGTTTTCTAATGCTATGCTCTAAGATATAGAAGTGGGGAAGTGAAGAGCAAGTTGAAAAGCACGGAAATTGGACTTACAATGGTTTCTTTAAGACAAAATAAGCATCAATCTTGAAACTTCTTCCGGTGTAGTTAAGTAGGTATGTAAAGAATTGCTTGATGTGAGAAGAATGTCTCACAGTTGTATTTGTACTGGCATTTATAATTATGGTTTCGGTCAATAGCAAAAGGGTTCACTTAAATTCAATGTCCAAAATAGTGAGGTTTGAGTGGAAATACTACTGATAACTGACAACAGATAAAGTAATTTATCCACTCAGGATATCGATTTTCCAGGGCTTCAATAACTGCATCACCCGTTCTTGGTTTTTCTGGGTGGGATCTATGGTGTTTGGAACTAGTTCCTTTTTTTCATTTTTTTCATGCCTGTTATAATGGAGGTCAATACATATTTTAGTTCTCATGCATGGTGCAAATCAGCCAAAAGAAAAACCAATCGTAATGCAAATGATTGGATGCTCTCTCTTCACGGTGTTATGAGTTTCATCACAAACAAGTCGATATAAGAGGTATTTTATATGATGCAGGAAGAACTACAAAAACTTGGTAGAGGGAAAAAACCACAGAAAACTATATATGCAAGGCTTTTGGCTAAGGCTGCTCATGCATTGGCTGAGGTATGCCCACAATTTTGAAGTGTAAATATTGTTAACTCTGATCTGATAGAAAAGTATCGGTTTTATTAATGCGTTCATTTTCCTTCTTATATTTATTATTCTACGTTCAGGGAGAGAACAAGCCTGAGCCTAAGGATTTGTGGGTGGAACCTTATGCTCGTGCTTCTTCCTGGACACCTTGTGCTCATAAACACAATTTGAAACCTAGTGGTACTCCTTCAATTTTTTCTTATCTCTATGAGTATGTGGCTATGTATGCGTGTGTATTATATATGTTCATCCTTGCATGTGTGTGTCTTCATGTGCTTGGATGTTGTGTTTTGAGTGTTGGCTGAACCCTGTAGTTTCTTAATGTTGTATGACCTGTTGAAAGCTAACGTTTTCGACCAACTTCAGATGGTATAAATGGCTTTATAATGATCACAGCAAATGGTGGAATAAATCAGCAGCGAGTTGCTGTAAGCCTATGTCCAATTTCCTGGTGAAATTTTGTAAAATTTTGAAAATCAGCTGAATTTGTTTTGACAGTGATAATTGTTTTCTTCTTGGTTTCTAACAGGTGTGCAATGCTGTTGCTGTTGCTAGATTACTTAATGCAACTCTTGTTCTTCCCAGATTTATGTTCAGCAGTGTCTGGAGAGATTCCAGGTGAAACACTTTTTTACTTTAGTTGTCTAGATTTCTCTAATGCCTCTGCTGTGTGTATGTTTATCTAGTGTTTTCTTGTTAAATAAAAAAAACTTAATCCGGTGTTCTCGTCTTTGTACTTCCTTCTATCTCTATAACTTGATGTGAAAAAAAATAAGAACAAAATCTCACATGCAAAGTTCTCCTGTCATTTTAATCCGTTCCTGCATAGCAGTGCAGTTGTACTCTTTTCTAGAACTTGTGTGTGTCTGCTTTTCTGATGAACTGCATGTATTATGCTTTGATTAGTGAATTCATCTGCATGTAGAATTGTCTTTTTGAAAATTGATTAAAAGAACTGAGTAGCCAATTACTCTAGACTTTTGATTAGAGGATGACTCTGATGTTTCTTGGCCTTTTCTATCCTGTTTTTGTTTTCTGTTTAGTGAAATATTTGTCTGTAAATTTACTAATGGTGCTTTGTTCTTAGTAATTCTGGTAATCATTTATCTTAATGGGTAAAACCTGTCTCAGTCTGCTGTAATCTTAAGCATCTAATATATTCTGAGTGGGAAATTGATGGTCAAATTCTGTTAATTCTTAGTCAGTTCGGCGATATTTATCAGGATGAGTATTTCATCAACTACATGAAGCCTGATATCCCAGTTGTTAAGGATCTTCCAATGGAATTACAGTCACTAGATCTAGAGGCAATTGGTAGCATGGTGCGATTCATATCTATCTACGGTAGATTATAAGTTGATTCCAATATAGAATTTTCTCTATGATGCTAACTGCTATGGTGTATTTCTGGATTTGCATTTCAGATTACGGACACAGATGTTATGAAAGAGGCTAAGCCAAGTTTTTACCTGAAATACATTCTTCCCATTTTACATCTTAATAGAGTCGTTCATTTTATTGGGTTTGGGAACAGATTGGCATCTGATCCAATACCTCATCAGTTACAGGTAACTTGAAGCCTTTGATTCATTCTTTGATACCAGTTATGAATATCCACATGCTTTAAGTTCATCAAAGTTCTCAATCTTGATTCATTTTCATGCATGTGTCTCCATTTTGCTTCCTAATTAAAGAACTTCATCTAGAGACTTCGATGCAGATGCAATTTTCATGCGCTAAGATTTGTTCCCAAAATACAAGAAGCTGGTGCTTTGCTTATTCAAAGGATGCGTCAAAATGATACGGGTTTGGGGCATGTGGACCATTATCTTGTTGGTCCATTTGCACAGTCAAAGATGAAAGGGCAAAAAGTTCGTGCAGCTAAAAAATCGAGATACCTAGCCTTACATCTGAGATTTGAAATCGACATGGTAGCTCATTCGTTGTGTGAATTTGGTGGAGGTGAAGAGGAAAGGAACGAATTAGAGGCTTACCGGGAAATCCATTTCCCTGCATTGGTGGAGCTGAAAAAGACGAAAAGGTATGTGTGCATTACCCATTACCTCATAATGAAAGTTCCATATCTCCTTTAGACAATTATAGTCCTGACTGGATGAAAGGGAAAATGTTACTCGGGTCGGCTGAATTCTCTGACAGAGTATCATCTCTCCTGGGTTCAAAGTGAAGATATTAACTTGAAAAATGATTTCTCATTTAAGTTCTGACTTTTTTTATCCACCGATATTTAGCTGGTCCTAAAGTTTCCCATGGCTAAAATAAACTGGACTACCTTGTCCCACATTGCAGATATTCTCTTAGGATCTGATTTTATTTCATATGAATATGAAAATGTGCTATTTTTGTTCTGATTGTATGGGTAGTTGCAGTATCAGAAGACTATTGATCTCATTTATCACAAATTTTTTTTTTTTGGCCAATGATTTTTATGCAGATTTCCGTCCCCTACAGAACTGAAATCTGAAGGGCTATGTCCATTGATGCCAGAGGAGACGGTGCTTATGCTTGCTGGCCTAGGTTTCAACCGAAGAACCCATATATACCTAGCGGGTGCACATATTTATGGAGGGAGTTCAAGATTGGCAGTCTTGACTACCTTGTTTCCTAATATGGTCACCAAAGAAAATTTGCTTTCTTCAACTGAAATTGGACCGTTTGTGAATTCCTCATCTCAGGTTAACTCTGCCTACCTTTTTATTATTTTATTAAAGATAAATCATTTTGGAATAATTTGCACGTACCCTGTTTAGTTTTTGACTGCAAAAGTACATAATTCTTGGTATTCCTTGTAACTGATAAGCTAATCCAGACTGAACTGTCTGGTCGATTATCTTATAAGCTGTATACTTTGCAGTTGGCGGCACTTGACTTCATTGCAAGCACTGCTGCTGATGTATTTGCCATGACAGATTCTGGAAGTCAATTTTCATCTTTAGTAGCTGGTTACCGAATCTATTATGGCGGAGGAAAAATGCCTACAATACGCCCAAACAAACGACGGCTTGCTGACATTTTTGTAAAAAACAACACTATAGAATGGAAGGTTTTTGAGACAAGAGTGAGGAAGGCAGTGAGACAAAACAAACGAGTATTTTCACGGCCTGTTGGAAGGAGTGTATATAGATTTCCTCGATGTAGGGATTGCATGTGCTATACTGATTAAGTTCTGTCGTTACATGAACATAATCTACAGTTATCATATTTTTCTTCTGCTTGCAGCTTTTGTATCCTAGCTATCTGAGGTTCATAGAGTCCATTTCATCCACTTGGTTGCATGAATGTGCTTTCAACATATATTGAAAAAGGTCCCTTTTAATTTCAGACTTAATTAACCTGTCATGAGCCCTGTTCACTGATTAGAACTTCAATGGAAGTGAATTTAAGTTGTGAGGATTTTCATGAGGATATAAAACAGGTCAGGAAATAAGAGCAACAGTTCCTATAGTTGTGTAGATGCATAGACTAGTTGTTTATCATCCTATTATCTGATGAACATTTCTTTTATTTATTAGATTATTCATTACATTTTTCATGTTCAAGGAACACTGCTTGTAACTCTTTGATAATGTTTAAAAGTTTCTCTATGTATGGCATACCGTTTACTGCTTATATATTTTCTCTCCTGGTGATTCCATAATTTCTTGAGTACGGTTGTATAAATTTCGCAACTCTATCTATCTCTGTTGGTGATTTGGCTCGATCGAGTTGAAGATGGATGATAAAGAGAAGGCCATTACCATCTTACAAAGAAATGGGTAAAATTGACAAGGGCATCCTGACAATGTGATTCAAACTGCCTGTGAGAATAACTTCTCCAAAGCTGAAGTCATTGAGCACCTGGGTCACAACAAGTTTTATTTGCAAGGTTTGTGTTTGTCCAGGAGCTATAGTGAACCAGGCTGGATCCACACTGACAGAGACTCCATTCGGTGGCAGCACAGCACTCAAGTACGTCTCCGATTTGCTATTTACATTCATTACGACTCTGTGTGTCACTCTTGTTCCAGAAAGTGCAGTTATTGTCACTGAAGGTTGGTTCAGGTCAGATGGGTTGCTGAAAGAGCCAGAACACGTTCCTCCAGTGGCGATCCTGATTTTTTCCGGGTTGGTATTGGGAAGTGAGCACAAGAAACTAAGGTAATCTTCATATCCTGTTTGAAGATCATTTTCAGAGTTAAATGCAAGTAATTTAACTGCTGACAATGATGAAAGCATGTAGGTTACTGTAGGAAATTACCAGTAGAAAAGACAAGTCCTGGGTCCAAGGCACGGATAGGATCCACAAGGCCCGACCCATAACCGAACGGGGCTGCTGGATACAACGTTGAGGCAGAAAATCCTTCAGCCATTATGGGTTCACCAAGGTTATCGTGCTTGGTAGCTGTGGTTGAAATGGCCGAAGCAATCATTGAAGGAGTCCATGAAGGATTGTTTTGCTTGATGAGTGCTGCTATGCCTGCAATGTGAGGGGTTGCCATGCTGGTTCCAGATATTAGTGCGAAATTGTGACCTGAGAGAGACCAAACAATTTGGATAAACAATGTACCAAATTTGTCAAATAATTGACAAAAATAAGAGAAAGCATTCTTATTTATCTCAAGTACCAGATAGCATAGGGTTGAGAACACTCATGGGACTCCAAGCAGCCCAAATTTGGTGGCCAGGAGCTAAGATATCAGGCTTAAGCACATCAGCAGGATTTCTCCTTTGGTCAATGTAATCGGGCCCCCTGGAAGAGAATCGGCTAACAACAGGCGCTCTCTCCATGTAAGTAGCGATTCTGCCCTCACCTATGGATGCCCTCCCACTGTATGTAATAACCTGCCCTTTATCATCTCTATGTGTTTGCTGTTCATAATATTGAGATATGATCTGCAGCAAAACAAATTCATGTTAGACAAGATTCTTGATTTTGTGATTCTGTTACCTTAGTTCTTGTATTATGAGGTTACTTACCTGTGCATCACTAGTTCTTGGGATCATTATACCCGGAACAGAGAAAGGAATAGGTTCTGCTATAAAGTCTCCATAATTGGGATTTGCAACGAGCACAAATCCCATGAATCGGAGAGCCCTTGCCGTCTCTATAATGGCTGTTAGACTTGATGTTCCATTGTAGAAACCTCCTGAGAAGGTGCAGATAACTACACTGCCTAAAACCATATTACGATCCAGGGCCTCTGGGTATTGACACTCTTCTATGTACTGTGGAGTCCTGGGAAATGTTCCATCAACCTTGACTGCATCTTTAGCCAGCACCAATCTATACTGAAGTAATCCATTCCCAAAACTAGGACCTGATAGCAATATTTATGAACTTAGGAACAAAAAAAATTGAATAATTCCTAAAGCTCCAGTTCAAGATAGACAAAATGCAATACCTGACAATCCTACACCACCTATTTTCTGACCGTCTCCTAGGATGAGAGTTCCAGGGTAAGTTCTGTCAGTGCCACAGGAGGCAACACCAACAGTCCAAGGGCTGTAAGAAACAACGGTGTAAGGACTGGGGCCCTGATTGCCAACGGCCTGAGCCACAAAAACTCCAGCCTTGTGTGCAGATAACATGAATATATCAAAGGCGCTCAAGAACGTGACTGTGTCTTCTGGTGGTCCATCGGGTCCTATGGAGAGTGATAATATATCCACCCCATCTAATACTGCCTGTGGACGAATTTGAACAGAAGATAATAAAAATCTTGAAGAATACATGAATTCAGTAGACCAGGTATCGTAGAATCTTTTCTGCTAAGTTCTGTAGAGTAATGCGTGTATTCTGACCTATTGTGTGTGTGTGTTTTGAGTGTGGAGATGCTTACCTGATCAATTGCTGCTAATACATCTGCTAATGTTCCAATTGTAGGATAAATAGCTTTATACACTGCAATCCTGTTTAAGAAATTAAAATGAATAGGGATAATTAGACAAGATGTCATCTTTCTGTATGTGTATGATCTACTCAAAAATAACAAAATGATTATTTTGACAGGATTTTATGTTTAAATTTCAAATCTTGTAAATTCAAAATTCTCATCAATCTTTATTATCTTCATCATTTCCTGCTTTCCCTGAATTGTAGATTATAGAGAATGCTGAACCTTGCACGAGGCGCCATCCCACTTGCTCGACCGTAGAAGAAGCCATTCACAACCACTGGAACTCCATAGTTTCCAGCAGCAGTTGAAGCAACATGACTGCAAAACAAGGTGGAACAATTTTCTGAGAGAGAGAGAGAGAGAGAGAGAGAGAGAGAGAGAGTATTCTGTACTAACCTGCCATGTCCAACTGAATCATAGGGTGATAAAATATCAACAGAAGGATCAAGAGTGGCAGCAGCTTGAGCCCCGCTGGCAAAAAACCGAGCAGAAATGATCTTACCATTGCAAGAAATCCTGGGAAATCGAGGTCCTCGCTCACAAGCTCCAGAAAAACGAGAAGTATTCAAACTCCATGGTCTGAACGGATCATAAGAAAAGCTTGGATGCACAGGATTTATGCCTGAATCCACAAAACCAATCACAATCCCTTCTCCTGCATTTCTATTCCCTCCTTGCTGTGTCCAAACTGCTGGTAGCCCTAAAAACTCCGGAGTGTAACTCGTTGTCAAATTTACACCCCTATCTTTCTCCACCAGCCTCACGCCACGAACACCTTTAATCTTCTCAACCTTAAAACATTAAACATTTTTGTTTAAAACATGAGGTTTTTTGTGGTCTGTGGTCGTGATTTTGCAGTAAAAGGATTAAGGTAAATTACCTGAGACGGGGTGGTGTGAACTGCAAATCCATTGACAATGTGTTTGAAGCTGTAAAGCTTGTTGTAACTCCCTGCATCTAAATTGCTTTGCAGAAACTGGTCGTGAAAGTTGATCAAGTGTTTTGCATGAGCCTTTGAAGCTTTACTGAGGATTAAAATTGATATTGATTAGTTTCACAAAGCTTGATTTCCAGCTCTCTCTCTCTCTCTCTCTCTCTCTCTCTCAATTATGATTTTGAATTATTACCTGTTGGAGAAAGTTGCATTTGCTTGTTTATCTTCATGAAGGAATGCAACAGGGTGGCCTTCAAGTAAAACCAAGTAGATGTTTCGATCTTCTGCTATGCAAGAAACAAGATTTATGGCGAAGAAAATCACAAGCATGTTAATTTCTTTCATTGTTCAGCATGAATCTGAGAGGTCCTAATTGGCGTTTATATGGAAATATTCTTGCTTATCAATTAATGAGATGCATTAATTATACCATTCAAAACAAATTTAGCTGATAAACACACTATTAACGTGAGTAAAGCTGGATTCATCTGCTTTTATGAGGAAAAAAACAAATCTTGACGAAGAATCAGTTGCCTTTTTTATTTCTTTTCTGTGCAAATCCATAAATCCCGGGTGTTCACGCCAAACTGAAATTGCAACCACAGCTAATCTCTTCCTCTATTTACTCTTCTTTACTGCAATTTTTAAGTCATGAAAGAACTTTCACTGGGAAAGTAAATATCTATGAATCAAAGTGTTCTTTACAAAAAGTAAACACATTGTTAGATTTGAATTTTCCTTAACTTCCAATCTTTTCCTGCAAAAATCACCACTTAATTGATTGAAGAAAGTCGGCCATAATCGAAGTAGCGATAGAACTAAGTTTTAAGATGAATATTGTTAGTTACGAGAATTAAATGAGAGAAACTCTAAAGTCTATCACTGTCAAATGAAAGTAATTAGCAAAGAAACTCTAGAGTGCCATCAGACAAGCTGAATAATGAATTCACCAATCTTTTTGCAAACATGTCCTCTAAAGTCTGCATGCTCTCACTAAAGACAATGGCTGCTAAGAAGATGCCAGCCTCTACAGCTGTTCTACAAACTGAAAACAACGCTACGAAGATACTACCATATTACATACAAGCGAGAGATCGTCACTCTTGGATGGATTACTTCTTCTGGGGCTTGAACACTTGCCTGCAGGGCAACGAGAAGTGAAGATTTATCATCACAGATGTAATCAGAGAAGGAAACTAAAATCTTAATCTACGAAATTAAGAACAGCAGCAATATCATTATAATGCTACAACATTGTGCAAATTATGAGAGACTTCATGAGATGCACCAGCAGAGGATATATTGGATACATGATCAAGCCCGAAGAAGAGAAGACACCTTAGGCTCCAATCTTGTCACATCAACAAGCAAAATAAGATGCAAATGAAAGCAATCATAAGAAGTTGATGAAAAGTAGTGTTACATTGCCATTCACACGTGAGCTATTAAGAGGTTTCATAGCCGCATCAGGTGTGCTGAGAGCAAACAAAACGATCTATTTGCCTAGCCTGTTCTTTTGTCATATCTACACAACGAGGATGATACCTGCAAGAAATGCTTATAAAAGATTGCACAAGATGATGCTCTTATCAATACATATAAAAAGACTGCCAAAAATATAAAATCTGCATACCAATCTTCACATTCATCACACATTATCATCAGGTCATCTGGATTATAGGGCTGCTCACATTTGCAATACCTTTTCATTTGACATAGGAATAACATCATTATTGAAACAAATGATGCAAGAAAATCATCATACAAGCAGCACTTACACTGGAACAAGCATGGGTAAGAGAGCTCCAGAGGCAGGGCGGTATTCAAATCGACAATAGTAGTCCTCATCCCTAACATGCTCCAACTCAGTATAATTCTCAAAAGTGTGCACAGTACATTTGCCTTCAATGGTGCAAGCACTCTGAATATCATAATGATCTGTCAGATATAATTCCTTAGCTCCATGGAACTCTCTCCGCCCTTCAAGAGATTCCTCTGGCCTGTAATACCACCTTACTCGAACTCTGACATTGTTACGCTTATCAGCTTCAATCTTCTCCACGCATGCCACATAAGGCGGAAAATTCTTCTGAGAGGGTCGCATCAATACACAATCCCCAGCTTCATAAAATTAAAAGAAACAAAATTCAAAATATTCAATGCTCCTTAACTCCCACCAAAAGGACACAGCACAAACAGACAAGAGGTACAATTTCATTAATCTACACTAAAAATATTTACAAGAAAATTACCATTACTCCCAAAAGCTTAAAATCAAGGAGGGATAAAAGAACATAGGGTCCATTTGGATGGGTGAATTTGAGGAGGGATTTGAAATCCATGATAGCAAATCCACTGGTAGTGTTTGGATGGATATGAATTTGAAATCCATGGTTTTCATTTTGAGCTAATTTTGGAGTCATTTTGGTGGATTTCAAATCCACTCAAACTTGAGTCTCATTTCAAATCCTGAATTTCAAATCACTCTATCCAAATGGAGCCATAAAGATTTTATCTTTTTCTGGAAACTTAATCACCAAATTTGTGCGTGTAAGTTTTGAGCTACGGATCTTTATCAGCCCAGCAGAAAACATCAATCGATGAACCATAGCTTCAAATAAATGAGGATTCATATTTAAGAAAGAAAAAAAAGGGGTAAGAATGGGGGTTTTCACAAATTTAATATTTAAATATTATTTATGATGCAAAAACATGCATGCATACAAGGAACACTCGGGCACATTAAATTTAAACTAAAAAGTACAAATAAAAAGAATAGATTACCACCAGAGGTTTACAATTAAGGAAACATTTTCACCAGCAATATATTTCAGTAAAGAAAATATTCATATAATCATATCTATCAGAGAGAGAGAGAGAGAGAGAGAGAGAGCGGGGTCCTATCTATAATACCTTTAACCACTTTGTTTGTGCCTCTAATGGCGTAAGAAGTGACTTCTCTTATACCAGGCCTTGTTTTCGCCATGGATCATCAAAGAGCCTTCTTAATCTCTGATCTCCGGAGTGAGGTTGGAAACTCAGTACAAAGATCTTTCCTTTTCTCTAAATAGCGTGATTCACACCAAAATCTTCAAACGGGTAAGAGAAAAAATGACGTTAAACGGTGGAGTTTCAACAGAATCCATGAAAAAGTTAAGGTGAATTACTGGGGCAAAATCAAGATCGCAGTAATAGATGGAAAAGAAATTTTACAAAACCCTAAATTTTCGGGGTAGAGAATATTTGCGATAAAACAAACCCTAGAGGATGGAGTTGCTGTGATTGACAATCATAAGCCACGATGATCGTTCGACAGCCAGCCAGCCAGCTCCGATTTTACGTTAGGAGTTCAAAAGGTTTCGGCACTTCTTCTCTCCAGTTCCCTATGGTACAGTTATCCGGTTATTGAGGTCGAGTGCAGCTGGTGTGGTGATGAACTGTTTTATATTTATAGGCTGCAATACAAGCCTTCTGTCTTTTAATTACTATTTTATTGACAAAATATTTGTGGATAACCAAATTAAACAATTCACTGATTTTCAATATCTACTTTCACCCTTTATTTCTTTAAAGTGAAACTGTTAATGAATTTCAAATATCAATATGGAGGATTATTTATAGTCCAAATACTCCATAATATATATAAATAATTATAAAAATAGACATGATATAAACTGCAACCTCACATCACACATTAAATGCAACACTTAGTAAATTGAATGAGATAAATTATCTATCGTCAATTATCACACACACACACACATATATGCAAATGGATGTTATACTATCTTGAGGGCAACCCGTAGGGATAGCATAAATTATATGAACACAACATTTATGCATGTTAGTATAACAAGAAAAGAAATTAAAACCAAAAAAATTTGCTCTCAGTTTACAACCAGTAATGACTGCGGATAATGCGTAAATGGGGCTATAAAAATAAATAAATTATTCCCTAGTTTCATGATAAATGTCGTTATAAAAATTATTATAAAATAAGAAACACAAAAATAGAACAAATATACCCTTAACTAATTAAATTATTTATGATTCAAAATTGAAAAGAGTAGCAAATTAATTCTATTAAAGATATCATATTAAATCCCTAAATTTTAGCTAAGGAATAACATAAAGATAATTTGAAAACAAAATTCTATAAAAGTCTAAAACAGAATCCAGACAGCTGATGCGAAACAAAATCCAGAATGATATGACATATCATGAAAGGGAAGGGGGTATTATTTTTCGTGGAGGCTAATAATGTAAACACAAATGACATTTTTCCTTGTAGACTTGGGAGATGCCATGAATTATATAATAGTAACATTTGTGTGTCCAAGGAACATGATTACCCCAAATTAATCATCATATTAAATATATACTCTACAGGTATCATATATATACTCTTCAGGTATCACATGAATACTCTTATATACATGATACTTATAGGATATATTTATAACACCAAGAAACATAACACCTATAATGTATATATATAACACCTAGATTTATACCCCTATGTGCCAGGAACGTATAAGTTTTTGTCATCATTATAATATTGAAATTAAATGAAAATCAAAATTAAGTAACTGAAACACATTTGAAAGAAAAGAAAATGCAACATGGATAGGTACACATTAAGAAGAGAACAAATGCTGGAACACATGATGATGGAGAACATTGAAAGACGAGCGCATTTTACAGAGGCAGGAACCAAACTGATAACAGACAAGTCGAAATGCTGACACCAATAATGGTCTGAGCTTTGATGGAAACATGAAAATAACTTGTTTTAAATAAGTTTATGTTTTAGAATCTCTCTCTATGCATTTAGCTCAATCAAATGTAGTTTCTTTTTTCCATTTTTAGCAATATAAGTAATAAATAAAACTTGAAGAAGACGAGCATAGATATCGCTGATGCTTAGAGTTTCTGAATGACCACTGAATTGAACAACCCTGCTTGTTCAATTGTCTGGTTTAGATCACTAAGGACCTTGGGAGGAAATCCAACCGTCTGCAACTGATATGAACTGGATCCCCCTGGCCTAGATGCATTGATGAAGGAATGTATATCAGCTATTGTGTGGTGGTGGTTGAAGTGTGCAACCATTCTGGTTCCATCAGCCAGCCTAAGTTGAATCGAAGTGGACGGAAGTGATTTATCCACCACCAGGCCAGCTGCGGGGGATGGGGCACTGTGGATGGGGGCTGCACTGACAGTTGTCTCAGGATCTGATTCAGCTGCGGAGCTACTTCCTAGAGTTCTGCCCACTCCTTGAAAGGGAGCACGGCTTACTTCTGGTTCCTGAAAATCAGCCAAAACAACAACTTTCCATATTAGAGGATGGTTCCAAACACAAGTTCAACTGATGAGGCCACGGCATTTTTAAACAGAGACGAACCGAATTAAACTAGCCGCCAATAAAAAGAATGACTGGCATCCATCAAAGTAAGATATTATGATATGAGGGTCTGACTGATATGCTTGGCATGTTAGGTGGTGGATGTTGGTCTCACCAATATATCATCACTCTTACAAAATGCAATTATTTCATCCACTAAAGTTGAGAGTAAACTTTATATGCAGGTCTAACTAAGCTTTGTTTGTTTTCTTCCTACACCAACGAGAAGTTACTTGAATAGTTGAATGGCAATGCCGTATTGCGTTTTGATGATATATGTGTTGCGTACACACATGTTGTGCACAATTGGCTGCCAATTACTCCATCTACTCTCTCAATTTCCTCAGTTTCTGTGATTAGCTTTTCCAACTCTATCAAATCCAAACCTTATTCTTTTATTTATTTTTATTTTTTCGGTGCCAAAATGGCCTTAACAAGGCAACCAGTTATGTGAAAGTAAGCAATTGCATAAGGAAATGGAACAAATACAAATTGTACCTACAGAATAGAGGGAGGGCACAAGAAAATACAGGCAAATTCAGACAGCACTTACAGGGCAGTTTTCATCCCTCCTTATGAGATTGACATGAACAGAGGATCTCCTGTTTGCAGGTTCCAGCTCTTTCGGGCACTCAGATTTTCTGATGCTCTGCAATAAGAATCATTACCGAAAGGCAAAGAAGGAAAGCCATTTACACAACACGAAAAAGGAAGGTTTAATATTTTAGTCAATATGAGATCACAAAATACAGCTTCCACAAGTAGATTCAGCATGAGGTCCATCCAGTTTCAGTAATCCTTCCATTTTAACCTTTATATATTCATACTCATTGCCTCATACCTCAAGAAAAGTAGCATTTTCTGGATCGTCCAACCTCCTCAAAGGGCCATCATTAACAGTGAAACCATTTCTCCAGAAAACAATGTTGTGCACAACAGACTCAGGCTGCTGTGGAGCAGTAGGTACAGTTTCACCTGAAAGCAGCCTACCTGTTCCTGTAAAGCTTCTCGAACTTGAAGATGGCTGAAGATTCTCCAAGGGCCCTTGCACAGCACCCAGCTGTCGAGCTTGGTCAAAAATTGCATCAACATCATTACCCTTGGTTGGATCTTGGACAAGCATACCACTGATAGAAACGTATTTAGTAAGATAAACTGTCTTCCACTACAAGCGTTTTCAGCAAGAGAAATAATATAATGAGGAAATATACATGGAATTAATGGGATCAAGTAACAGGCTAGACTTGATCAGTAACATTATACCAGACCGCAGACCTTGACATATAATATGAACTCCTTGATTAACAAATCAACGAAGGATACATGTTTATCCTTGTTTAACAAATCAACAAAAGATGCACGCATTATCCTTGCTTAACAAATCAACGAAGGATACACATGTTGTCCTTTATTACTCACAATCAAAATTTGATCTTGCAAAGGAAAGTAAAGCACTTTGCAGCAATCAATTAATATCACCAAACACAACATAAATAAAGTAAACCACATTCCAAAATTCACCAGAAGAATAAGCCCCCACACACAAATAAAAATTAAAAAGATCAAAAATAATCTCCCGCAAAACGTTATTGATTCCTAAATCCTAAAACACAGGATCTCTACTCCAATTAAATGGAAGTGACAAAAATTCTAGACCTGAATACGGTACCATCACCTACAGAATCCAATAAATTATGACAACACAGCAAAATCAATTCAGAGCCACAGCAAATAACAACTCAACTTAATAGAATTTCATTTAGAGATGTGAACAGTACGGAAGAGCAACCTAGGGCTTCGATAATAGGGACAAAATTCTATGAATTGAAGGAACGAACCTTTTTTCCCCACCGGTGTAGTACTCCTGAGGGGCATCGGAATCGCTGTCGGAATCGTGGGCGGATGGCCGGTTCAGGTCGGAAAGCGTTCGGATTCCGCCGGCTCGGCTGCTGGAGGATTTCGATGGTTTCTTGTCGCGCGAAGACATTTTTTCTTGATTTAGGTTAAATTTTTGATCGGAATTTCAGATATAGTTTTTAGCACAAGAAAACAATCAAACATAGAGAAGAAGAACCCCAGCCAGGATAAAAGTCGATTGCAATTTCTGCTTTTTAGTTTTTTTTGTTTTATTATATAATAATAATTGCAATTTCTGCTTTTAGTTTTTTTTTTGTTTTATTATATAATATATCAATCTCCCTTTTATTCCTATTTTATCCGCATTTGATACGCTCCGTATATAAAGAAATTGACTTTTTGAGAGATATTATCATATTAAGATGCCTTTTCAAAACAACCCTATATATATGTTACCAAAAAAAAAGACCCTATATATTAATATATATATGGCAAAAACTTGTGTACCCCGGGGGTACGGATCTTAGATCCGTGCCCCCAGATCCGACCCGGCGCGTGGGCAGCCTCCACGCGCCCCTACGCGCCGCCACGCACGCCCATAGCAAGTCTGGTGTGCGTCCACACACACCTAATTACCTAGTTGATGATTCAGTGATGGGTATTACACCTATACTCTATTGGTATTACACATATACCCTATAGGTATTACAGAAATATCTTTTATGGTATTACACTGATACCTTAATGGTATTACAGAAATGTCTTTATGGTATTACACTGATACCTTAATGGTATTACAGAAATGTCTTTTATGGTATTACACTGATACCTTAATGGTATTACAGAAATGTCTTTATGGTATTACACTGATACCTTAATGGTATTACAGAAATGTCTTTTATGGTATTACACTGATACCTTAATGGTATTACAGAAATGTCTTTATGGTATTACATTAATACCTTAATGGTATTACAGAAATGTCTTTATGGTATTATACTGATACCTTAATGGTATTACAGAAATGTCTTTATGGTATTATACTGATACCTTAATGGTATTACAGAAATGTCTTTATGGTATTACATTAATACCTTAATGGTATTACATTAATACCTTAATGGTATTTCAGTTTGAAGATCCTGTGTCTTATAACTCTGGAGATCAAGTGAGCTCAATTTGGGGTACTGGAATTGTCCCCTCAAATATCCTTTGTCTTGCTTCTATTGCCTGCAATATCCATGTAGAATTGCCATTAATCATCATCAATGCCAACTATACTAAAAGTAGATTCAAATGAGTTGAATAAGCAGAAAACTAAGAACCATTTTATCCCAATCAGTGAGGCATGTTGCAACAGAGAACAAGAAACACTGAACAGCTGCGCCTGCAACCAATCCGATCCATAGGCCTTCGCCTTTGAAAGTAGAGCTTGTAAACTGTCGAAGAGGATGCCCAAGGACAGCAAAGGACCCATTTTTCCAATGTAAACTACGACTTCTTTTTCCTTAATATATGCATATCCGATTACATGCTGCTGTCCTAAACTCTGTTACTGATAAAATTGCAATGATGAATTGAGCAAGTCGAGCTGCCTTTGGAACACCGAAAGAAGAAGAAGAAGAAGAAGAAGAGAACGCTGATAATGGAAGAAGAAGAAGAAGAAGATTCAAAAAAAAAAGGAAGAGATGACGCTGTGACGATGAACACTGAAAGAAGAAGAAGAAGAAGAAGAAGAAGAAGAAGAAGAGAACGCTGATAATGGAAGAAGAAGAAGGGAACGCTGATAATGGAAGAAGAAGAAGAAGAAGAAGAAGGGAACGCTGATAATGAAAAAAAAATAGAGAAAAAAAAGAAAAAAAAATATATATATATATAATCCGGGTCGGGTTGGGGGTACGGATCCTGGATCCGTACCCCGGGGGCACCCAAGACTCACTATATATATATATATATATATATATATATATATATTACAAAATTATCAACAATAAACAACAAAACTCGCGTGCAACCGTCGCACATACGACGGAATTCCAGATCACATACTTATAGCTGAAAAAGACATACTTATGAGTGTAAAAGACATACTTTTAAAACTCATGTTTATACCTGTAAAAATATACTTATAAAACACATACTTATATCTGAAAAACACATACTTATACCTATAAAAGACATACTTGAATTTGGTCGCATGTGAGACAGTCTCACAAGAGACCAACTCAACAATAAATAGTATAAAATCTTGGGATATGCGAAATGTATTTTATAGCTATATGTTTATATTTTTGTTGAAACATATACACACTGATCAACATGTGCGTGCAAGAGTTTATATATGAAGGGACAAACTATTCACGGCCCACACAATACTAAACACACCCCAATTAAATAACATAAAATTAAAATATTTACACAATTATCAATTTACCCTTACTAACCCTATTATTAAAATAATTCAAAACATAAATAATACATTACTACACACACCCACATCCTACAATAACTAAACACACCTCATTCCATACAACTATACATATATATCTATCACCTTCATTTGAAAAGGAAGATCCAAATTTGATCAAAGGCTACCGAACATTTGATAGTGCGTACGGCGTGTAGTCGAACGGGGGTGAAAGAGTTCGATCAATCCAAGTCTACAACTTACCATGGATCCCAATGAAGAACAAAATTCACCAAGCATGTGTGGTTGTTATTTTTTAAGAATTTTGTCATATACTATGTTTAATGTGGGTCAAATTGTATGAAATTTGTGTAGAAATCATATTTGGGTTATGGGTTTAGGGTTTAGATACTTTATGTGTTCAATTTGATGAAATTTGAGTTGAATTTGGATTTGAAATATTGAATCCCATAACTTCGAATTTCTGGGTATGTTCGGCCCTGGTTGGCCGAACACTGCTAAGTGTGTTCGGCAATACGCCGAACAGACTTCATAGTGTTCAGCCACCCGCCGAACACTCTGTAATATGTTCGGCGTATTGCCGAACACTCTTCAAGATGTTCGGCCTATGCTAGCCGAACGAAAGTCGCAAAACTTTTTTTTTGGCTACGTTTACGAAAAAAACAATCGGTAGTAAGAAATTTAAACACTTATACTGTCCATATCTTGATCTCCTTCTTCTTTCAAAGTGCAATCAACTTGGATATAATTTTTCTTGATTTTTTTGGATTAGTTGTGATTTGAGCTATGGAGTTATGAAGGTGATAGATATATATGTATAGTTGTATGGAATTGGGTGTGTTTAGTTATTGTAGGATGTGGGTGCGTGTAGTAATGTATTATTTATGTTTTGAATTATTTTAATAATAGGGTTAGTAAGGGTAAATTGGTAATTGTGTAAATATTTTAATTTTATATTATTTAATTGGAGTGTGTTTAGTATTGAGTGGGGTGTGTATAGTTTGTCCCATATATGAATTAAGGGATAATATATACATACCATAATTGTAAGGTTATGTCAGAATTTATCATTTCAAATCGAATCAAGGGATTTCAAAATACAAATGAACTAGAGCGAATTTCAAATTCGCCTAACAAATAATTTTGATGATTATTTAGATTGATATAAATACGAAATTCATTAATGTCAATCTTACTCTCATTTGAAATTAATCTCAGTTAGATTTGTAAGCAATGAGTACTAAATTTTACGGTTCAACTTCATACCAAAACTAAGAAAATAGTTCAAAATGAGGGGAGAGTAAAGAAGATTGAAAACAAGTATAAAAAATTATGAATCAATTGGCAAACCATTCAATCCCTCCCTTTGTATGTTAAACTCGAAATTGGGTAAAGCAACAAGAAACAGGCATGGGAGCATAAAGAGCTTTTTCCAATGGTGGTAGAAAAGGCTGGAAAGCACTCACCCACCTTTACATGGCCTTTCAAGTGCAATAAACCAATCTCCCCCTTCTCCATCTCTGCCTTTGCCCATTAAACTCTGACATGGATCATCCAACTCAACCCAACCCGGCCGGAGAAGGAAGAAAACCTAGAAACCTGCTAAAGTACGCCTTCGATGGCCGTTCCTTACCCCAAACACCTCCTGATGATGACACTTCTAAAACAACAGAATCCAACCATACCATATCTGAAACCAGAGAAAGCTCTGAATCGGAATACTCAACTCGTAGCCGGGTCATGAGTATTGCTACGAGCTTACAAATCATCGGCAACACCATGTTGAGAATGGAACTTGCTGAACTGGAGATGATGAAGAGAAGGGAGAGTGCCAGGCTGGAAGCTCAGAAGCGGCAATCCGAGTTGGAAAATGAGATGACTCAGATGATGCTGCAGACACAGTCGCATATTGCTTCGTTTATCTCTCGGAATAGCTCTGATAGAAAGAGGAAAAGTCCAAATCTTGATGATGATATTAGCACTTCTGGGACGAACATGTACTAGTTTCAAAACACCTGTCTACTACAATGAGAGATGCAATGGTTAAGGCAGTTAGATTAACATGTCTTCTCTTGTTGAATGCAGAGAGGGAGCTCTGATTCTAAGTCTGCTCCACTGCAGTACTATTTAATGGAGGCCGGCTTTGATGGGGAAAGGTACTTCTTACCATCGAAGAAATTCACTCGAGAAAGAGTGAGTCGACCTTTTTAATTCCCTGCTATTGTTATCACATGAATGCACCACAAGAAAAGAGCTCAATGTAGCGATGTTATAATAATGTACGAATTTTATATATAGATAATGGAAAGTTCTCCAACTGTTATAAATAATGTGACTTCATATAAAATCAAACTGAGATTTCTTTGAAAGAGGGTTAGGATTTCGACTCTGATTTGCAGCACCAAGCATAGCAGTTCGCCGTTTCAGAGCACTTTGAATGTACTCACGAAGAGGAGGAAGTGAGCTCTGTTCACTTTTCTCTGCCTGTCCCCGGATAATCTATAAACAGGCAGATTAATTACTTATTCACATTCCAGGAGCAGAGAGAGAGAGAGTATCAATTCCATTGATACCTTTGATGCCCATTGCCTCTCTGCCTGCTGGCATACATCTCTTATATCACGTCCAGACATTCTGCATGTACCAATCAAAAGATGACAAAACGACATAAGAATACTTCTTTTAGTTACCAGTGAAACAGATTTTCTGAGAGCATCTTATCTAAGAAAACATGCAGTATTGAGGTTGATGGGATCTATCAAACTTACTCTTCGGTGGTTGTGGCAAGTTCAGCCATTTCAGATTTTGTCAAGTGCTTTGCATACTGAGCCACTATTGCTTCACGAATCTGCTGATCGGGTAGATCAAAAGTGATCATGGAATCAAATCGACTGAAAGGAGTAAACAAGGAGAGTAGATAAGTCTATAAAATATTAAAAGCAGTCATGCTGCCAAGAGCAGGGCACAGAGCAACTATTGTTACCTAACCAAAGCTGGATCAAGGTCTTGTTTTCTATTGGTTGCGGCAATAATAACTACTTTCCTCTCCTGCTCAAATCCATCAATCTGCAAAATGCTAATCTTACAATGTTATGACAAATTGCCGAGAGAGAGAGAGAGAATATCATAAAAAATAAGCTCCATGTTGAATAGTCACTATACTAAGCATATTAAATCTCCAGTTTGATAACTAGTGAAAGATAACCATAACATATGATATGTATATGTATATTACTCGTAGAGAGAGAACCAAGAAAGAGTTAAAATCAGAAAAATGGTTACATTTTAGTTCTCTTTGATACAAAAAGGAAAATTTTCCACCAGGTTTGCCCGGCACAAATGTTAAGCGATTAAAAGTTTTTTCAATGGGAATAGAGTAAATGGAACATAAATGATCTAAATGCAGGAAGGATCATGCAGCAGCATATAATAAAAGCATTTCAACTTACTCTAACAATCAAATCACCATTAGCTGGGTTAATACACTTCTTAAGGCATTGACATGTGAACTTAAGCTCCCATGGTCTCGATTCAGTCCCTAACTGATTAACCCAAAACTTGCTTCTATGAAGTAGTACCAAACATCAAACACACTCCATGGCTCAATAACTACTCTAAATCTCTTTCCAAAATTTTAAGCTATCAAATTAACCCAATTTTACCTGTCGCAACAACACAGATAAAATTCTTCGTGTAGCCTCATGTATGTCACTATCACGCGAAGTTGCAAGTGAATCAACCTGCAGCAAGTCCATTGAATGAGTGATAGATTGACGGCCATACATTAGAATATATGTCATATACCATGCATAATCTCAAGCTCTTCCAAATTACCTCATCTAGGAAAATTATGGCGCCATCAAGGAGATTATTAGCAAGTGAAAACACTTTTCCCAACAAACGCTCGCTTTCACCATAATATTTAGACATCACTATTTCCAGTGGGACGTACAATAATGGGACCCGCTGCCAAGGAACAAACATGCTCTTCATTTAGATAACAAATTCTGATACAACAGGAAATATCACATTAAGCAAGTGAAAAGTCATGAATAATACAATAATTCACCAATTCTTAGGACTTAACAAATCAAATGATTACTTGAGAGAACACGAAAACCATAGACCGTGCCACAATGAAGGATTGTGAGAACTTAGTCAACAACAAGCAGCAAGATGAAGAAAATTGCATACCGCTTGATTAGCAATTACACGAGCACATGACGTTTTCCCTGTACCTGAGACCAAATTCAAACTGTAAGCTATGTTTGAGTGTTTTGACAACTCTTAAACAGTGAAATAAATTCAAGTGCTTCTTATTATATTATGCATTAAAGGAGACTAGTGAGGGAGTCTACAGTTGAAATCTACAGCGCAGTTTAAATTAAATATGATCCCAATTCCCGTCACAAGAGCATATTGCTTTTCAACAGTAAGGAATTCTCTCGAAATTGTGATTCCATCAAACACTTACTTATCTGTCACTATAAAAAACAGTATCCAGAATTTGACAGGGTAAGACATAACAATCCAGTAAAAAGTGACAAATTTTGGAATATATTTGTTCAACAGAAATAATGTACGCACAAGAGAACTTGCACCCCCTCCTGACAGAAGAAGTACAATACCAATATTACAACAGGCAGGACTTCCAAGTTAACTAGATGCATTCAACATCACAGCCAAGATGATAATCTGTTCACTCAAGTTAATGTTTGTTTCAATGTGTTCACTTTTTTAGGCAGATGAGTTGCTAGGAATAATGATGTGATGCATTTAACTATTATAGATTGGTACTTCCTACTTTAGATGTCTTTCCGCACCTGGTGGGCCTTCAAAGAGCACTGCACGTGGTCTGTTTGTCTCAAACTTACACCGAGTACCACGAGCAATATCATCATACACTTCAGGACTCTTTAGAGCCAGTAATATAGTATCTTCTATTTCCCTGCAAGATTAAACCCAACGGCAGAAAGTAATTGTGTAAGACGTTTTCATATCTCACCGGCAAGGAAATGAAATCAAGTAGAGAATAATGAGAAAAACTCCCATGGTATAATTCTTAATGATGATAAAATAGTTTGGAGGAGATATGAAATAACTTTTCCATTGACAAAATAATAACATAAGTAAATTGTTTACTTTTTCTCCAAAGTGGCACTGGCACAAGACAGATGATGAAGCTTATGGCAATCACCAACAAACAATAACTTTCTCAAAAGACTACAATATTTTTAGAAGCAATTACTAAGGAAGGAAATGCATTCAAGTGGCCTGCATGCATCTGCCGAATGAGAATTTCCACTCTTCCATTCATGAATACATGAAGGGGCTTGCCTCTTCCAAGATAACAGACATAATAAGATGTCCAAACATCAAAACAAGTAAAAGTACAAGTACCCACCAAAACCCACTCCATCCACATACTGTATTCTAGAGGTGGTAAAATATGTAGAAGTTCAAGTAGAATCATGGCATAAAGAAGCTAGAGTCCAAAGATTCTAGGTACCGCTTTTGATCATCATAGCCAGCAATATTATCCCAAGATATATCACCATTCAGATCTTCCTGGTTGGGTTGTGTAAGTCCATAAATTTTGACTCCCATCGCCTCCAGACTAGCAATTGTTTTGTCTGTTGTTGGAATCTGTACAGCAGCATCTCCCTTTGGCTTTAATACTAAGCTTTTTGGTTGCCCTGCTAATTTTAAGACAGACGCCAAAGCATCAAGCTCCTCCAAAGTAAAACTACCCTGCTTCATAAACTCAATTTCCTGCACATAGATGAAGTACCTGTTACCAAAACCTCAGTGCCAATAGATGATAATTCATAAATTAGTACGCAGAAAAGTTAAGAGGTTATGCTATGACATGGAAACTTCAAATATTTAATGTGTATTGTTCAGTTCAAGAACTGACAGCTTTGTCAGAGCTAATGAGTGGACGGAACAAGAGGATGCAAAAATCTCCATCATTTGAGCTATTAGCTTTAACTTGATCTTCACTTGATTCTTTTGCAGCTTTTGGACGACTGAGTATTAGCTGCCAGGCAACCCCGCTGATCAAAAGATTCACAACAATTATCAACAAGTAATAGAGACTAAAGAGGTGTGTGATAGAAACAGAAATATAGGATTTTTTCCACAAGGGAAATAGGGTTTCAGTGAATTAAAACAGAAAGAAAGAGACAGCAGCAGACAATACTTAATAACCTGTCCCAAGCACGTAATATCATATCTGATCCAACACCATCATCTTCAGCCTTGGCTCCAAGACGCGTAACAATGTTTGCAATTAGAAAAGGAATTTCAGAGGATGGAGGAACTTGGAACTTAATTGTCACCTGCCAATAACATTATATGTTAGGCTAAAAGAAATCTCACAGTTTAAAACAAAATCACAAGATCGTGTGAAGATATTGCTATCTCCATCACTATCTAAACAAAGGAGACACAAAGATGGAATTTACCCATGGATCGAACAAATATGGAAAGATCTACTAACCTTTCGTCCCTTAACAGAAACAGAAAAACGAGGATAAGAACCAGTTTGGCCTCCTTTGCTCTTGAGCAGTTCTTCTAGTCGAGCTTTCTCTTTCCTTGCGATGTCCTCCAGGTTATGATGGCTTACCGCAGGAGGAGATTCTAGTGGTGGAGAAGTTTTAGTAGATTCAGGCAGAGGAGAAGTCTTAGCAGATTCAGGCAGAGACTCAGCAGATTCAGGTGGAGGCGTTGCTTTAGCTGCTGCCTGTAAATATGTTATATTCATACAAAAATCAATAGAAGAGTACGGCTGCCACAGAATAAAGAGAAACCTCAATACCTGTGTCCATGTTTTGGGACGTCTTTCTTTCTCAGTGGGGAGAGGATTCAATTGAGCCATATCAACTAAATGATAGCATTTTTTGCTTAAATATTTTGTTGGTATATGAATTTTCATGCATATCAAATTTTTGTTCTGTCTTGTGAGATTTTCTAATTAATCTACTATGCTATCTACGATGCAACAATTTCAACTGAACAAGAGGATCTCATTTCATGTAATGGATTCCTTCTAGCACTTCCAGTTCCACTTTATTTTAGAAATTAATATCGACAGGCCTTTTTAAATTAGGTTAATTGAGAGCATGAAAATGAAACGAAAATGCTAACCTCATCACCATCAGCTAAGGCCACACCCAACAATCCAAATCCAAGCAATCCAGCTAATGCAGTGTGAATAAAAAATTTAGGCACCACTTTTGGTCCTGGGCTTTCAGATACATATGATTTGTGCTGTTCAAAAATCCCTGATTGTACAAAATTAGAGAACTATGGTGAATTAAAATAAGGGATCAATTTCCAATGCATGACACAGGGAAAATTTATCAAAAAGACCTGGAATGAATACTTGTGATCAAAGAATCATACTGCAATTTAGATTAAGAGTTTTTTTTTTTTTTTAAGAGCCTCTCAGACATATCACGTGCTTATAAGACAACGAATGTTACACTTAACATTACCTAGAAGAGGGACACTTACTCCATGAGATGAAGTTAAATAAAAACAAATCATTTCTCAAAGTATGGCATTTGAGTCTAATGGAATCAATTCTTCATATAATGAATTTATCGCCCATCACAACTAGGTGTGATTACTTTGGAGGACTTGAGTCACCTGATATGAGCAAACATACATTGATCTTTATTATCCTCAATGTCATCATTTCTTAATTCATCTTCTTCGTTATTTCTTCAATATCAATTGAAAATGAAAACACACTTTTATACTGAAAAAAACATATATATAAAAATACACTAAGAGGATGCATATGTGAATGGCCCTCAAGAGGCTCAAGGTGTACCAAGGATTGTGCCTTTGTGAGATTGCTTCCCTTTGGCTAGCACCTGGTGAGCCTTAAGCGCACCAGAGACGAGCCTTTAACAACTACAATGGTATATTGGTATCATTCACGATGAATACCATTTTTTTATTAAGAGGTACATAAAGTAAAACCAAGAATGCAATCCACTCACATAACAAAGCATTCATCCGAACTATAACAATCCATAGATGAATTAACTGTTTAACATGTCTTACAACTGCACTCGTAAAGTTTACCCAAAACAAAAAAGAAGAACCATAAGAGAACAATTGTTGAACAAGAAACTCATTCTTCATTCGTCAAAATCTTCCAACACATAACACAAAATTTTCAGTAGAACTCAGCGCTCAACTCCAGAAACGAGAATCATGTGGTGAAAACATTGCAGAGACTATTCCCAACCATTAAAAATACAAGATCAGTAATGGAAATCGACGAGACACAACACCGAGACAACCACTAACTGGATGAAAGAATGCACAAGATCAATAAAAAGAAGTAGAAAGAAGGTGACGCGTACGATTATGCAGAGGCAGTGTGAATGGAAGGCGAGGAGATGGAGAGCAGGGAGGGCGGCGAGGGTTTAGGGTTTTGGTGGAGGCGATCGTACGGCAGGTCCCGAGAGTTCGAACGAGACGCCAGAGAGAGGCCATGGCGGACAATTCGCTCCGTTTGCAGGCGGCGGAAGACGGCGTGTCGTCGTGGCGCGCAAGTAATCAGGGGAATAGAATTAGAAAGAGCTTTTCACTCTTTAACGGCAACAACTCTGTTAATAGCTTTTAACGTTTCTTGATTCGTATAAACAACTAGCAATTTACCCGTGCATAGATTTATTAGTTTTGAACTTTCTAATAATATAATGTGATAATATTATATTAACCTAAAATTATATATTAATAAGAATATAGACATATTATCTTTAATGTGTTATATCTTAAATAATATTATAGTTTTGAAATGCAAACTATAATATATAAATGTATGTTTATGCTAAACAATGAATTATAAAATATATATTTGAAATATAAGGTTGTTAAATAAATATCAATTTTATACATCAATTAATACTGTAAATTAAAATTAATTAAATTAAATTTGGTATTGATAAACATTTATTGTGTTATGGATGTTAAACAAAAATTTATACTTGAAATGTTACCTCCTAAAGATATATATGTTATGCATGTTGTAGTTAATATAAATATAATTACTATAATTAAATATATTGTTTTATTATTTGATTTATCTTTACTAACAATTAATTAATATATTGTTTTATTATTTGATTTATACTTACTAACTAAGGCATTAGTAAATACTACCTTCATCTCCCTTATCTTTGCCACCTTTGACCGGCACGAATTCTAAGAAAAAACTGTTGACTTTGATGTGATGTGTTATTTTAATGTTTTTGAGTGGCAGTTTTGTAATTAATGTGTGCTTTTTGAGTATAAATTAAGTAAAATGAAAGAAATTGAGGGGTAAGGTCGTAATTTTTTTGTTGCCATTTTTGGGCTGGCAAAGTTAGCTGGGACAACAAAAAACGGAAAGTAGGCAAAGATAGCAGGGACGGAGGGAGTATTTCCTTTGTGTTCACAATTATAGATTTCTTTGAAATTTTTGGTCTAATTAATGCATACAACTTAATTGTTTCAAGTTAAAGAAAAGATATATGTCTTTCAAATAACTACAATATCTTGATATGTATTTAAATAAGGAAGGTAATTCAATATTCAACTCACCGGTATTGACAAGTAGATCAAATAATTATACCAAAATGTTTTTCATTGTTATTAATTTCTCAAAAATTCTAAAACTAATAATTTTAAAATTATTCTTTAAATTTTTTAATGTATAGTTTAATTAGTCATTTGTTTTTGTATTTGTAACTTTGTTAAATATAACTATACACCAAAATTTAAATATCAAATTTATGTTTTTCATAGATTGAAACAAAATTTAAAATGGAAAAGTTATTTAATTTAATAATTATGATTTATATAGAATAGGCAATAAAGACAAAATAAACTTACATAATCCTACCTATAGGCCCTAGTCCAACCTAGAGGGCCCCACAATTTTAAAAAATAAAAAAAATCTTTTTGATTTTTAAATTCTTGTAACTACTTTATTTCAATTTATAGTATGTCAAAATATGAGGGAAAATTAGTTATTGCTATTTTTATAAAAGGTCTTCTTTATATATATATATAGATTACTTTCAGTTACTCTCTTGGGAATCGTGTGCATGGACGGGTCAGATCGAATTTGGGTGGCTGATCCGCTTTTTTTTTCCCTTCTTTTTGTGTTTGTTTTTTAGAATTTCGTCATAATGTTTAAGTTATGTTAGAGATATGTTATGTTATAAATACTTTTATGCTCAATTTTTTCTACTTTGACTTAAAAAAAAAAAAAACTCTGAATTTTGACATATTTTATACACATGCATTTATGTGAGGACCTGTCGGAGCGTGTCTTTTGGATGCATGATCGAACCGGGTTCATGAATCCATGCCCCTGACTCGTATAAGTATTTGTGTTACTTTTAAAAGTTTTTGATGTAAATAAGACCTGTTTTGATTAAATAATATGGTGGAATAGTGAAGTTTCATCTCATGTGGTATGTGAGATGGTCTAATTCAATTTTTCTGTCTATCGATTAATTTGTATATGCAAGTGATGAAACACTTGATAGACATAATTATATGTCCTTATTACTGCTATATTGATAAATATGATAAATATAATAGACTTAATGAAAAAGGAATACAAGAGCGGAAAAAGAAAAAAGTGGGACTAAAGGCACCCCACTCATTTCTAAGGGCATCGCCCTCATTTCACTAACTCATAACAAAATTTACTCATAAGTATGATACCTTTAGTTCAAAAAAAAAAAAAATGAAATGCCAGTGAAAAAAGTTATCATATTTTCTTGTAATGAAAAATAATTGGAAAACATGTTGTGTGACTAAAACGATGGTGATTATTTAAGGAATGATGAAATAAAAAACCAAACTGTATATAAAAAGAATCTGACTATGTCTTGAATGAATAAGGAATCAACAAAATGTAGATTATGTAAGAAGGTGTTTGTGGACAACATAGAGGGCCCAATAAGAAACTGGATTTCATTTCTGCAGACACGCAAAACCCACTTTCCACTGTCCAGCTGCTAACGGCCCACTTCTCCAATTTAAGCCCAATATCAAAATGGCCCAGCTCAAATAATAAGAGTTCATATGATATATCATACATCCATAAAATGCAATTAAACTGATTTTGAAAAATTCCGAGTTGCATCTGTAATCAACCTTCCAAGCATCAAAATTCTTCTTTTGAGTTTCTTTAATTAGTGTGAGCCATCACTACACCTTGTTAAGATTTTGTACCCTTTAAATCACATTTTTCTATTATCAATCAAAGTTATGAGTTAATTGTCTGGCTCAATAATAATAAAAATAATCTCAAGATATTTTGATGAGTTAGGATAAGGTTTATTAAAAGTGAGATTAATAATGTTAAAAAAAAACAATCATCAATTATATCGAATAAAATGACAAGTGGGCTAAATAATTAAAGAAATGGGGAAAGAATCGTAGAAAGTCGTGTGGGGATCCTTCTAATTCTAAAGGTCAACCATAGTGATTAGGTGTTTATGGATTTTATTGAGTTAAACTCATCAGTAATTCAAATGATTTAGGTTGTCTAATAAAATACATTATTTACAAAAGTACTTCAAATATTAATAAACAAACAAAAAGTCAAATGTGGATGTTAAACTATAAATGAGAATAAACTGTTAGATGCTTTATTATCTCAAGGTTATGCATAAGATTAGAATAAATTAATGAGAGTATAAAGAGGCTTAACAGTCAAGAATGTTGGGTAATGTCAATTCAATCTAAAACAGGGAGAGAAATGGAATGAATTAAAAGCAATATGGGCTAGTCATGTGGGTTGTACTTTCATGCATTATTAATTGCACCTTCTCTACCAAATTTTATGGGAATGCACTCACATCATAATAACCATGTATTAGGGTTTTGTGGATATATACTACGTATCTATGTATACATGAGATCATACACGTCTCCGAATGTGTAAATTGCACATCTAATTTCAAGAAAAATTGATCTGGTTGATAAATTAAAACGGTATTTATTGTGAACAATATCGATTAGTTCTGTTACTCTATCAATCATGCTCATATTGATATGAGACTATCTATTAACATGTTAGTTATATATCTGGTGTATCAATTACTTTCACTTTCTATATAAACAATGGATGAGATCATTACACGTTAGCAATGGGTATGTCAAAAGTTGTCCATCATGGACATCTTAACATTTTTCGTAATATCAATATACCACTGTAAATTTATAACATATAAGTAAATCCTAGATTTTTAGATATGGATCAGTGAACGATCAAAATTGATTGGCTTCCGAATTGATTTATGAGGGAGGGCCAAAATACTTTTATCAAGCCTTATGAAAAAAGGATTAACATGTTATTAAACAAGTTTTGTATTTTCTTTTCCCAATTCTCTTTAGTTATAGGCTTGGGTTAATTAAGGAAGAAAAAATATGCATCTAGTTATTACAATTTTCAATTTAATCATGTCCTTTCAAAGTTGTAGTTTAATGCAATTTATTTATTCATTGATGATTTGACTTTGTAATGAAAATTTGATGATGTGACTTTGGAGTTTCTTAACTTGTTCTTGTAGTGGACATCATGTAATTTAACTAAGAAAAAACTCAACTCCACATAGTTAACTACAACAACATAGAGTTATGACATACTCCCTCCGTCCCAGCATTTTTAGCCTACTTGCCATTTTTGTCCGTCCCACTTAAATCTGCCAGCCCCAAAATGACAAAGAAAAAGTTGCCACTTTTGCACTTTTGCACTCAAAAAGTTGGTTTAAATTACAAAATTGCCACTCAAAAATATTAAAATAACACATCCAATCAAAGTCAACAGCTTTTTCTTAATATGTGTGCCGGTCAAAGTAGGCTAATTTTGGTGGGACGGAGGTAGTATTTTATTTCTGCCTTAAACATTATTATTATTATTATTATTATTATTATTATTATTATTATTATTATTATTTGTCAACTCAACATGTCATGTTATATGCATGAAATGTTGATAATATTTTAGAATAATGTATTGAGATGTTGTATCGTGTGATACTTATTATCACATGGTGTCCTATAATTCGTTATCTCATCAACAACATTAACTAAACGATAATTTCTTGAAATAATAGAGGTGGTGGAAAACAGGAAATAAAGTCAAATTGACATTAGTCATATTAATTTAATCCAAAAGAGAAGTACTAGCTTGGAGAGGAAATAAATAAACTAGACGTTGGAGTCCATTTAATAGTGCTTTTCAAATAGAAAAAACTCAATCCGATTGTCCTAGGGTGTGATGATCATATTTATAGTCGAAAAATATATATTTATAAAATTTATATTTATATTCATAAAAAATATGTTTAAGAAACAGATTCATGACTGTAAAAGATATATTTAAATCTTCATGACATTAAAGATTATTTCATTCGATCAAACTCTTTTTAAATTTATTTCGAAAGGTGGGTTGGTTTTGAAATTTGAACTGACCCCATTACTTCAAGAGGGGATTCATCATCTCCTCCGGATGATCTATCACTCAATCTTGAAATCATTTAACAATATTTTCCTCTTTATAAATGAGATTTAAGACAATCATATTTTATTTTAAGCTGAGAAACTACGACTTGTTCTTTTTCTTGTGGTTTTAAATCAAGATAATTGAAGCAAAATAATGCTAAGATTAAGAGGGTTCATCTGCTTTTAATTTTTTATTACTACCATTATAATTTATCTACTTTAAAAATAGAAAAAGGCACGAATAAATACAAGTTTCCCATGATTGATAAGGACAGAAGAAAGAGCCAAGAAATTTCAGAAAATTACTCATTCGATATATGGTTAATTACATAGAACTTATATATATATTTCAGGGAAGGAAAATCACTGCGAAGAAAAAAAATCTTACAGCAGATAAAAGTACTAAAATTTATCTATACTTGTCTTGTCTGTAAAAGTGATTAATAGACTTTCCTGGTAAAGAGACTTTTAAAGTTAAATAAATTACTTCCTCGTACACCTTCACCGGCGACGCCTCCTCCTCCATTCTGTCCGCCGCCGACCACGGCCGCCGCCGCTATCCCATCTGCACTATTCTCGTCACTCCTACAGCTTAACTGCTGCCGGTAGCCAATACACATAGGCACGTTCAAACTCAACACCCTACCCTTAGCACCACTGGCGACCGGGATTTTCCGGCGACCCTCATTCCCATCTTTCTTAACATCACCACCGCTCTTCCCGGAAATCTCGGGGATCCGCACTCCGCCACCGGTGCGGCGGACCTGCCAGACAGGACTGCTTCTTCCCAAGTGAACTCCTGCTCTGCCGGGGCTACTCGGCCACTTCCTCGACTTCGACTCACCTCTCGAGTTACTCCTTGAACACGGCGCGCTGCTCACTTTCCGAGACGCCGAGGCCGTCGATCGCGGCCGAGTCCCGCCGTTCCCGGCGGATCTACTCCTTGAGAATGGCCATATATTAATGTTCAGCTCCGCCGCACTGGCTGCATTACCGGCGCCACTCTTCTTCTCTCTCCTCTTCTCTTTGACACTAACATCTTTCTCCTTGGTGCTCTGCTCATCCTTGGAGCTTTTGGTGTCATTCTTTCTGAAAATATCTGTCCAACGCTTGGAGGAAGTCAACGAAGAAGTGGCCGACAAATCAGCAGATTCAGTTTCAGGCTCCGGGTCGGGCGCCTCACCCGATCCGGATGGTTCGGGTTGCGAGGGCGGTGGCGTCGGAGGCCCATCGGAGAGGTGGAGGTGGTGGAGGGGGAGGAGGACGCCGCCGGAGAAGAGCTCGTCGGCGGAGAGAAGATTGGGCTGGGGGAAAGAGGGGTTTCGGACCATCCAGAACTCGAACTCGGGCGAGTTGGAATCGCCACAACTCGTTCTTCTTCCACTGCAGCAAGGACTTAGTTTCTGAGGAAGTGGCTCGGCTTCTTTCATCTTCTCGAAAATGGAAACGAAGAAGAAAGTGTGTGATGTAATGTAATGGTGAAAGAGTGGAAGAAATTGGGAATGAGAAATAATATTTAGAGAGAGTAATGAGGAGAGAGAATGGTGGAGAGATGAAGGGCATGAGATGTAAATGACACCCGATTTTCTGTCGCCTATTAATATCGTCATTAAAATTTTAGATATGATTGACAAATATTTAATTTATAAATTAAATTAATCCGTGCAAGCATATGACGCGATAATGAGAAGTAAAAATTAAACTAAATGTAGTTGAGTCTACAAGTAAAGCCTCATTGCAACACATCATATGGTCCTAAAAATTAATGTTGGAACACATTCACGTTTTTCTAGAAGGTGAATTTCAAGAAATTAATAATGTCTTCTCCCCAAATTCCTCCACCCATTTTCAGTATTTTCATTTATAAATAAGGTATTATATGCTTTTTTTTTGTTTTCTTTTTTACCTTATTGAGTACTATCTTAACATTATCTTAAATAACTTTGATCAATGTTTATTTGCTAATACTATTTTTTTTTTTTTTTTACGATCGATTGGTTATTTACCCAAGAATAACATGATAATATAAGGACATGCACATTAGTTACTTTTGAAAGTATCATAAATATATAAATTTTAATTTTTGTAAGTGGCAGACGTTTCTCAACATAAATTATACTAGATGAGAGAAAAAGAGATGGACGGTGGGTTAGAATTTTTTTCTCTCTTTTTTTAATATTTTTTCTTCATTTTCTTTATATTGTGTGATACTATTTTATTATTAGTCTTAACTTTTCTAAATTTACTAATGTGCTTGTCCTAATAGAATAATTAGATCATTAAGTTCTTTAATATATTTTACTTCTAAGGGCTTTATAATACATTATGGAACTATTATATATAGCAAACAAAAGGAGGTGGATAGAAATAAAAGTTCATTGGATAAAGAAGTATGAAACAAGATGTTGAGGAAAGAATTTATAGATGTAAAAGAAAAAACTAAGATAATTATATTTAAGATATAAATATATATTTTCTTAATCACCATAACATTCGTATAACCTACTTAGAGATACGTCACAATGCTTATAGTATTTCTCCACATGTTATTATTCTGTGGTTCACATTATATTGTGTAATTTGTCTAATTATAATGAGAGATATTGAGAGACACAATAGTTTTAAAGTTCATATAATATAATATATAGTTATATGATGATGTTAGTTTTACCGATTATCATTTTACAAAGTTCGCTTTGATCTTCATTTTTCTTGTTACTTGGTTTGACTTCGATATGTGGTGATCATAATGAATCAAACTTGTTATTTTAAATCAAGTCATATTTTACCGATTGATGGTCGTATTTCTTCATTTACAGAAAATTGTTTTTCTATCTTTTATCAGTATCTCATTCATGTCAACTTGAATCTGAAATTACTTTAAAACATGTTATATAGACAATCTTCAATTTTTAACAACTTACAATGACGCATCGAAATTATTTTCTATATCTACCATACAAAGTTTAAATAATTTACGACAGATCGGTTATGAACAACTATCAAATGTTTGATTTAATTCTTGACATGTTCAAATTTTCAACTCTTTTTTCATGGTCAGAAGGTATCATATTTATGTTTTCAAATTATTTCTAGAAAAATCTTATGAATACCTAATGTATACCTTTGAATCAATCATACCACCCTACCCATTGTTGGTTGATGTATTAGATATTCAATATATCTATTAATCTCATTTTTCATATAATTAGAAGATGTGATCAATATATATCGATCGACATATTAAGAGTCGACCACATTAAAGATTTCATAATTAAAAGCTTCCAAAGAAATCTATGGAATATACTTATCTACACAACACAATAATAAATAAATAAAAAGCGCCCAATTCCTAGGAGCTAAAAATTACAAGCCTAGACCATAGTTCCCATAAAACAGGCAGAGAAGAACGTAGCACCTATTTATTTATTTTCTCTTCATTTTTCTTTTTCTTTTTTATTATTTAATGTTCGGACATCCAATCAGGTATTCAACTACCATCTTTACCAACTACTGGCCAACAAAATTTATGAAGGATTTTCAGTTTATTTTGTATTATTTTAAATGCTAAATTTTATCAAATAAAATAATCATAATATAACATTTACTCTTGTGTATATTTAAAATTTTATTGGGTAATCTTCCACTTCAAAATAATATAATTTAAGGTTGTTTCGCATAAATTAAGAAATTATTAAATACACATGATTGTGTGCATACAATGACTTTTTTTCTCAAAATTTAATATAATGTATGATGTATCCAATATAAAACTCAAATAAGAACATAGTTACAAAAATACCATCATATCTTCTTGATCATATTAAAAAAACGTAGATAAATCAAAAAAAAAAAAAAAAAAAAAAAGAGATACTACCTCCGTCCCTCATAACTTTGTCACCGTTGACCGGCACGAATCCTAAGAAAAAACTGTTGACTTTGATGTAATGTGTTATTTTAATGTTTTTGAGTGGCAGTTTTGTAATTAATGTGTGCTTTTTGAGTGCAAAGTAAGTAAAATGAAAGAAATTGAGGGGTAAGGTCATAATTTTTTTGTTGTCATTTTTTGGCTGACAAAGTTAATTGGGACAACCAGTAGGCAAAGTTAGCAGGGACGGATGGAGTACAAAACAACAATTATTTTAGAATAGATGAATTAACAAATATTTCATTTGACATCATCCAAAGTAGGATTGGTTGGTTTAAAATTCACTTCCAATTATTTAGGAAATAGATGTTTCGTGCAGAGCCACGTACTCCCATGTCACTTGTCAGGGGGCTTCTATATAGGATTATTAACAAACAAATAGCTCAAATTATCACAATATATAATACTATAACAATACTATTATATATTTTAATTTTTTATATTTTTTTATATTTTTTACTACAAAATATAAGGAATTATACTTTTCTACCACAAATTTGACCGAGTCCAACTTAACAATCATTGAATGATTGAGTAGTTGAATTATATTTACTTGAAATTACATTTACTTTTGGAATCTTATTTTTACTTAAATTTTTTACTTTTCAGAGTGATTTGAACTATTGTTCACGAGATGCACAAAAATTGCAAAATTCATCTATTTAATGAGTGAGGAAGATTCATTTGTTGCTTACATTCGTAATTTTTTTTCCCTAAAGTTGCAAAAGTTGAAAGATTATAAGAGAAAAAAGTATAAGAAATACCAAATTAGGGTTAGCCGTGTATAAAAATTAAAGTTAGTCGAGTAACTAGTTTAGGGTTAGCCGAGTTAGTTGTGGTCCGAAATTAGGGTTAACCGAGTAACTAGTTTAGGGTTAGTCGATTAACAATGTTAGGGTTAGCCGAGTAACTGTTTTTAAGATTAGCCGAGTAACTGTTTTTAGGGTTAGCCGAGTTACTTTTTTAGAGTTAGCCGAGTAATTGTTTTTAGGGTTAACCGAGTACCTGTTTTTAGGGTTAATCGAGTTACTTTTTTAGGGTTAGCCGAGTTACTTTTTTAGGGTTACCCGAGTAACTGTTTTTATGGTTAGTCGAGTTACTTTTTTAGGGTTAGCCGAGTCACTCCTTAGGGTTAGCCGAGTCACCTGTTAGGGTCAAACCTCTTGAGTCACTCGTTCAACCCTAAAGCAATGACACGTTCAATCCGAATTTGACTCTTTCAACCCTCAGAAATTTGCTTAATAAATCCAATTCCATTTGTTTTTCAGATTAATAAAAAAGAAATGTCTTTCTCAATTACGGTTTGGTTCGGAGGCCATTCGGAATTTAAGGAAATAATATTAAATTTAAGAATTTTTAATTAAATTCAAAAATTATAAGTAAACAAAATTGTGGCAGACTGAAAATGACTGAAAAGTGGCTAACATAATTTCCTTTTTCAAAAATTGTGGTATTTTGGGATGTTTTGTTATATTTTATAGTACTTTTGTATAGACTTTGATATTAAATGGTATATTTGTATTGTTTTTATATCAATTGGGATAAATAGGGTTGGCCACTCATTATTCATTCTAAGCTTTCAAAATATAACAACGTAGATCCAAATTATATATTATGTTTTAAATAATAATTAATATTTGACCTAAAAATTCAAATACATATTTTAAAGATTCTCCTAAATTATCGCGTTTTGCTTTAAAATTTCTGAAGGCATCTTGTCATTCCAGGTAAAGTTTGTGATAGTGATTGATTTCATGATTTCCAACTAATATTCTAAATTAAATGATTTTAGAGAATACAACGTAGCTAGCAACAAATCACTATACCAATTCAAACTCCTAATAATATATATCATTGAGATTCAGTACTGGCAAGAAAAATGGAGGACCTCATCATTTTATTAAAGAAAATAATAATGGTTGATATTAACTTCAAGGCTTAAATTATTATCATGCAGCCAAACAAATTCCCTACGTACAGATAGGAATTTATATCCAGCACCAGGAAATTGATAGTATTAGATATGTCATGAATATTGATGAAAGAAAACAGACATTTAAAATGAAATTAATTAGCATGATATATATAATATATTATCTGATCAAAGAAACTAATAATCAAAAAATATTTTTTATTCAAGCTTATATCTAATTAATTTTTATCTTATTCTCATGATTCGAACTCATATTGAGTAATAACCTCAAGCTGGATTTGCAAGTTGCAAACACATCTTTCATTTATAAAAATCTTGGAAAGAGAATAATATTTTGTAGATGAATATTGGGGATTGTATGATAGTGTTGTTGATAATTGAGAAAGTGAGTGATGTTGAGTCATTTGGGAAAGTGTAGTGGACGCGCCTTCATCCCACCACTCGTGGCTTCTGAGTTGTGCTCATTCACTACGTTTTAATTTACTATCTTCATCATCACAATTCACAACCACTCTATGACTTATACATGTTAATCATTCATGCATAATCACTATATATTTAGTGGTATATAATTATATTGCAATTAAGGATATATATATATCTGATTCTTTATGTATTTGACATGGTCTTGTATCAAAAAATATATTCTCCATCTATTTAGGGTTTACATTCATTTAATTTTGCTTGTGAGCATTATCTTGTATCCATTATATATGCTCTGATCCCTTTGTAATCAATTGAATCACTTTCCTGTTCTATGTATCACTTTGCCTATATGTACATATATAATTCATCTTTTCATCTTGATCTACTTTTGACTTTCTCGGTTGGGTAAGGTTATCCATACCCTCAAAAATACTAAACACATCAAAATAGGCAAACTATTTGGTGAGATCGTATCACGGATTCCATTCCACGGGTCAATCAAACCCGATCAAAAGTCAACGATTAACGGTGGTCAACATTGTTGATCTAAGAATATTACTTATTATATACAAAAGTAGTACAAGACATACATTAAAGTATTACATTATAAATATTACACTGTGAGAATAAAACAAATATTATGTAATACTTTTATGTACAAAATAAAATACTATTGAAATCACAAGTAATATTTTTGTGTGCAACATGTAATATTATTGAAAATCAATAATGTAATATACACATATACTACACAAAAGTATTAATTGATATATAGAAAAATATTACCTAATATACACAAAAGTAATATTACATTATAAAGTATTAGATGATATATAAAATAGTATTACATTATAAGAATAATATATCATGCAATACTTTAATGTACAATATGTAGTACAATTGAAATCTACAAGTAATACTCTCATAATGTAATATCTTTGTGTGCAACATGTAATGCTATTGAAATAAATAAGTAATATTTTTATGTGTATAATGTAATACTTTTATATGTAGTACGTAATACTAATTAAAAGTGTGACATGATACATATAGAAATATTATATTATGAGAATAAGAGTATTACATTCATAGTGTAACACTCTCATATATGACATGTAACACTTTCATATATGACGTGTAACAATTATATGTATGACATGTAATACTCTTTGATTAACGGCGTTGATCAGATATTAACCGTTGACTTTGATCATTGACTTTTGACCTGATCGCGTTGACCCATCTCATGAAATAAGATCCTTAAGACGATCTCATATAGGACTCACTCATAAAGCGAAATAACTGAATTTTTATTATTACACATTGAATTACTTAAAATTAAGATGTATTTAGTATTTGATGGGTTTAAAGTCCTCACACTTGTTAATGTTAGCAATGAGGGTAACGCTACAGATGTCGGCAAATTAACAAAAATAATAATAGTAATAAACACTCAGTGGAAAAGTGTAATGACAGTGATATTGAAATATGCAAATTTATCTAGAAGTATTCTTCATGTATAAATTGTTAGATGAGGTTACTGATTATTTGGATGAATTTGGAACATTCCACCCCAAGTTGAATCGAAGGAATAAATTTATTCACGAATTTCATTTGAATTAATGCATTTGATTTGGAATTTTGCAATGAATTTGAGATTTTGAAAACAAATTTATTGTTTACTGTTTGAATAGAAGAGTTTTCGAGATTGATTTTAAATTCATGATTATTAATTGTCGTATTCATATTAAAGTATTTGCAATCTCATAAAAAAAAAAAAAAAAACCATGATCAATGTTATTGAGTCATTATTTGTTTCACATGCATTTTGATTTACATTATATATCATAGTTTTATAAGTGGATTTTTGTAAATGAGCTTGAAGGAAGAGGATAATATAAACTAAAAAACATGCGTGTTGTCACACAACAATGAGCACATTTTATAAGATATCACTTTTGTTACAAATTTTGTGATAGTGACAAGTGGTTATTAAATCAATGTAAATATAAATTTTGTAACCTATTTATATTTACGTTAGAATAAAATGACAGAATAAAATAAAATAATATGTACGTTGTTATAAAAAATTTACACGTATCTTTCTTTAAATCTCCACATCACTTATATAAATGCTCACCAAAATGATGACTTTATGAGTTTTGTTCCCAAAAGCATACGTGCAAGATCAAATATATATATAATACTACCGACTTACATATATTTTCAATTGATATCACAAAATAAGTCTTAAACATATAGTTTTGCAATGTCACACAATAGTTTATCCATATCAATCCAAGAATGACATGTAGCCAGAAATAGAAGGAAATTATTTTTGTAATTCGAGAAAGAAATAATAATATAAACAAATTAGGATGTATTATCCAGGGTGCAAATAATGGTATTAGGGTAGAAACAAAAAAAAAGCAGTGACTTTATAAGATGGGAGAGAAAAACATAAGATGATAAATAAGAATGTCCAAAAGGACAGCTTAAAAGAGGGCCCGTTTGGGAAGAAGAAAAGCAAGTGCTGTTCATGCACATATTTATAGTATTTTTTTTATATAATCACACTTATTATTATTATCATTTGCTTTTCTGAAATTTGTTTTATGGTGTTTGTTTGTTTGTAAGCCAAAGACTTCAAAAACTGACCTCTACAGCTTTTAAACTGCCATTATTTATTATCGCTTTTTAGGCCACCACACCAAACAGGCCCCTCTTCCCTTCTGACAGCTACTGCCACGTGCCATGTGACATCATCTTTATTTTCTAATTTCGTATTTACTTAAATGCTGATTTTAGAGTTTTAACACACAAATTATGAAATGTTATAAATATCCGATCTATCCATACCTAAGTTTAATTAATGAGAACTCGTTTTTCTTTATCATTTCTTAACAATTTTTTTAGCACATTTAATTTGATAAGAGGAATACAAGTATCTTTGGTATGTCGTATGTAAATGTATCTTAAAATCCAAAAACGATACATATTTTTGGACATATTTTGCTGATTTAAAAGACACTTATTTGGGATGGATGTAGTATTAATTATCGCTACAAGTCAACTAAAATCATCTCATGCATAATGAGTTTTAGGCATGGTTATGTTCCAGGACACGGTCGATCGTGTAGGACAACAATATATAAACATATGTTTTTTTGCTATAAGCATGCGATTTTTTTCCTCGTGCATGTCTATGCCTTGGGACACGATTTGACCGTGCGCGACAATACTATAGCAGGACATGTGTGACACATGGTCATATCCTAGGACAGTCAAATATGTATGTGTTTTTATTTATAAGTATATATTTTAAATTTATAAGTATGTGTTTTTTCTTATCAACCGTATCATAGAACACGAATGTAATCGACCACTTCGCACATGAGACCGTGTCACATAAACAAATTCATTAATTATTATTTAATTAATTCCAACATTTTATACAAATTAATAAAATATGAGCTATGAATGAATGTTCCACCTCCCTTATCATGACTTGTCGAAGCATTTTTCCTATTACGTTTCTCATATTATTTAAATTGGAAATCTTACAATTTGTTAGGTTCTTACTGTTGATATTATTATTATTTGAAACAAATTATTATTAATCATGGGAAAACATTGCAAAAATGTTTATTGTTCAAGACAACTCAAAACATCAAATAAATTAAAGGATTAGTACTAAAACGACACTCTATCATTCTATAGCTATTAGATGGAAAAAAAATAAAGTTCACTTATTATAGAGAACGAAACAGATCAAGTGGTAATTGCAATGATCAAAATGAAACTTACATAAAATTGATAATGATCCCAAATTGTGAAAAATCATGAATAGGAGATGAAACAACATATGATCAATCGAGCATTGCTTTTGCATTAAGTAGTATTAATTTAGAACTTTGTATTATTATTTATTTGTCACTTATTAGTGGTCCATTTATGAATAATATCCAGTCACAATCATTGTTGCATTATTAGCTAAGTTATAAAGAACAATAAAGGACTCCGTATGCTACAATGCTTGATCTCACAACTATGGAAAATTATAAATTTATAACTTGAAAAGTTTATTAAAGTTCTTCATTATTTTGTGACATTTCATAAATGAGTTCTGCAAAAGTCCTAACCATAATAAATAATTAGATGATGGCTAGTTAACAGTTTGGAAGAATCAAAAAGCAATTACTTAATATAAAATTAATACTCTCATTTAATTTCATAATCAAATCGTTGTTTTACTAAACTCATGTAAAGTAACATAAATATATCATGAGTTAGAAGGACTTATGAAAAAACACACACATGACACAAATTGTGTTTAATTTTTATACTTTTTTTTGGGGGGGGGGGGGGGGGGGGGGCACTATTAAATGTATAGAACAATCACAATCAGATGATTAAAAAGAATTAGTTGTCCTAAAAATGTAATGTGCAGCCAAAACTAGGTGGGTTATATCCAATGTAAATGGAAGCATAGGTTGTCAGTCAATGAAACTACATTTATAGGTTGGTCCCTAACCTTCCAACTGCCTATTTATTTACTCATTCATCATTCTATTGCTAATATAAACTTAAATCATACTAATATATAATTGATTAGATTATTAACAGATCAACTAACCCTCATTTGGCCACCTCAATCATAAATATAAATATGAGGGAAAAACTCAATTTTGGTCCCGTTAAATGGTCACTGTTCAATTTCAGTCCACTTAAATTCCATTAATCAAATGTAGTCCCACTAAGTCGCCATGTGTCCAATTTGAGGTCATTTTCCACCGGAAGTGGCATATTCCGTCGAATCTCCAGTGAGTGCGTCTCACTCGCCCACATTCTGGTCGGAATGCGCTGACGTGTTATTTCTTGCCTATATGACATGATTTTCTCAATTAAAAAAATATATAATTAATGTCACATCTTCAAAAACACTAATTAAAATAAATCAAAACCAGAATTATGAAATCAAAAAATGAGAAAAATCAACAAATCATTAAATAAAATCAAATAAATCAAAAAATTCCTAAAATCTTAAAATCTTAAACACAAATGCAATAACCATAATCCCCAAATCGAGAGTGGGGATCGAACTCATTGGAGTATTGCTCGAAATCAGAAAGCTTTTGGCGGCCCCTTCTTTCACTCTCTTCACTGGTCGTTTCCTCCTCCATTCCTCCGCCTCGTCGCCGCACTTCTTCGCCGCCGAAAGACCCCATCAGTTCTGCACTTCATCGAAAAACCCTGGACCCAAAAAGCCCAATCCCAAATTGGTAAACTTCTCCTTCCCTTCCGACTCTGACTCCGAAACTCCGACGAAGCAAGCTCCCACCGCCCTACAATCCCTTCAACAATAAGCCCATGGTCGAAGAGCCCGAGGACCCCAAGAATCTGCAAGAGGTGTTTGCTAAAATACGCAAGGACGGGCTAATGAACAGTGCAGCCAAAATGTTCGACGGATTGTCCCAAGACGGGCTGACCCACGAGGCTCTGGAACTCTTCTCGCAGATCAAGGACAAAGGGAGCATGTCGGAGGTGATAGCGCACACGGCGGTGATGGAGGCCTACGTGAACGCGGGGCAGGCGAAAGATGCGCACAGGGTGGAAGAAGCACATCCCATAAATTCTTGATCTTGATCTTGAGTGTATTTGTGATTGTGGTTGTGGAAGAAGGAGATGAAACTGAAAGAAGTGGATTCCTAACATTGTGTGTTTTCGATTTGGGGCAATTTTAGGAAAATAGGGTTTTCTGATTTAAATTAATGATTTGTTGATTTTTTCAAAATTTTGATTTCATGATTATGTTTTTGATTTATTTTAATTATTGCTTTTATGACGTAGCATTAACTCCCATTTTTTTAATTGAGAAAGGCCTGCCACATGGGTAGAAAATGTCACATCAGCACATTCCGATCAGAATGGGGGCGAGTGAGACACACTCGCCGGAGATTCGACGGATTATGTCACTTCCAGTGGAAAATGGCCTCAAATTGGACACATGGCGATTTAGTGAGATTACATTTGATTAATGGAATTTAAGTGGACTGAAATGGAACAGTGACCTTTTAACGGGACCAAAATTGAGTTTTTCCCTAAATATGAAAAACGGATAATGAAGAATGATATATACCTCTCAATATAGAGGGTTGTCATTTTCCTAAGTGCAACTTTCCAAACCACATATATTTCCTAAAACATACTAATTATTTGGGTTTTGGTATCAAATTAAGGATTGAGGTGATTGAAGTTAGGTTTTTGACTATTGTTTTTGATGAAATTAGGGGATTTGATCTACTAGCAAGCTAGGATATAGATAGCTAGGAAAGGAGAGCCACTGCGATGGCCTCCATATATCCATCACTCTACACATTATATATTCACTAAAATTTGTTTGGGAAATAGAAAAAGTAGTGTTGATATTTGATAAAGAAGAGGTTTTCCAAATATGAAATTTCGAGCCCTATGTAAAAGTGATCTTGATATTGGTGATCAGCTTCATCCACTTCATCTTTCTCTTCTCGAATTAGTTCACTCTCCCAATTACTCATAATTTGTGTATGATGAATTCTCTTTACCCACATGCCAACTTTATTTTTCATAAATTTATATATAAATTATAAAGTGTGAGTTGATTCATACCATATAAAATAATCAGTAAGACTGTCTCATAAAACATCTACTCTTCCAAATCTGATACATTAATACCAATATATTGTCATAAGAGAGAGAGAGAGGGGTAGAAGGAGAACTAATTAGAGTTGTTTCAACTTTCAAGGTTGTGTCTATAAATACAAGCAGCTCCCAATATTATTGCGAAGCAATTGGCTAGGGTTGTAAAGGAATCAAATCGATTTGAATGTATTCATTTAATTTATCGAATATTCGTATTCGTTTGTTTATTATTCGAATCAAACATGAATTTCGTATTCGATTTGAATGAATATTTGAATGTATTCAACAATATTAGAATATTCGTATTTGAAATATTTGAATTTGGAATTTGGAATTTCAATTTTTTTTTCAAATTATGTTTATTTCCAAATTAATAATATCATATTTTAAATATATAGCATTTGCATACATGATACAACATCTATGTGATACTTAATAAGCAATAAATGAAAATGAATTAAAAAATTCATGTATCTTGTATATGTTTATTTATAAAATAAAAAAATTATATATAGTTATAATTATTTGAATATATTCGTAAATACTCGAATCAAATAATGTCATATTAATATTAATATTCGGATAATATTCGTGTAAATAAATATTCTTATTCGGATTCTTATTCACATTTTCGAATTCAAATCAATATATTGGAATTCGTATATCTAACCGAATAAAAAAGAGGCCACGACTATTCACATACCCCTTTTTTCTTAATACACCCCTTAACATTTTAAACAAAAATAAACTTGGATGAATCGACTAAAATGTCCTTCTATATAATTTACAAAATTAAAATTTATTAATAATATTAGTTAATTCTAATTTTATTCAAACTCTACCTCTATTAAAATTTAAAACTGCAACTCCACGTCATTTGAATCACAATCCTATTCAAACTCTATATATTTTGAAACTATAAATTTCTCAATTTCTCTTATTAATTCTATAACAACAAATCTTTCATTTATAAATAGCAATATTGGATTGTGATCATGGAGATAAATGATGTAAGTTTTTTGTCAAGTTTCAATCATCTAAAATTAAGATTGGTAAGCAAAATCGCGAAGTGTTCGACAAAACTAGAAAGAACGGTGAACCAATGTTCGACAATTACGCCAAGAACAAAGGAATAATGTTCAACAACAAAAGAGAGAACATATAGGTTATGTTCGACCATATGTTGTCGAACATATAGTTAATGTTCACATGTTTTTTGCCGAACATTTTTTAAACTTCACAAGATCGCTACATGTTTGACAACACAATAAAGAACAATATTAATTTCTCCATCTTTGAATATCGGACCAAAATTCGAATTGAAACTCTAGAAAGTGGGTTAATATAGTTGTTTCTTGCAGATGAGTGGGCAGTCGCCATTTAGCAGCAGTCAGACAGTGATTGGAGTGCTCAACTAGAATTTGGATGGTTTATGGATTTTTGTTCGATTACTGGAGTTAGAACATGATAGGAATTATTTATCCTTATCTGCAGAACAAGAACAGAAGATGAGTAGGGTTTGAAGCGTATATTCCAGATTTGCTTGAATGTTTTATAATAATATATATTTAAGGGCCAAAAAGGTAATTTAGAGGGGGTGTATTAGAAAAAAATAAATAAAAAATTCAAAATAGAAAATGGGTGCATTTAGTAAAAGGGGTGTATTAAGAAAAAAGGGGTGTGTGAATAGCCTCGGCTTAAAAAAGATTGGATACTTTTACAACCCTAATTGTTAGGATGTGACGCATACCCACCCATTTAATATGCATACTTCTTTTCAGTTGCCTTTCGCGCTCTTTACTCCATGCATTATGCTCACACGCAAATAAAGCCTTCCCCCCATTTTAATGGTTTTAAAGATTGTTTCATAAATATTATTAATGAAACATTAATTAGATTATATTTTGTGTAAATGAGCAATTTAATAATGTAATTAATTAATGTATTTTATGAAGTAAATACCTAAAATAAGAACAAGCTGAAAAACATCATTAATTCTTCTTGATATTAAAAAATGAAAAACAACAGCGAACTTTGGTAAAATGACAGTGAAACAAAAACGGATGTAGTTAATTTATAATTTCTACACAAACTAAGAAACCCCACTAAATGTATTCAAAAATTCTTATCACACTCTTATTCAATATTGTTAATAGAAAGATGATAAATATAAATGGTTAGTTAGAATGAACATTCAATATTGCTGGTTTCCAGAAAAATGAAGTACACCTTTATTGAAGAAAGCAAATAGGAGAACAAAAAATTTAGGGTAGACGAAAAAGAAAAGACAGGATCATTTTCGTGGCATGGCAATCATATCAATTATTGTTCATATACATAATTCGTTCTCAGCCACTTTCAATAAATCAATAGCTACCTAAGTCCAAACATTTATTGATGGGAGATGTTGCTTGTGTTGCCTAAGAATCATTACAGCATTACCATGTCTCATAATTTATCAAATTTATTTACACACACAAAATCTTTTCCTCATCGTACTTGAAGACCAAAGTTAAAATCGTTTAATCTTTCTATAAATACAAGTCGATGAATATGAATATGAAAATGAAGGATGAGTTCTCTCTACTTTCGATTCAAGCATGATTTTACTCTTTAGAACCATCTATATCATGTAAATTTCTTGGAAATAGGAAGAAGGCAAAAAAACAAAATAGGAGCACGTGATAGTGGGATTCTTTGGGAAAAAGTCAATTTAGGAAGAATTTTCAGTTTAAAAACATAAACAAAAGGACACAAATATATGACCTAAAAAATAGATAAGGACACAACATAAAAGGAAAAAAAGAAAAGATAAAAGAAAACAAAGAGGAAGCCAACTACTTTTCGGATTTGTTTTGATTCTGTAACCGACATGGTACAGATAGATAGGTAGGCAGCACTTTGTGTGCATATATTCTCATTACTTCATTAAAAGTTGGAAATAAATGGGAATACTCAGAATAATTTTAATTAGGCTTGAATTACTAAAGATCATCAAAATAAAGCTCAAGGGCCAATTTCCCCTTTGAAGGATGGTGAAATCTCTACAGAATAATATTTATAAATATACTTGTTGCAGCATGTACTGCAACTAGTAAATAGAGACAAATTAAGTTAGACCGTCTCGCATATCATTCCGTGTGGAACGGAAGCTTACTTTAATTCATTTCACCTTAATATTCATTGATCAAGAGACATAAGGTTGTCTCACAAAATGGTATATTTAGCAAATGTTGTATTTAGTACATTTCCATATCACATGGTTACCATAATTATTTTTTGGTAAGATGTTATTTTCTTGCCAGCGTTGATGGTATGTAACGAGTCCATAAATGGAAATTTTTTTGGACAAAAGACAATAAAACAGACAGCATAACTTGGTTATATTACCATATCTTTATGTGTCGGGTTTTGTTCTATGCACTGGAAACACTCTAAATGTAGGACAATAAATTATCCACTTATTAAATCAAGAAAGAAGCCAGAAAAATAAGTAATTTTAGACAAACTTAATCCACTGAAGAGAATAAACTAGGGGGAATTAGAAAGAAAAAAAAAAAAAAATGAAGGAAGAACATCGGGAGTTCAAATCTCATCGGAGTTGAAAAATTCAACATATTTGTGACAGTCACAGAGAAGAGCAATACACTCACATTTATACTTGAGCTCCGAGTTCCAGCAACAAGGTGTGATTGACGTTAACAGATGCTGGGCCGACGAATTGAATAGGACCTACAGGTGTATATTAATAATGATGAATCAATGCACGGTTATTTAGTGTCATCAAAAGGTAAAAAAGGGTGCTACCGAGAGAAGTTGAGGTATCAGTATGAGTTTTCAAATGCCGAAATCATCTTTATTTGGTCTAGGGAAATGGCAAGTAATACAATCGATTCAAACTAGTGCATCTCTATACAAAAACATACCAGGATTCAGATATCGGTTTTTAATAGCCCATTCTTCCCTCATAGAGACAAATTTCTTGAATGGTGCACCTGAAACAATCATTGATACAAGAGTGTTCAGATTTGTTCAAGCATAACCACGTGCAGACTAAAGCAGTTTTGTTACATTGCGCTAGAGCTACAAACACTTGGGTGTATAAGTTAAATTCCGAGACACCGTATCATGAGAGATAAAAGAATGTTCATAACAATTCTGACCTTCTAGCTCAACCATTGCCTTCTTTATAACGGGCTTGAACTTACCTGCAATGAAAATATGGTTTTAACTTGACGATTTAAAAATTATAACAAGGAATAGAAAACCGCCAACACGAAACCCTTCATGATTGATACTTTGCTTGATTACACTCTAACAAAGAACCGACTGTCAACACCCCAAAGTGAATGCAAGGACAATTTTCCAGGCAAATCTGCATATAAAATTACAGAAAGGTGGAAAATAAATGACACACCATGTCTCCTTTCAACATCCATTAGTGAAGTCAGTGCTGTTCCACTTACGGTCCATTCGGACACAGGTGCAGCCAAGTTTCCCACCTGCAGACAACCAATACGTAGGAATATAAATTTTTAAAGCTGGCTGATCCCAATAGATCCTCGAGATGTGACTTTAGAAAATCCATTTTAGAATATTCACAAATAAAATAGAAGGGCACAAACCGAGGATATCAATCCTGTTTTCCCACTATGAAGCAATACACCAGCAGCATAACCCAAAGCATAACAGTATGTGGCATCAAAATTAGATGGTAAACCACATCTTCCTTCATATCTGAGAGGTCAAAATCAAGATGAGAAGTAGGTAACTGGTTCAGACATCTCATGTAACAATCTTATCCTTACAAATGAGAAAAGGAAGAGGCAAAGTGAGAAGTACCCAAAAAAATGAGACTGCCCTTTGAATTGACCCAGGTATTGACCAATTTGCTTCCTCGTCTCCAACTCAGTTTCAACCATTTGAATAAGCATTTTCTCAGTTTCAATTTTGGCAACCTGCAGGTATAAAAGAAAATATCAAGCACAGAAAAACTACGGAAAAGTCGGACTCCAGAAACTTAAACTTGATGCACCAAGTATACCTGAACATTTCCATGTGGATCTCTCTCAAGCATCAATTGTTCCTGGATAGCTGGTGGTAGGATATCAAAAAGCTGATGACACTGAGAGGTCAATTTCTCTTTCCAAACACCCGCATCATCGACAACTTCATGTGCCAAAATCTCATTCAGTTCTGCAATGAGCTGCTGAACCTGCAAATGAAATATCAATCGGTAAAATCTACAATGAGAAAAGAGAAAGCATAATAAGGTTCTTTAAGGTTAATCTAACAGTATATCATGATCAAATTGTTGCTTAGCAAAGATAACCAACAAAGAGATTCAATAATTGCGAAAACATTAAGATTACCTCTGGAATGAAATCTATAAGCCCCTCAGGTATGAGTATGACACCATAATTATAACCAAGGTCTGCACGTTTGCAGATCACATCAGCAATGTAGTTAGTGACGTGTTTAAGGGTCAGTTTCTTTGCAGCGACCTGCAGCAACATTGAACAGATCAACAAAAAACTGAATTTGTAATTTTCTGGAATCACATACCACTGAGAAGCAACTTTATAATGCAAGAAAATTAGAACAGTGAAACAAATAATTTGTTTAGGAATCGAATGAGCTTTACAGCTATAGATTCTTGTACTTTGCTCCATACATACTTTTGCTAATCGAGGGTTCAGTTACGTTTTTCCTATCAGTGTTTGTCACTCTTTACATGATTGTGCTTCTCATAAACAAATTAAGCTTCTAAAAACACCATACCAATTTATACTTCTCAAGTCTCTTTAGAATGTGCAACATGAAAGTATGAGAAGAAGCATCAATATAGAAGATATGAAACCAGATATGTGAGGAAGAACTAGCAAAATCCTAACTAACCTCTTCTCCAATAAGAGTGATATTAGGATGAGTTTGCAAAGCACACTCTAATGTAATGTGAGAAGCAGCACGCCCCATAAGTCGAACAACTGTACACAATAAGATAATTATTTCATAGAACACATCATGTAAGACGTAACAAAAAATCACATTAACATCCATCAGCTGACAAAATCTAGAAGTTGACAACCTAAAGGATATCATAGTTGAAGGAAATGTTCTATGGGCTGAGGAAACTGAAAATAAGTGATTAAATTAAAAGATGGAAAACTAGAAACAGCAGTTACTATGTGATTCCTACGAAGACCTATGCGAGGAAAGACCATAGGGCATATAATAAATGTAGAAGAAAATCAACTGATGGTATCATGACTTCAGTAACTTCTTTTACCAAAAGGCAAGAATAATCAAACCCAAGCTGAAATGGTTGATTCAATTTCAATAGATGCAGAAGATTCCAGCTCATGTGTAGATTAATTAACAGTCATCCACCCCCAAGTAGATTATTATTGTTTGGCACATGCAATTTCTTGGGTCTAATAAAAAACTTCCAATTATTTTTCATCAGACAGCACTTTGAGGTCATGCCATTTTTAGTGGATGAAAGTGAAATAGCGACGTCTTATCAAGACTGTCTAAAAAATAACACAGAAGAAATGATACCTAGAAAATTAACCAAAGATCTAGAGACCCAGAAATAAAGAAAGTCAAGACCCATGACAGTATAAAAGAAATCAAGAGAGAATTTCTTTGGAGAAAATATATCCATAAATGTTGTGAAGTAAACATACTATAACACTAGAGTATCTCGAAGGCCAAAGAATATTCCAACCAGAGAACAAAAGTTCAGGAATGAAGATGGTAAAATGACTGAACATTCTTTGATTATAATGTAACCAGGGAATTCTTAAAAATTAAGAGATTCAACTTCTTAATAATGTAAAGGAAATAGAATAGTTTACACACCCATATGCACACGCGTGTAACAAAGGCAGAAACACTGAAACAGAGAACACAAATTCATTCCTGATTCATTGTAAATCCAATTACTTACAGTGATAGTATTTTCCAGTTGAACGAGCATCTACCATGACATTGCCAATCATTTCAGCATATATCTGCAGAAAGAGTAAAATGCCATGATATCAGAGATTACTTCTCTTACTGAAAATAAACAAACTATTGTCATGATGGAAGTGCATTTTATATTAACAAGAAATTGATTGAATATGCATTCTTAAGCAGATCTATTGTCCACATGGAAAAGCTTGGTTTTGCAGTGGCTGAAGAGATTCAAAGGCATCTATGGACAAATAAAGGTGTCAGTGAAAGCACATATATTTTCACATTGAACAACAAATCAAATTATTTTTCTCCCCTAAAACATGAATATAATGGTGATTTACTAGGCGATAGACAACATCAGAATTACGGTCTTCGACCTATGCTTACAAGATATAGCTGGCATAAGAGACCTGGATGCCAGAGATGTGAGGATTGCAATTCAAACTACTTGATAACACCAAAAAAGGACAAGGACTGCTGCATGTAACATAATAGAATAAACAACTTGATTTTATCATAGACAAAGTTACCTTGCACGCAGTATCAAACCCAAAACTAGTAGGAACCTCCTTGCATTTCAAATCACCATCAATGGTCTTTGGACATCCAATGACCCTAGTTTTCAAATTTTTGCTCCTAAAAAGATCACAATGATATGGAAGGAGAAAAGCACATTAAATCAACGGTGTTTGTCGTTACATATACATTGAGAAAAAGGAATCTAAAAATAATAACAATATCAACATCTATACGTAGGAGATTGCTTACCTGAAGTTTTCAGCCAGAAGGCAGGCATTTGTGTTTGAGTCATCTCCACCAATAACAACAAGCCCATCTAGATCAAGCTTAACTGATGTTTCTTCAGCTTGTTTAAACTGAAATAGGATGATGCACCTTCTGTCAGCTTCAACATTCAACATAAAGGCATTTTAAGAAACAGTACAAGCATACATGAAATCAATTGGTACCTGCTCCGGTGTCTCAATTTTGTCTCTCCCACTACAGATCATATCAAATCCACCCTGAATGATACGATAAGAAACACAGCTCATGACATGGTACAAATAGAATAATGTCAACCATCATGAACAATTTATAACAGCAAAAGATATTGATAAAAGAGAACACCACAATAGATATTCACTTCAGTAACAGTTGCACTCGAACAAGCGCCTTTGATCAGTCACCATAAGTAAAAGCAACCCCATACTAGACGTGAAGTGATCATATTGATAGCAAAAACATAAGCAATAGAACAAAAGGTAAAACAAATCAATATAATTTCTATAAAGAAAGGTTATCAAGATTAAAACATATTTTTGAAATCCAAAGAGATGCTGTCACAACTCTAACACATTACTTTTCATTGGTTTCTCTTCAAATATATGCTTATAAATTCAGACAAGCTGAACATAATAAGGCATCATGACTTGAACCACCACCAACAATGAATACAATACAGGGTTTCATTGAGGGTGTGGAATTAATTACCTGATTTCTGTAAGGATAGATATACTCAGGGGTCAATATTATATACTTGCCCTTCATTACTCCAGCTGGACCACCCCGGAATCCATACAATGTGCTCCCTTTGCAACGATCCTGCAAGTAATCTACAATCCACTTACAAGTATGAATTATATCTATTTACAGACCAATTTAACCGCACAATACTCAGAGAAATTCAAACACTAACCAACAATTCCAGATATAACATTGTGCCCTCCAGGAGCTTGTCCTCCAGATAAAACCACGCCAATCTTTAATTTCCTAGCCGACAATTCACTGGGGAAATCTCCTGGTACCAATTTTGCTGATGGTTGTCCAAAGACACAAGGAAACAATTTTGCAATCTCATCTGCATTTCAACCAACCAGCAAATTAATATCAACCAATATATACAGATACTCCAAGTCCAATTCTTGTTCAGTCAACTTTAGGTCAATTTGTTGACTGATACCAAAACTGAATTAAAAGACTAAGTCAGAAGCATTTGGGTAAATTACCATAATATCCAATCCACGCACAATATAAGAAGCACCTATCTCAATCCAACTAATGATTTTAAGAAATAAGCAAAAAGCTAATTTCCAAACTTTGAAACTTTCGCCAAAATCAATTAAATCATACTGCTATAAAACAGAATCCGCCTGCAACTCGAAAAATTTACAAATCTAAGCATTAAAAGAAAAGGATATAAATAAACCCATCACACCTTGATATTGATAATGGAGAACTTACATCATTTGACAAAAAACATACAAGATTATTTATGCTTATCCCAGGACTGTGAAGAACAATAACAATTTCTTAGAAAATTGAATCGAAATTTCCGGATCTCAATTTTAAGGATCTAGTTCCGATATTAGAATGTACCAGAAGATAAAAGTAGCAAAAATATTTTAAAAATCATAACAGTGAACTCTACTGAAAGAAAAAGATCGCTAGGTTTTCTGAGAGCAAGCAACCTTCATCACCAAATTCAAACCGTCCTTCTAAGTGTTCCAGCAACTAGATCACAAAAGATCTTCACTTAAGAAATAAATCAAACGTTCATATCTTCATTCATAGAAGCGTGTTATATCCGCTAACACTTCCGTGACAGTGTGTACGTACCTGGATTGCCGGCGGCGGAGCTACGTGGACCGTCGACGATTTTGAAAGGGTTCTTGAGGACGGAGGGTAAGGGGAGGGGGTGATCGAGGCGGCTGTTCTGTACCTCGCTGTAAACAGCGGCGCATCGGCCAGTAGCCGGAGCTTTAACAGCGGCGTAATCGCCGTTAGCAACCAATGCAGCAGCGGCCATAGGAAAATACTGGTTCTGACACTGACTTGGGAGTGACCAAACCTCAGATCTTTCGGGGAGAGGCTTTTTTTTTTTTTGTGGGATCGGTCTTTTCTTTCTCTTCTCTATTTTAGTAAATTGTTTTCAGCAGGGGTAAATATGTCATTGGAAGCTCCGCCGTGAAAGGGTTGTGTGAATGCAGGGTGGTTTTGGTAATTTAGCGTATCATGAATTATGCACGTGATTATGGACAAATATTATGTGCTTTTATTTTAGGTAATAATTAGGGTTTTAGTTGAGACTTATGACGCTGGAGCATCACATCATCCACACTCTCCGATCTTCAGCCTCCACCTAACAAAAGCGCCCAATTCCTCTCTACTTATATTGATTTTCATTCAAATATAAGTTTCATATTATGATTATATATTATACAAGTACATATATTACAAAACAAATTATGAGGTTATGTCATGATGGTTTTAACAAATTTTTTTTATACATTTTGTTTGATGTCCAAAAATTCGTGTCCATCATAAAAGAACATAAAGACAAAGTATAAGAGATTAATATCAATCGAAATATTTTATTTTTATATTGAATTATATGATATATATATAGAATATAAAATCACGATGTTTTTAATATAATTATTTCGTTCTTAGCAATGTAAATATTTTTAACCCTTGTATTACATTGGTTGTGTTCTAGTTATCTATATATGTGTGAAGTGAACTTGATTAGAAAAGATAATTAATTGATAGGATGATTTTTCAAATTTTGTCATTTTTATTGGTTGTTGATGAGTGGTAGGTGGATTCAGAAAAAGGATCGGACAAAGTATATTCCAGTATGATATTGTTTGGTCCCTGGAGTGAAGTGTTGGGGTACTTCACCATATGTTGTGGCAGGCCTCGGCCCGCCACTAATTGGGCCTAAAAGCGAGGTTAAAAGTTTAAGAAGTTGGTAGAGGATTCTGCCCAAAGATTTAGTGGGTCAAGCCCAATTACAGCCCATTGGGTTAATCACATATAAGTTTCAGTTAAATAATTTTATGCTTAAGAATTAAAAGTTAATAGCCATTATGACAACATTATTAAAATTGCTAAAAGAAGTTATACATACGAATCTCTTTATTGTATTTTTAATAACTAAGTTTCGAGCGTACACTAAACTAATTTGAGGATAACAATTCAACCTCTCTAAATTGTTACCATATTATAAGTTGTAATAATATACATCATAATAATCAAGTTTTGAGGTTGCATCTACCCATCGATATCTCTTCATTGTTTTATTTGGATGGAACTTAGTGGTGCAGGCTTTGAGCTTCTACTACATATATTGGTAAGGCATTGTTATTAATATTAAAATGATCATCTTCAACTAGCAATAATAGAATCTCATGTGTTGTACACAAATTAGATTATTATGTGAACTTAAACAATGACAAAGTTGTTCACCTAATTAATCTATTGGGCGCAGCAATCAGCGAATTAGTAATTTCATAAGAGAAAAGTCATAATAATATCTGAAAAAAAAAAAAAAAATAATATGTATCATTCTTTGCACCAAGACTATAGGCTAAGTTCATTGATTTGCGTAAGTGCATTCCATATAAAACTATATCTTTAAGATTGAGATCTTTAATTAATAAGCGATGTCCAAAAAGCTATTCTATTACCATTTGAAATACTTGGCTTGGCAATTGGTTAATTAGGGCCATAATCTTCATTCCCACCCATGTATGGGAACTTATATTATTTAATTACTATTGAATAAATATACAAAAATCTATATTGACAATGTACATGAGTGTAATTAAACTTCCAAAAAAAAAAAAAAAAACGATTCTTTTACAAATTTCACTTGGCAAATATACATACATAAAGTAATCATAATTATAGGGTTCTGATTCTCACATCACTTCCAAATCCCAATATTGGTTAGACTAAAGTTGCAAGGGTAATTTCATAATAAAAGATATTAAAGCTTCATAGTTGATGATGGTTTCTCTTTAACATCATTAATGATCAAGAATCCTTATACTTTTTAGTATAATGGATCATGTGTTGTTTAAACTCCAACCACAATTAGAAAAGCAGGCCAACTAATACATTCCCATAAAAGAAACTAAAACCAGATACATGTCATGATAAACCAACCCGATGTTCCCTTTGCACCAGTTTATATTATCCAAATCCAGACAGGCCTTAACTTTTGTACACATTTCCTCACCTTAATACCATTAACTCATAGTACCCTAGTACTTCAACAGTGTAAGAATGCAAAGAAACAGTCAAGTAAACCAGAATCAGAAGAAGAAGGTTCAAACTAGGCATAATTCGGAGGCATTCTGCTGTTGTTGTAGGCCCAGTGTCTGTTCATCTGAAAGCTCGTGTACTGATTCGGATAGATTTCAGACAATTTCCGGCGCGACACATGCCGTGGTGCAAGATAGACTTGATCGAATGATCAGAGAAAACCAGATTAACGCAGGGAAAAGACATGAAGAAAGGAGGTTGGTTTTGATGGTGGCAATGGAGAAGTCATCTTCTGATCCTAGACAGGATTTCAGAGAATCAATGGAGATGATGATTCTCACAAATAGGATTCAAGAAACTAAAGATTTGCGTAGACTATTGAATTGTTATGTGTCCATGAATCCTGAGGAGTTTCGTGGGACTATACTTGAGGTATTTCATGAAGTTTGTACCCATTTATTTGTATGTTTTTGAAAGTTATATTTTCATTTGCATTAATTCCATACCAACTTGTAAATGTATTGGATCTTTAACGTATTATCAAGCTACTCATTAAATTAAAAGTATCAATTCACAAACAGATCGATAGAAGAAATAGAATATGCAATTATGAGCATGTTATAAGTATCATTGTGACTAAAAAAATTGATTGAAATTATCATTGAAACTAATATTCATTTAATGATGAAAGGCCGGTACTGTAAATATGTCAAAATAGGGAACGGAACTAATATATTTTAATGGAGGTGGAGGAAGTATATGTAGGATTCACGAGATATTTAAAAACTCAACACAAATATAGCTTAATTATATAAGTCAAAAGTTAACTCTTACGTGCAATCATGAATAATTAACATAGAATTATTAAAGTTTGTATCCTACATTAATTCCATGTCCCTTGATTGATGAAGCAAGTATATTATAATAGTTTTTAATAGCTTAATAAGTTGAGATTGAGCTAAATAAGAATTGATTCCAAGGTTTTCAGTTGATTAAATCCCTAATTAAACTTAGTCAAAATTGAGACTTTATATACAAGTTTTGAAGAGTTAGAGTCAATCAAGAGCAATATAATTATAATTAAGTTAATTAATTGTATGTGGAGAGTGGCAAATTTCACAGAATTATTAGTTCCAGTGGTGCATCTCAAGCCCTTTGGCTAATGATTGATTAAGTGGGGACCCACATGCATCTTAAAAAGTTTCAATCCCAATAAAAAATAAAATGGACTATAAATATATATAAAATTCGATTTGGTGTTGTTGATTAATCAACACGTACAAATGCCAAAAATTCAAAGTGAGTGGGAAAAAACAATAGAAATATGGGTTAATGAAGGAGCTGGTTTGGTTTCATTGGTTACGAACAATGTAGTGGGTTTCAAATTAACTCTCGTTTGAATATATTCCATTGCGTCTCTTTTGTGTCTTAATTACGTACTCGGAATATATATATATAGTTCTCTATAATTATATTAGTAATATGCTATGCCTATATTCATTGAAGAAAGTGTTGCTTCAATGGCTTTTGACCTAGTTATGGCCGGCGACATTTTCAAGATATTTAATACTGCTATACTATTTAAATGCTAACGAAAGCAATCCTATGTATTAATTATTTATTTATTGGCCGCGGAGACCACACTAGCACTAGCACTAGCACTAGCACTAGCATTAACAGTATGTACACAATTAATATTATTAATATTACTATAATGTCTAGTGTTGCTCTTCATGTTTTAAATTACGCCGGCTAATTCATCATATTAAGATGATTTAACAAGAGATAATACACTACTTAATTTATGCAACTAATCAGAACATCATCTTTATTCCAAGATCAATCAAGAGATATATATATATGATGTGGTCGAACTGACCACATTCAAACTACCTCGAAAACCCGACCCGGACTTGAAGGACGATCGACGCGAACAAATTAGGAAATAATGAGTTCGTTCAAGCGAACAAATATATCTGGTATGTCAATCGAACTGATCCAGCTCGTAACCCGTAATGTCGAACTGAGATGTGGGACGCCGAGCTAATACGAGCGAACTAATTCAAATTTGAGATAACTCCCACGATTGCGAGAATCTCGCCACTTCCCAGGTTTTTAGGAGAAAATCTCAACTGCCACATCCCACTCCTAGGAAATCACGTTTCTCTCAGGGAGTATATATATATCCTTTGTTTTTCTAATTTACACACACAATCACAATCCTAATTTCTATACTAAGCATTCAAAATCGAGAGCAACACTTTTGTGAGATTACTGACTTGAGCGTCGGAGTCCCTTCACCGGGAAAAACCCCCGGTGTTCTTTGTTTTGCAGGTTTTCTTAATCGGAGAATTCCAGTTTGGCGTCGGAGAATTTCGAACGGCATCGGAAAAGTGAAGGATCGGAGTCGAGACAAATCAATTGGCGCCGTCTGTGGGAAAGAATTTTTTGAACTTTGAGCATTTAAGACGTAGAAGATTACCAAAATGGTGAATACCAGAGGATCAAGAAGAAGGTTGGATGAAGGAGCACCGTCCGTGCAACAAAACGAGGATCGGAATTTCGCGCCGGCAAATCCTCCCGGCACTGTCACATTGACGCCGGAGGAACTCTCGGCTTTAATAGAGACTGCTGTTCAAAAAGCCTTGGGCAAGCAGAAGGTGGATTCACAACAGGATAACACTGACATACCTGTTGGAAGGGAACAAGAGGGCGACAGATCTCGGATGGATGAACAAGAAAGCCAATCTGGTCACCCTCGTGGCCAAAAAAGAGGACATGACGAACTATCCGAGAGAGTAGATGGTTTACGAAAGGAGCTACGGGAAGTTCAGCGAACTGTTCGACGTATTCCTCGGAGTTCCAGAGGTAATCCTTTCTCTGAGGAGGTGATGGAAGACGAGTTGCCTGCCTCTTTTCGACCGGTGAATTTCGAATATGATGGTGCTACGGATCCATGGGATCATCTATGTCGATTCGATAATACTGCTCTACTGCATCGATACTCAGATGGTATTAAGTGCAGGGTGTTCGCCACTACCCTTACCAAGGCTGCTCAGACATGGTTCAGTCAGCTGAATGATGGGACAATTCATAATTTCGAACAACTATCAGAGTTGTTTTTACATCAGTTCGCCAGTTCTAGAAAGCAGAGACGATCTACCCAGACGTTGTTCGGTGTGAGGCAGAAAGCGGATGAAACCCTACGGAACTATGTTAAAAGGTTTACTGCTGCTACTTTAGAAGCACCTGAGGCTTCAGATGATTTAGTTGTAAGTGCTTTCATCCAAGGGTTGAAAGAGGGGGATCTCCATACTTCACTGGTTAAGAAGACCCCCAACAATTTTGACGAACTGTTACAAAGGTCTACCAAGTACATCAACTTGGAGGAGGCAGTTCGAATGAAGAAAGGAGAAACTTCAAGTCGCCTGAGCCGAACGCAACATGATAATGAAACAGCCAGGAGGAGAGATGGGGGCGAGCAACGAGCAAGATTTGCTCCACCCCCTTTAAGGGAAAATAAGACAGGGCGGAGGTACGAACAGTATACGCCCATGACTATGCCCCCTGGACAGGTATTGATGGAGATATGGAACTTACCCCAGTTGAAGTGGCCGTCGACCTGGAGTCCTAATCCGAAGAAACCAGCCACCTTCGGCAACGGTAAATTGTGTCGATTTCATAATGAATATGAGCATGGCACTGATGAATGTTTACATTTGCGAGATGAACTGGAAAGGCTAATCAGGGAGAACAAGTTAGCCCGTTTTGTTCGTCAGAACCGAACAAACCGCGAGCATCGGAATGATCGGAGAGAGCCCAGACAAGATAGAAGGCAGGAACAACAGGAATTACCTCCACCACATCAGTACTCCCGGCGCGAGCTAGACCCGAACAAGAAGAAAGGCCTACTATTCACATGATCATGGGTGGGCCGACAGATGGAGATTCTAATAGAGCTCGTAAGGCGAGACTCAACTCTGTGAAGCGCGAACAGAATACAGTTCATTCTATTTTCGAAGAAGTTGCAATTGAGTTCGGAGTTCGCGATCGAGTTGCTATTCAGAGCCCTCAGTTCGATGCTATGGTGATCGTTGCGGAGATAGGGGGTTTTAACGTTGAACGGGTGTTTGTGGATACTGGCAGTTCGGTGGACATCATGTTCATGGACTGTTTCAGAAAGATGAGATCTACGGTAGAGGTAAAGCCTGTAGAAACTTCACTCTATGGTTTTGCAGGGGAGTCTGTAACGGTGTATGGCAAAATTCAATTGCCTATGGTCTTAGGAGACGAAGAGTGGAGGCAGAACAAAACGACGACCTTCCTTATAGTGGATGCGCCTTCTCAATATAACGTGATTTTGGGTCGACCTTCCTTGAGTTCATATGCTGCCGTTATCTCACCTGCCCATTTGATGATGAAGTTTCCAGTTGAGAATGAGGAAGGGAGAATAGTTGGAGTTGGAGTTGTTCATGGCGATCAACAAACTGCTCGGCGTTGTTATGTCGCTGCAGTTCGACAATCCGAATCTCGCAAGCGCCATAGCGAACAGAGAGATGATAGCGATCGCGGAAGGGATAAAAGCCTGAAAAAAGATGGTGATACAAGCACAGTGGAGTTCGCAGAAGGTGAACTAATGAGTGTGGAGTTAATCCCGGAGCTACCTGGACATTCAGTTCGTCTCGGAAGTCAATTGTCAGAACGAACCAGAGGGGAAATTGTGGCTGCTCTTAAAGACAATGTGGATTTGTTCGCCTGGAAACCAGAAGATATGAAGGGTATAAACCCGGAAGTAGTTATTCATAAGCTGAATATCAAGCCTGATGTTCGACCAGTTAAGCAGAAGCTAAGGCATTTCGGGGAACAACAGAATAAAATCATCAAGGAAGAGATTGAGAAGTTGCTCGAAATAGGACACATTGAGGAGATCCAGTATCCTCGATGGTTGGCAAACGTTGTGTTAGTCCCGAAGCCAGGAAATAAGTGGCGGATGTGTATCGATTTCCGAGATTTGAATAAAGCATGCCCCAAAGACCATTATCCTCTTCCGCGGATCGACAAACTGGTGGATTCTACTGCCGGATGCGAACTATTGAGCATGATGGATGCAGCCCAAGGATACCATCAAATCATGTTGCACCCAGAGGATAAACCCAATGTGGCCTTTATCACATCATCAGGTACATATTGCTATACTGTTATGCCATTCGGACTGAAAAATGCAGGAGCTACCTACCAACGAATGGTGAACGAAGTGTTTAAACACCAACTGGGCCGCAATATGGAAGCATATGTTGATGATATGCTAGTAAAAAGCATACAGGCGAACACCCATGCAGATGACTTGAGGGAAACGATGACCACAATCCGAAAACATGGGATGCGATTGAATCCAGCCAAGTGTTCGTTCGGTGTACGAGCAGGGAAATTTTTGGGGTATATGGTGACGAACAGGGGGATCGAGGTAAACCCCAGCAAAGTTCGAGCTATACAAGAAATGACGCCTCCTCGAACCATTAAAGAAGTGCAGACACTAACAGGCCGCATTGTTGCCTTAAGTAGGTTTATATCCAGGTTGGCGGACAGGGGTTTGCCTTTCTTCAAAATTCTAAGGAAGAGTGGTCGGTTTAGTTGGGATGACGAATGCTAGAAAGCGTTCGAAGAATTGAAGGCATTTCTCCTCACACTCCCTTTATTAAAACAGCCTGTGAAGGGAAGTATGATGGTCGTTTACTTGGCAGTTGGAGAAGAATCAGTCAGTTCGGTTCTTGTTCGAGAGGAAAGAAGGGATCAATTCCCCGTGTACTTTGTTAGTAAAGTTCTGCATGGGGCAGAAGTTCGCTATACTGAAGTAGAAAAGGTTGCTTATGCCTTAGTCACCACGGCCAGGAGGCTGAGGCCATATTTTTTGGGTTATGAGATCACGGTGCGAACGAACCATCCGCTGAGTATAGTGTTGGGCAAACCGGATGCATCCGGGAGATTAGTCAAGTGGGCGGTCGAGCTGGGACAGTTCGATTTGAAGTATGAACCACGAACTGCTATAAAAGGTCAAGCCTTGGCTGATTTCATTCAGGAAACAACCAGGCTACAGGATAAGAAAGAATGGGAAGTTTTTGTCGATGGGTCCTCGTCCCGCCAGGGCGCAGGAGCAGGGATATTACTGATTAGCCCCGAGAAAGATGAGGTAGAGTTCGCCATAAAATTTCAATTTAAAGCATCTAACAATGAAGCAGAATATGAAGCTTTTTTGCAGGGTTTGAAAATAGCCGAGCAGGCTGGAGCTCGCGATCTGACAGTTAAGTCGGATTCACAATTGGTCACACAACAACTCAAAAACCAATGTGAAATTAAAGAAGATCGTATGATTTCTTATGTACAACAAATACGAGAGATGGAGAAACGATTTGAAAAACTACAGATCGAGCAAATACCTCGGAGTGAAAATCAGAGGGCAGATTATTTGGCTAAAATAGGGAGTTCGCTGCAGGACTGTTCGAAGAGAAGTATTACAGTCATGGGGGTAGGGAAGGAAAATGAAGTGCTGAATATTGACTTGGCCGAACAAGACTGGAGAACTCCTTTCTTGAAATTTCTAGGAGGAATCAGAGATGGATTAGCAAAAGATCTCGAGAAATTGGAAAAACAAGCTCGGTTCTACTACATGTTAGATGGGGCGTTGTATCGAAAAACTTTCCTACCAACAGATGCTAGATGTTTATCCAAAGAGGAGGGGCTTAAGGTTTTAAAGGAAGCGCACGAAGGAGGATGTGCCGAACATGCGGGGGCTCGAGCATTGGCTCGCAAGGTCGCACGAGCTGGTTTCTACTGGCCAACGATGAAGAATGACGCCGAAGAACTAGTTCGGAAATGCAATGCCTGTCAGAAACATGGTTGGCGAATTCGCACGCCAGCAACAGATATGCTTACGGTATGTTCGCCTTGCCCTTTTGCCAGATGGGGAATTGATATAGTTGGTCCACTTGTTAAAACCAGAGGAAATAAGCAATTCTTGGTAGTGGCTGTGGATTACTTCACAAAGTGGGTTGAAGCCGAACCTTTGGTTAAGATCGCCGAACCAGATATGATCCACTTTATATGGAAGAGTATTTGTTGCAGATTCGGCTTACCCAGAATTTTAGTGTCAGATAACGGAGCCCAATTCAGAGGCAAAAAGATTACAGGATGGTGTAAAGAGATGAAAATTTTACAGGTGTTTACCCCAGTAGCTCATCCTCAAGCGAATGGACAAGTCGAAGTGGTTAATCGAATAATTCTGGATGGAATCAAAAAACGGCTGGAATATGAGAAGTCGAACTGGGTGGACGAACTGCCATCCGTTTTATGGGCATATCGAACTTCACCTAGATCGACTACGGGAGAAACTCCTTTCAGTTTGGCATTTGGCATGGAAGCGGTAGTCCCAGCTGAAATTCAGGGAGAAGCTCTACGAATCACTAATTTTGATCCACAGCAGAATGAAGAATTAATTCGAACAAATTTGTTATTTCTGGAGGAAATTCGAGATGAAGCCAGAGTTCGCCATGAGTTATACAAGAGGCGTATTCAAGCAGCTTTCAACAGAAAAGTTCGAAAAAGAGAATTTCAAGTAGGGGATTTGGTTCTAAGGCAATCGGATGCCTTGTTGGAGATCGGAAAGCTTGATGCCATTTGGGAAGGACCATACACTGTTACAAAAGTCTTACCAGGTGGATCATACGAGCTCGCCGATGAACATGGAAAGGAACTGCCAAGACCTTGGCACATCAACCACTTGAAGAAATTTTACACTTGAAATCTAAAACCCCAGTATGTTGCTTTTTATTTTTCAAGTTGTTGTTTTTATGAATAATAGATATTTTTCTGCTCCGTGGACGTAGGTCGATTTGACCGAACCACGTTACATCTTCGAGTCTTTTTATGTTGATTTTGCTCAACTTACAAAAACACAATCATATTGTGGAACGAACTCACAGTTCCCTCGGAACTCAACGATTAAGCACGAAGCAGTTCCCTCGGAACTCAACGATTAAGCACGAAGCAGTTCCCTCGGAACTCAACGATTAAGCACGAAGCAGTTCCCTCGGAACTCAACGATTAAGCACGAAGCAGTTCCATCGGAACTCAACGATCAAGAACGAAGCAGTTCCCTCGGAACTCAACGATGAAGCGCGAAGTAGTTCCCCCGGAACTCAATGATTAAGTACGAGAAGTTCATTCGGAACTTAATGATTAAGCATGTTAAAGTTCCCTCGGAACTCAACGATCAAGCATGCTGAAGAAGTTCCCTCAGCACTTACTGATTAAGCGAACTCAATGTTTGTCGCAAATGGAAGCAGTTCCATCGAACTTGATGACTAGACAAAGTAAAGCGAGTAAGTTCTACCGAACGCAAATTAAAGAGTTCTATCGAACTTAAGGATTGAGCGAAGTAAAGGGAACTCTTTCAAGATTCACTAAGTAAGTATTTGATTAAGTATTTGATTCATTCGAATGTTCGTGATTGAAGAAAACATGAAGATAGGCGAACTATATTCGATAAGGAAAAAGTTAGATTCATTACAAAACAATTACAACGAGTAAAGAAAAAAGTACAAGTAGAAAAACGATAAAGAAAAAAGTACAAGTAGAAAAAATCTAAGTATGATCAGGAGAAGGAGTCAGCTGGGCATCAATTGGTTCGAGGAGCTCGAACGTTTCTTCAGGAAGAGGAGGAGTTGGACTGCGAGGATTTTCAACTGCCGCAGGAAGCGATGAACTCGGGCCAGGGAGGTCGAGCTGATTGTCCGGAAGGACTTCCTTGAGTGCCTCCTCAAGACAACCCGACCACCATTGTTCGGTGTTTATGTCGCCGTTCGGGTCGCCACGCCAACCAGGTGGAACGGAGTGAGTCCGCATCACCTCCTAGGCTAGCTCATTCACATCGAACTGAACAGCCTCCCCGGCTCGCTCCTGGCAGAGTCGAACTGCCTCTTCGAAGTAAGTCACAGCCATCGGAGCCGCCTTGGACAGGAATAGAAGGGAGTCCCAAAGGCGGAAGACGAGCCTTTCTCGGAACTCTTCCGCCAGCAGCTTCATCTAGGGGCTTCGAGCGAACTGGTAGAAGCCATTTTTATACATGACTTCTCCAAATTCAGCTCGGGACCTTTCGGCCTCTTCCAGCTTCTCCCGCAGATTTTCGTTTTCAGCTCGCGCATTTGAGATGGCGGTTTGCTGCTCCACGGCGAACTGCTCCTTAGCCAGTAGGAGCTCTTCCTTCTTTGCCACCTCGGAGCGAGCTACAGCTAATTCCAGCTCTCTCTCTTCCAGCTGAACAGTTAGGTTTTCAACCTTGCTAGCATGCTCGCTCAGATCGCTCTCCAAGGTGTGCTTCTCCTGAAGAGTGCTCCTCAACCTGTCCCGTCACTTAAAAGCTCTCTCACCCCTGGCCTCAAAACGCTTGGCCAGACTGACAAGTAGAGAAAGGTCCTCCTCGAGCTCCTTCCTCTCAACGTCTTCCTCCCCTTTCTCCTTCCCCTTGGCCACTGCCTTGCCCGATTTGACCAAGGCTCGAACCTGCTCGGACTCCTCTGCAGTTCGCACCACCTCTTTCGAGGCGCCCTCCTCAGTTCGCGGTTTTTTGGCGGGTGCCTTCTTTTGCGAGCTCGAAGGCGCCTTTTTCTTCCGTCGAAGAGGAGCATCTTCGACTGGGTCAGAGGCAGCCTCGGTGACAGGACGAACAGGAGAGGCCTCGGCCACGTTCAGGCTAGCTTTTGGCGCTAGTTCGCCTAATCTTCTCTCTTCTTTCTCACGGAAGGCTGCCGCTTGGCGGCTGTTCACCGCATCATCTGCTGGAGAGAAGGCAGCCTTGCCTCCGGACTTGAGAACGAAAAAGTTATTCATTTCTCGATCTGTGACATAAAACGTGAACTGTTAGTATAATAAAACAAAAAATATATATATAAATATATATATAATTAAATTAGCAACCTAAGTCGAACTGGCGTGAAATTGGAGTGTTCGGATAAAACCCCCAGAAGGCCAACAAGGGTTCGCATGAACTCATGCGAACAATGTCGAACATCCCTTCCCAAAACAGCCGGGCTAAAGCCCCAAGTTCGAACTCCCTTGCGGGAGCGGGCTCATTGAGGCTCGAACTCTCAACCCAGGGGTGAGATCGGAAGGTATTATTGTTAGGAGCACGAACAAAAAAATAGTATTTTTCCCAGGAGCTGATTTTTTCATCTCCTGGGGACAAAAAGAGGGCTCGTTTTTGTCCGCTTCTAGGGCTCAAATAGAAGCGGAAAGGATTGGTGTGCTTGAGCACGAAACAAGAACGAAACTGTTCGGAAGTCGGTTCAACCCCCATCCATTTGCACACCATATAAAATGCTACGATGTAGCTTATGGAGTTCGGGTGCAACTGGTTAGGGCACACCCCAAAGGCCGAACCGACCTCGAGAATAAAAGGATGGATGGGAGGGATCAAACCTACGGACACGTGTCTTAGAAACCACGTGTAGCATCCAGCGGGAGCCCGATGAGGTCGATCATCGGGGCTGGGAATTACTATAGAGTAGCCCGCCGCCGTTATGAGCGAACTAAGAAGAATAGTGTGTGTTGGAGTGGCTTTGGTGGCGGAGAAAACATCTTGAATAGATTTTTTGCGAGATCGCTTAGGAGGGGAAGAGGAGGAAAGGATTTGACGACCAGAAGAGGAAGCCGTCGGGATGGGCGAATCTGAGGCAGTTCGCAAGGGAAATTCCTCAAAACCTTCCTCAGATTCACTCTCATCCCTCAGATGGATCAAGAAAGGAGAAGAAGAAGTCATCTTGAAGAAGAATACGAAAGAAGAAGAGAAGGAAGAGTACCTGGGTTTTTTGTGTTTGAACTTGGAAAATCTCAAAGAGAGTATTCTTGCTTAAGAGAAGTGAGTTTTTGCAGAAGAGGTTTTGCAAAAATGGAAGGGGTATATATAGGCGAAAATCCTTGATTTTGGGGGGAAAACTGAAAAGTCACAAGATCTCAGCCGTTTGGAGCAGTTCGATCCAACGGTGAAGGCGAAACGTCGCATATCCGACCGTTGGATACAGTTCGATCCAACGGTGGATACGAAAAGACGCGTTTAAAAGGACGGAGATAATCTCGCCCGTTAGATGCAGTTCGATCCAACGAAGATAACAGCTTTGATCTTATCCGTAGGATTCAGTTCGATCTGACGGTTAAAATCAATCGGCGCCTAGGGATTCACGTACTGACAAATGCGATCTTAGCCGTCAGATATAGTTCGATCGAACGGCAACGACGAAAGGGCGCCTCGGGATGGAGGAAACGTCGCAGACGAATGATGGATGGGACGTGATGCTTCTTGAAGAAGCTTCATAGATTGACAACAGCTCGAACTGTGCGATTACAGTTCGCACTCTGAAAGGGGGGAGTACTGATGTGGTCGAACTGACCACATTCAAACTACCTCGAAAACCCGACCCGGACTTGAAGGACGATCGACGCGAACAAATTAGGAAATAATGAGTTCGTTCAAGCGAACAAATATATCTGGTATGTCAATCGAACTGATCCAGCTCGTAACCCGTAATGTCGAACTGAGATGTGGGACGCCGAGCTAATACGAGCGAACTAATTCAAATTTGAGATAACTCCCACGATTGCGAGAATCTCGCCACTTCCCAGGTTTTTAGGAGAAAATCTCAACTGCCACATCCCACTCCTAGGAAATCACGTTTCTCTCAGGGAGTATATATATATCCTTTGTTTTTCTAATTTACACACACAATCACAATCCTAATTTCTATACTAAGCATTCAAAATCGAGAGCAACACTTTTGTGAGATTACTGACTTGAGCGTCGGAGTCCCTTCACCGGGAAAAACCCCCGGTGTTCTTTGTTTTGCAGGTTTTCTTAATCGGAGAATTCCAGTTTGGCGTCGAAGAATTTCGAACGGCATCGGAAAAGTGAAGGATCGGAGTCGAGACAAATCAATATATATATATATATATATAATCTAGATACTTGATTTGAATAAAATAGAGGTATACCGTATAAATATTGATGTGGGCCGTCTGGTTCTTCTACTAATTAAGAAGTAATTAAGGAATAAAATATTTAGAGTTATTGTGAAAGAAGCAAGCAGAAAGTGTATAGATATGACAAAGAGGAGTTTGTATTGTTGTAATATTTATATATATATATATATATATATACCCGGCCCACAAATTTGTTGTCGACTTCTTCTCTTTCTATTTTGTCTTATAAGTTTCATTTTCATCTTCTTCAAACCTTGTTGTTCGAAAATATTCCCTGCGATGCGGTGGAGCTGTGCAAGAGATGATATCATAATTTGATTGACCTCCAAAAACCCGCTTCCCTTAACCTCATCTCATTCATGGTATCATCGATTTCTTCTCTCTAGCTAGCTTTGTGTGAATCACAGAGGTGGTGTGGTGGTGGCAGCTTTGATGGTGGCCTGAATGGATGCAATTCACGTGACTCCAATGCTTTAATAAGGTCTCTATACAATATTCTCTTCACAACCTTCTTTTGCTTGCATTCAATTACGTATGTATGTATATATATGTTTTGATCTTGTTAATTCATGTGTTTGTTTGTAAGTTTGTTTCACTGTCTGATAATGGGTCAAATAGGTGAAATCCTGGCCTTGGGATTGCGGGTAGAGAGAGGGGCGAGAACTGTTGTGGAGCTCTTAAGAGAGAGATGGAGGGCCTTGATCGGGCGGGGAGAAGGCCGAGCCTGAAGGAACGGCTGGGATTGAAGGGGTTGGGTTGTTGTGGAGCCACTTGGGGCCTGGGGCCCACCACCATGAGCGTCAGGGATAACGAAGAAGAAGAAGACGGAGGTCCAGTGAGCCCGCAGAATCCCGTGGAAAACGGGCCAATTCCGTCGTGTGTGGTCCGCTCCACCGGGATGAACCTAGCGGCGGCGCTGGCGGCTGAGAGGCAGCTGAGGGCGGTGCTGGATTCTGATAACGGAGGAGCTGCGGTGAGCCCACCGAGTCCGGTGACTGCAACGGGGACACCGTCGAGAGTATCGCTGCTGAGATTGCTGGAGGAAACGGAGGGCTACGATGGGGAGATGAAGAGAGAGGAGGAGGGGGCGGGGTCGGATTGGGTGTGCTGCGTGTGCATGGGAAGGAAAAAGGGTGCAGCACTGATACCATGTGGTCACACTTTTTGCAGAGTGTGTTCGAGGGAGTTGTGGTTGAACCGAGGTTCTTGTCCCCTTTGCAACCGATCCATTCTTGAGATTCTCGACATATATTGAGATTTTCGACCAACCTCCCTCCCGGCTCCCTCTATTCATTCTCCCTCTACACATTTTAATATTATTTTACTGCAATAACCCACACTTGGCCTCTTTGAATACATCAATTGTCTTATTACTTCTATTATTATTATGTTGTAATGAAGTTGCTTGTATTAGTGTGTTGGGTTCATTTAGTTTTCTCACAATAACTTCACATGAAAGAGTAGTCAAAGGAGTGGGAAGAGAGACACGTACCTTTATTTGGTCAGATGAAAAAAGAATCTTAGGTAGAGGAGCTTTAATCCAAATAAGCCCCTTCACTTTTTGAACAATCAAATCGAATAAGCATGCTTCCTATCCTATGTGGACTGCTCTCTCTCTCTCTTTTGTCAAAAGAGAGAAGAAAAAAAAAAGAAGGGACCTTTAAGTGGGCCTGAAGGAGCCTGAACCAGCCCATTATGCACCGGGTTTTTAACTGTGTTGGGCCGCCCATGATTTATGCTTAAGTGGCCCAATTAACTCTCATGACTCATCACCATCCAATTTTTCTTTCTTCCTTTTCCTCTCCCGTCATTTTATAAATCATTGAAATGAATCAATCTATATTTTAGACTGGATTTCAAATCCAACAAAATGATTAAAATTAATTCAGAATAAAAATTATGAATTTGAATTCATGTCCGTTCAACCACTATCGATGGATTTAATATCATAAATTTCAAATAATTTGTCAAATCCATTGGTCCAAATGAATGTATTTATTTTATTGTATTTTGAGAGTGGAAAACAACCAACAGGGAAAGGTTGTAACGTTTGATGGGATTAGGTTTAAACCAGACTCATTGTCATCCTTATTTGATGTTTAAAGAAGATGAAGCCGCTACTTTCATCATTCCAACATATATAGAGATTCATCAAAGACACTCCACATGCATTTTCGAATTGGACCACCCTATATTTAATAAGTAGATGCAATTTAAATTGCAAATTTTTTTTAGATGGAATTGTTTCTTTGATTGATATTATTCCGTGAGACCGAATTCCACTGTTCACAATCTAAACCCTTTTTTTGTTGAGAATTGAAGAAGAAGAGAAAAGATATTTTCATTCACAATCTGTAAAAAGGAATTACAAGCATATATATAGATATACAAGAAGATCTAGAAGATTCCTTGCTGAGCAACTACTATCCTAACAAACTCTAACTAACATGATGACATGACAACTTACTAATCAAAACTGTAACCAAAGAACAAAAACCCTAACAAGCTATGCATGCCATGCATGTGACTGCATGTGTGCGTGTTGAGCATAAACACTAACATGCTCCATCGCGTTGTTAGCCAGGATCAAGATGAATCGATAACTTGCGTTGAAGAGATGAAAACCGAGATGCTGAAAGAGGCTTGGTTAGAATGTCTGCAACCTGGAACTCAGAAGGCACAAACCTAACATCAAGAGCTCGACTTTGGACCTTTTCCCGAAGAAAGTACACATCCATCTCGATGTGCTTGGTTCGAGAGTGGAAGGTAGTATTGAAAGCAAGCTTTATCGCACCCATATTGTCACACCATAACACCACAGGTTGTTCAATAGGAAGCTTCAACTCAGCAAATAAGGATTTGAGCCATAAAAGATTCGTAGTAGCTAAGGCAAGAGAACGATATTCTGCCTCAGTACTACTTCGAGCTACAACACTTTGCTTCTTGCTATACCATGTGAGAGGATTGGAGCCGAGATAAATGCAGTAGCCGCTGGTACTTCGTCGATCATCAATAGAGCTCGTAAAATCCGCATCCGCATATCCTTCCAACACCATTCTAGACACGGGTTTGAACATTATGCCAGCATGTTGAGTACCCTGTAAGTATCTAAGAACCCGTTTGCAGGCAAGCCAATGTTTGGTAGTTGATTGATGCATAAATTGACTGAGCTTATTCACCATGTAAGCAATGTCAGGGCGCGTTAGGGTTAGATATTGTAGACTGCCAACAATGCTTCGATATAAGGATGGTTGATCAAATAAAGGACCATCAAGAAGAGATAACTTTAGGCTAGTAAGATAAGGTGTAGGACTTGGCTTACAAGAAGATAAATCTGCCTGATGAAGAACATCTCTTATATACTTGGATTGCGACAAATGAATACCAAGAGAACTCCTATGCGCTTCAGTCCCCAAGAAATAACTCACCTCTCCAAGATGTTTGAGAGAAAACTTGTCATTGAGTTGAGTTATAAGAGCATTGATCATGATAGAATCATCCCCAGTCACCAGTATATCGTCCACATAAACGAAAACAACAAGCATTTTACCATCCTTATTCATGTGAAATAGAGAAGAGTCTGCCATGGACCTTTGAAGTCCAAGAGATAATAGATAGGCTTTGAGTGTATCATACCATGCCTTCGGAGCTTGTTTGAGACCATATAGAGCTTTAGATAATTTGCAAACATGCGTGGGAAATGTGGAATCGACAAAGCCTTCAGGCTGAGATATGTGAACAACTTCCTTAAGCTGACCATTAAGAAACGCATTGTTGATGTCTACTTGTTGGATAGACCTATCCTTTTGTAACAGCAAGTGTGAATATCAATCTGATGGTTAAAGGTTTAACCACTGGACTAAAGGTATCGAAGTAATCCACACCAGCATGTTGTTCAAAACCTCGAGCAACCAATCTAGCCTTATACTTACTTATACTGCCATCAGGATTCCTCTTAATCCTGAAAATCCACTTATTGGTGATAGGAGTGATAGAAGGATGAGCATGAACCAATTCCCATGTCTTATTAGATTGCAAGGCTTTGAATTCCTCTTGCATAGCAAGATGCCAATGAGGGGAGGACAAGGCTTGAGTAACTGTAACAGGTTCATGATCAAGCAAGCTAGCATGAAAGATTTTAGGCTTGAAAACACCATTTCTGGACCTAGTGAGCATCGGATGAGTTGAGATAGGATGATTTGAAGAAGACCGATGAGTAGGAGGATGAGTAGTAGAAGGAGGAGACTCTGTTGAGGGAGAGCTAGAAGAGGAACTGGAAGAGCTAGACTCTGAAATTAAGTAAGGTGGTGAAGGAACAATATCAAGAATAGAAGGGAAGAAGTGGTGTGAGAAGAAGATTGAGTATCGGAGATGGAGGGGAATAAGGTGGCATAGGGAAATTCATGTTCATTAAAGGCCACGGTCCTTGCAATATACAGCCTACCACTTGGATGTAAACACCTATACCCCTTGTGAGCAACACTATAACCTATAAACAAGCACTTTTGACTCCTAAATTGAAGCTTGTTAGAGTTGTAGGGTCTTAGGTAAGGACAACATGCACATCCAAAAGCTTTGAAAAAATGATAATCAGGATCCTTATGATAGAGCTTAAAATATGGAGATTGACCTTTAAGAAGAGGAGTAGGAATCCTATTCACTAAGAAAGTGGCTGTTTGGAAAGCATCCCACCAAAATTTTAAAGGAAGTGAAGAGTGACTAAGCAAAGATAATCCCATTTCTGTAATGTGTTAATGCTTTCTCTCTACTAATCCATTTTGAGAATGAGTATAGGGACATGAATATCTAAACCCAATTCCAAGATTCTGAAGGTAAGATTTAAGAGCTAAGAATTCACCCCCATATCACTTTGTAAGATTTTAAGCTTAGTGCCAAAAAGCCTCTCAACTAAGGGATGAAATTGCTTAAAAATTGAGGCAACTTCAGACTTAACATGCAGAGGATAGATCCAAGAAAACCTAGTGAAATCATCTACAAATAGAACATAATATCTATAACCATCCCTACTAGACTCAGCAGCAGGACCCCAAACGTCGGCATGAACGATTTCTAAAGGTTTAGAAGTGGTATGAACAACAGATTTAAATGGCATTTGATGTAACTTCCCTTGTTTGCATGCTTCACAAAAATTGATAAGAGAAGAAGGAAAAACTTTTATTGAGTTGAGAACATAAGAAAGTGTTTTATTACATGGATGACCTAAACGATGATGCCATAATCCAACAACATCAGAATTAAAACTAGACTTAGAAGCAGAAAAGGAATTACAAGAGGTGGTGGCTTGATCAGATTTGGAATGAAGATGAGACAAGTCGAGCTGATACAATCCATCTTTAAGAGCTCCCCTCAACAGAATGTGGTGTGATTTGAGATCCTTAATAAGACAAAAGGAATGATGAAATTCAATAATAGCATTATTGTCTTTAAGAAACTGAGATATACTGAAAAGATTTTTAGTGATAGCAGGAACACAAAGAATATTGTTCATACGAATGGAAGAAGAAGTAAGAGATGGAAATGAAGTAGAACCAGTATGAGATATAGGAAGGGAGTTACCATTGCCTACCACAAGCTTGTCCTTACCCTGATATGGTACTTGCAAATGCAGATTTTCCAAAGCCGAAGAGACATGATGAGTGGCACCGCTATCCACTATCCAATCAGATGAGAATGAAGATGATCAAAAGTATTTAGAAGACCAGGATTTGAAGACGAGACAGCAGTAGAAGAAGTATTCAGTAGATTAGCCTGAGGAGATGAAGAACTAGAAGCCTCAAGACCAGCGAAAGACACATCAAACCTCTTGAAGCATTTAATGGCAACATGATTAGGCTTGCCACAAATCTGGCATACAACTTTGCTACGACCAGAAAACCTGCCTCGACCATGACCTCGAGGAACAAATCCACCTCTACCACGATCAGAAGAACCATGAGTAGCACCATAGTTAACACTAGGAGAAGAAGCACCAATGTGAGCAGAAACAGTAGCTTGTTGATTCAAGCGCATCTCATGAGTGTGAAGGATGAACTGAACTTCAGCTAGGTTAAGAGAATCACTGCGTGTTGTGAGATTAACTACGACACTTTCATACTCAGCTCCCAATCCTCCAAGGACATACAACACAAAATCACTCTCATCAATGCCTTGTCCAGCAGCTCTCAGTTGATCAGCCAAATGCTGCATATTCATCACATAATCAGCAATCGCCATGTCTCCTTTCTTCATCGTCTGTAACTGAAATCTGAGATTCATAGCTCGAGCTTTAGACTGAGATTGAAACAACTGACCCAATGCGCGCCAAATCTCAAACGCATGGGTGAATCTGCTGACAAATCCTAGCATACACTCTGAGATGGAACAGAGCAACCAGCTCTTTAAGAATTGATCCTTCCTAATCCAATCAACGAACTCAGTACTCCGAATGCGAGTACCATTAACACCATCAACAAACTCCTGAGGAATGGAATCCTCATCACCATGAAGAAAACTATCAAAGCCATGGGCAGTGACAGTAGCAACAATTTGCGATCTCCAGTAGTAGAAATTCGACCTATCTAAACGAAGAGAAAGTGTAGGAAACGTCGGCAAACTGAAATTCGCCATGATCAACAACAACAAGAGCTCAGCAAGGAGAAATGCAGGCTCGTGATACCATGTTGAGAATTGAAGAAGAAGAGAAAAGATATTTTCATTCACAATCTGTAAAAAGGAATTACAAGCATATATATAGATATACAAGAAGATCTAGAAGATTCCTTGCTGAGCAACTACTATCCTAACAAACTCTAACTAACATGATGACATGGCAGCTTACTAATCAAAACTGTAACCAAAGAACAAAAACCCTAACAAGCTATGCATGCCATGCATGTGAGTGCATGTGTGCGTGTTGAGCATAAACACTAACATTTTTTACTAATCAATTTCTGATTAGTTAATTATAAATCATGGATCAACCCATCTTACGAAATTAAAATTTTAAGGACATTGTTTAAAAAAAAAATCATGATCTTCAACACATATGTGTGTGTGTGCGCATGCAAGAATCATGAGGTGACTGTGTATTACACTTCATAAATATTATCCTGAACCCCATAAAAACATGAACCCTAACTTGTTTTGCTAAATTTAAATGATATCATTTCCATTAACTTGTTTTGCTAGATTTAAATGATATCATTTTCATTTACATGGTACATCGTTTACTTGTCGTAAAAATTGTTGAATTTGCTCATAATTATATATTATGGAATTCTGATATGATTTATTTGAATTGAAAGGAAATTAGGAGTTTTGGCTCCATGACATCAAGACTCGAAACCTTATAAGCTTAATGTGGATCGTCAATCAGTACATATCTTGACATCATTTTGATTGAATATTTTTTTACGAATATGTGAAAAATTAGATGCCTTTTTATTCTTCAATTTTGGTGGGCAGGTGATACTGATACCTCCATCAATCTTGATCCCTCGTTCATGGTGAGTCCCCACCATAGAACACTGTATCTGGACTTCAACAATGTGGCTCTCCTACACCACAAGTTTTATTTATTATTATTAATTAAAAAGGAATCTGGGGAAGAAGTTATCAAGAAGCCATGGATTGCAATTGATCCAATCTTTTCCTTTATTAGAAAACAACTGTTCCATTAAAAATTTCCCAACATGACAATCCCAATTTGGTTTATGCCTAACCTTGGAAATCTATCACTTTTATTTGAATCTTTGTCGTCTCCCCGATTTTTGGCATAATCTTGAGTCCTCACCCAACTATATTGCCTTTTAATTATGGTCCATTGGAGTAAAATAAAATAAAATGACTTAACTCATTTTTGGAACACATTTCAGATGGACATTAATTGGACATAAGAGTTTGTTTTAATTTGTAATTTCATTTACTAGCTAGCTGGCTAGTTGTTTAATTCTGTGTGTGTGTGTGTGGGCAGAACTTGGACCCATTATAGTTGTTCATAGTCTGTCCTATTTGTAATGTTGCTCTCAAGTTTTATGCTATCTATTAATTCAAATTAGCTAGACCTCATTTATGTCATATATAATGAATGTTGCTATTGAAGCTTGACAGGAACATGATCACATCCATTCTATGAGTGAATAATTTAACTAATCAAATTAATTACTATTGAGAATCTAACATGCATTGTTTGCTATGGAATATCAATTAGGGTTGAAATAAATATATAGGTGAAGAAGTACCCTACAAAAAAAAGAAAAGAATGGGCACATATATATATATATATATATGGCTTCCAATTCTTGATTGGCTTGTTACAATGGTGGAGCCTGTATATATATAACAGTAATGGCTACTATTTGATGATATTGGCATCTTTCCCAATTTGGAGAGCTCACCAGAAAATGAAGTGAAAACTGGTCAGTTTTGTGGAGAAATTCATGGAACCTCAGACCTAATCCAGCAAAATCGACAAATATGCCTTTTTCTTTTCAAGGTCTCCACTTCATGGAAACAAACTTTTCTGTGTTAGTCATATTCAATCATGCTTTAATTTGCTTTTTTAAAAACACCATTCAAATACAAAGAACTACATCAAGTACTCCTCAACGTAATTATTGATAATGATAGCTCAACCATGCATGTAGGGAGAAAGGACAGTATAATCAAATTTGTTTTCATCATGAGTACTTTTGGATTAAATTTGTTTTCATATTAGTGTTAAATAATATTTGATTAAGGATCTCAATGTATCAAATCGTATATTTAGGCAATATATCAATGGTTCTGAATGACCAGCTACTCGTGTGAAAAACATGTGTAGCCAACATTATATATAGATGTGATCAAAACTAGCTAAATATGTGATCACTGAACAGCTCTCTCTTGCAACTTTAGTTGAATGACAGAATGCGACATTCATGCTCTTTAGATTACCAACCTAACAAATATATTCCTAATCCAAGTTAAAAAAACATCAAATAAGATCGATCTTCTATTCCATATTTGTATTTTATCTTTATTTGTAAAATAACCACAATATATCAAGTGTAAAAATGACATCATCAATTTACACATGACATGAATTGAAAACAATGAAATACAAGATGAAATACCACTTATAAATTAGAATAGAAGATGAAACACCACTTGAAATAGAAGAACTAGAGATCAAACATGTCTATTAGTATTACCGTGTCTCCGATCCCAACTCTTTTCTATATTTGGTGAAATTACATATGTATGAATTTATCACTGATTTACACACATTTACACATATCACATCACATCAACCTAACTCCATCAGTAACATCTGAAAAATAGTACTTGTAAATCTCTTTTCATAAATTGAGAATTAATGGAAATTTTAAAAGAATTTCAAAATTGACTGGAAAAAAAATATGGTCCAAGTCATGTGTAAGCATTTAGCCACTAAAAGGTGTTTTTATCTGTAATGTAAGTTGAGATTTCTGCAACACAGCTCAGTCAAATGTCAATAAACGAAATCGGAAAAGATGAAGTAAGAGAAGAAACTAGAGTGGATTATAATTAAATGGCAAAAACTCACGTGAGATCGTCTCACGTGCGACGAAATTTCAGATCACATACTTATAATAGAAAAAGACATATTTATGAGTGTAAAAGATATACTTCTAGAACTCATATTTATACCTGTAAAAACATACTTCTAAAACACATACTTATAGCTGAAAAACATATACTTATACCTATAAAAAACATATTTGAATTCCGTTGCACGTGAGACGGTCTCACAAAAGACCAACTCTAATTAAATTCGACTAAACTAATTAGCCACATTTTTTGGGGGCTCAAAACTATTTGAACGGACTATTCATTTCCCATTTATAATGCTGCTGGGATTCATCCCAACTCTTTTTGAAACGGAGAGAGTATAATTTTAGTTATGAACTACAAAAGAAATAACCACACAGCCCAAATAAAACAAATTAGAGTATAATTTTAAGTCTAAAGACTAAGTAAAAACAATCATGTACAAACACCACTTGAAATGGACATTTCAAATTGGAGGGCCTATAACCAGTTTCCTAAAAATAATATATATCAAATCTATATTATAAAAAAAATTATAAGATACTTCCTTCAAAATTAAAATAAAAATAAAAATGTATAGCTTGGAAAAAGGTAAGAAATGTGCGATGGTACCCTACCCCGTGCAGTGCTACAGCCTACAGTGACCACACCAGCTTTTCTCCAATACTTTTTTCTGCTTTATTATTTATCTTTTTACCCAATTAATCGACTCTTTTTTAACTATCAATTGATGCCAAGAAAATAACACTAGAATACAATGCAGATTTGGTTAGCAGGAATTAAAGAGTGTGACCCACTGCCCACTGGGTTGCACCATGCACGGCCTATCACAGGCCCACGAGCCTGCCCAGGTCGATCTGGTCAGACCGGCACGTGTGTGATGTGCACATACTCGATGACCCATTGCCCTTTCGAATTAGATCTTCTATTATATTCGATGTTCTATCAATCTCATTTTTTATAACATTCAATATATGACACGTGTTAAATAGTGATGTTATCATATACACGTGGAGTGTGATGATTTTAAAATATGAGATGCAACACCAAGTGTTAATGATTCGACTCAGTTGATTACCACGAATTTAAGAGTATGTGGCCCACTTAAGCTTAGTTGTGTTCAAGGGTCTTGTCTTTTTCCCATTTATTGATCCACTCTTTCTTTTATGGAAAATATTATTGCCTATTCCTTTTTTCCTCTTACCATGATGCTTAAGGATTGGATTGCGCATGGCGTCTGCATTCAACAATTTCTAAATTAAAGCCACTACTCATCACATTACTGGGGTTTGAATATAGTTGGGATCTTACCTAATTTTATTGGAAATTAATAAAGTTAAAGGTTCAAATTCTATTGTCAACTATAATCCAATTAATGAGTTTGGATTTTAAGAAACTTATAGAAAGATCTAAAACATATATATATATAGTATATATATGTCAGTAAATATAATCTAACACCAAGACTCATGTGAGACGGTCTCACGGATAGTTTCCGTGAGACAGATCCTTATTACCCATGTGTTGAAACCATTTTCACAAATTTTAATATGAATTGTTAAGGATGTGTTATGGGTTAACCTGTGAGACGGTCTCACACAAGAAGATCCGTGAGACGTAGTTATTTCAAGTATCAATATATAATCCTGTTTTTTTTTTTCACATGAACTAAATTAATCTTGGCCCATAAACATATATTTTTAACAAGTATATCAATCTTATCCATGCTGATATTCGATCATTTATTTATTTTTTGATGGCTTTTGAATTGGTTCTCTCTTGGACCAGAAACAGAACATGAAATTTTCATATTTAAAATGTGATTGAATACTATCGAAGATGAAGATATTTTAAGCATATGTTATTCAAATGATCAGTTCTGCATATATAGGAAGAAGACTAATTTATTTGAGTCTAAATATCAAGCGGTCAAACAAAGACTAATTTTCGAGTTTGTCTATTTTAATGTAGAATGTTCTTCAATATGTGTATTACTAGTCGTTTCATGTATATCTTATTGAATGGTCTAAATTTGTTCTCAATAGTACTACTTTAATTCTAACTGCTCTTCTCAGGAGAAGAAGAAAACAAAGTAAAATATATGTGGCATGGAGACATCGTGGTTTGATACTAAAATGTAAAGGGATCATTTATTTTTTATATAGTCATACATTGTTTTTTTTTTTTTAATGTAAAACTTGATTTTATTAATTTTTTGATTATATTATTGTTCCTATTATCTCTATCATCTGGATCGTGTCATTCAATTTACATTAATTAATTTCATTCAAAGTCAGATTATATCACTCTCTTGCTTATCAGTGAAATCAAGTTGTTACATTTTCATGTCCAAACCATTCAAAAAAAAAAAAAAAATCTTAAGAAACTAGATTAAAAATGAGTGTGTCCACTTAATTGTTGTATTATAGCTCACAAAGATTGCACTGCCGACATTATATAATGTTTTGGTAGAAAAGCAAATTGGTTGATTATTAATAATCATGCTTAATGACGTAAAATGGCTGCGGCCCTATAAGCTCAAATCGCAGTTTGCACGTTTGATAATTATAATTATTAAGCAATTAAGCAAGTTGAAAGTTAAAAAGAAGTGGCATAATAATAAATATTAAGAATATAAGTAAACATAGCCGAAAATTCAACAGACCTGTCAAACATCATTCCAATTCTCCCTCTACTTTTCAAAGTGTCCAAATTTATTTATTTTCTACAATTCTTAGGTATTATTGCACAGAATTAAATCATGTTTGTTGTCTTTATTAGGTTTTTTTTTTCTTTTTTATTGAAAATAGTGTTTTCTTTGAACTATTCATCACTAACCACTCTCAAGAATATTTTTATATAAGATCAATATAATAGATATTTCAATTAATTAACAATCTTGCTAACCTACCCACCGTAATGTGTCCACCGCATGACGTGGCGAAAATCCAACATATCAATTAATTTGATTTTTCATATAATCAGGGGATGAAATTATTACACGTCAACGGTTGACATATTATTGTGAGCATTTTAGCATTTTCCTTCGATTAAAAACTAATATGAACTTAGGAGCACTTCATAAGTTATACCAAACAAATTTGTTTAAGAATTAAAAGTCGAACCAAATAATTTCGTTGAAAAGGGTCAAAAATAGATTCAAAGGCAATAAAAATGGAAAAATAGGTATGTCGGGTGACAATATGATAATTAATTAAGCAGTAAATGTTATTTTCATGAATTAATGAAATTAATTAAAAAAGGGTAGAAAGGGAATTTAAAGAGAGGAGGCATATATGAGTAAATAGGGCCCACATGAAACAAGGACAAGAGTTGATCCAAAGTGAGTAGGGGTCCATAAGATGTGATCAACATGCATGCTACACGACCATGTTCCCACTCACTTTTTATTTGGATATGCATACAACTATTTTTCATCCTTTCTAATTTTAATCCATAATGCTAATATAAATATCATCTATTTCTCGGACTTAACTTAATGACAGATACATCTGATCTTAACTTAGCAGTTTATATATAGGTTCGAATTTCTCACCCTTAATTGTAATTCCACCGAAGAATACAAGTTTAATGGTGTACTAATTTTCTATATAGGGTGGAAAATTGAAAAACAGTTCAATTGCGTTTCTTATTTTGATAATTAATGCTCACGATTTTTATTCTATATACGGGACTTTATGTCTTTATTAGTAACTAGGTCAAAAAGAATTCCATTTTTGGATTGTAGTAGATTTACCGTCAGTACAACCAAAATAATAGGTCCAATTCACATGACTATATCTACTTTTATTTTCGAATAAAAAAATATGTGGGTTTTTTTTTTTAACATTTATTTATCAGTTTGGAAAAGAGTAATTAACTTGAGATTTGAAAAGGAAGAAAAGAATCCGCAAATGACCGACTTGATTCAATCGATTCAGAGTAGTATTTAATTCATGAATTTTATCCTAATTAGGTGAGATTTTGTCATGATATGAATCCTTAAGACCCAAGAGGTAAATGAATTAATGTAATAAATATATAACGCAACCAGTTTTAGTTTGTAATCACACAATCTTGAATACTGCTGATTTATTAATACACGCAGATATCTCTATTAAGTACATTCTTATCAGATCAGTTTTTTATTTTTATTTTGAGTCAGAACGGTTAGAAAAGGGAAGACGCTAAAATTGAAACCGCGGATTAGAATTGAATTAAAAATAAGATTTAAGTATAGTATTAAAAATGCATTATAATTAGTACTGTTACCATTAAAAGGAATTAAATGTATGAGCGACACATAAGAAGAGTTGGGAAAGCAGGCCCCCACACCCAGCTATAAATATCCCCCCAAGAACTCCTCTCTCTACACACAGCAAATTCATTCACAAACAAGCTTTTTATTACATTGTAGAGAGAGAGAGAGAGAGAGAGAGAGAGAGAGAATGGCAAGTGAATTTCCAGTGATCAACTTGGGGAAGCTGGACGGAGATGAGAGAGGTGCAACAATGGAGAAGATCAAAGATGCGTGCGAAAACTGGGGTTTCTTCGAGGTTAGTAGATGATGATGAGATGAATAAATCATGTTAATTATCTTAATTAGTAGATGTTATAATTTATGGAGAGTGATGATGTTGGATGGATGATTCTCAGCTGGTGAACCATGGAATATCTCCTGAGTTCATGGACACTGTGGAGAGGCTGACTAAAGAACACTACAAGAAATGTATGGAGCAACGATTCCAGGAAATGGTGGCCAGCAAAGGGCTGGACGCTGTTAATTCTGAGATCGATGATTTGGATTGGGAGAGCACCTTCTTCCTCCGCCATCTCCCCGTCTCAAACATCGCTGAAATCCCCGATCTTGATGACGAATACAGGTATGTTTGTTTGTTTTTAATAAAATAAAATAAAATAATTAGAAGTCGATTACGTATAGAGTTTGAAGGAAGTTGAAGTGCAGGAAGGTGATGAAGGAATTTGCAGGGCAGCTGGAAAAACTGGCTGAAGGCCTGCTGGAATTGTTGTGTGAGAATCTTGGTCTAGAGAAAGGGTATCTGAAGAAGGTGTTCCACGGGTCAAAGGGCCCGACTTTCGGGACGAAGGTGAGCAACTACCCGCCGTGCCCGAAGCCAGAGCTGATAAAGGGGCTCCGGGCCCACACAGACGCCGGGGGGATCATCCTCCTCTTCCAGGACGACAAGGTGAGCGGGCTCCAGCTGCTGAAAGACGGGGAGTGGGTGGACGTGCCGCCCATGCGCCACTCCATCGTCGTCAACATCGGGGATCAGCTTGAGGTGATCACCAACGGAAAGTACAAGAGTGTGATGCACAGAGTGATTGCGCAGGCGGATGGGAGTGGAAGAATGTCTCTGGCCTCCTTCTACAACCCTGGAAGCGACGCACTCATCTTCCCAGCATCGCCATTGGTGGAGAAGGAGGACTCCAAGAATCTCTACCCCAAGTTCGTGTTCGAGGACTACATGAAGCTCTATGCAGGCCTCAAGTTCCAGGCCAAGGAGCCCAGGTTCGAGGCTTTTAAGAACGGTGGAACTGCTCCCACTAATTTGGAACAACTTGCATCCGCTTGATTCATTAATTACACTGCTCCTCCTCCTCCTGCCCGCTACCTATTATGCTCTAATAATTACTAATTACTACTGTCATATCAATGGTTGTTTACACAATACACATCCTATATATGTCTTTAGTGTATAATTTGTGCTTTATTTCATACATTACTCCTGTCATTCAGAATATTTAAGGATTATTTCCTTATCTTATAATCTATATATATATATATATATTACTATTATTAATATTGTATGTAGTGGTTTTCATTGGTTAAATTAATTAAAAGCTAGCTATGTGAATAGGCCAACAGTACATGCATGTTGAGTGATAGTATTGTACCCTATATATAGCTAACTAACGTTTTCAAGGACAAAATGTAGATTACGGAATTAAAGAATATTAATTCATCAATTCCTCTTTAGACAGGTCTTTTCTTCAACCATAATTGTTAAAGTATCTATCACTGACAGATGCTACAAATTCAACACCATCAATTATTCCAAGCTTCAAAGGGATAAAATATTTACACATTAAAAGTGGATATATATATATAGTTGATTAATTTCGGTGGACTTACATGTAAGCATATTTTCTCAAAAATAGCTAGATTGGCAATTAGTTGGCGTAACAAGTTGAGTGGTTGGCAAATCAATTACAACAATAACTATGTTCTCATTGCCCCAATTACTTGTGAACATAATCTTATCCACATATTTAACCAACATTAATTTCTATGCAATTAAAATAATGCCTTTAAGTTGTGCTTGCATTGAATCATGTACTTTAACTCTACAAAATTGAAGTGTATTAAAAAATCTGTCCAAACTAAAGGAAAATGAGGGATTTCAAATCTATAAATTCAAACCTAACTATTGAAATATATGAAATTAACCAAACAGTTGAAATGATGAGATCCAAATGCAATCTGACTGTCAATCCACCAATCATTTCCGAAAAACATGGCAAATAATTGATGGAAACTGCTAGTACCCATGGGGCATGGACCCCCTTTATACATCAGCCCACACTATTTTTCTCTTTTCTATATAAAGTGATCCACAATATTTGTTCCAATTCATATTTCGATATTATATTTTGTTTAAACTTAAACAGCACAAGTCATATATATCTATCTATGAAATATTGTTTACCTACTGTGTGGGGAAACTGTTATTTTTGGTTCACCTTATAGCCTTAGGTGATTATTTAATCTTGTTAGATTTCTTCCCAACATTTCCTTGTCAACAATCACGTGACTTTAGAATTCTAGCAAATTTATTGTCAAAAAATTTGGTATAATTACATTTGCCTCAAATCTAAAAGTAATAGTTTCAAATTCTCCAGAAAAATATATAGCATTTTTGGTATATCCTGATTCTTGAAAATTCAACCACCTTAATGTCATGGGACAAAAACAAATGTGATTTCACTTCATGTTTAAATTATATAACTAAAATTGTTACTACATGAATTTACCAGACTGAAAAGTCAACATCCCCAGTATATGGAGAACAAATAATGCAAGTTAGCCCCTCAACTGTCTTCTTCTGGATGTGGTGGTCCTAAAACTTCAAACCTCTTTATTTACAAGATCAATATTACAGTTTTTTCGATCTAAAGATAATATCAACACCCATCACATAATTAGTATGCTTCATTTTATTTAAAAAATTAAATAGAAGATTGTGACACATACAATACATATAAATCAAAATCAAAATTTGAAACCTTAGATTAATGGAATCGTCAATCACATACTTGACCTCAATTTTCTTGAATTTTTTTTACGAATATGTGAAAAATTAGATGCCTTTATTCTTCAAATATGATGGGCAGGTGATACTGATACCTCCATCAATCTTGATCCCTCATTCATGGTGATTCCCCACCATATATAGGACACTGTATCTGGTCTTCAACAATATGCTTCTCCTACACCACAATTTTTTTTTTAATTTCGAAAAAATAAAATTTTGGGCAAGAAGTGATCAAGAAGCCATGGATAGTGTTTGATTCAATCTTTTCTTGCTTTATAAGAAAACAACTGTTCCATTGAGATTTTTCCAACATGAAAAGTCCATTTTGGATTATGCCTAACATTGGAAGAAAATAACTAATTTTATTGAGTCCTCATCGTCTCCACGATTTTTGCCAAATCCTCGCCACTTTTGATTAAATTGTTGTCATGATAACTCATTTTCGAAAATTGAAATGGTCAAAAGTTTATAAAATCAGAATTTTAGCAATATTAACGGAAATACCATTAATAAAATGGATCTAAACACATATATGTCACATGATATACAATATGACTTCATGTAATTGTATGATACAAAAATCACGTACATGCATACATGAACTAACACGAACGAATATATATATATATATATATATATATCTAAATTAGATGAACATGCACATCAAACAATTATGATAAAGTTAAAACTCGAGATATTATATAATGTGGACTTTTATTGTAAATTTCACATCAATATTAAATAAGTGGATGCAACAGTACTATTGTATATGAAAATCTAGTATACTATTGTGTTCAGAATTGGTAAAATATTATTTGCTGGATGATTAATTAGTAGAGAAAGGTGTAGGATAATACTATATATATAGGCATTATAAATTCTAGCCTTAATAGAAATACAAAATCGAAAAATTAAAATTGATGATATCTGAAATTAATTTTCAAACATTAGTAAATATACTATTTGAGTTTTACATATCATGATTGAAAACAAGTTACGTGAATATATTCGTAGTTGAAGCAAATCATAGTGGAGTACTGTTGAATTAGCTAGTCCACAGCTGGATTCATCAATTTTTTGTACCAAGACTAACACTCATCTCTAAACCCCTCATTTTAATTTACACGTGTATTGATTGATTACAGATTTTTTTTTCTTTTCCAATTTTATTGTTTTCTAGCCATTATTAATTCCAAGTAGTTGTTTAAATTAACACAAAAACTACTCATGTTAGACGATCTCACGATAGTTTTCGTAAAACGAATCCTTATTACACGTGAATTGAACCAATGTCCAAAGTTTTTCATATGAATAGTTAAGTGTGGGTTATGAGTTGATCCGCCTCACGAAAAAAGATCTGTGAGACGGTCTCTCACATGACATACTCTTAAATTAATAATAAGATCACTTGTCTCCCAGTCCACTTAGGTGTTTGTAATCTATCCCACTTGAAATGTTGCTCTCCGGTCTTGTATTACTTCCCTAAACCCAAACTGTGCTTTATTTATGTTATGAATTTCAAATCCACTTACCAAAATATTTTTAATATTAGTTCGAAAATGAAAATCGTGAATTTCAAATTAATCCACTTGATACCACATTTCAAAACGCTTGTCGAATTCATCTATTCAAGTGAAACCTGAAATTATGAGATAGTAGGTTGATTGAAAATCATGGTCAAAATATTCCACTGGATCAGTGCAACCATTAGCCACTAAAAGGTGCTTTTATCTGTAATATATGATTATATCTAGGTTGGAATTCCTCAAACACACAGCTTAGTCAAATGTCACTCAATTCCAAACAGAATAAAAAAAACTCAATAATAATGGTTGGTAAAAAGCTAGCTAGCTAATACAGAAATAAAAGAGAGGGAAAAGGTGAAGCAACACAAATGAGATAGTGTATTATGGCCTACATGAAATTAAAGCATTAATGTCAATTCTCAACTAAACACTTTCCTTTTTTAACAGAGCATCCATCCATGTTGTCCAGGGACTAATTAATCATGAAGTTATTCTACAAAAATCTAACTTTATTTTATTTGTTGTATAATGTTTACATGTGTATGATTGGATATTAACTAATAACCATGTATTCTAGATAAGAGGTAGATATCAAAATTGGTGATATATAAAGCATCTACAATGAAAATTATAGAGAACAATATATGAATACCTTTTTGTTTTGAATCTAATCTTGCATTTGTCTTAGTATAAATATTAGGGTTGAAATATTTTGTTGATCCAACTCTGGAAATACTTGCAACACTTAAAAGGACATCGATTTAATTGTATATTCATAATCTTTTGGTAATAATGATGTTTACAAACTCCCATATCTTGCAAAAAAATAAAACTCAGTTAGATTTTTTTTTTACCATATATTTGTCAATTATACTCGTGACATGAGATAGTCAAATAGGATGGTACAGTTTAAGTTTGACTGACATAAATGAAAGTGAAACAATATGATAATTTTGTATGGTAGGATGATACAATTCGAGTTTTATGATGATAAAAAGTGTAGGGAGCAAAATGATAGAAATCAAAGTGTAAGGGTCAACTGAAAATATTAAATTACAGTAGATACTTATATAGGGCAAGGATAGAATCGTAATTATACCGATTAGGGTTTTCCCCTTTTCAGCAGCCATCTCTATATAACCCCTAAATTGCTTAATTTCTTTTCTCTCACGAGCTCTACTATTTGTATAGGCGGCGATACCACACACGGCAGCCGCCGCCGCGATCCTCCATCATAATCCGACGAAAACCAGCATATAATGTTGTTACGATTTTGAATTGTTATTTTTTATTTCATCTTTAGTTTTCCTCTGCTCGAATTCATGAATGAGACGGTATTTTAATTCCGTCTCGTCATCGAGGAAGAGAGGTATAATAATGACGGCGAGATATCGTTTCTTTCGTCATTTTCTCCATTGACGATTTGATTGTTGCTCGTCCACATTTTAAATGTTTTGATCAATTATGTTTATCCAAATTCATCTTATCTTAATTATTATTATTTTTTCTGTGAAAAGCTTGCCAGACTTGTATGGTAAGATCAAATGATCTCCATAAAAGAGGTGTATGAAGCTAGGCCCACTGGAATTTTTTCTGAAAGCAAAGAATGGATCAAACAAATTTGAAGGAAAATCTGAATGAACAGTTTTAATCTGCTAATCGCAATGAAAATGATTGATTGAAAATGTTATAATAGTTTATTTGTATACAGAGGAGCTTTGCATTAAATCTTCTTAAATTTATTTTCTGGAGTGATTGATCGTATCTTAAGTTCTATTATCCAATGTTAATGTGCTAAGTTATGGTCAACAAAATGAAACTTTGTTTGTTCCAAGTGAGTCCAATGAGATGGAATGAGCTATGAAAAAACGTGTAGCGTGATAATAGATGGACAACTCAATTTTCGGACCCACAAGACATTTGTATTACTTGTAATTAAGTTCATAATAATGTTGAAGTGATTAGAAATGAAAGTAGCCATTTGAAAGACAACAAAGTGCTGGGAGTTTCATTTACACTGGTATAGCATCAAAATCTCATGTTTATATTATTTCACGGAATAAGTGCCTAATAAGCATCAAAATCTCATGTTTATTAATATAAACATTAAGTTTAAAATTATTTGAATTTGAATTTATTCAAACGTAGAGATATACTTAATCTTATTGTATAACAAAACAGAATTTGAAATTAGTTAAAAAAAAATGTACACCTCCACCGTATAAGTTGCACTTTTGAAGAGGGATGCAAATCTTAACAATGTGATTTGTAGTACCTTAAATGTATTAATTTATAATCTATTAATATATTAGTTTTTTTTATGTGTAAACTCCATAAAACTGGATAATAAGTTTTGCAATAGTAGCTCTCCTCAGATTCTCTTTATCCCCAATTTAAAAATACTAGTTTTGTACCAGTGCGATGCACGGGATAAAATTTTATAAAATACAATTATAATATTTTTATTTGAGATTTGGAAAAAAAAGTATATACAAATGTAATATAATGAAATTAAGCAATTTATATATTATATATTTTAAAGGGAGGATTTCCAAAATACCAATTTTCATAAGCCAAGGAACTTATCTACCCTTTTTTTTTAAATAACTTTTTTACCCAATTTTAAAGTAAAATCTTCATAATACCCTTAATTTTAGTTATATTTACATAAGAAAAGAATTCAAGAGACTCTACTCGTGTCCAGAAATTCTACCCGCGTCCAGGAAACTGGACTCGTGTCCAGAAACTCTACCCGCGTCTACCTTTCAGATAAGGTGAACATGTCGTGAACACGAAATATAATATCGTGTTCACGATATGCAGAAAGGTTCAACATGTAGTGAACACAGAAAAATAATATCGTGTTCATGATATGCAGAACTGTTCACATATCGTGATCACGGGAAAAATGTCGTGAACACAGAAAATAATATCGTGTTCACGATATGCAGAACTTTTCACATATCGTGATCACGGAAAATAATATCGTGTTCACGATATGCAGAAAGGTTCAACATATCATGAACACGAAATATAATATCGTGTTCACGATATGCTGATATTGTGTTTATGATATGCTGATATCGTGTTCACAATATGCTGATATGATATCAGAGGTATTTCCACTTTATGTAAATATAAACTTAAGTTGAGAGCATTATTGATATTTCGGTCAAAAAATGGGTAAAAAAGTACATTTTTTAAAAAATGGGTAAATAAGTTCATTGACATACAAAAATGGGTAAACGGAGGTATTTCCACTATTTTAAATATTTAATTGTTGGAGATTATCTCTAGGTACGGTAATAAAATAAGATATTGTAATTTTAAACTTAGTTTATATATAAATAAGATGGATATGAATTTTATATAAATTATCACATTTCAAGTACACTATTTAAAGATAAAGGAATAATGTTTACTTAAACAAATCACAACATGAAAGTTATGTTCTATATAAGATAGAAGGAATAATTCAACTAACCACTTTTAAGCATGTTATCTTTAAAACAAATAAATTCTATGATAAAAATCTCAAAAACATAAAAGAAATATAAAAATAAAATATATGATTAATTTCCAATTATTTATAAAAAAAAAACAATCTACCTTGTAATGTAAATTTATAGTCTTCTTTATCACTTTTCCATGTAAGTTTTCATTCAAGTTTCTTCACGAAATTCCTGCATAAAGTAAAAATAAAAATAAAAAACAAAAATTACATTAATAATAATCCATATGCAATACCAATAAATAAAACATTCATATCCAAATATGAATAACGATAGTAACTTTAATCGTTAAGAAATTATTGATAAAGTCAAAAATTATTAATCGTCCATACAAATTATATGATGTAGATCAAATAAAAATCATAACCAAATAAGATAAAAACCAAAAAAAAGAAAAAAAGAACACAATCCCATGAGCACCATGAAAGCAAAAGATTTGTATTGCAGAATTTGAGAAATTAAATAGAAAGTATGTGTCAATTCTAAGTTTTTTCTCTCATATTTATAGTGCATAATTTGTTCATTAGATATGGAATTAGTGCATTTTGTATGTCATAAATTTAGTTGCTTCCTAATTTATAGATTTTTTTCCCAATTATAATGATTGCAAATAAATGTTCAGTTTCTACGTAATTCCTATACATGAAATCAAATCACATCATTCACAATCAATGTATTTATTGATAAAATCAAAACGTTTTATTATATTACATTATGTTATACATTAAATATTATTTTTATTGAATTTTATTATTTACAAAATAGAAAATCTTGTTCAATATATATAGTATATAAAATCAAGATCAAGATAATATCACAATCTTATTTGTTTGCTCGTATTATTGTATATTCAATTTTAATAGTGAAATTTAGTAGGGACTTATTTGTATCTTATTTAATGGATGAAAACTATAACAATCATAACCAAATAAAATAAAAACCAAAAAAGAAAAAAAAAAAAAAGAACACAATCCCATGAGCACCATGAAAGCAAAAAATTTGTATTGCAGAATTTGAAAAATTAAAGAGAAAGTGTGAGTCAATTCTAAGTTTTTTCTCTCATATTTATAGTCATGCATAATTTGTTCATTAGATATGGAATTAGTGCATTTTGTATGTCATAAATTTAGCTGCTTCCTAATTTATAGATTTTTTTTCCCAATTATAATGATTGCAAATAAATGTTCAGTTTCTACTTAATTCCTATACATGATGAATTCAAATCACATCATTTACAATCAATGTGTTTATTGATAAAATCAAAACGTTTTATTATATTACATTATGTTATACATTAAATATTATTTTTATTGAAATTTATTATTTACAAAAATTTTTGTTCAATATTTATAGTATATAAAATCAAGATCAAGATAATATCACAATCTTATTTGTTTGCTCATATTATTGTATATTCAATTTTAATAGTGAAATTTAGTATGAACTTATTTGTATCTTATTTAATGGATGAAAACGATAGCATAACATCTATTATATTTTTAAAATTACATTTCAAATTATATTAATTTTAAAACAAACCAATATTTCTATGTAATCAATGTCAAATAACTTGATGTATAAGTAATTAAGAAATTTTTATATAAAATCATATGGAATGCTTAGATGAAAAATCATTTAGTTTGCATCTATAAAATAATTTAACATTTTTTTAAATTGAAACATATTAAATTACCATTTTTATTAAATTGAAACGTATTAAATAGAAGAAGGATAGCTAATGGCAATAATTTCTTTTTTTCTCTCCCTAATTTGTAATAATATTCATCCTCTTATATAGAAGATTAATGAGGCAATTGACTTTTTTATTCAATGGATAAACATTATATCTTTTCCATAAATATCAAAACAACTTTTGGGTGGAAAAATTATTTAAGGAAATGTTCTTCTTCATATATATATATATATATATATATATAGATAATGTCACATTATAAAATTTAATATCATAATTAATTAAATATGATATTCATTTTATTATTACATATGATTTATTATCAAATCAAGTGGAGTTCTTTAATTTCTTTCTATATGATATATTATTACAATATATCTTTTAAATTTTATATTTAGAATTATTTAATTGTTGACTTTATGTTTTATGTAGATTTGGTTATCAACTGGCGAATTAATTTTTATATATCTACTCCTTTATATAACAACTATGTTTTATACGTCAACAAAATTACATAAAATGGTATCTATATTTTGGTTTTCTTTTTATATATTTTATTATTTTGTAATGATAAGAATTATATAATAAATATATTTTATGTATATATTTACATGCATATTAAATTATATATAAATATATATATATATTAACATCGAATGAATAATTGTTTTATTATTTATATGATATTATGATTATGATATTATATGATGTAAATCATATATATATATATATATGTATACACGCATTGCTAAATGATATCATATATATATGAATAGAAATTTATAATTAAAGTTAACTTACCATAGACAATATGATAATTTTATTATATCATATCACTTCCTTATATATATATATATATATCATCAATCATGATTTATTATTTATCATTTAACATTTATTTTAATAAAAAAATCATTTCCAATTTTGGTAGGGTGTTTTTGGCGGGAAAATTTTAACATTACTATTTGAGGAAATGTTTGTATTTTTATATATATAAAGATATCAACATTTGCTTCCTATATTCGCCAACCAAAATCAAAAGACCATCATTTGGTTTTCATCTCTACACAAAGCTCTTTTCACTAGTAAGGAGCATTGCAGCAAAACTTCACAAAATGCGGCAAACAATTGAAGAGCTGAGAATATGTAATCAATGATTAATGATTTCATTTGGATAGTAATAATATCCCTAAATCAAGGAATAAACTCTTTCTGTATTGGCCAAAAAAAAGAGTAGATCAGAAGAAACAGCAATTATCCATCCCTCAGAGTAGGAAGCATCACAGGCTTCAACTCGTCATCTTTGGACCTGAGGGTGGCAACTGCTTCATTCTGGAAATGTCGAACAACTCCATAAATCTCTGGTCCGAAATTCTAGCCTTATCAGCAGCAAACCTCTGATACTCATCAAAAATTGAAGCTAGACACCAATTTTGCCATTTCCTTAGGCATCCCACAAGACAACCAGTCCGATGCTGTTGAGGAGAAAGATTTACGTGTTAGAGGCTGAAAAGCTTGACTTGGAAGTCTATTTCTTGGGAGAACAAAAACATTGATTTCTGCTTTTTCTACACCTAATATCTAATACCCAACATACATTAGAGATTGCCTAATTTTCACACAAAACATCATATTGGTTACTAGTGAAATCAATATACCATACTCATCGATTTGTGTGGATGGGGAGGCGTTTAAAAAGGAGAGGAAATATGTAAGTACCTTTCCTCGTTTGCAGTGGATTAAGAGCGGAAGATTTCTTTCATCTGCAAAGAGAATATTCAGTTAAAAACATCTCAAAGAAAAAAAAAATCACAGTCGAGAATGATTCATAAGTAGATGGACCTAATAGCACTTGTAACGCACAATGAACTACATCCTCTGGAATATTTATGAATGGTTCCTGCATATTACAAATAGTTAAAGATGTAAAAATAATGAAAATATTTCATAGGAGAGATGGAATGCATCATTTCACTCAATTGAGTAGCTCATTTAGTCAATCGCATAGCAAACAGAAAGGACTTTAGAAGACACGTTAATTTTGCATAACCGATCCCTAATTACATTAGAAGTTCATGAAAGTTGCCCCTACTTCGGGATAAGCAGCATACATATATATCATTCCTAAAATTACCCATTTATTGTTTTGAGCTATGTATGTAAGATGAAACCATATGCTTGTTCAAGAACTCAAAACAACATAAAATGCTTCTCATCCTTCTAGGTCATGCCTAGAAGGGGAGAAAATATCCAGGACAGCAATGGCTGTAAGAAGCAGGAAAGGTAATAGAAAAATATTTTCGATCTGTGAAGCTATAACCTGCTGATTTATTAAACTAGATGCTAACTGCAAAGGACTGAAATTAGTTATAAATTCCCATGGTAAAGAGTATATCTCCGTTATTTGATACTATAGAATGCTTCAGATACAGAAACTTCCCCAAAGTCATGGTTTCCAAAATCCGCTAACACTTCATGCAACATTCCATAGAAGACAAGATTCTATGAAATAACATTTTTAGGTTGAAATTATGATTAAAGGCTTAAGCAAATCAGCAAGACTACACACACACACACACACACACGCCCACACAACCCGTTTTGTTAAAACCTCCAATTGACAAAACAAATGGGAAATAATCACATAACAGTAGTTCATATTGCAAACAAAATTATTGCGTCGAAAAATCATGAGTAACACCATTATAGAACTTCCTCCAAAGAAACAGAAATCACAGAACATCTTTCACCAAAACATCCTTTTTAATTTCCTTTGTCATATCCACCTTAACGACACTCCACAACATCAAACTAATACGGATACGTCTGAATTGAAACTACCTTAGATCCTTCGAGGCCAAACTGGAACAGACGAATTCCATTCGCATTGAGGAACTGCATATTTGCTTCAGGATAGGGCTCCGGACACAAGTACCTGCAACATCATCATAACTAATTCAAAAATTGAGGGAAAAAGGAGAGACAGAAAGAGAGAGGTGTTGAAATTGAACGAACACGATTGATCGGAGGCCTAGGGTTTTCAGGAAGGGAAAGTTAGGACAGTCGGGGAATCCGGAGCGGTAAATGCCATAATCGACCATGGAGAAGTTGAGAGGCGGCACAAAGCGATGCTCATCAGCGTTGGGAGCAGCCGAAATAGAATTATCGGGCAGCATATCGGCGGTGGCGACAGGCGGCACAAAGCGATGGTCTTCACCGTCGAGAGCGGCCGTAATGGGAGTATCCGGCAAGATATCGGTGGGCGTTGGGACCGTTTTGAGGCACATTGGACCGTGGAAATTGTAGAAGCTGCTCATATCATGAAGGCGGAAAATCGCATGATCAGAATCGGGGACGGCCGTAAATATATGAGAGAGAGAGAGAGAGAGAGAGAGAGAGAGAGAATCCAAAATATTATTATAATCCTCCTAATAAAAGAAGCATGAGTATCCTAATCAGCCAATCCTAATAAAAGTTGAATATATATAGTAGAGAGAGGAGAGAAAGGGTATGATTCCATGGAATCTTTGAAGATCCAATTGCCAAAAGAGATAAAAGAAAGATGATAATATATGAATCAGGATTCTCACACCCCAATTTGGTGACCACTTTCTTTTACTTTACTTTATCTCCTTTTCCACACTGGGCTTCAAAATATGTATTTCATGTTTCCCATTAAAATAAAATAAAAATGGAAGTGTAATACTTTATTATAAAACGTCCTTTTTATTTTATAATGTTGTGTAATTTTATTATAAGGTCGAAATATAACATATACTCCTCCATTTATTCATTAGGGCAATTATTCAAAATTTATCATAAATTGACCCGGTGTAACGAGCATCTCCAACAGTGCGCCATCACAATTTGATGGAGCCTGTTTTCTCTGCGTCATCTCATATTAACCGCTGGTTTTGCGCCAACTATCCACAGGTCAAATCTTACGCCATCTTTTTTTTTTCTTTTCTTATTTATTTATTTTGTTCATTTTATTTTCTTATTTTATTTTATTTTTAATTTCTTTTTCTATATTCTTACTTTGTATTCATTTTTTTCTTATCATTATTTATTATTTATTTTATTCTTTTTTTTTCTTATTTTATTTTGTTTTTAAGTTCTTTTTTATTATTTTTACTTTGTATTCATTTTTTCCTCATTTTTTATATTAAGTGCTATTATAATCATTCCGATTTTGGAAAAAAAAAAATACAATACAACATACAACATACATTTTCATGGTTTGATTCCGCCCTACAATTGGATCTTGTGTAATATCTACAAAGAATATGTATAAAAAGAAATTAGGAGTGCAAATGAATGTATGATCTATGACCTATATATAGATATTAGGTAAGTAATTGATAAAGATTTATTAATAATAAGATTGCTACAAATTTATTGATATTATTGAGGATGAGGATATATATGAACTAGATTTACGAAAATATTTGTAAAATATCCATATTGAATATTATAGAACTTATTAAGGATATAAGAATATATCTGAACTAGATTTACGAAAATATTTGTAAAATATCCATATTGAATATTATAGAACTTATTAAGGATATAAGAATATATCTGAACTAGATTTACGAAAATATTTGTAAAATATCCATATTGAATATTATTATAAATATTATTAAGGATGAGGATATATCTGAACTAGATTTACGAAAATAATAAAGATGAAAAATAGATTATTTAACAATAATAACGAATATTTATAATAAATAAAATGTTAAATTAATTAATTAATAAAGAATATTATGGAATATTCTTTTTTGGTGCAGAGAATAATGTAAACTGTTGGAGATCATTGACAGTTATTACATAAAAATTGTGTAAGATTAACAGGAAAATCCTGTGCACTGTTGGAGATGGTCTAAGGCCTAATGAAGTAGCGTAATATTATTGTCGACTAGATATAATTTAATTAAACAAATTTATTATTATTTTTTTAGTTATATCAATATTTTGATGTTAATTTAGCATCATTGTAAGGAAGTAATTTTAATTAATTTAGAAGTCTTAAGTTTTTCCCAAGTTATTTATTAAGAAGTAGATGTAGTTTTTTTAGAAGTCCCAGTTTTCCAAATTACTACCTTCGTTCCGGCTAACTTTGCCTACGTTTGACCGGCACGGAGCCTAAGAAAAAACTGTTGACTTTGATGTGATGTGTTATTTTAATATTTTTGAGTAGTAATTTTATAATTAATGTGTGCTTTTTGAGTGTAAAAGTTGTAAAATAAAGAAATTGAGGGGTAAGAGAGTAAATTTTTCTTTGCCATTTTTGGGCTGGCAAAATAAGATGAGACAAATAAAAATGGAAAGTAGACAAAGTTAGTAGGGACGGGGGGAACATTTATTAAAAGAGAAATTTAGTTTTCTGAGAAGTCTCATTTTTTCAAGCTTTAGGATTATAGACTTGGAATACGCCATATATGTAGGAGTTTTCTTTGTTATCTCAATGAGGGATATATAAAATAAGAAAATGAATATTCCACCAAATTAAGGTGAAGTGAATGGTATAGATGGAATAATTTAATTAATAATTCCTGGAAAAAGATGACTGCTGAATTGAAAATAGAAATGTCAAGCGTTTGAATAGGCATAAGGTCTTGGTGAACTTTGGTAACTTTTGGTCAATCTCACGTATATAACAGTGCTTTGGATCATAATATTTTATTGAAGACATATATGAGTTGTTAATTAGTAATATCATGTACAAATATAATAGAATATGATGATATTAATTAATGCGCGCATAAATGTGAATTGGATAGAAAATAGATGAAGTTAGTAGTTGGGATGCATGGCATGAAAGAGTTAGGAATCACGCCTGTTTGGTTTGGTATCGAAAATAAAATAAGATGCATAATACAAAAGCATGGATCACACACTCATATTCACTTACTCTCACGTTGGGTGCTAATATTACTATTTATTAGTTGGATTATGAATCTCAAGTTTTTCACTTACCTCTCTCATAGCTCCCTCCCTCCACATTTCCATGTACCTATCCTATGCATCTCCCACATCAAATCTGAAAATGTCTCCAAAAAAAAGAATGAATTCATTTATAAAAAATGACCACACCTTCTAAACCATTATCTACTGTCTCAACATTTTCCAAAAGAAACCTGCTGATAACGTGCCTTCTATTGTTTCTTAAGTGAATTCACTCGTATTATTTTGTCTCTTTGTGAATCGAGTTTTATGAATCATGGAGCGAGGACGAGGACTTTTATGGTCCCTTGACTGTTTGCTGTTACCATAGTCGGGCTGTCACTTTTCCAACACACTGCACTTATGAAGTATGAGCCGCTTCCTTCCTCGGCCTCTTCTGCTTCGGAACTGAATTTGTGCCATGCTGCTGGCTTTGAAATTGCCTACACAAGTCCCAGATTAATCAACAGTATAATTCTAGAAAGATGAGCTAAATCAAGATGCACAGGACTTCACGGATACCTTGTGATATGCGAATACTTCATTCGTTTCACTGCCACATGCAATGTATTCGCTGTTTACGCTCAGACCCACAAAATTTTTCTCGTTTGTGTGGCCTCTAAACATGCGTAGCTGAAGAAAAATATCAAGAGAGCGAATATAAGATCAAACTTAGAATTTCAGCAGTATCTGAGCAGATTGAATAAGTACATGTTAATGTTAAGTATCAAATTATGGAACACACAAACAAAGCCTCTAACAAAACTAGAACTTACTGGAGTATTTTCTTTAACATCCCATAGGCGCACTGTACTGTCTGTAGATGCAGAAGCAAGCTCATTGTTGGATAGAAATTTCACATATGAGACAGCCTTCCTATGCCCGCTGAAAATATGCAATGGCTGGCTGGCTTTTCTCAAGTCATAATAATGGATATGATGATCTGCAGAGCCAACCTGCAAAACACATGAATATTACAAACTTAAAAACCAATTCATGTGGCAGTTGAGGAAGAAAGAAAGAATACGAACTCCTAAGAATACGAACTCCTCTTGTAATGAAACAAAAAACGAGCATACCGCTACATGGTAGCTGGATCCAGGGTTATATTTGACTGAACATATATTGGCTTTCATGTCAATATTTAGGACACTTGCCTCCTGTTTTGTACACCATACTTTAACCTGTAAAATATTTGAAGTTAGACTATGCATAATGATTGTTTTGAGAACCAAACATATAAAATAACCGCATATCACAAAGCAAAGTTTAAAGCAACTAATAATGACCCAAGTAATAAATCATCAAAATAACTGGGTCATTCAAGAACAGGGAGATATATTTTTAACCTGTTGGACCACTACATCCCTCACACAACCACCTTGCTCCCTCCCCCCAGCACAACCATTTAGTTTTATTAACACTGACATAAAAGCCCTCCATGGACAAACTGCTACTGTCCCATCAGAACTTTTCTAAGGAGAATCTAAATAGGCATGTTCAATATAGACAGCATGCATGCTTTTTATACAAATAAGGGAAATGGATTATGGATTGCATGTAGTGGGATAGTGCAAGGCCGAAGCATCATAACTATAAGAAGCAAAACTACAATGCAACTGCCAAACTGATGTCAGCAAAGTAAATGATATTAGAAGCCTTGCCCCAAGATGTTAGAAGGTTATCTGAAGGTAATCAATGTCAGTATTCAAGATCTGTCCAAAGAACACTTGATCGGGACAGCAGAGACTGTGCTTGGTTTAGGATCCATCCATCTGAAATAAGTTGCAGTCGGTCCAAATATATGAAACTCCATTCATAAGATGAATAACATTCACTCCATACTCCTCTGCTGATGATGAATCCCACTATGCGGCTAGCTAAATTTGTAATGTGATATCCTTTTCATCAACTTAAAATTGAATCTCTCAGAAGACTCACTCGAGAAGACGAATAAATCCCCTTAATAGTGCTAATCTTCTAGTTCTCATTCTCAATCAAATTGGTCTTTGAATTTCAAATTATACATGAGCAGTTTGACAGGTAAAGCAATGCCAGCAAAATAGTGAATATCAAAGAAGAGCAAGGCAAAAAAAAAAAAAAAAAAGGCAATTAAAAACACAGCAAATGGGGACATTTTTTGGGTAGTTCGTGGGTTTACACTGAGATGCTCCCGCAAGGTAAACAAGAACCACAATTTCATAAGCAGTAGTAATGAGAGTGTTATAGCTATATCTATAAACTATCAAGTCCAAATTTAAAATACCTTGCAATCATCACTCCCAGATACAAGCATTGAGGGTTCTGTACGTGAAAAATCAACACTCCAGGCACGTTTCTCATGCTCTTCGTACTCCATAATACTCTAAAATGAGTAATAAAGACCAAGATAAATTATATACCAGAATGATCCGCTCGAAAATACTAATATAGGAAAACAGAGAAATTGATTAGCATGGGTATTACTTGTCGAGTAGTCACATCCCAAACAGTTACTATGCCTTCATAGTCACTGCTGGCAATGTGATTTTTAGCATATTTGTTCCAGCTTACGCAGCTTAGCTTTGATCTCGTGGACATTTCAGCTAAAGGACATTGTCCATCAGCTGGCTCATTAACCACCTGGAGATCAAATGTCATTAAAATTTGAGAAATACCAGAAGATCTCATGCATCACTTTAAAGGAGATGCCAAAAGAACCATACTTGAAGAAAAACATCACAGTGCCCTGAATTCTAATAGTGCATCACGTGATAACAACACTTTCATGGTATCCTTAGTATAAAGAAAATAAATAAATAATGCATCTACTAAGTCAAAAAAAAAAAAAGGCATACAACCTACAGTATAGTTGAAATTTTATAGGGAAGTCAATTCTATAAATATCACTCAAGCATGTAATTACAGAATGGTGCATCAAATCATGTCAACATGCACAAATTGCACCCTCCAGCAGAAAACTTGAAGCAACAAACACTTACAGAAGAAAACTCAAAAATTTTGATGCGTCGTGATACTCCAGCTGTAGCAAATAATTCATCATCTCGATCAAATTCAATGCTGCAAGGAAGAAAGGACTTATAAAACATAACAATGTAAGTAGAAGATTAAAGCATGCAGTCCATGAGCACAAAGACATGTATCAATCACTCCATCCAAAAATGGGATGAATGTTATACATAAACCATACAATCTCTAAAACCATTTATGTAAGTAATTCAAATTTCAAGATTTCTAAAAATGAACTTTAGAGGATCAGATCATTGTATTTTCAATGTACTATAAAGACACACAAAAAGAACAAAAAAAATAACAATGGATCTCAAATCTGTCTAGAATTGCATTCAAGCCAAAATTTTGTTCAACACCTAATATCATTAATGAAACCACTGCAGATACTAGCAGCCATATGACAGCATGATAATGGACTCACTGAAAATGAACCTTTTTACTGGTCCATATAATACTGAGTAGTTGCCCTTTGTAATCATGCTTCAAGCTAATAGGCTCCAGTGGAAGTGCACTGTGCAAATAGATATGCCTCATTTTGTATTAGAACTTGTTTGGGGGGGGGGGGGGGGGGGTTCACTGACTGGAATCAGGAAAATTGGTTCTGGGAGTTTCAAATGATAGTAAAAGTTTATTTTTATTGTAGAATTGGGAGTATAAACTTACTATATATGCCAAATTATGTCAGAAAAGTTAGTGTGGTTTTATTATTATATTAGAAAAAGTTGGTGGGTTGTTATTCTAGGAAACATTGGTATGATTTATTTAATATATTAGATTAAATGATAGATATACCTAATTACCTATGCAAGTAGTTGAGTGATGGGACCCACGAAGAGAATTGGAGAACTGAAAACTGCCAACCATTTAACACACACACGCGGAAAAAAAAAAAGGTTTCTAAATAAAATAAACGAGGGCGAATTTCTACTGACTCTGGACTCTTGCTTCAAGATGAGAGTTGGAATGATAACATCAGAACTAAATTACATGCTATATGCAACAAACCACACTTACCTTGACACAATATTAGCCGAGTGAAACAGATCTGCATGTCTAAGTTCAGCAACAACCCGCAACCGGCTAAAGAACCAACCAAACTCAATTAGAAAGTGAGTATGTACTACAAAACTAGGTCTAAGATTATCTGCAAGAAATTTATACCTATATCTTGTGTAGGTTGACAGAACAGACTGGAAATCATCAAGCCCTACAGAGTACCCTTCTCTATTTAAACCATGTGAATCACCTTCTTTCTGCTCTGGCATTTGTCTTGCCCAATATCGACGTTTTTGTAAGTAACAATCTTGCAGGTCGTTGAACTGTTACAATAGAATTATATATATTGTTATTAAGGGGGAATATACCTAAACACTGAAGCAGAACATGTTATGACATCTTCCATGATAACATGCCAGGTATACTGCAATGATGTTTCAGATGCAAAGCAGCAGTATAAGTGAGTCAATCATTCCAAAATATATGGATATGCAAACATGCAACCCTAAATGCACATATATCTAAATTTAATTCAATCAATTGTTTTTAATTTTTCTTTCCAGCAATCACAGGTTTTGGTTATTACTGTATGTGAACAACTGATTTCCTCCAGAGCATCTACAAGATCAGTCTAAAGGTGCTCCACAAAATCAAGACAACATTATAACTTACATCTCAGATTAAGAGGTCCCAACTAATGGACTGCTCACCTGTGCATGAACCCGTCTCTTTCTTGCCAATACGAGTCCTGATTGAGTAAGATTGTGGGCATCTGACCCTTCGTAAGAATCCTTCCTTAGATGTAAATGACTAGCAGAAGATCTTAAATCAGCTTTCCTGTTTTGCAGATCACTTGAACTAATACGGCACTCGCCTGGTGCAAGAGCAGGTCTAGAAACAACGGCTCCACTATGTTTGTCAATCACTGACGGCCATGGTAATTTTGAAGAAGGGTCATCACCAAGCATTCTTAGTTTTGCATTGTACCTATCCCTTCTTCGATACAACTCTATTCGACGTCTCTCCACTGCATGAATATCTTCTTTAATGTACTGCATATCTGATTGTATCTGCAAGATAATGGGAAAATGAAAAACTAAAAGAAAAATATTTATTTTAAAGGTTAATGGCACTGTAAACTTATCTATAGTATAAATGCTGACTGAAAAAATGAAAATCTTTAATGGGTTCAACAGAGGTGATCCCAGAGTCCCCCGGTAAATTAACTTAGCAAATATCACAGGCAGAATTAATGGTGCATCCACAGACCAAGAAAAGTATAATTTAGTAGCTCAACAAAAAATGTCATATTTTACATACCACAGGTCCAATTATATCTACAAGACAACAGGGGAAAAAAATCCTCCAAGATTTCACAGAAATATTGAAAAATTAGACCAAGAGATTTATTAATTTGTAGCTTGAGACATTAAAAAAACTAAAAACCATTCTTCTGGTTCTGAATTTTCAAAACAGCCGCTGGGATCCAAATGACTGGAAAGCATAAATGATATAAGGTCAACATACTTGCACATTCCATGCACCTAGCATGAAAACTTGGAAATTAGATTGTCTTGTATTTTTCTAAACAATGTTGCAAAATCTGCTACCAATTAACAGCACAAAACAAAATAATTATTGACTAATTCGTTAAGAATTTAAAATATTACATATGACAGAAGAAGCTTCCAGTAGCCAGTAAAATAAAAGCATACTATCCATAAAAAAATTGAATCAAGAGCAATCACCTCATTGAGCTCATCAAGTTTTTTCTTTCTCAGGCAAAGCATAAAATCAAGCAGAATTTGTAGATTTGTTTCAGCTTCTTCTTGCTCCATTTTACTTTTCTTTTCTGAGAGAAGTGACATGAGGCTCTCAAGATCCTTAACCGACGCTTCACATCCCTGTCTAAATATCATATTAGAGCCATAATCTTACCTAAAGTTAATGTGCATCAATTAGATGAATAATGAAAGCCAAAGAAAAAAGTATTTTCATATAGAACCGGACCATCATGACGAGTAACTGGTGGACTTTTATCAGAACAGCATACTGACTGAACAGCCTGAGTGTTCCGAGATTGTTAATTGCCTTCAGGGAAAATAATTAAGTCCTGAAATTTTAAACTGTAATTCCAAATAATTGGGGACCTAACTAGGAGGTCTGAGCACTATAAAGAGGCCGAAGAAACTGGACCTGTGTTAGGAGAAGCATGAATAATTACCAGTATACACTTCTAACCAGTAACCGGAGTCTTTTCTATAGCATACAAGGCAATGTACATCATAAAGAAATGGTAATATAGGCTTCTGCAACAGATTGTTACTATCACATCATCAAAAAACATAGATAGCCAAGTTTCTTATGAAGAATAGATCTTAATCAGCAAATAACTGACCCGTTCAAGTGCCTGGCGAAGTAGTTCCAAAGGGGTGGCAGTTTTAGAAATTTGACGAGCTGATGTCTTCATCAACAACTACAAATAATAAGCATACCACAACATGAGTTCAATTCAGATTTAGACATAGCACATCACAAGAGCAGTGCAAGAGTAAATAATCTCACACAACACAGAGAGCAGTAATAATGCCAGAAATTTATGGCTTCAAGACTAAGGACAAACTTACAAAGAACTGAAGAGCAATGTTTACTCCACAGCTTGTATTAGAAGAGCAAGACTTCTAGAGATATTTACTTGACTACAATAGGGTAACATATTTAATGCCATATGAAAGCAAGGATGAAAATATCCCCGATATTTCCGTTTTTTCACGTGACCGAAACAAAAACGGGCTGTCACGATATATCTCTGATATTTTCATTTTTTGATAAAAAAATAAATGAAAAATCAATAATTATTAGCTAAGTGTCGGTAAAAATTGGTATCGATTTCAATATCAGTGGCTTCAGGTAAAAATTATAAGAAAATTCATGAATATCAAGGAAATATCGGTAAATATGCTGAAATATCGATAAATATCTGGAAAATATCGATAAATATCGGTAAATATCGATAAATATCGGCAATATATCGATAAATATAGGTAAATATCGGAAAAATATATGTACCGATATTTCCACCAAAACCGATATATCCTTCGATATTTCCGTAAAATCAAGGTACCGATATATCCATCGAAACCGATATTTTCATCCCAGTATGAAAGGTTATGCTGAAATGAGGCATCTAGTTTTGCTAGCAAGTGCAACATTGAAAATTAAATTTTGCAAGCAACATATTCCTTTGGGCTAAAAGAGGGATAAGAAATCAGACATGATCTTTCAATTAGCATGAATCAAGATCACAGCCTAATTAACTAGAAAACTGAAAACCCCTGTGTACCATTGTACAGAATTGGTTAAAAGCTTGCTGCTATGCTGCTATGCACTGAGGGGAAACTAGTCTAGAGTGATTAAAACTTAATCAGAGTTTGATTTCATCATTCTATCACACATAAGAAAAAAAATAGGTATCCCCGGTGCAATTTATGAAGATAACCAGTACCAGTTCTCTTTTGACTCATACATCTTAATCTTCTCCAAAGAAAAGAGGAATACAAAACCGCAATCATTCACTAACAGAAGCTGGAACGATCAAACTCTCCGCTAGTGAGATGACAAGAAACCAAACCTTATTAAGCAGGAAATTAGGGTAGAGATGATTGGTGGTGAGGAAATGAGAGCAGCAAGGGCAGTCGCTCTTGTTCTGAAGATGAGTGACGATACACATGTAACAAAAGCTATGGCCACACGCGGTCAAAAAGGCATCCTTAATGATCTGCATGCATATAGGGCAGAGGAGATCCCTGTCGGACTCGAGCTCCGACGACGGCGAGGGACGCATCTCCGGCGGAGCCTCGTCGGAGGAATTAAGCGGCTCGGACTTGACAGTGGGGACGAGAGCGCCAATTGAAGTGGTGTGGGCACCCATGGCGCAGAGAGTCGTCGGAGAAGAGAGGTATGGGCGGTGATGGAATTTGTGCAGTAGGATTGAAGAAAGGAGAGGTGGAGGCGGTTAGTTTTTGTAATGTGCGTGTTTTCTTTGGGAGGAGAGAAGAGTTTTTTTTGTATGGGTACAAACTGACCACGTTAGGCGGGTGTTTCTTTTCGAATCCTAATGCCAATGTAATCCCTCTCTCCCCCTCCCCCTCCCCCTTTTTATTCACAAATCTCACTAGCTGACGTGGAGCATTGTCTCTTCAATTTTCTATTCAATTAAGATGTGTCTTAATTTAGTTTTATTACACGCTGCAATTCAATTCTCAATATTAGTATATGGTCTACCAAATTATCGACGTACTTGAGATCATGAGCATGTATATATAGTTAAATATTGTAGGGTAGCCGCCTTGTTTTATATTGAAGTGCGGAATTATCAATTTTGAAGCCATCTTATAGGACATAGAATTTGGGACTAATTTATATTATATCCGATTATCACACTGCTTTCTATGACAGATCATTATTATTTATAAATTAAACTCATTTTTTAAAAAATACTATATAAATTATATACTATATAAATTGTTAAGTGTGGATCATGAATTAACTCGTCTCATATAATAAGATTTTGGATAAATTAACTATGGATCAAAACATGAAGAATTTGGGGATATCTTAACATAGAATTTTATTTATCTGAACAAATTAACGGTTGATTCAAATTAACGGTGGATCAGAACATGAAGAAATTGGGGCTATTTAAAATTAAATTTTCATCAAATTTGGACAGATTAATTGTTGATGAGAACATGAAAGATAAAATTTATAAGCTTTTTGTGTTATTTTAAGACCCAAAAAAAAGTGTGGAGGACTTGAATGTTATTCAATTTTAGAGATGATATACGATCACCTGAATATAAATAACATCAAGTCAATGGATAAACCATAAGTGGATCCTTAAAAAAGGAATGAATAATTGAAGGGGTCAGTATTTAATATGAATGCGGGTCAAATAGACAAGAACTCGACACACAACAAACACTATCGCCAAATATATGCTTAGTTATCTACTAAACTATTAGTTGAGCTTCTTTATTCCAAGTCAAATCACATAAATAAATAAATAGTAAGTCAAAGTGCATAAGGATCAGTCGCAAATCAAATTTACAACAAAATATCATCAACACATTCACTCAAGTTCAGACATATGTTGTCTATTCTAAGTATACATGAATATCCAAAAAAAAAAAGTTTGTTTTGATATTATATAGAAACAGAAGTATTGTTGGAAAATGATATCATATCATACCGGAAGAATTGGACCCAAAAAAAAAAAAAGTGAAGATATTATTGTAAAAGTTTGAACTTTTCCTATGTATATATGTCCTATGAATTATTCAACTGCAGCAGATGTTAGTTTAGTGGAGGGTCCCTAACAGACTTCTTTATACAATCAACAATGCCTTCGCAATCTGCTTGAGGCAGGTTACACCCCTCGTCGTCTTCCAAAACATCGTCGTGATAATATGAGTGAGGTGAGTGGAGGTTACCGTGAGTTTGACAGGCCTTCATTGTCTTACAGTGCTCTGCTTCGTCGTCTCTTATATTAACAAACACATCATATAAATTTTCTGGAATGAAGAGAGAAGATACCTTTGTTAGCTTTTCTTGGAACTATGCCCAGTAAGACTAGTATGGGTGTAAAACTGATGGAGTAGGTTTAAACAGAAATGAGTAGCACATGTTTACTTACCTATTTTGGGCCGTCGAGAGTTGGGAGGTCTTGAAGTTTGGAATTCATCTGATAAAGTGATACAGAATTTGAAACTTGTTGGACCTCAATGAGTATAGTTGCAAAGTAGAATAGAACGAGTAAAGGTGAAACTCGACTCACCAAACAAGTAAAAGTCACCTTCAGTGTAATATCTCACTGCGACTGAGGCTGGAGGCAATTTCTTCAACTCCTCTATAATATTATCATCATAGAAACATAGTGAGAAATTTAAGGTTAGTTAAAGAGTGTGAAAATTGAATATTAGAATTTTCCTTTCTAAACTTCCATTAGCAGAAATCGTGAGTAGTGACAGATGTTCAATCGTAATATATATACAAACACACACCATAGACATTGATCTAATAGGTTGCTAATTATTGCTTATTTATATGCAGAGCTGAAAAGACTATAAACTTGTACAGGGCATACCTCCTTTAGCCTTGATAAACTTGTCGTAAGTTTCAAATGCATGACTCTCTACACATTCTGAGAAGTGATCTGCAAGAAAATAACTAATGTGACTTACAAATCTCCATGGTAACACTTACTGGAAAAATAACTTGGGAGCCTCAAACATGGAAAATCCTAAAACCATGCAAGATATGCCATGCATCAGATAAACGACCTGGTATACAGTGAAGTATTAAAACCAAGCACTTACATGCCATTCTTGGACTCAAAGCATATATAAACACTGTCATAAAATAGTAAAAGACTGCAATGTGTTGAGCAAGAAACCGATCAACCCACCACGAATTTCCTCCTAATTCCTGTAAAACAGAGGAAGAGAGAAAATTTAGTCATATGCAAACTAGACAATGAAGTGGCTTTCCTTGCAAAAGCCTTCAAATTGTTAAATGCCTGTAACTTATATGAATTATGGACACAATGTCACTATGCAACTCAGTATGTTTGTAGGTGAAGCTTACTGGAATGAATAAATACATAACATGTTGAACTGGAAGAAAAGGAATAAAGAACCTAAGCAACGAAGTATTACTTCCATGATGAGCAAATGATGCATCTCATTCCAACTCTCAGCAAAATGGACTTTCAAGTAGTCTGCTCTTCGCCACCAACCAAAACTCTCATACAAGTGCAGCACAGACATGAATGCTGCCATGACACAAAAACAGAACTACAGCATCTCATTAAAAAGTTCAGAGAAAATTGAACCAAATTAGATATGGAAAACTGCAAGCTACTTTTTGTAATCAAAATGAGTTTGATATTATGTAAATAAAAATGTCATTCCTAGCCCATCGCCAATGATACTTAGTGCTCTTCATTAGCTACCTATAATTTGATACCAATGATTTGATCTCCAGTACAATTGATCACTACAACATTTTGAGAGTTGTTGGGGAAAAAAAAAAAAAACAGAAGCCTGGATAATGACAGGAAGAAAGCAACAAGCATGACTAGCGTTTTAAGCACACATATTCTTTAAGAAGCTAAGGGAAACAAAAATCTACCAAAGATGTTCCTGAACTAGAACCACAGATCCACATCTACAAAATTACAAACCTATGAAGTAAAACTTAAGTAATTACCAAAATAAGGAACCCTTGCAATGGTTTCCAGAACAAAAAACCTTGCATAATCACGATCACGGTAGAAGGTGTCAAGGATCTTTATAACTGAATCCTGAAATTGTCGATGAAACTCAGTTATGATCAGGAAAGGTATATAATGCCATCCATAGAACAGCATCAGACTTAAGCCAGATGTTCTAACTTCTCATGGACTAACATTATTTAGGTATGAAAGAAATACTTCCACAATCAGATCAGGCACACATTTGTTTATGTATTTGTTATCAAAAACGACGATAATCAGCAAACATTTTATTATTTCTTAATCTAGCTGCAAATCAAAGAAACTTAAAAAAAAAAAAAACCATATACATACTGTCAGAAAAATATTGACTGATTGCTCCAAATTTATAATCCACTTCTCCAACCCACTAGAGGGTGGTGAACCATCATCAGGCGACTGGCCCGATATTCCTTCTTCCTTTTGGGGGAAACTTTTTGGATCAAATGACTTCTCCACAACCACTTCCTCTTCATCCTCTTGCAATATTGTAGCTTGAACTTGAAACGACCTATTACTTTAAAACCATGAATGCAATCAACACATAATTCAGCAACACTAGGAATATAAAACATCAAAAGCAATCAACAATTTACAAGCACCTTTACCATTCATTAAGCAGGTGATAGAAGATCCAACTGGCCCGCAAATTACATCAAAAATCATGCTATGTTCTGTTTATCTTATTGACAGTGGGGGAACACAGGTATGCAGTATCCTACCCCATGTGTAGGTTTTCCCTTTGTTCGATTCGAAACTCCGAATTTAATATCAGAGCCAATCCAAAACTTATTTAACACATAATCACTTCTAACTTAATCCTATCATCACAGAATTCAAAGCAAATCAATCGGAATCCTAATAAAAAAACCTATGCTCGTATCAGGAAAAGAGAACTATCAACGATTGAATATACCTGGAGAGCCGCGAGAGTGAAGCAGAGTGATAGATAGCACAATTATTCAGACGAAGATGGCTTTCAGAATTGTTGAAAACTGAAGAAAATCCGAAGCCCTTCGATTTATGGAAAAAGGGGGCTGGAACAAAAATCCGGGAAGAAATGAAGGGAATAACAGAAATCGCCATTTCTTGCTCCTTCCAGCCTAAAAAATGCTCATTTTATGGAAAAATCAAAATCAGAATTGAGTTCGGTGGGCGACTTTTCATCGAGTAGGAAACAAACTGCAAATTTGCACCAGAATCACTGTCAAAACAAAATAGAAACAAAAGGTAAGGGACTTTAATGTCAGAAAACTAAAATATAGGGGGTCAATCTTGAAACTATCCAAGAATTTTGTCCTTACTAGCATAAGATATTTATTGGTACTACGTTGCTTTTTTTTCAACCGCTAGTGTATTCAGCCGCACACGGCATATTCCCTCTCTGGGTAGTGGGCTACCAATTGGGCCTCTATTGTGGGCTTTTTAGTGGACAACATTAGAATTGTCAAAAACCGATATTGCCCATTGGGCTTTCCCTTTCAACCCATCGAGCGTAATGTTGAAATTGGACCCGAATATGTTTGGCTCATAGTATTTGATACGTACGGTGATACTCTACTAGTATAGGGCAGGAGAAAGTTTGTTGAACCTTAAATAGTGAAACACGTGGCAGCAGGCGAAGCCTCTTATGTTTGGACACGTGTGCTTTCGTTTTCTGACAAAACTGTAACTACTACCTCTACGCTTCCTTGGGGGGACAACACCGTGGAACCTGTGAAAAGGGGTTGGTCTTTGTGTTTTATTGATTTTGGACAATTGGGACATCATTTTCGTGTCCTCTTTCTTAATTATTTGGGTAAAGAAAAGAGGCGTCTAGATTATCTTAAGCAATAAACAATTATATAAAGCTCAATCATCAACAATTAAAAGTCTGAAGAAATCATTGTCAGATGCTTAGAGTATCAGTTTGCAAACCGTGATCGTTTCCTCTTTTGTTTTGGAGCAGCAGCCATAAATATAGTATCTTGATAAAAGATACAGACATAGATTCATAGATCGTTGAGATCGATGGAGGGTGAGTTGGCAGAGATTCTAATGCATAGAAGCAAAGAAATAAGGGATGAGTTGAAATCGAGCCATGGATCGGGGCTAAAATGGGTATTTCTTGATTACTCAAGTGTGTGGAGAGCTGGGCTTTCATGGTCCATCTTTTTCCTGCTCAATATTGGGATCCCACTCGTATCCCACTTCCTCTTTTCTTGCTCCGATTGTGATTCCGATCATCAGAGGCCCTTCGATGCTATTATTCAAATCTCCCTCTCCCTATTTGCCACCATTTCTTTTCTTAGCATCTCTTCTTTTGCCCGAAAATATGGTCTTCGTAGGTTTTTGTTTCTTAATATGTTGTCTGATGAAAGCGAGAAGGTTCGACAAGGATACACCCAACAGCTTCATGTATCTCTCTCTCTCTCTCTCTCTCCATATATAATTTGATCAAGATCACCGGAAAGTCAATGTTTTGAGGATATGGTTTTTATTTTGCAGAGATCAATGAAGCTGCTTTCAGCTTTTGTTCTGCCCTGTTTCCTGGCAGACAGTGTGTACAAGATATGGTGGTTTAGTACAGTGGGGAACCAAATTCCTTATCTCTACAACATCTACATAAGCAAGGTGATAGTGTGCATACTATTAATGTGTTCCTGGCTCTACCGGATCTCAATCTGCTTCCTCGTCTGCCTCCTCTTCCGCCTCACCTGTTACCTCCAACTGCTGCGATTGGACGACTTTGCTGAGGTCTTCGAGGGGGAATCCGATGTTGCTTCTATCTTGAAAGAACATCTCAGGATCAGAAGGAATCTTCGAGTTATCAGCCACCGTTTTAGGCTCTTTATTCTCTCAACTTTGATCTTGGTAACATTTAGCCAATTTGCTTCCTTGCTTATCACAACCGAACCACAATCCAGGACCAAAATCAACATCTCCACTGCTGGAGAACTCGCGGTAATTACATCATTACCAACTCCTACAATTTCTTCCCAAATATAAGTAAATTTGAAAGAGTGCCGTGTGTGCAGCTATGCTCCGTTACGCTGGTAACGGGGCTTTTTATCTGCTTAAGAAGTGCAGCTAAAATAACGCACAAGGCGCAGTCGGTGACGTCCTTGGCAGCAAAATGGCATGCCTGTGCCACAATCAAGTCTTTCGATGAATTAGATGATGAAACATCAACGGCTCAGATTGCTTCTTCGCCTCAAGCAGTATATTCAGCCCCTCCTGATCTTGATATGGACAGCGAAGAAGGCGACGGAGATGATGTGCTGGACAATACGAGGATGGTTCCCGTCTACGCGAATACTATTTCCTACCAGAAGAGACAAGCTCTAGGTGAGTATTGTTAATTTTGTCAAACTACTTGGGGGTTTTTTTTTTTTTTCTTACAATAAATTTTGATAATGCAATTGGAAATATATTAATTGCAGTGACGTATTTTGAGCATAATAGAGCTGGAATCACAGTGTATGGGTTCATGCTGGACAGGACTTGGCTACATACAATATTTGCGATCCAGCTTTCTCTTACTCTCTGGATATTGAACAAGACAACTGGGATTTCTTGAATTTTTCATCTGCTAATTTGGTCTTCAGTTTTGGAACTAATTAAAACTTAGAACCATTGAGTCAGAGCTGTCGGAATTTGGGGTTCATATGTACAGTAGTGAGTCTAACAAAGTCTCAGTGTGTGAGGTTTTTATATAAGAGATTTCAGGCTTGGTGTTTTTTTATATCTGTATCAAGAAAATATGTCTACTTTTGAACACTAGTTATGGATGAATTGAGTCAATTAACTATATGATTATTTATTATTATATTTCTTCAGATGTTGTCAAAATTATACTATATTAGACTAGAAGATACATAGAATATTTTATTCTTTGGTGTATATTTTATTTCCTTATGTTGTACACTTTATGATACACTTGTACATCTATATATTTAGTGGAAATATACACAAGTCCTCAATTGAGGCAAGATAATTCCTTTACATGGTATCAGCCTAACCTCTCAACCCTAGTCGTCACCCACCACAGCCGCTCCTCCTCTCTCTTTCCATGGCCGGCGTTAACTCCACGGAACCTCTTCCTCTTTCAACAATGGTTCACATAGTCACCGTCAAATTAAATTCTTCTAATTTCCTCCTCTGGGACGCTCAAATCACACCTCTCCTCATTAGTCAAAAACTCTACTCTCTCGTGGATGGTACCAGTGCGCCACCATCAGCAACGATCGTCAATGCCGCCGGCACTTCCATCTCTAATCCTGCGCGAACTGCCTGGAATGAAAAAGACCAATTGCTGAAACTTTTTCTTCTCTCCACTCTCTCTGAAGAATCGCTGGCAGTGGCCATCGGGTGTACCACATCCCATGATGTGTGGCTTGCTCTAACGCAGGCTTATAGTCACTCCTCCAAAGCCCGTGAATTGAGTATTAAAGACGAGTTGCTTTCTATGAAACGTGGTTCTCAATCGGTCGTTGATTATGGCCGTAAGTTTAAAACTCTATGTGATCAATTGGCGTCTATCGGACGGCCGATCGATGACTTGGACAAAGGTCATTGGTTTCTTCGTGGTCTCGGATCATCCTTCGCCACGTTTACTGCCACCCAACTTGCACAAGATCATATGCCCTCTTTTGCCACTCTTCTCTCCAGAGTTACAAGTCATGAATTTTTTCAAAAAGGGCTTGATGAACAGGTTGCCCAAATTCCACAGGCTGCCTTCACAGCGTCACAATCCCGTGGCAGAGGCCGTTTTCAACCTCGTGGCCGTGGTTTCAATTCTGGCCGCGGTGGTTCTTTCGGTCGTGGCCGCGGTCGTGGCCAAACTAATCTCCTCTGTCATTTTTGCAGGAAAGAAGATCATGATATATTTGACTACCCTCACAGGTTTGATCGTCACTATGATCGTAACTCTCGCTCCAATACTGCTAATCTTGCCGAGGCATTCTCTGCTTCGTGCAATGTGTCTGATTTTTTTGCCTCAGATTGGTTCTTGGACACCGGTGCATTTGCTCATATGACTCCAGATGCCTCTCAGCTGGATGCCTCCTCTTCTTATTCTGGTACAGATTGCGTTATTGGCAATGGCACTCGTCTTATTCTGGTTCATGTCTTAATATTTCTCATGTTCTCAAAATTATACTATATTATCTCAAAAAGATAGTTCAGATGTTGTCCCAAAACTTATTAAATTCGAAATTTATGAAGGAGCAATAGTCTTGCACTTTATGAGGCTCATGAATCAGACCAATGAATTTCAGGACCAATCAATGAATTTCAGGACCAATCTTATTTAAGATCCAAGTTATAACTTATTCAAATAATACTATAGTATTGAATTTAATGAGTTAGAAAATTAATCAAATATTCAAGAAAGAAATTTGTCATTAAGAATTTTACTAACTGCGAACGTGGAATATATTAATAATATAATAAATATATTTTAATTTATTATTATATTATTATGCAAGAGAAAGTTATAACTGAAAAAAAAAATCCTCATCTTTCAACATCCAATATACTAACCAAAAAAGGAAATATTTATATCACGTCCGAGAAAATATAGAATTAACTATAACTGAGCTTTGGATTAAAAAAAAAAAAAAAACAACCTAACAAATAGATTTTCAATTTAGAAGATTTGGCAAGAAAGAATATCATTTCACGATCCAAATATTATATTTCAAAATCTTTTACCTCACTTGTATAGTACCTTAAAACTAAGTTAATTGATAATTTTAATCAAGGAATATTAAATTATTCTTTACCATATAAGACTACTTTTGTGGATGTCCAAATATTTTAATATATTCTAATAAAAAAATTAACAATTGTATATAAAGTTTGGATTTTAATAAAGTAATATCTCTGTCCCAAAATAAATGACGTTTTAACAACTAAAATTTGTTCCAAAATAATTGTCGTTTTCGTATTCCAAAGCATATTTACATGCAATATACCAAATATGCCCCTATTTAGTCATCTCAAATTAAATGTGTTAAAGAGATAAAAACTCCCCATTAATTAAACATAAATAGGGGTAAATTGAACTTTTTATCACATTTCTTAATATATGTGCATAAGGCTAAAACGTCATTTATTTTGGGATGGAGGTATTATAAAACAAGATTAAAGAAGAAAGTATCCCATATCCATGGCCAATGATTGTTAAATCATAGGCCAACTAGGTACAACTTTCCGAAACAGGATGAGATTAGCGAAGGTACAAGTTCTGAAACGATATAAGTTGAAGAAAATTTGAAGGCGAATTGCATTAAATATTATATCAAATCATAATAGCTGATACAAAGAAGCCCACCAACAGCTACATTTTTCAAAATAAAAAAAAAGATCTCCTTCCCGGCTAATGGTTCTCTTCAACATTCGCCAACGGCGGCAGGGGGAGATTTGGCAGCGGCGGAATTGGAATCTTCGGCAGCGGCGGCAGGGGAAGATTTGGCAGCGGCGGAAGAAGGCCATCAGTGGCCACGTCAGATGATTGAGCACTGCAAACACAAAAATAAACATTACAAAAAGATGGGAAAAAAAGGAAGAATAAAAAGAAAAGCTTGATCGGCCTCATTCCCTACCTCTTCTGCTGTTCCGGATTCTCCGACGGGGGAAGGAAGGGAAGTGGCGGCGTCGGGAAGATGGGCAGCGGCGGAAGAGGAAAGCCAGGGAATGGCGGAATCGGGAAATTCGGCAGCGGCGGCAGGGGGAAGTTGGGGAACGGCGGGAACTGGAAGTTGGGAAACGGCGGGAACTGAAAGTTAGGGAGAGGAGAATCAGGCTTCGGTGGCTCAACGACTCCGGGGCCGGCGTCCGGTGACTCAACGCCTCCAGGGCCGGCGTCCGGTGACTCAAGCGGCGCAGTGGACACCGGCGGTAAAAAATCGTTCGGCACGGCGGCAAGCGAGGGATCTCTACTGCATAACCAAAGAATTCAAAACAATCATCATCCAGAACAATCAATCCCCAAAATTAATCACACACAGAACTAGAGAGAGAGAGAGAGGCTTACGGGCACAGGTATTTGAGATTGCATGAGGAGGGTAACATCAGAACCTTGTGAGGGAGAAAGCCTTGCGAGAGTAAACAATCGCAGGGAGCACGAAACCACCCACCGGGGACGAAAACAGAAAAAGCATCTTTGCAGCATTGAGGATCAGGGACGTTAGGGCTAGGGTTTTGAAGGAAGCTTGTGCAAGAAGATAAAGCTGTAGTAACACTGTAACAAGGTAAAGCCTGTGCTGGATTCCTAGCCACTACAAGACCCACCAAAAACAGCTCCAGCATTCTCCACACCATTTTACCCATCTTTTTCTTTTTCCCACACACTGGTTTTTCTTGCACCAATATGCCTCCTATTTATAACCTCTTTTTCCCACTCAAATTTCACATCTAGCTAATTAGGGCAAATTTTAAATTGAAACCCAACATGGAAATTCATTTGCTCTGGATTAATTATGTTGATTTTTGCACCCACCTACTATCAATTTGCACATATTTTGTGACATCTGTATATGTAACGAAATTAATTATTGATTTACATCAAAGAATTTTAATTAAAGAATGGATCTTGATATACGTGGGATCAGATAAATTTATTGCTTGATTATTTGCCTACCATATTGCTGTTTCAATTGAGAAATTGGAAGAAACGTTTTGATTCTTATTGCATGTTATTAATCTGAAACAGATTATAGGAGTATATATTATGATGTGGTCGAACTGACCACATTCAAACTACCTCGAAAACCCGACCCGGACTTGAAGGACGATCGACGCGAACAAGTTAGGAAATAATGAGTTCGTTCAAGCGAACAAGTATATGTGGCATGTCAATCGAATTTATCCAGCTCGTAACCCGTAATGTCGAACTGAAACATGAAATGCCGAGCTAATACGAGCGAACTAATTCAAATTTGAGATAACTCCCACGATTGCGAGAATCTCGCCACTTCCCAGGTTTTTAGGAGAAAATCTTAACTGCCACATCCCACTCCTAGGAAATCACGTTTCTCTCAGGGAGTATATATATCCTTTGTTTTTCTAATTTGCACACACAATCACAATCCTAATTTTTAGACTTAAGCATTCAAAATTGAGAGCAACATTTTTTGTGAGATTACTGACTTGAGCGTCGGAGTCCCTTCACCGGGAAAAACCCCCGGTGTTCTTTGTTTTGCAGGTTTTTCTGATCGGAGAATTCCAATCATCGTCGGAGGATTTCGAACGGTATCGGAAAAGTGAAGGATCGGAATCGAGACAAATCAATTGGCGCCGTCTGTGGGAATTCTTTTTTGAACTTTGAGCATTTAAGACGTAGAAGACTACAAAAATGGTGAATACCAGAGGATCAAGAAGAAGGTTGGATGAAGGAGCACCGTCCGTGCAACAAAATGAGGATCGGAATTCTGCGCCGGCCAATCCTCCCGGCACTGTCACATTGACGCCGGAGGAACTCTCGGCTTTAATAGAGACTGCTGTTCAAAAAGCCTTGGGCAAGCAGAAGGTGGATTCACAACAGGATAACGCTGACATACCTGTTGGAAGGGAACAAGAGGGCGACAGATCTCGGATGGACGAACAGGAAAGCCAATCTGGTCACCCTCGTGGCCAAAAAAGAGGACATGACGAACTATCTGAGAGAGTAGATGGTTTACGAAGGGAACTACGGGAAGTTCAGCGAACTGTTCGACGTATTCCTCGGAGTTCCAGAGGTAACCCTTTCTCTGAGGAAGTGATGGAAGACGAGTTGCCCGCCTCTTTTCGGCCGGTGAATTTCGAATATGATGGTGCTTCGGATCCATGGGATCATATATGTCGATTTGATAATACTGCTCTACTGCATCGGTACTCCGATGGTATTAAGTGTAGGGTGTTCGCCACTACCCTTACCAAGGCTGCTCAGACATGGTTCAGTCAGCTGAATGATGGGATGATTCATAATTTCGAACAACTGTCAGAGTTGTTTTTACATCAGTTCGCCAGTTCTAGAAAGCAGAGACGATCTACCCAGACGCTGTTCGGTGTGAGGCAGAAAGCGGATGAAACCCTACGAAACTATGTTAAAAGGTTTACTGCTGCTACTTTAGAAGCTCCTGAGGCTTCAGACGATTTAGTTGTAAGTGCTTTCATCCAAGGGTTGAAAGAAGGGGATCTCCATACTTCACTGGTTAAGAAGACTCCCACCAATTTTGACGAACTGTTACAGAGGTCTACCAAGTACATCAACTTGGAGGAGGCAGTTCGAATGAAGAAAGGAGAGACTTCAAGTCGTCTGAGCCGAACGCAACATGATAATGAAGCAGCCAGGAGGCGAGATGGAGGCGAGCAGCGAGCAAGATTTGCTCCACCCCCTTTAAGGGAAAACAAGACAGGGCGGAGGTACGAACACTACACGCCCATGACTATGCCCCCTGGACAGGTATTAATGGAGATATGGAACCTGCCCCAGTTGAAATGGCCGTCGACCTGGAGTCCAAATCCGAAGAAACCAGCCACCTTCGGCAACGGTAAATTGTGTCGATTTCATAATGAATATGGGCATGGAACTGATGAATGTTTACATTTGCGAGATGAACTGGAGAGGCTAATCAGGGAGAACAAGTTAGCCCGTTTTGTTCGTCAGAACCGATCAAACCGCGAACATCGGAATGATCGAAGAGAGCCCAGGCAAGATAGAAGGCAGGAACAACAGGAATTACCTCCACCACCACCACCACCGGCGCGAGCTAGACCCGAACAAGAAGAAAGGCCTACTATTCACATGATCATGGGTGGGCCGACAGATGGTGATTCTAATAGAGCTCGTAAGGCGAGACTCAACTCTGTTAAGCACGAACAGAATACAGTTCATTCTATTTTCGAAGAGGTTGCAATTGAGTTCGGAGTTCGCGATCGAGTTGCTATTCAGAGCCCTCAGTTTGATGCTATGGTGATCGTTGCGGAGATAGGGGGTTTTAACGTTGAACGGGTTTTTGTGGATACTGGCAGTTCGGTGGACATCATGTTCATGGACTGCTTCCGAAAGATGAGATCTACGGTAGAGGTGAAGCCTGTAGAAACTTCACTTTATGGTTTTGCAGGCGAATCTGTAACGGTGTATGGCAAAATTCAATTGCCTATGGTTTTAGGAGACGAAGAGTGGAGGCAGAACAAAACGACGACCTTCCTTATAGTGGATGCGCCTTCTCAATATAACGTGATTTTGGGTCGACCTTCCCTTAGTTCGTATGCTGCCGTTATCTCACCTGCCCATTTGATGATGAAGTTTCCGGTTGAGAATGAGGAAGGGAGAATAGTTGGAGTTGGAGTTGTTCATGGCGATCAACAAACTGCTCGGCGTTGTTATGTCGCTGCAGTTCGACAATCCGAATCTCGCAAGCGCCATAGCGAACAGAGAGACCATAGCGATCGTGGAAGGGATAAAAGTCTGAAAAAAGATGGTAGTACAAGCACAGCAGAGTTCGCAGAAGGTGAATTAATGAGTGTGGAGTTGATCCCGGAGCTACCTGGACATTCAGTTCGTCTTGGAAGTCAACTGTCAAAACAAACCAAAGAGGAAATTGTGGCTGCTCTCAAAGACAATGTGGATTTGTTCGCCTGGAAACCAGAAGATTTGAAGGGTATCAACCCGGAAGTAGTTATTCATAAGCTGAATATCAAGCCTGATGTTCGACCTGTTAAGCAGAAGCTAAGGCATTTCGGGGAACAACAGAATAAAATCATCACGGAAGAGATTGAGAAGTTGCTCGAAATTGGACACATTGAGGAGATCCAGTATCCTCGATGGTTGGCGAACGTCGTGTTAGTCCCGAAACCAGGAAATAAGTGGCGGATGTGTATCGACTTCCGAGATTTGAATAAGGCATGCCCCAAAGACCATTATCCTCTTCCGCGGATCGACAAACTGGTGGATTCTACTGCCGGGTGCGAACTATTGAGCATGATGGATGCAGCCCAAGGATACCATCAAATCATGTTACACCCAGAGGATAAACCCAATGTGGCCTTTATCACATCATCAGGTACATATTGCTATACTGTTATGCCATTCGGACTGAAAAATGCAGGAGCTACTTACCAACGAATGGTGAACGAAGTGTTTAAACACCAACTGGGCCGCAATATGGAAGCATATGTTGATGATATGCTAGTAAAGAGCATACAGGCGAACACCCATGCAGATGACTTGAGGGAAACGATGGCCACAATCCGAAAACATGGGATGCGATTGAATCCAGCCAAGTGTTCGTTCGGTGTGCGAGCAGGGAAATTCTTGGGGTATATGGTGACGAACAGAGGGATCGAAGTAAACCCCAGCAAAGTTCGAGCGATACAAGAAATGACGCCTCCTCGAACTATTAAAGAAGTGCAGACACTAACAGGCCGCATTGTTGCCTTAAGTAGGTTTATATCCAGGTTAGCGGACAGAGGTTTGCCTTTTTTCAAAATTCTAAGGAAGAGTGGTCGGTTTAGTTGGGATGACGAATGCCAGAAAGCGTTCGAAGAATTGAAGGCATTTCTCCTCACACTCCCTTTATTAAAACAGCCTGTGAAGGGAACTATGATGGTTGTTTACTTGGCAGTTGGAGAAGAGTCAGTCAGTTCGGTTCTTGTTCGAGAGGAAGGAAGGGATCAATTCCCCGTGTACTTTGTTAGTAAAGTTCTGCATGGGGCAGAAGTTCGCTATACTGAAGTAGAAAAGGTTGCTTATGCCTTAGTCACCACGGCCAGGAGATTGAGGCCATATTTTTTGGGTTATGAGATCACGGTGCGAACGAACCATCCGCTGAGTATAGTGTTGGGTAAACCGGAGGCATCTGGGAGATTAGTCAAGTGGGCGATCGAGCTGGGACAGTTCGACTTGAAGTATGAACCACGAACTGCCATAAAAGGTCAAGCCTTGGCTGATTTCATTCAGGAAACAACCAGGTTACAGGATAAGAAAGAGTGGGAAGTTTTTGTCGATGGGTCCTCGTCCCGCCAAGGCGCAGGAGCAGGGATATTGCTGATTAGCCCCGAGAAAGATGAGTTAGAGTTCGCCATAAAATTTCAATTTAAGGCATCTAACAATGAAGCAGAATATGAAGCTTTTTTGCAGGGTTTGAAAATAGCCGAGCAGGCTGGAGCTCGCGATCTGACAGTTAAGTCGGACTCACAATTGGTTACACAACAACTCAGAAACCAATGTGAAGTTAAAGAAGATCGTATGATTTCTTATGTACAACAAATACGAGAAATGGAGAAACGATTTGAAAAACTACAGATCGAGCAAATACCTCGGAGTGAGAATCAGAGGGCAGATTATCTTGCTAAAATAGGGAGTTCGCTGCAGGACTGTTCGAAGAGAAGTATTACAGTCATGGGGGTAGGAAAGGAAAATGAAGTGCTGAATATTGACTTGGCCGAACAAGACTGGAGAACTCCTTTCTTGAAATTTCTAGGCGGAATCAGAGATGGATTAGCAAAAGATCTCGAGAAATTGGAAAAACAAGCTCGGTTCTACTACATGTTAGATGGGGCGTTGTATCGAAAAACTTTCCTACCAACAGATGCCAGATGTTTATCCAAAGAGGAGGGGCTTAAGGTTTTAAAGGAAGCGCACGAAGGAGGATGTGCCGAACATGCGGGGGCTCGAGCATTGGCTCGCAAGGTCGCACGAGCCGGTTTCTACTGGCCAACGATGAAGAATGACGCCGAAGAACTAGTTCGGAAATGCAATGCCTGTCAGAAACATGGTTGGCGAATTCGCACGCCAGCAACAGATATGCTTACGGTATGTTCGCCTTGCCCTTTTGCCAGATGGGGAATCGATATAGTTGGTCCACTTGTTAAAACCAGAGGAAATAAGCAATTCTTGGTAGTGGCTGTGGATTACTTCACTAAGTGGGTTGAAGCCGAACCTTTGGTTAAGATCGCCGAACCAGATATGATCCACTTTATATGGAAGAGTATTTGTTGCAGATTCGGCTTACCCAGAATTTTAGTGTCAGATAACGGAGCCCAATTCAGAGGCAAAAAGATTACAGGATGGTGTAAAGAGATGAAAATTTTACAAGTGTTTACCCCAGTAGCTCATCCTCAAGCGAATGGACAAGTCGAAGTGGTTAATCGAATAATTCTGGATGGAATCAAAAAACGGCTGGAATTTGAGAAGTCGAACTGGGTGGACGAACTGCCATCCGTTTTATGGGCATATCGAACTTCACCTAGATCGACTACGGGAGAAACCCCTTTCAGTTTGGCATTTGGCATGGAAGCAGTAGTCCCAGCTGAAATTCAGGGAGAAGCTCTACGAATCACTAATTTTGATCCACAGCAGAATGAAGAATTAATTCGAACAGATTTATTATTTCTGGAGGAAATTCGAGATGAAGCCAGAGTTCGCCATGAGTTATACAAGAGGCGCATTCAAGCAGCTTTCAACAGAAAAGTCCGAAAAAGAGAGTTTCAAGTAGGGGATTTGGTTCTAAGGCAATCGGATGCCTTGTTGGAGATCGGAAAGCTTGATGCCATTTGGGAAGGACCATACACTGTTACAAAAGTCTTACCAGGTGGGTCATACGAGCTCGCCGATGAACATGGAAAGGAACTGCCAAGACCTTGGCACATCAACCACTTGAAGAAATTTTACACTTGAAATCTCAAACCCCAGTATGTTGCTTTTTATTTTTTCAAGTTGTTGTTTTTATGAATAATAGATATTTTTCTGCTCCGTGGACGTAGGTCGATTTGACCGAACCACGTTATATCTTCGAGTCTTTTTATGTTGATTTTGTTTAACTTACAAAAACACGATCATATTATGGAACGAACTCCCAGTTCCCTCGGAACTCAACGATTACGAACTCCCAGTTCCCTCGGAACTCAACGATTACGAACTCCCAGTTCCCTCGGAACTCAACGATTACGAACTCCCAGTTCCCTCGGAACTCAACGATTACGAACTAACAGTTCCCTCGGAACTCAACGATTAAGCACGAAGCAGTTCCCTCGGAACTCAACGATTAAGCACATAGCAGTTCCATCGGAAAACGATCAAGAACAAAGCAGTTCCCTCGGAACTCAACGATGAAGCGCGAAGTAGTTCTCTCGGAACTCAATGATTAAGTGCGAAAAGTTCCTTCGGAACTTAATGATTAAGCATGTTAAAGTTCCCTCGGAACTCATGAATCGAGCATACTGAAGAAGTTCCCTCGGAACTAACTGATTAAGCGAACTCAATGTTTATTGCAAATGGAAGAAGTTCCATTGAACTTGATGACTAAACAAAATAAAGCGAGGAAGTTCTACCGAACTCAATGATTAACGCAGATTAAAGAGTTCTATCGAACTTAAGGATTGAGCGAAGTAAAGGGAACTCTTTCACGATTCACTAAGTAAGTATTTGATTAAGTATTTGATTCATTACTTAGTGAAAATTCATTCGAATGTTAGTAATTGCATAAACTAAGGACACGTGAAGATAGGCGAACTATATTCGATAAGAAAAAAGTTGATTCATTACAAAACGATTACAAAATTTTTTAAGAAAAAAGTACAAGTATGGAAAAATCTATGTACGATCGGGAGAAGGAGTAAGTTGGGCGTCGACTGGCTCGAGGGTTTCGAACATGTCTTCGGGAAGAGGAGGAGTTGGACTCCGAGGAGTTGCGGCTGGAGCAGGAAGTGATGAACTTGGACCAGGAAGATCGAGCTGGTCGTCTGGAAGGACTTCCTTTATAGCCTCTTCTAAGCAGCCCGACCACCACTTAGCGTCGACATCGTCTTCCGGGTTTCCCCGCCATCCAGGCGGAATGGAGTGCGTCTGCATCACCTGCTGCGCTAGTTCGTTCACGTTGAACTGAACCGCCTCTCCAACCCGCTCCTGGCACAGCCGAACTCCTTCTTTGAAGTAAGTTATTGCCATAGGAGCCGCCTTGGACAAAAAGAGGACAGAGTCCCAAAGACGAGCTACGAGCCTCTCTCGGAAGGACTCCGATATCAGCTCCATCTCAGGGCTCCGAGCGAACTGGTAAAAGCCATTTCGATACATGACTTCACCGAATTCAGCTCGAGAGCTCTCTGCCTCTTTGAGTTTCTCTTGCAAACTTCGAATCTCAGCTCGCGCATCTGAAAGCGCAGCTTGTTGCTCCATGGCGAACTGCTCCTTAGCCAATAACAGTTCTTCCTTTTTGGCCACTTCGGAGCGAGCAACAGCTAACTCCACTTCCCTCTCTTCCAACTGAGCAGACAGATTTTCGGCTTTGCCGGCATGTTCACTCAAGTCACTCTCCAAGGTCTGCTTTTCCTGGAGAGTGTTCCTCAACCTATCTCGGCGGCGGAAGGCCTTTACACCCATGGCCTCGAAGTACTTGACCGCACTCGACATCTTAGAGATGTTAGCCTTGAACTCTTTTAGTTCGTGGTCTTCCTCCTTTGTCGCAGCCCCCTTGCTTGGAACTATTGCCCCAGCTTGTTCGGGCACGGCCTCAGCTCGCCTAACATCGGATGAGGTGCCCTCCTCCGTTCGCTGTTTCTTGGAGGGTGCCTTCTTCTGTGAGCTTGAGCTGGAGGGCGCCTTTTTCTTTCGCCGAAGAGGAATCTCTTCGGTCGTTTGAGCACGAACTGCTGGTGATGAACTGGAGGGGCGAATACAGGCATCCTCCGCCACGTCCAGATCGACCCTCGGCACCAGCTCGCTCAAGCGTTTTTCTTCCTTCTCCCGGAAGGCCGCCGCCTGCCGGCTGTTCACCGCATCATCCGCAGCTGAAAAAGTAGGCTTCTGCGGAACAGCCGAGTCTACGATGAAGAATTTGTTCATCTCTTTATCTGTAACAGTAAAGCAGTCAGTTAATATTCGCAGTTCGATACATTTGGAAAAAGACAACAGGATATGAAAGATTAAGCAACCTAAGTTGAATTTATGAGGAACTGGTGTGTTCGGGTAAAATCCCCAGAACGCCAACAATTGTTCGCATGAACTCATGCGAACTATGTCGAACATTCCCTCCCGAAATAGCCTTGCTAAGGCCCCAAGTTCGAATCCCCTCGGAGGAGCAGGCTCATTTCGGTTTGAATTCTCAACCCAGGGGAGAGAACCAAAGGTTCTGTTATTTGGAGCACGGACGAAAAAATAATATTTTTCCCAGGAGCTAATTTTTTCATCTCCTGGGGACAAAAATTGGGCACGCTTTTGTCCGCTTCGGGGGCTTAAATAGAAGCGGAATGGATTGGTGTGCTTGAGTACGAAGCAAGAACGAAATTGTTCGGAGGTCGGTTCAACCCCCATCCATTTGCACACCATATAAAATGCTACGATGTAGCTTATAGAGTTCGGGTGCAATTGGTTAGGGCATACCCCGAAGGCCGAACCAACCTCCAGAAGAAAAGGATGGATGGGAGGAATTAAACCTACGCTCACGTGTCGCAAAAACCACGTGTAGCACCCGGAGGGAGCCCGATGTGGTCGATCATCGGGGCCGGGAATTACTATAGAATAGCCCGCCGCTGTAATAAGCGAGCTAAGGAGTATGGTGTGTGTAGGAGTGGCTTTTGTTGCCGAAAAAACATCTTGAACAGATTTTTTGCGAGATCGCTTAGGAGGGGAAGAGGAGGAAAGAATTTGACGACCAGAACAAGAAGCCGTCGGGACTGGCGAATCTGAAGCAGTTCGCAAGGGAAATCCCTCAAAACCTTCCTCAGATTCACTCTCATCCCTCAAATGAATCAAGAAAGGGGAAGACATTTTGAAGAGAAATATGAAATGAGAGAAGGAAGAGTACCTGGGTTTTTTGTGTTTGAAACTTGGAAAATCAGGAGTGTTCTTGCTTAAGGAAAGAAAAGTGAGTTTGCAGAAGAGATTTTGCAAAAATGAAAGGGGTATATATAGGCGAAAAACCTTGATTTTGGGGGGAAAACTGAAAAGTCACAAGATCTCAGCCGTCTAGAGTAGTTCGATCCAACGGTGAAGGCGAAACGTCGCATATCCGACCGTTGGATACAGTTCGATCCAACGGTGGATACGAAAAGACGCGTTTAAAAGGACGGAGATAATCTCGCCCGTTAGATGCAGTTCGATCTAACGGTTAAAATCAATTGGCGCCTAGGGATTCACGTACTGACAAATGCGATCTTAGCCGTCAGATATAGTTCGATCGAACGGCAACGACGAAAGGGCGCCTCGGGATGGAGAAAACGTCACAGACGAATGATGGATGGGACGGGATGCTTCTTGAAGAAGCTTCGTAGATTGACAACAGCTCGAACTGTGCGATTACAGTTCGCACTCTGAAAGGGGGGAGTACTGATGTGGTCGAACTGACCACATTCAAACTACCTCGAAAACCCGACCCGGACTTGAAGGACGATCGACGCGAACAAGTTAGGAAATAATGAGTTCGTTCAAGCGAACAAGTATATGTGGCATGTCAATCGAATTTATCCAGCTCGTAACCCGTAATGTCGAACTGAAACATGAAATGCCGAGCTAATACGAGCGAACTAATTCAAATTTGAGATAACTCCCACGATTGCGAGAATCTCGCCACTTCCCAGGTTTTTAGGAGAAAATCTTAACTGCCACATCCCACTCCTAGGAAATCACGTTTCTCTCAGGGAGTATATATATCCTTTGTTTTTCTAATTTGCACACACAATCACAATCCTAATTTTTAGACTTAAGCATTCAAAATTGAGAGCAACATTTTTTGTGAGATTACTGACTTGAGCGTCGGAGTCCCTTCACCGGGAAAAACCCCCGGTGTTCTTTGTTTTGCAGGTTTTTCTGATCGGAGAATTCCAATCATCGTCGGAGGATTTCGAACGGTATCGGAAAAGTGAAGGATCGGAATCGAGACAAATCATATTATATGACACGAACATTATTTTTTTATTGAGGAGTAGAAGATATCATAAATGCTTGTGTTTATACAGTGAATTTCAGGTTGTAATGTCATTTGGAGGTTTTAAATTTGGAAAGTGAAAAGTTAAAATATTAAAAAATTAAAAGCTCATCAATCCGTTATTACAGTGGTGGTGAAAGAGGTTTTAAATGAAATTGCGTGATTTAGGAACTCCAGATAAGAATGATTGTAATTATTTGATTTTGAAAGAGTTAGAAAAAGGTATAAATTAATTTTTTTTTAATTTTCCGTATTTAAGAATGAGTATTTAAGGAAAGTTTAAATTCAATTGTCCTACCCCAAAAGTTAACAAAGGAAATTTTATCAATTACAAATTTAAATTTAATTCCTTTTCATTATTCATTTTTGCCGATATGTTAATTTGGATTTTGATGTTGTAAATTAGGTGGATCGACCAATTAACATTTTTATAGAATAGAATGTTCACCTATCCATTATTGATAAGTTTTAAATTTTTAATATGTCCATCATACTTTAACATCACATAATAAGTAGTCTTGTCATGACACATAAATATTTTATTAGAATAGACATGAATATATTCAAAAATAATGATCACAGAACTTAATATGAAAAGATCTTATTAAAAGTACCCAAAAGATGGAGTCCAACAATTAATTAAACAAATCTATTTTCACAAACTCATGTATTGAATTATGAATTGATTATCTTGGTTCGAAAAAAAGAAGAAGAATATGATTATTGTTTTATTTTATATAACATAAATGAAAACAGTATTTATATATCAATTCAAAAACTTATGTGCATCAATTGTTTTACGTATTTAGGATTTTTTGCTCCCCAATGTGCTTTGCATTCAAAAATAAAAGGAATACTTTTTCATCAGACATAATATTAAACATTAAAATAAATACTATTCAAGATTTTTTATCATTTATATTAATTACATTTTTATCATTTAAAATAATACTATTCAAGATTTTAAACTAATAAAATGTAATATTTTTGTATCAGAAATAATGTTACAATTAGTTTTATGGTGTGAAGTAATATCCTCTATTATAGAAATTAAAAACAACTTGTGCTACATGTCACTCTAAGAATAAAAGTTTTCCTCCTAAATTTTGAATGTTATTTTTTTTAACTATTTTTGTAATTATTGTTATCAATGATGTATTTAGAAAATCATAAAATCCTTATCAAAATTAATAATATATAATTATTTATTTTAATTTTAAAATTAGAAAGAAAAAATATGAAAAAGGACTAACTGAAAATTAAGATAAAGTGATTTAAAAGATTAGTAAAACTTCCAAAGAAATTGAATAATTTTTGAATAAATCATGAAAATCACTTAAGAAAATTTGAGTTGGAGTTCTTTTACCATATAATTGAGAAGAAAGTTTGAGGCTTTATAATATTTAAAAAACTAGAGAAATGTTGGCAAGGTTGAAAAATAGATCTAGATCGACGGCAACATTATTATTTTTTTCAATATAATAAATAAAATTATTGATATTTCTTTACAAATACAACATATATATAATTAAATATATATTAATCAAACCATATTATAGTCATGTTAATCTTTCTTGAATTTTCTGAAGTGTTCAAGCTATGGATACCATCGAAAATATTTTGACAACTTTTGATCAATGACAATTTAAATTAACATTTTATACAAAATTGATACTGATCCTGCAGAAAAGTGGGACAGAGATGCGATATTTTAATTTACAGCTTGGAGGATAACTATTAAAACCCTTCAACATTTAAATATTTAGAACAAATAAATAAAATAGGGTTGAAAATATATACTGTGTATGAAAAATTGGATCTCTTCATCAATTTTTTTTTTGTTTTTTGAAAAGCTAAAAAAAAAAGGAGAGCAAATGGTTGGGTGGATATATAAAAGTAGAACTCACATTAGAATTTGTTTTTCCTCTTCAAATAAAAAAAAAAAAAATCGCATAAAGGAAGAACTCGTACTTGTCGCAGGCATTTTAATTTCTTTTAAAAAATATTATATACTCCCTCCGTCCCCCTTATCTTTGTCCACAGTTTAACCGCACGGAGTTTAAGAAAAAACTGTTGACTTTGATGTGATGTGTTATTTTAATGTTTTTGAGTGGCAATTTTGTAATTAATGTGTGCTTTTTGAGTGCAAAAGTTGTAAAATGAAAGAAATGGAAGGGTAAGAGAGTAAATTTTTCTTTGTCATTTTTGGGCTGACAAAGTTAGCTGGGACAAACAAAAAAGAAAAGTAGGCAAAGTTAGCAGGGACGGAGAGAGTATTAAGTATAAATTCAAATCATATGAAAGCTTTGACAATATTATTATCGGATGACGATCTTCTGCAACGTTATGCACCAAATATAACTTATTTTATCAATTATAACTGAATTTCATTTTGTTCATATAATTTATATTGTCACAAAATACATTAGCCAAATTAAGTAAATAAATAGCTAGCAAATACATCCTTCTCGCCTTCCTCCATCCTTGCACCTTAACTCCTCATGCCTTGATCACATCCACCTAATCACAGGCTACACAAAACAAATATATATATAATAGGATTAATGTTTACATTAAAAAAAAAAAATCTAAATCGATTGTTTAATAATTCACAATGTAAATGAAATAAAAAGAATTTATAAACTATACTTGGCACAGTTGACATTGGGATCAATAGGCACAGGGACAGTGATGTGGCAAAGCTGAGGAATCTGCTTAGCCCTCTCAGTGATAACTCCCAAGGATGCGGCTGTCTGCTTCAGACACTCACACAGCCCTTTCAGCTCCCCGGGATTCGTCCCGACGAGCTGATTCAGGGACGCGGCGCCCTGGCAACAGGGCACCGTTATGCTACTGCTCGTCCCCACCAGAAATGGCTGACATGGCATCAGCTTTGTTATGGCTTCCAGGCAGCTGATCCCACTCGCTCGTTCTGTAGCCGTGGCTAAGATCATCAATCCGACGATCCATAGTGAGCCATAGTTGGCCATTTTTCCAGATATTTTCCTTTTTTTTGTGTTGATTTTGATCTTCGATGAAACTAAGGTGTGTGTGGTGAATGATCGATCTCCAATTGTGCTCCTTTAATAGAGAAGGGTATCGTGGATTTGTTCGTGCATGGATATTAAAGATGGATTTTGGTGAATTGTGATTAATGTGGTTATAATTGTTTGATTTTGTGGGTGATTTCATTTGAATGACTAATTATTTCCTTTTATGGAAGATTTGGGAATCGTTTTGAATCATTTATTTGAATGCTGACTCTGATGAGAATCGTTGAGATCTGGAAATTAATTAAAAATAACAGATTTTAAGGATTTTGAAAAGGCAGAATGATTATATTGCTAGACAGAATTATTCAAATTGAAATTGAACTTGGCTTTTTGTTTAGTGATTCATATCAGTTTTGACTTCTGACGGGTTTTGAGAACGTAGATCAATTAAAAACTGGCCTACTACACTGGCTACATGAATAAGGCCTCATTGCAACCAATTAAAAATAAGAAAAGAAATCCAAATTGTACAAAAAAAATTCTATTTTAGCTAATTATTTTAAAATTATTAATCTTAACCATGAATTGGCAAATTGATTTCAATTTTAATCGATTCATAATTTTGTTCAAAATTAAATTATGGATGTGGTGATATGGATGATATTATATGAATGACACATCACTTAAAGCCAACCGATCTTAATTAATCATGATTAACTCATTTTTAAACGTAGAATATATAAATTATAAATTAAAATCACATACGAGTTACAACAAACCATAATTACAAAAATGATTTTAATTGCATCGAATACAAATTAATGAACTATATTGTTTGGTCTATTGGTTTATCATCAAATTTGATTTAACTCAAAATTAAATTTAAAGATGAAACAAAATTATATTCACATTTGTTTCTTCTATATATTGAACAAAACATAATTTTTTTAATTGATTTAATTAGCTACCGTATTATATCAAGGCGCAGAAAACATATAATTACGATCTCGTCATATAAGATGTGGCCTAATTTAAAATTTATTATTAACTTTAAATGATGTGTCATTTACATAATATCCAATTATCCATGTCGCATGCATCTGCATCACCTCATTCATAACATAATTTTGACCAAAATTATGAATTGGCTAAAATAGAAATCAATTTGTCAATTCATGATTAAAATTATTAATCTTAAAACAATTGAATAAAATAGAAAAAAAATTTGTAAAGCCTTGGATTTTTATTTTTATTTTTGCAAATAAGCCTTTGCAAAATAGTGATAAAATAAAACTATTAGATTGTCTGAATTTGAAAAATGTTACCTATTGTAATTTTTTGATAGATTAATAATATTTATTCGTTTGGTGTAATATTATGTTATTTTTAAAAATAAAAGCATTTATATATTAACCCTTATACAATGTGTGTGTTTTCTTTTTGTTCTTTTCCAAATACCAGTTTATTATAGCTATATATATTGACATTAATAATAACCAGTTCCTACCTGGTTAGAAAGAAGAAAGTCTTTAATTAGTCTTATGAATGTCTTATGATTTCCAAAATATTTTCAAGGAATAGAGAAAAAATTAGATGGACAGATTCACAGCACCCCAACGATCTTTAATTTAATTTCAATTTATTTCATATAATTTGTTACGACATTGTTAAACATGACATAATTAATAGCAAATATATCATACTCAAAAACTAAAATATTAAAAGAAAAAAAAAACATCTCCATGATTTTCGCAATTAATTAATTTGGACATGAGACGCATCAGTTGAGTTGGGCCAATATATGATCATCATATCCTGCAAATTAAAGAGAAACAATTAAGGAACAAATTAATTAAGCATATATGTGAGGTAGGTAGCTAGATTAATGAAAGTAAGAGTGCAACTTACGCATTGCAATCGACATCAGGGCTAATAGGAATGGGGACTTGGATATGACACATATCCGGAAGAGATTTAGCTCTAGGAGGGAGAACATGGAAGTCGATGGCAGCTTGCTTAAGACAGACACACAAGTTTTTGAGATCTGATTTGTCATGAACCATACCGTTGAGTTCACTAGCGCCTTGACAACACTGAGGTGTCAAGCTGTTGGAATCGCCAACCAGGTAATCCTTGCAAGGCAACAACATTAAGAGTGCTTGTGGACACATGATTGCGTTCGCATGGCTCCAAACCATTGCCACAACCAACAATCCCACAACCCATGTTGATTTGCAAGCCATATTTCTAGCCATTATATATGTTCCTACCAAGTTATTAATATTATTGTATTATTATTCAAGTCTCTCTGATTTTTTTATTTTTTTTGTGAGTTCATTGTACGTTATTTATAGTGGTTGTATAGCCTTATCAAGATTTCAAATTCAGTAAATCTAATTTGGATCATCTGCTCAAATTCTAAAACAAAAGGTGATCAGTTACTAAAAAATGGTCAATGTTTTATAAACCTTGGGGCTGATCTTGAGAATACACCACATAATCATGCATGCGTATATTTATATAATTCATCAAGTAGATTACATTAAAACCACTAAAGGAACTTAATATATTGCACACAGATATAGATTGGTTTCGATGGTTTATAAGATATATGAGATAAGCCAAACCAGCTTGTTCATTTGAAAACAATGAAACAACACAAAAACCTGTGTGAGACTGTCTCACGGAGTATTTTCGTGAGACGGATTTCAACCCATGAATCAAACCAAATTCCACTAATTTATACGTGAATTGTGAAATGTGGGTTGGGTTGACCCGTCTCACGAAATATGATTCGTGAGACGATCTCATATAAGACTTACTCATGAAACAAAACCAAACCATTCACTAAACCTAATGGTTTTAGATCTAAATATTTTAAAACTTATTTGGTTTCAATTAATTTGGATAAAATTTATTCATATAAGTTTTGAGGAAGTATTAGCCTGTAACATAAATACTTAATAACATTTGCATAAACTAATTAATTTTTCTTTTTGCTGAGACATAAAATAAGATTTTAATAATAAGTTCAGACTCAAGTTGAAAATAAGCAAAATAAATAGAACTTTCTGGCATGGGACTACTATTATCAATACTAAAGCAATCATAAGTCGCAACGTTGTCGTTCTCTATGAAACATATATAACATGACAACATGATAATAGGTGAGAACAAATCATGAAACTGATTAATACATTCCACAAACAATAAGTTTGAGATAGGTTAAAAAAAAAAAGAAAGGTTGCTTGATTTTGCAAATGTTCTCGACTCAAACTCCTTGATCATAATTAATAAACTTTTCATTCAGAAGAATGATTTTCGATCACTACATTCTTCTATCGCTTTCAGACAAAATGTTGTTAACATCGACCAATAAGATGCAAGCCCACTTAATTGGTTTCTCCGAAAACCTTACTTTGTGATGGAATGGCCCCACTCGCTAACTCCAGGAGGTTTCTTGATGATTTTGTTCTTTATATTGGATTATCTATTTATCTTCCTTCTTTATCTTCGACTACTTGGAAACTTCAACTCAGATATAGAGAGAGAGAGAGAGAGAGGAACAGAGAGAGAAAGGTTTCTCCATTAAGAATCGATGGCTGTAAGTGTTTGACAAGATTCTACTTACTTTTAATCTTTTTATGATATTGCAAATATGAATGCTTGATGTACATTACATGTTCGATGAATTGTCACTGTGGTTATAATGTTGACTGCATTCTTGGTTTTAACTTGTAAATGTGTTTGAATGTCTTAAAAGCAAAGTGATCAGGAGTTTGCTTCCTTCATCTTATGTTGATGTTACCACTTACCACTAATCTTCAGGTTTACTGATATTAGTGTTCTTCGCTGCATTCATAAGCATAACTGATTGCTTTAACACTAGCCACAACTCAGATTCCATTATTCCAATGAAGTTTTTACAAGTTCTAGTAGTTTCTGAAATAGAATAGTCTGGATTTTCTATCGTTTCTATAGTCTGAGTAGTCCTGAGATAATAAAGAAACGGTTGTATGCCTCTCGTTGGTTTAAAATGTTTCGTATGTTCCAACATCGTTGCTCTGTAGGAATTGGTTTTATTTCTTTCCATCTATATATGTGTACATGGAGGAGAGATCATGTGTGTGATCTTTTATTTATTAGTCTTTCTCCAAAATGATGTTATCGCAGCAACGATCACATGTGCCTAAGTTTGGGAACTGGGATGGGGACAATGTGCCTTACACGGCCTACTTTGAGAATGCTCGTAAAGAGAAAGTAGGCGGGGTTAGGATAAACCCTAACGATCCAGAGCAGAATCCAGAGGCCTTCAGTATTGGAGGACCAAGAAGGGGAAGCAATAATGCTCATCATGCTCTTCCAGCTTCGGTTAGTCCTGATACAAAGGTGGCTCCACGTAGGTTTGCTAATCAGAGAAGCATTTACGAGCAGCAGAAGACCAGTGATAGTCGTAAGATCATGGCTTCGGAATCAAGCAGTGATAAAAGCCCTTCTGATAACTCTGTGACTCCAGTCTTGAAGCCCAGCCACCTGCAAAAGAAATCTGACTTAAGTAAATACAGTGCTGATGACTTTGTGAGTATATTCTTCTCTTGTTTCATGTTATATACATGATTATTGAATCAGATTAGTTATGAGAAATAACAGAACAAATTAGGTGAAACAAGAGGTTCATCATGGAACTAGTAATTTGATTAAATCCAGAAAGTTGTCTGTTTTTCCAAGTTTTAGTCCTTGCTATAAGCCTATAATAATGTAAAAACCATTGTGGCAGTCTTACAGATCAGCGTCCGTCCCAAAATTCGGTCAATGGGATGAAATCGATCCCAGATCAGGAGATGGATTTACCGTTATTTTCAACAAAGTGAAGGAGGAAAAACAAATAGCTGCTACTAAGTTCCCTCCTGTGCCTTCACAGACTACACACAATTATCAGATTAGCCAGGAAAAGGAGACTAGAAAGGTACATTTGAATTGCGATTTTGTAAGAACTCTAAAGTTCATATATATATATATATATATTTAGCACCGAACTATCTTCTCTAGCTCTATTAGATGACCATTATATCTAAAAGGAACTGATTCTCTCATTTTCCCAACCGTGCAGAGATTTTGCTGCCTGTTTTGAAGAGCAAAGCATGGAGATTTTATTTGATTATTTGTCGTGTTTCTACCCGTTGCTGGTGATCGTTCCTCAATGTAACATATGAACATCAGCTGTCAATATCCTCTAGCTCGAGTTTCTGTTACAAATTCTGTAAGAAAACATCTTCCACATGATGCATCAAATTTTCAGCTCTCAGAGTAATTTGATTCTCTTTTATGAAAACCCTCTTGTTATTAATATATGGTTGGGCAATCTTTCATTAAATCAGTATCTAAATTGCCTGCCAGGGTTGAGTAAATTTGAATCATATCTATTTCATTTCGTATTTCATTTCAATAATGCAAGTAATAGTGGTAATGTTTCCATTGTACAAGTTATGCTATGTTTACTTTGTTTATTATTCTCCCCAAAAGCAAACTCCATTAACTTATTTCTTCACTGCATTTTACTACTATGTATTGCACTTTCTAATACATCTTTTCAACTACGCTTCTTCACTTATTTTTAGAACAAAATTATGAAAGTTCCCAAATAAATTTTACTAATATACTTTAAATATGATAGTGTTTCGGCTGTGTTTGGAAGACTTTAAGCATGTGTCTTTTTCTTTAGGTTCCAACACCTAAATATAATCATGCACTATTTTTACATCAGTATAAATGCCTATTCAATCAAATATTCTAAAAAAATATCGATTTCTGTCTATTAAAACCTATTATTTCCGAACCATTCAATTATTGCAAGTACCAATTTATTTTCTCATTTACATTATAATTATATTATATAAAATTCAATACACGCTTTTCTCATTTACCTTTATTATCAACCTTAAATTTTAAAATCAGGATTCTGTCAAACTGACTCAAATCTCTTTCATAATATTATCATTAACAATTTAACATGGTCCTCTAATGGATTCAAATTTTGAAAATTGCTTTTTCGAATATAGCTTAAGCTTATATTTAAAGCTTAGTGGGTCATGCCTGTCTATCAAGCTAGCAATAATGTTACGTTACTAAATACTACCTCCGTCCCAGGTTATTTTGTCTACTTTGATCGGCACGAAATCTAAGAAAAAACTGTTTGACATTGATGTGATGTGTTATTTTAATATTTTTAAGTGGCAATTTTGTAATTAATGTGTGCTTTTTGAGTGCAAAAGTTGTAAAATGAAAGAAATGGAGGGGTAAGGAAATAAATTTTTCTTTGCCATTTTTGGGCTGACAAAATAAGATGGGACAAAAAAAAATGGAAAGTAAGCAAAATAGAGCGGGACGGAGGGAGTAATACACACCAAAAAAAACAATTAATTATGCCCAATTTTTCTGTTGGACAACATGTCATATCAAGTTACGAGAATATATAGTACATCCTGAGCTCAAAATTTGAATAACATGGCAGCCATCTAATAGATTCAAATTACATTATAATATGTCATTTTCTAGAAACACTACTCTATATATATAAAAAAAAAAAATGTACGGGCCTATGCGAACATTTGTATATACTGATTTTGAGTTCCAGTTTATTCTGGCTCAGCTAATGTATCTGATTTTATTAGATGATGAAAGAACGATCACTGAACATAAATGATTCACGATTAAGGTAAAAATAAAAGGACCTATATGTGCAAACCTCACATTTTAATTATTTCGATATTGTATTCCAATTTATCCTCGCTCAATATTTTTTTAATCTTATTGTTAATAGATAGTGTTTACGATTGAATACTTCTCTTATTGTAAGAAGAAACAATTGATGATTTTAAATATTTAAATATAATTAGACGGATGGTTGTAATTTTATTGAGTATTGTAATTGTAATACTATTGAGGAAAAAAAAAGTAGGTCTTGTGTGAGACCGTTCACGAATCTTTTTACGTGAGACGGGTCAACTCATAACCCACTTTTAGTAATTCATATGAAAATTTGTGGATATGTATTCAATTTATGGGTAATAAGGATCCGTCTCATGGAAACTATTCGTGAGATCTCACATAAATTTTTGTGAAAAAAATTAGGTGAAATTATCTCATCGACCAATTCTTTGAGATGAAATCCCCTAATTCATTATCTTATTATTATATTACATTATCTACATTTAAAATCTTTCAAATTAGCTCCATCTCGACAAACTTATAATTGGAAATATTTGGATATCCAAAAATAATCATCATTTGGTCAAAAAATGTCAACCTAATTATAAAATCGAAAATTGAAATCTATAGTTAATACATAAAGTATGATCACTCTCTTAAATCTAATGGTTCGTTGGGCTCAAGTGATGAGTTTGTTATATATAATTTAATTTAATTGTGGAAGGGATAAGTATGTTTGGAATATTCGTTATTGTATGATTAATTTAAATGTCCGCTCTATTAAAACGATGATAATAAATGACCAGGTAACGACTTTTGTAGAAACTGTATGGAATTGTAGTGAAGTAACTAGAGAAACGGAGGAAAGAGGGTATAAATTTGTAATTGAATTCCCTCTTTCACGGTTTTCAAATTCCCAATTGTTCTTATCAGCAAACATACGAGATAGAAAATCACTGGAAATACGCCTCGGATTAATGGAAATTGTTTCAGGTGCAATGAGTTCATGTTCCAAAGAACAACTGAAAATCTATCAAACTTGGTTCAACTTCGCTGACTCAGGTTCGCCTTTTCAATGTTTTATTTTCTTTAAATTTAAATGCCTGCTTCTAGTTTAATCCTCAATATATAGGGGTTTTATATCGAATATGTTGATTGGTTTTGCGTTTACAGATCGGGATGGCCGTTTGACTGGAAATGATGCGACGAACTTGTTTGGCATGTCTGGTTTAACAAAGCCGGAACTAAAGCAGGTATAGTATCAAAATGAGATTCATTCTTTTTGTTGTGTGTATACTTGTTGTTGTTGTTGCTCTGTGTGTGTGTGTGTGTGTGTGTTTTGTCTTGAGAGAGTGTGAGTTCCGACTTTAGGTATTATTGATCTTAGGAGGATGCTTAAGATTATAACTTATTTTACTTTTGTGTACAGTTATTTTTGGGCAAACATTAGTATTTTTATTTGCTGATTCTTTAGAAGCTACTGAACTTGCTTCTGTATTTCATGACTAACATTCGTGATTATATGTATTTGGCGTTTTTCCATCTATTTTTGGATGGATTGAAGTTGTTTCAACTTTAATGATTTGCTGAACATTTTTCCTCTTGTCTTGGCTACTCTTCAAATTTTTGGTGTTGCAAAAGAAGTAGTCTTCCTGTTGATTCGTATTTATGAATTAGGAAGACATATAATTTTGCTTCTTCTATATAAATTGATGAACATGGATCATGCATTTAAGTTTCTAATCATCAAATGTGAATGAGAACAATCATAACAGTTTCCTATCAAGTCCTATAAAATTTGGGTATTATCTAGTGCTAATTTTCTTAATTGTCATGATGAACTGTATCCTGGCTTATTGAAATTTCACTCATCCACTTGGTTTATCACTGTTTTCTGCACATCAGTTGATTTTCTGGAGTTTGCTAGAAATTTTCCTCTTTTGACATCTTTTATGTTATATGTGTGTGATTTAAGGTTTGGGCAATTGCTGATTCCAAGCGTCAAGGATTTTTAGGTTTGAAGGAATTTATCACTGCTATGCAGGTTCTATTCATTAAAGAAAATAAAATCTTCAGAAATATAATTCATATAAAGGAGTGCACAATACTGATGCAATTTGTTCCTCTGGTCAATTTTTTTTTTTTTTCTCTTTCTTCCAGTTGATATCTTTGGCACAGGAAGGACATGAACTGACATCAGATCTCCTAAAAAGCACAGGCAAGTGGAGATAATGTGTGATATTCTCATCGTAACATAAAATAACTCAGTAGACTAGAATTTTCAACTATAAACATGGTATTTCTTCTTTCTGGAAAGAACTGGAACTTTTGTTGAATGTAGCACTCTGAGCTTTAGAAGGATGAATAATTCTAGATGATGTAAAGTGATATCTTTCAAGAAAATCTTTGTCTGTTCTCTTGTTTGTTCTTCCAATATTTCTGATTATTTGAAACTAAGATTCGATCTTCTTCTGTTGCAGTTAATTTGGAGTCTGCAAATCCTCCACGTATGGAAGGTTTGGATACCTTAATGGAAGTATGAACTATCTACCTTCTTGTTTCTCTGTGTTTTGATCATAGATTATGTTCCATTTACATTCAATCTTTCACATGTTTCAAACAGAAGAAAAGGAATGCAATGTCAAATGGCAATGAAACCAATGGTTAGCGATAGCGATTATATTTTCTTTTTAATTTTTAATTTATATTTAGATTGCTCTCTAGCTTGATGCATATGATATTGCAAACATTATGATGCAGGAAATACACAGGTGCAACCAACACCTCCAATGGGTTTGTTTAGCACAAAGTCTAAAAAGAAGGTGCCCATATCTTTTAATTTGATAAATGTCACTGTTCATTCTTCTTACAGCATTGGTTGTGCAGTTGTGCCTTTTCTCAAAGTGAAGAGTAGATGTTATATGTGATGGTAATGTGTTCAGACGTTTAGCAACCGTCACCCTGAAATTGTTAAAGATAATCAATTTCACAAGTCTTGTGCATTTGTAAACAAGTCGTAGCTTGTAGTATCCGAGTCTTTAATATTGATTTTTTTTTTTTTCCTTCCTCAACTAATAGTATGTGTTGGAGAGTTTAGACCATGTTAATCGTTCTTCATACTTATGCACACATATACCTTAAACATTGAAAGATCATCTGACCTGTTGTTTTTGTTAATTGTTACAGAACCATACATCTCTCAAGTCAGTTACTTCAGTGATTGATGGTTTGAAGCTATTGTACAATGAGAAGTTAAAGCCACTAGAAGCCACTTACCGTTTTAATGATTTTGTATCTCCTTTTTTGGTGAGTCATTCAACAGACATTCTTTTATAACACATATAAACGTATTTTGCTGGTAGAGTACTTGTAAGTTTGTTTTTCTTGTTTTTTTTTTTGAAAACATCCGAGGCCCTAATAAGAATGTGGCTAAAATAATAGTATTCTCTTTCTCTCCAGACTGCTAGTGATTTTGATGCGAAACCTATGGTTATGCTTTTGGGTCAGTATTCAACTGGAAAAACCACTTTTATCAAGCACTTGCTCCAATGCAGCTATCCTGGTAAAGTCTTAATATTCCTCATTACCCTAAATGAGATCAGTGATTAATTATTATATTGTATCTAACTTAGCATTCTTTTCTCTGTAGGTGCTCATATTGGACCTGAGCCAACTACTGATCGATTTATTGCTGTTATGGTACATCAACAATTTTTTTTTTTTCCCAACTGTTTCTGTCTCCTTTTGACCTGAAAATGGTTAAAGATGTACGTGGATGAATCAAAAAAGCACCTGGGGTATTGATTGTAATAAAATGTATTCTTAATAGTAAAGCAGTACTAATTACTAGGTATTCTTAACATGTTTAGCTTTCTCAGTTTTTTGTGTCTCTGTCATGTTCAGTTACTAATGCTATACTGATACAACAATCTAATGTTTTCTGATATGGTATTGTTTTGCCAGATTTCTCTTTTATGCTTGAACGTCTAAGTCTTACTGTGGTGCTTCAATATCGGCTGTTGTAGTTTGTTTTCTTGGTGTTTATTTATCTTTTTTCCTCCTTTGTGCTTCCCGGTCATGTTTTCAGTCTGGCCCAGATGAAAGGAGCATACCTGGAAACACCATTGCTGTTCATGCGGACTTACCATTTACTGGTTTGACATCTTTCGGTGGATCATTTTTGTCTAAGTTCGAGTGTTCTCAAATGCCACATTCAGTGAGTTAAATATTTTGTCATGCTTGCATATTGCATTTTCTAATTTTCTCTTCGCTTATTTGATACAATTTCATTTACGTATAGCTGCTTGAACATATAACATTTGTGGATACTCCCGGGGTCTTATCTGGAGAAAAGCAACGGACACAGAGAAGCTATGATTTCACTGGTGTCATTTCATGGTTTGCAGCAAAATGTGATGTAATACTCCTCCTATTTGATCCCCATAAACTTGACATCAGTGATGAGTTCAAACGGGTAATTTCATCACTACGTGGTCATGATGACAAAATACGTGTCGTTTTGAATAAGGCTGATCAAGTCGACACTCAACAGGTAAGTTCACTAACGGAAATATGTGGATCCTCATTTACTTGCTTCTCTGTTTTCCTCATATCTTCCTTTACCTAATTGCAGTTAATGAGAGTTTATGGTGCACTTATGTGGTCACTTGGAAAAGTCCTGAATACTCCAGAGGTAGCTCGTGTCTACATTGGGTAGGTTCATTTGCCTTTTTACTTCTATGGTCCTTTTGCAAGGGCCTCGCCCATTTGGTTTTTGAGGGTCATACTAATACTAGATACGTGGTTTCTAGCCAATTTGCTTGGTCCTCCCTTTAACGACCCCGGTTTTATCCGTCAACCTCACAATGTCCTTTATGCTTTCTCAGCATATCGACGTTTTGTGTTGTTCAAGTCTTTCTCAACTTATTCATTCCTATTTCCTCGTTTTTTTTTTTTTTCTTTGGCACCTAAGAGTGACTTGCTTTCCAACAATAATCTTCTATTGCATGTTCCAGATCATTCAATGACAAGCCCGTGAATGAAGCAGTCACTGGGCCTATGGGAAAGGAACTTTTTGAGAAAGAGCAAGATGACCTCCTTGTCGACTTGATAGATATACCCAAGAAGGCTTGTGACCGTCGGGTACTCAAAACTTCTACATAACTTTAACACTATGTTATACTTGGTGCTTGGTAAATGCAAAAGCAATGCCTGATATTCTATATAAATATTTTGCCAGATCAATGAATTTGTAAAACGTGCTAGAGCTGCAAAGATCCATGCCTATATAATGAGCCATCTCAAAAGGGAGATGCCAGCTTTGATGGGCAAGTCTAAAGTTCAGAAACGACTGATGGATAATCTTGAAAGTGTATTCGAAAAGGTACATCTTCCTTCCTTACCCATGAGATGTGCAAAGATGTGTGGTGAAACTTTTAATGATTTCAAATTCGGAAATACAGGTTCAAAGAGAACATCATCTACCGGCTGGAGACTTTCCAAATGTGGAGCAGTTCAGGGAAGTGTTGAGTCGTTATAGCATCGATGATTTTGAGAAATTGAAGCCAAAGATGATTCAGGCTGTTGATGACATGCTTGGCTACGACATCCCTGAGCTACTCAAGAATTTTAGGAATATATATGACTAACTTAGTTATGCACACTTCAAGATGCCCTGAAGTGTGTTGCCAACAATCTATTTTCCATTTTCAAGTGTTTGAAAATTGTCTTATCCGTTTAATGATAAAACAATCGGTTTGTTATTTGTGTTTTTGCTTATCGTTTATGCATTAAAACATCTCTCCCCTGTTCCTGATGGGTCTGATATTGGGATCACAGGCACAACCAAGTACTAGGAAAAAAAATATATATATTTACGATTTTTTGGCAATTTTATTAAATACTTTATTTGAAAATCGAATGTCATATGCGTGCGTGATTTTGTAAGTGTAACACCTCTCAATCCCCCTCAAGTTGACATCCAATTTTGACTTCCATGTTTTCAAGGATGTCAACCTGCCTAACAAGCTAGCTGGAAATTGAGGTGAAATTCCAATTTGATGATGATGAATTGCATTCTTGTTTTAGTGTTAGTTCTGCTATTCATTGGATTTTCCTCTCACCACCTTTTCAGGTTATTAACATGTGGGCCAATTGTAATATTCATCACTCAAGTTCTCTACCAAATGATTGGTTTAATATTATCCCAATTTCACAATTTACATTAGTTCTGAGAAATGGGATTAGTGTATACTTTACACTTAAAAGTGAAAATAATATAAACCTAAAGAAAAATCAATATGATTTGACTCCAGAGCTTTGTGTAGATGAATTCATGCATAACTACACATCCCATAAGCACAAAGTCCCCCTTTGTTGCATCTCCTATCACATCCTCCACAATGCTTCCTGTCAAAAGATGCATTTACACATTTTCCCTTACAGCAAATCTCCGTATACTTACACTTGTAACCACACATGCCACAGTTGAGTCGATCTCTCTTCACGTTAACACATTTCTTGTTGCAGCAATCTGGGCCACCACTGCCCTCCAATCGGCACACTCTTGGAAATTTATTACAAGTATAATTTTCTGGTAGCTTCTGCTGTGCTAGAAACCGGCTTATCCCTCTCAAAGAAACACTTCTTCTGCTGATTTCAGGCATTGTATGATCATTGATAGCAGCCCTTGTTTTGCCAACATTGGTTGTTGACATAAAATAAAACACGAAAAGTATGATTAGGAACTTCATCTTAGTATCACAAGGCAGATGGGAATGGTTTGTGGTGTTGATGTAGTTGGTACTTATAGGGGGGGGGGGGGGGGGTAGTTGACTATAGGAAGTTGAAGTTCCAAGCATTGCTTTTTCTGGCTGATCTTGGTTCAATTCACTGCTTCTATTATACAGAAACTTTTTCTACTTTAACAAGGAAGATTTGGTTGACTGCAGTTCAAGAAAAGTTACTCATCAGAGGATCTGTACCCTTCTTGTTAATAAAACAGCACAAACTAGCCTTCAGCCTTTACCAAAAAATAAAGCAATCAATTTATTAAATTGTTAAAGAGGGGTACCCTTTTGGAACAATTATCTTGTGTTAATTCATTTTATTAGTACATCAAGACACTTGTAAATTTGAGGTATTAAACTCTTATAAGCTGAAAAGAGCAGTGGAAAAAGGAGGTGCCAATACACATTGGGAACATGATTTGGGAAAGAGGAGAAAATTGAAATGCTGAAGATTAGAATAAAATCTGATACAATGATTAACAGAGAAACATTGTCCATAACTAGCAAGCAAAGAATATATTCTTGTGAGGCCATTTTTATGGGAAAGAAACTAAGGGCATACATAGTACAAATACCACAAGAGGATTTTCAATCCCTGTGCAATTTAAACAGCAGAAACTCTAATTCAACAGTAGCTGTGATCCTAACCTATAAGCAAGCCAAATATATAGCCACTAAAAATAGGTAGCTCTATTCATGAAATTCCCTTATCTCATACTACTTTGCATAATATGTTCTTCTTCACTCTCTGCCCTCAATGCTCAAAAGCAGAAAACGATAAGTCAGAATACATCTCTTGAGAATCGAAGCAACGGAATCACAGGACCAGGGCCATGGAAGCAACTTCAAAAGCATCAAGCCTTGAGAAGTGTAAGATTAATGTCTCACTCAAACTCATCTACATATGTCCCATAACTCATTCCTAAAGCAATAATTCCAATTTACTTCAATGGGTTCAAACTACTTTATTACATAACCTCATCAAAAATGAACAGGTGCATGGAACAGTGAACATCATAGGATGGGGAGTCCTCCTGCCCATTGGGGCTATCATAGCAAGATATATGAGAAAAGTACTGAATGATTGGTACACTCTTCACATTTCGTGTCAGTTATCAGGGTTCCTATTGGGCACACTTGGATGGGGTCTTGGTATATCAATAATCAAGAATGAAGGCAAAGAACACAGTATGAGCACACATGGGATTCTTGGAACTGTAATATTTGCATTGGCTACACTTCAGGTATGTAACCTTATAAGATTTGCATTGTTTGTGATAAGAGTAAAAATGAAAAAGACATCTTATATTATTGGATCAGTTGTTAGCAATGTGTTTACAGGCAGAAGAAGAAGAAGAGAAGTGGAGAAAATACTGGGTGATTTATCATCAACTAATAGGATATGCCCTCATTGCTCTCATCATTGCAAATATATTTGAAGGGATCAAGAATCAGAGTGCAACTAAAAAATGGGACTGCTTTTATGGTGCTACATTGGGAGTGTTGAGCATCACTGTCCTTGCTTTGGAAGTCCACAGATGGAGATATGCAATTTAAGCACCATATAAAATATAAATTTAAAAAAATAAAGAAAGAAAGATTAAAAAGAAAAAAAAAAAACCTGGAATTTTTTGGGGTGGGGGATTCTTGACTTTTAAAACTGCAAATACCTTCTTTTTTTTTAAGGCCTCAAAAGAAAATCATGATAAATAATGTTGTTACATGAATTTACACAATCTTCTAATTTTTACATAACGATCCCTTTTTCTGAACAAAGAGAAGTTTCAAAGTAGGGTTGGCATATAACTAGTACTCAATTTGAGTCTCTCATGTTTATCAAATTACCTGTTTTATTTTACATTGAAATTCTCAATTTAATTACTTGTAAAAAATAAAGATCACAAATGTGATATTAGTTTAATATAAGTGAGATGAAGAAGTCAAAGGTATTGAGTTCCATGGGATATATCCATTTCATCCAACTTTATGTTGATTTATAGGATTTTTTTTGTGTGTGGATTGACTAAGATAAATCAACATCAAAATACAACTGTTTAAGTTATTCATCCCCACACTACTCCCAAGTTTAACCCCAAAAGGCATACTTGTTCCAATAGTTTCTTCAAAATATACAATAAAAGCACATTAATATTTTTCGATACAAGTCCTAACATACATTAATCTGTTCAAATCTCCAAAAACCATTTAAATTAACCTCATCTCAGGGACAAAAAAATTGTTAATGGACATGGGTCTTTAGATGAATATATCATTCAATTTTTATTTTTTTTTGATAAATCTATCTGGTATTGAAATACGAGGAAAACAAGAAAGTGGAAGCACATTGAAGAATTAATTTTTTCTATAAAATTAGGCCCCTAATAAAGAAGTCAAAGAGTAGGATGTTACGAAATTATTCATGGATGTACAAAGCTTGAGGATGTTGAACTTTGTAAGTGCGCCCCTACCTGTCTTTATAACAAGTTTTGGTCAGTGTTTATCCACTAAAATTCGATTTCATCGATCTAATTTTACGAGGTAAATCAATCTAAAATTCTAATATACTATGAATTTATAAACAATAAGTACAGTGAATCTTTGTCTAATTGAGAAATTTTATGAATTGATGATGAAAAAAATATCAAAGGCAGCCATGCATCAGTTTGGCTAGATACAATTATCACAGAAGCCAGTTGAAGAACGTACACAAAAAGGGAAAAATCTGAAAAAAGTTGTACGAAATATTTATGAAATTAATCTTACTATATTATTATATATATTCACATTCACATAGTACGTGCCTAAAATTAGATAACAAATTGACTTTGTATGTGACTGTTGAATAAAGACTACTCCACTTCCAAATTTAAATTCTTTTATTTCCAAATTCTCCACATCCATGATCCATGCATCAACCTATATAAGTAGTACTTCAGCTTCTCCATTCCATGCTCTAACTTCGACTAACCATTCTCTCTATCTAAATCTAATCTTCACACACACACACACACACACACACACCATATATAAGCCATGAAGTGCCTTAAATTTATCATCTTGTTAGCATTAATGCTAGTTTGTGTAATAGCAGAATCAGTTGAAGTGAAGCCATCATACAATGATGATGAAGAGTCCACTTCGCTTCGTGGGGTCAGCCGTTTCCTTGCACAAAAAACGCGCATTGTCTCAATGAAGTGCAACATATACCCTAGGATTTGTCGCGTTAAGGGCAGTCCAGGGCCGGATTGTTGCAAGAAAAGATGTGTCAACGTTGGTAATGATAGAATGAATTGTGGAAAATGTGGGAATAAGTGTAAGTATTCAGAGATTTGTTGCAAAGGAAAATGTGTAAACCTTTTGACAGATAAGAAGAACTGTGGAGGTTGCAACTATAAGTGCAAGAAAGGGAGCAAATGCCAGTATGGAATGTGCAGCTATGCTTAAATCTAGAATTTTACTTAATTACCATTCATTCTAGCTACTTATTCATCGATCCAATATAATATGCATGTAGTGGAAAATAGACATATATATAATTTGGAATTGTTTAGGTGATAGACATTGTTTATTATTTAATTTATGTAGAATACCATGTTACACCGTTTACTCTTCTCATGTGTTGTTAATTTGATTTGTAATTTTGAGTTTGGATGTCTCATGTTTGTAACGAATAAAAGCTATATTCTAGTTCCTAATTAGATTTTGGATATATAGTAACTTTTTCCATATATGATTTATTTATTTTTATCAAGCAAACAAAAAATCATTTTATATATAATATTGGTACATGTTACAACACAAGAACACAACCAAAAAGATTAGATGGATGGGTAGTACATATAGGTTTTGCAACATCTTAGCATAAATTAGGAACCATTTAATTTGGTGTTAATATTAATATGATAATAACTCTTATGCAAAATGCATGCAAGTTGGTCTAAGATATAAATTGAAATGCGATGACTCATTCATGAATATTTGTGTTGAAGGCTTGAAGCCCATGATTATATTTTTATCTGAGGGGAAATATCTGGGCCCAGCCCATTCTTGTTAGAGTAGTGGGCCGTACGTAGGAATGTGGGCTCTTGTTCAAACTTATATATTTAGAGAGTTTTAAATATCGAATATTCTCATCTTTCGAGCTATCCAATAAATTCCAAACACAAGATTACCCTATGATAACTTGTCAACTGGTTTTTTATTTACAATGTCAATGTGTAAATAGTGGAATTCAACAACTTCAATCCCAGTATTCTAATGAGTGATGAATCAAAATTAGTATCGATCATTAAAGCCACGATTAGTCTGATTACTTACTTAGCATATTTTTAAATCACAGGAACAGCATCCATCGAACCAAAGATATGTATAGTAGTAAACAATTCTAATTATTTCCAAAGTCAATTATACATTCTCAACTCTCAAGGCTTAATCGGGATTAGATATGAGAAAAGTCAAGAAGCCAGGCTCGTGCAATCCACGTCTGTCTAAATTAAGAATCTTGGAAAAAATTCCTAAGTATGACACAGTCCTAAAATAAAACGTGGATGTCACCTTTGTCTAAACCTCGCTTAAACAGCCAATATAAATCAAAACCAAAGAAGCCTGAAATCTTCACTTCAACACCAGCAGCCATGGCCTCTCTCCCACTAACTACACTAACCCTCACACTAATTATTTTCATTAATTTAGTATCAACTTCACACTGTGCATCTTATTACAACACCAAAGTACTCAACCCAATTGACTCATGTTGGAGGTCCAAATCCAACTGGGCCACCAACCGTCGTGCCTTAGCCGATTGCGCCGTCGGATTCGGAAAAAACGCCGTCGGAGGCAAGTTCGGAGCAATCTACGTTGTCACCGACGCATCAGATGACCCGGCTAACCCAAAACCGGGCTCACTCCGGTTCGGTGTGATCCAAGCAAAACCGCTGTGGATCATCTTCTCCAAAAGCATGGTTATTAAACTCAAGAATGAGCTGATGATAAATAGCTACAAGACCATAGATGGGAGAGGTGCCAAAGTGGAGATAGCCTATGGGCCGTGCATCACTCTCCAGCATGTTAGCCATGTTATCATACATGGGATTAGCATTCATGATTGTAAGCCCGGGAAATCGGGCCTCGTCCGGGACAGCCCCGTCCACGTGGGCCATCGTCGAGGCTCCGACGGTGATGCTATTGATTTATTTGATTCCTCACATGTATGGATCGATCATTGCAGCTTATCTCGTTGCTCTGATGGTCTTATTGACGTTATTCATGCTTCCACAGCCATTACTATTTCCAACAACTTCTTTTCCAATCATGATAAAGTAAGAGATTTTGTCTCCTATATAATCACTTAATTGGAGTTAGGATATTGATCATTAATGGAATCTAATATATATATATATATATATATGTGTGTGTGTGTGTGTGTACGCAGGTTATGTTGTTTGGACATGATGATAGCAATGTAGAGGACAAGAACATCAAAGTGACTGTAGCTTTCAACCATTTTGGTCCTGGATTAGTTCAAAGAATGCCAAGGTACGGTATACAAAAATTAAAAAAATTCATATTCACGAAATCCTTCTAAAGCCCAAATTCAAATTTGCCAAAGTCGCCTTAAGTTCAGAACAAACATAGCCTAAGGATAGAAGAGTAAGTTTCAGCTAATTAAAAACCTATTTCTTATAATTTTACTAGTTTTAAATATTTATTATGTTATTTGACTAGTTTTGAATTTGTGATGTGATTGTCATATAGTTATTGACAAGATATAGAATTAGCACCAAACAGGGTTAGGTTTGGGTACGCTCATGTGGCTAACAATAGATACGATCCATGGGGGATGTATGCAATTGGTGGAAGTGCTAATCCAACTATCTTCAGTGAAGGCAACTACTTTATGGCCCCTAATCGTGCTGATTCAAAACAAGTAAGTTCACGATTATGTCGTCATTACTTACTTGGAACCCTGATCACGTAAGTTTTCTAGGAACCAGCTTGTACCTTATACAAACAAATCTCAATTTCGGGCAGGTTACAAAGAGAGAGAATAACAAGAATGGTTGGCAAAATTGGAAATGGAGGACTTCGAGGGATAAATTCAACAACGGGGCTTATTTTATTCCTTCTGGATATGGGATCTCAGCTCCTGCCTACACTAAAACGCAGTCGTTTAAAGTGGCTGATGGATCCATGGTTCCTGCTTTAACATCTGGTGCTGGTCCTTTAACTTGCACACCCTATAAATCATGTTGATTCTTTTTCTGCACATTTTTTTGTAAATTAATTCATATATAGCATTATCTTTAGCAACTGCTTGAGCTACATATAATGTTAGCAGGTATTTATCTGCAAAATCCTTGGGTATCTTCGTATTTTCAATATAGTTTCGTACATGGTTGATTGATCATGATACATGGTGATCATGATCAAGTGACTCAAATTAATGCGATATTCAAATAATAATATTTGATTTGGGAATGCATGTGTTAATAAGCCCCTCGAATTACATTATTAAGAACCATGTCGGCTTAAGCAAATCAAACGTTAAAAAGAAGAATCATAGGGTATGAATAGAGATTGTATCAATATTCTCAATTTGACAAAATAATAATAAGATAATACTTCATTGAAAATCCTTGGTTGAGTATACACTTAAAAAGTATTATAATGAGACTAATATTCCACCTATAATTGAACTAATACGTTATATCGAATCTTTATTAAGGTATTCCTCAAGTAAAAATGATATTAGATTGACCTCAATGCTCTTTCGCATATTTTCTTGGCAAAACCCAAATTTCACTGCCACACAATCTTTGTCTGCCTGAAGATTATATGTCACACAAAGTGAATCCTTAAATTTTATCTCAACCACATATAGCATGAAACACGACCTGCTAAATAGAGCTCATCATGAAATATATATTCCGGTTTCTATTATTGCACTTATTCTAAATTTCATGCCTTAAATGTAGACTATATATATATAGAAAGTACTAGTGTGTTTCTCAATTAATTAATCTGAGATTTCTAAGGCTATGGATTAGACAAGGCGAAAGTCAAGAACCCAAAACTGGTGCAATCACATGTTACTGTCCCTCAAAAATCTTGGACAAAACTGGTTGTCAATTAACATCTTATAAATAGATGTTTACAGACCAAAGTTCATCACCTAAAACTTCAACTACACCAGCCATGTCCTCCTCAGCCTCTCTCTCACTAATCACACTAATTTCATATCTAGTTTTCAGTTTATTGTCGCCAACACTTGTATGTGAGTCTTACAATTCTAGTGAGAAGAGAGCCATCATGAACTCAATAGACTCCTGTTGGAGGGCTCAACGCGATTGGGCCACTGATCGACATACATTAGCTGATTGTGCAATCGGGTTTGGTCGGAATGCGATCGGTGGCAAGTTCGGAGCCACCTATGTTGTCACTGACCCATCGGATGACCCGGTGGACCCAAAACCGGGCACCCTCCGGTTCGGTGTGATCCAAGAACAGCCAACCTGGATCGTATTTGCGAAGAGCATGGTTATTAAACTCAAGAATGAGCTGATGATAAATAGCTACAAGACCATAGATGGAAGAGGTGCCAACGTGGAGATAGCTTATGGGCCATGCATCAGTATCCAGCATGTTAGCCATGTTATCATACATGGGATTAGCATTCATGATTGCAAGCCCGGAAAACCGGGCCTTGTTCGGAGCAGCCCGGCCCACGTGGGCCATCGTGGGGGCTCTGATGGTGATGCTATTCATATATTTGCTTCTTCAGATGTATGGATCGACCATTGCAGCTTAGCTCGTTCCTATGATGGGCTTATTGATGTCATTCATGCTTCCACGGCCATCACCATTTCCAACAACTTCTTTTCCCATCATGATAAAGTAAACAATTTTTAGTTTAATTAATTTCAGAATTATGATATGCTTACAAGTTGATGAAATATTCATTTATAATGGATAATATATGATGGGTGTGCTGCAGGTTATGTTGTTAGGACATGACGACAACAATGTGGTGGACAAGGATATGAAAGTGACTGTAGCTTTCAACCATTTTGGGCCTGGATTAGTTCAAAGAATGCCAAGGTAAGTCAATCCTCCTGCCACATGTGTATATATATATTAACTAATGTTGAACGAGTAACATAAGGACACGTGGAGCAGGGTTAGGCTAGGGTATGCACACGTGGCGAATAACAGATATGATGAGTGGGAGAAGTATGCAATTGGTGGAAGTGCTAATCCAATCATCTTCAGTGAAGGAAACTACTTCATCGCCCCAAATCGTCGAGAATTTAAACAGGTAATTTTGGTAAAATACATGGAATTAATCAAGAAACTGGTGAAAATTATTATTATAACTTAAAAAGAAAAACAGGTGACGAAGAGAGAAGCTCAGAAAGGTTGGAAGAAATGGGAATGGAGGAGTTGGAGAGATAGTTTCATGAATGGGGCTTATTTTGTAGCCTCGGGAGATGGAAGCTCCGACCCTGGATACACTAAAACGCAGTCGTTTAAGGTGGCTGATGGATCCATGGTTCCTGCTTTAACATCTCAAGCTGGCCCTCTAACCTGCACACCCAATTTTTCTTGCTTCTATACTTAATTAATATCTTGTGTATATTTACTTTTTTGCGATTTTGATTATTAATTTAGGACTAAAATTACCAATTTCTCCTTCTAATCATAATTTTCAGCACCACCACTTTTTTTATTTTAATTCATTCTCATAATAAACACTCATTCAAACAAATTAGCAAGCATCAATATAATTTTTACTTTCTTTAACAAATTTAGAAGGAGTGGAATCGTAGGGATAGGAAATTTGTTTCTCAGTGACTTTGAACTCAAATCATCTCAATGTGCATCGTAAGATGAGATTGATATACATTTTTGTTGAGTGTTGATCTTTTGCATAAGGAAAATAATGGGACAATATAAATTCAAAAAACATAACAAATTGATTATTAATGAATATGCTAAAATATTCATCGAATAAGATATCATTATCTTATTATATAAAAAATGAAATTGATTAATATGTTGAATATTTAACATGTCAATAATGTTCACAAATCAACGCTCTCAAAATGGGCAGGATAGAAAAACAATACAATACGCGCGCCCCCACCTGATGACGCACACCAGATTTCACACTATGTGGTTAAGTGATATGTGTTATATATGTACTCTATAGGTGTTATATATGTACTCTGTAGGTGTTATATATGTACTCTGTAGGTGTTATAGTTATATTGTATGATTCAGTGATAGGTGTTATAGTTATACTCTATAGGTGTTATATATATATATATATATATATATATATATATACTTCTTAGGTGTTATATCTATGTTCTTGAGGTATCACATATATAGAAGATTTCATATTATGTGATTCAGTGATATATGTTATATGTATACTCTATATGAGTTATATATATATACTCTTTAGTTGTTATATGTATGTACTTGAGGTATCACATATAAAGAAGATTTCATATTATGTGATTGAATGATAGGTGTCATATATATACTCTATAAGTGTTATATGTATGTTCTTTAGATGTTATAATATTTTCATAACACTTGAAGAAACTGTGTTTATTATATATCATGGATGCGTGTAATTTTATATCACCTATAGAGTATCTTTGTAATACCTTAAAAATATTTTCATAACATCTGAAGGAATTGTATTTATTATATCTTATATATGCATGTGATCTTATATCACATATATAGTATATTTGTAATACCTTTAGAATATTTTCATAACATGCTGAAGTAACTGCATTCATAACATTCTCTTATTTTTGTTCATGACTCTGAATGAATGAAAGCTCTTGTTCACTTGATACTATTAAGATATACATATAACAGATATGATGATATTATTATCATATCTTTGATCACTTCATCACCTATAGTAATAGGTGTTATATATATATATATATATATATATATTCTATAAGTGTTATAAATATATTGTTATGGTGTTACATGTATATTCCTGAGGTATGACATATATAGATTTCATATTATGTGATTTAGTTATAGATGTAATATATATACTCTATAGGTGTTATAAATATACTCTTGCGGTGTTACATGTATGTTCTTGAGATATTATATATATATATTTCATATTATATGTCTGATATGTTTAGTATACACTTTATAGGTGTTATATATATACTTTTTAGGTGTTAAATGTTTGTTCTTAAGATTCAGTGATATCATGTATATATAAATAATAAATTGTGAAATACGATTTTATCATCTTTTTCTCCAAATTTTCTGCAAATTTATACTACTCAATCAGATTTCTATAACTTATTACCATGGATCTATTCCCAAAATTCAAATTCTCAAATTATACAGTAAATCCCAAAGTTGATCCCCAACAGTTATTGATTATCCAGTAATTGAGTTCACCACTCTCTATACCATAGCCCACCACTGTAACTCCATGGTTCAACACACTGCCACACTGTCCTATGAAGACGCCACTCGAATAGAACTGAGAGTTTGCTTTGCTGCCGTCAATGCTTACATCAACCGGTTGGTTCGGAACTGCCATCTTCAATGCATCTTCATTATCTGCTGCTACGCATTTGTAGCTATTTATTTTCGTAACTGGTTCTCCTTCCTTTTTTTACATCACATGTGCCCTGTTTTAGTAGTATGATGAGTTGATACGTCGCATGATCCACCCCTGATGCCGGTCACAGCCCCTTTTTTCTCCAATCAATGTTAGGTATTCAAAATTTCAAATAAAACTCCAAAGAAAAAAAAAAAGGTAAAAGAAGAAGAAGGAAGCAAAAAAGTTGAAAAAGAAGGAGAAAAAGAAGAAGAAAAAATGTATTGCGTGAAGAAAAAGAAGTGAAAAAATAAAATAAAATAAAATTAATGGGTACGAATCGGGTTGGGCACGTAAGTGCTACTCAAGGTCAAAAGTCAAAACCCCCAAATCTCGTACTTCTCTTAAACCCTCTGTTCTTCTCTGTTCCTATTCCCCCAACCACCGGAAAATGCTAATCGGCGGCGTGATTTCAAGATCCAAACCACGCTATCTCTCTTACTCATTCATATTGGCCAAATCCTCCTTGTTCTCGAAAACTCTCAACAGCGTTAAAGCCTCTGTTCTGGTTTCTCCATCTCTGCTACCATCTACTCGCAGTGGTGCATTTCAGCGGACATCGGGCTTCGACCGGGCCTACCACGATGGAAGGCCTAGAGGGCCGTTGTGGAGGGGCAAGAAACTCATTGGAAAAGAGGCGATTTTCGTTATACTCGGCATGAAGCGATTCAAAGACGATGAAGAGAAGGTCGATAAATTCATAAAGACCCACGCGCTCAGGCTTCTCAAATTGGATATGGTTGCTGTTCTCACTGAACTCGAACGCCAAGGGGAGGTTGCTCTTGCCGTCAAGGTGATTTAATTTTTGTTGTGCTTTGTTCTTCGCTAGTTGTACCTTGGTTGTTTGTGGTTTTCATTTTCACTTATATGTCTATCATATAACTAAATTAAACTCTGCACTGTGAAATTCATCTGTTTGTTCGGTAGTTTTGTATTTGTTGGGGTTCCCGTGCTTTTTTGCTTGAGGAATTTATAAGCTTGATAATCTAACAACTATGGCTGTTATGAACTTGAGATATATGTGGTAAATTGAATCCACCCAATTTTTTAAATTATTTAGTTTGAGCATATGAGAATATTAAGTTCTTGATCCTTTACATATGTTTTTTTTTTTTTTTCTCCCTCTATCAAGAAGGCTGCAAGGGGTATTGCTCCTTTATTTTATTTTTTCAATTAGTTGTCTTTCTTTAGTAGTATTGTACTTACCAGAAAGAGGATTATATCCTAAGTGTTGATTAGTGAGTGGATTTTTTTATTTTTTTTGCCTTGTGTTGCGTTTGTGCTTGTGTTTTTTAAAAAGAGTTCTTGGAAACTGGATGAGGTGTTCGTACTGCCAGTCAAGATCATCAAAGTCTTGTATTTTTCACTGCGAATTGTAGCTGCATTGACTAGTTGATTTGGTTAATAGCCCCCTCCCCCCCAACCCCCACTGCACCCCATTATCTCAAAACTTTGTAATGATATGATATACTCTTTTGACCACAATTGTATTGATATTTTCAGATGTTTAGAGTGATTCAGAAACAAGACTGGTACAAACCTGATGTTTACCTGTACAAGGATTTAATAGTTGCATTGGCTAGACTCAAAAAGATGGATGATGCTATGGAGTTGTGGAATAATATGAGAGAAGAGAATTTGTTCCCTGACACACAGACATATACTGAAGTTATCCGTGGTTTCTTACAGTATGGTTCTCCTGCTGATGCCATGAACATTTTTGAGGATATGAAAAAGTCTCCGGATCCTCCGGATCAACTGCCATTTAGGGTGTTGCTGAAAGGGCTTCTGCCACACCCCTTGTTGAGGAACAAGGTCAAACAAGATTTTGAGGAAATTTTTCCTGATCAACGTGTTTATGATCCTCCAGAAGAGATTTTTGGATTACGATAAGGTTTTTTGTTCTTTCAATGCTCCGATATTGTATGATTCTGTTTTTGAGTTTTTGGAAAGCGGCATGCTGCTTTTGTTTTCATACATATCTGACTGTAAATGGCGGCAACCTAGTTTAAAAATGCCTCCTTTTATTATTAAACATTTTATAGGGGCTGTCGTTGCTGAAAATGGTTTCTTAATTGTCATCCTCTTATGACCTGTCTGACAAGTTATGTCATATTAATTTTTTGTTTCAGTTGACTTAGTTATTTGAACAAGGTATGGAACTTCTAATGATGAGTTTTCTGAAGCTGTTAGCCTATGTTTTTAAAGAACCAATTCATCCATGATTTAGAGTGATTAGCATTGAAGATGTCTAATGATTATTGAGTTTCCTGAATTTGTAAGCCTATGTTTCCACAACCAACTCATCCATGATTTTGAAGGCTTTTCGTTTTTGTAGTTTACCATAAGTTAGATTCTCACATTTCTTGACTCTGAATAGTCTTTGTATTTGGTTTCAGTATCTCGGAGTGCTGTAATCTCTGTAGGAGAAAGTGGAACTTGCTCAAACCCATCTAACAGGTACACCTCTGTTGCAACAATCATGGACTTAAAAATGCTCTGGATCGTTCATACTATACAAGCGATAATTTTTTTCCGAGGTATTACTTATTGAATGAGCAGATCCAAATATTGCCTTTAGTGTAATATTCTGTTGATCTGTAGCAAGTGAGGTGCAACATTGTGGATATCAAACATTTGTTCACATTATAGTGTTAAACCCAGTTGACACTGTAGATGAAAGTATAGCTCCAATTCCTATATTTTCGATTTGGTAATATTTAGCCTTGCAGACTTGATTATGCACTTGTGGACTGTGGTTACAATTTGAGTACAGATATCGTGATTCGGTTGATAGGGAAAAGGAAAATATTTGCAAAAAATGTTGTGTATATACATTAATACATGTCTACAGAATACAGCATGAAACTAGGAAAGATGGGCAGGAGGCAGAGTACAATAAGCAGAGTCCCATATTTTGCATGATTGTGAAGCAGTAGGGTGCAACACCAAGGATCTGCACAAGGGGCAGGTGAATTGGCATCTATCTATCCATTTCTCCATGCATTCCATGTGGAACACGTGGCCGCATCTCCTCAATTTGGTCACCAGATCTTCCTTGTCGAACTCTGTTAGGCAAATCGCACACGTTTCTTCTTCGTGCCTCATGGCCTCTCCCCTGTTCCCATTGCCAGTTCCCAAATCCTGATAGCATGAAACGGGGAGATCTAGGTCGATTATTGGAGTCTCTTCGAATTGGGGCTGATCGTGTGGGTTGAGAAGGAAGTTAAAGATTCTGAGGATTGATTGAGCTGTTTGGAGAAAAGGGATGCATATTCCAGTGTAGAAGATGAAGGTAAATGTGCATAGAGGGGATTCTGCATATATACAAATCATTTTGTCTCGTCTGGTTTCTCTCTCTCTCTGGATTTCTGAGCTTGGGAATTGATATCTTGAAATCCCTTATCTTTATTTATATAGAGAGCAGTGGCAATAGCAATGGCAATCATGATTGGGAAGTCAACTGCTATGTCTTGGGTTTCTCAAATATCTTGTGGATTTGAGAGAGAGAGAGAGATGATTGCTGGTTGCTACTTACGATGGATTGCAACAATAATTTGATTAATGCTTAGTGTGTGACGATGAAACTAAAGATGAAAGGCAATATTTAATAAGGGTAAAATCAAAATCACCAGTTTCGAGATTACATTAAAAAAGTGGGAATGATATATGAATAGGCAGAAGAGATCATGGAGATTATAAGAATCAGAAGGGAAGGGATTGTGCCAACTATCCAATCCATTCCCATGAAAGCATAAATGTATATAATATGCTTGCAAAATAACAACCACGTGGGAATGAAAGAAGACGCCATATCCGCTTTCATTGAGCTGTTTTACAACCCATTTCATATCATTTAACCACACTTTTTGGTGTGGTGTGATGATTCTCTACTCAAATCTTCTTTCTTCTTCTTTTTCTCTCTCTTTCTATCATCCATTCCTTGAATTCAATCCTCATTTCACTTGCTTTCTACTATTATTCTTTAATAGAATTATGGGTGTTACTTAGGATTTTGATCAATTGAGTTTAAGAAATTTCGTGTCGCTATTTCAAATTTTAAACTTTGTGGATCTGTAAGTAAATGAGAAGGTTTCAACATTATATTGGTCGACTGTATTTTAAATTTCAATATCAATTCTAATCCATATTTCATAATATTAATTAATGTCATTTTATACATTTAATGTATGATCATTATTCTAGATTATTAGATGAAACATGCTTAGCAGAAGATCCCTGGCCTCGAGATTGTATTGCACTTTTATTGTTGAGCTTTGTATGTTGAGGAAACTTCATTGGAGGAACTAAAATTTTAGTCATTTCTCAAACTACTAATGACATTTTAATATATAATAAGTGTATTTTCAAATACGTTAAGTGATATTTTATTTAACATTTAACCAGGTGATTCTATAAAATATAATCAACTATATTTTAATGTTTAAAAAATGATATCTTAATTTATAATCATTGATATGTTATGATATAACAAGTGTTTTTGCACAGCTACTTATATTTTGATTTACAATAAGTCATACTTTAACATATATGTCGTTATATTTTAATATACCTTCAAATATAATGTATTAAATTGATACTTCAACATACAAAAAATGATATTTTAACATTTAATAAGTAATTTTTGATATATATGAAGTAATAGTTTAACATGCATATTGAACATACACATTTTTCTACCTAAACTTCACGCTAAATATTAACTAACCTTCCCAAAATGAAATTAGTATCTACAAAAACTTGTGTGAGACGATCTCACGTAGTATTTTTGATCCTTTCAATTCATGAATTAAACTCAATTCTACTAAAATTATTAAATGTGGGTTGTGAGTTGAACCGTCTCATGAAACATGATCCGTAAGATGATCTTCCATAAGATTTACTCATGAGTAAAACAATTAATTATGGGAATTAGTTACTCCGATTAAAAGACCAACTCTAGTTAGGTTGATGGGTTATAATTGTGTGGCGGGATTTCCGGTCCTAGTTTAGGGGCCTGTTTTACTCTGTCTGCCAAATCTTAATTTTAGTAAGATTTATTTGTCAAAAGATTGTGAACCCTCATTATCTGATTTGCTTATGATTTTTTTCTTATAAACATAAAGATTGAACCCTTCTCTCCTCTTCTTACCATCCTCCCCTCTTCGCTGCACTAATCTAATATCTATATTAAAGGGTTAATCGAGAGTTACATATGTCATTCTCTGATTAATCCTATTCAATTATAATTTAATTTTCAATTAATTCATTTAGTATTTATAATTTATTATAATAGAACATTTAATGAGATAATAACAAAGTGTTAATTACTATGATTAATAATAAAATTGTAAATTATAAAATTTTGGACAAACATTTTAATTAAGTTGATGTTTGCAATTATATTAAATAAAAATTAAAAAAATTTGGACAATTAAAATTTAAATTACTTACTAATTAAATTTAAAATTAATGATAACTAATAATTATTAAATTTATCTATAAATAACAAATTTTAAATTTCTTAATTAGTATTGAAATACCCGTGTGATACACGGGACTTACGCTAGTTTTAACTAAATACGACACAAAATTAAATTTATTCAATTCAGTTTAAAAAATGCAAAATGAAAATGATAATTTATGTTGCTTCATTGATGATGATTGAATTTTTAGAACCTAAATTAGATTTCTCCAAAAAACATTAATTAGATTTTTGGGTTTTGGATTAGCAATAAAATCCATCAAAATTAAACCAAACCAACAATATGACATGAATTTTATTTCTAATAAAATTACTCGCAGCCACTATCCAAAGTTTTCATAACTTCTTCGTTATTAATATTTGATCGATATTTAAGTATTTTTGTTAAGGTGAGTTTTCCAATTATCATTTTTTAATGCAAAATAAAACATTTAAAATTCTAAACTTATTAACCTGGATTTAGCAAAATATATCGTTTAATAAAGTACTATTTTTCATGGTGTTGGCTAACTCATGAGCAATGGGCCCGTAATACAGCTACGGAGATGTAATTCTTAATTAGATTAAAAAGTTGGACCCAGCCCATGGCGAAGGCCCAGTCCAATGAAATCAAATTAAACAATAGGGGATTGGACCTCGGCCCAATAATAGATTGACTTTTAAGCTCCAGAGAAGTGTCCAAAACAGTCCAAGTTGTCCGTTTGGAAAAAGGAAACTAATCTCATTGTATCGAATTTACTAAAAATGGGCCAATCCGGTTGGATACTAGCTAGATTCTAATTCAAATGGAGCAAATTTACTGTAGCATTCATTAATTGTTTCAGATATATAAAAGTTTTAACTATTTAGTTCCATTTAGTGGTTTCTGTATAATCTATATTTGGTTTTAAATTGGAGAAAACTTTACTATTTGGGAATTTGGAGAATTGTATTTGAAAATTTTGGATAATGGTATTAATTTACTTTACCATTTACTTTAGTTTGTGTTTTAAAATTTAAATGTAGCTATTAATTTATATTTTAAAAAAGGGGTTACGCTATTATTATATTCGAAAACCCTAGCGTGATATGATTATATTTGAAAGTGGGTGTGGTTTTATTATGATTTTTAAATGATAGTTATATATAATACTAATTATTTATGTATATATGAATACTTGAGTGGTATGCTCAAGAGAAAATTCGAAGAATCGAAAACCAGCAGTTGTAAATTTAGAAGAAAAAAATTGTATTCCCAATTCTAAAAAAATAAATAGGTAAACTATAAAATGAGCATGTTTAATTACTAATTAGATTAGATTCTAAGACGACAAAACATATATGCATTAGCAATGAGCATCTCACACCAAAAAATAAAAAATCAAAGTTATCTATTTCATTCATCTTTCGAGAATAATTAATTTTGTTTTCCAATTCCAAAACAAATATTTAAAAGAGAAAAAGACACTTAAATAAGCAGTTACAACTTATAGTAAGATTCTCGTACATAAGACCCTTGCCAGCATTAACTATTGTATGCAGAAATAATTAGTTCAAGGTTATTTATTTCATCTATCCATGGAAAATAGTATTAAATCTTCAGTCCCAAAAGAGGAAAATACTTCTACTTAAAACAAGCATGCAGTTACAATTAGATTCTCATTTGCATTAATCATTTTTCACCAAGAAATTTAATTAACGCAATTTACCAACTTGAAATGATTGTGAAATCTGCAAGAAACTATCGATCCCACCCCTATAAATAAGGTCCACTGAAAAATATCAAGTAGAGAGCTTAGTTACTAAATCATCAGTTGCTTACAACAAAATATGATCAGGACGAGAAATCCACATGGTTGGTAGGATTGTTGATGTTGGTGTTGTTTACAAACCATGCAAATGCAACCGTCGATTGCTTTAAGGCAATCAATCTCATTAAAGATTACCTGATTGGGCAAGTCCCTGTTCCTATTGACCCTAATATCGACTGCAATGCGTAAGTTTTTTGTGTGTTAATTATCAAATTTATGCCATTTAATTTGATTTTTACGACTTCTTGTTTGATTGATTGTTTAATATCTAGGGTTCTTACTGACGTACGCTTATCTTCTTCTTTCTCCGTGCAGAATACGTACGTGGCCCGAATTAATAGTGATGCATCTCATCTTTAAATTATTTGGAAAATTTATTTGATTAAGCTTGTTTTACCAGAGTATGATAGATGAGCTATTAATTATGTTATGCGTGACTATTTATATATGTAGCAAATTCCGTGAATTAATAGAATACAAACCTTCAACAATTGCACCTTTTTTTTATTAACTAGTAGTTGAAATTACCAAATATATATCATTCTACTGAATAATATAAATTTAGATTACTGATTTTATACATTAATTTAATTACTCAAATAATCTGATGGGAATGTTAATTAATTATGGAAAGAAAACAACAACAACTATTGATATATAAAAAAACAAAAACTAATAATAACTTAATGAAGAGAGGTCTAGAAATAATACTGAATGAAAATATAACTCTAAAATGTTAATAAAGTTTAGACACGAAATTCTTTTTATTTATATTAGATATATAAGATATGTTTCGATAATAAATAAGTGTATTAAACCCTAATTTTATTATATAGGCAATTAGGCAATAAAATTTTCTATACTGTATATTCTGAAGAATCTGATCCAATCAAATATTTGAACCTCCTATTACATGATAGCATTTGTTACCAAAATTTCTCAGAGACTATCCCTTTGGGAAAATTGTCAACATAGTGACTGTCATCGGTTTGAAATTTAATACAATACTAATTTGATATAATCTCATCGATAATAATGTGTCGATTTTCTATTTTTATTTAATTGCCATTTTCATATAGGGTGAAATATGATTGATGAAAAATGTGATTAGATTTGGGACGAGACTAAAAAATTAACGAGTTAATTTTACTTCTGTTTCTCATTATTAGATCATTTAATTAATTTGTTGCCTTAATCGCCCTTAATTTTTTTGAGTAATATCTAGATTGGGATTTTTGATTTTATGAAACTGTGTATGAGAATGGCGTTTATCTTTGCATATGGATCATGGAGTTGATCCAACTATTCTATTATGATGCGCAATTGTGATACACTTAATTTGCAAATCTAAACATTAACTCTCTACAAATTTGTTGTTCGCCACTAATTTTAAAATTTAACAACAAAAAAAAAACAATCATAATTTTTAATCATCACTCATGATTTTCCAACTAAAATTTTTGGATGTTTCCGGTAAAACTTCTACATCGACCGTTACGATATTAGTCAAACAAAGTTTTTAAAAAATGGTACGGTTGAAAAAAGCAGTGGTATTTTTTGAAAAAAGATTTATTTATTTATATATGATTGTTTAAAATAAGAGTAAGTGAGATCGTCTCACACATCTTTTTATATGAGATATGGTCAATTTACAACCCATGTTTCACAATCCATATATAAATTTGTGGAAATGAGTTAGGTTAGTGAAAAAAAAAAAAATTAGTCTCACGAAAACTATCTGTAAGACCGTGTCACGCAAGATTTTGCGTAAAAATAAGTAGTGGGTCAAATTACCTTTACATGAATAATAAACATGGCGTAATGCTGATATCATGGTTTATCTCTTTCTGATCATCAAATTTTCACTAGCTTTATAACATTGTATACACACACGTCCCAAAAGAAAAAATGAAGAAAATATCAACAATCCCTCCCATAAAATATAAAATAAAACCCTGTTTCAGTACAAAAGGTAAATATTGTCCGAGCAAAGAATTAAAATTTCATAAGTTAAATAAGTTTTTAATTAACATCTTCATCTTCCAGTGTATGACTGTTACCTATATATCCACGGTGGGCACATAATAATGTAGGAAAATATTAAAATGTCCATGATGAATAGATATTAATATGTTCATCCCTGACCTGTAATAATTTCATCATCTGGCTATATGGAAAGTAAAATTAATTGATATAATATCAGATGTCTGATACGTCAGCAATGGACATATATTAATGTGTCTATGGTAGGTAGGGTAATAGGATTGTACAAAGTATGCATTGCAATGTGTCACAAATCCAACACAATTATTAACACAAATTACAATATATATTTAACGGGATGAGATTTTTACACATCATTGATAAGAGATGTCCACTAAAGGTAAGAAAACATTATTTACTAATTCTGTGATGGATTTGAAAGGCTAGCTAGGAGTGAGATTTAGTGACTTATATATAATTAAGAAAACCTTACCCGTTCATTGATCAGTTGAGAATATATCTCTGTAAAGAATTAATATGAACAATATACATTAATTGAGGGTTTAATTTGGACATAATTAATTTAGTGATAATTCTGAAAAGAATGGGGTTTGAAATTAAGTAGAAATTGTTATTGAGATTCTAGAAGTGTAGAATAAAGGCGTGGAATTATTCACGTCTGGAGAAGCATCCACCATTTATCAGAATCCAAATTTCTTTATAGAACCAGAAAAATATTGGATTGTCATTATCAAATAATTAATATCTATATATGTGTACGTGTGTAGATAGTGTAGTGTGAAACGTATCTGTCCTAATTACTGCAATTAATCGAAGGGGTCACACCTCTTTTATTTTTTTCTTTCATTATTTAATTAGACTTACAAATTTCAACTTAAACAGCTGGCTAGATGTAATAGACTTTGTTGATTATAAGGTGGAAAAAAGAGAGAGTTTGAATTGGATGATGCAAAATTCCAACCTGGGTTGGATATATATATAGTTGCGGAACTAGCATACCTTATTATGAGATGGAGTTATATGATTTTGATATATATAAATATATGTATATATAATGATTATGTATGTTAATTTTATCAATTTTCAATAATAGTATATTACTTTTTGATAGCTAGCTGTGTACAAATAGATGTATCTGTGTTCGTGAAGTACTTCTTCATTAGTAGGCTGCTTGTTATGATATTAATTCTAACTGAAAATATTCGATGCTCGAAACAGTACTTCGAGATGCATGGGTTTAATTAATTCTAACAGAAGATATCTGATACTCAAATTACTGATATTATAGATTAAAAAAAATTAGGGTATTTCTATATTTGTTAGCACAAATTAAATTGTACCTTCATATATACTAAGATATCTACAAATAAAAATATAGTACGTACTATTAATTAAATACTCTCAAGTTTTATGGATATGAGTATTATTTATGATCATTTGTTACACGGTGTGTGTTGATGGTCACATAAACGATCAATATTTGAACTGATTGATCAAATATTTCAAATTAAGAAAATTTCCAATATTAAATTCATGTGTGTATTACTTGCTGGTAATAATCTAATCTAAAGTCTTGAATGAATATTTCTAAATAACAACACAACTGATCCCACTTTAATTTGTTTAATTAGCTAATCCCAGTTAATTATGCTGATGTTAGCTCAGAGGTTAGGTGTAGGAAATTAACTCCAAGTCAATGACTTGTTCAGTTTGTAGTCCTCCTCACATGGAGCATACATGAAGTTTCTCAATTATCATCCCAATATTTAGGGAAATTATGAAATAAAATAAATGCATAAGGAATTAGGGAATACTAATTACAGTTTGGGGACAAATTTAAGATCAAAAATCAAATTCATCACTATTAGAGTTATTAGCCATGCATGCATACAACCAAAAAAAAGAGTGAAGAAGCAGCAAGCAAATTACATGTGCAGAGTTTGTTAGGCTGTTTTGCCACCTCAGCAAAAGGAATCTTTTTTTTATTAGCTAACTTTGCCATCACGCTTACCCTTGCATAAAACAAAATGAGAGGATTCAGATACATATATATAGACGGGTAAGCGTGATGGCAAAGCTAGCTAATAAAAAAAGATTCCTTTTGCTGAGGTGACAAAACAGCCTAACAAACTCTGCAAGCCTAACAAACTCTGCACATGTAATTTGCTTGGTGCTTCTTCACTCTTTTTTTTGTTGTATGCATGCATGGCTAATAACTCTAATAATCACCTATTAAATAGAATTAGAAAGAAAAAGAAATTCAATCAAGTTTGCAACTGCTCAAAGACTATGTGTATAACTCCAAAATACAATGGATACAAAAAAGAGAAAAGAACAGCTGAAAATGATTGATTGAACCCTAATCAATTTGTTCTACGTACTTGCAAGTTGCATGGGCAATTAAAGCCATGGATGTGTGGGTCTAAAAGGGGTTTGAAATTTGGAGAAATGAAATTGAAGTTTGTTGAATAAAAAGGGAAGTCATAGCAAACGAAATTTGACTAAATTTTAAAGTAAAGGGTTGCCACCCATCCACGTTATTTATTAGTCTCTAACGTACCTTAATTGTGGAAAAAGTGGCCCATTAAATTTGAATCTTTTTCTTTGTCGTCAAGTACTAATTATATGTATTTCCATTTGCTGAATAATTACATGTAATTTTATTGAACAAATTAGTCTTGGAACACCACAAAATTTCACGATCTTAATATATACTTTTATCATATTTATTCCCAATTATTATTAATGATAAAATTATTGAAATTATAGGAAAAATGGGCCTAAAAGAAAAAAAGAGGGCATTAAAGTTCTTATTAATTTGAAAATAGGTGTGGTTAGCTAAGTTAATGATAATGGTCCAATCACACCTAACCCCATGCCTCAAATTTCTAGGCCACATGGGCGTGGGATATTGGTCAAACGTACAATCTCAGTCAACTCTCGTTTTGTCTTACCCGCCTTTTTGCTCCTTTCGTTACTTTGATTTGACATTTTGCGCCGCTTTATTCACATTGTTACTTCTATTTCTTCTTCCCAACCCTTTTTTTTATTCATCTTTTTCCTCATTTTTTCTTTCTTTTTGAAACCATCGTTTCTGGTTTTCTGAGAAAAAGGATAACATTGTTTATATTCATGGATAATGATGTGCAGATAATTAAGTCTTTACTTCATCTCAACTTGAGATCAGCACATTATATGTATATAGTGCAAAAGATAATTAATATATATTTGCATTATGAAGATTGAACATTTTATTCAAACTGAATCTGGGTTCATATTCACATGCAGATTGCCATTTTATGGAATATAAAGTAAAGAAGATGAAAGAAATAAAGGATCGTGTAGTATAAAGAAAAGCAAGATGGGGTCATGGTGTAACCCATTAGTGGAAACCCTATAAAAGGGGAAAGGCAAAGGTGTCTACTGAAGTTTGAAATTAAGCTACACGATGTACATGTGCCCGTTTCTTATAGTATATCTTAATTATCTGCATATCCACACTGCACTTTATTCAAACTTTCCAATTTTATTTCACGAATTAAATATCTTCATTCAGCTAAAACAATACGTTTGTTAACTACTATTTAAAGACATTATAATGAAAAATGAGGTGCAGATGGGAAAGTGTTTGTTGAGGAAAAAATTTACAGCATGCATTGAAAAATGAAAAAATAATTAATGTAGCAGAAAATTAGTCATGTTTACATTTCTTAGAATGAAATATATCTATGATTTCAAACAAGAATCAAACTGGAGAATAATTAAAAGTAACAGCCGCCCCATGATTATCTCGTCTCCATGCAGAGTCAAAAGTGAAAAATGTGTAGTGTGTTTAATTTGTTGGATCCATTAATGTCTACCTTGGTGTTCCATGTTTGAAATTGAATCACTAAATATACAATATATAATCGAGTTCCCAAACACTTTTAAGTTTCATCACATTTTAATTTGAATCAAACTCCTAATCACATGTACTTGATATGATGAACAAAATTGTTCGATCTTGAATTAAATAAAGATAGAATAAGAGATAAATTAAAAAAATACATAGATACGATACATAATTTAGCAGGAAAACTTATACTATGTACTTACACGGTAGGAGTAGAAATTATTTCATTGTTTACATTCACAAGAAAATTATAAAGTGCCAAATTTGGATCAGAAAATAGCGGAAAAATTGATTAATTGCGTAAAGAAGTAGGATTTAATTATTTGGTAGAAAAGTGCCAAATCAAGAGTCGTGTTACAAAAACGTAGTGCCGTCAATATGAGACGAATGTTAGGCCCACTCTTGACTAAACTTGCTATTTCATCATTCATTATATATATATATATATATATGTGTGTGTGTGTGTGTGTTTCTAGTACTTTTCTTGTTTCTAATTTAACTTTATCTGATTTTAATCATCAACTAACTTAATTTGATTTTAATCATCAACTAACTTAATTATATTAAACCTAATTATAATCAAAGCTTTTTGCATCACTTGGCCCAATTTTCAATCAAGTGACATCCCGATTGCGACATTGATAAATTAATAGATCTACGTTGCTTCACAGTAAATGAATTGACCTAATACCTATATATATATATATATATATATGTGCGCGCGCGCGCGTGCGCTTACTAAATAATATGGACATATTATAAAAGTTCTTAGATTGAATATATCACTACTGAAATATACACAGATTTTATTTATCTTTTCTTTAATTTCTTTTCTTTTTAAAAACTATATTGTGTAACATAATCTGACAATCATTTGAGATTAAAAAAAAAGTTCAAATAAATAAAGAAACAAAAAAATTTAAACTTAGGTTTGTTGATGTTTGGTGGTGATGAGACGGCGTCGTGGTCAAGGGTCTATCAAGATACGTATAACAAATTAGAAATTGAAATGTGTATAGAAAATGGGCATCAATGCATTTATAATTAACTTTAAAATTAGTTAGAAGTTGGAAAATGAAAAATAAAAAAAGGGATGGATCCCTCTCATTATGTTAATTAATGGTGATAAGGATGTGAGTTAATATTCAGATTAATTATACGGAATATTCAAATAGGTATGAGTCCAAGTCCTCCCCAGTTGCTCAACTCATTGACCAAATTACCGACTTAATTATTAATCTTCGCATTAAGATAATTATCGCTCCAGAAAATGAAATTTATGGAGTATACATAATTTATCAATCATTTGCTCTTACTAAACTTCTCTCTAATGTTACATACACATATATATATGTATTGTTTGTATTAAATATTTGATTATACAGTCATTTAAAAAACTAGCATCATTAGTGTTATGATCTGGCGAGGCGATGTTATGTGAGTAACAATTGATGTAATAATACCTTATTTATGTTGACTATATTTTATAATAGAGGAAATGTGTCAAACTAAACGAAAAAATTTAAGGAATTGACTTTTCTAACATTGAATATAACAAAAGTATTTTTTTACCACAAAATATAAGAAAGTTACATTTTCTACACTATTTTGACTCGGTCATGGAGAAATGATTGGGTAATGATACCCTGATGATATATTCTATTTATTTATACTATTATTTAACAAACCAACAAATCATATAAATTGATAAAAGTTATTAAATTGATCGAACCACTAATTAAAATTAAATCGAACCACTAATTAAAATTAATAGAACCACTTATATAACTAATCGAACCACTAATTAGTAATTGAACCACTTATAATATATCAATTAATTTATTAAAGTCTCTTTAGTTCAATTATATAGTTAATCGAAGCACTATGTCTAATTCATCAATTACTTGTTATTTTGTTAATTTATCGAAGCACTATATAGTTAATTTATCGAAGCACTATATAGTTAATTTATCAATTATCTTTAGTAATTCAACCTCTCTTTGATCAAAATTATAAATGATTGTTATTGAACCTCTCTTTAAGAATCGAATCTCTCTAATTAATTTAATTATAATGGCTCGATTAACTAATTTACACAATTACACAATTACATAGTGGTTCTATTAATCCACTTTTTACAATATATTTCAAAGCAATGATCAAACCAATTAATAAACATTTGAAACTCCAATTAATAATTTCAAAGTGGTTCGATCATTGCTTTATTAATTAAATTAATGGTTCGATCATTTCAAACATTTCAAAGTAATAATTATTAATTTCGAACCATTTCAAACTCCAATTAATAATTTCAATGGTTCGATCATTGCTTTATTAATTAAATTAATGGTTCGATCATTTCAAACATTTCAAAGCAATAATCGAACCACTTTGAAATTATTAATTAGAGTTTGAAATGTTTATTAATTGGTTCGATCATTGCTTTGAAACTCCAATTAATAATTTCATTGCTTTGAAATAATTCATTAGTAATGGATTTGACATTAATCGAACCATTTCATTCATTATGGAGTGGTTCGATTATGGCTTTGTAGTATAATTAATTTTGGGCGTTAATCGAACCACTTACACTATTACACTATATTCAATTTAAATGTAGTATAATTAATTTTTGTGGTTAATCGAACCACTTATAATTTTGGTTTGAATTAATTTGTTTCAATTTGATTAATTTTGAATGATTCGATTAACCACAATTAAATAAATATAGTAATTTGAATTTGAATTAATTTGTTTCAATTAATTTGATTAATTTTGAGTGGTTCGATTAACCACTATTTTCAAATTAATCGAACCACTATGTCTAATTCATAGTGGTTCGATTAATTCAATTTAAAAACCAAAATTTTCAAATTAATCGAACCACTATGTCTAATTCATAGTGGTTCGATTAATTCAATTCAAAAACCAAAATTTCAAATTAATCGAACCACTATGTCTAATTCATAGTGGTTCGATTAATTCAATTCAAAAACCAAAATTTTCAAATTAATCGAACCACTATGTCTAATTCATAGTGGTTCGATTAATTCAATTCAAAAACCAAAATTTTCAAATCAATTGATCCACTATGTCTAAGACATAGTGGTTCGATTAATTCAATTCAAAAACCAAAATTTTCAAATTAATCGAACCACTATGTCTAATACATAGTGGTTCGATTAATTCAATTCAAAAACCAATATTTTCAAATTAATCGAACCACTATGTCTAATTCATAGTGGTTCGATTAATTCAATTCAAAAACCAATATTTTCAAATTAATCGAACCACTATGTCTAATTCATAGTGGTTCGATTAATTCAATTCAAAAACCAAAATTTCAAATTAATCGAACCACTATGTCTAATTCATAGTGGTTCGATTAATTTAATTTAAAAACCAAAATTTACAAATTAATCGAACCACTATGTCTAATTCATAGTGGTTCGATTAATTCAATTCAAAAACCAATTTTTTCAAATTAATCGAACCACTATGTCTAATTCGTAGTGGTTCGATTAATTCAATTCAAAAACCAAAATTTTCAAATTAATCGAACCACTATGTCTTATTCATAGTGGTTCGATTAATTCAATTTAAAAACCAAATTTATCAAATTAATCGAACCACTATGTCTAATTCATAGTGGTTCGATTAATTCAATTTAAAAACCAAAATTTTCAAATTGATCGAACCACTATGTCTAATTCATAGTGGTTCGATTAATTCAATTCAAAAACAAAAAATTTCAAATTAATCGAACCACTATGTAAAGTTAATGGTGGTTCGATTAATAGTGTAAAGATCAATGTTTCAGGTTACCGACATATAAATTGGCTCGTGTATAAAAGTATAGTCCACACACAGGTTAATTTTGTTTTTTTAGTAACTAACAGTATTTTTCATTTAATTTCCACGTTTCATAGTAAAAGTTCAGATGTTTGTTGTCACAGTATATTTCATTTTAATTTTCAATCCATAGTCAAGATGTTCACGTGTTGGAATTAATGTTGATTTGAACATTCATTCACGGATTGCTCAATTCTCATCTATTTAAGTGAGAATGAGTTTCCAACACTCATAGCACAAAATTTGACAAAGCCGTGAGTTATACAGGGTGTGAAGAATTTGAAGAATTATCAAGTAACTTATCTCTCTTTTGTTTTTTATATCATTTGTTTTATCCAGTAGTTATATATATTATTTTAAATATTCTAATTTCATTCCATTTTCAGATCGTATTATCGAAAATGTCTTATTCGGTGGTGGTTTCGTTCGGAGGACATTGGGAAGGTATTCAGTATGTAAATGGTTCCCAAGAGTTGATCAATCTTCCAAGACTCACGTACATGGATTTATTGACCTTGATTCATGGGATCGTGCTTGCCGACTTAAATTATTGGGGATATGTGATTCATGCGCTAACTGACTGTAACGGCAGATTGATAAAAAAGAAAATCAAGACTGATTTTGATTTAGAAGAGGTTTTTTATTCTGATGATTCTCTTTTGGTTGTTTTCGTTTCGCTAAACAGGGTTGATCTTGGAGTATCCGCGGGATCGTCCTATCAGGATCAACAAGCTTCAGTGGAACTATCGCTCATCCATCGGAACTGCTCCACCATGCACCTGGCGTGTCATAAGGACATGTAGAAACTACTTGCTGATGGATCTTTCGGTGTCCCACAGCAGGAAGTGTCCAAAACAGGTCCCAAGAAACTCCTGCTCACACTCCGGTCCTATGTTACGCAATTCTTCCCTGATATCATCAATGATACTGAGACGAACATAGTCGACTACGTAGGTTATAGTACCCTGTGAAGCCTCGCGTACCCATACCGGCTCGTACTATATATTATTAAAATTCAATCAGTATACATTAAAGTAAATTAAAATATATACAATTATTTAATAACTACCATTGCACGAAAATATATACGTGGCGACCTAAAATGTAAAAATTTTGCCACAAATCATAACACATTTGAATATTTAAATACTATCCTAAAATTCAATTTAAAATCTTGTAATTTCTTGACCCTCATTTTTTCCCTAATAATCGAACCACTATCAAAATATCAATAAGTGTTATTCAAGCTATTTCAAAGGTATATACGACAATTGTAATAAAATGTTTACACTATTAATCGAACTATTAATTGAACTCAATCCCCTATAAAAAAATCCTACAAAATTAGGTTCAACACGATAGTTAAAAATTAATAGTACAAAATTGGGTTCAATTAACTTTTCAATTTTAATATATTGATTTAATCTCACTATTTTGTAGGATTTATTAAAGCTAATTGGGTTCAATTAATAGTTCGATTAAACCCAGTGTATTAAAATTGGTGTGTATTCGAGAAATGGTTCGATCAAACTATGTCATTAAATTAGTAGTTCGATTAAACAAGGAAATCACTATGTATTAAATTGTATTATACTAGGATTAAAGGTTGTATATATTTATTTACATTATTTAGCAATATACAAGCAATTTTCAACATTCAACAATTCAAACACCCAAATTTTTGCAACAATAATCAGCAATTTTCAAAATTCAAACAATAGTGTAATCAACAATTCAACAATAGTGCAAAAATTTGAAAACAATTAAACAATTCAACAATAGTCGGCAAACACACGGATTTTTTTCAAAAAAGTCGAAGCAATCAACAATAGTGCAAACAAGAAAATAATTCAAGGCAAAAAAGCAATAAAGCCTAATTGCAATCATTAGTCAACAAATTAAACAATTCAAAGCTATAAATCTCCAAGTGGTTCGATCGATACTTCAACAATTCAAAGCAAACAAGATTTGGGTTAAATACCTCGTCACCCATTGCACAATCCCTTCAAGAAATTCTTCAATCTTCTTGCCAAATTTTCAATCCCCAAAACTTGTTAAAAGCCAATGCTTTTTTTGTACACAATTCACCCTACACCTATTTCGAATTTGATTAAAACGAAAGACTTAAAAAAATTTTCAACATTTAATCGTATTAATCGAACGACTTGTAAAAAAAAAAAAACTTACCAATCGACTTCAAGGTTTGAAAGAGAGAAGAAGAAAGAAAATTTTTGAGGAAGGAGGCGCCCAAAAGAGAATGAGAGAAGATTCTTTGTCAAATAGTGCTAGGGTTTACATTTGGATTGGGGTCAAAATGTAATAAAATTTCCTTTTTCATAGGGTCAAACTGAAAAAAAAAAAAAAAATTGGTTCTTGCAAATTAATGGCTGATTTTAATGTGTTTCTATTTTATTTACATTTCTCATTTAAATAATGTATTTTACACAATTAATCGAACCACTATGAATTGACATAGTGGTTCGATCACTTTGGAAAAATTTAGTTTTTTACACTAGTGATCGAACCACTACATAGTGGTTCGATCACTTTGGAAAAATTTGATTTTTTACACTAGTGATCGAACCACTATGAATTTGACATAGTGGTTCGATCACTTTGGAAAAATTTGGTTTTTTACACTAGTGATCGAACCACTATGAATTTGACATAGTGGTTTGATCACTTTGGAAAATTTGGTTTTTTACACTAGTGATCGAACCACTATGAATTTGACATAGTGGTTCGATCACTTTGGAAAAATTTGGTTTTTTACACTAGTGATCGAACCACTATGCCACTATGAATTTGACATAGTGGTTCGATCACTTTGGAAAAAATTGGTTTTTTACACTAGTGATCGAACCACTATGAATTTGACATAGTGGTTCGATCACTATGGAAAAATTTGGTTTTTTTTACACTATGAATTTGACATAGTGGTTCGATCACTTTGGAAAAATTTGGTTTTTTACACTAGTGATCGAACCACTATGAATTTGACATAGTGGTTCGATCACTTTGGAAAAATTTGGTTTTTTACACTAGTGATCGAACCACTATGAATTTGACATAGTGGTTCGATCACTTTGGAAAAATTTGGTTTTTTACACTTGTGATCGAACCACTATGAATTTGACATAGTGGTTCGATCACTTTGGAAAAATTTGGTTTTTTACACTAGTGATCGAACCACTATGAATTTGACATAGTGGTTCGATCACTATGGAAAAAATTGGTTTTTTACACTAGTGATCGAACCATTATGAATTTGACATAGTGGTTCGATCACTTTAGAAAAATTTGGTTTTTTACACTAGTGATCGAACCACTATGAATTTGACATAGTGGTTCGATCACTTTAGAAAAATTTGGTTTTTTACACTAGTGATCGAACAACTATGAATTTGACATAGTGGTTCGATTACTTTGGAAAAATTTAATTTTTTACACTAATGATCAAACCACTATGAATTTGACAAAGTGGTTCGATCACTTTGGAAAAAATTGATTTTTTACACTAGTGATCGAACCACTATGAATTTGACATAGTGGTTCGATCACTTTGGAAAAATTTGGTTTTTTACACTAGTGATCGAACCACTATGAATTTGACATAGTGGTTCGATCACTTTGGAAAAATTTGGTTTTTTACACTCGTGATCGAACCACTATGAATTTGACATAGTGGTTCGTTCACTTTGGAAAAATTTAGTTTTTTACACTAGTGATCGAACCACTATGAATTTGACATAGTGGTTCGATCACTTTGGAATAATTTGGTTTTTTACACTAGTGATCGAACCACTATGAATTTGACATAGTGGTACGATCACTTTTGAAAAAATTGGTTTTTTACACTATTGATCGAACCACTATGAATTTGACATAGTGGTTCGATCACTTTGAAAAAATTTGGTTTTTTACACTAGTGATCGAACCACTATGAATTTGACATAGTGATTCGATCACTTTGGAAAAATTTGGTTTTTTACACTATTGATCGAACCACTATGTCAACCACTATGAATTTGACATAGTAGTTTGATCACTTTGGAAAAAATTGATTTTTTACACTAGTGATCGAACCATTATGAATTTGACATAGTGGTTCGATCACTTTGGAAAAAATTGGTTTTTTACACTATTAATCGAACCACTATGAATTTGACATAGTGGTTCGATCACTTTGGAAAAAATTGGTTTTTTACATTAGTGATCGAACCACAAATAAATTGACATAGTGGTTCGATCACTTTGGAAAAAATTGGTTTTCTACACTGGTGATCGAACCACTATGAATTTGATATAGTGGTTCGATTACTTTGGAAAATATTGGTTTTTTACACTGTTAATCGAACCACTATGAATTTGACATAGTGGTTCGATTAATTTGGAAAAATTTGATTTTTTACACTATTTAATCGAACCACTATGAATTTGACATAGTGGTTCGATCACTTTGGAAAAATTTGGTTTTTTACACTAGTATCGAACCACTGAACCACCTAAATTAATTTAGTAATTTATTAAATTAAGTATAAATTATTGTGCTTCGATTAACAATTATAGTGTTTCTCGTACTTAATACCGTTTTTTTTTTGAACCATTATAAATTATATAAATTACTATAGTGGTTCGATTAAATAAATTAATTACTGTTTCGATTAGTTCATTAAATTTTCTATTAGTGGTTCGATTATTCATTTAAATTTGGTTTAATACACTAATAATGGAACTTCATTTATCAATTTAATTACTTTTATCAATTTATATGATTTGTTGGATAAAACAATTGTTAAATAATAGTATAAATAAATAGCATATATCATCAGGGTATCATTACCCAATCATTTCTCCATGACCGAGTCAAAATAGTGTAGAAAAGGTAACTTTCTTATATTTTGTGGTAAAAAAGTATTTTTTTTATATTTAATGTTAGAAAAGTCAATTTATTAAAAAATTTGTGTAATTTCGACTGAACTCTCTTTTATAATATATGCTCATGTTATTTTAAATAATAGTTGGTTTAAAAATTAAAAAAAATTGAATTAATCTATATAGTGTTTAGGTGGGAAATATGATCATGTTTAGAAAGAAAAATGTGAGGCGGTCAAAGACCTTAGCGGGTACCACTAGCTTCCTGCCTCTTCTTGTGTAGCTCATGAATACCCGCACGCCCACAATTTCCTCCACCTATGCTAATGCTATCACTTTTGCACTTTTCACATCACTTCTCATTTTTATCCAATTAGATCTTCTTATTACCACCCGGGTCCCAAAATACATTAATTAATTTTGAAAATAAAAATGACTACAAATATATATACGTGTAGATACATCCGATTACTCAATTTGACAAGTCAAGAAACTTATTTACTCATTTTTCTGGGAGGTTACTTTCTTACCAAATTTGAGGACGAAATATCAATAATGTCCTCAACTTAAGTTTATATTTACATAAACCACAAATATATCAGCATATCGTGAACACGATATTATATTCCGTGTTCACGACATGTTGAATATTTCTGCATTTCGTGAACACGATATTATATTCTGTGTTCACGACATGTTCACCTTATCTGAAAAGTTGACTCAAGTCCAGTGAACTTTTCCTATGTAAATATAACTTAAGTTGAGGGTATTATGAACATTTCATTACCTAAATTGGGTAAAAAAGTTACTTCCCAAAAAAATGGGTGATTATGAAAATGGGTACTTTGGAAATTGACTCTTTTTATTTCTAGGATATTAGACCTACCAAGTTTTGATGTGATGTATAAATGGGACATAATTTTTTGGTACAAGGGATCAGATCTAACTTTTATCCCCTTTTAATCAAATTACTTTACTCTCAACCCTAAATGTAAGTCTTGTCTTGATACATCGTTGACATATTAATATCACATTTCATAATTTAAAGGAATGATATCATTACATTATATAATTAGTGGACATATTAAGAGCTTTCTGCGGTGGATATTTAACAATCTTGTATTTTTCATACATACCACTTAGATTCATCACTTTGCTGATCACGTATGAATATGTCCGTCGTGATACATCAAAAATCTTACACAATTACTAGTTTCATAGTTTATATTCTGTAGGGATGAAATATGGCATATCGAGGGTTTGGAACATTAAGACATACACGTCGGTCACAATGGGCATAAGGGCATTATTTATAATTAAAATATTTGTAACTATTATTATAGATGTGCAATACAAATCTAGCTAGGTTGTAGAAATAGGGATGGAAATTGTATAGGGACGAAATTGTATTATCAAAAATATGTAATTTCATGTGCGTGCGTGGAGATATATTGATATTAATTATTAAAATGAAGAAATAATGAAAAATGGTAGGCCAAACAAATCTAGCAGAAACAAAATGTTTCAAATGTTAGAAGAAGAACCCAATTAGTGGGGCAGTTTTTCCCATTTAGAATTAGCAGAAGAAGAGAAAAGAAAAAATAAAAAGGTAATTAGCATTAAATGCATACAAGTGCGTTGTTATAGGCGTAGCCGTAGTCTAAACAAAGCTGGGCTAGTGGTGACAGTGAGTCACCGGCATTAGATCGGCCCGTCAAAATGGTTGACTTTCTTTCTCTCTCTCTGATTTCATTTTCATCACGTGGAAAGCGCCGCATAGTTCGGGCCGGTGGATTTCTATTGGCTTTCCTCTATCCTTTTTAGTCTCTTTTATTTTTTCCTGTTTTTTATTGGAATAAGTCAAACTTAGTCTTGACGAAATTAAGGACGAAACCCCCCTTTCTTCTCTCTCTCTCTCTATCACCATTTTTCTCCTACGATTGCCACCTGGCCTCATGACGCACCATCTTACGTTTTTGCCCTTTCTTTTCTTCTTTCCTTAAATTATTCACATATTTACATTTTCACTCAATCTATTTCGAAACAAGATAATGTTTTCTTATTACTTCTTCACGGAATTCGGACTATAACATGTCATACTTTATTAATATTTAAGAATTTAAACTCTAATATTTTCTGGTGTTTTCCTTCTAAATTAGTATATGTCTTACTTTTAACAAAATTAAACAATGTATTGACGAATAAATGAATGAAATGAGTAATTATTGATAAATTAATGTGCTATATTATTTAATAAAACCCCAAAAAAAAAAAACAAATATTTCTTTATTTTTAGAAAAAGTGAAAAAAAATTACTACCTCCGTCCCGGTTATCTTTGCCGCCTTTGACCGGCACAAATTCTAAGAAAAAACTATTGACTTTGATGTGATGTGTTATTTTAATATTTTTGAGTAGGCAGTTTTGTAATTAATGTGTGCTTTTTGAGTGTAAAGTAGTAAAATGTTGACTTTTTTTATTGCCATTTTAGGGCTGACAAAGTTAACTAGGACGTCCAAAAATGGAAAGTAGACAAAGATAAACGGGACGAAGGGAGTACTTCCGGAAGAATGGAAGCTGTATTATTAGAAGGTGTATTATTTTGGAAAAGAATGGAAGGGGGAAAGTGGGTCCCTAGGCATCTTTACCATATCTCTTCCGGTTTCCTCACTTCACACCCACAATACACGTACAAAAGTATATTTTTCAAACCTATTTAAAAATGAGAAAAGAAAAAGGGGGAAAAAAAAAAGTTTCCAAATAATGGTGGTCCAATGTAGAAACTAGTTTTCAACGTTCCCAGCTGCGATAGGCAGGCCCAATTCTTTTATATAGACTCTTATATAACACTTGTTGAAGACTTCTCAGATTCTTGACATTTTCTCAATCTCCCTCTCCTCTCTTCCTTCATTATAATAACCAATCAAGGAAAGAATTCGCATCGTTTTCATTTAGAAGACTGAATTTCCTGATATTCACGCTCCCTTCTTCATTTCCTCCTCAAATTTATGGACAGAGGATGGGGTCTCACCCTTGATAACTCTGATCAAGTTAGGCTTTTTGGAAACAAGCCTGTTTTTGGAGTCGATTCAAGTCCCAGGTTGGATCATCGGAGCAACGGTCTGATTATGTTTCCGGTGAACTCTCGGGGCAAGGAAGATCAGGCTGCTGCTGCTTTGTCTTCGCCGGAGAGGGCTGTTCTTGGTGAGGTGGACTTTTTTGCTGAGAAGAAAAGGCCTGTTAGTGCCGTCGTCAAGAAGGAAGAGTCACATGCTCAAGCCTCCACTTGTAGAGAATTCGATGTGAACGTGAGTTTCGTCATATATCCCATATTGTCTTTTTTATTTTCCTTGTATTGAGTGTTGTTTTTCTTTCTTCTTTAGACTGGTTTGCAGCTTGTGATTGCTAACACTGGAAGTGATCAATCATCCATGGTGGATGATGGGATGTCTTATGATGCAGAAGATAAGAGAGCCAAAAATGAGGTATACATGTGTATTATTTATTTGATTAAGAAGTCGATGAGTTTGGTGATGTAATGATGATTAGTGCTAATTTTGTTTTTTGTTTAATTAATTAGATGGCACAACTTCAGGTTGAACTAGAGAGAATGAATTCGGAGAATCAGAGGTTAAGAGGGATGCTGTCTCAGGCGAGCAATAATTACTCAGCTCTGCAGATGCATCTGGTGACGTTGATGCAACAGAATTCAACAACTGATTGCACCCAAGAACAAGAGGTGTTTATTTAACAGAGTTCGTAATATTATCATATATACGTTCCAAATTAAACAGCATAAATTAATCATATCTTTTCACGATGGGATGTTAATCAGATTGTTGAGAGAAAATTATCAGAAGAGAAGAAGGAAAATGAAGGAGGTTTAGTTCCACGACAGTTCTTGGACTTGGGGCGGAGTGGTGAACAATCCAACAACACTAGTTCATCGGAAGAAAGAACAGTTTCAGGTGGAACGCCTCCAAAGAAGAGAAGTAGTACTGGGCGCGATGAGAGCCCGGAATCCCAAGGCTGGGGCCCACAGAAGCTGCCCAAGTTGAATCCCACGGCCAAGCCCCTCGACCAAACTGCTGAAGCAACCATGCGCAAAGCACGTGTCTCCGTTCGAGCACGATCTGAAGCTCCCATGGTATGTCCTTCATCAAACACTACTTCTATTTATCAGCTTCTATCATCAGTTTTTGGGTTCTAACAATTTCGGTGATTGATGTGTGCAGATTTCCGATGGATGTCAATGGAGAAAGTACGGACAAAAGATGGCCAAAGGGAATCCATGCCCTCGAGCTTATTACCGGTGTACAATGGCAGTTGGTTGCCCTGTCCGAAAACAAGTATGTTCTTCATCACATTCAATTACTCATTTAACGTCTCTTCCAATTCATCTCAATCGACTTTGTGCTTATTATTTCTTTCTTTCTTGTCTCAGGTTCAAAGATTCGCCGACGATCGAACCATCTTGATCACCACCTACGAAGGAACCCACAACCACCCGCTTCCCCCCGCCGCCATGGCCATGGCCTCCACCACCTCCGCCGCGGCCAGCATGCTTCTTTCCGGCTCCATGCCAAGCGCCGACGCCATGATGAATCCCAATTTCTTAGCAAGAACCATTCTTCCATGTTCATCAAACATGGCCACAATCTCAGCTTCTGCTCCTTTCCCCACCGTCACACTCGACCTCACCCAATCGCCAAACCCCTTGCAATACCAGAGACAGCCGGCGCAGTTCCAGGTCCCATTCCCTGTCGGAACCTCGTCGGTTCCTCAAGTTTTCGGACAAGCAATCTACAACCAGTCCAAGTTTTCGGGTCTGCAAATGTCCAAGGAAGTTAATGATGGTGCACAATTGCAAGGACAATCGTCGCAAAATCCGAGCCATCCGTCCTTCGCCGACACTCTCAGCGCCGCGACGGCGGCGATCACGGCTGATCCGAACTTCACGGCAGCCCTCGCCGCCGCCATCTCTTCCATAATCGGCGGCGGCCACCCGAATAGCAGCAACAATCCTACACCGAATAATCCCAACGTAAATACCAGTCATAGCAACAAAACATCAAACAGTTTTCCGGGGAATTAATCAAAGTTTCAACATCTTCGTTCTTTTAATTGTTATTACATACACACAATCCCATCCCATCCCATTCCATCCATGTATCACATACTTTTTTGATTGTTATTTTTTTCTTTCCCTGTAACTTTGTTAATTATATTTCTGGGACGTAGATACACATACAGTACAGAAATTTTCACATGTTGATATATATATGTTTTTTTTACGTTTTCATGTAATAGCCGAGCAATGTTTAGGATTTAAAAAAAAAAACTCATTATTTTTTATTGTTTCATTATCGACCTCAGAATTATTAAAATAAGAAAATTATTGTTTGATTAATTAGGATTAATTTGTGATAATTAAAAAAGAGAGGTAGACGAGTGTAGAAGTGGAATTGGAGAAAGAGACGTAAGAAAAGGTATGCTGCAGGCATGGGAGAGTCAAAAACTCCGGCCATGTTAGTTTGACACGTAAAGAGTGATGAGAAATTGAGTTGGATGGAGTAGAAAATGTGTGTAATGTTAAGACTTTTCTCAACACAATTTCAAGGCAACTTCCTTCATATTTTTGAATCCAATAATGTCTGAGAATCACATATATTAAACATGATAATATAGGTTAATTAGTACAGGTTTTAATTAAACATGATTATAATATATGTGATGAGGGCAGCCACTCTTGACACTTGGGTTAGAAGCTTGCAGCGCTCCTCCTTATAATTGACACTTATTTTTAATGCTAACTAATAATAACAATATTATTATTACTATTAATTAATATTCATACAATTTTCTTCTCCGCCGCGTGCGCTTAGGATCTTTAATGAGTGACACTTGTGTGCCTCAGGGTATGGTGCTCCATATTAATCATTATATGGTATATACTCTACAAGTATCATATATATATATATATATATATATATATATACTCTTCAGGTATCACATGAATACTCTTATATACATATGATACCTGTAGGGTATATTTATAACACCAAGAAATATAACACCCATAGAATATATATATAACACCTGAAGAGCATGCATATAACACCTAGATCCGTACCCCTATATGCACAAGGTATATAAGTTTTTGACATCTTTAATATATCAAAATTGACTATGAATAGAAGCAAATCTTTCAACGTTGAATCCCAAGATGAAGCAACTGAAGATATTAATTATAACTATCAATTCTCTTAATTTTCAATAAACTATTACATCTTTGGAGCGTTAAAACTTGTGTGGCATGCACCACGGATCTTAGATCCGTATTCCCAACCCAACCCGTCGCATGGTGTTAGATGTATACTCTTTATGTATCACATGTATATTTTTAAAACATTACTTTCAATGTTAAAGTCTATATTAGATATATACTCTTCAAGTATCACGTGTATATCCTGAATGTATTACTTACTTATTCACTGAATGTATTGATTTGTTGTTCTGTATGTAAATTAGTACCTTATAAGTATACATGTGATACCTGAAAAATATATATGTAACATCACGGGGCGGGTCGGGTTTGAGACATACGAGTGTCACCAAATATTAATCCTATATACATTTCTTTTTCTATTTACCGTGAAATTCATTAATCACATCTTTATGAACTCAAACAAAGTATTGAGATATTATTCATAATTTATCTTTTGGACCCTAAATGAATGAGAGTCTTAATAAAGTAAAAACAATAGCAATATAACCCTCTATATGCTTCCCTAATGTAACGACCGGATATTTATAGTAAATAGTCATCAAGGTCTATTAGTCGCCTGACTTTAGTTTATTGAATCGAACCCTTTATATCTTTTGTCTCAATTACAAACGGTAATATTAAATTTGATCACATTAATTTGTATTTGTTAGGTAATAACATCTTTTCTAAAGATTATTTGTTCCCTTCTAAAAAAACTCCGGAGTTGAAAACCAAGTTTATTGAAATTGACTAATTCACAACCCACAGACAAATTAGAAATTTAAGAAATGGATATGCTAATATTAAATAATATTAACAGGTTGGGTGATTTTTATATGAATGAATGAGAGAGAGGTTATTTTCAAAGTTCTGACGTGTCATAAAATGGTAGTTAAATAAATGGAGAAAAAAAAAAAAAAAGGGTGTTGTTCTATGATTAATAGTGTGGAAGAATAGTAGGTAATAAAATTAAGATAGAGTTTGGTGAATGAGTGGAAAATGCTGATCTTCTTAATCATGGGGAAGTCAGTAGTAATAAATGAATTGCGCGTTTGGCGGAGTAGTATTAACATGGAATGGTCCCATCTCTTTACATTTTTTATATGCTTTCTCACAATTTGAATCAACCCACATGCAATGTGTTTATTTTTTCCTATGTTATTAATGTGAAATAATATCATATTAGGAGACCCTTATCAACATCTTCCGAGTATAAACAATATGAAAGGATATATATACAGATTAATTCTTTTGAGATATTGGGTCAGAAACAAAATTGAACTATGTTTTAATTTTGATTCTTTAGTTAGGGGTGATTCAATATGTGTATCATTTTATTCTGCACAATTAAGCTACTCAGCTTAAAAGGGCATACATATCATTTTTCCTCTAGATCATTTCATTAAAAAAAAAAAAATTAATGTCTCAATGTATATGTAAGTTGTAACAACAATTATCATAAGAATACAAAAAAATTGTACAACTTGGAATTACTTGGATGAAATTGAGATATAGATTCGATACATACTTTTCAAAAAGGTTGAAGTCGAATTACGTTGTGTTTTAAGTTCATTTTAATGCCATTTTGAATAGTTGAGACGATTCGATCTTAAAATTTTAGACACAATCTTTTGATATATTGTTAGAATGAGATTATGATAAGTCTCGTCTAATTTAGGTTATCAAACGAGTTTATTTGATTGACCGGCCATTTAATTTGTGATTAAAATGTGATTTATTATCAAAGATATTGATAAGTCATTTTATATTTGTAATATTTTAGCTGATAAAAAAGATTGAATAAAATGTGGGATACGTTATAGAGTTGCGTGCACACACAAAATGAAGTGCAAAATCCCACCAATAAATATAATCATCCATTAATTGACTAATTTAATTTTTTTCAAAGGAATAAAAAAAAGAAGAAAAGTGGGTCGTGTGGGATTGTGGGCCGGCCACCGTACAATATGAACCGTACAAGTACCTTTTACCACTCACTTGGACTTCATCAACTCCACATGCTTCCATGTGCCCCTTCCCTATTTTTTTAATATTATATTATTATTCTTTCTTTCTTTCTTTGATTGGATTATGATTTGGGTGTTTCAAGAAATTTAAATTATTCTTTTTCACACCAAATGGCTTCCGAAAATGGGCCTAATAAATAATTGTTTACTCTCTACTTAAGTTTTGTGGTACAAAATTCAGATCATAGTCCAAAAGAAAGTAGAGTCCACACTTTTGTTTAGAGCCCAATAACAAAGGCTCCATTATATATAGCCCATGGCAAAAACTTGTGTACCCCGGGGTACGGATCTTAGATCCGTGCCCCCAGATCCGACCCGGTGCGTGGGCAGCCTCCACGCGCACCCACGCGTCGCCACGCGCGCCCATAGCAAGTCTGGTGTGCGCCCCACACACACCTGATTACCTAGTTGATGATTCAGTGATGGGTATTACACCTATACTCTATTGGTATTACACATATACCCTATAGGTATTACAGAAATATCTTTTTATGGTATTACACTGATACCTTAATGGTATTACAGAAATGTCTTTATGGTATTACACTGATACCTTAATGGTATTACAGAAATGTCTTTTATGGTATTACACTGATACCTTAATGGTATTACAGAAATGTCTTTATGGTATTACATTAAGGTATTACAGAAATGTCTTTTATGGTATTACACTGATACCTTAATGGTATTACAGAAATGTCTTTATGATATTACATTAATACCTTAATGGTATTACATTAATTCCACAATTTTTGTTCATCTCTCATCTTCTTTGCAAGATTTTCGAGCTTAATGAAGGAAAATAAAGATTAATACAATAAGCAGCCAGAAGATTTCTTTATGCAATCCACATTGATATAAATCTAAAACAAAAAATATCCAAAAGATTTCCCTGCACTACATGTCTTCCTGCCAAATATTGCTAACCAATACGATAAATGCAGAGTTATTAACCTTCGTGTTTTCTCGAGCTCATTGTTAGTAGCTTCTTACCCTTAATCAGAATCTGAATCTTTGGTCTTCACATCCTCGGCCTTTTCTTCAGACTTCTTCACAGCTCCCAAATGCTTCCGCAGCATTCGAACCTCTTTAATATAATAATGGATTCAGCCCATTGTTTTATACTCACCTAAAGCAAGATTATGTTTCGGCCCATTCGGATTCAACTAACCCAATAACTGAAAGCACATTTTTCTCCCATTTTTCAAAAATCAATAAAATATCAAATGGTACCTATTATTATGGGTGTGGAAAATAATGAAACTATCATATTTTGCCATATCGAAAATAATTAATATTCATTAATACATACATTAATCCACATTAATAAATTTAAAAAACAATGTTTTTTTTAATCTAAGTTTTGATAAATAATTTTCATTTTGGTATAACTGTATTTTCGAGATATTAATGTTTCGATATATAATTTTCATTTCAATATAACAAGGTTTCGACATTTATTTTTCATTTCGGTATTTCATTATATCGAGAAATTTCAATATGAAATGATTTTACTACGTGTGATATTGAATTTTTTGTTAAGGTAATGATATGCGTTTTTGCATACTTAAATTTTCGATACGGAATAACGTATGGAATCACTCGTACCAATTATCAATGTATCATTCAAACAATTTTTATAAATAGGATGGCACAATTACATCTATTCTCTAACATTTTCAATATAATGTGGTATGTTAACTATCATTCTATCTTATACAAATCACAAAATAAACACAATATTTAAAAAAAAAAATTTACTTGTGAAATTCAAAATACTACCATTATTTAGGGTTCGGAAAGACAAAATGAATTAAACACTGCATTCTAATTATGACATAATATGTCGTGGTAAAGAGATACATGATGCCTTAAATTAGCATGGCAAGACAATAAATGTAATTATTGCATTGTTTATCAAATCTTACTTAATCATCTTGCCAAATTTGTAAACAATCTGAATTTTAGCAATACTCATTTTGTACTTGAGGCTGTATTGTACTGAGGAATTTGAGTAAAATGTTCGAACATTATGTAAAGTAATTTAAATGATGAAAACTAAAAAAATTAGCTCTTAAATTAATTTTGAGTGATTTTAATTAATATTTATTAGTTTCAGTAAGACCATCTTCAATAGTACACATAATTTTACTGTTAATCTTACACAATTTTTATGTAATAATTGTCAATAATCTCCAACAGTTTACATTATTCTCTGCACCAAAAAAGAATATTTCATAATATTATTTATTAATTTATTTATTTAACATTTTATTTATTATCAATATTCGTTATTATTGTTAAATAATATATTTTTCATCTTTATTAGTTTAATGTCTAGATATTATATGTATTTGTTAATATGTTGTATTGTATTTTTTTTTCCAAAATCAGAATGATTATAATATCACTTAATATAAAAAAAAAATGAATACAAAGTAAAAATTATGAAAAAGAACTTAAAACCAAAATAAAATTAGAAAAGAAAAAGAATAAAATAAATAATAAATAATGATAAGAAAAAAATGAATACAAAGTAAGAATACTAAAAAAGAAATTGAAAATAAAATAAAATAAGAAAATAAAATAAAATGAATAAAATAAATAAATAAATGATAAAAAAGAAAAAGAAAAGAAAAATCAGATTATGTAAGGTTCATCTGTGGAAAATTGATGCAAAATCAGTTGTTAAGATAAGATTTTGCAGAAGAAAAAATTTCTGATGGACATGCTCTTGCTAACTTCATTAATTTTTATCAAATCAAAATGAGAGAGAGAGAGAGAGAGAGAGAGAGAGAGAGAGGATGTCGCGTGTCAAGCTACCTCGCATGCTTTGCTAACACGTAAACCCCATTCAGTTACACCTTTGCCTCAAACCTCTCCCCAACGTCGTCGTTTCTCAAGTTATTCCATCCTTATCACCGACCTACCTTTTTCTCGTACGTCCTTTGTCTCTGATCCTATCTACCGTTAGATCAAACTTGTGCGCCTCAGATTGGGCTGCGCATCATAATCTCATGGGCCGCGACACTTCAGATCCTACTATTTAGCACCCCCACTACGTGAATCGACAATCCAACGGCTCTAATAACTATTCTTGAAATTAATCAACGGCTACGATTTTCATAAGACTGCTCTGGTTTTCTTCTATTTATTCACCACCCTCCTCTTCATCTTTTCTGTCACCGCTTCTCTTTTTTAAGATTCTGCGACTCATCTCCTGTTTCTCTTCAACGATCCGGTGCGTGAATTTGCAGTCTTCTTTTAATGTTTATTGATTAAGAATCGAGGGTTTAATCTGGTAAACCTTACTACTGTTAAATCCAAATTTCTAGAATAAAAGGTAAGAGTTTTGAGGTTTTGGGTTTCTGATTTTTAATATGATTTTTTCCTTTATTTTATCTTTGATTTGAATATGCCTCATACAGGATTTCGTTGTTATGATTATGAGTTTATGGATCTTATCTCTCAGTTTTGTGTAGGTGGTTTAATGAGGTTTATGTGGGTTTTTCTTTTTCTTTTTTTATATTTCGGTGGAGTGGTACTTTGTTTTATCATCTGCTTGCTGTATATGTTTTTGCATGTCTGTAAAAAGATCTTCTTCTACTTACTTTTTTTTTAAAAAGTGATATTTAACGGTGTAAAATAAATTATCGATCTTTTTTATTTGACTGCATGGTTCGGTAAGATCGTCAAATATGTCTTGAAAAATTAAGGGATGGATTCACATTTGGCCTGATGTTCTATCGTTCCCGTGCTTGGAAATATACCCCACATTGTGGGAGAGATGAATTAGAATGCTGTTTCTTGGCATCATCGTCTTGATTTTTGGTGAACAATAAGCTAACATAGTTGATCTGTTGTTGCAGAGAAAATGGGAGTCAGATTCAAAGTTGTTGCCTTAACCTTTTTCCTTTCAAGCCTGTTTTTCTCTCTTTCATTATCTACATCAAATGATGGATTGCTAAGGATAGGACTAAAAAAGTTGAAGTTGGATCAAAACAATCGGCTTGCTGCCCAGCTTGAGTCGAAGGAAGCAAAGGAATTGAAAGCCTCAATTAGGAAGTATAACTTCCGAGGTAAGCTTGGAGATGCTGCAGACACTGACATTGTTGTGTTGAAGAACTACATGGATGCCCAGTACTTTGGAGAGATTGGTATTGGCACTCCACCTCAGAAATTTACTGTAATTTTTGATACTGGTAGCTCCAATCTATGGGTGCCATCTGCAAAATGCTACTTCTCTGTAAGTTTTGACCTTTGAATGATTTTATATGAAAGTGAAATGAGAAGTGTCTACTGACCTTTGAGAGGTTGTAATTTGTAAATGGATGATAAATGATATACTGTTGCTCCTATGTCTAGGTTCCTTGTTACTTCCATTCCAAGTACAAGTCCAGCCAGTCGAGCACTTACAGAAAGAATGGTTTGTGTTTTTTCTTCAGTTTGTTTTCTTAGTTGAAATGACATTACTTACTTTATCTTGGGATTTTTAACTTACTGTAAGAAGTCTGTCTGTGCTTGCTTTCATACATTTGGAACTTTCTGCAAGTTACATTGATCGTGTTTTATGTTTTTCCAAATTGGAGTGACATATGTCATATCTACTTGTTTGTAATGCCAGTTTTAGTTGAGGTTGATTTCCATACAATAATGTAACATTCTCTTTGGACCAAGAAACAAGTTTTCAGACTATACTGTCTCCATGAACTTGCAATCGTTGGCATGTTTTATTAATTTGTGTGGAAAGGACTTTATCTAGGCAATGACTGAAAGTTCTTTGAAACTTTCAATTATCAGGAAAATCTGCTGCAATTCACTATGGGACTGGGGCTATCTCTGGATTCTTCAGCGAGGATGATGTTAAAGTTGGGGACCTAGTTGTGAAGAAGCAGGTCGTTACCTTCAAGTTTGAGTCACTGTTCTATAATTAGCAATTAACTCTACTGAATTATGGCAGAGTTGATTTGTTCAGGAATTTATTGAGGCAACTCGAGAACCTGGTGTTACATTTCTGGTGGCCAAGTTTGATGGCATATTGGGACTTGGTTTCAAAGAGATCTCAGTGGGAAATGCAACCCCTTTATGGTAATGATCTGGAGCCTTTCTCCCCTCCTCTTTGTGATCTGGACACCCCCCCCCCCCCCCCTTTTTCCTGTTTCAATTTGCTTGATGGGGATGAGGTGGACCCTCTTTTATGAGGAATGAATTGTGGTTGCTATTGCAATTTGAGGAAGAGATAATTTCGAGGCCTTAGTGTCCTTTTGACATTATTTTAGTGGCATTTCCACCATTTTATACTGACTTAAAGGACTATTGGTGCCATTTGTGTTTCTTGCAGGTACAACATGGTCAAACAAGGTCTTGTTAGGAAGCCTGTGTTCTCATTTTGGCTCAACCGAAATTTGAAGGAAGAGGAGGGTGGTGAACTAGTCTTTGGTGGAGTTGATCCAAATCATTATAAGGGTAAACATACCTATGTTCCCGTGACACAGAAAGGGTACTGGCAGGTTGGTTGTCCTCAGAACCTTAATACTAAAAGCTTATATAAAATGTTTGTATAGTGTCTCACTCTGCATTGTTCTGTTTATAGTTTGAGATGGGTGATGTACTCATTGATGGGAGAGAAAGTGGTACGTACTGTTCCTGTGCTTCTATTTTGTTGCAATGAAGAATGAGATGAGACACAAATACAATAGTTTGTGATTTCGGAGTCCTCTTGTCAATGTAAATTTCATATTATGCCTTCCATTGATGAAATACTCTAATAGTATTGTGTTTTATAGGGTACTGCAGTGGTGGATGTTCAGCGATTGCGGATTCTGGAACTTCTCTCTTGGCTGGTCCAACAGTATGTCTGCGTCATCTTGAAACTAACTACTTGAGTGATTTTTCCTATTCCTTCCATACAATGCACCAGTATTTGATTAACTCTAGAAAAATTGGAACTTTTCACGGTCGTCTTTGGTGTTCAATTTCATTCTTTACTACATTGTAGAGATGGATTTGGTTAGTATCTTTCTATCTGTTAAACCGTGTTTGTGCTTCTTAATGTTTGTTTCTTTGCATCTGTAGACTGTGGTGGCGATGATTAACCATGCTATTGGGGCTTCTGGAGTCGTTAGCCAAGAATGTAAGGCTGTGGTTGAACAGTATGGGCAGACAATCATGGATCTTCTTATGTCAGAGGTATGACCTCGCTATCTGATGTCAGCAAGACGATTTTTTTTTTTTTACATATTGCTTAAAAGAGACTGGTTTTTCCACCCTCACTGAACTTGATTTAATTTTGACAGGCTCAACCAAAGAAAATATGCTCTCAAGTTGGTCTATGCACATTTGACGGCACTCGGGGTGTTAGGTGAGTCTTTTTCGTTGTATGCAAAGAAGCAAGTAATAAAACTAGAAAATGAAGAAAGACAATAGAGATGCAATCTTGTTGGGCTAATTCATGAATCATAGTTGATTCTTCTGAGTGTGCTGCGTCTGTGTTCTGATTTTTGTTCTTGGTGGCTTTGTATAGTGCGGGCATTGAGAGTGTGGTGGATGAAAAAGCTGGCAGGTCATCTGGCTTGAGTGATGCCATGTGTTCGGCTTGTGAAATGGCTGTTGTTTGGATGCAAAACCAACTTAGACAGAATCAAACTCAAGATCGTATCTTGAACTATGTCAATGAGGTATGCTTGTACACTCCTATGTAATTTTGTAGTTTCTAGTTTTTCCGTGATTGTGGTGCTGACAAAATTGCAGCTCTGTGAGCGGCTCCCAAGTCCCATGGGAGAATCAGCTGTGGATTGTGGAAGCACTTCTTCATTGCCGACTGTTTCCTTCACAATTGGTGGAAAAGTTTTTGATCTCTCCCCAGAAGAGGTACATATTAAATGATTAATTATAGCTTGCTGCTGATGCTATGTCATGACTATGTTTGAAATCTGAACCAAGAGGTTATCGCTTTTCTTCGTTTTCTTAGTAATTAACCCTCATAGGCTCTCTTAAGTTTGCTAACAATGGTAATCTTATGGTTATGTAATCAGTACATATTGAAGATGGGTGAGGATGCTGCTGCCCAATGCATAAGTGGCTTCACTGGTCTTGACATCCCTCCTCCACGCGGTCCTCTTTGGTAATTTTCTTCCCTACAGGTTTCCTAGTGTTCGATTTTCCCTACAGGTTTCCTAGTGTTCGATTTTCTGTTGGTTTGACGAGGATTATGATGTGAATGTAAAATGCAGGATACTGGGAGATATGTTTATGGGGCGCTACCACACTGTGTTTGATTATGGCGAACTTAGAGTTGGATTTGCTGAAGCTGCTTAGATGCTTTGTGCCTTTTGTTAATAAGAATGGTTTCCTTTTAAATGTGAGCAGACATAGTTGATAATCACTTTGTTTTTTATGGTGTCGAGTGAACAGAATGTGTAAATATATGTTGTATCCCAACCTGGTGTGATTCTGGGTATAACCTGGTTACTACAAGTTCCGAGGTAGATTAATTGAAGTGTTGATTATGGTTATAAAGTGCACTACAATCCTGCTAATTCAAAATGGTATAAATCCCAAAATTATATCAACAAGCATGAAAAGGGGGTTTCCTTGAACAACCAACCTCATGTCATCAAAGTCACATAGCAAGCAATACGTTCAACACAAATGAAGGTACGTCTTTACTCATTGTTTTATTTTCAATGATGATGACACCCATCACACTCAGCCAAATTTTTTTTTAAAGAGTTGGACTCTTGTCTGTCTCATGTGCGACAAAAAAAGTAATCGTCTCATGTGACAAAAAAAGTAAGAGTTGGAAAAAAGTAAGAGTTGGACTCCCGTGAGATCGTGACAACACTCACGCATGGTCGTGACACGGTCGACCATGTGTGAAAACACGATCACGGTCGATCATGTGCGAAAACATATACTTGTGAGTATTGGTCGACCATGTACGAAAACATATACTTGTGAGTACTGGACATGGTTGTGTCCTGGGACACGATCGACCATGCGCGAAAACATATACTTGTGAGTACTGGACATGGTTGTGTCCTGGGACACGGTCGACCATGCGCGAAAACATATACTTACTTGTGAGTACTGGACATGATTGTGTCCTGGGACACGGTCGACCATGCGCGAAAACATATACTCGTGAGTACTGGACATGGTTGTGTCCTGGGACACGGTCGACCATGCGTGAAAACACAAACTTGCGAGTGTCGGGCATGGTCGCAACGTTCGTGTCTTGGGACACAGTCGACCTGTGCGCGAAAACACATTTACGATCGTGTCCTAGGACATGGTCAATCATGCGCGAAAACATAACTTGCACGTGCGACGGCATTGGCGCACGATGGTGTCCTGGGACACGGTCGATCGAGCGTGAAAACATACTTGCGACAGCACTCGTGCACGGTCGTGTCTTAGGACACAGTTGATCGTGCGTAAAAAAACATACTTGCGACAACAGGCGTGAAAACACATACTTGCGAAGACACTCGTCTACGGTCGTGTCCTGGAACACGGTCGACCATACGTAAAAACACATATTTGCGACGACACTCGAGCATGGTCGTGTCCTGGGACAGGACAGGACAAGATTAACCGTGCACGAAAACACATATTTATAGCTCTAAAAGACATACTTATAAATAAAAATCATATACTTACCCAGAACACGATCGTGCACGAAAACACATACTTATAGCTTTAAAAGACGTACTTATAGATAAAAACCACATACTTATTTCATCTACATACTTATAGCTCTAAAAGACATACTTATAGATAAAAATCACATACTTATTTCAACCGTAAAACACATACTTATAGATAAAAATTACATGCATATTTCGACCGTGTCCTGAGATCCGATCGTGCGACACGGATTGCGTCGCACTCGCGCACGGTCGTATCTTGGGACACGATTGACCATGCACGAAAACACACTTATAACTCTAAAAGACATACTTATAGATAAAAATCACATACTTATCTCGACCGTGTCCTGAGACCCAAGACATATAGATAAAAATCATATACTATAAAAATCACATACTTATCTCGATCGTGTCCTGAGACCCGACCGTGCACCATAGATTGTTTTAGTTTTCGCGCGAGGCATGCCGTGTCCCAAGAAAAAAAACATATTTCTATTGAAAAATCATATACTTATTGTTGAAAAAAACATACTTATACACCATAGTCGCGCATGGTCGTATCCTGAGACACGGTCGACCGTATGCGAGTACCGTCATATAGTATTTGTGAAAAAGTAATATGTTACTATTTAGATTAATCTAAATTCATTGCATCGTCAGCAGAGCGGCATGGAATTCTTTTTTCTCAAAACTTCACTTTGAACACGGAGGATTTCCTCGAAGCTTCTAAAGGTATAATAACAACACAAAAATGCATGATCCAAAATCAGAAAAGAATGGTCCCTTACATGAATTTTTTGTTCTCAGAATATGAAAATTTTCGATCTAGAGATTGCAATTGGCTTCGAAGGTTCTGATTTTCTTCAAGCAACCGATCATATTCAAGAAGAAACCCTTCTGATTGCTTTTTCAAAGCAACTGCATTGGCTTCTGCACTGCTTGCCTCCTTACTCTTTTCTTCAAGCTGTGTCTCGAGCTGCTTGATCCTTCCACGCAATTTAATAGTCTCTTCTTCCAGTACTTTAATTTCATCAGCCACTGCAGGCTTACCATCCTCAAAAACCCGGTTTTGTTTTTTCACAGCTTCCATGCTCTTCCTTCTTACACGCAGTTCTCGAATATAGTGATGTAGTCTGTCGATCATCAGGGCGAGGAACAGCGAAAATCCTGCACACATGATACAAATCAAATCCTGAATCAATACAGAATAAAATGACACTGCATATCAAATAACAAATCAAAAAACAAAAAAAAAACAAAAAACAAAAAGAGGAAACCGAAGGGAATAGTATGTCAATAAGTGGCACAATCATGTGCTTAGACAGTTGAGAAAGGATGTCTAAAGCAGAAAAGCAAAAAAGACCATTACAGAATAACATGAAGCATGCAACAGTGTGTAAAAGTGAAAGAAAATTCAAATGGCAGGGTGGTAGCCTCAAGGAATCTATTGTTCATCATTCTTTAAAGTTCTGTCCCATGTCATCGGAGCATTCGTCATTCTTTAAAGTGCTATTCCTTATCATCAGTGCATTCAAAGAAAAACAGGTAGTATAGAAAACTATAAGATTTGGGAAATAAAATTCCTTAATGTATGCATATTTTACATGTTTGGAAAATGTTAGTTTCCAAATTCAAAAGGCCGAGGCTGCAACATTAAACAATGTGTGAGTTTCAAATTTAATGAGTATTCCCTTTCTTTTAGTGTTTAGGAGCACGAACAGATTGATGAGAAACAGATGATGAAAAACCAAATGGTGAAGACAAAACCAAATATCCAAGGTCTACACTCAAATCCCAGAGATTGCATATATGGATGGAACACATTGAATCGTTATGAGCGATCCAATTTTTTCATACTCATTACTCATCATCAGAAGAAGAGTAAAATCTAGGTCTCTCGACATTCCAAAGCCAGACTTCAATGCTAAATTCATATAGAGGCAACCATTTTGCTACTCTATTAAAGCTGACTGCAGAGTGCAAACTTACCCTGTATTCTGCAATTAACAGTTTTAGAACTGGAAAACATCTGATCTAGTACTTTGTTTCTGATAATATCAGATTAAATATTTGAATCTAGTAAATTTTCTTATTGCCACAGAATGCAACTGCACCAATTCTTGCAATCCATGCCCATCCATTCAACCTTTTAACAAGAACTGGCCATATGAGCATACTTAACATTTATGCTGGCAATATATCCACACCCCACATGGTTGTTCTCAATAAGAAAGAAGATCTGATTATGACAATCAACCATAGTTTTCATGGAGAATATCATATAATGGGTCCATGTTTTAATTAAACCATGAACATGCCATAACTGTTTCAGTTGTTTGTCAAAGTCTATGGCATCTTTTTCTTATGGAGTTTATAGGCACTTTAAACAATTTCGTAGTTGTTGTTGGATGAAACAAACAAATGTTAAATGGTTTAATTTCATGGAAAAAAGAGGGAAAAATTATCAGTGAGGAGACTTCAAAATTTTACTATCTTAAACTGTAGTACAAAAACCATGAGAAAAGGACATAACGTTGTATCATAAAAGCAAGCATCTGGATTACATCACATACAATACCACCATCGATTCAGTTTTCTTCACATAAAGGAAAGAAGAGTACCCTATTACCATACAAAGAAAACACAATATCTCCACAATCCAAAGAAAAATTAACCGAATCTCTTAAATATATGTAATCTAGAGGAAGGCGTCGAAACTGAAGACCAGTTAAAGGCACCAAAGGATTCAATTACATATGATCAATCAACCCACGCCCTTTCTCCTTTCTCCGAAAATTATACTCATTTTAAAAGAGTCATCAGACGAAAATATGTATCACTTAAAAAATCGAGAATTCCGAAGAACAAACAGGAAGAAAGATGAGATGATTACCCATGAGAGAAGCTTCGAGAAGGTGTTTGGCAAGGAGAACCTGATCGGTGGGATTGACTTCAGTATCTTGGATCCAACGCCTCTGGATCGCGACGACATTGTACACGGAGGTCATCATGACCACAAAAACAGTACCGGCGACGGTCTTGACGACGATTGGGGCGCGTCCACGCTTGGCCCGGTCGAGGCCCATGATAATGAGCTTTCTTAGGGGAGTTTTGAAGACGAACAAGACGATCAGCGCCATCTCCGTGAATATGAGGGTGAACAGTAACTGGATCATCCTCTTTTCTTGTAAATTTTGCAATGGTTGAAGAGATTTCAACAGGAATTCAGCTAGAAAACAAGATTGGTGATGTTATGGGGAAAGCAGGGAGGGTTATCGGTGAGATGCAGAGAAAGAAGAATGGGGTTTTTAATTCCTTGGATCCAATCCCCAACACTTCCCCTCTATATTTGAATTCCGAAATTTGTTTCATAATATTTCGAATTTGGGGCCTACACTTCATTATATTTACACACGGACCCCTCGGAGTGTTGCCGACGTACCATTATGAAGGAATTTTCTTCTTCTTTGTTTTCTAACTTGTGGGAAGGCCATTATTATACATCATTTTGTTATAATATTAAACTACTTTTTGAGCCAGTCATGTCTGTGACTGTCTAATAATCGTAAGATGGGTTAATTCATAATCCAAACCTATCAATCATGTGAAAGTTCGTGTATATGAGTTCAAATTTATGGGATAATCAGAATTCATCTCATGAAAATTATTCGTGAAACCGTCTTATATGAGTTTTTGCGCCACTAGAAAGGGGAACGTTACTCACTGTGTTGATTTAATGAGAGAAAAAAAAAAGACACATTTGAGTTTCCTTAAAAAAAATTCTTGAGATTGAATCTTTGCACTTTCATTATCCAACTTTATATCAACACGCCAACGGGTACTAAACCTAATAATCTTCATTTAATAGTACTCATTAGTAGTTGTAAATCATCGTTACCACGGACAAAAGTATTATTAATCCATTCATCATCAAGTTGGAGAAAATATCCAACCCCTTTTGTACTGAATTATTCTGTCAATTTGTTATATAAATATGGATTAAAAATTCAGTCAAAGGTCAATAAACCGTGTGAGAACATAAGTAAATCTTTAAAATTTTAAATTAGTTTTCAGATTTATTTAATTCTTTCAAATTTATTGTAAATGTTAATTAACAGATTTTAGAAACAAATTCCAGTTTTTTGCTTTAAATTTTTTTTAGAAAAATTTACTAGGCAGAATTTCAGATTCAATTAAAATATTTTATTCAAGTAAATAATATTACAATTCCATACTCAATCATCATGTAGGATTATCCTCAAATAGTGGTAAATATTCAATAGTTGGTATTGCCTTAGTAGAGTTGGGCATGGGTGTAGCATGGCCCTAATATCAACATTGAATTTGTGCAGAAATAATAATACCAATGTGCATGGCTTTAATGGGGGTTGTACATTAATTATGATCACAAATCACTGCATTCCACTCCTTAATAAATACTTTTTTCACAACAACCCATCTAATCTCATACTTCAATAAGATAAATACCTACTTCTACTTCAATTTGTAGATGGAGATTAAATGTTCATACTTCATATCTATCTTAGTGTGTAGGTCATGGACCTTTTACTCAACTACATGCTACCTAGCTACTTCCACTTTGTAATTAAAGTCATATGCAAATTTGATCCCCACCCTATTATCCTAGTTTAAATTGTAACGTCTTGATTGTCTTTTATACATCACTGTCCTAACTTCCGACCGTCATAATATGCATCTTTACAAAGGATGAATACTATCTAAACAACAAGGCTCGTGGCATAAATCATCTCATCATGTTGCTTTGGGCAAAATATTTGCAATGTATTATTTAATATTTCTAAACATACACCCACATGTATATTAAAGATAGACCATGATTCCATTTTTTTATTTCGTAAACATAAAGTTGTGTTAAAAAGCCTCCCAGCCTGAGATTGGGGAGCCCTTTAACTATTATTGGGCCTAAGAGTCCATAACCCAACTAATGTACGGCTTCGATATTTAGTTTGTTAAGGTCCAACTTGGTTGATATTATTTACAAAACAAAATGTTTGACCAAAAGTGTGGAATTATAAAATCCTGCAGTTTTCAAGTCCATCCAAGAAGAATTATATGAGACTTAGTAGTTGATATAGGTTTGAACGAGTAGCAGGGTAGCACATATCAAGGGGTAATTCTATAGTACATACATCAGGTGTACTCTCCACTCATTTTCAACCATCGATTTGAGATCATTAAGGTCAAAGTCAACTATAGTCTTAGATCTAATGACTGAAAATGATAGAAAGTTTGGTGTATTAATACATTTGGTGTACTATAGAAGGACCCCATATCAAGTCATCACTAACTTTCCATTCCATTCATTCCCAATAGGGCCAAAACCACTGCCATGCACCAATGAGAAATAGTTGGATGCTAGTACAACATAATGATTTACTCTGTCCATTTCATTACAATAAACAAGCTTATAATACACGGGTTTGAAGAAAATATAGTAGCATTAGATAATTTGTAAAAAAAAAATTATGATTGTGTTATACCTATCATCAATTTTTAGGATCAATCATAATAAAATTTTGATTATGTATGTTGCATTCATAAGAAATACAAATATTTATATTTATCAAATGATTCGTAGTATTCAACTCTCTCACCAATATTATAATAATTTTCTAGTAATATAAAATATTGAAATTATAGAAATCCTTAAATTTTAATTTCAATTTTACTATAAAAACTCAAATCAAAATTTCTTAATAATTTCTAACATTTAATGCAAAAATAATCTCAGTTTCATTAATTATGAAGTATATAAAAAATTTGGAGGAAAATTTGCTTATGTCACATGTGCCCTATATGTAAGATATATTATAAATTTTTTATAGTTAATTAAATATTGTATTATTATTAATAGTAATTTGAGAATATATATTTTTGTTTTAAATAATGTATTTCGGTCTAGCTAGTTAATATTGTTTGTTATACTAATGTAAAAAAAACTTGTGTATTGGATTCAAAATTCATTTTGAGCAAGAGATAGTATAGTTATTTGAAATCATAGAGATAGTATATATTAGTAACGAAGAAGTGTTTTTGACAAGAGATATATGCGTCAAAATTAACATTGAATTAATTAATTAAATAAATTGTGTTATTTGTCATTGCATTGATGTACACTTTAATCATATACATGAACTAATTAAATCTGCAGAAACGAAGTAAAGTTAATTAGCTTTACAATTATGGACAGAATCGTAGTCATGATCACATTGATCAGAAAAGCTTGCTTGCAAATTCATCAATGTCGGCCCCTTTAACGGCGGCGGCGGCGGCAAGATCTCTGAGCTGCGACAAACTCCGGCCGAGCTGCAAAGCCACCTTCATTTCAAACACCTCTCCTTTCTCCCTTTTCTCCATATCCTCTTCTCCCAGATTCGATTCTATCGATTCTTCCATCATCTTAAAGAATCCGGCGTTGCTTCTGTACATTTCAAACACCATTCCCACCTGCCCACCGTGTTCGAACGTGTTCACCACACTCGCCAACGCGCCGCCTACAACTGCCAGCCCCACCGCCCAGTCACCGTGAGCAGGCGATCCTACGAGAGCACTCCCCACGGCGGCCAACCCCGTCAGCACGGGGCCGGCGATGGCAAGACATTTGTTCAGCTTCAATGCTTTCTCACCCAATCGCAGGTAGTCTTCTCTGTCTTTTATTCTCAAAACGTTGACTATTTCCCTCATTTCTTCCTCCAACTTCCCGTTCCACCCATTGTAACCTGTGTTTCCTTTCGATCGGTTTCTTCTCTCCTCCGGCCACCACACTGCTGGCTCCACGGTGGCCGGAAACTTCTCGAGCATGGCGCCGAGGAGAGGAAGCGGGTATGCCTTATCCAGGGCCAGCACTTTCTCCATCATCTCCTTCACGTCGACAACCGTCGGATTTCCGACCGATATGGTGGTCTGGATTTGATTCTGAAGCTGCTTGAACAGCCTGGTCGCGTTCCTTTGCTCTTCAGCCAGCTGTGAAGGCTGGATTTTGTTCACAATCGACAGCATCCCCGTCGCCGCCACGTACATGACGGTGGAGGACAGCTTGAGCGCCACCGCCGGAGAGCCGCCGCTGATGGCGGCAATGCCTGCCATGGTGGCGGCGGCGAGAGTCATGGAGTTGATGGACGTCAAAAGAAGAGAGTTCCAAGTGCTTCTCTGATCTCCAATATTCTTGTGCATCTCAACCCTATCTGCAACCGCTTCCAAGATGGCATAAAGCTTGGCCATCACAACCGGGTCGGGTCCATCATTTTGGTTTCTCTTGATCGTGGTGATCTTCACAGGGCTCAGCTGTTTCTCCCCAAACTTGTGCAGTTCCAAATCCTCCACGAATCCTCCAGTTCGGAGCCCCGGAAGAGATATACGGGCGACCCGCCCCGGGATGTTGATGGTAGCCTTAACCGTTCCTCTTTGCTTGGAGGACGAAGAAGAAATTGATGAGTTCAAGATCAAGCTCGATGCATCCATGGCTACCATTATGATTTGGTGTTGGTTTGTGGGTTTGTGATCGAGTTAATTAAGAATATATGAAATGGTTGAGTAGTGTTGAAAGAATGAAAGAAGATTAATGGTTAGAATTAGAATGCATGAAGTGAGTGGTATATATATATAGACAAAATGAAGACATATATATATATATATATATATGGGTTTGAATGTTGACATGTATGTATATATAAATTCAAAGGTTTGACCAGGTTATAGAATGAGACTATTTCTCGTCGCAATTGTACGTACCTAGCTACTACTAGTATTATTTTTGTATTTTGGGATTCAAGTTAGACATTCAACCACCCATACTTCAGTCTTCTTCAGACTTCTTTCCATTTCAAATATTAAATACCACTGCCTAATTTAATACTATATCCTTCCTCTTTCACCTTTTAACATTAATTAAACCCTTCTAATTTGAATTTTGTACTCTAAATATTTGATCCATTATAAGAAGTTATATACTACATATACAATTATCTTACTGAATGCGTGCCAAATTAAAACAATTGTTCCTGAGCTCCATTCTTCTTCTTTTCTAATGTCGTCATCACTCACGTCATTAATAGAATTGAATTGTAAACATATATGCATGCCATTGATTAAAGATAAGCTAATCGTGGAGGTTACTTGCAAACAAACATACAACTTGATTTGGACGACATAAATAAAACTTTATTCGATCGATACAACATGGATGTCAATTATTTGCTCACAAATCGAGTACGTACCAGAAAAAAAAAAAAAAACCCAAGACAAGAAAATAATTAATAAATATTGGGCTACGCGTGCTCTGTGTATTTCATACCTTCTCTATTTTTTGTTTTTTGTTGGTCTTTGGCTCATTGGTCCTCAAAGTCTGAAATAAGTTACTGTTGAACAGTACGATCACATTTTAACATGTTAAAATGCTTTTGTTCATTTAACATTATATCATTACCTCTTAAGAATAATCCAAGTTTTTATGTTTATACTCAAAGAGTTATGTACACACCTTTTTTCCTTTAAGGGCAAAATTTATGGAAGAAGAGTTATTTTGGTGTTTGGTATAAAAAAAAAAAAAGAACAAAACTCAACAAGCCAAGAAGAAAAAAAAATTAATCTCTAATGTTTTTTTTTTTTTTTCAGTAAAGAGTAATCGTGAATATTCATATATATGGTACGACTGGATTAGAATGTGAGAAAGAAGAATAGATCGAGCAATGTACAATAATAAAAGTAAAGAATTTTGGAGTCAAAGGAGCAACCATGAAATTGTCTGACCAAAAGACTGTATGTTGAATCTTGAAGCTTTCAAGTCATTCCAGCCACACACACCATTATATTGGGCTAACATCATATAGTAGTAATGCATTTAATTACCACCTTATATGCCTGATTTCTTCTTTAATCGCCACTTTTTTGTTTTCACAAATTTTGGAATGAATATCTAAATATTAACAATTCAAAACACTAAATAAATTTTCATCGATTTATTTAATTAATGTAGACCAGACCATTGACTTTTTTAATAAAAAAAAAGATGCCAAGTGGACCAGTTACACATTTTGAAGCAAGTGTCCATCCTTTTTAAAATATTACAAATATTTATCTATTTAAGAAATGTGAAATATGAATCCACCAAGAAGAGACAATGCAGGAACCAGGTTCAGGCCATGCAGAACCGGAGCGGTTATCGCCGAACCGGGCGCAGCGGTTCGGAGTAGTTGTGTTAGTTAGTTAGGGTTTACAGTTAGGTCATTTGCGCAGTTTGATTTCATAACAGAAATCGAGCGACTTGTAACGGATAGAATCAAGAATTGATTGAGGGCTTCTGAGCGCTATATAAGCATGCATAATAGGCAAGAAGAATCATCAGTTTTCATCGTGTATTCAGAGAGAATAGATTAGTTTTGTGAGCGAGTTTAGTTCATGCATAAACCCTAATCTGGGTTATTCTTGTAATCTGAATTTGGATCGATCCTGAGTGAATTTCTTGCTGTTGCAGTCCGTGGATGTAGGCCCAGAGTGTTGGCCGAACCACGTATCTCGTTGTTCTTACTTGCATTTACGTTTTATGGTGTTTGATCTTCGTTTTCTTTCGCAACACAAAAGCGTTGTCATTGAGAGGGTTTTCTTGAGTGTGTGATCGAGCTGTGAATTCGAGGTCGTGATCCTTACAATTGGCGCCGTCTGTGGGAAGGCTAACCACGGCAAGAATGAGCTCGATGAGATTAGATGTGGCCAAGTTCACAGGAAAGGGAGACTTCAATCTATGGAAGGTGCAAATGGAGGCATTGCTGATTCAACACAATCTTGAAAGTGCGTTGCAGTCTGAAGAAGGTGAGCATTCTTCTGAAACGGCGGAGAAACGGGCTGAGATTGAACGAAAGGCACGAAGTGCAATCATACTTTGTCTTGGTGAGAAGGCATTGAGAGAAGTATGCAAGGAAACATCAGCATCGGCCATATGGAAGAAGTTGGATTCCCTCTACTTCACTAAGTCCTTGGCAAACAGGTTATATCTCAAACAAAAACTCTTGAATTTTAAGATTTCTGATGAGAAACGAGTTGCAGAGAAGTTAGAGGAGTTTCACAAGATTGTAGATGACTTAGAGAACATAGAAGAACAGGTTAAAGATGAGGACAAGGCGCTCATGCTGCTCAATTCACTGCCAAAGTCATTAGATGCATTCAAGGATGCATTGATATATGGTCGTTTGTCAGTACTAACATTGGATGAAGTGGTTATGGCTATCAAGACGAAGGTGCTTCAAAATCACGCTGATCTGAAGTCCCAACCACTGGGTGAAGGATTGAGTATCAAGAACAAAGGTCCTAAGAAGAATCAGGAAAAGAATAGGAAGAAAGGGTCTAATCAAGAAGCTAAGCCAACTGATGGAAACACTGAAACTAGAAAGTGTTATTCCTGCCATCAAATAGGACATTTAAAGAAGAATTGTCCAGAGAAGAATAAGGCAAAGGCACAACCCAAAGCTCCAGAGGCGGCTGTAGCTAAAAATGGCTATAAAAGAGCTGACATGCTATGTATCTCCACTGCCAACATCACTGATGAATGGGTTCTTGATTCCGGATGTAGCTTCCACATGTGTCCAAGGAAGGAATGGTTTGCGGACTACGAGGAAGAAGAATGAGGTTCAGTGTTGTTGGGAAATGATCAAGCATGTAGAGTAAAGGGAATGGGAACTATCATTCTGAAACTTCATGATGGAAGCATCAAGAAACTCTCAGAAGTGAGGTACATCCCTGATTTAAAAAGAAATCTTATATCACTTGGCTTACTAACATCTGCAGGCTATGAATTTAACACAAAAGCTGGAAAGATATTGGTGACAAAAGCGGATCAAGTGATACTAAAAGGCAGGAAGGAGAATGGACTTTACATTCTACTAGGGGACACTGTTACTGCAGCTGCAAATCCAACAATGAGCAATGAAGAAACAAACCTATGGCACAAGAGACTTGGTCATCTAGGAGAGAAGGGGCTGATCTTATTATCTAAGCAAGGATTATTGGGCAACAACAAAGCCACAGCACTTCAATTTTGTGATCAGTGTGTAATGGGGAAGGCTATAAAGTTACCCTATCCAACTGCAAAGCATAAATCAACTCAGCCTTTGGAGTACATCCATTCTGATATTTGGGGTCCAGCAAGGACTACCACCCATGGAGGAGCCAGGTATTTCATGACAATGATAGATGACTACTCGAGGAAGGTCTGGGTACACACTCTAAAGCACAAATCAGAGGCATTCCAAACATTCAAAGATTGGCTCAAGCAACAAGAGACAAAGACAGGTAAAACCTTAAAGTTTTTAAGGACTGATAATGGTTTGGAGTATTTGTCTTTTGAGTTTCAGGAATTCTGCAAGGAGAAGGGGATAACAAGGCACAAAACAGTAGCATCTAATCCACAACAAAACGGGGTGGCTGAACGGATGAATCGGACCCTATTGGAGAGAGTGAGATGTATGTTACTGGATGCAAACCTACCAAAGTCATTTTGGGGAGAGGCTGTTTCAACAGCAGCCTATTTGGTAAATAAATCTCCTTCCTCCTCTATTGAATTTAAATCTCCTGATGAAGTGTGGAATGGCAGTGTACCAAGCTATTCATATCTCAAGGTATTTGGTTGTCTAGCGTTTGCTCATGTTAGACAAGACAAATTGGAACCTAGGGCTATCAGATGCATCTTCATAGGTTATCCCAGGGGTACAAAAGGATATAAGCTATGGTGTTTGGAACCTGGTCATCAAAGATGTTTTATTAGCAGAGATGTCACCTTTAGAGAAGGAGTAATGGGATATAAGGCCATTAATGACAATCAGACTGAGCTTGAAACATCGGTTGAGGTGGAGCCAAACTCTGAAGAACCTGCTGAGCATGAAAATCATCATGATAATAATCTCCCTGAGGAACAAAACCAAGCTGAAAATCAGAGAGATGATCATGAAGAGGATCACACCATTCTGGAAGATGAAGAATATCAAGACTTAAGAAACTATAGTTTGGCAAGGGATAGAGAAAGAAGAAGAATTCACCCTCCATCAAGGTTTGGCCAAGCTGATATAGTATCTTATGCCTTGACAGTAGCTCAGGATATTGATTATGCTGAGCCTCAAGATTTTAAAGCAGCTATGGCTTCTAAAGATAGAGAAAAATGGATAGAAGCAATGAATGAAGAGTTGATGTCTCTTGAGAAGAACAATACCTGGAGATTAGTAGACAAGCCTGAAAAACAGAAAATTGTAGGAAGCAAGTGGATATTTAAGAAAAAGGTTGAAGTTTCAGAAACTGAAAAAATAAGATTTAAGGCAAGATTGGTAGCTAGGGGCTTTACTCAAAGAGAAGGAATCGACTTTAATGAGATCTTCTCTCCAGTAGTAAAACATTGTTCTATTAGACTTCTCCTTGCCTTAGTCAATCAGTGGAACATGGAACTCCAACAACTTGATGTCAAAACTGCTTTCTTACATGGTTATCTAGAGGAAACAATATATATGAAGCAACCCGAAGGCTTCATACTTCCTGGAAATGAGAATAAGGTTTGCAAGCTAGAGAGATCACTCTATGGACTTAAGCAAAGTCCTAGACAATGGTATAAGAGATTCAATGAGTTCATGATAAGCATTGGAATGATAAGATGTCCTTATGATAGCTGTGTGTATCTTGAGAAAGATAGGAGCAAGGTTGTCACTTATCTACTGATTTATGTAGATGATATGCTATTGACTAGCTCAAGTATGCAGAGAATCAATCAGCTCAAAGCAAAGTTAAGTTCTCAGTTTGACATGAAGGATCTAGGAGATGCTAAAAGAATTCTTGGCATGGACATAAAGAGAGATAGACAAACTGGGAAACTTTGCCTTTATCAAACTGATTATCTAAACAAGGTTCTAAAGAGGTATTTCATGCACAAAGCTAAGGTTGCACTCACACCAATCGGACAACACATCAAGCTTTCCAGTAAGCAAGCACCAGTCACAGATCAAGACAAGAGATATATGCATGGTGTGCCTTATGCTAGTGGAGTAGGTAGCTCAATGTATGCCATGGTGTGTAGTAGGCCAGATCTAGCCTATGGAATGAGCATGGTTAGCAGATTTATGGCCAATCCTGGAAGACCACATTGGGAAGCCCTGAAATGGATGCTAAGATATGTACTTGGAATTGCAGACAAAGGTTTAATCTTTGAGCAACAAGGTGAACTTCACAGCAAAGATCATCTAGTAGGATATGTAGACTCTGACTTCGCTGGAAACATAGACACTAGAAAGTCCCTCACAGGCTACATATTCACACTATATGGAACAGCAATCAGCTGGAGGAGTGTGCATCAGTCGATGGTTGCTTTGTCTACTACGGAAGCCGAGTACATGGCAATGACAGAGGCTATAAAGGAATCTATGTGGTTGAAAGGCATGATAAGAGAACTGGGAGTTTATCAGCAGAGTGTTATGATACATTGTGATAATCAGAGTGCTCTACATTTAGCTAAACATCAAGTGTTTCACGAGAGATCTAAGCATATTGATGTGAAGCTACACTTTGTGAGAGATATAGTGGAAAAAGGTTTGATAAAGGTGGTTAAAATTGGCACTGATGATAATCCGTCTGATATGTTAACAAAGGCTTTGAATAACACTAAGTTTTTGCATTGCATGAATCTTGTAAATGTAAAAACTTGGCACTCACAGCACTAACATGTTTTTGGAGAATTGCTTCTGTTTTGCAGGTCTTAGGTGAATGCTACGGTTGGATTCAAGGTGGAGAATTGTGAAATATGAATCCACCAAGAAGAGACAATGCAGGAACCGGGTTCAGGCCATGCAGAACCGGAGCGGTTATCGCCGAACCGGGCGCAGCGGTTCGGAGTAGTTATGTTAGTTAGTTAGGGTTTACAGTTAGGTCATTTGCGCAGTTTGATTTCATAACAGAAATCGAGCGACTTGTAACGGATAGAATCAAGAATTGATTGAGGGCTTCTGAGCGCTATAAGAAGAATCATCAGTTTTCATCGTGTATTCAGAGAGAATAGATTAGTTTTGTGAGCGAGTTTAGTTCATGCATAAACCCTAATCTGGGTTATTCTTGTAATCTGAATTTGGATCGATCCTGAGTGAATTTCTTGCTGTTGCAGTCCGTGGATGTAGGCCCAGAGTGTTGGCCGAACCACGTATCTCGTTGTACTTACTTGCATTTACGTTTTATGGTGTTTGATCTTCGTTTTCTTTCGCAACACAAAAGCGTTGTCATTGAGAGGGTTTTCTTGAGTGTGTGATCGAGCTGTGAATTCGAGGTCGTGATCCTTACAAGAAAAAAGTAAATAATTCTATTAGATAAAAATCAAGAACCACATAGTGGAGGAAGAAAGTAAATATTGTAATTTAATCGAAGTCATGTTTTTCCAAACTTTCGTTAACTTAAATATTTAATATTTTTTGGATATATATATATATATATAATTTTGAAAATGAATTAAAACACTTAATTTATTTTAGTTAGTCCATTTCATAACCAACCGATGTGGCATCCTATGTGGCAAAGATTGTCAGCACAAATGGTTCACATCCACAACAAAAATGAAAGGAAAATTTTCTTATTACTTAACATTACAGAAATTGAAAATATGGTGTTGGAAATTAAACGTTACAAGATCGTGTTTAGAATAACTTGTTTGATAAAATGATTATTTAAAAATTAACCCAAATTTAAATCATTACAGTTCAAACAACATAACAAATCTGCAGTTTCAGAGAAAACGACGCAGAAAAGACCATAACATTAAATATTTTATTCCGAAATTTCAATTTCAATTCCGATATTAATAGCATTTATTAGCATATGACATGACACTACATTACATGTATGATGTATAAAATGATATATCAATAAATACATGACCTGGACAGAGAAGTAGTGAAATAGAAAATAGGACATGGGTTGTAGAAAAGGGATCCAATTGAGGGTATAAAACACGTTGAATGAAGCAGCCAATGTCCACAACAAGATTGCAGCAGATCCCTCCTCAAGTATGAGCTTAACCTTTAGTCAGTGTCCGTGTCATAGACCTTGCTCGTAGATTAAGAAATATTCCCCTGAAAAACATACGAAAAGGCTAAGATACAAACCAGAATTCGATATCTCAAGTAAATTTCCCGACCAAGTGTACGTGAATAATCGTACCAGAAACAGGCAACGACACTATGGACTACGACACGAAACTGCAGAGGCACATACTGATGATTTACCCATCCAACAACAGGCCAGAACTGCATATAACAAGCACAGAAAGTAAATACACCTTTTCCAATGTTATTCCCATTTTCTAAGAGAAAAGGTGAACAGATCCATTTAACCATCACTCACTGTCCATGATGTGTACTGGATAGTTGGATATTCCTTCTTGATTTTAGATTTCACATGGATCCATGGTCTTCCTGTGCCCACCAAATAATTAAGCTCGTTAAAATCCTCATCAGATAAATTACTAGCTTATGAGTTCTCAAAAGACAGTTGAGCAAGACAAGATATATGTTTTCAATCATGTAGAAGACTATGAGGACTGTGGCAATCATCATCTTCCAGAATCTGTATTCGTTTTTCCAACTTTGAAAAAGGCACGAAAAGTATGACCAACACGATTGAAAGCTGAGAGAAGCTGGGTGATACTCACCCTCTATAACCAACCCGTAGTATATCATGAAAAGCATGTTGTTCCAAGGTGAAGATATCATTTGCTCCAGCGCCACCTGAAATGATTTTACTCGGTATTTAGTGTTGTTCATAATAGTCTCACCTCAGGTATTCAATTTATCATTGAATTAACATGTGATGGTCTCATATAAAAACGTTGCATAATAATCCAACATGTTGGAAACAGATTATAAGATAAAGAAGCAGACGACAATCAAGTGATGAATACCTTCTTCGCTACAGTCGTGCTGTCTTTCTTTCCCTTGAAAATCTTATCCAGCAGTATGTGGAAAAAGTGCCCAAAAGGACCCAGATAGGCTGCCCCAAATATCTGTGTTCAGGCATTGCAAGTCAAATAACAAGTATCTGCAAGAACTTCCAAATGCATTTCTCGACTAATGGCTCTTCAACCAGCCGATTAAGTTTGTGGGATTGAAATCAGAAGCAAAGATGCTATAACATAGAAGAATGGGGATTAATCAATCAGATCAATGGTGAACCCTCCATAAATATCTGTATACCCCTAAAACATAATAATAGACAGATCATTGATGTCTCCTCTGCCTAACAAACAATACAGTAGATAAGGCGGCGACTTCTTTATGATGCATTTAAATAAATCAGCGAAACAACACCCAAAACTTCAGAATATGTAATTCATGATTCAAAGAAATTCAAGAATCTCTAAAGAGGAACACAAAATTGATCAAGTTTCTGGATAACTCAGCTGAAATTGAAATAAATACCGAATCTTAAAGTAAATGAAAAGATAGTGAGAATGAAATACCACTTTAAGAAGAAGGCGCTTGAGTTGAAGTGTGCGGATGCCAGAAAGCTTCTGTGCCACTATATCACTAATCGCCGACAACACTCCCGCCGTTATCGCCTGCAAAAAGAATAGATAATCTGAAATTGGAGAAAAAGAAGGGGTTAATTAGATAGGATAGGAAATGGCAAGTGTAGGAAAGGGGAGACCTTGGTCCTTAAAGGATGGCGTTGGAGCTGTGTGAGATACTGTTGCAACCCCTTCTTCGCTACTGAACCCATCTCTCTCTGCTTCAACTTTCTCTCTCTTTCAAGTTTCTTCAATTGAGAGAGAGAGAGAGAGAGAGAGAGAGAGAGTACTAATAAGTATTACAGTTACAAGAGAGCCGCTGGCTACTACGTTGATGGTCCTCTCTACATTACAAAATATCAAATAGCATATCCTCTTCTTCCCTATAACTCTATTCCTAATTTTATCAATCCATCGCCCAATACCCACCAAAACTTACTTTTTGGATTCATTGCTATATGATTCTCTAGGTTGGGATTGTGTTTTGGAGTTTACGATGTTGGAACTCCAATTTCTCATACCTTTTTTTTAAGAGGAAATATCCCTATATACCACAATATATATAACAAGTAAACAATTCTACCATGTACTATAAAAAACAAACTTTTCTACCACAAAATATAAGAATGGATACTTTTCTACCACAATTTGACCAAGTCAATAATTGCAATGATTGAGTAATGAATGGGGTAGAATTTTATTTTTACTTTCCTACTTATTTACAATTATTTAATAAAATGTAAGGAATTATACATTTCTCATTCAAATTTGACCGAGTCCAACTTCACAAATTTGGAAGATAAAATAGCTCAAATTACCACAATATATATAATGTTATAACAATAATATCATGATCCTAAAAAAATTTACAAAAAAAAAAATCTAAAAAAAGTTACTCGGCTGACCCTAAAATAGTTACTCGGCTAACCCTAAAAAAGTTACTCGGCTAACCTTAAAAAAATTTTAAAAAAAAAACTAAAAAAAGTTACTCGGCTGACCCTAAAAAAGTTACTCGGCTAACCCTAAAAAATTTTTAAAAAAAAAAAACATGTGAGTAATTACTCGGCTAACATGTGGTGTTAGCCGATTAATATTTCTTTGAGTAATTACTCGGTTAACCCAAAGAATTTTAATCGGCTAACCCTTAAAGCATGTTACTCGGCTAAAGTTAAAGATAGCCGAGTAACATGTTTTAGGGTTAGCCGAGTAACTTTAAGCATGTTAATATTAAGCATGTTAGCCGAGTAACTAGTAAACATAACGCATGTTAATATTAAGCATTAACTTTAGCCGAACATTAGCCTTTAGTCGAGCATTACTCAAAGATGTTAGCCTTTAGCCGAGCATTAGCCTTTAGCCTTTAACTTTAGCATTAGCCGATCATTAACTTTTGTTAACATTAGCATTAGCCGAGCAACTCTTTAGCCATTAACCGAGCATTAAGTAAACATGTTAGTCGAGCATTAACTTTTATTTTTGTTACTCGGTTAACCCTAAAACATGTGACTCGGCTAACTTGAACTTTTTTACTCGACTAACTCGGCTAACCCTAGTTTTGGACCACGGCTAACCCTAAACTAGTTACTCGGCTAACCCTAATTTTAACTAGTTTAGGGTTAGCCGAGTTATATATATATACGAGATGGAATAATTATTAATTAGAGTGAGTGAATGGTATTATTAATTAGAGTTTGTGTGATTTTAAATTTAAATTTAATCAACTAAAATGATAAATATTTGGTCAATGACACAATATCCTACAAAGTATGATTGGGTGTTGAAAAGTGGCTGACAAAAATATGCTTTTGCAGATTCTCATCTTTCCTTCCACATCAACTTACTTTTTGGATTCATTGCTATATGATTCTCTAGGTTGGAATTGTGTTTTGGAGTTTACGATGTTGGAACTCCAATTTCTCATACTTTTTTTTAAACTCTTTATCTAAATTACCTTTTTTTTTTTAAATAATAAATCCCTTTTAAACTAATAATAAGAGAATACAAGTAACCCAATTAAACAAAATAATGGAAACTCCATTTTAGAGGTTGTTTAGGTAGGTGTTTAAATATAAGATATGTAATATATTATTTAGAAGTTCATCAAGTGTTTTGGTCTAAAAAAAAGACTTTATTTCATAAATAAAATGTTGAGTTATAAACATTTCTTTTTAAGATGGAAAAAAAAAACCAAACTAAAAACTATTTGCATATTTGACGCGTACCCTAGTCTATATCTAGAATTGTACTTGAATATATAAATATTTAATTGATAAGTTCTTTTACAGTCTAAAGGTTTACAATATATAGTTATAGTAAGAAAACTAACATTTTAGCTCTTTTTGAGCCATACTATTACTCATTAAGAATAATTTAGATTATTAAAAAAGATATTTATTATAATCATGGTAGAAAAAAAATTATCATAAAAATGAGTAGTGGGAGATATTTCCACTATATATATATATATATATATATATGTGCACGCGTGCGTTATTTTGCATGAATTAGTATATATATATTTAACTTACATATATAAAATATAATTACAGATGCAAAACAAATTTCAACCTTTAAAAAATATTTGAATTGACTCAAATAAATTAAATTTCAAATTAAAATAACAGCATATTTATTTTGAATGTTAGAAATGCATAATCACACCTCACCATTTACGTTTATAAATCAGGTTGACGCAATAGCATGCATATAATTATAATTAAATAGGTTACCCATTTTTACTTCATTTAACGGGTCTCAGTGGATGACCCACGATCCATTTGGTCTAAAATTAAAACACAAGAAATCAAGAATGGGTCAACCCAGCAGCCAGGTCAAGTTTTCCTAGTCTTATATTACAATTCTATTCACTATAAATATTGGACCATGCAGATATTAGCTTCACAACAAAAACTTCACAAAACTGCAACATATCAAAAATATATAGTTACTATTATTAATCAATGGCTACACAATCTTCAGTTCTTTCATCAATCTCTTCTGCTTATAATTCCATCTATCACCCTTCAATTAAAAGAAGTAGTGTCATTACAAATGTAGCAAATTTCAGAAATTTTGAAACCCCTATTTTGTCCCAAGATTTCATCACAACTGATAAACTCATGACCTGCGCAGTTTCCTCCAAACATGACGTCACTAATCCGGTCATCCCCCAGCCAGGGAGCCGCACCGCTGCCGCCACCACGGCCAAGCTTTACGCCATTTTGGAGGCGGTGGCTGATAGAGTAGAAATGCATACAAATGTTGGGGAACAACGAAACAACTGGAATTCACTTCTCTTGAATTCTATCAACATGATCACCCTTACAGCCACCAGCATGGCCGGTCTCACGGCTGCGCAGCCTGTTCTGGCCCTGAAACTGTCGTCGGTTGTGCTGTTCGCCGCCGCCACAGGTCTGCTGACGGTGATGAACAAGCTCCAACCATCTCAGCTCGTGGAAGAACAGCGCAACGCGACGAGGTTGTTCAAACAATTACACGAAGAAATCCAGACTATGATGGCTCTGCGTGATTGTATAACTGAAATGGATGTGAAACATATGATGGAAAGAGTTTTGGCACTGGATAAAGCATACCCTCTTCCTCTCATAGGAGTGATGCTAGAGAAATTTCCAGAAAAATTAGAGCCTTCAGTGTGGTGGCCTTCGATTCAATCTCAAGATGATGTCGATGATGAAGATGAAGATGAAATGAAATACGAGATGAAGGAGATTGTTCGTGTTATGAAGGAAAAGGATGAACATGAATATGTGAGATTAGGCAACAAAGCTTTGAAGCTGAACAAAGTGTTATCGAAAATAGGCCCTCTTTTAACCGCCATGGCTGCAACTGGAGCTGCAATCTCGGATTCTTCGTCATCTCTTGGAGTTGTGGCGATGGCCGTTGCAGTAGGGGGTGGTGCATTGTCTACTATAGTGAATAGTATCGAGCATGGTGGACAGGTGGGAATGGTGGTGGAGATGTACAGAAATAATGCTGGATTTTTTCGATTTATGGAGGAATCCATTGAAGTGATGAATCGAGGAGAAAATAGTGAGTTGATGGAGATGAAGGTGGGTTTACAGTTGGGAAGGAGTTTATCGCAGCTAAAAGAGTTGGCGATGGCCTCATCTTCGTCGCGTAAACATGGGATTTCCATTGATGAATTTGCCAGCAAGTTATTTTGATTCTTTATTTTTTTATGACCTTATTTTATCTCAATTTAAATAACACAAAATATAATTGAACATCTTCATTTGGGGAATCGATCAAATCTGCCCATCTTTGTCATTTTCTCTAGTTAAAATAATTATATGTATTTAGGTGTAATTTCGTCTTCATAAATATCTATTAGTTGTGCGGTAGTTTTCGCCATATGTTTAATTGTTTCACTCCACTTAACAAAAGAAATTATGAGAAATACCAAACAAAAACAAATTAAGATGAAAAGACAAAACTGAGTTTAATGACTTATATTGTTTTTCTCCACCAAGAATTTGATAATTAGGCGAGAGAAAATTTAATTCAATACGACCATTTTAGTCTTTTATGTGAAAACATATTCCAAATTTTAACTATAGAATATTCATGATGTCGTTTGTATGTGATATACAAGTAACATACATTCAAATTCAAATTCTTTAATTGAAAAAGGTTGACATGCATGAAACATTTTAAAACCGGGTTTTGGGATTATATTCAACCAAATCAATACTTATGATCAATTCAAACTCATTGTTATATATCTATCTATTACCTATATAAAAATATGAATATTTCTTACAAAATATGGATTGCCTAATATATCCTTATTAAACATTTTATTTAAGGTTATAATAGTAATTTGTGATTTTTATATTTAAATAATTTTACATTAGAATTATAAACCAAAATCATATAGAATTCTATTATAAGTAGAACTCTATTATATAAGGACTTTAATTTATTAGATTTAAGTCGATTAATAGTAATATAATACTTTAATTTAAAACATTCATCATCTACATGCAACACATGTGCTGATACTCGTGTATATATATATATCGTGAGTTGATCCTAAATAATTGGAAAGCACAAAGTTTTGAGCGGGATATTTTTTAATACGACATATAATGGTTGGCTGAAATTCGTAGACATGACCCAGTTAAGAAAAATGTGTCAATCCTATATCATATTTAATTTATTACACTAATATTTCAAACAAACTAGGGATTCTTGGTAATCTTTAATCCCCCAATTTTTTATTTAAAAAAAAAGAAAGAAAGACTAAAAACCATACACCAAATGCACACACAAACACCTCTCCCAAGATAAAGAAGATGACTGTTGATTGCAGCATTTTGAGTTTACCAGAAAAAAAAAAACAATTTAGAGGAAAGAGTTATTCAACAAATTTGAAGAAGAATTAAAGAGTTATGGCTTGTAATACTTGGTGGGAACAAAGGGCATTTTGGTGACATTTCCATCATAGGGCTTCCCTCGAACCAGAATCTTAACTTTGGTGCCAGCCTTGTGGAGACCAGACTTGACATAGCCCATGGCTATGTTCTTCTTAAGACACGGGCTAAATCCACCACTTGTAACTTCACCAATGCTTTGTCCGTTCTCGTCTTGAATCTCACTGTGACCTCTAGCCGGTGGACCAGCAGAGAACAAGCCGACTCTCCTGATGGATGGCCCTTCTGCGATTTGCTTCAGTATTACATCTGCACCTAAGAATCCTCCTTCTGCCCTTCTTCTCTTTCCAACGGCCCATGTCAGCCCTGCTTCTATAGGCGTTATGTGTTGCTCCATGTCATTGCCGTACAAGCACAAACCTGCTTCTAGACGAAGACTGTCTCTAGCACCTAATCCCGTCAGCCTCACCTTGCCTTCTGATTTGTCCAGAATGGCTTTTGCAAGATCAACTGCATTTTCCGAAGGGACTGAGATTTCGAAACCATCTTCACCAGTGTACCTGAAAATTCATCAAGTTAACCAACTTCGCACATATTAACATGACTATTGGTGAGAAGTGAGAACTGTATTGCAAGAGTGTTTTCATGGTTTCAACTCTTCAGTTATAGACATCAGTCATTTATATATTTACACATATATGTTAAAGCAACATGCATACCCTGTTCTAGTGAGGAAGCAGGATGACCCATTGATTTCCAAAATCCGAAAGTCACCAAAGTATATCTTGCTCAAATCCTCTTTCGTCAAATGCTGCAGAACTGGGGCAGCAAGGGGACCCTGAACCAAAAGGTAAATAGAATTGACACAAGTGGCATAGCAGTCACAAGCTCATCATAAAAGTTACACCAAACGTTTCAGGAGTTTGCTAGTCATAGAAAAGATGGCATACATTCTGTCGCATTAAAAGTTAATACATAATTTAGTATACATGTTTTTCATAGTTACCTGAATTAAATGACAAAATGCCCAAAACCTTTAATATGAGGAATTAGGAACAATAAGAAGCGTATTTGTTTCCAATGAATGTTATGACAGATCTTTCCTCACAATTTATGACAGAAAAGCAAAAAATACCACGGTACTGGGTCTAGTAGTAGGGTGATGTGTGATACTATCGTAAACAATCGTTTTTATAAACAAATACAAGCTCCTCAAATGATTGATCTCATTGACAATGCCATCATGCATTCTGTATTTAAGAGGAGAAATGATGAAAATTGACCTGGAGAGCTAGAAGGGAGCGCTCGTCATGGATGTGCCATGAAACATCACCACCTTTTGATGTGAAAGCTTTCATGTGCTCCTCAATATGGGCAAGATCTTTATCTCTGCATCCAGCATTCACAACCAGGTATATGTGGTCATCAGTCACCTTGGTGATCACTGAATCATCAATTGCACCTCCCTTCTCGTTTGTGAAGACAGTCAAAGACCCTGTCCCAGGTGCAAGACCAGCAACATCAGCAATCACAAGCTTTTCAAGAAAAGGAATGCTGTCTTTTCCTTTCAGAGAGAGACCACACATATGTGAAACATCAAAGAGGCTGCCATTCTCCCTGCAGTTCACTGTAGAGTCCATAATTGAGTCTTTGTACTGAATTGGCATGCTCCAACCAGCAAAAGGAACCATCTTTCCTCCATTAGCAACATGGAAGTCATAGAGAACAGTCTTCTTGAGATCCGCTTCTGATGCAAAGCACCGACGAGAAACTGGCTTCTTATCAGCCTGAGCTAAACGACGAGTGATTGATTGACCAAGTTGCCACAACCCCCCTCCCCTCATCTTTCTAAATACCTGTCTAAAACAATAATTAAGTTATTAAAAAGAGTGTAGGAACAATTGGAACGAGGGTATTGAACTTCTTAATAGCATTGATGATTAATTCAATCCATCGTTCTTCCCTGAAAAAGCATTTACACCTCTTATAACAAATGCATCACCAAGATTATAATGTGCCTCCCAAATTATATAATAAAGGTAAAGGTCATCATTCATCAAGCCAAAATGAAATCAAACAAAAAGCAATATAGTGTCTTCTGGCATCCATTAGTTGAGTCATTAGATCATACAGTTCATATACAGCACACATACAGCTTTCGAAGCTCAACAAATAGAAACAAAACAAAATATAATGAATGATTGCAAAATCACAATCAAAATCCAATCTTTTTCTTCAGTATCATAATCCATACAATCTAAATTCCTGCATACACACCGTCTCAAAACCCATCAAATGAAACTAACTTATCTGATATCCTACCAAACCAGATCCAATCCACTCCCAATGGAGCATCGTCAGAAAGACGATCTCACCAACCTATTACGAGAATTCCACATAAAAGAGCGCACGAGCAGGAAAAACCGAATCTTGGATCAATTATTAGAATCTATAGGTATGGAAATGCATGCATTCAAGATTGAAAGGCGATGAGGAAGAAGAGTCACAGTACCTGAAGAACTGAAGGATGCCTTATTCTTGAAAGTGGTAATGTGGGAAGCAATTAAGTATATATGGGGAGAGAGGATACTGTCCTTATCGAGTCGTATAAGGTAGTAGGTTTATGTGTTTCTGAAGTGGATTTGAAGGCAAATTGAATAAATTATGTTTACTGTAATGAAAATAAGATTAAAGAAAACATGGGTTTGGTGGGTGGACGAGGCTTTCTCACCCAAAATCAAGACCCATCCTCAGTGAGTGGTGATACGATTTTCAATTACCCTATTTCTCTTTTGTCTTCTTTTTGGCTGCTTCGATAGGATTTCTGAGGGTAAGAAGGTAAATTCATTTCCCTTTTCTTTTATATATTTTTCCCTCATACCACATATTTATTTTTTGAGATTGAGATACAATTAAAAAAAGGAACTTGATCTGTTCAATGATATATGCATCCAATGCAAACCTAAGCATAAACAACAACATTTTGGGAAGATGGATTATTTAAGTACGGCACCAAAATGATTTGTCAATCTTGATAAATTTCAAAGACTGAAGTGAGATAGAGAGGAAAGTGTAGGGGGCAGTAGGATAATTACTCGGGACGACGTCGTATTGTTGTGTTTCTTGTCGCAGTTGGAAATTCAAAGCCAGAAAAATCGAGTGTTTGGATTGTCGTCTACGTTTCTGTGATCAATTGCGGCAATCTTCGGAGCCATTCAACAAATTCGTGGCCCCCATCTCTTTCTCTTATTTGATTCTTCCGACGTATCCATTTTCCTTTTGTTTTAATCCAAACCAACGATCACTTCTCCTGTTTTTTTTTTTTTCGTTTTTTTTTCTACGAAGCTCTGTTTCTTTTCTTTTAGATGAATTCATCTCGAAACTATTAAGGTTAGCTCAACTTTAAATTATTCTGCTTTTATTAAGTTGTTATTTTTTTTGTTGGGATCATCGTCTTTACGTGCTTGTTTAATGCGATCATCATATCATATGGGACTTGGGATTTTGTGATTTGTTCCGATTTTGGAAAAAGATTGAAACTTTAGCTCTGTTTATGTTTTGTGCTGTTTTGGGACACTTGAATAGGAATGAATATTAATTCTTTATAGAGATTTTCTTTAAAGGAGTATATATATATGCTATTTTTAGTACGTAGGAGAGATACCCTTAAAACTTGTTGATATTGTTGACAATCTTTACATGCTGCTACTTAGGTGGTGTTTTGAAAGAATCTATTTGAAAGGTTTCAGATTTTCAAGTATGTTGACGGTTAATAGTTACCAAGCACATACAGAGATGAAGATGATGCAAGATGCTACTAATACCAAATTGATGCATATAAATCCGTTGATTCAGTTCATCAATCCTAGAGCTTCATTTAAGGTTCTCTGGTCGAGCTGGTCTGTGTCTTGGAATTTCAAAAATCAACTCAAACTCCGAAATTTCTCGCACCAAATTACTTCTAACAGATGGCTGGTGAGCATTTACTTTTTTACTTTTCACATCGATCAGCCAGGCAGTAATATTTCTCATGTATTTATAGTGCCGATCACAAGATTCAATTTCTCCTGAGAATGAGTATCGATCATCACGCAATATTGCAATCAGTTTGTTTAGGCGATACCGGAATTTTGTTGAGCGTGGAGGGGGAGACAACTTAAGAGTATGTTCTACTGGTCTTCAGTTCTTTCTTCTCATGCCAGTTTATTTCTTATTGGATGAGATGCTGATGAAGTGAATCTTAGGAGTTCATCAGCGCTGGTGTTAATGCATATGAATTGGGATGCACTGATGAAGGCTTGAAGAAAGAGCTTATTGATATGAAGGAAACTGGTGTTGAAATCGAAGCAATGCAAGGATATGCTGGAAATACAGGTCTCAAGTCCAAGATTATCTCACAGGAGGTGACCCCCACTTTATATTTCACTATGGGATGCACTGCTTCACGTTCTTGTACAAATATGAGTTCTCTTGTGCAGGTCGAGGAATGTATAATGTGGCTGAGCATCGTGTTTATCACAATTCTTTGTACGCCACAACCAACAATAGTTCGATGGTCATCCAGCTCCCCGGTGTCGGAGGAAATGCTGGTCCATTGGAAGGGCTTCTGTGCAATCATTGCAAATGCCTACTACATGAGGGGAATGGCCTGGTGAGATCCCACATTCACTATATATCATCATGTGGACGTTGTATATCCTTTTGTAAATTATCAAATCTAAGAAGCATGAAAGAATGATTTTGGTTTTGATGTTAGAAAACACAAAAAACTGAGACTAAGAATGGTGTGGTTTGGTAATGAAGGCTTCCAGTGAAGACCCTCCAGCTGGAGCAAATGGCAATAATGGGGCATGCTGAAGAACCATCACTTGTAGCCAGCCGAATGAGATTAGTATTTAGCACACTTGAGGTCAGTTCCTAGATCTTTATTGTATAGGGTTCTATTATGAAGGAGCTTCACTCATGTTGCTTCAATTCTTTGATTGGTCGTTGCAGGTTGTGAGTCCACAGTGGCCAAGAGTGTGACATGTTCCTTGCCTACTCTTGTTGCAAAATCCTGCCGTCTGTCAGATATAGCTCGTTTCTTCCATCGTGGAACAGGAAACAAGAAGAAAGCTACCATAAAAGGGTTACTTATACAAGCTTAGAAATGAATCTTTACTCTCTTTCATTTATAACACAGCACTGTTTTTTACTCAACAGTCAACACCACTCTGCTTGAGCAACGTATGGTCCTTTAAAGGTGTTGGAAAACAAATGCAAAATGCAAATGATGATATTCAGACATTTCTTTTGCCCAAAAATGACTCACATTTCTAGCTTAATGTTTTTCTCATGTATAATTAACACCTGACTTGAACAACACCGAATTACAAAAGGAGTCAAAATTAAATGGATTGAGATATCAAAATCCATTGTAAGTGCATCAATGAATATGATTTGTCACACACAAGCAAATCCATCACGAGTTTGATGACTGAATGGGAGCAATATTGTTTTTAAGTGCTTTCCTTGCTCGCCAATGGACAGCTGCAGCAGTTTCAGACGTTCCCATCTGGTGTATCAAGATTTATAAGTATTAGTAGAAAGCACCATGTGAAACAACTCAAAATGAAACATGACTAATATATTTGCTGATGCCACCACAAACAGTTGATCTCAAGGTTGCCATAAAATCTGCTAATGTGAATTTCTCTCAATGTTGTTAACTGCATCAGAGGTTAAAAAAAGAAAAGGTACCTTGGTCTCCATGGCGTGATAATCCTGCCACAGGTTTGCATCTTGATCATATGTTGCAAGTGCAGAATCGTACAACTTCCTAGCATTAGCTAGACCAGTCTTGTCACCGGTAGCCAGAAGGTTTGACTCGAGCTCAATGCAACTTCTGTATATAGAGAGTCCTGGATGAGGTAAAGCAAGAAACCTGCAATTGACACGAGTGCATCTCAGAATCCACATAATATATCAAGTACTAGAGCGCAGGCATACCAAAAACCGCATCCATTCTGAAAAATATAAGAATTAAGAAATGCACCAGAACTCACCGTCTATAGATCTCTCTTGCCCTTTCAACTCCATCCCTTTGAAAAATATACTTTACAATTGTTGATGAGAGTGAAAACCCACTATCACTTCCACCATCTCTGGCCAATAAAAGATATGATGTCTCCACAAGCTTGTCAAAATGGCGTCTCTGATTCGCAAAATATTCCAGCCCCTGTAGCAACAACTGTAAGTAAAATTCACAACACCAAGATATGATCATATCTTTAAAGGGTCTACGAGATTCAAACATTGCAATCTTAAGTGAGTGGTAAATTGAACAGTTTGAATGAATGAAGAATAATAGCTCTACAAATATTAAACACATTTCCAGTTCAAAAAAAGCAAGAAACTGTGTCATGCAGTAGAGTCTGTTCTAGTTTAAGTGATTTAAGAAAGTGAACTCATTAGGACAGCCAGAAAGGAATGGAGACTTATCATCAAAGGACAAAGAGCGCACTTAAAATAGTGTTTCTCACACATCTTTTATAAACTGTACAATCGTGCAAACCACATTACTTGCATAACTAGGTTGGAGAACTATAAGAGCTATTTTTCGGAAACAAATAACAGGCTAGGTAACCCTGGTCTTATTTTAAATTCATAAAAGCTATATGAATAGTAAATCATCATAAATCTATATTTTGTTTAAGAAAAATCACATAAAAAGTGAAAAAAAAAATTATTGGAAATTTCGACATACCATAATCCACAAGTTTTCTGCTTCTGAAATGCTAACTTTCTCCAGAATATTCCTCAAAAGTTCAAAGATATATTGAAGATCAGCTTTGCCTGGTAAAGAAGATTTATTCTGAATACATCTAATTTCTATGGAGAGACGTAAAGTCCATAAGCGTGCGGCATCTTGAAATTTTTCAGAGCAGAGCCTCTCTGCCAGCATCTTAGCTTCATCCAAATTTCCTAGGTTTAAAACAAATGAAACATGTTGGCAAGCAAGATCTTCAGTGATGCAGCCCAAGCTGTCAGCCTTTTCAAATACTTTCTGAATATGTGAAACAAGTTCGATGACTTGATCATTAGAGTGGAAATGAATGGCATCATCTCCGTCCTTATTGTCATCACCGACTACATCCATGAGGAACTTTACATAAAGCTCAATCATCGTAGATGATGGAATGGACGTCAAACCCTCATCATAAACCTAGAAAGGGGCACATATTCAAGTTGAACATTGAGTATAAAAAACACAATCACATGGAGCAGACTCAACTAAACCAATATGCTAGTTTAACACATTTCATTTCGTTCTTTCATCTGTCTGTTCCTTCTTTGTGGGTGAGGGGAATGCAGATGTTGTATGGTTGACAGATCAGAAGTATCAAGAGTCTGTCATATTTGTGACCATGTACTATTGCATGAATATTGTTGAAGACATGACAGCATACATGTAATCTCATTTTCTCACAATACCCAGACACAGCAAATCCAAAGGAGAACTGTGAAATTATATACTATAGTATATCCTAGCAAGTGAAGAAGATACACAATGAAAGACAAGCCTCATCTACTTCCAATACCAAACATTGCCATAAGTTAATACCTGGATTGCTTTGCCTAACTGCATAGGAGTTAATCCTTTGTTGTTAGCTATTTCAACTCTTGCAAGCCAGTCCCAGTACATTGGCTCCTTTGAAAAGTCCCTTTTCATGTCATCAAGTATCTTTTGTCGCATATCCTCTGAATAAACCAACCCTGTTGCCTCTAGTATATCCAGAAACCTTGTTCTGAGACTGAAATCAGTAGGTAAGGCCTCAACTGCACCACTATAAATAGTTCGTAGAGCACCCAACCCCTGCTCCCTGAACACATCCACCTTTCCCTCAGATTCACCATCTTGAGAACTAGATCTCTCATCAACATCCCCATTCTCATTGAGGGCCATAAATAAGTCCTTGTTCTCATCTTTCCACTGTTTCTCATCGGTGTCCTTGAGTCCACGAGGTGGCTTTCCCTTATCCTCCCCTAAGGCAATCTTTCGAGCTTTCAACTTGTTAATGTATGTGAGTTCCATACGAAGATACTCCACCCATAGGTCCTGAGAAGTTGGGCATGCTCTCAAACCATTTAGCATAAGAGCACGTGCAGCTGCAACGTTAAGATTGTTGTCGAACTGCCAAGCTGCAGCATAAATCCATACGCCAGGTACTTTTGGGTGGAACCTGACTAACTGAGCCAGAGCCTAACATGATAAAACACCACAAGTAAGATTCTATGCATTCGAATTCCAAATAATACATGTATAGAAAGAGCAAAGGAGGAGCGAAACTAGCAATAGTAATGGGGCCTAAACATACAATATAGCGCATCACCCAAATAATCAACTTCGTTTATGGTTTACGATTTAAACACAAGAGCTTATTTTATCTGTTGGACCAACAAAATGTGAGAACTTTACACTTATGGAGAAAGAACGACTCAAGAAGCAAATGGTACAACATTGATCCGCAGTAATCAATCTTTGACAGGTAAAAAATCCCTATCTTGTGAAGTTTCTTTAGTCATATACAATCCAATTAAAACCGATACAAGTTCACTTCATGGCATTGAATATAAAAAATTGGTCTTCCACATACCTTTTTCATCCTGCCGTGGCCTCGTGCTCTACAAAATTCCAAGTATTGAAACCACAGCTCAATATCTCCCTTAAACCGGCTCGTGGCATGCCGGTATATTTCAAGAATCTTTTTCACGCCGGCGTAATCTGAGATGGTTTTTTTGGACTCTTTGCCACCGGATTTTCTTTCAAGAGACTTTTTGCGGAGGACGCGTAGGGCGTCGAGTTGCTTTTCGTAATCTATGTAGGCCAAGAAATCTTCCTTTAGAGGGCTCGGTCTCTTGAGGCGGTATTCGAATTTGCGACGCTTTTTGACTATCTCGGCTATCTCGCGACGGCTGAACAAGCCTCGTTGCTCTAGGTCGTCTAGCTCATCGAGCATGCGCTCGAGCTTGAATTGAACCACGTCCGCCATTGTTGCAGGGGAAGGTGTCTGTCGCCGATTTTCGCGCTCGTTGAAGGGGAAAAACGAAGAAGCGTTGAGGGAGAACGAAGCAGAAGATGTCAACGGCCTTCCTAAATGGGCCGAATTAGGGTTTGGTGTGCTAGACTTCTTAGATGGGCTATTTCAATATAGAGAAGAGGACATCTAAAATGGGCTGAATCTTTGATCTCCTCTAATTATTTGATTGTAGATTCAAAACTTTTTTTTCTTTTTAAGATTGTTATTTCAGAGGATAGTTTCTTACATAAAAATAAAAAGATTGAAAAGATTGATTTTGAAAACATATTTTTAAGGTGGAATTAGATGTAAGATTAGATATATATATTAATTGTAAGAGATTTTTCTTTGTTGATAATGTGGAAAGAATAGGTCCTGCGTACCTCCGGGACACCGTGCCCCCAAATACTTATTGTAATACATTTAAGTATAAGGTATCATGTGTTCATTCAATAAAGGTATGAATTATTTGTTTTTACTTTTGTGTAGATATCACAGGTTTACTCTATAGGTATTACAAACTAACTCAATTAAGGTATGAATTATTTGTTTGAATTTTTGTTCTATAGGTATCACATGTGTACTCTATAGGTATTACATATTTACTCTATAGGTATTACATTACTGTATGGTGAGTTTAATATTTCTAAACAATAAAAATGCGATTTATATCATATTCTTCCTCTCTTTTTTTCTGCAAACCTCTCTTTTTTTCTACAAATTGTAGAATTCATATGAATTATTATCACATAAACATTGTGCAAAGAAACCATGGAGCAAATCCATACAATTAATTATCCTCTGCAAAATTAGAGAAGAAGAAGAAGAAGAAGAAGAGGAGGAGGAGGAGGAAGAAGAAAATTCCAATCTCAAACAACATAAAAAGGAATTAAAATCAACAAACGATAATTCGAAAACCCCAGATGCAAAACAAATGATGATTAATATCTTAATATGTAACAAGTAATACATTGAATAATATCTTCACTAAAACATACATTTCAGTTGTAAAACATAATACCTTATGAATATATTACTAATACCTTCAAGAATATACCACTAATATCTTATGAATACACTAATAATATCTCATGAGTATATAACTAATATCAAACTGATAATACCTCTGTGGGTATGATGCACCGGGGGTGCGCAAGTTTTTGCTATATGGAAAATATATATTGAAAATAGCATGTGGAATAGATAAAGATAAAAAAAAGTGCAATGACTATATTCTGAAATTGTTCTAATGGATTGAAAAAAAAAAAAAACCGAAACTATCTACGACTTGTATCAAATAGTATACTAAATGTTAACAAAGCATTAACTTTTATATTTTGTGCCGACTTTGTATTGAAAGTTTATTTTTTATTTACTAAATTTATATTTTTGCGCCAAATTAGATGCAAAAAACCATAAATAAAAACTTGAATGTGTAATATTAAATTTGTAAGATCCCATCCCCAGTTGAGTGCACATTTGATAAAAATTATAAAAATGGACTTAGGTTGGAATTGAAGTAAAATGTGATATAAAACCATTAATTGTCCAAAGAAAAATATAAGTTGGCATCCATCTTTTAGTACTCAATTTGATAAGAGACATATAAATAAGTGGTACAAAAGGAAAAGGTGTTGTAGTTGTGGCAAATTAATTGGTGGGAATGTTGGTTACAAAAGAAATTCCGAAATACAACTTCAACTGAGTAGGTGAAGCAGAACAACTTGAAGTATCATCACCCCAACTTTCCTACCTCATTTACGTATCACAAAATCTGTCACCCTCTCGTGACAGAGTTTAATAACATAACCTACTTGGATGGTTCAAAGAGGTCTGGTGCGATGCCCTCTTGCTCTGCCACAACGGAGAGCATTCCTCGGAATCGGGAGCTCGTCTCTCCACGAATTCGATCTGGTGTAGACCCTCATGTAGAACTGCTGCCCCAAATACTGTCTTGCCCAATCCTCTGATCTTACATTCCACATTCCCACATTGTCCAAAGCAATGTATATCGCTGTCCAAGATCTCGGATACACCTATATGAAAAAACACGAAATGTAAGTGGTGAACAAAGATGATACCTCACCTTTTTATTGTTCAGTGTTTGTAGGCTACATACCTGAGTAGTGCAACGAGAAACTGCGTCTCTCAGATTGTATTTTGTTCTACTTGCTTCAGTCCACTGTCCACCCTCCATTCTGTTTCATTTTCATGGTAAGCAAATAACCAATGCTGTATTCATATATACAGTATGTATCGAATATGAAACAATAGAACTCACCCCACAACAAAGAAGGAGTATCCATCAATATGCCATGACTGTACAGTGTTCTCCCAGTTTTGGAACACTATCTCTACAAAAGATCGGAAATCAGCGTGCATGACTGAGGTTGCAAGATAGGCATTGCCTGAGTTGGACCTGTCGGGAATACTCCCAATGCTGAACACTCCTCCGATTTTGAAGTAGTCGGCCAACTTCAAGGGAGTATCTGGGGATGTGTATGATACACCGTTAACAGCATATCTCAGTTTGTTGTTAATATATGGAGCAGAGTTGGCTAAAATGATGGTCTTAACAGGCTTCACCAGTCCATAATGGTAGGAGCCTTGTGGGTTGGGCCTCGGCCCACTGGCTGTCAGGTTCCGGCTGATCAAGAACACCAGAGTAAGAGCTTTGATACTAAAGGAGTAAACATTATTAATAACAGACAGCTCTTGGGGAAGATAATACCGTATGGTTCTAGCCTGGTTGATAGACCAATCAATCTGTGTGGTGGGGGCACCAGGGAGAAAACCAGACACTTTTGTGAATGAGTTACGATAATGGAGAACAGCAGTTGTGGTGAGCACTCTAGTGGTGAAGCGCGAAGATACTACAACGTAGTAATCCTTTGGTGGTTGGTTAGCAGTGACCAAGACTGAGTAAGATTGGCCTAGATGAACATCCAAGGAGGTGTAGGTATTCTGGACAGTGTGAGATCCTTCTGCTTCTATCAATTTCATCACGTGCCCCTGGATTCTGAAATTAATGGAAGTCGCAATCCCAACGTTGGATATCCTAAACCTGTATGTTTTACCTGCAAAATGAACTTTTGATTGGTAAGGTTGTTGAACACACCATGCATATAAGTAATTCATTTGCATTAGCTGATAAAGCGACCTTGTTCAACCGTAAATGTATATCCATTCCAACCACGCCCATTGATGATAAGGCCATCAGGGGAGGGAAGATTGTGACCACCATCCAAGAAGTACTTGAGTTGCTGCAAGAACAGAATAGGAAATCATCATACATGAAATATAGCAGTGATGTTATGAGTTCCACTCAATGCCAAAGTTGGGATAAATGATTGGCTTACTCTGTGACTTCTCTTGAACCAATCCCCAGCAAGTACAACATGATCCCCAGCAGGAGGAGGAAAAGGGACAGGAATTTGAGGACGACTGTAGACTTTGATGCTCCCGTATCCTCCAGCAGCCTTTTGGAGTGAAAGTGAAGGGAAGTAGAAGTAAGTCCCGATCTGGTCTTTTGCTTGGATAGCATAAGTGAAGTTTTTACCAGGAAGGATTGGACAGTTGGTGCCATACACTCCGTCCTGCCAGGAATTCCTCCTTTGCTGCAACCCGTCCCTGAAAGACAAAATGGTGAATATCAGGAAAATCAAGAATGGCTGCTCAAGTTTAACTGGAAGGAGTAAGTATAACGAAAAACATTAAAGCACCAAATGCCACGCTACATTAGACATAGAGCCACAAGCTATCTGAAGCAAGTGAAGGTTCAAAAAAGATTGAATGCAGATACCATCTTTTATTGAATTATTTGTGAACAGTTAGCATAAGTGCTCTCAGTTCATGCTATCAGATAAGAAGTTTCCTTTTTAATCTGTTATGAACTTGGTTGATTCATATATACTGGAATACTTCCGGTGGCATGCCGAGGAAGTGTTTTGTATCATTTAAGCATAGCTTCTAATTCTATGCCTGGTGAAAAGGAATTGGAGTACAGTTTAAATAAGAGAATTAAATAAAAACATGACTGTGTGTACAGGCTACTTGCATTAGGTTTTCTTAGAATGGCAATGAGATTATTAAAGGTGCTTAATGTCACCAAACTTCATCATCTGCTCACTGAATTTACTTCAAACAAAGAAGACAAAAAAGGGTCTCCATTTAAGTGATTTCATAAAACAATACATTATTTATAGCAGCCATTGATTTCCAAGAATAGAGGTAGAGATAAGAGTTAATAAATGAGGCACAATTCTGGTCCTACATTAGCATTACACTCACACGGTTTCAACTCTATCTTGAGATGTTTACCAAAATAAATGCATATTGATAGTATATGGTAATAAAAGATGTTATAAATATCAGAGATCTACAGATCGAGCACGTGCTAAGTGGCGACAAACATAATGGACATATATTAAATCTGCTCTACCCTAAAAGAACCTGATTGAGCTTTTCCTTAAACAAACATTGTTAAACACATATAACAGATAAACTCCAAACAACTATGGAATCTATCTATTAAGCCCGCCACCACCATTCTTGTGGTAATACTGGAGCAGAAGTCTAATCCATGAAAATGTCTCAGATGCGAGAAAATTCCAACTTTAAAAACCAAATCTAGGCAAAAGACAGCAGTTTAAGACAGGTAAGAAATCAAACACTAAACTGCATATAGATCTATCTAGAGAAGAATGGGGAGACAATGCAGGTAGTAAATTGAATGTAAGAAAAGAGTGTAGCTACCAGGAAAGGAGAAATGGCTCAGATAAGTAGTTATAAACACTGATAATCAAGTTATCATTGGTGACACAGTCAATGGTCGGCCCCGGAAACTGCCCATTAATCAAAATTCCCTGCACCACCAAACAACACCGTTTCAGAAAACAGAGCAGCACCAATCAACGTTGCGATTTGCAGTAGAGCATTGAACATTGATACCTGTTGTTTGACGCCGAGAGGATAAATGTCGCCGTAAGTGATTTTCCAAGTGTAATATCTGTAAGGGTTGTCGCCATTGACGCCGTTAAAAGCAAGCAGCAATGCTATAACTGTCACGACAAAAGAGGCGCCGGAGTGGTCTCTCATTTGTTAGAAGCCTTTTTCTCTTTCCACTTTGGAAAAGTAGCAAGGCTTTTCGTCCAAGTGAGAGAAAAAGTAAGAAAAAGTGGGAATGGGAATGGGAATGGGAATGGGAATGAGGAATGTATATATATTGTGTGGTGTGAGAGCTGAAGATTAACAATGGCGGTCATTCGGACCAGTTCCTCTGCGTGGGTTGTCAAATGACGCATTTGCCATTATCACGTGCTGATCCCTCCAGCTCTTTTTCTTACTCCACTGTTTTACCGGTAGTTCTACGGTACGGGTTAATTGCAACTCATAATTTTAAATTTATTTATGAAACTAGATTTGATTAAAGGATGCTAAACTATCAGACCATTTCAGCAAATTTTTCTACTGTTTTACTCTCAATAATCTTTTTTTTCTTCTAATTTTTAATATTAATTATATATTTTACAGCATTATTTAGTATATATTAAATTATTATTTTAGTATGATTGAAAATTAGTTCCATACAATTCTTTTCGGTCATCAATGCAAGAAATATTAAAATATCCTATGGTTGGGGAAGATTCTAATAGTTGGTGGATGTTTTTAGTAAAAAAAATTTTAGCTTGAGTTTGAGTATGATTCGATTTTGATGATTTTTGTTGTACATTTATGCATCATTTAATACATGATCAAGTTCATTCTAAATTATTCAATAAAAGTCATGCTTGTAAATCAAGCAATGGACACACTCATAACCCAATGAATTATATATCAAATGAGGATAGATAATCTATATTCGTACACAAATATAAATAAATATGAATGGCTGTTTAAAACGAATTGTGAATATCAATGGAGAATCTTACAATTAATCTTGAAGAACTGGGATACCGGAATTTGGTTTCATTGAGTTTGTTTAGTTGAACCTATAATAATACTTTCATCTCATGTATACAAAAATCCAGCAATCAATATGCGCAAATTGTAGACTAATTAGTTAAAAAGTGGGGCACTTGGGATGCATGTAATTTAGAAACAATTGAGTTGACTAAAAAATGATTAGAGAATTTAAGAAACGCGGTGGAAGAAGTTTGAGGCTTGATTACATGCAGGAATTGAGGTCTAAAGCATGTGATTGCAATTAATGTACCCTTTATTCTTTTCGGAGTTTTTATTTCTTATTTTTAATGATTGTTGCTACTACACATCCAAGAACGTGTCTTTAATCATTGGTCCGACGGTGGCTCTCATAGTCTCAACATAAGCCACTGGAAAACTGAAATTAACTTTCCAATTCCAATTTTTCTCGAGGTTAAAAACATTTTCTCATCTCAACTATATCCGATTTTACATTATTTGGTATTAACTTTAAAATGTTGCATTGTATTAACATAAGTACTTCTAATTCGATGCATTTTACAATATGAGACAGACTCTGGTCATTGATTTAGAACACACGTACGATTATGATTTGTTCAACATCGTAAATTGCATGAAATTCGAAGTTCATACGAAAAGGTGAGGCATTTCAAAGTTTTTATTAAAAAAAATGTAAAATCATGTATAGTTTGGATGTGAAAATGTTTTTAACCTTTTTTTTATGATAAATTATGTATAAAGAGAACAATGAGAGAATATATAGCTTAGGTTGCATTGCAGTACCATTTTTAGGGGATTCATTTTCTACTTGCATTCATTCATCCTTCTGCGTTGACTCCTTTATTGTGCATATATGTTTGTCTACATTTTCTAGTTTGTCTTATATGCCTAACTAAAAATTAAGTTAATTGGCTCTTCCCCTTTAAATTTCATTGTACTGTGCTGACTTAGTTTACATTTGATTGAGGGCCGAATAAACAATCTAATTTTACCCAAGTTCTTTCAAATTGAATGGCAAGGGCAAAAGTGACTTTTCGGAGATTTACCCATGAAATGGGTTCTTGTGACAAGGGCTTGACTTCATTGCAGGCACCCAACATGGCATATGATACCACCAGCTGGGCAATAGCTACCTGTCTCTGAATTTATTTATGGGTAAACTAAAATATTTAGACCTTTGCTACTGACACCTCTCTCATCTCTCTCCCTAACTTTTCTTCTTAGAGGAAATACCCCAATATACCACAATATATATAACATATAAACTATTCTACCATATAATATAAGAAACAAATTTTTCTACCACAAAATATAAGAAGTGATATTTTTCTACCACAATTTGATCAAGTTAATAATTACAATGATTGAATGATTGAGTAATGAATGGGGGTAGAATTTTATTTTTACTTTGCTACATATTTATAATTATTTAATATAATGCAATGAATTATACTTTTACACATAATTTTTCCATCTCGTATATATAACTCGGCTAACCCTAAACTAGTTAAAATAAATTAGCCGTGTAATAGATTTAGAGTATGCCCTGTAATTTTGGGTTAGTCGTGTAACTAGATTTAGGGGTAGCCGAGTCACAAAATTATAGTTAGCCGAGTTACCAATTTAGGGTTAGTTGTGTATAAAAATTAGGGTTAGCCGAGTTAGCCGTGGTCCAAAACTAAGGTTAGCCGAGTAACTAGTTTAGGGTTAGTCGTGGTCCAAAACTAGGGTTAGTCGAGTAACATCTTTAAAGGTTAGTCGAGTTAGCCGAGTAACATCTTTAAATGTTAGCCGAGTTAGCCGAGTAAAAAAGTTCAAGTTAGCCGAGTATCATGCTTTAAGGGTTAGCCGATTAAAATTCTTTGGGTTAGCCGAGTAACAAAGTTAAAGATAGCTGAGTAACATGTTTTAGGGTTAGCCGAGTAACAAAGTTAAAGTTAGCCGAGTCACATGTTTTAGGGTTAACCGAGTAACAAAAATAAAAGTTAGCCGAGTAAAATAGTTAATGTTAGCCGATTAACATGCTTTAACTTTAACTTATTTAGCCGAGTACAATAGTTAAAGCTAGCCGAGTAAAATAGGCTAACATTAACATTAACATGCTTTAACTATTTAACTAGTAAACATTAAGTATGTTAGCCGAGTAAAATAGGCTAGTGATAAAAATGTCATAAAATGTAATCGGCTAGTGATAAACATGTTACTCGGCTAGTGATAAGCATGTTTTTACATTTATGATAAGCATGTTACTCGGCTAGTGATAAAAATGTTTTTTAACTATCACTAAAATTCAAATGATAAAAATTCAAATTTATCACTAAATGATAAAACAACGGAATTATCACTAAATTGTAAAAATTAGCCAATATTGTAAAATGTTAGCCGAGTAACATTTTAAATTAGCCGAGTAACATTTTATCACAAATGTTTATCATTTTTAAAATGTTTAGCCAATTGGACTAAAATGTTTAGCGATATTTTAACAAACATTTTTATCATTTGAATTGTAAAAATTGTCACTAAATTGGACTAAAATATGTTAGCCGAGTAACATTTTTAATTAGCCGAGTTAAAATGTTAATGTTTACTATTAAATATTTACTCGGCTAAATTCTGAAAATTACTCGGCTAAACATTTAATAGTAAACTCCATGCTTGTTATTAAACTTTTCTGTAAATAATGTAAATTAGTTTTCTGTAAATTAATGGAACTAGTAAAACATTAACATGTTAGCCGAGCATTAAAATTAATGTTAGCCGAATATTAACATTAAGCATGTTAGCAGAGTAAATTTTATTTTTGTTACTCGGTTAACTTTTATTTTTGTTACTCGGTTAACCCTAAAACATGTGACTCGGCTAACTTTAACTTTGTTACTCGGCTAACCCTAAAACATGTTACTCGGCTATCTTTAACTTTGTTACTCGGCTAACCCTTAAAACATGTTACTCGGCTAACTTGAACTTTTTTACTCGGCTAACCTTTAAAGATGTTACTCGGCTAACCCTAGTTTTGGACCTCGGCTAACCCTAAACTAGTTACTCGGCTAACCCTAATTTTAACTAGTTTAGGGTTAGCCGAGTTATATATACGAGATGGAATAATTATTAATTAGAGTGAGTGAATGATATTATTAATTAGAGTTTGTGTGATTTTAAATTTAAATTTAATCAATTCAAATGATAAAATATTTGGTCAATGACACAATATCCTACAAAGTATGATTGGATGTTGAAAAGTGGCTGACAAGTGCTTTTGCAGAATTTTACGGAATTTGTGGTAGTTTTGTATCAAAACTTATATTTTGTGGTATAAAAGTATAAATTGTTATATTGAATGGTAAAATTGTTTAGATATTATAGTTTTGTGGTAAGTTGGGCTAGGAACTCTTTCGTCTTATTCCCTACTATTTTCATTATTATTTTCAGCCATTATGAACTTGTACTCTATAAAAAAAGAAGATTAGATTTTTATTTTTTTTGAGGATACATAACTAATAATGCAATGTTATCAAACTTCATTCATATCACAATCTTATTTTCTAGTTTCATTTGTTTCCAAGAAAAAAATTATTCACCATGTTTTTCAAAAGGAAATGAGGTGGGGCAGGATGAAGAAATGAAGAAACCTTAGATGAGTTGGTAAAAAGACAAGCTAAAGACTGCAGAATGAACATCAATACAGAGTAGCTAACAAGAAAACAGACGTCCAATATTCAAGAAACAAAGATTGATGAACAAAAGGAGTGATAATTAAAACTGTGATTTGAGAATTACCTCAAGAAAACGATGTACACAATCTTCCATGCAAGTTTCCATGCCCTTCACCATTATATATGCAAAATTATGCAGTAACAAATGCAGCATTTGGAGAAGGGAAAAGATCAAAAGTAGAAACCAAGAGTTTCTTTGTGTAAGTAACGAAACTAAGTTAAATCACTGGGACAGATTGTTAAGAGCAGTCCATAATGATCACTGGGCAATACAGGAAGCTCCAGCTCCTTCACCTGCCCCTTCACTTTCTTCTCCTTTATATACGTTAATCCCGGGATTTCTTCTCTACCAATCATTTCAATTCTACGTATCTTGAAGTCCTTCAGCTTGCAAATGAATCGATCCAGCCGTTTTTGTAGAGCCCTGTTGCCACTCAGCATCTTGTTCGATTTAGTGTCATAGGTCCATCCAACCTCTCCAGGCCTTAACTCTGTCCAGGCATCTATCCATCCATCGTGCAAAGGGAAAGGGCCATCTGATTTATCGTCCCAGTTCATATCCCCACAGAAAATGACATTCTGATTCTTGTCAAGAATCTTCACAGCCTCGTTGGCCTGCTCCATGCGTTCTTTGCTGAACATCTGATCCCAAGTTGGAGGGCCTGGGCATGGACTTTCTAGATGGCTCGTGGCAACAACCATTGTGGTATTTGGCTGCACTTCGACTTCTGCTATACAAAGTTCTCGTCCCATGATGGAATTATAGAAGGGCAGGGAGCTATAGGATTTAACAGGCAGTTTGGATAACTGAAAGACATTTATTTCAGTTAGTTTCAGAACAAGAGTTGGTATGCAAAAGCAATAAAAGAGAAACCTTTTTTTAATTTAAGCATGATTGCTTCTTATTGCAATGCAGTATCAATAAAGGTGAAGAGCCCCAAGATGCAGCAACAAAGTGTTAACATGTTAGTTTGGTCAGATTTGAATGGATATTTAAATAAACCACATCCCCATTAAGTCCGCATTGAAAGGAGCAAATTTGGAGAATTGGAATTATTTCAATCCTGTATAGAAAACCACATGTTAATGATTCTTGAAAACTGGTCGATCATAGGCATATACCACCACACCTGCATGCAGAAGTACCCTCCTGGAAATCCAGTCTTATCTGAAATCGAGCATTTGTACCCTTTCCACCAATTTGATCGCTGGAAGATCTCATAGAAACTAGGAGTCATCTCCTGCATAATTTTATTGGCATAGATATGAGAAAAAGGGCTACTGGATGATGACTTATGATCTGGAAACAACATTTAAAGATCAAAAAAAAGGACAAGAAGAAAAAACACAAAACAAAACCTGCAAACATATAACATCTGGTGAATGCTGTTGTATAAGGTTGCCAAGTGCTCGCATCCTATTGTGCATCTCAAGATCTTCACGGAACCAAACATTGTAGCTCAAAATTTTCCATAGTTTAGTTTCGGATGACAAATCAATTTCACCTGCTCATTAACAGCTTACTTAAACATCAGAAGATCAACATTCTAGCATGAATGAGAGAAAAGCACATTGAATATTTAATTGAAAGAATGAACTCATCTATATGAGACTTTACCTTGGCATTTCATGATTTCCTAGAATAAACCAAATTGTATGGTTCATAAAGAATTAATCCAATGCAATGTATCATGTTCAACATCTTAAATATGAGAGAGGCAGATTGAATTGAAAGAAAAACATCCATGTGAAACCAATTTCTGTGGTTCATGCATAAGGACAGAAAACACAGTACATATTCGCAACTTGCACCTAAACCAACAGAAACCATAACAAAGCATCAAATTTCAGCAATAACACTGCATCCAAAATTACTAAAAAACAAAAAATGTGCTTAGACTGACAAAAACCCCCAAAACCAACACATAGACTTGTCCATAATCATGATCAAGAAACAGAAACATACCCAATGGTTTAGACTCTATAGCCTCATCTGAAGCCTTAACAGCTCTAAACACGGAAGAGCTACCCTCTTCTCTATCTTTCCTCTTATTAGAGCAAGGCTGAAACGCAGCAAGAAATCTCTTTTTCTCTGTAGAATCACGCTTTCCACCACCATTTTCCATACATTGTCCCTCACTGTTCCCAAGATCCCCATTTTCTTGAGGCGGCAAGGAAGTTACAACCCCAGAAAAGCCAGTATGATTACCAGCAAAACAACTAGTATCTTTCTTGATATTGCTACAGCCTTTCAAGGGCAAGAAAACGGTGCCGAGGGAGGAGGCCAACTGGGCTTCATCAAGATCGTCATCGTCGATTTCAAGAGTGGAGAGCAGTGAAGCAGAGACCCTAGCGCCACATACTTGGCAGATGGTTCTGCAATATGGGTTCAAGAATGTGCAGGAGGCACATGACCACTTAGGGTTAGACGGCGACGATGTCGTTGTTGATGATGATGCTGATGATGATAGTAGAGATTGCGGTTGGGCGGAGAGACAGACTTCGCAACGTGATTTCTGGGTGGGTGGATTGATGAAGGTGCACTTGGCGCATGTCCAAGAAGCCATTTTTGAAATTAAACAAAGGGCTTTTGGGGTTTCTAGGGAGATTTTAACGGATGAAAAGGGAAAATGGAATATTACTCTGTTTGAAAATGAAATCATAGATATTTGCCGCTTTTCAAACCTTTTCTATACAGTAGAATGCCAATCGCCCAGATTTTTTCGTCTTAGAATTTTATTTTTATTTTTTTCCTTTCTGGGTTTCAAAAATATTGGTCTTTTTACATCTTAAATTAGCAAAATTATGATTTTACAAGTATCTTTCTGAACTTCCGTTTCTTATAAGCACCACTACTTTTTAAGTTTTGAAAAGGAGTTAATATAGTATATGGGTAAATGCTAATCAGTCCAAAGTACAATTATTCCTTCTTCTTTTTTTCATGAAAAGTATTATTTTTACAAAAAAACTCATGTGAGATCTCACATATGATTATTTTACAAAGCATATATTTATAATAGAAAAAAGACATGTTTATACATATAAAATACATATTCATGCTTATATATATAAAGACATAATTATAAAATATATACTTATATTTATAAAATACATACTTGAATCATGACTTAATTTTAACATTCAAGTGTTTCATGAATATTATCAATTTCTAAATAGTGTTTCATTTGACAATGCACTCTACTGTATAGTAAGGTAAAAACTTATATACCCCTTGGGCACATAGGGGCACAGATTTAGGTGTTATATACATGTTTTTCAGGTGTTATATATATAATCTATAGATGTTATGTTTCTTGATGTTATAATTATACTCTACAAGTATCATATATATTGTAGAATATATATTTAACACCATATGATTATTAATTTGGGGGCACCATGCCCCTGGGCACACAAGTGTTACTCGTATAGTAATACTAATGTACAAATAAAATACAAAACAAGATATTGCTAAAAATAGATTTTTTTTTTTTTTTGAATAATAGACATCTTGTTTACTTGTGGCTGTATTATGAAGGGTGAAAAACCACGTTCCACCAGAGAGAGTGGGACCATAAATCATTAAGAGCAATCTTTGATGAACTTCCACCAAACTCATGATTTTCAGACAATGATATCTTAATCCACAAAATCAAGAAAATAGGTTTCCCTCATCATGAATAAATAAGGAGACAATAGTTTTTACAAAAAGAAGCATCAAAGAATAAACTAGTCCCCCTCTAAATATTAGAAGAAGCCAGAAATAGCCTAGCAAAAACTCTCATTATTATGAGCAAAAGTGACAAGTATTTCATCTACCCAACACCTATCAATTATTTTCATACCCTTTACACTTAATTATGAAAGGACCAAGTAATAAAACAAACACGAAACGACACAGCAGAGCATGTGTATAACCTTTGCAACGCCACTTATTGGGCTGAAATGGAAGCCCACATCTGTCCTCACTGCACCACTTGCTTGTGTTGAGTTCACTACCTCACTTGTCTTATTGCTCACCAGTTTGCTGCATATGTGAAAAACTAATATCAACAACTTTTTCTCTACTAATTCATCTAATTGGTTGAATCGCAGTTTTTCATTGGGAAACGAGAAACGATTCGACAACGTAGACAGCAGAGAAATTTTGCATACCTTCCTGGAAATACACAACTCCCGTGACCTGCAACCATTGCCACACAGATAAAAAGGCATATATCAGGTAATGATACATCTGAGAGTATACATATGAAAGAAGTTGATCCATAATTGACAAGCTACAATATGTACTTCCTACAAATATCTCATCTAACTTCAAGATTCAATCAAGGGTAAAAATTACCTACAAGAATCACATCAATAAGCTAAAGTAAATCATGATTTGATACAATTTCAAATGTTGTCACAATATGTCCTTAAACTAACAAAAAGATCAAGGAAATGTCTCTTTTCACTAAAGGTTAGTCCATTCAATCCATAGTTATTCACATATTACCAACTGAACATAGTTTCACTATGCCTACAATTTCATCTGAAGAAACTGTAAATGTAACATCAATTAATCACAGTGGGAAAATTCTTACTAGGATCAGACGTGGTGATCATGGCAGCACCCTTGAAATCACAAGATCCAGGGGACCTCCCTTCCTTCTGATAATAGCTATCAAATGCGTACGAAGCATGATTCTTCACATTATTAGGCTGATAACAGCTCTCACCAGGCTGAATCTCCGAGCAATTTGACCTCCCCGGCCCACAAGCCCAATCCAAAGCTGTCTGCAATGTCTTCACATCTATGCCCTCCGATGCTATGCAATAAGTTTGATTTGTAGTGTCATTAGCCAAAAATGTACCACTCCCCGATACATGAAGCAAGTAAACCGGAGTTGAATTCCCATAGAATAGACCCCAGTTTGCCTCAGAAACCGGAGGTGACCTCAAGTCTTCATTGAACAGCTCATATATGTAGGCACTAGATGTAATTTCAGGGTGCAATGGTGTCCCACTACGATCAAAAACATGCTTAATCAAGTTTGAATTATATGTATCAGCATTGTCAATTGTTGCATAAGGCTCCTTAGAATCCCCCTTTGAAGGCCAACCGGTTTCAGAAACTAGCACTGCCACATCAGTGACATTAAGATTTTTCATTGAGAAGTAGACTGAATCAATCATGGCATCAAGAACATTGGTATAATGGAGCAAAGTATTGGGATCAACCATTTCTTTAGAGGGTGTCAATGGCTTGAAAAGAGAGTTGTCTAAAGGCACAACCCCCTTGTTCTGCATAAAGACATAGTAAGGATACAAATTCATCATCAGAGGAGACCGAGTCCTCGACAAAAACTGCAGCAATTGGGTGACAACAGAGCTTAAGCTCTGATTAAAGAAGGCTTGGGAAGGCGGAAAAGGGTCGAGAATAATGGAAGCAGAGTTGGGAGTTGAAATCTTGATTTGAGTATGCAAATTAGAAGCAACGAGTGCGCTGTAGAGAGACTCAATCGCGGGCATAAGCAAAGGGGCAGAGGAAGGAACGGTGGTGAGTACCTCATCCCCAACGGCAATGCCCGTGATGAGGGTTCCAGGGTAGTACGCGGCCACATTGCGGGCAATCCAGGTGGCGGCGGTGGCGTTGGAGGAGCCAATAGCGAGAAGCTGGTTGTTGGGGACACTGACGATGACTCTAATTTTGGTTTTAGCTAGCGCCTTGAGAATCTCAGCGTTGGCATCATAGAGCCGAACATGGGTAATCTTTTGCAATTGCAGAAACGCAACCAAATTCGAAGCTGAAACCAAATTAGAAACATCCGTGCCTATGTTCACCCCCACAAAAGGCTCATCCCTGTCTTGCTGAGCCTTAATTTCTGCAAACAGAAACCTCGAAAATGATTCACATTCGGCAGAACTTGAGCGTAAATAACTGAATCGACAGAATTACCTGAAGAAAGCGATGCAGTGCAGAGGAGGAGAAGAAGGGAGCGAAATAGCTTATGATACTCCATTGCAGAAAGATTTAAAGGTCTGTCGAATCATCTTCTGGATTGCGCGTCTGCAAAAGCTAGGGTTTACGTAAAGTTGTAGCAATTAGGGGTTTAATTTGAAGAGGTAAGATCGGGGAATGAGAGGGAAAGAGAAGCGACATTGTTACTAAACAAGTGGAGAAGGTGAGTCTCACTCGTTGTTATTTGCAGAGTGGTAGATTTTGAGTTTAGGCTTCAAAATGACCATAATGACCTCGTGGACCGACAATCAAATTCTTGTATAAAAATTATGAGGAAATGGAAGATTGGTGCATAAAGTTCGGAACGTGTCCGCTAAAATAATAAAGGAGAAAATAGTACTTTAACAAAAAGGAAAGGACACTTTTTGTGGCAGTGTGTGAGGGGGGCTGGGAATTTTAAACTTGTAGTCCTCGGATTCTTCTGAAATTCCAGGTTGGATCCTTCACATTACTTTGTCTTTAACGAAATGACGATGCTGCCCTCACACATCACTAGAATGATAAATTGATAATACTATTTCTATTTTTCTTAATAAAATAGATAGTAAGAACTATTTATTTTGATTCTGTATTTTGTTATTGCATAAAAGTAGTACACAATATAAATTTTATTGGATTTTTCATACGGATCAAGAGAGCTATTGTCAATTTGTTACCATATACATATTTAATGACTATTATATCGTTTTTAATGTAAATCAAATAGGGATATATTAGTAAATGAAATAAATGGGTGGGGGAATATTTTTTAAAACTGTTTTCTACTTTTTTTAATTGGAGTGAGTCTTGTGAATCAGGTGCATGGATCTCCCGGGTCGGATCCGGGTCAGAGGGGACCTCTTTTTTTTTTTTTTTTCGCGTATGATTTTTGAAAATGTTCACGTACCAATAAGTTATGTTAGACATACCTTTACGTTATGTTGGACATACATTTAAGCTATGTTAAACATATCATTCAGGCCAGATTTCATACCTTATCTTTTTTGTCATTGATTTTTGAATTTTGGCATCTACCACTACGTTAGACATACATTTACGTTGTGTTAAACATACATTTGTATATAGTTAGATATACCTTTATATATGTTAGACATACCTTTATATATGCTAGACATACATTTGTATATAGTTAGACATACCTTTATATATATTAGACATACTTTTATATATAATTAGACCTACCTACATAAGGTATGTTTAACATAACACAAATGTATGTCTAACTATACATAAAGGTAGGTCTATTGGAGTGAATTTTGGGTGAGCTTCAGTACAAGTCTCAGACGCATGTGAGCACGTGCAAGCGTGTGGGACGCGCGTGAGAGCACATTTTGGGATGCATGAGCGGGTCTACCTAGTTGCACGGAGATCCATGCAACCGGTGTATAAAATTTTTTATCTTTTAACTGGCATATGTAGTAACGTTATTGTTGACAATACGGATCATAACTACCCTAGTACCCTTCTTATAATATCATTTTTTAATTGTTGTTTAAGGTTATTCACATAAATGAAATGATTTATATATTGGAGAAAAAAGAGGATATTTTCAGAGTATTTTGAAGTACAAATTGAAAGGTGAAAGTCAGGGTGGGACGAACGCTTCGTTGCCATGTCACATATTTGAAAGTCTTAACATATGGATACACCAAACTACTACCAAAACAAAGTTGTTCGTTTGTGTTGGAAAATAACAAGGAAAAAAAATGATTTATCCACTTAAAGAATCACTGAAGTGCAAAATGATTTGTTCGAGCTTTTCTTCTAGCATTTTTCAGCCGAGCAGGCACATTTCATTCTGTATAAGCTTCTTTTTCCTTTAATAATCTTCTAGAGTAAGTTTTGTGTGAGATTTTCATAAGACTGGTCAACTCATAACTCACACTTAACAATTCATATGAAAGTTTGTGGATATAAATTCAATTCATGGGGTAATAAGACCGTCTCATATGAATTTTTGTGTCATGAATATATATAAAACAAATATTGCACTTTTTTTATTTTATATAATCATAATATTATTTATTTGAATTCAAAATAGGACCAATAATATATCCAAAATCAGATCCAAGGTACTAGTTAAGAGGATATGAAAGTGCATAGATTCCACACCACTCTCTCTAACCCATTATATTATATCATTCTTCTATTAATTAACACATCGTCTACACTACAAATGTCAAAACAACCCCAAATATAAAATGAAATTAATATGCTGGATCGAAGAGGCATCAAGTCCATTCGGCCCAACCCAATGGGTTGTTGATACATTGAATGGCCACATCATAGAGATAACTAAACTTGTTAGTCTGAAAACAGATTGAGCTAAACAACCTCTGACATTTGGGCTCCATATGTTAGATATTGAAGGCTTTCCAAATTGTCGTTTCAGAGTTCCTTGGAACCCATAGAGAAAATGCTTCACCTAAATCGTAAAAAGGTGTATCATTTAAATATTCCTGCTGATTTACTGATATACATTTAAGTTGAAATAAATAATGATCAATGGAGGGCATTGAGAAAAGCCAACAATGAGTCCACATCTCTCTTCTCAGATGGATATTTAATTGGGCGTGATGAATGCTTAGGAAAAAACAGTAGAGTAGGAAAACTCCCCAGTTGCAATTCTCTCTGTGCAAAAGCTTTCTCATCTCCATCACCCCTGAACTTCCCCACCTTTATTCCTGAACCCACTAGCTTCTCTGCCAATTCCACATACGACTCTTCCATTGCCTGGCAAAATGGGCACCAAGGTGCATACACAACCACCAGCCACCCCTCATTCCTATGCTCCAATTTCAACAAATTCTCGATTCCAGGCCTGCTCAAGTTCACAACGCTCTTCGCGTTGAAAATATCAGCGTGGACTGCCGTTCCATTTGCATGAACACCGTTTACATTCTCCTCCTTGATGTTGCCCTTGTGCAGGCCACACTCCTTGGCCTTGGCATCTTCCCACCACCACCTTCCTTCTCGCTCGTGTTGACCAGGCAGTACTGCCCTCGTGCATGGTTCACATCCAATCGAGATGTAACCTTTCGCATGCAACGAGTTTACTGGAACATTCATTGCTCTCAGGAAATTCCATATATCGTTACCCTTTACATTCGCAACTGGATTCCATTTCACCAGGCTGCCAATGCCACCATCCAACCCCTCAAAAACAGGGTCAACCTGGACAACAGGGATTTCTGATCTAGTGCCGGGGGATTGGTCCTTTCGCTGGCCAGTTATCCAAGCACGCAGCCCTTTGAGGGCCCTTCTCAGGGGCCTAACCTTCCTAACCCGGCAGCACTCCTGGTGTCCATCTTCGTAGAAAGAGAATAGACCCTTGCTTCTAACCAAATCCTGAACTTCACCAGCATCAGGAAACATGTATTCAATACGAATGCCGTAGTGCTTCTCCACTTCATCCAAAAACCTGTATGTCTCTGGATTCAACCTCCCAGTGTCCAAGCTGAAAACTCTGAATGGTCGTCCAGTTAAATGTGCATATTCAATTAAAGCAACGTCTTCTGCTCCACTGCAAAATTCAACCATTTGATCAGTAACCTAACTTTGAGGAGGCTATTATATAACTCATAAACATGTCTAAGAAGAAATAATGAACAAAATACATAAACAAGTGATACAAACTTACAAAATGTTAAAAGTAAAATACCCAAAACGATGCCTTAACAATAGTCCTAAGAACAGCCCATTATTCAACCTTGTATTTTAGCTGCCTTGTATCCAATTGCTATATGAGTAAAAATCAACTGATAATAAATACAGTATTGCCAGAGAGATATTTCTGTAATGCTATTACATTGTCTTTGCTCATTTCCAGTTGAAACACGGATTAGTCTTTTAGAGATGAGTTAGGATTTTGAATTATGGTTATTTTAAATCAAGAACAGCCACTGATAATATTCAATATTAACAACAGGGTAAAATATAGGCAAAGGACAATCAAGAAAACCTATAAGGCAAGATACGAAGGACAGGGATTATAATTAGAAGATATCAGAAACCAAAATCATCATTATTCATTCAACGTTTAATCGGGAATATGAATCATCTAATCGAATTTCGATAGAGTAACAGATAAAATTTGCGAATTACCTAAAAGCAATTGCAATATCGTTTCCGAACTTCTCAAGGGCCTTATCCATAATCTCAAGCGGAGAAGCATTTTGTAGCTCCTTTCCCAAAATTCCATAGTCCTCTACCTCTACCTTTGCTGCGGCAATCTCTGCTGATTCAACAATCAATTAAATCAGCCAAAACTGTCATTTTCCAACGACCGATATTCGACCAAACTGAAATTGCGCATGCAGAAAATTCAAAAGAAAATCTTCACGAACCAGGAGAAAACAAAGTTGCCGCTGATGGAACAATTGAATCATTTCTCTTTGGCTCAGCGTTCAACGGTTTCACGGAGCAAAGTCTCCGCGAAAAATTCAGGGTGGATGAAGGGAGATGAGGCCTATCCAACGGCTGAAATGCACCGAATTGTGCGGCTGCAGAAAAGGATCAGAATGTCAATCAGCTGTAATTCATACGTACGTTACGTACATCCTAAAGGGAAAGAACAAATAGATCAAGTTTTCAAAAAACCAAAAATGAACATTCAAATGTCACCTTTTGTATACTCAAGAGAAGAAGATGATAAAGAAGAGGTGTGGAGAGCAGAGGAAGAGGCAACCGAGAAAGCCATTGATGTATATCCTTAACTTACAAAACAATACAGAGAAACTGAATTTGACAACAAAACTATGTATGGAATCTGGGTGGGTTTGAGGGTTTTTGGAGAATTATTTGTTTGCAGTGGCTGAAGAATGAATATATAGCTAGGAGGGGGGAATGAAGGGAAGCGGCGGCCTATGCAGGTTCATTGAATGTGGACGTGTTTGTGGCTTGGTGCTGATCCGACGTGGCTGTCAATTATTGGGTACTTGTAACTGTGACTTGAGTCAGCGCATTCGTCATGAAGCCTGTGTTGGATTCTTGGAATCTTCCTTTGACGGGTGTTCAAATCTTGCTTGTTTTAGGTTAGCCGCTCCTCCTCCTTTGCTTTCGTTTGACCAGCTCTCATGTAACATTATTACATCTTTCCTGCGACTAAATCTTATACTTCCTTCGTCTCGATCTAATTTGCTTATTTTAACCGGACACAAAGTCTAAAAAAATGTAATTGACTTTGATTGGATGTGTTAACTTTATACTTTTTACACTTTAATTAGAATTTAAAAGGGGAATTGGGGTGACAATTTTGTAAAATGACAGAAATGTAGGGGTAAGGAATAAATTTTTCTTTTATCATTTATAGGTTGACAAATTAGAATGAGACAAACAAAAATGACAAGTATACAAGAGGGAGTATAAAATTATGATACAAATTGTGTTTTTCTTAATTATAATCCATTTTCTCTTAAAATAATTAATTTTAGCCATATCCTTATTCTTGGATGTAAGTTAATCCAATTCTATTGAGCCATAGATCTGGCCTAAGCGATGAATAGGTTTTGTGTGACATCATTTCATGAATCGGGTCAACTCATAACTCACACTTAATAATTCATATTAAAATTTGTGGATATGAGTTCAATTCATGAATAATAAGGATCCGTCTCACGGAAATTATACCGTCTCACATGAGTTTTTGTCAAAAGCGATTACAACATACATGTCATTCAATTATGCATTATAAACACCAACTCCCTGCCACTTTATATATTGATGATCATTTAACAACAAACATAAGAAATTATATGTTTATAAAAAAAATTATTTAAAGATAGTGTCACTCATTTTCATATGTAATTTCAATTGATGAAGTTTTTTTTTTTTTTCAAAAAATAAAAAAATGATTACAAAATGTGGGGTTTGTGAATTTTTTTACTATAATTCATATATAAATTTACTTTTCTACCACAAAGAATAAAAAACATTTCTACGATAGTTCAAAACATTGCGTAGAATTCTAATTAAGATAAAAAAAATTAAGTCAAATTTTTTCATTCATGTTGTGTAATGTATATGGATCATACCATGTATTTGAATCATGTGATGTAACCCTGTGAAAAACGTAGATTACACGAGATTATCTGATCACAAAAACTCACGTGAGACTGTTTCATGGATAATTTTCGTGTGACGAATCTTTATTACCCATAAATTGAATTCATATCCACGAATTTTTATGTGAATTGCTAAGTTTGGGTAATGGATTGACTCGCTCATGAAAAAAGATCCGTGAGACAATCAAAATCAAGACTTCAAGTCATGTAATCATATATAAACTATAGTTTACACGATATATGTTTACATCACTTCTCACAATCATTAATACTATGATTTATTTGAATCTTCTTTCAAAACTTGTCGTAGAAAAAAATATCTACTATATATAAAAAGGTTAAATTTTATATGGACTTTTGGCGTATTATTTCCCAAAAAAATGTATCCTTAGGGGCAAAATATATATTAGTCAAATAAGTATTGGTAATTTTGCTTTGTCTTTCTATATACACTAGTTTTGTACTCATCCGATGCATCATGCATGGGATAAAATTTTATAAAATACAATTATAATATTTTTATTTGAGATCTGGAAAAAAAAAAAGTATATACAAATGTAATATAATGAAATTAAGTAATTTATATATTATATATTTTAAATATTTAATTATTGGAGATAATCTCTAGTTACGGTAATAAAATAAGATATTGTAATTTTAAACTTAGTTTATATCTAAATAAGATGGATATGAATTCTATAGAAATTATCACATTTCAAGTACACTATTTAAAGACAAAAGAATAATGTTTACTTAAACAAATCACAACATGAAATCTATGTTCTATATAAGATAGAAGGAATAATTCAACTAACTACTTTTAAGCATGTTATCTTTAAAACAAATAAATTTTATGATAAAAATCTCAAAAGCATAAAAGAAATATAAAAACAAAATACATGATTAATTTCCAATTATTTCTAACAAAAAAAAAAAAAAAACAATCTACCTTGTAATGTAAATTTATACTCTTCTTTATCACTTTTCCATGTAAGTTTTCATTCAGGTTTCTTCACGAAATTCCTGCATAAAGTAAAACAAAAAACAAAAATTACATTAATAATAATCCATATGCAATACCAATAAATAAAACATTCATCTCCAAATATGAATAACGATAGGAACTTTAATCGTTAAGAAATTATTGATAAAGTCAAAAAATTATTAACCGTCCATCCAAACTATATGATGTAGATCAAATAAAAATCATAACCAAATAAAATAAAAACCAAAAAAGAAAAAAAGAACACAATCCCATGAGCACCATGAAAGCAAAAGATTTGTATTGCAGAATTTGAGAAATTAAAGAGAAAGTGTGAGTCAATTCTAATTTTTTTCTCTCATATTTATAGTGCATAATTTGTTCATTAGATATGAAATTAGTGCATTTTGTATGTCATAAATTTAGTTGCTTCCTAATTTATAGATTTTTTTTCCCAATTATAATGATTGCAAATAAATGTTCAGTTTCTACTTAATTCCTATACATGATGAATTCAAATAACATCATTTACAATCAATGTGTTTATTGATAAAATCAAAACATTTTATTATATTACATTATGTTATACATTAAATATTATTTTTATTGAATTTTATTATTTACAAAATAGAAAATTTTGTTCAATATATATAGTATATAAAATCAAGATCAAGATAATATCACAATCTTATTTTTTTGCTCATATTATTGCATATTCAATTTTAATAGTGAAATTTAGTAGAGACTTATTTGTATCTTATTTAATTGATGAAAACGATAGCATCAACATCTATTATTTTTAAAATGATATTTCAAATTATATTAATTTTAAAACAAACCAATATTTCTATGTAATCGATGTCAAATAACTTGATGTTTATATAAAATCACATGGAATGCTTAGATGGAAAATCATTTAGTTTGCATCTATAAAATAATTTAACATTTTTTTAAATTGAAACATATTAAATTACCATTTTTATTAAATTGAAATGTATTAAATAGAAGAAGGATAGCTAATTGCAATAATTTCTTTTTTTTTCCCTAATTTGTAATAATATTCATCCTTATATACAGAAGATTAATGAGGCAATTGACTTTTTTATTTAATGGATAAACATTATATCTTTTCCATAAATATCAAAACAACTTCTGGGTGGAAAAATTATTTAAGGAAATGTTCTTCTTCACACACACACACACATATATATATATATATATAGAGATAATGTCACATTATAGAATATTAACTAGTGTAAGTCCCGTGTATCACACGGGTATTTGTAGATAAATTTAATTATTATTATTAATCATTAATTTTTAGTTTAATTAGTGTGAATTTGAATTTCAATTGTGTGAAAATTTTTAGTTTTCAATTAATATAATTGCAAACATCAACTTAATTAAAATGTTTCTCCAAAATTTCATGATTTACAATTTTATTATGAATCATAGTTATTAACACTTTATTATTCAATTATTATTATCTCATTAAATGTTCTGTTATAATAGATTATAAATACTAAATGAGTTAATTTAAAATTAAATTATAATTAAATATGATTAACCAGAGAGTGACATGTGTCACTCTTGGTTATTCCTTTAGTATATATATATAGAATATATATAGAATATAGAATATATATAGAATATAGATAGATTCTTTATTAGTAATAAATTAGAAGTATTAAATTAATTAATTAAAAATTAAATTATAATTAAAATTAGAAGAGGATTAACCAGAGAGTGACATGTGTCACTCTTGGTTATTCCTTTAGTAAGGATAATAGATATCATAATTAATTAAATATGATATTCATTTTATTATTACATATGATTTATTGTCAAATCAAGTGGAGTTCTTTAATTTCTTTCTATATGATATATTATTACAATATATATTTTAAATTTTATATTTAGAATTATTTAATTGTTGACTTTATGTTTTATGTAGATTTGGTTATCAAGTGGCGAATTAATTTTTATATATCTACTCTTTTATATAACAATTATGTTTTATACGTCAACAAAATTACATAAAATTGTATCTACATTTTGGTTATCTTTTTATATATTTTATTATTTTGTAATGATAAGAATTATATAATAAATATATTTTATGTATATATTTACATGCATATTAAATTATATATAAATGTATATTAACATCGAATGAATAATTGTTTTATTATTTATATGATATTATGATTATGATATTATATGATGTAAATAATATATATATATATATATATGTATACACACATTGCTAAATGATATCATAAATATATGAATAGAAATTTATAATTAAAGTTAACTTACCATATTGACAAATATGGTAATTTTATTATATCATATCACTTCCTTAAATATATATATATATATATATATATCATCAATCATGATTTATTATTTATCATTTAATATTTATTTTAATAAAAAATCATTTCCAATTTTGGTAAGGTGTTTTTGGCAGGAAAATTTTAACATTACTATTTGAGGAAATGTTTGTGTTTTTATCTTTATATATATAAAAACACAAACATTTCCTCAAATAGTAATGTTAAAATTTTCCCGCCTAAAACACCTTGCTAAATGTGGAAATGGTTTTTATTTATTAAAATTAAAATAAATGATAAATGATAAATTATGTTTGATGATATGTATAATTATGGAAGTGATATAATAAAATAACATTTTTAACATAATTGTCAATATGATAAGTAAACTTTAATTATTAATTTCAATTCATATATTTATAATATCATTTAAACAATATGTGTATCTACATATGATACTTATATATGATTTACATCATATAATATCATAATCATATATCATATAATAATAAAAAAATTATTCCATTAGTTGATAATATATATACTTATATATGATTTAACATGCATGTAAATATATGCAAAAATATATATATTATATACTTTTTACCTTTATAAAATAATATAATATATAAATAGGTGTATGACATATGCATATATATACATATCTTTATATATATATATATATATGAGAATATTTTCTGAAATAATAAGTTAAGAATTTTCCCAAAAATATTTTTATTATCTAAAGGTTTCATGATCTCTCATCCTAAATATGGAAATTCAGAAATAATGAATAAAAGATAAGATTTTAACTATGTGATAAGAAAATTCGTCTATTGTAATAAATTAGGAAAACAAACATTTCTTTTAAAAGTGGGGATGTAAATGGAATATTATGATTGATTTTCGTAAATTGTGCTAATTGATTATTTATTAATGATTTTGTCAATTGATTACTCATCAAATTTTAATTTTTAATCTGGAAATCAATATTCTTCTATAAATAAAGACTTACAATTTTTAATTTGTATAAATCTATGGAAGTGATATGACAAAAAATCTTTCCACATATTTGTCTATATGGTTAGTCAACTTTGATTATTAAATTTCAATTCATATATTTATGATATGATTTAAATAATGTATATAAATATTATTTACGTAATATCATCAATAATATAAACATTGATTATATACAATAATATAAATATAGATATGATTTAATATTCAAATGAATAATATATATATGTATAGAATTATAATTCATTCCACAATAAAATGATATAATACATATATTGAATTTTGTTTCAAGATGACACATTTTTCTTCACTTTACATACGTCTACTTAATTATTTATGACTTAAAAATTGTTTATTTATAAATGGAAAGATTTATATTGATGATTTTTTTCATAAATAATATCTAATGAGAATTATATCACATAGAAATGTAGATGACATTTGCATGATTTATGTGATATATATATATATATTAATAAAATTCATAAATATTCATTATTGTGAAACATAATTGTTATGGGATTGATGTTTGTATTAAAATTTTAAATATTTTGTTATGCATATATATAAACATCTGACGTGAAGATGAACTATATTTTGATAATTTTTTTTATCTTTATTTATATAAAAATCAAAATATTGTCTAAAACAGTATGACAATGATTTTCCATTCAAAAGTCAGATATTAAAAATAAAAATAAAATGATGAATCTATATGATAAAAAAAATCATCTATTTATATAAATTAGGAAATAAAAATGTTTTCCTTTAAAAGTGAAGAGTTAAATGGAATAAAATTATTGATTAATTTCATAAATTATGGTATTGACTATTTATAAATGATTGTGGTAATTGTTGTAACTAATTTATTCATCAAAATATTCATTTTAATTTGAGATTTCCGTAAGTAAATGGCACACAACTCTATCCATTATGAGTTATAGAATTACTTGAGATATATAATTATACTATCATTAGCATACATTGATTATTTAATTGACTATTTGAGATATAGAATTATTTTGTCATTGATTCTACCAATTAAACTAGCATATATAGATATCACAAAATATGGTATTTAAAATTAACATTAAAATTGATTATCTTAAATTATGGTAATTACCTGATATAATCAACAATCATACATTATAAATAATACAAATTTATCTTGGTTTGATTCACTCACTTTCATTCTGTTATTTTATGTATGAACAAAACTTATATGCACCTGTGGCACGGATCCTAGATCCGTGCCCCTGACCTGACCCGGCGCATGGGCCGCACCCAGGCGCGCCCACGCGCACCCCCACCTGATATGGTGTGCGCCCACGCACACCAGATTTCACACTATATGATTCAGTCATAGGTGTTATATATGTACTCTATAGGTGTTATATATGTACTCTGTAGGTGTTATAATTATATTATATGATTCAATGATAGGTGTTATAGTTATACTCTATAGGTGTTAGATATATACTCCTTAGGTGTTACATCTATGTTCTTGAGGTATTACATATATAGATGAATTCATATTATGTGATTCAATGATAGATGTTATATGTATACTCTATATGAGTTATATATATACTCTTTATGTGTTATATGTATGTTCTTGAGGTATCACATATAAAGAAGATTTCATACTATATGATTGAATGATGGGTGTCATATATATACTCTATAAGTGTTATATGTATGTTCTTTAGGTGTTATAATATTTTCATAATACCTGAAGGAATTGTGTTTATTATATATCATAGATGCATGTAATTTTATATCACTTATAGAGTATCTTTGTAATACCTTTAAAATATTTTCATAACATCTAAAGGAATTGTATTTATTATATCTTATAGATGCATGTGATCTTATATCACCTATATAGTATATTTGTAATACTTTTAGAATATTTTCATATTATATGTCTGATATGTTTAATATATACTCTAGAGGTGTTATATATATACTTTTTAGGTGTTAAATGTCTGTTCTTAAGATTAAGTGATATGTATATATAAATAATAGATTGTAAAATGCGATTTTATCATCTTCTTCCCCAAATTTTCTGCAAATTCATACTACTCAATCATATTTCTACAATTTTATACCTTCATTCAATAACCAACAAAGTTGCATATCAAATTACATATATCTACAATCCTAAATATATAAACCTTAATGAAGATAAAAGAACAATAAAGATGAAATAGAAAATTTGAAATCTGAAAAAATTAGAACACAAAACTAGTGGAAGCATCAATGGTGAGCTAGGGTTAACAGCAAAATATCCTCCCTTATTAATCGGAAAATGAGGATTTGATAGACAAAGGTTGGGTTCCTTCCTCCTTGACCCCATAGATGATTCCCCATATGTATGTATGTATGTATATGTTTTCAGATCGGGTTGAAGAAGAAGAAGAAGAAGAGGAAGAAGAAGAAGAGAAGGGTTGAAAAAGAAGGAGAAGAAGAAGAAGAAGGAAGCAGATTGGGTTGAAGAAGAAGAAGAAGAAGAAGAAGAAGAAGAAGAAGAAGAAGAAGAAGAAGAAGAGAAGAAATGTGCTGCTGAAGAAGAAGAAGAAGAGCAAGAAGAAGAAGAAGAAGAAAAAAAAAATTTTGAATTAATGGGGGCGGGTCGGGTCGGGTTGGGGGCACGGATCCTGGATCCGTGCCCCCGGTGCACATAAGTCCTACTCTTTATGTATTCACTTTTGAACGATTCATGGAAGGGTAAGACATCCTAAGAGGTAAAAATTATAAATTGAATGTTTATTTTGTTTGTTTTGTTATAAAATTATACTTGAGAATCATGTTGATGAATGTAATTATTGTTGGTTTTTATTTAGTGTTTATTATTATTATATGGAATTATAAAAATAATTCACTATTGAATGATATGAGATTCTATGATATGTTATCTGAATGATTTGTGTTATTTCAATTTTTTTTATATGATTTTTATTTTACTTTATTTTTTATCATGGTAGTATTATATATGGATTGTTCTTACTTCAATATAATTTAATTTTTTTTAAAATCTTTGATCACTTATTATATGCAGGTAATAACTGAAGAAATCTTGGCTTGCGACTTTAGAGTACATATTCACCAATTGTTGAAAAATATTAATTGATTTTGACTTAGCAATCAAGATAGTGAAAGCTTGAAAGGTAATATGTTAGGGAAAATAATTCTTATTTTGGATTTATCTCAAACTGATGCACCATTCATAGTGTTAAGAATAAATATATAGTGATTTATTTTGATGTATAAATGTATAAATATAATGGATGAAATTTGAGTTGTATTAGTTTTTTGAGTTTTTTTATACATAATGTTTGAATTATATGTAAATTCACAATATTAATTGTCAACTATTCTTTTGTCAAATCTAAAATTAAAAAAATATTGATATTTGATACATATACTTTTCAATTTTCTTGAAATATAGACATCATTGACCTTTTTTTTTTTTTATATGCATGTTAATATTATTTGTATGTATGTAATAATGATAGATTCAATATTATTAATCACATAATTAATGATGCAATTAAATATTAATAAAACTCAAATTCAGTAGTATCCACTTTTTTCATCTAACTTATATTAATAAAAAATAATAATTGGTATATACACATAGTATGAGATTTTTAGTTTATTTATTTCTTAAAATATATAGAGTATTGTTTTAAAATATATAAGGTAAGGTTGATTTATCAAGTTATATTTGGTAAAGTTATATTTGGAAAAATATTAATAAATCATAAATATTACCTCAATGTAATATTACACATGTTGATACAATATATTGCATAAGTTAACTATTACACTTAAATATCATATGATATATTTCAAAAATTAGCAATTTATACTCATGTAATTCAATTTGATCACATTTTTAATAAATAATATATAATATGTATTATTTTGATAAATGAATTTTAAAATATTATAATATGTAATCTCATGTCGGACTTTTATTGAAGTAGAACATTTTTAGTTGTGGTCAATTATATGTTTTTGTTTCAAAATATAATCAGTCATTTTAGTTTGAATATTTTGATGGATACAAAATATTGTGAGAGATAAGAACAACATAATAAATATTGTTAATAAAAAAAAAGGTTCCATATTTTTAATTTGTAAGTTTCTTTTTATTTAAGTTATTTTTTTCTTATAAATTTATATTATTAGGTTTGATATAGAAATTTTCAATCACTTTCAACATTTTATAACAATAAAAACTAATAAAAAATATGTAACAAAATTTATTAAATACCGATTCTAAAAAAAGTTTTTAGATGTTATTAGATTACATTACCAATATCGATATTAATATTGAATAAGAAATATTACTCTGTTTCATTCAATTCCTATACTTTATATATATTTTAACATATTACTGTATATAAAAATCTATTTACATCACATTTATATAAATATATTTCATTTTAAAATTTATATCCGTGCATCGCACGGGGGTAAATACTAGTATATATAAAGATGAGTAGGTCCTTGCGTGGGGATCGAAAATATGAAATAATTTAATACAAAAGTATTATACGATAAATATAAAGGTGTTACATAATATGCATAAAATTATTATATGATGTTGAAAAAAAAAAAAAAAAACTTGAATAGCTAGTTTAGGATCTCACTTTTTGTATGACTCATACATAACATATACAACAAAACAACCTAGCTAGCGTGTGTTTCTAATTGACATGAACCAATCAAATTTGAATTATACAAAAACATAACATCGTAAATAAAAAAACAAACTACGTAAAATTAGTACACATTTCTTATTATCTTTACCTAATTTCAAAGTGCATGCATAAAAAAAAAATCTATTAGATAGTAAAATTTAGGGTTGATTGTCGGAAAAATAACATCATTGTCTTTTTAACTAAACTTTTAAGAGTGACATTTGTGTATCTCAGGTGTCCCAAAATTAATCATATATACTCTACAGATATCACGTGTATACTCTTCAAGTATCACATGTATATTCTTATATACATATAATACATGTAAATTATATATATAACACCTGAAGATCATAAATATAACACCTAAATCTGTGCCCCTATGTGCCCCACGGGTATATAAGTTTTTGTCAACTTTTAACTATTGATCAAAGGACAAAACTTATATACCCCTGGGGCACATAGGACCACAAATTTAGGTGTTATACACATGTTCTTTAGGTGTTACATATATACTCTATAGGTGTTATATTTCTTGATGTTATACATATATTTTACAAGTATCATATGTATATAAGAGCATACATATGATACCTAAAGAGTATACATATGATACCTGTAGAGTATATATATAACACCATATAATAGGTTAAGTTGGGGGCACCGTGCCCCCGGGGCACACAAGTGTCACTCTTGATCAAAATAACATAACCTTATATATTTAGTATATTTTTCAAATAAGGTAGTAAAAAATAAACACAAAAATGTGTGTAAGACAGTTTTACGGAGTATTTTCATGAGACGAATCATTTTAACCAATAAATCAAACCCACTTCCACTAATTCACATGTGAATTGTGAAATGTGAGTTGTGGATTGATCCGTCTCACGAAACATGATTCATGAGACAGTCTCACGTAAGACTCACTCAAAAAATAAATATTTATTATCTATTATTATACAACTTTTCACCACAAGTTTTTTTAGTATTTTTTGTCTCTCTCCCCTCCCCTGCATAACCTTCATACTTATTAATAAAAGATATAACTTTTCGAATATTGATTTTGATCGATAAACATACTTATATAGTCTTTGATTTATCCTCGCTTCTATCTTCTTCTTCTCCAATGCTGATTGAAATTTTCCGATTAAAAGTACCTACAAAAACAAAGAACACCGGGGTTTTTTCCGGTAAAGAGACTCCGACGCTCAAGTCAGTAATCTGGAAAAACTTGTCGTTACCTTTTCTTTTGTGATTTTTTTATATTTTTTCACGTGTGTTTAAGAATAGGAAAATAAGGGTTATAAATATTCCCTGAAAGACGTGGCAGTTAGATCTTTTTCTAAAAAAGTGTAAAGTGGGTGAGATATCCGCGATCAATGCAGTTATTCAAATTTGAACTAGTTCGCTTCGGATTTAGTTCGACATCTCATCCTGAAAGTCTAATTAGTTCGCATATGTCTTCCTATGAAACGCGAACTCTCCTGTTCGCATCCATGTTCTGCCTGCTTCTTTGTTCTGTTCGCGTCGATTAGTCTTCAAGTCGGTTTGGTTTCTCAAATAGTTCGAATGTGGTCAGTTTGACCACATCAGTACTCCCCCCTTTCGGAGTGCGTGTGTTCACGTACTAATGTAGTTCGCATTGCTGCTAACTGTGATGCTTCTTCGAGAAGCATCGTGTCCCATCAATCATTCATATGCGACGCCTGCTAGTCAGTTCCCTCATCCCGAGGCGCCTTTTCGCCTTCACCGTTAGATCGAATCACATTCAACGGCCAAAAACATGCGACTTTTCATTTTTTCCCCCCCAAAAACTGAAACGTCGCTGAGAATTCCCCCCCCCCCCCCCAAGAAACAAAGGGTCATTTTCTTCCTATATATACCCCCTTCTCTCCTCCATAAAACCCTTCTGCAAATCACTAGTATACATAAAACAAGAATTCTTCTCCTGCGATTTCTAGAGCCTCCCAAACAAAACCAGGTACCTTTTCCCTTCTTTCTTCTTTCTCATTTCGAATGACATCTTCTTCTTTAATCAATCTGAGGGATGAGAGTGAATCGGAGGAAGGATTTGAGGAATTCCCTCTACGACCTATTTCTGAGCCGCTAGTTCCAAAACCTTCTACTTCCGGCCGTCAGAGCCTTTCTGCTCCTCCTAAACGATCTCGCAAAAAGATTATAGACAATGTCTTTTCTGCCACCAAAACCACCCAAACCCATACTGTTCTTTTGATTTCGCTGATAGTGGCGGCGGCTATTCTGTTATAATTCCCAGCCCCGATGATCGTCCACATCGGGCTCCGGCCGGCTGTCAGACATGGTTTTTAAAACATGTCACCTTAGGTCTAGTCCCCCCATCCACCCGTTTTTTCTAGAGGTTGGTTCGGCTTTTGGGGTGTGTCCCAACCAATTGCACCCAAACTCCATAAGTTACATTGTATCTTTTTATATGGTGTGTAAGTGGATGGGAGTCGAACCGACCTCTGATCGCTTTCGCTCCTGTTTTGTCCTTAAGCATACTAATCCCTTTCAATTCTACCTGAGCCCTCGTAGCGGAGGAAAGCGAGCTCAATTTCTGTCGTCAGGAGATGATAAAATCAGCTCCTGGGAGAAATATTACTTTTTTGTTCGTGCTCCGGCGAACCAGCCTTTACGAACTATTCCTTGGGCTGAGAGTTTAAATCGAGCTGATCCTGCTCCGCCCAGGGATTTCGAGATCGCAGCCTTGGATAGGCTCTTCCGCCGAGGGTCATTCGATATAGTCCGAATGAGTTCTTGTGAACTGTTGTTGTCTTTCTGGGGATTTTACCCGAACAGTCGGGCTCCCCGCAAGTTCAATCTAGGTTGTTTGAATTTTTCTCATTGTTTCTCTCATTATCTCTTCTTTAACTTACCGAACTGTATCACATTTATCGCTTGTTTTATTGTATTGCAGACAAGACAATGAACAAGTTCTTTTGTTTCGATGAAGCAATCCCTGAGGCCCAGAAAACTGCTTTTTGTCCTTCTGAAGAAGCAGTAAGTGTAAAGCAAGCTGTGACCTTCCGCCAGGAAGAGGAGAGACGCCTTGGCGAACTGGCCTCCAAAACCCCTAGCTCGATCGAGGGAGGTAGTACCTCTGTTGCATCTCCCCCAGCTATCGCGGGTGTTCGTCCTTCTTCTTCGTTGCCGGCTGCCCAAACTTCGAATGCTGCTGATCCAGTCGAGGAGATTAATGAAGAGGCAGCTGAAGCTACAACTTCCCTTCGCAGGAAGAAGAAGGGGCCCTCCAGTTCGCAAAAGTCGTCCAAGAGGCAGCGAACTGAGGGAGAAGCGCAGGCTAGTCCGGAGGTTCAGGAGAGAGCGATCGTTCGGAGCGATAAGGCTGTGGAAGAGGAGGAAGATGCCGAGGTGAAGGAGTTCAGAGCGAACTTAACTCGGGCGGTGAACTTCACCAAGTATTTCGAGATTATGGGCAAAAGGGCCCTTCACCGACGGGATCGCCTGAGGGATGCGATGGAGGAAAAGAAGACTTTGGAGAGCGATCTGACTATCCACGCCGGCAAAACTGAAAGCTTTTCCGCTAAGTTGGAGGAGCGGGAAGTGGAGCTGGCGCTTGCTCGTTCTAAAGTAGCCAGGAGGGAAGAATTGCTGCTGGCCAAAGAGAAATTCACCATGGAAAGACAATCTGCTTTTCTGAATGCAGAGGCTGAAATCAGGAGGCTGAAGGAGGAACTGGAGCAAGAGAATAGCACCCGAACTGAGTTCGGAAAAGCCATGTGGAACGAGGGCTTTTATCACTTCACTCGGAGTCCGGAAATGGAGTTAATAGCGGAGACTTTCCGAGAAAGACTCTTATCTCGTATCTGGAGTTCCGTCTTTTTCCTTTCGAAGGCAGCTCCTATGGCCGAGGCTTACTTCAGAGAGGGAGTTCGACTTTGCCAGGAGGAAGTTGGACAGGCGTTCCAGTTCAATGTGAACACACTGGGCAAGAAGCTGCAATAAACATTTCCCATTCCTCCTGGCTGGCACGGGGATCCAGATGAGGATGTTGATGCACACTAGTGGTCGGGCTGTTTAGAAGAAACGCTCAAAGAAGTTCTTCCCAACAACCAGTTCGACAATCCTGGTCCCAGTTCGTCTCATCCGGCACCCGTTGAACTTTGTTCCAGTCCGACTGTGGACTTGCCAGAGGACATGTTCGATCCCCTGCTCCCAGCTCCAATCCAGCAGCCAACCCCCGAATCAACTCCATCTCCTGATCACTCTTAATCAATTTCTTTGTAACACTCGTATCTTTTTGGAAGTTTTTCCTTGTATCTTTTTGATAATCGATCAGAAATGAGTAGTTCGCGTTCTTTTGTTCTTTTCAACTTGCTTAATCGTAGAGTTCCGAAGGAACTCTTCAGTTTGTTTAATCATCAAGTTCTGAAAGAACTTCCTCACATCGCTTAGTCGCAACGTTTCAAGAGAACTTCTTCAATTTACTTAATCATTAAGCTCCGAAGGAGCTTCCTCAATTCGCTTAATCATTGAGTTCCGATGGAACTTCTTCAATTTACTTAATCATTGAGTTCCGATGGAACTTCTTCAATTTGCTTAATCATTGAGTTCCGAGGGAACTTCTTTAATTCGCTTAATCATATAGCTCAAACAGATATGTAAGTAAGTACATGTAACTCAGCAAAGAAAAACTCAGGGATTTAACGTGGTTCGGTCAAGTCAACCTACATCCACGGAGTGTAAAAATATCTCTTATTTCATTAAAGTAACAACAACTTTAAAAAGAAGTAAAAAGCAACATACTGACATTCGATACTTCAAGTATAAAATTTCTTCTAGTGATTGATGTGCCACGGCCTAGGCAACTCCTTTCCCCTTTCATCAGTAAGTTCGTAAGATCCACCGGGCAAAACTTTTGTAACAGTGTAGGGCCTTTCCCAAATGGCATCCAATTTCCCGATCTCTAACAAGACATCAGATTGCCTTAAAACCATATCCCCTACTTGGAACTCTCTCTTTCGAACTTTCCTATTGAAAGCTGCTTGAATATGTCTTTTGTATAGTTCATGGCGAACTTTAGCTTCATTTCTGACCTCCTCTAGGAATAACAAATCTGTTCTGATCAATTCTTCATTTTGTTGGGAATCAAAGTTAGTAATTCGTAGAGCTTCTCCTTGGATTTCAGCTGGGACCACTGCTTCCATTCCGAATGCCAGACTGAAAGGAGTTTCTCCCGTAGTCGATCTGGATGAAGTTCGATACGCCCACAAAACTGATGGTAGTTCGTCCACCTAATTCGATTTCTCGAATTCAAGCCGTTTCTTGAGTCCATCCAATATGATTCGATTAACCACTTCAACTTGTCCGTTCGCCTAAGGATGAGCCACTGGAGTAAATACTTGTAAAATTTTCATTTCTTTACACCATTCCGTGATTTTTTTGCCTCTAAATTGAGCTCCATTATCAGACACCAAAATCCTTGGTAAACTAAATCTGCAACAAATACTTTTCCATATAAAATGGATCATATCGGGCTCAGCAATCTTGACCAAAGGTTCAGCTTCAACCCATTTAGTAAAATAATCCACGGCCACCACCAAGAACTGCTTATTTCCTCTGGTTTTAACAAGTGGACCTACTATATCAATTCCCCATCTAGCAAAAGGGCAAGACGAACATACAATAAGCATATTTGTTGCCGGAGTATGAATTCTCCACCCATGTTTCTGACAGGAGTTGCATTTCCGAACTATCTCTTCAGCATCGTTCTTCATTGTAGGCCAATAGAAACCAGCTCGCGCGACCTTTCGAGCGAGCGCCCGTGCTCCCGCATGTTCGGCGCATCCTCCTTCATGCGCTTCTTTCAAAACCTTGATTCCTTCTTCTTGGGACAAGCATCTTGCATCTGTAGGTAGAAAAGTTTTTCGATATAACACTCCATCAAGAATGTAATAGAATCGAGCTTGTTTTTCCAATTTCTCGAGGTCTTTCGCATGTCCTTCTCTCGCTCCTCCTAAAAAGTTCAAAAAAGGAGTTCTCCAATCATGCTCTACCAGGTCAACATTCATTACTTCATTTTCCTTTCCTACTCCCAGAACAGTAATACTTCTCCGTGAACAATCTTGTAATGAACTCCCAATTTTCGCCAGATAGTCCGCTTTTTGATTTTCATGCCGAGGTATCTGTTCGATCTGGAGTTTTTCAAATCGTTTTTTCATTTCTCTTATCTTCTGCACATAAGAAATCATGCGATCTTCTTTAACTTCACACTGGTTTCGGAGCTGTTGAGTCACCAGCTGTGAATCGGATTTGACTATCAAATCTCGAGCTCCAGCCTATTCGGCTATTTTCAATCCCTGCAAAAAAGCTTCATATTCCGCTTCATTGTTAGATGCCTTAAATTGAAATTTTATGGCAAATTCTAACTCATATTTTTCTGGGCTAATCAACAATATCCCAGCTCCTGCTCCCTGCCGGGATGACGATCCATCTACAAATACTTCTCATTCTCTCTTGTCTTGTACCCTGGTTTGTCTCCTGAATAAAGTCTGCCAATGCTTGGCCTTTTATAGTTATTCGCGGTTCGTATTTTAAATCAAACTGTCCCAACTCAACTGCCCATTTTACTAACCTCCCTGATGCGTCCGGCTTTCCCAACACTACACTTAAAGGATGGTTAGTTCGCACTGTGATTTCATACCCCAAAAAATATGGTCTTAACCTTCTCGCCGTAGTGACTAAGGCATAAGCGACCTTTTCTACTTCGGTGTAGCGGATCTCAGCCCCATGGAGAACTTTACTAACAAAATACACAGGGAACTGATCTTTACCTTCTTCACGGATAAGAACTGAACTGACTGATTCCTCTCCGACTGCTAGATACACAATCATCCCACTTCCTTTAACGGGCTGTTTCAACAAAGGGAGTGAAAGGAGAAATGCCTTCAAATCCTCGAATGCCTTTTGACAATCTGCGTCCCAACTAAACTGGCCATTCTTTCTTAGAATTTTGAAGAAGGGTAAACCCCTATCCACCAACCTTGATATAAACCTGCTTAAAGCAACGATACGACCAGTTAATGTTTGTACCTCCTTGATGGTTCGAGGGGGCGTCATTCCTTGTATAGCTCGGACTTTGTTGGGGTTGACTTCTATTCCTCTGTTCGTAACCATATATCCCAAAAATTTCCCTACTTTTACTCCGAACGAACACTTGGTTAGATTTAATCGCATCCCGTGCTTTCGGATTGTTACCATCGTTTCCCTCAAGTCTCCGCATGTGTGTTCGCCTGTATGCTCTTCACCAACATATCATCGACATATGCTTCCATGTTGCGACCTAATTGATGTTTAAACACCTCGTCCACCATTCGTTGATAAGTAGTTCCTGCATTTTTTAGTCCAAATGGCATAACTGTATAGCAATATGTACCTGAAGAAGTAATAAAGGCTACATTGGGTTTATCTTCTGGATGTAACATGATTTGGTGATATCCTTACGCTGCATCCATCATACTCAGCAGTTCGCATCCTGCGGTGGAATCTACTAGCTTATCGATCCGCAGAAGAGGGTAGTGATCCTTGGGGCAAGCTTTATTCAAATCCCGGAAATCGATACACATCCGCCACTTGTTCCCCGATTTCGGGACCAGCACAACATTGGCCAGCCATCGAGGATACTGGATCTCTTCAATATGCCCAATTTCAAGCAGCTTCTCAACCTCTTTCTTGATGATTTCATTTTGTTGATCCCCAAAATGTCTCAGCTTCTGTTTAATTGGTCAAACATCAGGCTTGATATTTAACTTATGAACTGCTACTTCCGGATTTATACCCTTCATATCTTCAGGTTTCCATGCGAATAGATCCACATTATCTTGAAGAGCGGCTACGATTTCTCGCCTAACCTGTTCCGACAATTGACTCCCAAGCCGAACTGAATGTCCTGGTAGCTCTGGGATTAACTCCACACTCATCAGTTCGTCCTCTTCAAACTCTGCAGTCCTCGCCTCATCGTCTTTCCTTAGACTCTTATCCCTTCCTCAATCAACGTCATCCCTCTGTTCGCTATGGCATTTTCGAGACTCGGACTGTCGAACTGCAGCTACATAACAACGTCGGGCAGTTTGCTGGTCGCTATGAACAACTCTTACTCCCACTACTCGTCCCTCCTCATTTTCAACAGGGAATTTCATCGTTAAATGTGCAGGCGAAATGACTGCAGCATATGAGCTTAGAGAAGGACGACCTAAAATCACATTGTATTGAGAGGGTGCGTCCACTATGAGTAAAGTCATTGTCTTATTTTGTCTCCATTCCCCATCTCCTAGCACCATGGGAAGTTGGACCTTGTCGTATACCGTCACGGATTCTCCTGTAAAACCATAAAGTGAAGTTTCTACAGATTTTACCTCCACTGTCGATCTCATCTTCTTGAAGCAATCCATGAACATAATATCCACCGAACTTCCAGTATCCACGAACACCCACTCAATATTAAAGCCTCCTATCTCAGCAACGATCACCATAGCATCGAACTGGGGACTTTGGATAGCAACGCGATCTCGCACTTCGAACTCGATGGCCACATCATCGAAGATTGAGTGAGAACTGCATTCTGTTCTTGCCTAACAGAATTAAGTCTCACTTTCCGAGCTCTGTTGGAATCTCCATCTGTTGGCCCACCCATGATCATATGGATAGTGGGTCTTTCTTTCCGTTCAGGTCTAGCTCGCGCCGGGAGAGGTGGAGGCGGAGGTAGTTCTTGTTGCTCTTACCTTCTTTCCCGTCTCGGCTCCTCTCGATCGTTCCTCTGCTCACAGTTCGATTGAGTCCGGTGAACAAAACGAGCTAATTTATTCTCCCTGTTCAATCTTTTCAGTTCATCTCGCAAATGTAAACATTCATCAGTTCCATGCCCATATTCATTATGAAATCGACACAATTTACCGTTGCCAAAGGTGGGTGGCTTCTTCCGATTAGGGCTCCAAGTTGACGGTCATTTTAGTTGGGGCAGGTTCCATATTTCCATTAGCACCTGTCCTGGCGACATAGTCATGGGAGTATACTGTTCGTATCTCCGTCCTGTCCGATTATCTCTCAAGGAGGGTGGCGCGAATCTCATTCGGTGTTCCCCTCCTTCTCTTTTTCTTGTTCCTTCATGCTCCTGTGGTCTACTCGTTCGATTTGAGCTCTCACCTTTTTTCATCCGAACTGCTTCTTCCAAGTTGATATACTTGGTAGATCTTTGCAGTAGGTCATCGAAATTGTTGGGTGTCTTCTTAACTAACGAAGTATGAAGGTCACCCTCTTTCAGACCTTGAATGAAAGCGTTAACGACCAAATCATCTGAAGCTTCAGGAGCTTCTAAAGTAGCGGCTGTAAATCTTTTGACGTAATTCCGCAATGTTTCATCCCCTTTCTGTTTCACACCAAACAAAGTTTGAGTAGATCGCCTCTGTCTCCTCGAATTGGCGAACTGATGCAAGAATAACTCCGACAATTGCTCAAAATTGTGAATCATCCCATCATTTAGCTGACTGAACCATGTCTGAGCAGCCTTGGTAAGAGTAGTTACGAACACTCTACACTTGATACCGTCTGAATACCGATGTAGTAGAGCAGTATTCTCAAATCTATATAAATGATCCCACGGATCCGTGACACCATCATAGTCAAAGTTAACCAGCCGAAAAGAAGCCGGTAACTCATCCTCCATGACTTCCTCAGAGAAAGGATTTTCCCTGGAACTTCGAGGAATCCGTCGAACAGTCCTCTGGACTTCTCGCAATTCCTTTCTCAAATCATCCACTTTCTCGGACAGTTCTACATGTCCTCGCTTCTGGCCGCGAGGATGATCAGACTGACTCTCCTGCTCATCCGTTCGAGATTTGTCACCTTCTTGCTCCTTTCTGGCATGAATATCAGTGTTACGTTGTTGTGACTCGGCCCTTTGTTTGCCTAAAGCTTTCTGAACAACAACCTCTATCAATTTTGAAAGTTCCTCCGGCATCAAGGTGATGGTGCCGGGAGGATTCACCGGTGCAGAACTCTGGTCCTCTCATCCTGCCGTACGGATTGTGTCCCTTTTTCTAACCTCCTTCGAGATCCCCTGGTATTCACCATTTTCACGATTCCTCAACGTCTTAAGAACTCGGAGTTACGAAAGAAGGTTCCCACAGACGGCGCCAATTGATTTATCCTCGCTTCTATCTTCTTCTTCTCCAATGCTGATTGGAATTTTCCGATTAAAAGTACCTGCAAAAACAAATAACACCGGAGGTTTTTCCCGATGAAGAGACTCCGACCTCAAGTCAGTAATCTGGAAAAACTTGTCGTTACTTTTTCTTTTGTGTTTTTTTATATTTTTTCACGTGTGTTTAAGAATAGGAAAATAAGGGTTATAAATATTCCCTGAAAGACGTGGCAGTTAGATCTTTTCCTAAAAAAGTGGAAAGTGGGCGAGATATCCGCGATCATGGCAGTTATTCAAATTTGAACTAGTTCGCTTCGGATTTAGTTCGGCATCTCATCCTGAAAGTCTAATTAGTTCGCATCTGTCTTCCTATGAAACGCGAACTCTCCTGTTCGCATCCATGTTCTGCCTGCTTCTCTGTTCTGCTCGCGTCGATTAGTCTTCAAGTCGATTTGGTTTCTCAAATAATTCGAATGTGGTCAGTTTGATCACATCAGTCTTATTTTAAATAATAGTAAAAAAAATTGGTTAAAATAATAATAATGAAAACTTTAGTTAAAACGACAGTTTTCGTTGCAATTCACCCAAAATATATGTTATGCTGAATCCGATGTCCACCGAGGCGAACCCATCACGTCTCACTTAAAATGAATGAGCATAGTTGGACTTGAGTGAGTGTTGCTAGACGTTTCTTCAGAACCCAGATCATTCGATTCGGTACCTTCTCCATCCTCTTCTGCTTTTCATCGTAATCTTACTTTTTTATCTGTAAAGAATCAAACGGTTTCATCGCAATCTGTGCTCGATTTATTTATCATGCTTTTTTGAGTTGCTGTCTGAATCAATTTTGTTTATCAGCAGCTATGAACCTGCTAAATTTCTAATTGAACAAGTTGCTGACCTCGTTGATTTCGCTCTCATATAAATCTCTGAACTTCTGCAACCCCACTGATCTTTGTAATTTCTGAGACTGTTTTCCTTTCTTCAAGTTTTTTACAACCTAAAGTGGTGGTAGGCTTCGGTCCAGGGTTTAGTGGAGGAAAGTAGAGCCATTTCGATTATGAAATCTCACGTTTTTTGTTTGACAACTTGGAGTTATCTCCCATTTTCAATTTTGAGAATTTATTTCCTCACATTTTGATGAAGTACAAAGGTGGAATAGTTCTCTTTGAATGTTGTGGCGATTGTGATTTGAATTATTATTATTTGTTATTTTCTTTACCCACTTAATCCCAGGAGGAAATATTTGCTTTAGGAGGGTATTTTTGAAGATCTTATTTCATAATGATAGGACCCTGTATTTTGAAATCTTGATCATCTTATATGATTTTATGAGCTCCAAAAGCAGCTTGTAAGTAAGAGCATATGAGATCTTTTACGTTAGCTTAGCCAGAGACCTTCTACGCTTCTGAACAAAACAATAAAAGAAAACATATTTACTTGTCTTGAGCTAATGAACTTATTCTGTAATGGAATGCAGATAATGGCTGATGGGGCGAACTCGGATGTACCAAGCCATGAGCTGTTGGAATGGGCAAAGCAGGATAAGCGTAGATTCTTACATGCGGTGTATCGAGTGGGTGACCTCGATCGCACCATCAAGTATGCTGCCCACTTTGAGATATTATGTTTGTGGATGGACTGAGATTCAGCTCTCTTTTGTTTTTCCAAGTTGCTTATGTTTTCTTTCCTGCCAGGTTTTACACTGAATGCTTTGGGATGAAGCTATTGAGGAAAAGAGATGTTCCAGAAGAAAAATATGCCAATGCTTTTCTTGGGTTTGGCCCTGAAGATTCACACTTTGTGGTGGAATTGACTTACAGTATGTTATCAGTTATAATGTGTAGCTCTTGTACTTCTTTTCTTTCAGGATCCTTTCAGTATATAAGATCATTAGAAACCATAAGCATAGAATATATATAGTGCCAAAATTAATTTTCATCCTAATTTTGCTTTTTAGTATCTAGTTACATGTCATTCATGAGAGGATATGAACATGGAAATAATTGTGAGCCTTATGCTTACTCACCCCCCTTTCCTTCTGAACCTAATGAGCCCCTACATATTCTTGGTTTACAATTAGTCTGACTGTCTTTTTCATCGTCTCTAGAATAGAGGAAAAGAATATTTAAGTTGGGATGAATCAGACATAGTTGCAGATTGACAGATGGCCATATGGGACCTTCCATTAAAACAATATCTACATCTTTCAATATGTATATCTTAAGAAGAAAATTCCACTTGAAGTAATGATTCAATTTAACTATTTACAAACCTTGCCTGCTACCTGACATTCTGCATATACTTTAAACAGATTATGGAGTTGATAAATATGACATTGGAACGGGCTTTGGACATTTTGCCATTGCAACTCAAGATGTAAGCTCTCATCAGTTCCTTTCTTCTTCTTTGACAAGAGCTGACTATTTTTTGTTGGCCGCTAATGTTCATGATGCTTTACCAACTTTTTAATTTGCATTATTAAGGTTTACAAATTGGTTGAAGACATTAAGGCCAAAGGTGGAACTGTCACTAGAGAGCCAGGTCCAGTTAAGGGTGGATCAACTGTTATTGCTTTTGTTAAGGATCCAGATGGCTACCTTTTCGAAATAATTCAGCGAGGTCCCACTCCTGAACCACTCTGCCAAGTGATGCTTCGTGTGGGTGATCTCGATCGTTCCATCAAATTCTATGAGAAGGTGAACTCTTAAGTCTTCTTGATTGAGCTATGTCTTAAATAGACCTATTTTTCTAATCTTTCTCTGGGAATCTGTTGTCTGTGAAGCCTGAATTGCATGTCTATCTCTACCTTTTGACTTGCTTCTCAACCTCTAGTTCTGTCATTGTATGTAGTTAAAATTTCTTCTTCTCTTCTTGTTCTCAGCAATTTGTATACGAAATGTTTCTCCCTGAATATGACTTATACTTGAGATATTTCTTAATGCTTATCTTGGAGTAAGAGATAGCCCATATGTATGCACCCTATAAAAAACATTTGAGCTGATATTTTACAATTTTGTCCTTGCAGGCACTAGGAATGAGAGTCCTGAAAAAAACTGACAGACCAGAGCAAAAGGTATCGGGCTTAAATGGAAATGCAGATCTATTTAGGCGTCTTACATTTTTGTTCAGGTTTTGAAGTGACACCATCTTCTGTAATTTGCAGTACACCATAGCCATGATGGGGTATGCTGATGAATATGAGACTACTGTTCTGGAACTGACATACAACTATGGTGTAACTGAATATACCAAAGGAAATGCATATGCACAGGTTAACTTAATGCTTTATCAACAAACTCCTCAGCATCATCAGTTTCCTTCTGGGCCTCATCGTGGGTGTAATTTCCATTGCAGGTTGCAATTAGTACTGATGATGTATATAAGAGTGCCGAGGTTGTGAACCATGTGATCCAAGAGCTTGGCGGAAAGATAACTCGACAACCAGGACCAATTCCTGGAATTAACACTAAGATCACTTCTTTCCTAGATCCAGATGGATGGAAAACTGTAAGTTTACTTGGCCCAAACAACATTAGAGAATTCTGATAAGCTAATTTATAACAATTTGCTTCCAAGATTTACCACCTTGAAATGTGGGATCTTCAATAGTATAAACCTTCAAATATGAATCTCCAGAACCATTTGTTTGAAAACAATTTTGCTGAAGTTGAACCTTCTTTACGTGTGATACTAGATTGTTCTAAGCTTACAAACTGCTAATGAGTTAGCTATGGCTAGAACTCATACATGCCATAACCTAAATTTTCACACTGTCTTGTTCTATACACGATCAAGATATGGAACTGATGAACATTTGGGTGTATGCAGGTGTTGGTTGACAATGCGGATTTTCTGAAGGAACTCAAGGGAAACTAGAAGGCCAAATGATTGAGATGTGTAGCTCACAATATGCTGTATCTGTTTATGCTATGGTTCAATAATGTAGACACTTATAATATGGATGTGGCCTTATGAGCATATTCTCAGTATTAAGTGAGAGCCAAATATGCTAGCCTAAACTTCTCATGCATAAAATTCTCTACTATTTGCCCAAGTAATCGGTGTATTTGGATTACCATCGGTTCCCTGTATGTGAGCACCTGGTGATCATGTTAAGTAGTATGAAATTATAAGGTTTTCTTCCTTCTTTCTGGTAAATGATGAAACGAAGGAAAACTGAGGAAAGTAGATACGACGCATCTACTTAAATCTTCAACTAGTAACTTATTGATTAATTTTACAAGTAATGAGAAATGACATGACAGTATGGTATTTCTAAGAATGAGAATAATAAAACCATTGTGTATCAATTCTGGCCCAAAATCTCTGCAAGCTTGGTTTTATTCGAACTTCGAACACCCAAAAAAAGAACCTTCTTCAATTAGGGATATCTTGTGTTCTGTGAATCGATGCACCTGAAGGAAGGTGACCAAACGGGGAAAGATGAATGAATGGAATGACAAGAAACAACCAACACATATGGCCCCAAGAGGTTTCATGCTAGCTGATGTGAGTAGATTTGTGATTATGTACAAAATTGATCACTCCTTTCTCTTGCCTGTTACTGCTCATCATCATGTTTATTCAATATAGTGTCCTTCGGATAACAACCAAGTACTCGAATATATCTTGCAAACTCCTGTATGACAGAAACATGTAACCCATAAAATAGGTAATTAAAGGAAGATTTTATGATCATATAGTAGTATCTCTGTTGGATGCTATGAGCTAATTTATGCCTGTAAATGTAATGAAGAAAGAAGAAGGACCTGAAGATGTCCAAGTGCATTTTGGGCACGAGGCTCTGCCATAGAAGCTTCAAAATCGATGTAAAAGAGGTAATCAAAGTATCTGCAGGTGGGACAGAATTTCTGAGATAATAACCTGTTTGAGATCATATACTTCTACGCAAGTGTATAATGATATTCCCTTTGTATCCATTTTTTTGTGTTTTTCCTTTTTATCTTCAACCTGAGTCATTACCTATTTATGTAAATCTGGAGATAAACCTAAGGTCACATTTTGTTGTCATCTTTAACCAACATTTGTAAGCTCAGAGTCAAAAAAAGGCCTCAATTAAATTCCTAAATCCACCATAGAATCTCATTTCCAGAGACGGGTGCTAAACTTGGACAAATTGAATACTCACATGGCTTGCCCACTGTTGGAGTCATCCACAACCCTCAAAGGTCGCCTTTTCTGCGGACGGCTCTCAATCTGTCGTAATAACAAAAAACTACTAGTAAACATTAAGATAGAGTCAAAAGGCACACACAGGAAGATATCTTTTAAATTATTAATTACCTTTGATAAATTAATGTTCCTCATAGAAAACACTGCTAAGGCCTTGAATAGAACACCAGGCCCTTCTTCCAAAGAGAAGACAATGCTAGTCTACAAAGAAGAACGACATTATTTTATATCACATAGAGAGGCATGTTCTGGTACAAGAAGAGTACCTTATAAGATCTCTCTGTTCCTGGGATTAGAGGTTCCCTTGCAAGCATCAGAAAACGGGTCACGTTGTCAGAATCATCCTGTTTGTTGGATCAATGAACCAAAGTGATTCAAAAACTGTTACATAAGCTTCATTTTTCTAAATAAAATGTGAAGATATGAAAGGACAAATGTGATACGCTTGAATAAGAAGTCTTGTTAATATAAATGCGACAATTTTTATCACACAGCCACAATTCCATAGTGATTTTATTTCGAACTTCTCGGTTGGTGAGAGTGAGAGAAAAGTAAAGCAGTTAAAGATGGACTGTATAATATTTTGCCTGGGAAATGTTATTGTACAGAATCAGCATAAATTATGGAAGTAAGATTAGAACAACATAAATATCTTTTAACCAGAATAAATTATGGGAACCACTGCCACAGGGTTTTCCGCAGAAGCTAATATAGAGTTGAGAAATAAATGAGAAAACTAGACCACTCAGTAATTTTATTGCAAGATCTTGAGCGACCGATCCGGCAGAACAACTCAGTAATTTTATTTTCAAACACTTTTGAGTTTGATAAATGGCATCTTACACAAACCCTTAAATGGTGATTTGCATGATATCAAAGAGACACCCTTTTCTTTTGTTTCAAAATGCATAGAAATGATATTCATCTTCATGTCCACCAAGAGATGTTACTTCTTTAAGAGAATGATTCGAATTCCACACAAGAACTGGTAAAGGCAATGTAGCTTCGATCATCGAGTCTTTTCCCTTAAAATTGGACATGCAAAATCTAAATAAAAGCTGTAAAGGTACTTCACACTAATCGCAAAGTTAATGTGTCTCTCAGTGGCATATATAAAGGTAAAATGTAATAAGATATTCTGTTCAAGTTTCCACGTGCTTAATCCATTTAACCTAGTGCAGTCATGACAACTCACAATCAATGTTTATCCATATAGAAAGGCACGAGTAATTGGTCATAAGCTCTGTTATCTTATTTCAGCAATTCGAATTTCCAGAAGACCTGCTCCAAGAGGTCTCATGCAAGTAATTATAGCTATCTTTTAGAATTTTCAGTAAGCTATGCAAAGTCCACTGCAATTTTAATTTCCAGAAGACCTGCTCCAAGAGGTTTCATGCGTGTAGAGTATTCGTTTAGAATTTTCAGTGAACTATGCTAAGTCCACTGCAGTAACACAGAGCAAATGTAGGTACCTGAAGATAACTAAGTACCTTCCATGATGGTCTTTTCTCTTTCATTTTTATTTTTCCTTTTCTCTTTCCTTTTCTTTTTTGATATAACCTTTATATTATATTTCCACTCAGAAGGAAAGGATCATGCATGTTATACTTATACTATAAGAAGGTTAATGCATAAAATCATAAGTAAATTTCCTAATTTAAAAGCACATGAGAAGCTTAACATGCAAGGAAAGAGCATTTGAGCACAGATAAAGGAAGAAGAACCATGACTAAAAGTCTAAAAGAATTAGTGAGACACCTCACCTGTATTCCTTCAGCAAGAATATCAAGTCCATAAATATCTGCAGCTCGGGCACTTGCAATTGCTCCCGTCTCTCTCACACCTTCAGAGGCTACCATCTGTTCTACTGTTTAAATATGATGTAATTCACAAAAGGGAAGAAAACTTTGGGAAGTTACCTGAGCGGCACCTGCACTATCAACAGCATTGATTCTGGTAACGCCCAATTTGTTCAGAGTGATCTCACACTGATCAAGTGCCTGAAACCACCAGAAGTATTTCTTTATTATGTTCTAAGGTGAAGGATGACATGTGCAGGGAACACTAATCAGACAACAAAAGTTGCATAATATAAAGCATGAAAATAGTCACGTTATTTGGAACTTCAATGGTTTCTGCACTGACATAAGTATTGCAATTCCTATTCATATATTTAGAAGCCGAAGACTTGTGAAATGTGAAGTACAGCATTATTTATTCTCTTAATGAGGAAATAGGACTTTGGAGTGTATGTGTGGAAGATCAATCACCTGTGGATGGCTCAATACTCGCTTTAACTCCTCCTTTCTAACCCCAGGCAATCCCAGAAGACAGTGGCTGACAATCAACTGAACTTCCCCGACTATGTGAAGCCTATGACGAAGCAGCAAGTCATAATTACGATGGATGCTCCCGCCAACAGAATTCTCAATGGGAAGTACTGCCTTGTCTACCAACCACAATTCAACAGCCTGAAACGGAAGCCAACAATGCAAGGATAAAGAGAAGATAAAACAGTTGAAAAGGTAAACCCATAATTTTGAGAAACATTATGACCTTGAAGACAGCCTCATATTCGTCACATGGGACGGTTTCACAATTAGGATAAGCTTTTTGTGCAGCAGCCTCACTGTATGCTCCTGGAACCCCCTATGTGATACAAGCCACTTGCTTTAAGCAAATAGACCAAAAATAAGTAACGTTGATATCAGAATTATCAGTCACATACCTGATATGCTACACGAACCTTTGTACCAGAAGATGATAGATTGGTTGCAGATAAGGGTTCTACGTTTTATTCGTTATTGTGGATGTCCATACAAAAATAAAAGGTAACAAAATTAGTGTGATGGATATGATATATATGACAGGATAATCACAATACAGAGTCGTTTATAACTTTAAAGCCTTAGCCACGAATTTGATCATATTTTGTAAACAAGTGGCATATCACCGACTATAAGCATAAATACGTGCTATTGTCTTATTTACACTTCTTACTTGGCAGTATCATCTCAAATGCATGCTCATGAAATATATCAGGTTAGAGTCACACTGAACCAGTGGATATAAAGCATGATAAAAACATTTGCACATTTGCTGATTAGAAAGAACAAAATGCACTGATAAACGTCAAAGGAACTTGATTAATCATTAGAAACTATAAATTGTAAACTAGACCCACACTGAAAAGCAATATTCCAGCTTTGTTATAATATAAACAGTACAAATTATAAGCATCCGTCATTATCATAGCCAAGCACACGTTTTAATACAAAATCAGTTAACACTATAATACTCAGATATCACGCGATCAATTCACTAATCAAACACTGCTCAGAAAGGGGAAAAAAAGACATAATGCTTCCAATCTAGTCAAGAAAGCAATAAGAAGTATCCACTTGAGACAGTTAACTTATTAGCAAGAGAATTAACCAAACAATCGTGATTCACTCACTTGGGAGAGAGTTTAAATCCTGGTGAAAACCTGTGGCAAGAGCAATCAGGGTTTCTTCTTGAGCAACATCAGTAGACAAAGGGATCTCATCCTCCACAGGGGTGATTGCCCTGTGAGACAAACACTCCCATTCAGTTGTAATCCTCAGATTGAAGAAGATTGGCCTCGCAAAATCCGAAAAACCCAGCAGAGAATTTGGGCAAAATTTCTTCAAAAGCCATGGCTTTCTGCTCCACCTATCCCAATTCGAAGCGACGAACTCACAAGAACTGAGATTCATGAGAGAGAGAGAGAAGAGAGAGAAATGTAGAAAACCAATTGCAGAAGGCAGGGAAGAAAAGGAGAGGTGGTTGAGGAAAATGTAGTTTGTTAATCGTTACGTTTCCTCCTCCTCCTCTTGAGTGTTCACTTGTGCATGTGATACGGAGTGGTGTGGGCCGTTGGATCTTTAACCGACGGCGGAGGACGGCGGAGGAGTACCAGAAGAACCTGAAGAAGCTATAATATATATATATATATATATATATATCTGTAGTAAAATGCAGACCATTTTGGTCTTGTTTCCCCAACTTTATATCCCAACAATATAGATTACAAAATACAATTTTTTTTTTAAAAAAAGATATAGATTACAACAACAATAAATGGGATAGGATTTTATATTTAAATTATTGGAAATTTTCAATTTCTGAGTTGGACGGCAATCTCTGATCTGTAAATATTCCGCAAAGAATATATCATTTGATTTTCTTATGTTTTTTGGGTTCTATGTATCGTATGGTTAGAATACTAAAATCAATTTTTTATTTTAATATAATAAAATACAGCTAATTTTACAAAGTAAAACTGTATCTGATTTGCTTGTAAACTTATTTGTCGGTGCCCTGCTCGAATCTATTTTCAGTTTTTTAGTTTCACTGTTTTTCTTGCAGATCTTATTTATGTTTTCGAAGAACATGGATTGAACAAAATATGCTCTTTTCCTACTTGGAATCTACTAGTAGTAATATTTATGATCAAGTGAAAATCTCAGTTTTTGGCCAGTCTCAATAATAAATATATGATCACGTTTTGTGTGAGATCGTCTCACAGATATTTTTTCGTGAGACGGATCAACCCATAACCCGCACTTAGCAATTCATATGAAAGTTTGTGGGTATGAGTTCAATTTCGTGAGACAGATCAACCCATAACCCACATTTAGCAATTCATATGAAAGTTTGTGAATATGAGTTCAATTCATGGGTAATAAGGATATATCTCACAGGAACTATCCATGAAGCCGTTTTACATGAGTTTTTATGTAAATATATTATCATCCCTATTCTTCAAACGGTATAGACTATAGATGGTATAATTTGATATAACTAGTACTATCCTATTTTGTTTGTATTTTAGATGGTATAAGCAGAAGGTGAATATCCAAATTTTTCTGGGATTTTTTTTTTTTTTATCGAAAGGTGAAAAATATAAATTCTAAGATAAGTCAGCTAGAAAAAAAAAATGTCCCTAACGAAACAATAAGTTTGAATTATTTATTATTAGCAGTAGCTACAAGGGGAAATTAATCAAAACACCAAACTAGTAATAATGAAGGTGATACTATTATTATCAAAAAAGAAAAGAAAAATCTTTCATTAATTTGTTTTATGAATATTATTTTTTTGAATATGAATCGAACAATCTGCAGCACAAACCTATATTTATAATTCAAATTCCAATTTATAAATAAACATAAGTTGATTCATCTCATATTTACAATTCAAATTTATAAGAAAATCCTACTATGTCATCAAATACAACATATTTGAAAATAATCACTACAACCAAACCGTCTACGTTGACGAGATGGTTATTGATGACATTTGAGAAAAGGGGTTGAGTGTCAATTAAAGTGGGTTTCTTCTATCATATATGTGGTGGAGTGCATCGTATATGATTAAATTTTTTTTATATATATTTAATTTTACAATTTTAAATGAGGATTTGAAGTGAGAAAAAATTTAATTATATATATGTCATGATCCGATACACTAAGTGCACTCCACCGGGTAGAAGAAACCATAAAGTGACTAGCTAAGCTAGTCTTGTTAAAATATCAAATTGACATTTGAACAACTTGATGGATAATTTCGAATTTGGTGGATCTAATTTATGAGAACCCAACACTCACCAGCCCTTCTCTAATCTCCATTACTCCTTTCATTTCCAATTCATCTTTCAATTTATTGTCTTTTAATTTTCTTGTTATCTTTCTTTTAATGAACTTTTTATTATTTATAAATGCTCCTGAATTTCAGATACTTATGGAATAAGTACTATTAGTTTCATTGGGAATAATGGCAATGGAAACTACTTTGAATTTGAAAGTGAAGTTGCTCATCTTGATTGGGACCAAGGGTTTTGATGGAAGGGATGTATTTTTAAAAGTGCATTAAAAAAATAGAGGGGCTTTTATGGATCGAAATTAGTGGTACCAATTATGGGGTCCTTCTGTAGTACACCTTGTGTATTAATACACCAGGTTGTCAGTCATTTTTGTCCATTAGATCTGAGTACTTTAAATCCTGACCATTCATTTCTCATTTACCTTTTTTTACCTTTCTTCAATATTTACTATGGTAACTTCCTATGATTCCCCAAAATGGTATAATGTCCTAGATAATGAGTCCAAATCCTCCTTCTCCTAAAATTTCATTTATCAGTCATTATCATCCATAAAACCAAATTCACGTATTCTAGTATTATGCATCGTTCGACAACGATTCATTTAACATCCATATTCGATATATTTTATTGTAATTTATGATGGTTACATTATGGATGACAATGATTACATTATGGATGACAATGGGGCATGTCGGGGCGGGTACCCAGCCTTCCCCGCAACTACTACCCGCCGGGCGGGCGGGGCAGAAGCTTGCGCCCCGGGCCGTTTTTAAAAAAATAAAAAAATAAGAAAATAAAAATTTGTAATATTAACATGAATAATTTGAAAAACACCTAATTAAATCATTAACTAAATAATTTGAATAATTATTTGATTGAATAATTAGAAATGAGGATTTAATTTTACTATTTTACACATCCAACAACAAATTAAAACATTATTTTACATCTAATATTACTACTTTAGTCTTTTACTTAATTAATTAAAATATGGTCTTAAATTACTTATATATACACACACATATACACTTAATTATCATAATATATACATTAATTGAGATTAATGTATATAAACTTAATTCACAATATATATTATGTATATAAACTTAATTATGTATATAAATTTAATTATGCATATTAAAATATATTATGTATTTTATGAATGTTTATAAAATGCTCTCTCAATGTAAACACTTCTCAAAATTCACCAATAAAATATTATTTTAAATCTTCAAATGTATATATATACTGACAGAAGAATTAAGAACTTGTATTTTATTGATATAAAGTCTAATATATATATAATACACTTCAAGATCTAAAAAGATATAATGAGATACAAAAAAATCTTAACAACTTTATACATGAGTATGTCTAACTTTATCTCTAAGATGTAAATTATGTGGGAAAATATTCATTTATAGTGCAAAACATTCCATTCAATTGCAATGCATTGTGAACGGTTAAAATGGTTTGTAAGCATTTTTATTTTTTGTTAGTATGATGCATTGCAATAACATGTATTGCATTATATGAATGCATGATACCATGCAACCAATGTTATGAATTGCATTGCATTGCAATAACGATCCATTGCATTATATCAATGGCATGATATGAATTGCATTGCATTATATCACTTGGAATATGCATTGCAAATATGAAAATATATACAACATAGATAGCATTGCTGAATTAAAAAAAAATCATAATCCTATGACTCGTTCATATATTACAAGATAAAATAGAATGTGTTAATGACATCCAAGATTGTGAGGGTAATATGCAATATATACAAACTAGTTTGTATCTTATCAATGACATCATGCAATGGTTAATGACATTCAAATGTATACATTGATGAATTCAAATAAAAATCGTTGGGCAATAGACAATTCATAACATTGGTTGCATGATATCACACAATGGTTAATGACATCCAAAATTGTGGGGTAATATGTAAATATATAAATTAATATACAATTAAAACATTCGTGAATAAAAATTAAAATTGTGGGGCAATAAACATATTAATATATCTGAAATATATTAAATATTTCAATCTAATGGTTGAAGGGTAAAATATACAATAGTGTATGGTTGAAATACAGTGTTTTGCACATACAATGCTTGCACTGTATAACATGGTTAAAATGGTTGCACTGATATGAAATTGTTAAAATGACATGTAACCAATGTCCGTATTTTAAAAAAGCATGCAAGGTTATAATGGTTGCACTTACATCAAATTGTTAAAATTGTTATCATCCTTAAAACAACACGTAATAAAATTAATTTTATTATGAAATTTATTAAAACTCCATGATCATATTAGTATATCTCAAATATATTAAATATTTAATTTCAATTTCATCACAATGGTTGTTAATGTTTTATCATTTACTAAATTAGGTATGATTTATGCAAATGAAATAAGTTTGTAACAAAAATTTATATTTTATATAAATGAGCATTCTAAAGCGTACAACTCGTATGACCCAAAATTAAATGTAAAACACACAATATATTTCATAGCCCAAAATAAACTCAAATTAAATGTAAAGCATACAATGTATTTCATAGCCCACAATACACAAATCAAGACATTGCAGCCCATTGTCCAAAGGTTACAAAGCCCATACATATTACAAAGCCCACAACTCCTATAGTCCAATAACAAAAAGTTACCTTAAAAAAAGTTACTGCGGTAAAAAACTCTGGTGTATTAATACACCAGGTGTACTGCAGAATTACCCCCAATTATGAAATAGTGACAAATTTAGACGACCGTATATATGAATTCGTAATGGAGCAATCAATTCTCTTTTTTTTTGATTAAAATCTAAATTAATGTAGAAGATAATAAAATCAATTCAATTATACAAATAGAATTTAATAGTGGAATGGAACAATCAATAGTACTTGGTGGTAACTTACTTAACTTATATAACATGGGTACAATATAATGTGGGCACGGGCATCCTTAATATTTAATTTTTCATTTGAATTTAACTCTTTGATAATTAGCTATCAAAATTTAAAATACAAATTAAATTATTAAAAAAGAAATCCACGATTTAAGTTGTTCTACAACAAACTTGTCCTACTTGGATTTAAATCAAAAATCAAATGAATCCATGAAACCAGTGAAACGATTTCTAAGTGGGCCTGCTTTTTATTGGGCTGCATACCTCCACTCCAATTTGTATCTTTAACAATTCACTTATTTTATAAAACAAACAACACACTTAAAAAATGTTGTGTTTAAAAATATCAAATTCTTACATTATCACTTTCCAACATTAGCATTTCTTCATGGTTCGTAATCTAATTTTTCGAAACTGACTTGCATTTTAAGTTCATGGAGAAGTAATATTAAAAAGGCTAGATCTAAAAAAAAAATATATATATATATATATATGGGTAGTTCTATAATACAAGGTGTATTAATACACCAGACTTTCCACTCATTTTCAGCCATCATATTTGAGATCATTAAAGTCAAAGTCAACTATGATATCAGATCTAATGACTAAAAATGATGGAGATTTTGGTGTATTAATACACCCGGTGTACTACAGAATGATCATATATATATATATATATATAGATAACATTAGAGAGTCCAATTAAATTGGACAATAAATAATGTTGATGGAGAGGAGAAGTCGCAATCAAAAATGTTATGAAGCATAATAAGTTTTGGTAAATCAGAGCCTCCAAAGAAGTGGGTTGCCATGCCCACCACCAATTAAGGTTGACACTCATTTAGCCAAACTGCTCAAACTTCTTCTATTGGAAAACACCTAACTAATATCATCCCATTCCTTTCCATTCCATACTAATTATTATTATGGGGTGTTTGGGCTTAGCAATCTATTGTATTTTGATATTTTATCTCGTATTTTAAAATAACCATCATACATCAAATGTAAATATGATGAAATTAATTGGAACGGAGAATCTAGTTCGATTTAGACTGAATTTGGACCATTCAGATTTTGGATGAGTTTAGTATTTGAACAAAAATTCATCAATTTTACTCTATTTTTACTATCATTAATTATTTCTACAATTCCCAATGAAACATTTACTCTCTCCTATTCAAAATAAGTGTCCTCCTTCAACTCTTCACACAAATTAAGGAAAAAATTATTTTCCTAATATGCCCTTCATTAATTATTCTTTTATTTGACCATTTTATTTTGTGTGCTCTACAATTAATTAGGAATTCATTAAGTATAGAGGTAATTTTGGAAATAATTTACAAAGTGACACTTAATATGAAAAAATCTCAAACTTCTAAAATGACACTTATTTTGAATTGGAGGGAGTAATTTACATTTTTCACTTTTTCTACAAGTTATGTGTATATTTTTCAAAATTCATTTTCATAAAATTCTCTTCAACTCCAAATTCAAACTTACAAAAATTATCTAAAAGTTGAGAACAAACATACTCCAAAAGTTGTGATACACCCATGCCATTTTGGAATACCACAAATTATTCAATATTTGTATTAAAGAAAAATGAAATATCATCAGCTCAGATTGAAAGAACAAGTATATTTTTTATTTTTTACTTTTTTGAAAGAACAAGTTGAGAAAAAAGAAAAAGAAAATAGAGCGGGGAAATGAAGATTCAAAAAAGAAGAAAAGAAAAATGATAAAGAAGAAAAAGGGTAAGAAAAAAGAGAAATTTGACGGACTAAACTTTAACCCCCATCCTACCCTACCCTACCCTACCCTACCCTACCCCCCACCTATTCTACCATTGAAGAAGCCATTCTCAACTTATAACAGACACACACACATAAAAAAGAAGGGTAAATTTCTGAATACTAACCACCGGGAAACCGGCCAAGAGAGGCAACGAAGAGATGTCCAAGTCCTCCTCCACTGCCACGACGTCGTCTTCACCCACGGCCGCCGTTATTCGCCCTCAAGATTTCGCCGACAGCCCCGTCCACTACGCCGTCGCTATCGGCGATCACTTTACCCTTAACAAATTACTCTCCTCACTACCCAAATTGCCCGATCCCACTCTCATTCACACCGAATCCGAATCTCTCGCTCAAGAAACCATCGCGGAACAAATCTCCGCCGCCCTTGATAGTCGCGAAAACCGTCTCAGAGAAACCCCACTGCACCTGGCCGTCCGCCTCAACGACGCTTCCGCCGCTCGCGCACTTGCCGCTGCCGGAGCTAACATATCCCTCCAGAATGCCGCCGGCTGGAATCCGCTTCAAGAAGCCCTCCTACGCCGCTGCCCGGACATCGTCGCCCCACTCGTCCAACACCACCATCTCGCCGCCTGGTCCAAGTGGCGGCGACGCCTCCCCCGCCTCGTCGGCGCCCTGCGCAGAATGCGCGATTTCTATATGGAGATTTCCTTTCATTTCGAGAGCTCCATTGTACCATTCGTCGGGAAAATTGCTCCCTCCGACACTTACAAAATCTGGAAGCGCGACGGAAACCTACGGGCCGACACCTCACTCGCTGGCTACGACGGACTCAAAATTCAGCGCGCCAATCAGAGCTTTCTTTTCCTGAACGACTTTCATAACAGTAACCCCATTGATATAGACATACCCCAGGGCTCTTTACTCATCCTCAACCACGACGAGAAGAAAATCTACGACGCCTTTGAGAATGCTGGGAACCCATTGTCGGACTCCGACGTTTCCAATTTCTGTAATCAAACCAGCGTTTACCGTCCCGGGATGGACGTGACGAAAGCGGAACTCATCGGCCGTACAAATTGGCGACGCCAGGAGAAAACGGAAAATGTGGGAGAGTGGAAAGCCAGAGTCTACGAAATGCACAACGTATTGTTCACTTTCCGGTCTCGGAAAGTGAACGCCTCTGAATACAGGGACGATCCATTCTCGCCGACGTGCGTGTTGCCTTTGGAGATCGACGAGGAGTCGGACGAGGGTTTCATCGTAGCAGAGAATCCGCGATTCAGCGTGTCTCGCGACAGGCAGCAGCGGCGGCACAGCAGTTTCGTCAGAGATGACAGGGAATTCGTTACGGTATCTCGAAAGAGTGTGGATATAATCCCAATTGATACAAGGAGAGGCAAGCCGCCGTGCGGTGGAGACAGGTTGGTGGCGCCGCCGCCGACAAAGGAGAAGGAGTACGCGAAGAGTTTGCGGCCGATGGTTTGGCTTACGGAGCAGTTCCCGTTGAAGACGGAGGAGTTACTGCCGTTACTGGATATCTTGGTGAATAAAGTTAAGGCCGTCAGGCGCATGCGGGAGATTCTGACGACGACGTTTCCCCCGGGGACTTTTCCCGTTAAGGTGAGGGTCAAAATCGACAACACACTACTTTCCGTGGGGCCCACATGGGTTTTCTGATTCAGTGAAAGAAGATATCTTGTAATTAGATTGTGATTTGCTTTACTTTTAATTCATTCTTTTCATGCATAATAACAACAAAGCCTTTCTTTAATAAGGCTTGTTGTGGGCCCCCTCATCATTTTGAACCTTGTTTGACTCTCAGGTTGCCATCCCTGTGGTTCCTACAGTGAGAGTGGTGATTACATTCACTAAATTTGTGGAGCTTCAGCCTATTGAGAACTTCTACACTCCATTGTCAAGTCCAAGGCAATTTTCCAATGTTGTAAAAGGCAGTGAAGAAGAGAGTCGGGGCGGAGGATACTTCTCCCTCTCGTCGTCGTGGCTGAGGGGAGGCGGCGGCAGCAGCAGCAGCCGCAGCCACCGGCAGCCAACGGATCCGTTTGTGATCCCGAGTGGTTATAGTTGGAGTAGTTTTGATGACAAGAATAGTAGGAAACTGAAGAAGTCCAAGTCTTCTAGTAAGAGAACTAAGTGAATTGTTCATTTTTCTTGAATGTCAATTGCCATTTCATTTCATATTTGATTGATGCCTTAATTGCTAGCAGATACGAGGAGTTTTAAAATACAAGAAACATATGTATTAAGCTCTATATATAAACTATACTTTCCTTTTCTGTCATTGTTGTTAGCTGATATTATGAAACCTCTTTTTCAATATTCTTTATTTATTTAGTTAAAGTCCCTCCTATTTAGTTTTCTATTAATAACACGCACAGATATCTAGGTATTTCAATTCCAAATAAAAGATGTTGAATGGAAAAGGTAAAGGTGAGAAAGAATAAAGACAAATCCAAGCGTTTGTTATACACGCAAATCAAAGAGTGTAGAAACTAATCCAGCTATAAATCTTCTGAGTATTATAATGAAATCTGCGTCATCTCTCAATTCTCAACTTCATCAGTTTGCTCAAAATGCAAAACAATCTCAAGTGATACCATAAACAAGGTCTTACAAGGTGTTGGGTGTTAGCTGAACAGTATAATTGTGGGCTGGACAGGATTAGACAAAACATGTAGGGTGGAGTGTATAATACAATGATTTAAATTTCAGTTGAAGAAATTCAGTTTTCTATGGTTTCTCTTTAGAAAATAACTTTATATGTGACTTGTTAAAAGAGGTAAGAGTGTATAAAATAAGTAGAAAAGGAGAGAAGGGAAGGTTGGCAAGTAAGAATAATAATGTATGGTATGGAGAAGCAAAACATTGCTTATAGGGACAGTAATGTATGAGTTGGCATTTCTTATTAAACAAGAGGGAATTAGTTAAAAAAGACAGGCTATCCCACATGCTTTCTCACTCTAATTCCCCATTATAACTATCATCTCTTTCTCCATTCATTTCTTACTCTAAATCTATCTCTAACCCAACTCCCTTCTCAACAAGGTACTCTCTCTCTCTCTCTCTCTCTCTCTCTCTCTCTCATGTTCTTCTGTCTGTGATCTCTCTTTGACTTAAATCCATATGCAGGCAAACAGGTATGGCCAGTGACGGGCCGAGTTGGGCAGATCAATGGGGAGAGGGAGGCATCGGTGCTATTCCGGATGAGAGCACTAAAAGCAACAAAGATGCAGTAGCTGATAAGAAAGCAGGCTCAGGTGGATTAGGTAAGGCCAAAGCAGCTGCCATGGCAGGTGCCAACAAGGTCAAGAACAGCACATCAATGGGGATTAAGTGGGTCAAAAATAAATGCCAAAAGAAACCCTCAACCACATAATGAGATCACATACACACAGCAGATAATGTATGGTCATTTATGTAAAATTGCGCACATTATGTACCCCAACATTAGACTACTCAGCTATATTCAAGACGAGCATAATATCCCTGCTGCTTCACAGATTTTAGCATGATATCGTTTTGTCATTCTAAACAATTATAACATACTATACTTAGAAATATATGTATGTAAGGTTAGAGTTATGAAAAGATATAGTGGCTTACTGACTTATAAATATAACAAATAGGCCATATGGCACAAGAATCATGCCTGTACACCACAACAAGAAATTTGAATTAATATATACAGATTATATTCCACAAGGGTAATAATGTACCAACAGATTTCTTATTGAATGATCTGGCTAAAATGAACCTAAAAGGGTGAGGCAATAGTCGTGATAGCATGCAGAATCGGAGATAAATTCACAGTCGACAGTTTATTGAAGGAAATAGACTTTTCACTGCCCCTCATAAAAACCAAATGTGTTCTCGCCACTGTAAGTCATGTAGAGGAATCCATCTTCATCCTTGTATTCATCATAGATGGCAGACATCAATGCAGCTATACCAATCAAATCATATTGTAAGGAAAAAAAGAAGTACATAACATATAGGAAAATTTCAACTTAAGGATCCCACTCACCAGTTGGAGGCAGCACATTATTAACAAAGATGAAGATAGCTTTCTCAGCACTTAGCTTGATCCTTTTCCGAACCACATAAACAAGCTGTCCCACAGTCAAATCAGCAGGAACAAGGTATCTGTAAATCAAAGAAAGATAGGTGATCTGTCTTTCTTACTCAATCCACCCACAAAAGCTAGCCCCATCAAATTCCGTTGGTCATATAATTCTGAATTCATAATTAAAACAGTAAAATGATTTTTCACATGATTCATATCCCCCAGGAAGAGATAATGGTGGATGCCAGGTGACAGAGCAAGCTTTTAAACACTTCCTATTGTGAAATAGGAGAACTATAAGAGAAAGTGTGGGGGCATCCACGGGGTTTTTCGTGTACCTTAACTACAGTCAATCACAAAATCCACATCCACATTAAGACTGATTGACCCAAAAAGACTGAGCTTACAATGTGAACAACAAGATTCAAGCTTTATTCACTGAGATCAATATCATTGGCTCAAATTCATTTCCTGTGATATAATGGCTTAGCATATAAATAATGAAGCACAAAATTAGTTATCATGCCAAGAAGGACCTTATGAATTACTGCAGGTCGGTTTAGCATCAACTATCCCCAAATAAAGCTGAAGAATAATGCATACTCAAAAAAGTACCCAATCCTTTTCCACGACATGCTACTCTTTAGACTTCTAAATCAATAACCATATATGAATTTCATAATCTGAAAATATCTAGTAAAACTGCAACTAATTACACCGAGTTCTACAGAGCTCTACACATTAAAGTTTAGATTAGAAAGTTATCATTAAAATAGTTGAATTGATGCACTCACTTCTTCTTATCAATGTCAGGAACCTCACTTTTATCTGCCTTCTCGACAATGACCTGAAAAGGTATGAATTACATACAATTTTAAAATACAGAAAATGAGTAGTCTAACAGAGCAGAAATTTTAGCTTCGATAAACAATGAATTCAAATATTATCTCACAGGAATTCTATCAGGATACTTCTCTCGAATGCGAGTGGATTCTGCCTGTCGTCTCTCTGCAATAATGGAAAATGAAATATCAACCAATGAAGGAGAAACCCAAGTAATGAACAGTTTCAGTCACACTACATTAAGAAAAAAAGAAAGATGCAAGTTGAATGGTCTGTGCTAATCATATAATCTATATAGAATCAAAGTCAGAATCAATTGAAAAACTAAAGCTCAATAAGTATTTCATATCAGAAAGGACAAGTGTCATGTCCATATCATGATTACAAGTACATGGTCTCGATGATCCTTTAAACTACATGAACTAAAGCCAACAAAAATCTTCACAAGTCAACAAAGTAAAACCCATTAAAGGTATATGAATATGATCATCACCAATCATATAAGGGATCAAAAATATTCACATCCCCAACTACAAATTTCCCAGGTTACAGACAACCATTATACCTATTATTGCAATAAGTATTCGACTGAGCAACGATTACTAAACACAAACAGCAGTTCATCAATCGACCTTTTTTTCTTATTCACATCAAACCTACTACATGATCAACTGACGTTGAGAAGAAACAACATACCCAAAGGGTGATCTATCTTGAAAGAACTCTTCGCCATGGCAAGATTTGAGTTTCTATCTCCCACTGTGAATCCCAGACATCGAAACAACATCAGAAACCAAAAAAAAGCACTTCTTTTACAATATATCACAATCCATTTCATAGCCATAAATATAAAAAAAAAAACAAAGTACACCAGACATCAGGGTTATATTATACAATACATGCATATTTTGCGTAAAGAGAAGAAGTGAAACACAGATTCACGCAAAAGGGTTCGTCCAAAACTTACCAAAGAAGCTATAAAACACAAGAATTCAAAAGGGAGCCTTGATGTGATTGGATTGATCCTATTCCTAGCAATTGAACTAAGAAGATAGTCAAAATCTGATCGAAGATCAACAAAAAAAAAAAAAAGTAATTACAGGTAAAGAAGAAAAGATGAGGATATTATTAGCAAGAGAAACTGAAATCGGTTTGCGATTCATACACGAAACTGGATTTTATAAGGTTTGTATCAACAGGGAAACTTTCCACAAGCTGATAAGACTTGAATCGATTGTAACCAACGACGTCAGAAGCTAAACGACGTCGGATTCAAGCCTCAAGGGTTAGGCAATCTCGTGTGGGATTTATTTCCGGATATTTCTCACCAATATATTATTTAATTTATGTTGGTAAAAAATCAATTTTTTTCTGGGTTTCCTTTTTTCTTTTTTAAAATTTAATCTATATATATATATATGTATATAATTTTTTAGTTAGAATATCGATTGCGAATTGGGAGGTTTAATAAAAAATAGTTTCCTATGAAAGAATATATTGTTTGATCCCTATCACTCTCACAAGGCACGAATTTCTTATTCTTCGAGTTTAAAATAATGTTACATCTTTCCCTTAAATAAAAGAAAGTGGTACATCTGATTTTAATATACTATAAATAATCTCCCATAGAAAATACGCACTTAAATCATCGTTCCATTTGGCTTTAAAAAGGTTCATTTAATAAAAATAATAACATTACAATAAAAAGTGAAAAATAGTATTGTATACTCTATGGTTCTCCTCAAAAAAGTCGTTGCAGGAATCTCATAGGTAATAACAATCAAAAGTCAAATATAAAATCTTGGTTAAATATAGAAAATCATATGGTTTAGTATATGCATTTTAGTAAATAAAGGTATCCACATGTTTATTTATCTCGTGTACATTCTATTAATGACGTTTTGTTAAATCCTGTTTTACTAAAGAAATATTTTATTCTTAAAAAATAATTTTTTAATTAATAATTTGTTATAACTAATCTCAAAATAGGTACAAGTATATTATATTTTATGAGGAAAATAAAAGAAACTTGAACTGCAAACTGCACTTGTATGCCAACATAATGGCCCATTTAAAATGGGCTTCCAAATCTAACACATCTAATCTTAAGATTTAACAGGTCTTTTTATGTGACCCACTACCGTTTCTCACATATTTGATTGTATACGTGTTTGAATTGACATCTCAATTTTAAATTGTTGACAAAGTAAAGATTATAAGCCCATCCTACTGATTATGGCCACTAGGCCCAAAGGAAAAGAGCAGCCCAACAATTCAGGACAGTTATTATAAACACAATCATTTATTCAAAGGAGATTTTGTGACACAAAGTCCTATAGTAATATAGTGCATAATTTCATCCAAATGAATTTGTGAGATACTCTTACAAAAATCATATTAGATTATAAATACAATTGGAAATGCATTTACTACATATAGATGCAATTAGAATGCATACATAAGTATTTTAGTAGTAATTCATAAGTAGTAACAAACAAATTTAATTAAGAAGAAGAATGTGATACATATAATTTGTGGGTTGTTATGATAAAGAGAAAACGAAGTATTGATTTCTATATGCACACGAGAAATCAATATGATTCAAGTTTTGAAATGTATAAGTATATGATTCAATTTATAAAAGTGGCAAAGATGGTAGTGGTCCATGGAGTGTGCTTAGGTATCATCATCTTCATTCACTTTCCTTGCCTACTTCCTTTTATTATAATATACAAGATGAATTCTATTGATCATGAACACTGTTATTACTCTGCACCACCCACACCCAATCTTTCCTTCTTCTTCTTGAAGATTCAAGAAAACATCTGTTGAGCAAAGAGGCATTTTCTTCATGCCAGTTACAAGTACGATGAATTTCATGGATCCATAATCGTTGCTTCTATACCCTTGTCTACTACTACTACTTGAGTTGTAGTATGAATTAATTAATTTAGAGAGAGAGAGAGAGAGAGAGTCAGCATTTTCACGTGAAAACAGTGAGTGGGGAAGTTAATGTTGGTTGAAATGAAAACATAGTTTTTAATGGTGGAGCATTACTTACAGGTCCCAACCCACATGAAGAGAGGGACACTTTGTGGGCCCCCACTCTCTTCTCCTCTTTCTATTTTTCTTTCTTCCATCTCTTTTTTTGTCTTCTTATATACACACATATCATCTCCACTTTGCTTCTATTCTCCTCTTTCTTCATATAAATTTGTGTTGAAAAATGTGCAGAAAATCTGCAAATACAAATAAGTAATTAATATCTCCTACAAAATGAAGACAATCATCCTCTTAGTGTTAGGAGTCAGGAGGTAGGGAGGGATGTAACTTGTATCTTTAAATGAGTGTGATCTTCTTCATGTGAAATGTTTGAATAAATGTTATGAGGTGTAATATCTTATAAATTTTGTGTCATTTTGATTTATTGTTGAATCTGAAGTAACAAGATATATGATTAAATTCAAAATTTAAGTCCTCCCTTTTGTTGGATTAATGTGGCATTTACTTTATTTATGAATAAAATGAACAGTAGAAAAAAGTTATGAGAGAGTAAAAATCGAAATACGCAATTGGGAGAACTCTCAAGAAGAAGCTTCTTGCGTTGTGTGTGTGTGTAATATGTAAGAGAGTCACAATTACATAGTAGTATATCCCTTTGAAAAGAATCTTTATGGTCATTGCATGGGCCATCTTTTATTAATTTTGCAGCCTATTTTTCCAACAGTATAATAAGGGGGATTAAGGGCATGGGTAGTTGGTGGCTTCTTTCAAGCACAATGCTCCATTCTACAATTTATTTTGTCCCCTCACGTTAAATGCTACTCATAATTCTGTGTTTCCATAATCAACAAGAAAAGCAAAACAAAAGTTGATGATAAGCAATTTCAATGTTGAATTTCGTAGCTAGTCAAAACCAAACGTAAACATATATAATGGGATATTAAATATATATATATATATATATATGGAGTAAACGGAACATGACCATTATATAGTTATGATATGTAAATAGAATGGTAAATATTAGCTTAGTATAGTATGTAGACTTCTAAAAAAAGAATAGCATCTAGCAGATCAAAACTGGGACAATTCGTTGGTTATGATGATGCAGAAAAATGGTCCACAGAGAAAGAAATAAATCAAATGGTCCTCTGGTATTTATAGCTACAGCACTCTTAATGGAAGTATAAAATAAAGTATTTCATCAAAATAATTCAGGATTCATAAGGTAAAAAAAAAGCAGAAAAGGAAAGAAACAAGACTTGGTGAAGGAAATAAATATAAAAACAAGAAAGCAACAAAAGCAATAATAATGAGAGAAAATCCAATTAGAAACATAATCAATGTGCAAAATGACAGTGATGGATTTAATTTGCTGAAAAACTAGACAAAATTTAGGCATGAAAATATTGAGAAAGAAATATAGTAGGGGTTTTGAAATTCAAATGCAGGTAGTGATGGCCTTAACACGCCTTTTCCCCGACCTCATAAATGCATATTGAAGGCTCCAGATTTGCTCCAGTGACCTTTTTCATCGTTACATTGCTTTTGAGTAAATATACCCTCCTTTTTGTTGTTTGGGTTGTTGGCAAATTCAATGCCTGCTTATGTATATCACTACACCCCCACCCCCTCCCTCATGACTTCCATCTCTCTCTCTCTCTCTCTCTCTCTCTTATATATTGCTTCTAATCCTCATGGTGTAACAATCAAATTCTCAACTACAGCAAGTCTCTGCAATTTTCTTTAACATATTCTCTTCTGTTCTCTCATGGAGCAGTACTCTTCACTGGGAGATAATTTATTGGTGTTTTTCTGTTCTCCAGAAGAAGGACCATTCCTAATATGGAGTTTTTTGTTGGACATCCATAATGGAAACATTAGAGTGATAGAGGCATACGAGATATTGGTGCGGTTCAATTAGAAAGCCGCGCTCCATAGGCTTAGAGCTCGGTTATTTGATTGAGCCGTGCCAATATCACGTATATATACTGTTGCTATGGTTCCATATCACTCTCTTTCTTTCCATGCAGTCCAAAAACAGGTTCACTTATTTGATATCTTTTCTAGCTATTACCATATATACTTCTCTCTTTTCTTTAGCAAAAATATGACTGAAAATGTAACAGGTGGACAAACATCTCGCAATCAGATGACGGCAAATATGTCCGATATGACAGATAATCTTCACTCTACATTTTCAAGAAATGCCGCATATATGTTAACTAGCATCCAAAACTGTACTTGTGCTAAGGTTGTTATGTGAAGGATATCACTAACTTATGCTTTTTTGTCCACATTAGGGTACTTTTGTTAGGATAAACCTAGTACAGCTGCAAAGCTTCCTACTGTTACCTTATCCTTTAGAATAGATTCCTGTTAAACCACACTCTATCATATGATTAACCTATCTAACTGAAGCTTATCTTTACTATAATTAAGGATTGGATTTGATGAAGCTTGAAGAGATCTTTCTATGTGAACATGTCAAAAGGAGAAATGGAGGAGAGAAGAAGAAATTTATCACAATGCATTTACTTACCTCTACCTAAAGGTTTCCCACTTTATTGACGAAGTATTGTGGTAGGTGTAAAATGTGTCCGCTTTTCAATCTCATCATTAATGCCATCTCAAAAGGAGCAATAACCCAGTTTCAAAGTTGAGTTTCTTTTCATTCTTTTTTCTAACAACTTTACAAGTTCACAACTAAACAAGTATCGTTGACATCATAGATATATTTATGGAACATAATCCGTTGGGTGATATCAAATTAAGATTTGCTTAAATACTAGTAGTTGTTACATAAATAAGCACATGATTAAGATGAGGCTTCTACATGTAGGCATCACCCTATGGATGCATTTCTTTACTAGTTATTTTTTCCCCTATTTGATTTCATGCCACATCACATGGAAGCCTAAGCAAATGCTGGAACTCAATGACGAATTTAATTAGCACGTGCATACCAAACAAGAACTTGCAGCCACATGTTATATTTTTTTAAGCAACTTGCACTAAATATGCTAGCAATGAACAAATTTAGAATGTAGAAGATATGAGAAGAAAAGAGTGCAAAGATAAAGATAAAATTTACTCAAAAAGAAGATGATATGCAAGAGCTTGTGGTTCCACCTCATTCTACGGCCACCAAGTCAATCTCTTCATCTTCAACGTTGCTGCAACATTTATTCAACATGTGAGACGCGATTTTGAACACTTCTCATATTTATTGACTCAAATATACTACAAATATCCAAAATTTGGATTTTGGCATCATAAGAAAGTATATGCTTAGACTCGAACTCATACTCAAAAAAAACGCATCAACAACTTGTTGAGGGTACTGATGTCAAAAACATAATAAACGAAGGTTCATTGTGTCAAATAAATTAATCAGACTAAGGGTTGAAGTAAAAGAAAAACATACGTACATCACAACTCGACACACCTTTGAAGTATTGAATACGTAGGCCTAAATCCCAATCGTTTCATTAGTAAATTTGAAATTGCCAACACGCTAGCAAGGTAAACTGAATATCAATTTCAAAATAAACAAATGAACAAACTCAGATTTATGAGATCTGAAAATCTGCTAGTTTTAGACTTATCAGAGAAATGCATCTGATAACAAAAATGTATACTATCATGTATGTTTGTAGACCAAAAACATCATCAGGAATAACTCCTCTACAGAACGTAAAGATGATGTAAATCAAAAAAACTATAAGAACTTAGCTGCATGATTTCTTCTACAACTAGCACCATCCACGTTGATAAAATCATGCTTCCAACTAAAGATCTTCACTAGCAGAGTCAATTCCTTCACTGCAAAGTAAAAGGTATTACACCAGAATAGAGAGCTGGATTACAGATTTTGAACCATTCTGAAAGGAACTCACCTTTTCTGGAACTCTGCTCAAATACAATTCATTTGATAGATAATCTCAAAGGATTTGATCGAAGGTGGAGAGACAAAGCCATGGTGCAGCACAAGATGGAGAACAGAGTATAAATGGCAATTGATGCGATCGTGAAATTCTCAGTTAAATCACTCATTTCCGTACTTAACACTAATAAGTAATCGATCCTTAAGGACGTAGCACAGGAAAATTGTTGTAGATCCAACAAGTACAACTTACAAAATCTTCTGGAAAACGGTGGCTACAGTAATTGAAAAATCAGAAACACGAAATATACATGTAGTGAAAACAAACAGTGGGCCTGGAAATTTACCCGTAACAACATTTTCCTCTTCTCCAAACCTTTTCATTCCTTCACCATTCAATAGCGCTCTGTAAATCAAACCTTGCATCTAAATCCATTCAAACGAAATCCAACGAGCCGGAAAAAGGGAAAACTCGACTCCATTTATGCTCGACAACCCAACAGTACGTGTGTAAGCAAAGTATACCTAACGTTGTAACAGAAAAGGTGCAAACGGCGACGTTTTATGACTAAAGGAACGGCGTCGTTGGTCGAATTAGGGCGCCTAATTGGAATTTAAAATTGGGAAATGTGGCTGAATATATAGCATCAAGATAACGCAATGTATTATATAAAAACTAGTTATGCACCCGTGCGATTCACGGGAGTAAATGTTAAAAATGTATGTTGAATTATTGTTGGATATATTTATTTCGTGCGTCCTGAGTTTTAGATATTCAATGAATTGTTAAAATAAAATGGTCTATCAATGTCATAAGTCAAATAAAGGAAGTGTAAAATGTACATAAACATTTACAGATTTTGGAAGACTTCTTTGAATACTACATTTGTCGCTCTATTGCTTTGTCCACCCTCTTTATCACAGATCAAGATTTTTAATCCCCTACGATTGGTGACTCTGGAGATTGCAACATACAACTGGCCATGACTGAACACCGGTTTTTTAAGATACACTCCAACATGATTTAGAGACTGGCCTTGACTCTTATTGATGGTCATTGCATATGATACGATGAGCGGAAATTGTCTTCTTTGAAATTTGAAGGGTATTCTGGAATCGGAAGGGGTAAGCGACATCCTTGGTATTAGAACCGTCTTTCCTGCATTTTCTCCAGATATTATCTTTGCTTGCAAGACATGATCTCCAAGTTTTGTGATAACCATCCTCGTACCATTACACAAACCAATAGAATGATCAATATTTCTCAACAACATAACTGGAGTTCCAACCTTCAGGTTAAGCTGATGATTAGGAACACCTGAACATCGTATTGTGTTGAGATATTCTGGTGTATGGATGTCCTGCAATAGATCAACTCCCCTATCGGACTGGCAAGGAGTGTCCGAACTTAGATACAACTTTCCTTGTCGAGTGTTCATTTCAGTCATGTATTCATTTATTGAATTCACAACATCGAGGGTTGGTGCCAAAATTGCTCGACCATGTAGATATGACGCATCATCGACAATCTTCTGAAAATCTGGGTAAGTACTTTGAACTATCGTACCTATATGATCTCCTGAAGTCTGCAGCAGAATATCATCTGGAATCTCAATATCAACGACACCATCATTGGGGCCTCCGGCCGTTCCATCTCCGATGCTGGCTATCCACTCAGAAAATTTCTTCAACTCGTCTGACTCTTCATCTGAACCAAGAGCCTGCAGTCTCATATTCTTAGTGAGTCTCAACACTTTGCATTGTCTCCATAGATACGAAGAAGTTATTGTTGCATTCACTACGTCTTGTCTGCTGCCTTTTGGTAGAACCGGTAGTATCTGTCTGAAATCCCCTCCAAGAACAAATGTTTTACCACCAAAAGGAATATCTGCGGCATCGAATCTTGAAGAGGTCATTATGTCCCTAAGACTTCTATCCAAAGTCTCGAAACAATGTTTATGCATCATTGGTGCTTCATCCCATATTATGAGTTTGCATCTGACCATAAGCTCGGCAAGATCACTTCCTTTCTTGATATTACATGTAGAGTTCTCATGAAGATTTATTGGAATTTTGAATCTGGAATGTCCGGTTCTTCCCCCGGGAAGGAGTAATGAAGCAATACCACTTGAAGCAACGTTCAAAACAATCTCTCCTTTTGACCTAAGAGCTGCAGATAGTGTTTTCCAAATGTAGGTTTTTCCCGTTCCCCCATAACCGTACACAAAGAATAATCCTCCTCGATCACATTCAACAGCATTCATTATTGTGGTGTAGACATTGAGCTGATCAACATTAAGATTTCGGACCAATTGTTCATGTTCCGCTAAAAGTGCAACTCTATCATATTGTAATTCATCATAAATGAACTTATTATGATAAGTATTGCTTCCCTGAAAATCTGGCTGTGGCATTGGCGGAAAATCACTTAACCTCCTTCCTTGATTGCGCAGCAATTTGTCAATCTCCAATAAAGTTAGATTCTTTATTTCAGTTTCCTCTAAATTCAAATCTGTACAAAAAATATCAAAAATAATAGAATCAAAATGGTAGTCGTATTATTTGTTTCATGTAATTAAGGAGAGATAATAACTTGTAAGATTTTCGTGTTACCTTGATCTTTCATGAAATTTCTCTGTCTATATAATATATCTTCTGACAAATAGGACCAGCATTGCTCCCAAACGTCCTCGGGCCTACTCAAGCAATCCTTTGAAAGAAGGGTTACGAACAATCCTCGTAGCGAATGGGCTGATCCCCAATAACTTGCTTCAATAATACCATCAATGTATTCTTTATCATCCTCCAATAATCCCAAGGCATAGCAAGCATCACGATATGTATCATACTGCACGCCATTGATCTTCTTTATGTCGTCATAACATTCACAACCACGAACCACATTGAGCAAGCATCTAATGTAGTAAGAATCGCCTGATCCTGGAGGGACGTAATACATCCTTGCTAAGGAGAAACCTCTTTGTCTTGGAACCCATTCTCTTGAATCACTTTTCCAAACGAATTTTTGAGGGAACTCAACATAGGTGAGAGGTTTTGCGAGGGCTGGATATGTCTTGTTCGCTTTAAACCAACCAAGAAACATACTCTCGTGAACCGAGGGTCGGTCAATCACTGACTGAAGAGAATCAGAGTCTTCAAAAAGCACAGGTTGCTCGTTTGGAAGGTGAAATGATAGTCTCTCGACGGGAGGATCCTTGTACTGAATTTCATACCCAAATATTCTCCAAGCTGCCTCACATGGAGAGATATACCTACAGTCGTAATACAACTGAATCTCGTCAATGTTTCTGACCATATCATCTTCATTAGATGTTTGATAAAAAGTTGTTGTGACACGATCCAACCCTTTGTTGACGTACTTGAATAGGTATTTGATAGACCGAGATTGGTTACACCACTCAACATTCATGTGTGCGCCATATCTTAATAGAAGATATCGATTATGTGGGACAACATATCTATTATCTAGTGGAACTCCATTCTTCATAATTGTTCTTCCCAAATCTCGACGTCTATATATCGGATATCCTTCACTATCAACGTCCGTCGTTTCAACAAATTTTTTCGGAAAGTGTTTTGTGCAGAAATCATCTATCATGCAAGGAGAATCCTTTTTCAAAGAACCACATGGACCATGCATCATGTAATCACGTACTGCAACATAATATTCAGGATCCATTTCTTGATCTGGAATCTCAGCTGAAATAATACGATCTATATCATTGCCAGTGGGATATTTATCCTCTGTTGATAGAAAAAGAAGAATGTGCGCATGCGGTAGACCTCTTTTTTGGAACTCAACTGTATATATAACTGCATTGCAGTAAAGTTAAAAGAAATGTTGAAATTGTAAAATAGTTTGGTAAACAAATTACTCATAATAATGTACACCAATAGTAATAAATGAATAATTACCTGCAATAACAGTGCCGAATACTTTGCTGTGACGTAAATCCCTTATCAGATTGTCCAACTTCATTTTGAAGACCCTAACTAATATATCTGGACGATCTTCTGCTCTCAGACTTCGTTGTTTCACAAAACGATCAATCTCAGGCCATTTTGGATTGCAAGTGAATGTTATGAAGAGATCCGGATAATTGGCCCATCTGCAAATAGCCATGGCATCCTGATAGTTTTGTATCATAAAACGGGGTCCTCCAGTAAAACTTGGTGGTAGTACAATTCTAAGACCAATCCTAGAAGGATCGGTCTCACCCCTAGTCAAGGCATCCATCAGGCCACTGTACATCTCACACCTCAGTTGTTTCTGATGAGTTCGAATGTACAACAATCTTGAGGACTCAATCATGGTATATGTGTCAACCACGAATTGCTGTGTCAATCTTCTTGCATAAAGTATTAGAGAAACCTCTCCTATTCTCTCGTGCAATCTGAAGGCAAAATACTCTCTAAGACTTACGTTTTTTCTGCCTCTGGAGTTGTTACATCTCATATTCGAAAATGGAATGTCTTCTCTGAATCCGTCTTCTCCATAAGGGAATAGTAGTGGATACTGTAATCCTAGATACGATGCATGCAATTCACTAATACGTTTCAGTGTCCCTGATCTGGTCTCCACTATTATGTCTCGTTCTCCCATTGATTGATCAAAATCACCCACAAGTAAGGCCGCCACTTCCGAAACGGTCGGTAGATTGTAATTCCTTGGATCACCTACCCTTTTTCTTATAAGTTTTAATCTAACTTCTTGACTTCTATGTTCAACCATCTTTTCCTTTGCCATTCTGAAAGATTTAACCAGCACGTTGTTTTCATCCAACATTGATTTCAATTGAGCGACAATTTCTTCATGAAGATTGTTATCCTGTGCATCCTTTCTGAAAAAGAAATGTGTTTACATAATTTATATTGATGCAACAAAGTTAGTAGCAAATAATATTAAATTTTTGACTTTGAAATAATTTTTGAACAATAACAGTGCTTACCGGACCGCCTTTATTCTGTTGTTCACCTCGTCCTCAGTGTCATGTATGTAAAGTTGTGCAAACTTAGGAGATGATCCCTCAGTTGGAAGCAAACTTCCGATCAGATGGTAGTTTTGTCCATGAAGAGTAAAAACTGGTGGGGAATTACCTGAATTCATACTTTTATCTATTCTTCCTCCCATAGACGTAAAACAAAACATATTGTTATACGTTCGAATGTTATCCAAGAAGTGTTTCGATTTGTCATTATCCCCAAACACTAATCCATACAAATATTGCGGCGGCGTATTCATTAATGGAAGTTGAATTTTTCCATTTACACAACAACCTGAATATTTTGGATTATTGGTATTCTTTCTTGCATTTAATCGCTCTTCATACCAAAACATTGCATTACAATGTTGGCAATGGTACGTGGCGTCTCCGAGATCCAGATATTCTGAAGAAAAAGAGGAAAATTGATAGGAAACAAAGAATTGCAAATAGAATTGTGTACTTAAAAATTAGACTATCCATTAATATATACAAATTACTACTTTGTAACGTAATCATACCATTTTGATGGATATGCATAATTTGATCGGCCGAAGATGTAGATACTCTGCTGCTCTTGTGCCTTATTGTGGATCCTGCTTTCATAAAAGAGATATTATTAGTGTTGAAAAAAAATCATTCAGATATATGATGTGTTAAATTAATTAATAATTTTGAAATGGTAAGTCAAAGTAAAAAAAGGTAATATATATGAAGTGTTTACTTATATACTTTCTATAATACATATTTCATATTATTTTTAAATGTGTATCTATGTTTTATTTTTCCAACACTGATCGTTAATGCATATATATAAACTATAATATACATATATGAAATGTAAATTGAATATACATATATGTAACAGAAGAAAAAAACTATATTTACTATATATAATGCTTATTTGAATGCATTATGAGATTCCATAATAATATTTAATTTATATTCTTTCTCTATTCTTTTAACATACGTTCTCAATACATTATAGAAAATATAATATAGATATTTGGACATTGTAATTCTTACTCCTTCATTTCACAACCCTTTTCATACTAATCCAAAATTGTTCCTCTAAGCAGGGTCAATCTCTTTCTGTTTGTGTTAAATATTTTTAGCTAAAACTACACTTTTCTAAATATGATTTCTTTTTGTATGACACTGAAAAGATATAAACCATATAGTGTGTAATATATGTTATTCATATAAATTTTATAATAGCCTAGTAGATATGTTTTTATAATACATTAAAATCTGGGAAGTTAGAGAGAGTAGTGAATTATAAATTATGTTTATAAATTTAAATTTTAGTTAACAATTAAGTATATACATTATTTATATGTCATGAATTATCTTTTATAAACCATTTTGCATATACTTTAGAATTACTTAATCAAATTCAGAATATAATTTATAATTTATGAATTATCTTCTAATTCAGAATATATAAGAATTAATTAAATGTCCTTGTACAAAATGGATAAATAAATTCATAATCAAATTGTCACCATCTCGTTTGAATAAAAAAGCCTAAACACAATAGAAAATTTAAATGATCATTGTATGGGTGAAAATGTATTTTCAAAAATATGCAATGGATTGTCCCTATCAAAGGGTGTAGGGATGGATGAATAATCATACAAATTTTCTCGAAGAACAAACCTCTTCCTGGCCTACGGATAAAAAATATTTTTATTCCCACTCTGCAAATATATTAGATGTGATAGTTAATCCTTATCTAACTTAATCTAATCATATTCCTTATACTAAATAGGGTTCTAGATAACTCTCCACTTCCAGCCTCCACTCTACTCTTCACTTCCAGCCTCACTCTGTCTCAGCAGAAAACAGATCTAGAGACTTCCTTGCCGTTGAACTTTCACCACCAGTTAAGATACTCCGACGATCTTCTTAAACATGTTGAAAAACGACTCCGCCGTGATCTTGCCGGCTCGATCTGTGTTGAAGAAATCGAATCGAATGTGTATGGTCATCGACGCGAAAGCCCCATCGATGGCTTGGATGTTCTCCAGAGTGATGCAACGGCGCCGTTCGTGTCCATCTCGCTCAGAATTAGTTGAATCTCTTTCTTGTTCGGCGGCTCAGTTCCGAGCCGACAAAGCAACGCCTAAAGCTCCTAATTTTTTGCTTTCCATTGTCGTGTCTGTTTATTATCTCAAATGGTTGCTGGAGCTTGAAGTAGACGGCAAAGATTCAGGACCACTCTACGCTGCTAGTATCAGTGGAGGAGGAGGCCGTTCAGAAACTGGAAAAGAGGAAAAATTCACCCCACTTCACTAAGGCTTAGCTGAAGGATAGATTGGCTAGTATATATGCGGTTAAAGGTGAGAATTTTGAGGATTCAGTTTATGGTTTAAGTTTTTGGCAGATCTGTTTCTTTGTTGATACATTAATACATAATTGTAAATCTTTTTGCAGAGATCATAGATAAAACATGCAGATATGCGTTCATCCTTATTATGTTGTTGCTTCTGAGTTTTTGAATTTTTCTGGTGGACGACCCACGGCAAAATACCAAAGATAAGTGTATATTGTTATGTCCTAAACATCAGAAAATTCCACAGCAGATGCATGACACATAAATATGATTCATTCACAATTACTATTATAAAATATGAAGTGAGAGGTTTTAAGAATACGAAATACCTTCAGAAGCCATATCTCTTTTCTTCCGTTTGCATTCTGATCGAGGAGTTTTACTTTTCCCGTGTTTTCCAATGTCTGTCTTCATTTCCTCGGTCTTTGAATTTATCCAGAGTACTTTTTTTATGTACTATAGTTTAGAGTTTTGATGATGTTGTGAACATGTTTGACGAATTTAGTATATATATGAAGATCTTTAATTGCAGAGTAAAACTTGAGGAAATGATAACAAAGATAGTTTATTTTTTATAAGAACTGAATATGTTTAAAAAGATAGCGTGGATCTGTGTATTGCACTATAACTGCCATTAGAAACCACCCATCCACCTAAATCTGATTTATTTTGAAAATAGCTAAATTTAATCTCCATGTGCTGTATTATTTGTAAAAAATTAGTACTCAAATAAGTATTTTTATACCATTATATGATTGGATTTTTTGTAAAATCACAAGTGTGCAATTAAAGCTATTAAGCTCATAATTTTTACCCAAATAAAGCAGAAAAGAGGTTCATTTCAAGAACAAAACAACGCCCATTGTAGAAGAAGATGGAGAAGATGTACCAGGCTTTTGAGAAGATGAAAATGCTGGTGGGAATGGATGTTGAAGATGAAGAAGAGCAGCAAGAGTCCTCATTCTTCGATGATTTTAATCGCAACTGCACTTTGTCCACCAAATAGGTATTATAATTTCAATCTTACTGAGAGTTTTCTGACAATTTTTGATGTAGCAATGCTCTGAACTTTAGTGGGATTTCAGGACTATGAATTACACTTAAGGGTTTCAAGCTGTGACTTGATGGTTTTGCAAATTTCCTTGATTAATAAAGTTCTACTCTTTCCATTTCCTTTGGCAGAGACTTTATGGATTTGCAATTTGCTTATCTGCTGGTATAACTTGCACGCTCTTGGTAAGTTGTTGTTGATTCTTTGTATAGAAAAAGTGGATGAAGCTTTTTGTGTTTTGTATCTGCTTGGCCGTTATTTCATTTCGAGTGTTATAAATGCCAATGCTTATCGTACAACTTGCATTTAGTTAGCCACTGAATTGGCCCATTTGTATTTCTGTTCTGACAGTGGGATTAAGTAAACAATATGGTCTCTTGGACAACTGTTGGCATAAAGTAAGTGCTGTTGCAAAAAGTCAGCATGAAGTTTCTATGTTTATGTGTTTCTTTTTCTCCCCTTTCTTCTATTGAATTGTAGGTGAACTTCTTTGAATATCATGCTACATCATAGTGTTTATTTTTATCCACTAATTTCTCATAAAGCTGCATCAGAAAAATAAGACATTTATTAATTTTTGGTACGTGAGATAGGTTCAATAAGTTCAGATATAAAGATTCTTCAAGAAAACTCCATGGATATGAGGCTCAAGCTAAAGAATGCCAAGGTAATTTTAGCAATCTGCTGTTGATTTTGCGTGATTGTGCTGCATTGCATATAAATGATATGTCAAAATACTTGTTCTTCAGTTGTTTATTTGCGTGCTTTAATGGAAATTTTGGCATGCATTTCTTGTAATTTAGTTGTGTTTCAATGAAGTAGGGTCTGCATCTCATTAACCAAATTAAAGTTGTTTAAATTCAAAGGGGGAGGTTTGCCATATATTCAAACTCATATTCATATAGCTTACCTGAAACCACCACAGACAACACTAATCAATTAATTACTTTCACATTAATTATCAGAACCAATTAGCATTCTCTGTACCTAAACTTGCTTTGCAAATATAGCCCTTTGGTGGTTGTCATCCAGTTTTGGTTTTTAGGCTCAAAAGCTCTCACATTTGTAATGTTGCACAGCAAATTTTGCCAATTTAGAGGTGTTTCTTGAGTAAATATTTGATTTTCTAAGTTGTTCTTCAATATGCTGCAGATGATGATCAATATGAGGAAAAGCTCAAGAAAGAGACCCTAGCTTTTTTCATGCCGGCAACGTAAGACAAATCTTTCACTCCTTGATGAACTTTCTTCTGACTGCCTGTTGTATATGAAATAGGGGAAAGAAAGAGAACCCTGCCTTCATCAGCTTACCTATGGAGTATTTGCTCTGGGTAATCGCCAATATGAACATTTTAATAAGGTATTTATATTTCATTTTCATTCTCACTGGTAGTGGTTTCACCCTGAATGTTGGTTTTAGTTCCGTAGTTTTCATAGACAGCATTAATTTTAGACTTGATAGTTCTGTTTGGTTTAGTTGTATAACCATTATTTCATTCAAATTATCTAACATATATACCTTTCTGAAACAGATTGGGAAGGTAGTTGATGAACAGCTAAGTGAGCAAGGTACAGTACACCACATAATTTTGTTTATGAAATTATAACCCCCTACTGCTTTTTTGCTAAGTCATATACTATTTAATCTCTTGATAGATTTCTTGATTGCAGCACCTCAATATACTATTTTCCCTTGATGTTTCTATTGACAGCATTGAGACAACCAATTACAAATTAGCTCTTTTTTTTTGTCTGTTGGTGTTTGTTGCCAAAAAGATCTGTTTGACATAAGTATCTCTGTCTCAGTCTGTCAAATGTTCTATTCTGAATATATTAATATGGGTAAAGGGGTCTGCTATCAAAATGAAATTTATTGACTGCATGAATATATTTCTAAAAAGTGATGCGTGTAGGATGCAGTGAGGTGAGCTTCTACTATCTAAGTTTCTGTTTTTTTGTGTTGTTTACGTTTTCTAATAATTTTTGTATTTGAGCATGGTGAGTGGTGATGGTAGCTGATTGATGAAGTTTTAATGCCCTGCTTTTCCTTGCTTTTCTATTAGTTTGATTAACTGTAATTGTCATTAGAAACCACCTATCCACCTAAATCTGATTCATTCTTAAAATAGGTGAATTAAATTTTCATGAGTTCTATTATTTGTAGTAAATAACTATATAAATCAGTTTCTTTATATATTTAGAATTAGTTTGATTATTCGTAAATTTGAAAGATACAACACACAGATGATTGCTATGTCATGAAACATATAAGCTGTAATACAGTTTCACTATGTAATTATATCAATATTCATTTATATGCATATAAATAAATGCGTGTGTGTATTAAGACATATATATATACCACCACCACCCTCCACACCTCTCTAAGTGAGCCACTGCGTAGAAGCAATACCAGAACTAAACAATTATGTGAGAAAAAACTCAATTTACAGATTAGACTTGACAGCTCTCTTGTGTTAGCAATTATAAGTGAAAGTAGTACCATGTTTTGTTTCATAATATGGCATGTCATTTAGTCTCTTTGTTTGTGTTTCCTCTTTGCCGTAGTTGATTATTATGCAATATTAAAATAAGTTATCAAGAAGGAAGAACCAACACACCTTATTCGAATAAAAGCTGTACAAAAACAATAAGAAACTGTGTCTTTAAATTTCTAAGTGAAGTGATCACAGACTTCTTTACTTATTTCAGGTCAATTCACAGCTGATTAGCAATGTGTACACCGATGCACTCTCAGCTGAGAAAGTAAGCGATGAAAATGCTAGTGAAGCGTGTAAGATGCAGTGAGGTGAGCTTCTACTATTGCTAAGTTTCTGTTTTTTTGTTTTGTTCACCTTTTCTAATTTATATTTTTATTTGATCATGGTGAGTGGTGGTGGTAGCTGATTGATGAAGTTTTACTGTCTTGCTTTTCTAGTAGTTTGATTAATTAGAGTGTGGAAAGGCATAGGAAAAGCCAAAACGCAGAATTAACCCACTTTTGCCTTTTCCTACATTCATCACTGTGTTTATCATGTTTCATAGAAACATTATATCAATTGTTAAAACTTAATATTAAGCACTTTATATGTGGAAAACATTATATCAATTGACACCTTACTTTAAATACACAAAATAATCATCCGATTTCAGCAATTAGTTGACAAAAATGAACTGCATTACTTTAAAATTTTTTGTGCTAAAGAAGAAAATGAAAATATTGCTAATAGTCAGGTACTTTTTTCAAATATATATATAGTACATCAACAGGATCTTCAATTTGATTTGATATTTCATCTCGTTTTTCATTGTTCGTAACATGTATTTCGTTCTGTTTGAATTTAATTTGATAGATCCCATTGTTGAGACACATGGAATCAGCAGCATGTTACTTTCTTGCTGGAAGTTTCAATACACATAGCTATGGGACTTGCAAGTCTGGCAAGCTATATAGAGAGCTTGCTTATGTTATCTCTTTTGCACCCTATTACTGGAGAGCTATGCAGGTATGTCGTATCTTTGCTTGTTCGATTTCTATTCAATGTTTGCGGAAACTATGCAAATTGATCACATAATTAAAGAGATGTTGCGAATTTTTTCTAACCACCACTTTTTCAAATTTTATTCTATTTTGCTCAAAGCCTGCGTCGCCATAATTACCACGTGGATTTTTCAATTCTAACTTCCCTGTAGGCAGAACTTGACATTTTGGGCAAAATCGAACAGTAATTGGAAAAAAAAATATGATAGCTAAAGGACCAAAAGTGGAATACGTAAAATTAATTATAAACAATTAGATAAGGCCTAATTAACCAATGTTACATTTACTTGTTACTCTAATCATGCACATTTGAAGTTAATCTACTAACTAATAATACCTAGATATGCTTTAACAGTTATTCTTTGTTTTAATCTATGATTTTCTTGCAATTGTGTAGTGTGCAAGGAGATGGTTTGATGAATGCAACCTAGACTATCTTACTAATTTAGGAAAGTATGTGTCAGCCATGGTGGCAGCTGGGGCAAGATTGACTTATGCTAGGCAGCCCACACAAGCTTGGATGATCATAGTTTTTGTGACCTCACTTTTGGCCACCATTTATCAATTGTATTGGGATTTTGTTAAAGATTGGGGTCTTTTCAACCCTAAATCAAGAAACCCTTGGCTAAGAGATAATCTCATTCTCAAGAACAAAGACATCTATTATGGATCCATTGTGAGTAGTTCTTTGCCATTCTCTTTGAATTGGGATTCATGTTTTTGTGTTGCCCTTAACTCTAGGTGTGTTTGTAGGCCTTCAATTTTGTCCTAAGAGTTGCATGGGTTGAGACTGTGATGAGATTAAATATGGGGATGTTGGAGTCACGCTTGATCGATTTTTTGCTCGCCTCGTTGGAGGTCATCCCGCGTGGACATTGGAACTACTACAGGTAATTTTCGTTGGGAAAATCGTAACCTTTTTACAATCGGTTTACACATTAAATATATATGGTTTCCAATTTAATTGGTTTGATTTTGCTTCATATTTCAATTTATATTTTTAATAATGTGTAAATGTTCACAAATATAAGTATTAACATTGCATGTCTTCCAGTTTTGCCTTTTCCTACATTCATCACAGAGAAATATATGGATTTTAACCTCATACTGATTAATTTCAACCCCATACTGATTGATTTTAACTTGAAATAACTTTCATCCTGAATTTTTTTAGAATCTGCTGCGTAGCCATGATTTTCTATGACATTTTCTTTTTGGGATAATACAAATTAACCTTGAGGTTTAGTCATTTTTCAGCAACCACTATACTTATTTTACTTGCTAATTGATTCAATTGGAGGGTGGCAGTGTTTGGAAGAAATATACTTTATAAAAACCAAAGTAATAAAAATATGCATGTTAGTAGAAATAATAAAAACAGAATAAATGACAATCATTGAACATAAAAACAGCAATATTTGGAAGACATAAAATATTGTAATCCTAAACATAAACCTTATAAAATCTATAGTTTACCGCTCATAGTAATCGACATGCGTACAATCATTCTTGCACCTGTTATCATTTTTTCTCCTTTTTAATCACCCTTTTAAGCCTTTTTGCTGGTCCGGAACTTGAAAATTCATCAAGCAATGATCTTTTATCATTCATATCTTCGTCTATTTCCACAGATTCAATAATCATCTTTCCATTTTCTTTGAAAGTTTCTACTTCATCCACAGATTCTTCAGCGTCTTCAACCTAAATTATAAAAACATAACTTAGTGAAAGTTGAAATAATTTACTGATTATGAATTTTAATATTGCAAACTCACATTGTGAACTTCCTTTTCTGCATTTCCTAGTTTGGACAGCATGTCGGATTCCTGCATTAGTAGACAAAATATGTTAGGAATTCCTTCGTTTTTTCCTGTTTATGTCTGCAAGATAAGATGATCACGATGACTTGATTTTTTTTTTACCTGACTGTCATTGTTTTCATCAAAATACTTGCAAATTATGTTTTGGTCAAGAGTAACTTTAACCACTGTGTATGCATCCTTTTCATTAGGCATTTTCTCTTGTTTGACCATGATTTTAAATAGAACTTTGAGTTCAGTCAATGCATCAATTTCTTCTACGGAAGAATCCAAAATGTGAACCTGCAAAACAGAAAAAACATTTAAGTGTTTCTGAAATACCTTTTAAAGGAATAATTAAAAGTAGAAAGAAAGAGAGAATTCAAATTAGCATTATACATTCTGCTCCTTGAGTTCATTTGCGGTTTTTCCAATAAGTTGAGTGCATTCTCTATCCCATAGTAAGAATCTGGTATTACCGGTTGAATCAAGGACACGAATCTGAATTTTGTACCTTAATAAGAGGAAAAAAATTAATTTCAAGTGTAGAACAGAATGTATGGTTAAATGAAATTACTATATGACATTATTTACCTATATTGTCCAGCAACACCATGTTTTTGACATTTTGAACAGAAGAAGTTATCTCCATCAGCTTCTAATTTCTTAGAACATTTTTTACATCCAAAGTAGCAACACTCTCCTTCCGTTTCGATGTCAGCAATTGTGCAGTACACCCAATATGCTCCAGCCTGTCATAATAATAACAGAAAAAGTAATCAGTGGGTATAAATATCGCTGAATACAATGAATAAAAAGAAAAGGCTGAATAAAAATGAATACAATTTTACCTCTTTCACTTCACTAAGTTGTTTAATTTTTTTCACATTTGCATTTCCATTGGAGAACTCATCAAAGCTGGAATTTGCCGAATAAGATTGTGTGCTTGTTATAGGACCAACACAATGTTCATTCATCCTAATAAATAAGTACATTATAAGATTTATGACAATAACTTTATAAAGGAAGTAATTTATTGTAAATGTAATTAATTAATAAATATATTGTTGAATACCTTTTCTTAAATTCAGTGAAATCAGCCTCCTCTCCATTTATAATCAATTTTGTTGCATTAAATGTGTTTGAAACCTTCACACCATCTGCATAGTTTAAATTGTCAGCCTCATTTACGATAAGATAAATGTAGGTGTGTTGAATTATTATTATCATATACATAACAAAAACTTACGTTCCATTTTTTTGGCCCTACACATTTGGATAATCACAATTGTGTTTCCTTTGATTTCCTCAAGATATGGTAGAATTTGTTCAGCATACTCTTCCCACAATGTGCACCATATACGATTTTGCCTTTATATTTTAATTTGTAGTGGTTAGTACATATGATAACGAATGTTGTAAATTATAAATTTTAAGATCTTACTCAAAGTCTTCAAGTTGAATGTCAATCCTTTTGGTAGGAGCAGTCAAACCTATGGTATTTGAATCCACTAATCTTCCAATCATATCTGAAAGAAAAAAATCAGAATATTAGTCATTTAAATGATAAGATCCTTTTATTTTATTGAGATATGAACAACATACCGAAAAGCAGATTTTCATTCACATTTTCAGCTGCTAATATATCCTTGAATTGGCGGAGTTGGTAAAGTGATATTGGGAATGCATCATCAAAGAACTCAAAAACGTGAGTTTTCTTATAAAATATTATATTGTAGTCATTGTTGGTCGTCTTATACTTCATATTGTTTGGTGCTACAAAGAAGTCTCTAACAGCAAACAGATGACCCTCTTTTAGCACACCATCAAACTTATCCATTAAAGATCGTTTTATCGTTCCATGAACTCTATCTCCCTGCATCATGTAAAAAAAAAAAAAGAGAATTTGAGAAATAATATGAAACTCTTATGTAATATGTAATCTGAAACTAACTTTATTTGTTGCAGTGAGTACTCGATGCAATTAAATGCTTGTAAGATGAAGGTTTTTTTTCGATGATTTGATCAATTCTATGATGGAGGCTGCAGGGATGGAGCAACTACTGTATAGGTTGTGCAAGGTAAGTGCTAAATATACTGGGATGTTGAACTAATTTGGGATTTTTCAATAATTATGATATGTTGATAACATCAATTCTATGATGGAGGCTGCAGGGATGGAGCTACTACTGTATAGGTTGTGCAATGTAAGTGCTAAATATACTGGGATGTTGATCTAATTTGGGATGTTTCTATAATTCTGATATGTTGATAACATTCTGATTAATGAGTGACAGGTTCTTATGGGAAATGTATGACACTACAGGTACCAATTCTATGATATGTTTCTAGGATGTTTCTGATTAATGATTAATGTAGGCTTTTGACACTACAGGTATTCAACAATATATTTATTAATTAATTACATTTACAATAAATTACTTCCTTTATAAAGTTATTGTCATAAATCTTATAATGTACTTATTTATTAATTCTTAATTCAATATTACACTACAATTTCCCATACATTTAAATTTGAAAAATATCAGAAAACTCAAACCTGTCACTACAATATTAATGATATCAGAACCTGTCACTACAGGTTCTTATGTTGATAATATTAATGATATGTTGATTAATGAGCTACTACAGTTACATTTACATTCTTAATTCAATATTACAGTACAATTTCCCATACATTTGAAAAGTAATTACTTACTTGTTTGTCCTCAAAAACAGCATCCATTCTGAAAATTTCTTCTTTTTTTCCTATAACAGGCACTTGATATAGTCGCACCAACCTAACACGCAAAGCCCATGTGGTTTTTGAAGGATTCATGTCCTTGATGAGGTTGAAAACTCCCATTTTTGTTGCTTCTTGTTTTCCAATGCTGGCAAACATAAATTATTACTCAATAAGTGATTAAAAAAAAATGTAAGTGAATGTATAGAATGTACCTTGAAACTGTGAATGATGATGTGAACATGAATTTGTTCATGTTTCATTTTATACTTCATTCAGCAGGGAGGAACGTGCATGAAACATGGGTAAATACAGTTTTTTTCACTTTTGAAATGTGCAGGTGGCAGATAGTTATTTTTCAAGATAGTGGGTTAAAGATAGAAGTTTTATTTATTTGTTTGCTGGGACTGTTGAAGAATTATATTAATTTATATGAAACATGGGTAAATACAGTTATTTGAACTTTTGAAATGTGCAAGTGGCAGATAGTGGGGTTATTTCTACTTTCCATAATGTTTTTTTATTTTTCAAGATGGTTAAAGATAGAAGTTTTATTTATTTGTTTGCTGGGATTGTTGAACAATTATATTAATTTATTTATATAGTTCAACATTTGACAATTAGCTGTAAATTAACATTGTTAAAAATCTGTAATTTTGGTTTATAGATTAAAAGTGGGATGAATTGTTGGATTTTGAGGGAATTTATATAATAGAAAATTAAATACCTTAAGAGTATTTAATTCTTGTTTTCCTATCAAAAATTACGATTACAATTTTTCAAATTGAAATCTTGTTTTTCTACCAAAATTACCAATAATCATTTGTTTTTGGGAAAAAAATTGAAATACAGTTTTCCAATAAACATTTTTATGAAACAATTTTGGTATTTAAACTGAAACAGTTTTTTAAATGGTAATTTTATTTTGTATTTATTTTAATAAGTATTTTGAAAGGTACTTCTGTTATTATATATATATAGATATAGATGTCCTTCGAAATTCCCTCCCAGTCATCATCATTGGAAAGTTGAAACAATTGATTTCAATAAATACATTTTATGAATGAATAGACTATACGCGACAAATCGTGTATTCCGCCATCAGCCGTTATGCTATTGGTCCTAGCCCAATAGTTGATTATCCAGTTGTACTTTTGGGCCTAACCCAATACTTATATGACCTTATCGTTTACTTTTTTTAGCTTCAGGTCTCAACATATTAACTTTTACTCGTTATTTCAGTTGTTTCAGATAATAAAATATTGGAATATTTTTTCTTGAAATGAAATGGTAAATAAAATCAATAATTTAAATAAAAAACAAATTATACTGATCTCTTTGATTTTAGATTTCCATTTACATATATTAATGCCTATTATAATTTATACCATACATCGAATTCGTAGCAGTTCCTACTTTATGGCAAGTACTTGGCTATCAATGTCTAGGTAAAAGGGTGGAGACCAAAAACTCATGCTAGACTGGAAAAGGCCAAATTTATGGCACCCCCAAAAAAAAAAAAAAAAAATTGCTTGTGATCATATTTAATGATCAGAATAAACTTAATTACCAATCTGTAAGTGAGGTGGGTTATTTAGTCATAAATTTGCATTTTCAGTGGTTTCGAGAAGTTCTAGTTTTTAATTAAAATTTTTATTTTGTATTACCTTTCGTTTAAAAAAACTAAAGTGAATATATATACTGGATATTTGTTGCTAATGAAAACACATATGATTATAAACGGAATACATATTAAATCCAATGAACAATTGCACAACTCAATTCAGTCCAAAGTCAAAACTATAAATATAACTACGCCTCATTAGACTCATTGTGTTGGGCCAAAATTGTTAGATGGACCAAGGATTGAAATGGGGGGTTTGAGATGGATCCACTCAAAATTGGAAGAACTCGAGCCACAATCTACGACCCAATAAAGCGGTTTACTTAAAGCTCTAGTAAATTTTCTTTTCTTTTTCTGGGTTCAAATATTTTTTTTTTATAAAATATCATATTCTATATAATTAGTTTTAAATATTTGGGGTGTTAAGAAAAAGAATTACAGAAATGAGTCAGGGAATTTTTTTTTAAAAAAAAGGGGTAAAAAAGAAATAGTGTATTGGCGGAAAAAACAGAAATGTGGGATACAAAATTGCCCCAAAAAGGGGTTGTCTGACAAGCAAAGGTTTAGGCTCTACCTTCATTTACTAATTACTTACCACAAAAACATGCATGGATGGATCACTAGACTATACTACCATATTTATTCAAGAAAACCAGTCTTTGTTAAAATGGCGTTTCTCAGATTGCTCAGATCCCTTCCTTTGAGTGTTCTTCCAACTCCTTCGCACATGGAGAATGAAGCTATCTGCGTGCTCGCCAGCCTTCTCGCCAGATACTCATGTGGTGGCAGCATTTCATCACCTTCTTCTTCCTCATCTTCATCTTCTTCACTCGTTAAGCCGTGACCAGGTTTCCTCCCATCATCATCATCCTCGTGAGCATCACATGCATCGTCCCACAGGTTTCTCTTCGGCTGCTTCTTCAGAATCTTGGACCAGTCAGGGATGCTGACCGGCGCCGACGACTTCGAAAGAGGCACGCCGCCGCCGGAGGAGGATCTCGGGATGGTCCTTGAGGTGGCGGTGAAGCGCCACGTGGATGAGGAGGAGGATGAAGCAGTGCAGGCAGATGAAGATTTTCTTACTTTGGACTTTGATGAGTTTGAGCCTTGCCTTGCCTTCATCATGGCCCACACCTCATCTTCTTGAAAATCCTCCGTGTGGAACGCCGGCATTCCCCCGCCGCCGTTGGTGCTGAAGCCACCGTGGAAATCCGCCATGGATAAGCTTGGAAAGAGCAAAGCCAACACACACTATATGTATGTGAAAAGAGGAAAGAAAAGAGGGAATGGAAAGCGGGGGGGTTAGGTTGTTGGGTCGGATAGAAATATGTAGAGGTAATAAAGTGAATGAATGGGAGGAAAATAGGGGTTGTAAGTGTAAGAGAATAAAATCTAGGATGCGTTTGATTAAATGCCTCAAAAAGAAACAAGTCTTTTCTCAGTTTTATCTCAAATAGGAACTGTGGAAAGCAAGCCCCCTCAAGAACCAACTCAAAAAAGATTAATGGGCTGCAAGATTAATGTGATATATATCCCACATAGTAGTGCAAAAATCCAAACCAAATTACAGATATCAAGGACTGAATAAACGAGTCTTTTGCAGGGATGAGGACAAAACACCCCACCCCCACCCCACCCATATACACGAGTACTTACCCTTTTTTAACTCGCTCACTTAATTCCCACCCTCAAAATGGCAAATTTCTGAACCAACCAATTCTAGTTAATCAATAAAATAAACTCACTCACAACAATACTCACTCGCCCATAGGAAAGAAAGATGATGCAAAAGAGTGCCATGTTTGGTTATTCCAAAGAGAAAGAAGCTCGGATATCCAAGAAAGATTTAAAATAATGTTGAAGTGGGGTAATCTACATTGAATGCATGTATGGGTATAGGTGAGCAATATATTTAAGTGTAAAAACATAAAGAAGTGGTTGATTAGATTAGAGTGGTTGAGGAGAGTGAAGTGGGGGGATTTGATTGGGTAAGGTGGAAGAATATGATTGGGCAATGGCAATGGCAATGGCAATGGAGAGAAAGATTGGTTATCAAAATCCAAGTAAGAGTGTATATATAGATAGATTGTACGTACAACATTAAGTGGAGGTTGCACAGAAAAGTAATGGCTGATAATATGTCACTCTGCGCTGCTAATGCCTTTGAGATTTGTAACCCTATATATATATATATCTTAATATCACTACTATTAATATCAATCTTCTTATGATCTTATCTATAATGTAATATTGTATAATGAATGAATGAATTAATGATCTCTTCTTCTCCTGTGTTTTGGGGAGTGCAGATGTTTTGGGGAGTGCAGAGAGGGTAATGATATTAGAAAAGAGATCAGACAAGTACTTTTTTGTTTTTGTGTAAAGCATAGGTAGGTGGGGTTGTAGGGTTTGAATGATTGCAGTTGCAGTAGCAGCAATTATATGTATATGTATTGATATAAACTGAGACGATATGGAGCCATGGAAGAGAGAGAGAGAGTGAAGAGAGAGAGAGGGGGGGCTCTCTATTCATATTTCACTACACCCTTTTCCATGATAGGGACTCTACTTTTCTCTCTTTTCTTTACTTCCCACCTTCTAATTTCTTCTAGTTATATCTTCTTTTTTATGACTTCCTTGTCCTCTACTCTGATTTTTTTAATTCATGTACCTTTTTTTATCACACTCCTATTTTTCAATGCTCTTTCACCAAATTTACGTGAGCGACAAACTTTATTCTATATAACCAATACTCTTTCACAAATCAATTTCAATTTTATGAGTTTTCGGTGGTTATTAGATTTGTTGAGTGAGTCTTGTGTGAGTACCGTCTCACGAATTCATTCTGTAAGACCGGATCAATCCGACCCGGTCAACGATCAAAGTCAACTGATCAACGGTCAATGGTCAATGCTGGTCAATGGTTGGTCAACGCTGGTCAACGGTCGATCAACGTCGTTGACCAAAAAGTATTACATGTTATGCATAAAAGTATTACATTCATAATGTAATACTGTTATTCTACTCACATAATACTTTTATGTGTATCATGTGATACTTTAAATTAGTATTACGTACTACATATAAAAGTATTACATGATATATATAAAAGTATTACTTGTTTATTTCAATAGTATTACATGTTGCACATAAAAGTATTACATTATGAGAGTATTACTTGTTGATTTCAATAATATTACATGTTGTACATAAAAGTATTACATTTGAGTATTAGACAATATTTTTCTATATATCATATAATACTTCATAGTATTACATGATATACGTAAAAGTATTACTTATTGATTTTAATAGTATTACATATTACACATAAAAGTATCACATGATGTATATAAAAATATTACTTGTTGATTTCAATAGTATAACATGTTACACATTAAGTATTACATGTTGCACATAAAATATTGCATGATGTTATGTTCTTATAATGTAATAATACTTTTGTGGTATTAGATAAAATATTTTTATATATCATTTAATACTTCATAATGTACTACTTCATATATTAGGTGATACTTTTCTATAGATCGGATAATACTTTTGTATTATATACATATAATGTATAATATATTACAAAGTATTAGAGATATATTAAAAATATTACTACTACACATAAAAAGTATTACTCCCTCCGTCCCATGAAAATTAGCCTACTTGCCATTTCGTTTGTCCCACTTACATCTGCCAGCCCCAAAATGGTAAAGAAAATTTTTACTCTCTTACCCTCAATTTCTTTCATTTACAACTTTTGCACTCAAAAAGTTGGTTAAATTACAAAAATTGCCACTCAAAAATATTAAAATAACACATCCATATCAAAGGCAACAGCTTTTTTTCTAATATGTGTGCGGGTCAAGTAGGCTAATATTTGTGGGACGGAGGGAGTACATATTTTCATACACTCTAACCAAACCCAAAATAATACTATTTTACAAAAGTATTACATAGTATATTGAAAAGTAATACCTAAAACACACAAAAGTATTACATAATTTCTCAAAATTTTGTCACACATGATACACATAAAAGTATTACCTTATAAAAGTAAAAGTATTACATTTATAATGTAATACTTTCATGTATGTTGTGTACTACTTTTACATATAATATGTAATACTTTTGGTCAACGGAGTTGACCGACCGTGGATCGACGTTGACCAACCATTGACCGGCGTTGACTTGTCATTTTAACTGGCCTGGAGAATCCTAACTCCTTGACATGTCGCGGCTTAGGCCAGAAGCATGCCAATTTTTATTGTTTTATTTGTATTTTTTAAAGAAAATAAGTGGTATATGTCAAAAAAAAAAATTATGAATTTTACTACTGATTTATGCATTCAACATTTGAAACATTATTACTTGTCATCTACTGCATACATTAGATGATAGATTTTAATTGGGACACATTTCATAACTCATTTTAATAGATCCAATTGTTGTCAATTCATCGCACAAAATTATTAATTAGATCATCCTAATATCAATTTCCTTAAACAATTTAGGGCCCCCAAAGGGTGACCTAATAAGAGAGAGGAAACAGAGTGCTATAATGTCATGAGTAACATAATATAGAGGTTGGTTATTAAAGATTTGAAGTTTGTCAAAGTTTAATAGCTAAACGAGTCATGTCAGTAGTGGTAATCAAATAATTGATGGATTAGATTAATTTTAAGATATTGTGATTGTTGGGTCATACTAATCATGTCAATTGTGCGTGACATCAAATAATAAGAGAAAAGGCATATTAAATGTTATCTCTAAATTGTGCAGTGATAGTGAAAGCAAATCATCAATATTTATATATCATTTTTTATATCTATATATCTGAGTTGCAGAGTGATATAGTTGGTTACGGAGTGCCCCAAATATTGGGCAAACGGACCTTACTCCCTCTTTTTTGTCTATTCACTCAGGTTGGTGGCCACAAATTATTAAGATTTAATGCATGCATGTATTTTTGCTACACTTTTTTTTTTTTTATTGTGCTAAGAAATTCATATGTGTGTACTTCATTATAGTTTTCTTTATTTTCTAATAGAGTCTCAAATTATTTATAAAACAAGTTGTTATTCTTTAAAACACTTTGAAATTTAATCACTAAAATCATACAAATATCATTACTAACATCTTATAAGTTCAACATTTATATATCTAAATATTTCAACAACTTATTCTGAATTAAAGTTATGCATCTTATAAACTTAAAAAGAAAAACATTTTATAAGGTGCAAGAATTTATATGCTCTAAAGTTAGACGTAGCCAAACACCCCCAAGTCTCCAACATCTAACCATATCTTGATCAGCCAAAAAAGTTCAGTTTATTTGCGTTATTTCAGTGTTTTCTGAAGAGAAATTGAAATCCAGTACACTGAGAAACATAGGTGTATTTATTTCGAAATGGATTTAGAAAACATAATATATATATGTGATTATATATATATATATATATATTGGGAGAAAATGATGAGGAACCACACAGTTTCTGAAAGTTTTTACTAGTCTTCTATTAAAAATTAAAAAAGGAACACAATAAACAATGGTCGTGTGGAGTATAGTCGAGTGAGGTGGTCAGATTTGACACATCATGAAAGAGAAAAGGAAAGAGAAAGTATTCATGTATTTATTTACTATCTCAACAAATCAGCCCATAGAATCTTAATTATGGTCATAATTTTTTAGTGTGGGATCATCTCATATAACTTATCCATAAGTTCACATCAATTCCATAAAATTCAAACTACTTACTTAAAAGCAATCATGAAAATATAAAATCATAGATTAGTTTCATTGAGATTAAAATAATATACAGGATCAAAACACTTTACTACCTAGAAAATAATAATAACAATTATTATTATCATTATTGTTATAAATAAAAGAAGAAGATAAAAAATTGCTAATTTGTAAGAGCAACTGCATTTGTTAACAAAAAATTTGTTAAGATGGTGGGACCCACATGACACCACATCAATTTAAAAACAAACACTTTTTAAAAACACACCTCTACATTACTTAACAAAAAAATACAATCATTATATGTGGATCCCATCATCAACTAACTTTTTTCTTAATATATATCAAATAAAATCATTTTGTAATTATAATTTTTTTAATTATATCAATTATATTAAACCTAAATCCATTTTAATCAATTAAATAATTATTGTAAATATATATATATATATTTACATTAGTCTCAATTCGTATATAACATGAAATTTAAGGAAAAATTTGAATTTATCAATTCATGTAATAATAATACGTTGAAATACATTTGAAATATAAATGTAATATTAATATTTAATTGTCCCCAAATCGTCTCCGTATGTGTTCTACTAAATCCGCTCGAAGTTGGTGATGTATTTAATTATCACGTAGCTTTGAATTCTTTAAAGATACTCTTGAAATTTTTCGTGTGATCCATGTATTTGTTGTGTAGGCTCATCACGTTCGTCGTTGCACCAAGTCGTGATTAATTCTCCCTCGTCTTCAACAATCATGTTGTGCAAAATAATACATGTTAACATTATATGTCTCAAGCTTTAAGATTTCACATTTTCGTTTGATTTGAAAGGAATTTGATAGATTTTAGCACAAAATGAAACTCCAGTGGATTTTAATGCCAAGTTGGAGTGGAGATAGGAAGTCGATAACGAGCAGTTATGGAAGAAAATTCATATCTCAATATCAAGAAGTCCAAATTCAAGGATTCTTGTCAAGTTGGAAAGCTAAGAGAGAGTTCTACAACTTTCATGTTAAACTTTTTCTTCAATTCTTCAATTTGACTAGAACTCTACCCAAACCTAATTTCATGACATTTTATGCATTCCATTTTTGTCTTTACAAATCTAAATCCCGGACATTAGATTTAATAAATAATATATATATATATATATACATCATTTGAAACATCACTACAAACTTGGGAGATAGAAATTGGGATTTTGTGACTCAAAACAAAACAGAGACACGAAGAGATACAAAGATTCATCCACATCGAAATACTCCAGTGGATTTTAATGCCAAGTTGGAGTTGAGATAGGAAGTCGATAACGAGCAGTTATGGAAGAAAATTCATATCTCAATCTCAAGAAGTCCAAATTCAAGGATTCTTGTCAAGTTGGAAAGCTAAGAGAGAGTTCTACAACTTTCATGTTAAACTTTTTCTTCAATTCTTCAATTTGACTAGAACTCTACCCAAACCTAATTTCATGACATTTTATGCATTCCATTTTTGTCTTTACAAATCTAAATCCCGGACATTAGATTTAATAAATAATATATATATATATATATACATCATTTGAAACATCACTACAAACTTGGGAGATAGAAATTGGGATTTTGTGACTCAAAACAAAACAGAGACACGAAGAGACACAAAGATTCATCCACATCGAAATACACAAGCCACATCTTGATATTTTCTTGTTTGATATTTTCTTTCGTTTATCTATTTCTAGACATAGATTAATTAGGTTCAATTCTCTCAATTCGGTCACCTAGATAAAATTAGGTAGTTAACATCGTTCTAATTCACTAGTCTCTGTGGGATCGAAATTAAATTAGAAATAAAATCAAAACAATGCAAATCAAGTCAAAAAGAAAAATAAACATATGCATGCATGTTGAAATAAACAATAAATATCATTTGGTGAAACATTAAAAATACTATTAAAATACCACATAATACAAATTATACTAACTCTTTCTATCTCCTTAAATTTTTATACTAACTCTTTCTATCTCCTTAAATTTTTGTTCATACTATGAACAAAATGAAATTTGTTCATACCTTTGAACAAAAATAAATTTTGTTCAACCAACTATAACAAAAAATACAAATATATTATTATAATAATCAAATTTTTTTCTTTTTCTCTCTCCTCAATAATTGTTTATTATTATTTTTTCAGAACATGACCCACATCTTTATAACACCAATAAAAATACACACATATTAACTCCTTACATTACTTAACAAAATTTTATTTTTATTAATCACAAATTTTTGTTAATCAATGCTCATGCTCTAAATATATAAATGAAAATAATTATTTTAAAATAAAAATTCCATAGGTAGTCGAAAATGCAATAATAGGAAGACGACCACATAAAATATGATGTGACGGAAGTGTCGTTTCTCAGTGGGCCTAGAAAAGGCTATGAAATCAAACAGGCCTACTACATTGGGGCCCAACACCCCACTAGCAAAAATGCAAATAAACTGAACCCCTCTCAAACTTATATCACTCACCCTTGCATAAAAGCTTGCTCAGTTCAATTATGAGCAACCAAAGTTGAAATTTATGCACATGAAAGATATGAATATCTTTATTTTATGATTAAAATATAAATAGATGTCAATATATAGCGATTTCTTATGATATTTTATTATGAAATTTCTCATTTTTTTACTGATTGTGTAAAATGATGAAAAATATCGAATAAATAGTCCATTGTGATCATTCACATAAACAACACATAATACAACCTAAAATTATATATATACATACTTTTTTCCCTCGAGTGCTTCAAAAGAAATTAGTAGTAGTAGTACAAGAGGGTCTACTTTTCAAAATTTCTGCTAAAAAGTTCTAAAGATAAATAGGGTTTTCAAGAACTCCAACCAACCAGGAAATACCTCAAATACCAAAAAACATATAGCACATTAATTTTTTTATCTAATAATATAAATTATTGTACTCAACTACCCAACAATATAAACTATTATTCCCAAATACCCAATTTTCACTTCAAGTACAAAGTACATTTTTCCTTGTATTTTTCAGATTACTTTGCAGAGAGATGAGACCTTACACATGACATGTGATTTATTTACTTTTACATTTTTTGACATGCATGTAAATATGTACAATTAGGGTTTACAGGTTTATAAGATTAACGAATTTGATGTGTTTTTTTCATTAATCCCCTTAATTTAATTGGGTTAGCGAATTTGTGCATAAAGGTTAACGAATTTAATTCATCAATTCATTAATGTTTTAATGAATTTGTGCCATTTTGTTAATTTATTTCGTTAACTCATTTGTGTTAATTTAATTTGTTAATGGATTAATTAATTTTTTTAATTCATAAAGGTTGACCAATTTTTTTTAATTTAATTTTTAATGAATTTGTGCCTGTTTGTTAATTTATTTCGTTAACTCATTTGTGTTAATTTAATTCTTTCACAAAAACTCATGTGAGACGGTCACACGAATAGTTTCCGTGAGACGGATCTTATTACCCATGTGTTGAATCCATTTTCACAAATTTCAATATGAATTGTTAATGGTGGGTTATGGGTTGACCCGTCTCACATAAGAAGATCTGTGAGACGGTCTCACATAAGATCTACTCTAATTCTTTAGGCCTATTTCGTTAACTATTTCGTTAACTCATTTTTTTTAATTTAATTTTTTAATTCTTTGAGCAGCTAATTATCTAAAATTTTAGGCCAATTTTCGTTAACCCCTATAATAATATATTTCGTTAACTCCTTCAGTTTAGTTTAACAATTTTTCTGAAAATTTGAATAATTTCGTTAACTGATAGGGTTGTTTCGTTAAGTGTTAAATTTTTTTAATTAATTTGTGAGGGTAATTAGTTAAGTGCTACTTCGTTAGCATGCTATTTCGTTAAGCATACATCTATATTAGAGAATAGAGACACGTTTCTCTTAAAATAAGAAATGTCCATTTCAAACATGACGAGCTATTGATTTCATTAATACATTATTTCTTTTAATTTATTTTGTTAAGTCTTCAATATTTTTAATATATTTCGTTAATTCATTAATTAATTGAGCATGTTTTTTAACTTCGTTAATTCGTTAATTAGTGAATTCTTAATTTCGTTACTTTGTGCTTTTTTTTCTTTTGTAATTCATTAAAAAAATTAAGTAACGAATTTAAAAGTAGGGCTAACGAATTAAAAAAACATAGCTAACAATTTAAAATTAGTGCTAACGAATTAGGGCTAAAAGTAATCGAATTAAAAAATTAGGGCTAACGAATTTAAAAATTATAACTAACGATTTAAAATTAGGGCTAACGAATTAGGGCTAACGATTGCTAACAAATTAAAAAATTAGGGCACAAATTAAAAAAAATTAATTACCGAATTAGAAAAAGGAAATTAACGAAAAAGAAAATCAAATTCGTTAACCCCTAAACTTTAAGGGGTTAACGAATTTAACCCTTGGAATTTCGTTAACATAGTGTTTATTTCGTTAACCCCTTAAAGTTTAGGGGTTAACGAAATTCTTTAGTTTTTTTCGTTAGTTAATTTCGTTAACCCCTTAAAGTTTAGGGGTTAAACAATTTTTTTTTATTTTTTTCGTTAGTTTATTTCGTTAACCTTTCAAACGAGAGAGAGAGAGAGAGAAATGAGAATGAGATATCTATAACTTCATTAAGGCTTACATTTACTTTTGTTTTGTGGGGGTGAATGGGGAAATAATGGGGTAGGTGTGGGGCCAATCAATTATATTAGTTCCAATCAATATAAATCTATATATATATATATATACACACACACATATATATATATTAAGATCCTTCTGTAGTACAACAGACTCTCCATCATTTTCAGTCATTAGATCTGAGATCATAGTTGACTTTGACTTTAATGATCTCAAATCTGATGGCTGAAAATAAGTGGAGAGTCTGGTGTATTAATACACCTGGTGTACTATAGAACTACCCTATAAATTATATCAGTACTTTTAATTCTTGACACTCTATACAAATGTTTTTTTTTGGTATTTGGGGATAATATTTTAAAGTTTTGGGTATATGAGACACAAATATTATAGTGTTTGGTAGAATTGTGCTCCCTTATATGAAATTGGGTATTTTGGGCATGGAACTCTTTCAAGAACTGTCCTAATCGCTTCAAGTAGAGGGCCAAATTTGAAAGGAATTGCCCAAAGTATGATAACCCGACTTTGGAAACCAATCATTCTCCTTTCAGAAACAAAAACTTGTATAAAATAATTTCATTGATATTATTCCAGTAAGAAAATGTCATTTTGTCCACAACTTCAACTCATTTCCACAAGTCAATCGGACTGATCTATATCACGAAATTAGATTGATGGGACAATTTCAAAGGAATCTTAACTCTTTTTCAAAACCTCCAAAATGAGATAAAATCTGATAAGAAGTTGATGATAATACATCACCACAAAATTCAAAATCACTGTCCCATATCAATAACTCTACTTTTGATTTTGCTCCACTAAGTATGCATCCTAAATCCCAAGCAACCACCACTAAACAAAAATTTACGAAAGAAAAATATATATATATAGGGGAGTACCATTTACACCACAACTCAATTCATTTAGTAACACTAAACTATCATTTCAACTACAGACATGATTTCAACTCCAGTGACAGCCTAGGATCAAAGCAATCTATGTGGTCATTAGAGCTTCATCACTATGTTATTATGCTCCCAGCATTATTTAACAGTAATTAACATTTGATTGTTAATAACATTGTTCAGAAATGTAAGGTCAATGAGCAATGAACATAATGCAAATTTGTGAATAAGAGCTCACTATTTTTATTTTATTTTTGAGAAAAATCTATCATGTAGTACTCAAGTAAACCTGATTCATATGAACAACAGATTAAATTTATTTGAAAACGTACTGGTTTTTTCGGTATTGTCATGTGATTGGTTCAAGTTTCAAAATAATAAAGTGATCTGGAGCTAGCCGCTAAACCTGTACAAAACTGATTCAAGATGTCGTCTCACTTGCGGGCAGCATGGTAGAGTTCCAAGTACTCGAGAGCAGGTCGGTTCCAAGACCAATCTTGTTCCATAACACGCCTGCATAACGAATTGAACCACTCCCTTCCATCGTACCAAGCAGATATTGCTCTAGCAACAATTAAAACTTGAGTAAGCGCTTATCATACTAATGAACAGAGAAAATAGTAAAGGTACAAAGAGAAGCTTAGGGTTTGTTGCCCCTGGAATCTGATATACTATTTAGTAAGAGATTCAGATTGGTTCTTGAGCTGTGCCTTCTATAGTCTTCCTTCATAATGTAAAACTTTTATGCGATTCATATTATGCCAAATTTAGCGTGGAGGAAGTATCTTCAGAAAACAATTTGCCAAGAGATTTATAAAGCCAAACTAAGAGGGATAAGGAAAATCCCAATAGTGTGCAGCTCATTCTTACCTATTCAGAGCATAATCAACACCAGCAGCATCAGCTCCATCAAAGCTAAATCCATTTGGTTCGAGCCCACATGCTTGTGCTCTTTCAATATCATGGTCAACATCAAAGACAGTATCATAGAGTCCTGCAGGGGTATATTGGTGAGCTTCTAAACAATGGCTACCAACATATGATAGATATCTCTTCTTCAAGGTCACATAAGGTGGTTTATTTACGGACACATTTTAGGCAACATTAATTTAGTATGCACTCATTGGACACCAAACAGCCATGTGTTACTTTTCCCATTCGTTGATTATATTGCATTCAGCGTGTGACCTCATCACTTCACATAATGAGGTAAACCAACCCTATATAAGGAGGGATGTCGAGCATAAATTGCAACTAAATCTGGACCTTTCCATAAACTATTGGCACCACTGATAGAGCCAGGGCTTCAACAAAGGGGATTCTACTTTTTCATAGTCATTTAACTATGTTAAACTATTCGCTAGGTGCACAAAATGCAGGAAGGAAAAGATGAATGAGTTTGCATAGTACAGCTTCCAACATCAGTAAGAAGAATTATCTCAATATCAACAATATTCCTGCCAAGACACTAGGGAATAACCTTCTTGCATGTTATAATTTTATGCAGCCGATAAAGCAACAAGGACAATTTCTCACCTCCAGTTTTACGCACAACAGGAATTGAGCCGAATCTCATAGCTGTGAGTTGAGTTAGTCCACATGGTTCAAATATTGAAGGGACCAGAATGAAATCTGAACCAGCATATATCTGCATAACATTAAACATCAATAGCTAAAAGCAGACAAGCAACAAAAGTAATTATCAGCACCGGAAAACAGCTTATTTCCATGAGAAAATACCAAGTGTGAGAGAGGCTCATCATATGTCAGACATAGTCGTGCACTATCATTATGTGAAGAAAGCAATTGATTTGCCATATTAACAAAATCATTCTGGATCCTACGATCAGGAGCTGAACCCAACAGCACCACCTAAAAAAAAAAGGAATGCTCTATCAGCAAATTCCACAGACCATGTATGAAAAATACATTAAAGTGCAGAATGAACTGAAAGGAGGTTAGGCATAAAAAGATCAGATACAATCTACAAAAGTACAGTTATGTCCAAGTAAAGAGCAGTTGGTCAAGATAGATTGTCACACGTCTGCACATATGTTGTGTTCAATGTTCAATATGGGAATCAAAGAACTCTATCATTGTGACTTTTACGTTTTGGCAGGATATAATAAAGAGAGAAATAAGACAAACTTGGCCATTGCGTTCCAAAGTTCGCCAGATGGCATGCTTGATGAGGTGGATCCCTTTCTGGTGAGTCAAGCGAGTAATGATCCCTACCAAGGGCATATCAGCCTTTTTCAGCCCAAGTCTTTGCTGCAAAGCTTCTTTGGCAGCTTTTTTGCCTTCAACAACATTTTCTGAAGTATAACATACCTGTAAAGGAATGCATGGTATTAGCATTACGAAAGTGAAAATATTGGCTTCGCATGTAACCACACAGCAGTAAACTTTAATATTGCTAATATGTGAGGTGGAAATCTTCTGCAAACACCTCCTCCTACTTCAGGTACTCCAACTATAACTTGGCAATCCATTACGGGCCAGAGCTAGACAACAAATATTGAGGGGGCTAAATTACTATAAATTCACTGTTTTAACGCCCAAAAAAAAAAAAAAAAATCCAACACAATATATAACGGTAATGAAATTTTAAAGTTTTTGGGGGGATTAAAGCCCCATCATATGATGCAAGGAGGGTCCGCCCCTGATTACCAGATATAATAATAGGAGTTTTTTTACTTTTGGTTAGTTTACATCATTATTCAACCTTTCTGGATTACATTGTCCTGCCTCTTCAGGTACTATCTAAAAATAGCACTCCCGTGAATAACATTTGTTCACCTGAATTTTAGTTCCCTAAATCATCTGTGTTTTCCACATGATATCTCAACTGCTAACATCTAGAACAAACCTTCATATTCTGATGGTGAGTCATTTTTTATACTTTTCCTAAACAGAAAGTGAGTCAGATAATTGAAGGTATATTACCCCCTCCCCCCCTCTCCTCCCTCTTGCTTTCTTGCTCTTCTATTAACAGGGTTTGGGAACATAAATAATAAAGGATTCCAGCAGGCACCGGTATACAGAATATGAACCTCAACGAGCACACCGCAATCCCACATTTACCGTAGTTTATGGGAGTCCTTTCCACTTTCCCACATCAAATAAAGGCTTGACAGCATTTTTATTAATATTATAAAAAATAAAGGGAACAGCTATTCAACAATGACTTGGGTTTTGCTCGTGACATCAGTGACAAGAACCCCAGTTCCCTATTACTTTTTCAGACTTCTGCCTTCTCAAGAGATTTCCATGTCAACAAGTCAGTACACTTCTCAAAATTACAGTTATTAACATCACCACTATTAGAAGGATCACAGCTTTCTCTTTCCATGTTCCAACTTATGCATCAAAACATCAAACAACATCAGAGACCAGTCCATGACTAACAAAGAAGTAAATCATAAAGCAACTAAATCCTAAAGGTAAGTGGACGAATGTAATTTGCTTACAGGAATAAATTTATCATTATACGGGTCCCAAATGTCTGGGTCGATTCCATTTAGAATACCATGAAACTTGTAAAGGTAAGGGGCGATTCCAGCATGTCCAGAAACTTCCTTAGAATAAGTAGGTGATACCTGCAGAAAAAACTAAAGTTCAATGCCGAGACAAGAGTTACATAGAGCATGTATTATCTGCTAATAAATTGCTTAGATACTAATCATCAAACCGAACTAATCAAGCCTCAAGTGGACGTGCTTCATCAGAGGACTGAGGAACTTACAGTTGTAGCCTTGTCTGAGAAAGCCATGGCTTTCACAATCAACGGTGCTCCAAATTCAAGGTTGTGTATGGTGAAGACAATACGCGCTTTAGAGAGGCCATAATGCATGTATTGTTCTTTAAACAACCATGAAACTGGAGCGCTAGACCAATCATGACAATGGATTATATCCTGGTATGACCAAAAAAAAAACCTTCAAATCAAATGTTAATAAAGAAATAACATCAAGTGCAACCACAATACACATCCAGGAGACCAAAGTGAGACAAAAAAAAAAAAAAACTTTGCAGTTTCGTTTGACTACATTCTTTTTCTTAAATAAGCCATAGAAGAGGACAAGCAAATGCAATAAGCTGAGACTTAAGGAAACAACTTTGCTTACAGAGAAGTCAATCTTGAGAGCTGATACAACTCTAATAGATCAAGACAAAAATATATTGCCATGCGCATATCCATTGCATGTTATGTACAGCTTGCTAATACCGAGAGACTCCAGATACATATGGCTACGTATAAATTGAATCTAATACAAATAAAATAAGCATAAAGGCACAAATTAGAGCACTGGGCAAAGAAAACCTGCACCCCCATTCAACAAACCAATCATCTTGATAGAATAGTGTCCAGTATGTCTCATTATTACCATCAAATTCAGATACTTGGTTGCAATAATTGACAGTTCGACTAACTCATCAGTACAGCATCAAATTTGATATTTTAGCAATGAGCTTACCGGGTGAGATCCACTTTGCAAAAGAAACTCAAGAGCTGCATGGCAAAAGAAACCAAATCTTTCCCCATCATTAGCACGTCCATAAATGCAGCCAACCCAAAATAATCTGTAAGAGAAACATAACATAAAATTAACCTATCAGAATTAGAGTCTTTGATTTTTGGAGAGAAGGAGCTTCAAGAACAATGAATTATGGGTGCTCAAACATTGACTTAAAGTGAAAGCTTTATTCAGCTCAAGGATAAGCTAAGTCATTACACCCACAAACTTTTAGGTTCTCCGCATGGTATCATTAGGATTATATGGTAATCATGATGAGGCACTTGTACCCTCACGGTCGCGCATTGGAACCTGAAAATATAGTTTCACATGGGCTCCTTAATGGATACAGATATAATGCAACTATTAGTCCTACAATTGAGGGGATTTTTCTTATTTCTCCTGAATCAAACTAGAGGTTACAAGAGCTATAATTTAATTTAGTAAATTTAATTATTCTTCCTCTCAGGAGGGAGAGAAACTTGAAAGAGCCATATGAAGCCAAAGAGACATAGTGGATGAGGTTTGCTTCTACTTTCCCACATATATGTAGGTTCTCTAGATTTCAGAAGCATCCATTTTTAATGCACAAGAAGTGGATAACCATGCTAAGCATATAATTAATTATAAGGTGGAATTGAGTACGTAAGAAACAAATTGATTTGCAATACTCAAGCCTGTGGGAGATGATAATGACTATCACAATTTAACTAAGAATGTGAAGAGAGAATGTAAATATTAGGAATACAGAACATATCATGTAAACTATTCGGGGAAGAGAACACGCTTAGAAATGGAGCTTCTGGCTCCTCAAAAAACTTCCAGAAGCAGCAAGTCTTGATTGGCAACTACAGTATAAAGAAGAAAACGTGAAATACTATAATATTGACCCACCATTGTAAAGCCAATCTTCATGTACGATTTAATAAGCTTTTCCTTGTATGGAGAACCAAATAGACAACTACAGCACTCTTATAGATGAACAAAAATCTTCTCATTATTTAAAACACAATATATTGCAGCAGGTGAAAAACTTCCAGTGGTGTTTATGACCAGCAAATTATTGATAAAATAAATCCATTATCTATACTGAATATAAAGAGCAGATCTCGAAATTACCCATTTTGAGGCTCCAAAAAGTAGACAGAAAGACCTTCCACCTTCCCAAGCCAAACTTTAATTTCAGTTCCACCCCAGGAGTAGCTCTTATGGAACTGCAAATTCTTCACCTATCCAATGAATGTGATGTTTGTAAATATATAGGAGTTAAACTCGAAGAAATAATTTGAAATCAAATTTACCGAACAAAAATACATATGAAGAACTTAATGATCCCTAGTCATCGATATCATGCTTTTAATGATTACAATTTGAGTCAAAAAAATAAAACATGAACTTCAGAATACAAAAAAGAGTTAATTGCAATAAAAAACACAAACTTTACTTAATTTGCAATTTTAACCAATTTTTTGAATATTAGCAAATATAACATGAACTTTCATATTTTTTGCAAATTTAACCAACAGACATATTTCAAGTGTTTATTTTGACAATAACTTTCACCATTCCAAATAACTATCATTTTGAATGTTATTTAAAAAATAAACATATTCGAAAACTGCATATTGGTTAAAATTGCAACAAATATGAAAGTACATGTTATATTTGCTAATATTCAAAAAGTTGGTTAAAATTGCAATTTGAGCAAAGTTTGTGCTTTTTCTCGTAATTAACCCTACAAAGAATGACATTCTTATCTAATATCTATATCCTTGCAGAGATTGTTCCTGAAGAATATCCAGTTCCGTTAAAAATATTTCGAAGAGTAATCAGTAAGAGGCATGGCTCAAACTCTAACTCAAACACAATATAATTGTAAGAAAGTTTATCAAAACTTAAATTGTGGGGAAAAAGACACATTAGAACTTACATGGGTGAAATTCAAACAGTCATATTTTGGGAGAATGATTTGCACATTATGGTTCATATCCTGAACAGCTCGAGAAAGACTTGTGACAACATCTCCAAGACCCCCCACCTGTAAAAATTGAATAAACAAACACCACTAGCTGAGTAGAAAAGCAAACAGTGCAAGGATCTATAGCCATGTAGATTTGTTCCTTTGCTTAAGGAAAAACGGAAAAGTCATTCCTCACTACCAGGAAAAAGCAGTCACAAAAGAACAGCTTCCATTCATATATTGCACATCAAATTATTATCCTCCCAAACAAGATTGAAGTATAAGTGTCAAGAAAATCATTGACCATATCTGTCCATTATCCTGATTCTCCAAAAACCCAGATACCAACCAATGGTAAAATTCATCGAATGCTAACAAAGCTATTGATTTCTGTGATCTTGATGGCACTTATGGTCTATTGTGCATGTGGGTGAAAACAAACTGGCAAATCAACGACATAGTAAACTTATTAACTAATTTAGGTTATTTTATCTCAACGAGTTGAATAGATTTTAAGCTACAAGAGGAGATGACTTAACGGACTTGTAGCCCAATTAAGATAAAAATAATCAAGAGACACAAGTTGCTGAAGATAAATGAGTCCCTTAATATGAGAAAATTGTAACCCATCAGTGGTATAACGGCTAATGTAAATTTTGATATTGATATGAGAGACAACATGCTCCACTAGGTTAACGTCCATCATCCAAAAAGTGTAGCTTGGGATGATTTTTCAACAAGACACCAAAATATTTAAATCTAATAAGAATCCAAAGCATACCTCAAAAAAATAAAAAATGAAGTAAAAGGCAAAAAATTAAATTATATGTAGCAATAAACCCAATTCAAAGGTAAAGGGAAGCAAAGGCAATAAAAACAAATAAATAAAATGGAATCAGATCTGTACTTCAAAGACACTTCCAAAGAAGAAAAGGACAATTGGAAATAAAGATTTACTAAGATACAGATAATTACCTTTGCAATGGGTGCCATTTCAACTGCTATATGTACAATGTGCATGGGAGGCTCCTTCAAAACTCCTCCAAACACAGGTATGTGGTAGTCCATACCATTCTTGTTGTCGAAAATCCCGCCATCTTCTTTCTCAGAGAACACAAAGTCCATCATATATGCATCCAGTGGAACCTTGACTGCACAAGATAGAGGAAATGAGATGTATTAAGATGAAGACGTAAAAAAACTTCCCAAACAAGAGACTACAGCATAAAAAGTTCCTAGAGAACATCCCATGAGATTATTTATGTGGCCTCAAACCATAATTTCAAAGAGATCTTGCCTCCAAATTAAGACTAAAAATTAAATTTATCAGACAGGTTCCATCATCCACAGGGAAGCAAAAAAAGGAGAGTTCCCAGTGTCAAAGGTAGAAGCAGTTTTGCACATTAAAATGCAGTGGTATTAGTATTATACTATTATTTATGAAACCTTATATTCCATAACTGTAACTTGTCCACAAAACAATAGAAGCCGCACACAGAAACATGAATGGTGAAATGATTGACATTATATTACAATGCTCTATCTTACCAGTTGCTTTTAGATGAGAACCATTTTCAGCAGGAATCATTTTCTGAGGTGGCAACAGACCAATGCGATGTGTCCAGCGATTGAATGAACATCTCAACCAGATTTCAGATTTCCCGTTTAGGACAGTGTTGGCAGGGTTGTAAAATAAAGTTACAGTGCTTCCAGCACGGATATCAAGGGGGTCAGTATAGACTATATCTTTCTGGGACAACAGATATGTTCTCAAAGTTTTTTCCTTTGTTTCTGCTTTCAGACGTGCAGTTTTTTCAGCCTGTATAAGGAAGATCGAAAGACAATTAACAGAAAATTTGGGAGTACAGTGAGAAGCAGGAAATCTATACTTCATACCCCAAAAGACCAGTTTCAACAGAAAGAGATTAGAACATTAAAAGTTAACTGGACCGCAACAACGTAATTACTATAAGGCTTCTCGAACTGACCTTAGCTCGCATTGCTTCTTCTCTTAATTTCCGTTCTGTCTGAAGTCTTCTAAAATCTCTTTGTTCTTCCTCAACCCAATACAGTTCTTCAGGAACAGATTTAGGGACCATGGCATGAAAATCTTCAGAACTATTATTGTCATAAACAACGGCTTGGTTAGGTGGACCATCAGCAAAAACCCAGTCCAAAACAAGCGCTCGATCAGGTACAAACACTACAGGCAACAAATAGAGTGTGGATTATTATTGTGTCTAACTTGAAAGGGACTCGATCAAAGAGATGACAGAACAAGGAAATGTAATTCAAATTAAGAAAATTCTGAAGCAGTAAGTACTTGGATTATTTAGTATGCAACTCTATGGGTGAGTAAGAACTTTGACCCTAGCATCTTCCAACTACCTTCAATACATAAATGAGAATCTGAAGTTACCAGAATTACATGATTAAATTCCAAGTACATAACATGATTGCTAGACGCATGCAGTCTAAATTTCAACACATCACTGAGAAATTTATAGCCAATCGATATGAAATCATACTTCCACAAAGATCATGAAAAAAATATCATCAACTCCGAGAATCATCCCATTGATAACTTAACATGTTGACCTAAACAGATCCACATTTAACATTCCACTGGATGGCACCAACTAAAAGAGAAAACTGCTTACAGAGGCAAAATAGTAATGAATGATTGGCAATTCAAATCAGTTCCAAAGGAACAGGACCTAGATGCCACAGAGAATGAAATAATATTCTCAATTTTACCAAATATGAAACTGATTCACCTCAAAATGCTTGAATAGCTGTTCGTCTAATATCTAAATTTTCAACAGTTTGGACTTGAACTTCCAAATCACACAATGACTGATCTACTTGCGAAAGCAAGGAGGCCATTTGATGGTTCTAGAAAATAAATTAAAACTAAAAGTAAAAAAATCTTGTAAAAAGTCATTAGCATCAGGATAGTGGACTCCAATAAACTAGCGGCAGCCATGGCTGCATTACACATCTACACAGTAGAACTTTTAAGACCTCTGCATATTACCTCAAGTCCCAACGAACTAAAAGAATTTTATCAAACTTAAAGGAAGAGATAAATCATAAACATACTGACCATCTGCAAACCACCAGTCTCCATCCTTCTTGGATTTGAAGAGCTTTGAAACAATAGAAAGTCCATCCTTCCAATTATTATGCCCCCCATGAATCCATATCTCTTTAGCATGATGAAGTGGTCCTGAGCTCCTGTTGTAGTATAACTTGACCATGTCATTGGCTTCAAATTCACTAGGCTCTATGTACCAGACATTTTTAGATGATATCATAGCCTTTTTCATCGACTCTTGCAGCTTCTCCCTTGTCTTTGCAGCTTCCTCCCTAGCCTGAACTCTATCAGCTTCAGTTGCCACTCTTTCTGCTTCTAAACGCCTTTGCTCTTCTTCTTGTCTTTCCCGTTCAGCTTTTTGTCTCATCAACTCCACCTGTTCCCTGCGTTTCTCTTCAAGCAAAAAATCTTCAAAATCAAACTCATTCATGCCACCCTCCACAAGTATGCAGAAATCTTGTCTGTCATTGTTGTCATAGACATCTTTCCCATTATACAACACAAAATCAATTTTGTATGCTTCCTTAGGAACATAGACCTGGCAAGACCACCAATCGCCTTTCAGATGGCTCTTCCTCAACTCTAAGGTAAACGATTTCCATTTCCAGTCATTAAAGGCTCCCATGATCAGAACATCTGGTTCATTTTTCAAAGGGGAGAAACTTCTGTTAAAAAATATCTCTATATCTTGATCAGGTTTTACCAGCTCAGGGTAATAAAACAATTTGTTCCCTTTCTTGAAATTATCTTCAGCAAGCCTGTTCAATGCCTCCTTATGCAAAATCTCTTCACTCTCCAATTTTAGCTTTAGAAACCCATCTTCCTTCTTTTTATCCTTACTGATTGAGGTATAACTATCATCCATTGTGTCTGGCTTTACCAATGAACTTTTATAGGAAACATTTGTGGTTCCAGTGCTCTCAACCTGCTCTACATTATTTACAATACCTTCAATATCATCTAAACTTGAACCCATTTCATCTGGTGAGGTCTTTCCAGCTGTAAATATTTTGTTTTCTCCTAGAGGCTTCTCTTTCTTGATGTTTTCATGTTGATCTTCAGCAGATATGAGTTCTCCTTCAGTGACACTTCCATACACTGAAACATCAACATTTTCAGCTGTTGTCACCTTTCCCTGAAAATCAACAAACTTTATGTTGTTAGTTCATTTATGTTCTTGATCCTTTACAATATTCAGAGGCTTCTTCAATATCTGTAATCTACCTGCATCACTACTGACCTCACTCTTAGGGATTCTTTCTGAATCTTTTGGTTCCATTGCACGAGCATCAACTTCAGGAACTCTCCCATTTTCTTCAATTTGATTTATTTTATCATCAAAATACGACTCGTTCTTTGATGCAATCTCAATGTCAATACCATTACTTTCATCATCATTTTCCTCATCTAATTCTGCTGCTGGATTAACATCAGATACCTCTTCCTCACCAAACTCAGTTTTAATTTGAGAAGTTTCGGTATCAAAGCTCCCAAGCTCCTTGGATGCTGACCTATCTGAGCCTCCTTTTTCTTCATTATTCTTTCGGCCCCTTCTATGTGTACTTGTAGGGACCTGTGTTTTTGGCATAAAACCCCTAGGTGTAGAATCTTTAGACCTTGGTGTGGAATTTTTCTTAGACCGCCTTCTTGAAAAATCTACAAGACACAAACATACAGATAATACAAAACTGGTTTTCCATTACCAAAAAAACTATGTATTACCTATCAATCAAAGCAACCAACCCGAACTTGCAGTAATTCTATATGGAACCTTTGCTTCTCCACAATCCATTCTCCACTCCAAACACTGCAATGAAGGTTTCTAAAATATAAGAAAACTTTCCGAATCCAGCCGCTCACGAAAACATTCAAGTGTCCAACATCAATCAAGATATTCAAATATGTATAAGAGGAAATGAGGCCACCTTATCTGAGCGACTGTCTATAAGATATACTCAATAGTTCGACTGGCTCTAATACCATTTGGCTGTTTCTTGAATAATTGATTCATCCACCGTTTGGACAGAGAAAAAGAAAGAACTCGTACACACACACACACACATACATACATAATGAAAAGCAATGTCAGCAATTATAAACACCATTCTTGGTGTTTCTTGAGTAATTGATTCATCCACCGTACACATACACATAAAAGAGAAGAAAACACGCGCACACATACATATATATATATATATAATCCACGTCCGCAAATTATAAACACCATTCTTGGTGTTTCTTGAAGAATTGATACCATTCAAACAAAGAAAATGAAAGAACACTACACACAAGGTCAGTAAGAGACAAGTTCATGTGAAAAAAGGGAGTTACTTGTGTGGTTCCATGAGGAAAGAATCCAAGAGAGGGCTTGATCTTGAAACGGATCCTGTGAGACGACACCGTTCTGCAGTTCAGAGACCTGGGAAGCGGCAAAGAAAACTCCATCTTCGTCTACTCTTAAAGGAGTCGATGTGAAAGGGAATAATTGCTTGAGTTTTCAAGTCTGGGGTGGTTAACTCGGAAGCATAACCTTGGATCTCCCTCTTTCTGTTTCAATCTAGGTTTCTTGATTTATGTGATATCGATAATATATACATGTGTGTGTGTGTGTTTACGATAAATCATGGAAAGGTTGATATTTTGTCTTCTCTTCTGATTACTTGTTTAGCCTCAAACACCATTTTCGTCCATGAATCTTTTTATGTGCACTGCATTTTGACTTTGGTTGACCGTTTGATTTTCGCTTTTTAACGGCCGTGATTGAGCGCCACTTTCCAAACCAAAACGAAATACTTCACTAATCTTCACCCATTTTCTTACCTTAATTAAAATAAGAGATTTATAAAATTACAATTTCAATACCAGTTTTAATTTTCTCATGAAAACCTGCGGACTTATCTTGCAAACCTGTTCTTGTTGACTGACGTGTGCAGTTTTCATAAATAGTTAACAAAACAATATCTTTCGTTTATCATCATTTACCCAGCAAAATGGGAAAAAAATTATTTTTAAAAATAATAGTGTTTTGTTCACCCCGTTTGGTTTATAGGTTTAGGTTGATTTACTTTTTTAAACCAACTTAAACCCTTGTTTGTTGGTTACAATCCCGGGTTTAAGTTGGATTTGTGTATAAATTACTATTCAATTGGGTTAAATTGAAGGTTTATAAACCCACCAAGTATAGTGGGTTAAATAAACTCACTCAAACCCACTACATTAACTTTACTTGAACTACCATTTTTACCCCTATTTTATTAGATAAAAATTTCATAATACCCCTAAAACTAGACATATATTATAATAAAATTATTTTTCCAAAATAGTAAAACCTACCAAAATCATTTGAATTTCCATTTAAGTTTAATGGAAACATCCAATTAATCAAACAAGTAATTGATAATCATTTCATATAAATCCCCCACTGTTAGTTTATTGACTTATTAAGTAAACTAGAATCGGACCCGTGCGTTGCACGGGCTTCATGTCTCATCTACTTTTCATGTCTTAATTAAGTGTTTATGTTTGAACACATTTTAACTAATAGTTGATGGCTTAATTTTTCATACTTGTATCATCTCATTATTCACTCACATGTTTCATATCTCTACATAGCATACCAAAAGATGACCCTGTATTTCAAACAAAGTGTAGCCACTTCACTTTTTGATATCTCCATTTTCAAACCAAGAAAAGTCTCTAAATTGTACATTTGAGCAATTCTATATATCATCTTGAAAACAATAATTCTCATCACATGATTAAAAATAACCTTAAAGTGCAATATTGAGTTGTCATTTACAATATAGGTATAAGTGTGGTTTAGATGTGCACATGATAAAGGATATTAGGTACTGAAGGGAAAAACAGGACATTGATAATACAAAAGAAGGTCAGATATAAGCAAAAAGGTTTTTGAACCTTACAAAAGCTTCATTTACTAAAAGAACACTTTCAAGTTGCTCAAGGAACAACTGAAAATAAGTAGATTGATCTGAAAGTTAAGCTTCAGGATGTTACAACAATCAGGAAAAATGCAAACCTTTTGCACATATAAATCTTTTCTATCTACGCTCCAAAAATCCATACATGTCTAGATGTGTCTAAGAGCAATTGATTGAATTCAATGTGTTATAGGTACTTTTGATTTATGCATTAACATGTACTCAAATTTCTGTCCAGAAAGTAGCCAAATAAACACATTTTAAGTCCTACATCAACTGACATGCATAAGAAACTCCCAAGATGACATATAAATAGAAATCCAGAAACCTAATAAAGTACCGAAAAAAAATCTTCAAATGTAAATTTTGCATAGCCCAAGCTAAGAAGAGTCTTTCTGCAATTCTGCACATTGATTTTGATACGATCAACTTATGCACTGTTTAAAAGACAATCCTAACAACCAACCCAACTTAAATGCTCCAGCTTGAATACCTCCAACTGTAGCTGGACCAGTGACAATCTAATATGATGACACTAATCTTATACCTTCAGTCTCAGCTTGGTGGTTATCTTGCTCTGAAATGGCCTACTAAATGCAAAAAATTATATATTTATGATTAGGTATGAACAGATTTTTGAATGATCAAGCGAGAAGAATATAGAAGCAACAGACACACCTACCAACCAAGAATAAATCATTGTCTGATATTGATGAAAAAGTAAATATACCGACTCATCTAAAGCCCAAAATACCACCACCTTAGCCACATGTGTCGTCATTAGAACCACCCCTTTGAAGCTAGCACAAAATCAAAACACAACCAATTAGATAAGCAAAATATGAATACAATGAAAAAGAAAATCAGAACACTTTTAAGAAATCAATATCTTAAAATTTAGAATACTAACGACGAAGTAAAAATGATGTTAAGCATAATATGCATATAATCAAAATGTTGCAACCAATTATAAATTTACACATCTTTGTAACAAAATAGATATTGCACAAAATCAGAACCCAACCAATTAGATAAGCAAAATATCAATACAATGAATGAGCAAGACATAATTGACAGCAAAAGCTCATTTCCGATTCACCAAATCTCAGAAAAGATACACCACCAAATATAAGAAAAAAATCCATAAATTCCAAATGCATACCAACAAACAGAGCAAAGAACTAAATGACAGCAAGTAGAATGTAGAAAACAACAATCTTTAGCTTCATCCACAAATCTAGCACAAAACCCAGAATCAAGAACAACATAATTGCACAAAAATCAAAGATTTTTATTACCGTTTATCTGATTTCTTCCCCATGCAAATCTTACAGAATATCAAGAAAACGATCGAGCAGCAGAGTATCATACTCTACCAGCTTATCATCCTCAGAAACTTTGCCAGGCGCCAATAGCCTTAACTGGGCATCAATGGATGTCATTTATATGGATCGAGTAGCAGAGCATCATACTCTACCAGCTTATCATCCTCAGAAACTTTGCCAGGTGCCAATAGCCTTAACTGTGCATCAATGGATGCCATTTATATACATATCATTAACTTCTAAACAACAAATAGCAGTAGAGATGCTCTTGTGTAACATTGACAACATGGTCAGTGAAGAAAGAACTGGATCACGCTTCGTGAGTCCTTTTGAGTTTATATGTAAGTGTGGAAACATACTTCTCCTGACACCTGATGATGTCTTTATTTTCATCTCAAAAGTTCAATTCACAAGTTTCTTGTCATACTGAACTACTCCTCTAGATGGTTAAACCAAGATGATACCTTGGTCCCTGGTTCATGGATGTAAAAGACATTACAAGATAAATCAAGCATTCAGACACAAAAATTTCAAATCTCTCTTTTAAGGAAACAATCGAGAGATCATGAACCCTGTAATATCATTTAGTAGTAAATAGCTATTTGACCCAGGCTCGAAATAGAAAAAGGAAAAATGAAGGTTACTTCATAGAACCAAATATCGAAATAGATTAATAAGTTCCAAACTGGAATTCATTAAATAGCATTTTTGCTTTAGAAAGAAATATATATCTTGCAATTGTCATGCCCAAGCAGCATTACACATTTTTTTTTTCCCAACAATAATTGGCATCTCATCATGTGATACTTTGTAACATGAGAAAAGGAAGCACTATTCAAAACATACCACATACATTGTAGGAATGCATGTTAATAGCTTATAGTTGTAAGCTATTGATGTTAGGCAAAAGCAGTAAGTAGTTATGATTGAGATTAAAAAGCATGGGAAAATTACCACTCTTTTAGGAATCAGAAAGAGGCACAAGCTGAAATCAGGGGCTGGCATTACCATTAGAGCCTGGAGAAAAAATTGATTACACACATCACAATAAAGTTAAGTAATTGAAAACTCTTTAAGGGAAAAAAAAAAATAGGGCAAGGAGGTGAACTTTCTGTTTCAGTGCTACAATTAGCTTACCTTGATAAAAATTCGAGCAACAATCTGGGTACTCATCCTCTCCAGCTCGAACTTAATAAAAAAATGAGTAAAGAACATCAATTTCAATAACAATTACTACCAGGCAAATATTAGTAAAGGAAAAAGGAAAAAAAGAAACCTGGTAAAGACGCAGAAGGCAAAGATTTGCATTCACACTGTAAGTTTGCGATGACACCTACAATTACAATATAAAAGCAAAACAAATTAGGAAAAACTGATAATTTACTCGGCCAAGAAATAAAATCGATTAACACACAAATCCCTAACAAACACAAGGAAGAACATAAACACACAACAATCATAGAATTAAAAGGTGAACAACATACTTGTTCGTTGACGTAGTTTTCGAGATCAGGTATGATGTCGGGGTTGTAGGGATTGCGGCGACGAGCTGCTCCACCGTGTACGACATCTCCGATTACGATGACAATGCGAGAAGACTTAATGGAGAGAGAGAGAGTGAGTGAGTGAGTGATGATTGAAAATGAAGAGGCGGAAAAGTGGGACTGCAAATATCCATTATTGGTGATTGAAGATGAAGAGGTAGAATGAACTAAGGTGAAGGCGGATGAAAGAGTGTGAATCAAGATGTTGTAGACTACACGTGGCAGCTTGAGAGTGCTTCAAAATGCTGATGTGTCGTTCTCTGGAGAGACTCAACTCTCTATTTATATATATAGATTAAATAAATTTTTATATGGTATTAATGAACCCATTTAATTAAAAGATCAAACAAAAATTGAAAAGCACACATTTTTATATGAGATTTTTTTCAAATGGAGTTATATACCTATAATATCTATAATTATGGAGGTCAAATAATGTATTCTAATAAATAAAACATCAGATTCTACGGTCATAAATGTTATATTTATATATTAATACTATAGAAAAATACTTATATATTAGTTATAAATGTTATACTTATATATTAATACTATAGAAAAATAAAATTTAGTGACTGGGTAGAAAATGAGAATAAAGATGGAGTCATCGGGTTTGGTTAAAAAGATGACATTAGTGGCTGTGTGATTTAAACCTCAATCTTTTTTTTCTTTTTATTTTTTTATTTTAGCAATTAATTTAATTAAAGTGTTTCAAATTATTTTGACTACACAAAGGGTAATATAGTCATTTACAAATTTTTATCACCTTTAACCAATATACCAAACAAAATATTATAAACAAACTCATCTCATGAATTCATAATCATTCAAACCAAACACATGGTTTAATTTAAACCTACAACAAAACCAACATATCAAACACCCAAAATACATAATTTTTGCCTTTTGTAAATGGTAAAAGCCCACAGGGCCAATCAATTTTAACAAACCATCACTCATACCAAACAAATATTTTACTAGTATTGGCACCCACGCTATGCGCGGCTTGTGATATTATAATGTTATTAAATATTAATTATTTGATAATATAGTATAAATAATTTTAGTACATAAAAGATATTATAATATTTAATAACTAAGAGAATCTAAATTTGCTTAAGATAATTTAATTCACAACAATATATCGATATTATACACATCTAATTCACTAATCTATGATTAATATTAAAAACAAAAGTATCAATTATGATCTTCAAATTAAAATTGGAAATTTTACCAGCAAGTTTGTAAGTTTTTTTTAAAACTTCTTTATACACAACATTTCTAGTTGAAACATTTTTTTATCATATGTGCTACAAACAAATATCGTCAGTCACTTAAATTGAATATACTAAAAATATATATGAATTAAAAATCAAATTCAATTACTTAAACTAAATATGTGTATTTGTGAATATGTATAAATAGAAACAATACACAATAAAATTATAAATTTTACATAGGAACTTAATGCAAACACTGTCAATTATATATTTTTAACCTTTTATTTTAAAATAAATTGAATTAGAAAAAAATTAATAGAAAAAAATTAATATCGCTTAACATCGAAGATGACAGATAATTATTTTGTTGTAAGTATCACGTAAATTAATTTATATAGCACGACATTGATCATTACAATTTAAGCTCAACACAAAATCGAAATGTAGTAGTAGTGATCATGATGATGACAATATAATAATTAGAAACTAGACATATAATTTAAATAATCAGTTGAGCCATCTAAATTCAAAATGTGCACTCTCATATAAAAATATACGAAGTCCTAAGTGTAAAATAAAAGACGAAAATTTTATTTGATTATGAGATATTTATAATTTAAAAAATATTTAGGATGACATATAATTCAGACTGTAAACATATTATATACATATATGTGTATATACACACATTTTAAATAATGTTATATTTATTTATTAATCTATATTAAATATGATATAAATTATACTCATGCAAATTAATATTTATTATTGAAATTATTGTTTTGATATCTATTGTTGGTATTTAAAAAATTATTCAATTCAAATTAATTTAATTAAGATCAGTAAAATGAGAATAAACTAATACAATATTTATATTATTAAATTCAAAGGATTAAATAGTAAAAAGTGAAAAAATAAAAAATTTGTTGACGGGATACTTATAAATATTGATTTAAAAAATACTTAGGATGACATATAATTTCACGCTAAATACATATTATACATATACATATATGTATATATATACACGCATCTTAAATAGTGTTACACTCATCTATTAATTATATTGATATTAAATATGATATCGAATTATCCCTAAACAAACTAATATTTAGAGTAAGTCTCGTATGAAATGGGTGCATGGATCCGGGTCAAGGGACCCGCTTCTCTTTCTCTCTCTGTTTTTTTTTATAATTTTTGTACCTACCAATAGGGTATGTTAGAACTACATTTATGTTATGTTAAACCTACATATCTGTCCATATTTCATACATTTTCTTTTTTGCGTTTGGTTTTTGAATTTTGGCACCTACCACTACGTTATTTTAGACATATCTTTACGTTCTGTTAAACCTACCATTCTGCCTAAATTTCATACCTTAAACTTAAAAAAAAAAACTTAGGTTTGACGCATGTACCATTACGTTGTATTAGATATACCTTTAAGTATAGTTAGACATACATTTGTGTTATGTTAAACCTACCCACATAAAGTAGGTCCAACTATACATAAACATATGTCTATTGG